>OZ038379.1:24189127-25389127 GCA_964036045.1 Eutreptiella sp. 'Long Island Sound 2002' | reverse complement strand
CGCACTTTTTGCGTACCGCATACCCCCATGAACCACTTTTCCTCCTATTTTATTGCTACATTCTCCTTCTTGGCCTCTCTCCTTCACAAATGGTGCACTTATTTTCCGTACCCAATACGATATGGGCCCCAAAACGGTAGTGGTCAAGTAGCCACTTCTGATTTCATTTTTGCGCTTGCCGTTGGGGACCCCAAAAACGGCAGGGGTTATGTAGCCTTGGGCTCCAAGAAGGGGGAGGTGACTCTACCGGATGGCGGTTTCCTCAGAAGAAAGCATGGTATTAAACCATACTGGAAGCCAAAGAACGAGGAACACCAAGATGGCAAGCCAAGTACGACGATGGGCACTCCTTCATTCGGGGCTGTGGAGAGCATCCGTTTCCCCAATTGTACACCTAGAATGTGCACCACAACCCGGGCACAAAATTACCGATTAACTAGGAGCAGTCTCTCTTCCACAGGGAGCCATGTTGTCAACATATCAATGTGCAAGGAATTTTTTTGTTCCGGTGTATATTTCTTGGACAGTGTATGCTAAAAGTAATTACCATGCGCACTGCGGGAAGCATTCTCCTTGCACGGGCTTTGACTTTGTAGAGCCAAAAGGGTGCCTACAGGCTCCAATATTCTTGTGCTTTCTTCACCGCTGTCTATGCTCCATTGATCGGGGAGGTGCAATTGTCGAGGCCCTGAGCAAGGACAACAACAACCCTACAAGGGACAGGGATGTGTTGAGTGCTTGGTCTATGGGAGGGGAGAAGGGGCCCAAAGCCAACAAAATATTTGTTCACCCCAGTCTCAACATTTTGGGCTTTTACAGTAATTTTCACTTTTGCCAAGAGGAAAGTCTTTTCGGTTCTGGTTGGGTGGTGGCTTGGCTGGGGTCAGTGGGTCAATTCATCCCCCTTCCCTCAGCACTCCCTCTCTGACTAGGCCAAGTACCCCCCCCCCCCCCATTCAGATAGTGCGGGTAGGGCTTTGAGCCTAAATTTCAGGTCAGTGTAAAAGATGCCAGAAGGAAATTTTGACTCCTTCCTAGCCAGTGTTGGTTCCTCAACAACAACATTAGGTAGATGTTGACCACAAAGCAACCCTCTTCAATGGGTTCCTGCGGCGCCTAACAAAAAAATGTTGGTACTTCTTAGAAATGTCCCTTGTTTTTGATTCACCACATTAATATGATGCCTTCACCATCATCCTGCCCAGTTCATGTTAGTCCCAGCCCAAGCGGGGCATGGGTGTGTTCTATGGAATTTCATTTGGCTCGGACCCTGGCCCTGCCCTTTCCTTTCTGAGGAGGTTCATGCTGAGCGGAAAAGGGAGGGAGGGGCAGGGATTGAAATCCCCTCTATAGCCCTTGGGTCGGATTTCTTCAAACGAGCTGGAAATTGGTTTGCTGCATTGCTGGGCCGCCTGAAATCAGCCTGCGACTGCGGTATGGGTATGCCATACCATACCAGAAGACAACGAAAAAATGTCCTGCAGTTCTGGGAGGGGCTGGGCGGACAAAGCGTGGGACTCCAAAATGGTGCTGGGGCGCCGATTTTGGTACGGTGTCCTTGGACCAGAGAACCTTAAAACAGGGGTTTCTGAGCTGGAACTCAGGTGCATGCTGACGCATGCCACCAAAACTGGTTTGATTTGATCCCTGCTGCATTTCTAGTTGCAGAAGGGGGGGTGTTCTGGTTTCTTACGTCAACCCTGCAAGATAGCCACAGTCTTCTCTCCGTGTTTCTCTTGGAGGACCATGCAGCAGTGTGGTGTGTGTGGTGTGTAGTGATGCTGTGTGGCAGTGGACAGGCGAGTCAGTCTGACATAAGAACAACAACAGCTGGTGTAACGTCAGCTGAGGGGATTCGGTAGATCCGAGCACAAACTTTCATCGGCGCTTGCGTCGACGAATGCTTCTCTTCGCCGAGCATCGCACCAGCAGCATCAGCGTCAAGCGTTGTGGGATGAGAAGAGGTGCACGGGCGCATGCGCATCATACCTCTTTCACGTTGGTGACCTCCACAATCGATCGTTCGTAGTCTGCGTCATGAAAGTAGCACACATCAATGCCAATGAGCGCCAGACTGTGCAGCATCACCTGTACATGTCCAGCAGTGTCGTGGGTGTGGGTGTGGGTGTGGGTGTGGGTGTGGGTGTGGGTGTGGGTGTGGGTGTGGGTGTGGGTGTGGGTGTGGGTGTGGGTGTGGGTGTGGGTGTGGGTGTGGGTGCGGGTGTGGGTGTGGGTGTGGGTGTGGGTGTGGGTGTGAGGTAAGAAAGCGATCCGCGCTGGATTCCTCTTGCCAAAGAGGTATGTGGTCAGTCAGTGATTGCGTCTGTGCCCCTTGCATCCTTTTGTCAGACGCTGCAACATATATCTATGCAGCCTGCCGACCAATGGGCGTGCCCACCACGATTACCGTGTGCCTTGTATCCCCATAAATTGCTCTGAGGTGAAATTGAGACTTGTTTTTCGTGGGTGTGAACTTTCTGGCGCTGCATTGTCTGCCTCCTGCGTACCACAACGCCAGGGGCGGGCCGACGACAGACAGGCATCGGACAATTACGTTGGTGAGTAGCCCTGCAGGCAGTGTATTACTGTAATGGATCTCATGCCTCCGCCCGCGAGAGTCCAGTGTTCGCACATCAAACCAGGCGTTGCGTCATGCCTAATGAGCTTTCAAACCACTGATTAGCGATCCAAGAATACCGGAGGGGGGAAATTTTGGATTAGGAAAAATTTGGAATGGCGAATTTTGATAATTTGATGTGGGCAAAATTAGCATTTGAAAACCATGGCGAAATTTGGTACAAATTTTCGAGATTGCGGCCAGGGGAAAATCGTTACACTGGGAATTGAAGCAAAGAGTTTTCATTTGATGATGCAATGCCTCATCAGCTCACCTACCAACACAGCCTGCATAAATTGTATAAAATAGGGTCCATAGCATACCAGGAAACTCAGTCTGCTGCTTGGCATAGGTCCTCGGGTAACATGCAGACTGTTGCCACCATCAGACACGGGACACGGGACCGCATACCACAACAGAACACCGAGAAGGCACAAGAGCAGGAAATTCCCCAAATTGCGCAAAAAAGATTCACGGGGAATATTTTTGTCACCGGCATGGCGAAATTTGGTGCGGGCAAAATTTGGCACGCATTCTTAAATACCATGGGGAAATTTGGTACAATTTTGTTGTGCCAAATTTCGCCTTTTCCACCAATATTTCTCCCCTCCAGTATGGTATTGATGACAAATCCTACAAAATTCACTGGTGCCCATAGGTTTGCAAATACAAGCGAATGTGGAAAGCGGAGTTGCCAAAGTGGGTTTCCTGAAAGGTCTTGCAGATTCGAAGCAAAGAGGTACAAAAGGGATTTTACGGACCCCCGCCCCAGGTCCAGTGCACGCAACAACCTCTCATGCAGTCCGCTTCCTTGTCCACAAGATTGAACCTCCTGCAATGTTTCCGATTTCGTGGTGGCACATTTGTAAAAAAGCAACCCCACATTCTTCTCCAGGAGGATCCCATGCCCAAGGGGGCCAACTCTGCGAGTCCTAAGACACCAACTATCCCCCCCCCCCCCCCCAACGGGCCTTCGGCCAACAGCCAATTGTCAACGGCACCGGCCTGAGGAGTCCATGGGTGCCGAAGGCGCCTCACGGTCTATGGGCACCGAGACTGCCCAGTTTGCTTCCTCTACACTTTGGTGCATTTGAAGTGGTTAGTAAAATGGTTCAGCCCATGTGGTCGTGCTCAAGAAGGCAGAGAGTATGCAGCTCCCCAGGAGAGGAGTTCTGTAGCCATTGCCCAGATTTGGGCTCCCAATACGGTGGGGGCTACACAGTGTAATGTGACCTACTGCACTAAGATTTTTCATCACGCCATCCATGTTTTGAGCGAGGTGCTATACAAATGTTGGTTGTTGCTCTGTCCCTCTATTGGGGCAACGAGGGGTGTCGGATCAGGGCCGCATACCCATCTGTTCGGAGGTACGTTATCCCCTGCCCCCGTCCAAACCCTATCAGCCGGTCCCCCTGTGATACCATTTGTCACATGCACGACTCCATTCTCATCCTGAGCAAGTGGGGCCCTTTCCGCTCAGGAGCGGAAACGGTTGATGACAGCAGTGACACGCTCGGTACATGGTACAAGGCCTGTGCACAGAGGTACCACGAATCACTGCCACGTTCCTGGGTCAGCTTGACCTGGTCCCGCTGCAACCCAGCACCCAGCTATCTGTCAAATTTTCCATGACTACCAAGGGGGCGGCTGTTTGGGGGTGGGGGGCGGGCGGTCAGGGGGGTGTCTAGGTGGGTGAGGGGGGGTTAGGAACCTCCGATCAGTTCGTTATGCAGCCAAGCTGCCCCTAACCAAAAAGGAGACTCATGATGTGTCACTGGGACGTATAATGAGAACACAAAGAGAAGCAACAAAGCCACAACCTCCACAGCCCTACAAAACAACTTTAAGTACTGGTTAGCATTACACCCTCACTGTTTGGAGTTAAAAAAAAAATCCAGGCCGCTTTCCGGCCTGAGTGAGACCACCTGTGGTTCTTGCCCATCACACCACTGGGACCACTATCTTTCAAAACCCAGGGGGGAGGGCAGAGCCTTGCTTGAGCGTGGGGCAGGAGGGCAGGGGGTCCTGCCTATCGCGTGCAAACAGTTGTTTGCACAAGTTCATGTGGCAGGCAACGCACTTCGCGGTCGTGTGTGGCCATTTCTTGTGCCACAGCGACAAATTCGCACAGTGGTGCCGTTGGCACACTGAAAAACAGTGTGGCACATGCCTTTTGTGCCTCATTGTATGCTTCTTGTCTCTTCTGGTCCGTGATCCTATCGTTAACCCTAAAATAAATCAGCACGGCGGTTCTGTCTTCACGTTTCGCACGTGGCGGCAGTTGGACGTTGGCAGCCGGGGAGCCAAAATACACCAACAACGAGCGTTGGGTCATGGCAATCTGCAGTACAAAAAACATAGAGTACACATAGAGCAATGAGTAAATAGTCTGTGGCATGCGCCGAAGGCATGGCAAAAAATTTCCCGTTCCCCCAAAACCCAGGTTTTCAGCTGAAATAGAGTGGGGGGGGGAGGGGGGGAGGGGGTCTAGGGGGGAGCCCCCCCCCCCTGTTGGAATGAAAATTAAAGCAAGGCCCTAGGGGGGCTGGGGCTGGGGGGGTCGCATACAAAGAATACAAAAACCGCCCCCCCCCCCCAGGGACACGTTCGCTCAAAAGGCTTGGACTTGGTCATCAACATGAATGTCCGTCCCAGGCTGAAGAATGGACAGCACACACACGGCAACAGCAGTGCGTCCACACACCTGTTGCCTGCCATTGGGGCTGCTGGGTGGCGCTGCATGTCCGTTTGTCCCGTCCGTAGTTCCGTTCCGACGATCATCAGCAGGGGAACGACTCACTGGAGAAGGCATCAGTGCATGCCAATCGGTGTGAACACGGCGCAAAGGAGAGCATACGAACCAAACCTGGATCGTTCATGGGACCCGTTTTCAACCCTTCAATCCTCCACAACCCCCTTAATGTTTCACAATCCCCTCCAATCCTCCATCAGCCCCTCCAAGGATTCACCACCCCCTCCAAACATCCACAGTGGCCTCCAATCTTCGGTCTTGTCTGCGCTGCATCATCAATAGATCGGTGTGCACAGTCGTTTGACAGCAGTGGGTTGAATTCGACCACCGCGCGCCATCGTTATGCTGCAGTACATCGTGGTTTGAGTGCTGTGTGCCGTTGCTTGGTTGCAGTGTTTGTTGTGCGCCGTTCTTGGATCGCTGTGCAGCATCTTTTAATTTACCCCGTCATCTGAGTGCGGGGTGCCGTGGATTGATTGTTGTGTGAATTGTGCAACTTGTGCAACATTGAGCACTGAATCTGCTGGGCTCGCTATAGCTCAGTGGGGTCGGACGGCCATAAAACAGACGACCCTGGAGGCCGGTTGATGGTTTTTGATAAATGTCTTTTTGTATTCCTTTTCGACCCCGAGAAATGGGTACGGTCGGGTACGGTGATGCATGTTGCTGTAAAACGAGTATTGGTGGCCGGATACACTGCGGAAGGTGTCCCCTCCTAAACGCGCGTCCGACTGACTGACCCACCTACCAACCCCTCTAAAATCCTCCACAACCCTCTTCGATCGATACAACCAGTCGTCGTTCTCCCTAACGCCCTCCAGTCCTCCATAACCCACCTCAATCCTCCACAACTCCAACACCCTCCGATCCTACACAAACCCCCAAAATTCTTTGCGACCCCCCGAAATACTCCAGAATCTCTGTCAATCGCCAGCAACCCCCTCAAATCCTTCAAAACCCTCTCCAACCCTTGACAAGTCTTCCAATTCTTAACAATCCTCCACGACCACACTCCACAACCCCCTCCAATGCACAGCAACCCCCAGCAATGCTCACTAAACCATAACCCTGAGGAATTCACGAAAACCCTGTCGCATCCTCAACAATGAAACAGAGCTCTGGCAGGGCACCAAAGGACAAGCAACCTACAGAGCATACCGGTGGAAGAAGAAGCCTGGCCCTTTGACCCAGACGAGGATGTATCGTTCGGTTCACTCTGCGAGACGGAAATGACGATCGAAGGAAGGAGCTACTAGTGCGTGCCATTTCGAGCGGTAACAGACTCAATAGCAAAATCAATATCAGACTCTCACGTCAAGAACCAGCAACGGAGGCTGAAATACCAATGCATTTTACACCAGGTGCGCACTCCACGGCATGAAACAAGGAACAAACACAACAGAATAAAACACAATAGCCTCGCCTGGGAACATCGTTTGAACGGCTGAGTATTGGAACAACAAAATTCAACTCCACTTCCCTCTTCAACCCCCACTCCCCTCGCCCGCACCCCCTCCTTTCGTTCGTGTGGCCGCACAGCACAGCACCAGCACGATGCACATTACGTTGCTGCGAGTATCCCGCCCAGAAATATGATGTGCAGGGAGTATGAACAAGTTAATCTGATGACAACAGGCACTCTGGGCACTATGAGCAGCGGAAAACCCCTTGGAAAACGCGTTTGCTCTTCGACGGTGCCGTCTACCAGGCGCTTACGAAACCAGTCCTGCGCAAACTTGACCCGCGGGACATCCCTTTGGTTCGGCACCCCAGGCTCAGAGGGTTTGCAGCTAAATCTGGGGGGAACGTCCGACAATTCCGGGCAACAAATCAGGGGTCTATTCCAGGCCGTGTTGGGAGGGTGTGCTGGGGGGTATCCGATCTCTACCCATGTGGAATGTGAGGGCTGAGCGTAATGGAGAGAATTGTGCATGTGTCGGTACTTTTGGAATGGCGTTGCGCAACCAAAGGCTTGGACGGAAAAGGGAAATCCCTGACTGCCCGCTGATGAGGCGCTTTGCCCGAAAAGCGTCCATGGAGCGAAGACCTCTGCACCAGGTTGACTGGGTACGGAAAATCAAACGAATCGGGGCACCGAATCGGAGGGGTAGGGGTTGCAGTTTGTTAAAACACTGCAGTAGCCGAATGGATGGAACCCGTGCGTTGGAGCAGGTGGGGCAGTAGGGTTGGGCTTGCAGGAGGCCGTGAAGGGCTGGATGAAATTCATTGCCAATTTTGTGGCAGTAGCGGCGAGAGAGGCTTTGGTGCCATGGCATCGATCAGAAGAAACATGTACACAGGACATACATACACAACCCAGCAACACTCCCCAGGTTGGGGAGGGCATAAATCCAATCGCCTCACTTAAGACGTAAAACTGTATGAGCCCAAGCCGTGGTATGGTCAGTGGTACGCTTTCTTGGGTGAGCTTGAAGCGACTGTGGCTTGAAGGGCTGCTTACGGGTCAACCTCCGGGCGGCAACGGCGAACTCCCGCCAATCCTCGCGAGCCACGCGTTGCCAGCCGTTATGCTCTGCGCCTTGCCCTCCCAGCTCCTAGGCTGCATCTCGATGGGTGCAATGAAACATGCGGAGGATGGAAATTCAGAATGGGGAACCGGATACCTGTTTCGGTGCGCGTACGCCAGTGGCTGCATTGGGTGGCAACGGTTTGTCGGCGGAAATCTTCACCGGTGGGGTCTGGAGATGGGGAAAGTGGGAACAGGAGAGTCTTAGAGGAGCTGGTGATAGAGGGACGCGCTAGGAACGTGCAGGCCAGCACCAGAAAAGCGCTAGGGGGGCACGGAAAAGGGGAAGGGAAGCGCCAGGGGGGCGCCGGAGGAGGGCAGGGAAGCGCTAAGTTAAATTAGGGTCGGGTACTAGGGCCGTGCGGTATTGGCAGAGCTTTCGCCGCCCCACCCTTTGCGGCCTCCGGCGGACGGCTAGGGCAAATGCTGCACCCTGTAGCGGCCCAGAGCGTGCACGGGGTTGGCACGAGCTCTGCTGCGCGTTCTTTGCGCTCCGTGTGCATGCCACGCGCTCCTTTTGCGGTCTCCTCCACTGCTGGGGTCTTGTGCCTCCACCGCGGGGGTCGGAGGTCTTGTGCCGTGTGCTGTAGCTGTTCTGGGCTCTGTCACATCGGGGGCTGGGGGGTGGGGGTTACACGTGGGTTTTCGCTGCTCTCTTCTCATGGGCGCCTTTGGTGGGGACGATCCTCCCCAGAAGCGCCAGGAACGGCAGGGAAGTGCAGGGGAGCGTGAGAAAACGTCACCAACGCGCCAGGGAAGGGTAGCACCCGGGAGGCGCCGGAAAGGCGGGGGGAGGCCAGGCAAGGGCAGGGAAGCCTCGGGAAAGGTCAGTGGCGCGCCAAGGAAGGGCAGGGGAGCGCCAAAGAGGGGCAGGGAAGCGCCAAATGAGGAGGAGGAGGAGGAGGAGGAAAGTCTGACTGGGGGACGTGATGAGGAGGAGGACGACAAGCTTGTGGCGGCAGAATGGGGCCTGGTGGTCCTGGCCAAGAAGGTGCCCCAAACCAGCAGAGGGTTGTCACTGCTCTCCCCACGCTGGCCCAGATCCAGAGACTCGCAAGCCCACATCCCTTGTTGCCAAGAAGCCCCCAAAGAGGAAGCCCGCCCCCCCCCCCACTGAGCAGTTCCAGAAGAAGGAGAAGAAAGTGCAACTGGGCTGTAGTCAAACGGCCCCGGCTAAACTTTTACTGTTTTCAATGACTTTGCTTCACCCATATCCAAATCCCCAAGAGAGCCTTTGGTGGGGACCATCCCCCCGGAAGCGGCGGGGAAGGGCAGGAGCGCGCGACAGAGGTGAGAGGCAAGCGACAGGGTAATGCAGGGAGGCGCCGAGGAACGGCAGGGACGCCCTGGGGAACTGCCATGCGTGCGGTGACACACCTCCGTGGGATTGGTGACATGAATGGATTTCTGAAATACCAGCCACGCCTTGGCGAAGAGTGGGGCAGTTAAGATGGTATCGCAATTTGGTCGTTTTTCGGGGTCCTGACAACGACGCACGAGAAGTGCTGGCGGTCAACTCCCGTTGCCACCGTTGGATGTCTTCAGGCCAAGAGCCTGCCTATTGTATAGGTGTCTCTCGTGCGTCATGTGTGTGCGCGCTTTTGAGAGCTGCAAACTCCAAATGGCCTCAATCTTCAACCACATATTGCCGCAACATTTCTTTAAATGTCGATATCGGTGATTATAATGAATATCAACCACTTCACAACAAGCCTCGACGCCCCCCACCGAAGACAATAAGCCAACGCCCCCCCCCCTCCCCACGAAAACCCCACGAAGCCCCATCACACACAGAAGTGACCCAATGCCAATTATCCAATAGGCTTGGATGATCCATGAAACTTCTTGCCAAAAAAAATAGTCAAAGCGCACCCGGAGACTTCTTGAAAAAAAGTTGTTTGCAAGCACAAGTGTGTGACCCGAGCAGAAGTAATTCAATATTTGTGACACTTCGTTTAAAAAAAAAAGGCAAAAGCGGTGGCTTGCGAACCGGAAGAAACCAATGCCGACGAAGTTCTTCCGCAAAACTTTTTAAAACTTGAAATCTTGCTATCAATGCGAGAACAATACACCACTACGCATAATAGTTGTATACCTTCCTACTTCAACTCGCCAAAAGGGTATGAACGCAACAAAGCACTTGGACCCCCCCCCAACCGCCTATGGCCATCAACGGAACGGCACTCGGCGCCCCCCGTCCCCTTAGTGCTTTGCACAAGACGCGCTTGGACACGTCGAATTTGGAGAGTGACTTTTATTTTGTCGGGGGATTGCGGTTCTTGGCGACGAGCGCCCTATTCCGTGCTTTGTTCCCCGGTGCGACAATCGTCGGCGTTGGCGTCCACTCACAGATAGTTCAAACTAATGACGTAGGGCGAGACTCCGTTTCGGTTTGCGCGTGCCTTGGTGTGGGGCTCCTTCTTTGGCTAATCATTGCCCAAACCGCGCCCCTTTTATCGAAAGCCATTGTTGTGTTGGAGTGGGGACGGGGGTAGTACGCGCACCGCGCACGCACTGTGCGCTTCTCGGGTGTGAAAGATGTGAGGTCGGCCAACCGATATCCGACGTCACGGCACTGTGTGTGGGTTTCCAAGCAAATCCCATGCATCGTCCAACAAGTGCTTTGCTTTTGTTAGTGGAGGACCCCCTCAGAAAGCCGAAGCCCGGTGGCCCGGCAATTTGTGTGGTGGGGCGCAACGCACGCATTGAGAACATGGCGTGTGTATTGTTGCGGGGTTGGGGCCGGGAATGGGGGGGGCTCTGAGGGGCCCCAGATGATGAAATGACGCTTACGAACTCTTGGGGGCGGGTGCGCCATAAAGGCCGGAGGATCATGCCGCTTGGTACTTCCGGGTGTGCGTACATGTGCGCCTTTTGAGGAGGGAAACCTGCATTTCTGGATGGGTGGGTTGGTTGCCCACCCGTTGGGTTGGGTTGGGTTGGGGGGGTCCAAGGGGGCACCACCCGTCCACACTGTACCCATCCCTGAAACATGGGCCATCGCGTTACCCCGTCTACCCCGCAACCATCCCGCACAAAAGGTGTAAGGGGTAAGGTTGTGTGGGATGGTCGCACCGCTCCTCCACGAATCCAAACAAGAAATAGTTCATTAGGCGCGTTGTTTTGTGATGTGTAGAGGTTGGCGGCTGGGCGTATCGTGAGGCAACCTTCCACCACAACGCAACTTGCGGAGTCGTTGCATACGGTCCCCACTCCCATGTTGAACGGCTATTGGCAGACGAAAGACTTTCGGAACGAGCAAGGTAGGACCCCTCCAAATGCATGCGCCCCATCACACGAAGCCATTTGCATTCTTGAGAAAGGGTATTGTATGTATGCAATGAGCAGCACCTTCTCTAAACACTTCCTCACCACAAATTGGAATTCAACCGAGTAGCGGTCACGGATCTTCGCTGGGCCCTTCCAATTTTTGATGGCACTTAGTAGCTGATGGAACCCCGTTTCAGAAAACAACCGCGACAAGTTCAGCAACTCGTACATCACACATCTATGAAACACGGGCGGTTGGGTGCATCATGCGCCACTCGTGTCGTTTGATGCAAAACAATGACGACATCGAATGGCCTTCGCGAGGCGCACATGTGAGATGACAACCCGGAGGAACGGGTCGCTCCACAAGGAGGAATAGAGAAGAGTAGAATGGTTTGTCGTCAATGGTTCCTACTGGCACCACCTTCAAAACGCATTTTTTAGTTTGAGGTTGGAAGCTAGTGGGTGCAAAAGGCCGGGTTCGTCGCTAATTGGGTGCAAGAGCGAAGGCACACCCAAGCGACCAAATGTCAGCTTTTGTCCCATATGGTTGGTGGCTACACAACTCCGGGGCGAAATAGTTGGGCGTGCCGCAGATAGTATGAGCCATGTCTTGCGTGTGGGCAAGCACTCGAGATAGCCCGAAATCCCCAAGCTTCACCGTACCGTCCTTGCACAAGAACACGTTCTCGGTTTTGATGTCCCTTGTAGATGGAGGGGAAATGGCAAAGGTAAGCTGAGATGGCACCGTTGAGGTAGTGGAGGAGTGACACCCCAAAACGCATCATCGTGTGAAACGGCTTCCTTATGTCACAAAGAAAATGCCTCGAATGCTATCACCAACGTCGCAATGGGTTGTTCTTGGGTGCCAAGGTTCTTGGTCACCCTAGATGCGAGAATGACAATGGGGATAAACGAGCATGGGTAGACTACCTGTGAACGAGCTTTTTGTGATGCAAGTATTGGAGGGCCAAAGTAATTTGCATCATGATATAGATTCCTCTGCTCTCGCTAATCGGATTGCCAGCTCGCCGATTCAAGTACTGTGTGAATGGGTAGTTCGTGTACATTCCTCCCGACAACCACGGCCGCCGTTAGACATTCCATCGGACACTAGGACACACCGCCAAGAGGTCGCCACCATCAGCATATTCTTGGATGATGTACAAGATTCCCTCTTCTGAAAATGACTCAACGTACCTAACTATGCATGGATGATTTAATTCCGACAAGATGTTCACCTTGAGCGAGAAAAATGCGGAAGACAAACTACAAGGGAGGTGGTCGAGGAAACGCATTAAAAAGATCGTCAAAACAAGTACGCATGGAGCTAGAAGTGCATTGAGGTTACGGTGAGATCCTTCCATTGGATATTTTGGAGAACGAAAGGTTTTCATGGAATCAAATTTTCAACGTTTTGCGGTGTTGCACGTGCGGGCAATTGTTATCGACCCGTATCTACCCAAACCACTCGTGAAGTGGTCATTTGACGAAAACCGAATGAAAGAATGGAGCGCTTGGACATATCACTTCGTATCCGCGTGCGTTTCATCAAGCCAAACCTCTTTCTGGCAGTTGCCGAGGTCGCGCGCGGATAATTTTGAGAGCTTGATTGTTTTCGCAATGTAATGCCTCTTGTCGTCCACAGATTTCACGAGAATTGCTTGTCCAAAAGAACCTGCATCGTACAATGGAGCATGGTCACATGAGGATATCAAGAAAAATAGAAATTCGATCCAGAACTGGGAGATTTGATACACCTTTTCCAACAGTCTTAATTGGCATGTACGCATTTAGTCTCCCACTATCTTCCATTTCCTTGTGATTTGTTAGTCTGTTCAACTGTTGCCAAGTGTTGCGTGTTTTCGCAGTACTCGCGAAGCGTTGTTTTTGGAGGTTGTAAATGAGTGGCTGGGCTGGGCTGCAACGGCACGCAGGCGTAACCGCCGCCGCCGTACGAATTCCGTACAATTCGCAGTACTGTAGTAGTACAGCACCAACAGTTGAACTTGCTGCGCCGAGTCAATAACAACAGATGAATCTGGTCACAATGATGCAGCAAAAATTACTGGCTTTTTTTACTTCTGCAGTCGTTTGCCTGAAATGTTGTTGCAACGCCTTAATTTGTTGCTACTGACAATAGCAGGGTGGGGCACGGTCGTAGCAAGGAGTGCCAATAAGTGCTTGCGACGTTTGGGGCCTGGTTGCTACAGTTGTCAAGACTTCTACGGCCTTTCTGCAGCCTTTCCCGCATTATAACGCCTTTGCAGCATCTCTGTATCCTTAAGGTACCCAAGATTTCCCGGCGCGGGCTTGCCAAGTTGCCGTCAAGGGGATTTTAGGGCTTAAAGGGAAGAAAAAAGTAACTTCGCCTTCCGGGCCCAACTTTTTGATGCATCGATAGCTTCCTATTAATACGGCATTCATGTTTTTCAATGTTTGGCTCATGTGAATGAAATCGTCAAAAGTATCAAAGAAGGACCTAAAAGCCGCCGCCATGTAGGAGGGAGACAACCAAGTTCAAAGAAGACTCAGCATGTCAAGAAGGTGAAGGGTTGGTGTGAGGTTTATAGACATTGGAGAACAACAGAGTCGTGGAAGACAACACACTCGTGGAGGATTGTTCCGATTGCTGTCCAGGCCACACTTCGGTGTGATAAAAAGAATCCTAAGTCAACGGGTCGGAGCGTGTGGTGGTGATAAACTAGGGGTTGGTCACCAAATAGTGAAGGCGCGAGCGATGGAGGAAACGAGTACAGTTGCGCGGTGCACGACATTGAGAGTCAAAGTGGAGCCGCGCCTTGTGCAGGCTTTGTTAGGGGTAAGGTGCGGAATCTAGGGATGCAGGTTCGAATTCGCACGAATTCGCTCGAATTCGAATTCGCCCCGAATTCGCTCGAACTGGTGGACCCCCCTGAATTCGGATTCGGAATCAAAAATTCCAAATTTCTGTATCGTATCCATTTTCCAGTTCCTACAAGCAGATTGCGTCTACTTTTCCGAACCAAAGAATGACCACCATGCAGGTCTCTTGCTAACTTGCTACTACCTTGCCTATTCTGAATCACTTTGGGTCAACATGATTCAATGAAATCAAGGAAAATGGTCCCCATTAATTTGAAATAGACATTCAAAATTCAAGATTTCTCCAAATGCTTGCATGTACCTATCCCGTTCAGCCCCATTTACTTCCTTTCGTTTGCTTACTTGTTGCTTGTTGTCATAATTTAAAACCGCGGAAGAAATGGTCCACCTCACCACTTTGCAACATATTTGAATGAAAGGAAGGGACACAAATTCAACGTAGCATGCACAAACATCAAGCCACACACAAATAGTCATATGTGAATCTCTTTGATGACCTTTCTCCATCTAAGATTTGAATTCATTCCAACTCTGCATTATGTGGATAGGGAGTCCGAGAGCTACAAGGTGAGAAAAAATATGGAATCGAAACACAGCGTACTATTCAGTAATTACCTTTGTTCATACCCCCTGTGCACTGACATAGCCTGGTGCCTGCTGGCACCTTGTTCATACACTGTCAAATCTGCCGAATTTCAACGCTGGTGATCAAGATTTCTCCGTGTATTTGCGTCCGCTAGAGGCAAGGAAGGTACCGTTGTGAAGGGCAAGACACAGGAAACACGTCTAGGCACCAGATTGAGTCCAGAAATTTTTCGGATTTTAAAATCTCGCGACGGCTTTATCTCCGCGTTACCGTTGATTTGGACGCTAAAACAAACACCAATAGAACCGCCTTCACGTGCTGCACGCAGCGGTATGCTCCAAATCTTGAAATCAATTTCGGATCTGAAAACGAGTACCAATGGACCATTCAAGAAGCAGAATCGACAATGGATAGCGGAATCAACATACTTTTGAATCTATAATGTCACATAATTTTTTCCGAAGCAGGATCACGTTTTGGAAATTGCCTCTGTTCAAAAGAGGGCGCGCGCTGCCGCCGGCGCCTGTCGCCTGCGAATTCGCAGGCCGAATTCGCCCCGAATTCGCAGTACTCTGAATTTCACGCCGAATTCGCAGCGAATTCGCGTTGCGAACGAATTCGCAGCGTATTCGGCGAATTCAAATTGAATTCGCTGCGAATCTGCATCCCTAGCGGAATCCGTTTTACCAATTAATGGTTTCATCGGAATAAATGGATTAACCGGATTTAATTTGCCAAACAATCGCTAAAACGGATTATTTTGAAAATTAATGGAAGCCAATTAATTGGACCATTCATAAACAGCAGGCAATTGGAGACAAGTGCACATGGAGGGGGCAGCTCAAGAAGTCACTCCACCAACTGGCTGCCTTACTAGGGCTGCCGTAGCATCATTTTTGTCCCACATCGCTTGTAGACAAACGACATCAAAATGCGGCAATAAACGGGTGTAAGAACCATATAACGTGCACACTGACCGTGTAGGGTGGCGGGGCAAAACAAAATAGGATAAGCAGGCAGGAGACGAACACAAAAGACATACAGGCAGCGGAAAAAATGTGACACATATGGAGAAGGTGCTGCGCTGACTTTCTGTGGTAGCAACCATGTTTGCACGTACCCACCAGCCAATGGCGGCTGAAAAGATAGGCGGCAGTCACTTCAGACACTTTCAAGGACAAAGTCAAGCAGGTTACAACCCTACTCTAATTATGTTACCCCTAAGGGCATGTTTTAAGCCTATTTATGGGACATTGGTCGTATACTTTTCATTCCGGTGTTAGGATAATGCTATATGAGATAGATATGCCAATCTTGGAAGATTTGGCATTATAAGAATTAGTGGATGATATGCCTTGGTTCAAATATTTTCATACTTGCATTTGCATATCAAGCGATCGGTCCTAGAAAATTATGCACCAACTGCAAACCAAAATGACGTTCCCGAGACGGCCATCCAAGGGTGTTCCGGTCTTCGCCCTCAAAACGTATGGGGCACTGAATCCATGGACCCGACACGGCTCGCAGAAACGGACAAAAGCTTATATGAATACGCATCCAAGGTAGCCGGAATCCCCGACAGTTTCCCTTGCGGCCCCTCGACCGGAAAATCTAGCAAGTGAATCTACATCGGTCGGGGAAGAAACAAGTCTTCACCCTCAAGAGGGTCATAGAGAACTATCATCGTCAGCGATCGATGAGGGAACTGCTACTAACGCTAGGGAATTGCAAGCAGTAGACAATGAAGTTCGAGGGCACGAGCCGCATCGTGTTGTGTCCCTTAATCCCGCCGACTGGGGTACGATGGCATCTCCAATCGGGCCTATTGTGGTCCACTCCGAGGAACCCCCGTAGCTCGAAGGGTTTTCGCAGCCTGTTGTCCAACACAATCTATTCTTGGCAGGACCAATCGGCCCCATTACCGAGTCAATCGACTATGATAAGGTTTGTAAACTCCCCGGAAAAGAATAACCATTTTTTTCCTATTATCATTTGACAAATAACGGATTCAATGCAATTATTGTTTCGAAAATAACTGGTTCTATGCGATTATTGTTTTTAATTGATCTGATTAAATGTTGTTTTTCCGATTAACCGGTTTTTTTCGGTTGTTTCCGACGGAAGGGTTATCTATGCTCAATTGGTGTTCCTTCAACTAGCAACCTCACGTTGGTGGCGCTTCAAGTACTACAACAAAATCACCACAAGGTGCGGAGGGGTACAAATTAAATTTCTTATCGTTGACCTTCCTTTGTGCTGACAATCAAGTAGTGTGTCTTGTCCATGCAAATAGAACTTGAACTATTGTTCGAGAAATACCCAAAACTACAAGGCCGGTCTTCCCAAAACTACAAAGCAATTTTAGAAACCTTTTGTAACAAGTTTGAAAAAGCTGCAAGAGATACGTTAAACTTGGGGAAAACTTTGCATTGGTTTAGAAAGCCTTCACAATGTGGTCTGCTTGTGCTTGTGCTTGAGAAGACATGGTGCTCTTGGGCAAAGTGATAGTGCATATGGACTGTGAGAGGTGCAAAAATGGTGAGCGGGGTGCAACTTGAAAAGTCAAAAACAAGTTTTGCAAAGAAAAATTATAAACAAACCACAAAGCCTTTAGAGACAGCGCTACCTCTAGCAAGCTTGGCACAAAGAACACAGTAGGAGACTTGTGTTTTTGACAAAAACAACATTAAGTATCCATGTAACCCGGCGGTGCGAAACTCAGGGCCATAAGGACAAACGTAAAGCACAGTTCGACAAAGTCTGCTCAAGAACTACGCCTAACCATCCATTAAAGAGGTACAACAGCTCAAAAGAGAAACTAAAAGCAAGCTTGCACCTCAGCAGAGCAATACAAAGCCCTGTTCACAGGTTCACGGCTTGCGGGGACGTTGGCATCACAGCCATATTTTCAGATTCACTGAATGAAATGACCGAGATGCAAGCACTATTAAACGCGCTGCAGAAGCCGCGAGCCTAACATTCTCAACACTTCGGATAAAGAGACGAATAGTTGTGCAAACCAGGCTTGCGCACGACTGCAAGTGTAGAGAAAGGCATTGCCGCAGAGGACCCAAGATGGCGCGGTCCAAGCTTGGAACGTGGCGAACATTCGTTGAATGTGGCGCGCTGCAAGTCTTGAATATGGCGTGCTGCAAGCGTGGGACATCCCACGCTGCAATCTTGGAGCGCGGCGCGCTGCAAGCCCAGAAGGTGGCGCACTGCAAGCCTTGAAGATGGCACGTTGCAAGCTTGGACGTGCCGCACTGCAATCTTGGAGCTTGGCACGGTGCAACCTTAGAATGTGGCGTGCTACAAGACTTGAACGTGGCGCGCTGAAGTCCCCTAAGGTACCTCGCTGCAATCTTGGAACGTGGCGTGCTGCAATTCTTGTGGCGCGCTGCAAGCGTGAGACTTGTCGCACGGCATTCTTGGAATGCGGCGCATTGCGAGCTTGGAACGTGGTGCAATGCAACCTGCCAAGCCTAGAACGGGGGCGCTGCAATCCTTGAACGTGGGGAGCTGCAAGCTTGGGACGTGAGGCGCTACATTCTTGCAAGCCGGCGCGCTACAAGCCTGGAATGTGGCGGGCTGCAAGCCTTAAACGTGGCATGCTGCAATCCCTGAAGGTGGCTCGCTGCAATCTTGGAACATGGCAAACTGCAAGCCTACAACGTGGCGGCATTTCTGAATAAATAAATTTGTGATTAAACAATCAAGACAATGGCGATCGTTTTTAGAAAGTAAGTGATTCGATGCAATTTTTATAATCTTATTGAAGATACCCGCCGATTAATCGATTACTCGGTTAATTCCCACACGCCGTTACCAGCATTAGACTATGGAGTTCGCCGACTAGACCGATCTATGCCCGAGATGTATAATCCTATGCCGCCTCCGCACGTGGCCTTGATCTTGATTCAGTTATTGGCAGAAACTATGAGTAGCATGAGGCATAATCTCTCGCTCGCGGACCCCTCGCTAACTTCTAAGAGCGGAACGGGGGTGTATCCATCTAGGTCAACGACTCGCTGATGTGGCTCAACGGCATTCGCTCTAATCGGCACTAATCATCAAGTGTAGCCGGTTCGGACCCCCGTGGCCATCTTGGGGTCACTTGGGGTGTGCATCTATGTGCCGGCAAGCCGCCATTGGCTGATATCATACTCTCCCGTCCACCTGAACTAACCCGATGTGATAGTGTGATAGGTTTGGCCATTCCGGCTATGAGCGGGCATATTCAGTACCGAGGCGCCGCCAGCGGAGATTTATATATCGGAATATCAGGAATCAATAGGGTTTTATTATCATAATGTTTCCGTAATTTTTCAGCCTTTCATTCTGATGGTCAATGTATCGGCGACTGTCAGCTGGCTCGCGATTTTGCGTTAACCGATTGGTTAACTGTCATTTCCAGATATTTTGGCGGATATTCCGTTGAAGGGTCAGATTTCATCAGCGAAGGGTTCGTTGCTTCCGCAATTCTCTAAATAAGTACTCGAAATTTTAATCAGAATTTTTCGCGATGTCGAAATCGGATTTTCGACTTCGACATCGCCGCACTTGATTTGGACTTCTTCGAGTGGTCATACTCTTTTCCCTATGCCCGAATCAGGTTTCCCTTATACTTGCCACCCATTTGACTTGGAGATATAAGGGAAGCAAAAGTGAATCGTGGGACCACTTTGAAGGACCATATCTACGCGCGAGTGTGAGGAAAGAGAATAAGGAAGGTTGGGTTGCAAGCGCCTTAGTCTCAAGTTAATTTAGGAAGCATCAAACGCCTTTGGTGTGTACACATGCCCGATATAGCAAGGGATAATGGTCAAGAGGGTATAAAGTGATATATGACTCTTGGACCGTGCAACCGAACATTTTATTGTGACTTTCGAGTGTACCGCATGAGTGTTGGGGTTGCATAGCAACTTTCCTTGGGTTCCTACGTATTTTTAACGTGAAGTTATGCCAATGGAGGGACATGGCATATCATGGTGGGAGCCACTTTTGAGGGTATATTTTATATGCATGGTATATGTCTTGATATGCTCACGCCCATGTTATATATCTTCGTGTGGCCGAAGAGATAGGGAGCCATACGTGACAAGGGCTTTGCCCATGTCCCAATTGTGGAATTCAAAGCGCTAGACCAAGTCTACCGCGTATGTATTGCTCATGGTATGTTTGACAAAGAGATCCATGGGTGCACTCCCATTTTCATGGGGCATGTAGATATTAGTGGCGAAGGTATCTCCATGCGCCCAATTGGGGATCCAAGTGGGGGAATTGTTCGCAAATGATTCCAATCATTTGTGTATTGAATCATGAGCGGATATCATGGGTGAGCATAGAGATATACTATCATGACAACTTTGTGTTGGGTCATATTTTCATGTTTTTGACCTCAATTTTTGCTCATTTTTGCGTTTTGTGTACTTACCTGGTCAGCAAACAGCAAGAAGCCTATGGAGAGTCGAACCATGGTATGTTGTTCATATATTGGCATATGCTTTGGAGTTGAACACCACCATATGCCGGATCACGTACTCCATTTGGCTTGGCGCATGAGGGATTACAAGAATTGGTCTCAAAATCATGGGCTGACTTGGGCAGTGCGTGGCGCCCATATCCGAAGGGGTTTCGAGGGTAAAATGGGGATGTACACGGGCATTGGCCTTTGGTCTCTATCCTCCATGAATACTAGACTTCGATTCCATGCATGCTTTGAGCCTACGGATAAGTGGTAACTTCAATTTTGAGCATATATTTGACATATGGCCAATATGGTGTGAATTGGCAGTGTTTTGGCATGTTATGAGTTCAAACTCATAGGTCATTTCTCTAAGCCCAATCGACTCCAAGTCCAACCAAGGTTATGTCAGGGTAGGGCATGGTCCTGAGTGCCACTCTAGGCCATGACACGCCACCTCCCCTATTGGGCTAGGATTTAGAGGCTTGGGAGTGAACACATTTTTGAGGTATATGTAATGACTTTTGACATGTGGCATTTAACCATCTTATTGGACTGGGTTCAGGGCATCATGTTGGTGAGTCAAGGGAAGGTCTTGAGTCCAGGGAATGAGGGGTCTATGGCTGTGATTGTATAAGTTTCCATCTTTCCCCAACTTTGCTTTATTTGTGTTCATATGCCAATTTCAGGGCTTTCTTCCTTGGTGCAATTCTTGTACATGCCCGCCACCGTGGGAATACCGGTGTGCTGAACGGAAGCCCGCAGCCTGATTTGGATTGTGAATTGGGTTATTGCTATACTTGTGGGATCTGGTTGCTGTTCAGGGTTGAAGGAGGATTACATTTTCTATATTTTTGGATTTGGACCCTGGATTTTGAGGATTTTGAGAAATGCAATCGTTGATCCGGAGCAAGTCAGCAGGGGTGACAGGCGGAAGGGGCACAGCGGGGGCCGGTCCTGGTAGGGACCTTCTTTATGGTAGCAGAGGCTTACCTGCTGCCCCTACCAACCGCCGACCCGGGGACGTGGGCCCTTATGAGCCCTGCCCAAGTACGCCCCGGGTGCGTATTGTGGACTCGGTGGAGACCACGCCGGAGATTGGAGCCATAGAAGGACCGAGACGTTCAAGAGCATGGCGAACTCCGGAAGTAGAAGCCCGAAGAGACGAACGACACTCGGGAAGAGGAGGACGTGACATGGAGGACCTGGTCTCCATGTGTGAGCGTCGCTGCCGAAAGGCATGCAACCTCCGCTCCGCCGCGGAGGACTCTGATGAGGCTTGCCATTCAGGTAGCAGTGGAGGACGGGCCCGGCGCTACCGGAAGCGCGGGTCACCCAAGTCCGCGGCAAGGGACGCCGGGGCTATGGACACGGACCCCAGCCCGGTCAGGCGGTGGGAATCCGAGGGGCACTCCGAGGGCTATCGGACAGCCTACGAGCCACCTTCGGAGTCGGAGATGTCCGCGCCGATCGCAGGGGCAAACACGGCCCCCGAGCCCGCCCTGCAGCACGACGCCGAGGGCTTGGAGAGGCCAGCCAGGGCCCGGACGGCACCTGTGCCCCGGCACACGGGACCAGAGACGGACGCCATCGGCGATACGCCCATGGGCGATGAGTCCGAGGTGCCGGGAACCGCGGGATGTGCTGAATCCGGCGGAAAGCACGCTGCGTGCCACTGCGAGCACGTGTCCTTCCTCATGGGCAAGTACCCGAAGATGGGGATGGACGCCATCGTGCATCACCTTGACCGCCTGGACAACGCCAAGGACGCTCTAGAGGAGGACGTCGCGGGGATCCTGGACGACCAGTCGGCCGCGGAGAACCACATGGAGGAGCTGCGAGCGGATCAGGCCCGGTATCGGGAGAATCTGGAGCTGGCCCTGCAGAAGCAGCAGCAAGTGGTGGACAGCCTCCTCCACTTAGTGGAGGACATGTCGGGACGCCTGAGAAGGCTAGAGGAGCCACAGCCCCTCGCCTCGGGTCCGGAGCTCCCGGCAAAGCCGGCCGCGGTAGAGCTGGTGGAGTGGGTTAAGACCCTCAGGAGCGCCATGGAGAAACCCATGGGCGGCCCTGCAGAGGCACCATACGCGCCTCCGCGTGTTGACCCGGGTGCGTTGCCGTTTGTTCCCCTATTCAGCGAATCCACAATGCTCGGGGAACACACGGCACCGGCTGGGTCCATGCGGGAAGGGCACGTAACCACGGACCCGAGGAGCCTGACGGTACAGATGTCCCATGCCGCCCAGGATCTACCGATGACTACGACTGCCCATGCAGTTTATGCGGAAGAGAAGATCGAGATCCAGAACCAGACCATGCAGGGGCGAACCATGGGAAGCGCCGACGGACATGGTCGAGGCCATCCAAGCGGAAACATGTGGGCGAAGGACCCCAATACGGGGATATGGACGGTCGATGGAGCAAGTCCTTCCCGCATTCCAAACCCCATGGGTTCAGGCCCAACTGGACCGCACTCCATGGAGGAGAGGGATGTACGGGGAGTGTACTCAAACCCCCCGGCCACAGGTGGTATCCGTCTCGGTGGAGTGGTGGCTGGAGACGTCGGAGACGCCATCAGGATTGACGACCTCAGGGGAATCAAAATCCCCTACTACGATGGTAACCCCTCCAACCTGGATGACTTCATCCTGGATTGGGAGGATTTCGCCGAGGAGGTCGTCGGCGAGATGCGGGGAGCGCCGCGGGACAAGTGGGTATGCCGGACATTCCCACACCGGCTGGCGCAGGACCTCAAGGACGGGCTGCGGGATCAGATCCGGGAAGGATTGATCCGCACGGAGCAGGCCTGCCTCCAGTGGCTGGAGGATGAGGAGCGGGTGGACGCTCCGAATCAGAAGCTGGAGGACCTGTGGTCCATTCCACTGCCGCTGGACCGCGGAGAGTTGCGGGTCCGGGAGTGGAACCGGTATCTGCGGAAGTACCGCAGATGCCTCAAGTTGGTGGAAGACTGGAACGAGGCCAGTGAGATCCGCCACTTGCTGAAGGACGTCCTCCCCGGCAACTGGAAGGGGAGAGTGGAGGACGAGGAGAAGAAGAGGGCGAAGAAGCGCGTGGCGGTGAGGACTATGGCGGCAGAGGATACCCATGCGGGTATCATGGAGTTCTTCAGGAGGAACCTGGGCGAACCCAACCGGATGTTGGGCCTGAAGAACGCCGTGTACGTGGAGGTATTCGGGGACTCCATGGGGCAAAGGTTGCTGCGCCTCAACAACGTGGAGTGGAGGCGCGGGGAGCCGCTGAGGATGCAAGTCATCTTCGCCCGCATGAGCCTTGACGAGATCGTGAAGTACATCACGGTGGAGTTGAAGCTCAATGCGAAGAACGAGGCCCACGTGCAGGATCGACATGGTCATGGACAACGAGGCCACCGAGAAGACCGCCATCATCGAGAGATCCAGGAGGACACGGCCAACTCCGCGAAGGATGGTAGTGGAAGTGGCCAAGACCACTGGTCCCGGGAGGATCACGAGGAGGCCCATTTCTTCGCGTTTGTGGCGCACAACGTGAAGAACCATGGGCAAGATCGGTCCAGATGGAGCCAGGTGGGACCCAAGAAGGGCAAAGAGCCAAGGAGGATCGGGAACCCACCGCTCTCGTTCCGGGAGTACAGGTCTCAGCACGACTGGTGCTGGGTCTGTTATGGCAAGGGAAATAACCATGCACACGACCACCGTCAGTGCAAGGTGTATGAGGCGGACAAGAAGGCCTACTTCGCAGCCCACCCCGAGAAGAAGCCCAAGGAGCAGCGGATTTCCGATTGGAAGGCGAAGGGTGGAGACGGGGGAAAAGGCCAAGGCAAAGGCCAAGGAAAAGGCGGAGGAAGAGGCTATGGAGGTGGACCTGGCCAAGACCGACGAGTGAGGTCGATCGAGGAAGTTGCTGAGGACATGTTGAGGACGTTGGAGGAACTCAAAGCCCAGCAACGTGGTGGACAAAATCCTGGCGGATCGCAGCCGGAAGGGGCTGCGGGAAGCCAAGTCTAGAGGAGCCCCCACGGGAGTGGGACCTCGGAGGTCTCTCCTCCGAAAATCAGTGGAATCCCAGAGAAAGCGAAGGCACATCGGGTGTCGAAGAAGGCTCCGGAAGAGCCAAAACCACTGAGTTTCGCCACTCCCAACCCCTGGAGCGCCCTGCCAAGGGAAGTACATGTGGGTACGGGACATGGCAAGAAGGAAGGAGCGGCCACGGAGAGCCCCGTGGACGGGCAGGACCAACCCAAGATCTACACCATCCGCGACCATACCCTTGAAGTCCTGATGCACCCGGACGTGCTAGAGTTGCATGCCGTGAGAGTCGTCCATACACCTCATGGCGACGAGCGGCACTTGCACTTGAAAGTGCGAGTACGGTGCGGACGAGAGGAGAAGGTGGTGGATGTGTTAGTGGATACGGGTGCCCAGGTGAGCCTGGTCCGGAGAGCATTGTTCAAGGAGGAATTCCTACAGCCCAGCCGGAGACCGGTCCGCCTGAAGGTCGCCAATGGAAAGATCATGGGTGGTGGCACCCATGAGGCCACTATCAGTATGGAATTCTGGGAGCATGAGCGCTTGAACCGCCCTGATCAGGCGAAGAGAAGCACTCTATCCGGGAATTTCTATGTGGCCGACATTACCGATTGGGATATGATCATGGGGTATGACTTCATGGTGGCAAATGCCATTGGAGCCCTTCCCCATCGTGCAACGCTGGTCCGGGAGGATGATGAATGCCTAACATGGCTGTCCACGGACTATGCATGCGGATCATCCCAATGGAATGCTGAGGAAGAGGATCGGATCGTCCGAGCGGTGCAAGCTGTAGGTGCCAAGTCCAGAGGAGACCGTGGAGTTCAGCTCACGGAGTATGGAATGGCGCCGCAGGTGTTCGCCAGGATGATCCAGACGCTGGGAGCCGAAGCGCCCGAGACGGACGTCTTCGCTTCCCGGGATGCCCCACTTTTGCGGAAGTGTAGGAGGCATTGGCATCGAGGAGACTCAGCCTGGCATAGGCATTGGGGTTTGAAGGAGTGGGGACCCATGTATTGGCATGGTTCCCTGGACAGTACCAGACGTACGGTGGAGAAGATCATCGCGGATAGGGCGAAGGGGATCCTGGTCATAACCGGCATAGGATCCACCCCATGTCCGCTGGAGGGTCTCAAGTCGACGCTGGACTCCATCACCCTGAACGAGATGTCATTCGGGCCAGAGGAGGAGTTGTTCATCGACGCCAAGGGGGTATCAATGCCCTCCCCGGGTCAAGCGTGGGGTACCAAGGCTTTCCTGGTGGATGGGGCGCAAGCCCAGCCCACGGGTGATGAAGCATTCATCCGTAGGGTGGAGGCGGTGCCCATGAAGGTCATGTTTGAGCCCAAGGAGGGGACGGATCAGCCTATTGATGGCCTTGACGTCCTGTCCCACGCCGAGATCCACGACGTCGTCAACTACATGCGGATGGGGATGCACGACCGTGTGGCAGCCAAGAAGAGGCGGGCCATGGTCACATCTCCGCATTGGTGGGATGACAAGATGTTGGTCACCGGCAAGTACGAGAAGGATGAGTTCGTGGCGAGGGTCATGGATCACATCGCGGACCAATACGATGGTCCGGTTGGGTCGGACCCACCAACGTGGGGTTTTCCAAGAGTGGGAACCGGTAGCGACGAGCACCAGCCCGAGGCCGCAAATTTTCGAAGATTATCAGTGGGAATCGCGACCCACGACGATGAAGACGGCAAATCGGACGAGGAGAAGTCGGACTCGGACCCAGAGGAGGCCTATACCGCAGTGCGGTCGGTGGTGTCGATACCGAAGCAAGCGGCTGAAGAGGCCCAGGAGAACCCGAAGGTCGCCGAGCTGAAGGAGAGGCTGATCCATGCCTATCCGCGGCTATTCAGTGGCGTCGCCAACAAGAACCCTCCAGATCGTGGGAGGTTTGGTACAGCGAAGATCAAGCTAAAGCCGAACCCCAAGATCTATCGTCATCGGGAGTACCAACTTCAGGGCGATCGGGCCGAGGCCATGAAGAAGCTGTTGGCCGAGTTCATTGAGCGGGGATGGATGGAACCCTCCGACAGTGAGTGGGCCAGCCCAGCCTTCATCGTGCCCAAGAAGGAGAAGGGCGAGTGGAGGTTGGTGGTTGATTACAGAGGTTTGAACGAGCAGACCGAGCACGACTCGTACTCGCTTCCTCTGATCGACTCCATCCTCCAAAAACAACAGAAAAAGCGGATCTTCACGGTGTTGGACCTGAAACACGGTTATCACCAGATGCCGCTACACCCGGACTCCAGGCCCTGCACAGCGATGTCGACGCCGCTGGGCCCCATGCAGTGGAAAGTGGTGCCTATGGGTGCCAAGAATGGCAACGCCGCTTTCCAGCGCATGATGGAGGACCTACTCGGTCCTGTCCGGGACTGTGCCGATCCCTTCGTGGATGACATCATCATCGGGTCCGGCACGGAGAACATGACTGAGGACGAGCTCATCGACGCGCATGAGAAGGATCTGCGCCGAGTGCTCAGCGAGTTGGACAAGCACAACATGGTGTGCAAGCCCACCAAAGCCTCACTCTTCGTGAAGGAAGTGGAGTTCGCGGGTCACGTGGTTGGTCACGGGCAACGCCGTCCCATGCCTGGGAAGCTGGCGTCCCTGAACCACTGGGAGAAGCCCCAGACCATCAGCGAACTCCGGTCCTTCATGGGGTTCTGCAATTACTATTCGGGCTATGTCCGGATGTATGCAGAACTCTCGGGGCCGCTGCACAAGATGCTGCAGGTGGGGAAGTTCGATGGCCGGAAGGGGAGCAAGAAGAAGCTTGCCTGGACCCCTGAGGCCGAAGATGCGTTCAACCGCCTGAAGGAGCGACTCCTGGGGCAGTTGGGGCTGTTCTTGGTGGACCCGGACAAGGGATTCGTGCTACGGACAGACGCCTCAGACTATGCCCTGGGGGCAGTCCTCGAGCAAGTCCGGGACGACGGGACTCATGTTCCCGTGGCGTTTTGGAGCAGGATCCTGGCCGAGGGCCAACGCCGAACATGGACCGCGAGGGAGAAGGAGACATACGCCATTGTATGTGCGCTCAGGAAGTGGTCTGGCCACATCGGACTGCAGCCGGTGGTGGTTTGCACGGACCACCAGTCCCTACAGAGCTGGCACAAGGAGCATGTCGACACCCCCTCAGGACCAGCGGCTAGGAGGGCCCGATGGCACGAGACGTTCGCCAAGTTCGACCTCAGCGTCGTGTACGTCCCGGGGAAGGACAACACTGTGGCAGATTGCCTCAGTCGCTGGGCCTACCCCGCGGGCAAGGCGTGGATGGACATATCCAGCCATGGCGACGCCGAGGAGACCGAGGAGGCCAAGCGCATCATCGAGATGGAGAAGGTCATGGAGCAAGAGGGGGTCAAGTGCTTTGTAGTGATGGCAAACCGTACGGACCTGGCCAAGTTCCGGGGTGCCCGCGTCCAAGCTATTCGAGAGGAAACCCTCGAGCAATGGATGGTGGCCCCTGTAGAGCTAGTCAGGTCGGTACTCACAGAGGACTGGTCGGATGACTATGCGGCATCCGAGCACTGGAGCAAGTACTGGAATGCCGTGAGCGCCCCGTCGGACGACGACTGGCCCGAGGGCTTGACCGAGGATGGCGACAAGTTGTTCCTCAAGGACAAGCTGCTGGTGCCCGAGAACCGAGTGGAGGAGCTCATTGACCATTGGCACAACGCCCAGCTCATGCACCCTGGCCGAGACAAGATGCAGCAGGACCTGGAGTGGCGTTTCAAGTTCCCACCGGGGTACTACGCCACCCTGGATAGGTACTGCAGCGACTGTGCCGTGTGTCGGGCCACGAAGAGCCCCAACCACTCCACAGCGGGCAACCCGGTGTACACGGCTATACCGGAGGCCCCTATGCGGTCCGTGGCCATGGATGTATTCGCCATGCCTGAGGTCACCGTGGAAGGAGAGACCTACGACTGTGTCATCCTGGCGGTGGACAGGCACAGTGGGTATATCGTGGCAGTCCCTGGCAAGAAGTCCAAGAAGAAGGACAAGAAGGACAAGCATGGAGTGGGGTTGCAGGCAAAGACCATCGCTAATGCCATGATCAGGCATTGGTTGACGATTTTCGATGTCCCGGCTGTCATCTGCAGCGATCGGGGTAGTCAATTCGTGGGGACGTGGTTCAAGACGATGTGCAAGCACATGGGGATTCGGCACGCCAAGACCGTGGCGTACCACAGCCGGTCGAATGGCCGGGCTGAGGTGGCCGGGCGGCAGATGTTCGAGAAGTTCCGCCAGCTGCACATCGACGAACCGGGCCGGAACTGGTATAATTCGCTGTGGAGAGTACTCCAAGCGTACCATGACCTTCCGGGACCCACTGGACTGTCGCCCCATCGCATCCTGTTCCTACGGGATCGAGTGTCACGCACTCTCCCGTGGATGAACCATGGCAAAGTGGCCCGGGATGCGAATGCCATGATGGCTGAGGCGGACGACACGGCGGCCAAGGTGTGCAAGGCACTTCAGGACGAGCATGACAAGAGGGCCAAGTACTTCAAGCAGGGAAAAGTCCAGAAGTATGCTCTCCAAGACACCGTGTGGGTGGAGCGGCACCACAAGGATGTCCTGTCCAGGCATAGGCAGGCATCTTGGTATGTGCCGGGGGTAATCGTGCGGAAGGTCGGGCAGGACGTGTATGCGGTTCGTGTGGGGGATAACAAGATCTTGGACCGCGACCATACCCAGCTTCGTCCCCGAGCACCAGACCCCAGCGGACGTCCCGTCACCTTCGAGTTCACGGCCGGCGATGTGGACTCGGACGATGAGGGTGAGGACGACGATTTCACCGCGGAGAAGATCCTGGCGGACAAGCCGGACCCGGGAACGCCTGGGGGGAGGCTTTACAAAGTCCGTTGGAAGGGATTCGCCGCATCCAGGGACTCGTGGGAGCCTCCGAGCAGTTTCGTGCCGAGGTATACCACGGTCTGGATGGACTACCCAAAGAAAAAGAGTATTTCTTTGGATGTCAAGGGCGTATTGGTCCATTTGGTTGCTGCTGTAGCACCGTAATGGATCCCCCCTTGGCAATTATGTTTGTTTCTGTGATTGAGGAGACGGGTGAGGGCGTTCATCCGGGGATTTTTCGGCCTTGATTGGCCATCTACCCCCTTCACTCGATCTCCACGTATATATTTCATCGTGGTATAGGTATTTAGATCGATCGACGACGTTTTTCTATCTTTGATCCCCTTGGTCCATGTTGTAGATCAAGAGGAGACCGGATATGGCGTAGGGCGCTGAGTATCAGTGTCCTCACCCCTCCCTTGGGGCATGGGGGACGCCTACGACGTGTGTGGGGCCTCCATGTGTCCTTGGGACATGGGGGGGGGGGATTGGAGCCCATTGGGGTCCTCCCGTCCTCTCTTCAATGACTTCCGAGCGGTAACAACGCTCTGAGAAGGGGGGTGAAGCCGGTTCGGACCCCCGTGGCCATCTTGGGGTCACTTGGGGTGTGCATCTATGTGCCGGCAAGCCGCCATTGGCTGATATCATACTCTCCCGTCCACCTGAACTAACCCGATGTGATAGTGTGATAGGTTTGGCCATTCCGGCTATGAGCGGCCATATTCAGTACCGAGGCGCCGCCAGCGGAGATTTATATATCGGAATATCAGGAATCAATAGGGTTTTATTATCATAATGTTTCCGTAATTTTTCAGCCTTTCATTCTGATGGTCAATGTATCGGCGACTGTCAGTTGGCTCGCGATTTTGCGTTAACCGATTGGTTAACTGTTATTTCCAGATATTTTGGCGCATATTCCGTTGAAGGGTCAGATTTCATCAGCGAAGGGTTCGTTGCTTCCGCAATTCTCTAAATAAGTACTCGAAATTTTAATCAGAATTTTTCGCGATGTCGAAATCGGATTTTCGACTTCGACATCGCCGCACTTGATTTGGACTTCTTCGAGTGGTCATACTCTTTTCCCTATGCCCGAATCAGGTTTCCCTTATACTTGCCACCCATTTGACTTGGAGATATAAGGGAAGCAAAAGTGAATCGTGGGACCACTTTGAAGGACCATATCTACGCGCGAGTGTGAGGAAAGAGAATAAGGAAGGTTGGGTTGCAAACGCCTTGGTCTCAAGTTAATTTAGGAAGCATCAAACGCCTTTGGTGTGTACACATGCCCGATATAGCAAGGGATAATGGTCAAGAGGGTATAAAGTGATATATGACTCTTGGACCGTGCAACCGAACATTTTATTGTGACTTTCGAGTGTACCGCATGAGTGTTGGGGTTGCATAGCAACTTTCCCTGGGTTCCTACGTATTTTTAACGTGAAGTTATGCCAATGGAGGGACATGGCATATCATGGTGGGAGCCACTTTTGAGGGTATATTTTATATGCATGGTATATGTCTTGATATGCTCACGCCCATGTTATATATCTTCGTGTGGCCGAAGAGATAGGGAGCCATACGTGACAAGGGCTTTGCCCATGTCCCAATTGTGGAATTCAAAGCGCTAGACCAAGTCTACCGCGTATGTATTGCTCATGGTATGTTTGACAAGGAGATCCATGGGTGCACTCCCATTTTCATGGGGCATGTAGATATTAGTGGCGAAGGTATCTCCATGCGCCCGATTGGGGATCCAAGTGGGGGAATTGTTCGCAAATGGTTCCAATCATTTGTGTATTGAATCATGAGCGGATATCATGGGTGAGCATAGAGATATACTATCATGACAACTTTGTGTTGGGTCATATTTTCATGTTTTTGACCTCAATTTTTGCTCATTTTTGCGTTTTGTGTACTTACCTGGTCAGCAAACAGCAAGAAGCCTATGGAGAGTCGAACCATGGTATGTTGTTCATATGTTGGCATATGCTTTGGAGTTGAACACCACCATATGCCGGATCACGTACTCCATTTGGCTTGGCGCATGAGGGATTACAAGAATTGGTCTCAAAATCATGGGCTGACTTGGGCAGTGCGTGGCGCCCATATCCGAAGGGGTTTCGAGGGTAAAATGGGGATGTACACGGGCATTGGCCTTTGGTCTCTATCCTCCATGAATACTGGACTTCGATTCCATGCATGCTTTGAGCCTACGGATAAGTGGTAACTTCAATTTTGAGCATATATTTGACATATGGCCAATATGGTGTGAATTGGCAGTGTTTTGGCATGTTATGAGTTCAAACTCATAGGTCATTTCTCTAAGCCCAATCGACTCCAAGTCCAACCAAGGTTATGTCAGGGTATGGCATGGTCCTGAGTGCCACTCTAGGCCATGACACGCCACCTCCCCTATTGGGCTAGGATTTAGAGGCTTGGGAGTGAACACATTTTTGGGGTATATGTAATGACTTTTGACATGTGGCATTTAACCATCTTATTGGACTGGGTTCAGGGCATCATGTTGGTGAGTCAAGGGAAGGTCTTGAGTCCAGGGAATGAGGGGTCTATGGCTGTGATTGTATAAGTTTCCATCTTTCCCCAACTTTGCTTTATTTGTGTTCATATGCCAATTTCAGGGCTTTCTTCCTTGGTGCAATTCTTGTACATGCCCGCCACCGTGGGAATACCGGTGTGCTGAACGGAAGCCCGCAGCCTGATTTGGATTGTGAATTGGGTTATTGCTATACTTGTGGGATCTGGTTGCTGTTCAGGGTTGAAGGAGGATTACATTTTCTATATTTTTGGATTTGGACCCTGGATTTTGAGGATTTTGAGAAATGCAATCGTTGATCCGGAGCAAGTCAGCAGGGCTGACAGGCGGAAGGGGCACAGCGGGGGCCGGTCCTGGTAGGGACCTTCTTTACCCGTGCCCACCAAGGGGGTCCATGAGCACCCGGTGGTCATTGCGGATGCTCAAGAGGACCGGTGCTCCTTTCCGTTTCTGGAAATAGGGAATGACAACAAGGGTGTCAACAGCGGGGCGCTATGGTACAGCGGCAATGATCAATCTCTGTTCCCTCCGCATCGCCCCCATCCCCCGGGCCTGTGTTGCGCACAAGGGACCAGCACACGGTTGTGCAAGAGTCCCCGGTGCCCTTGACTGAAGTAACAAAACGTAATTACAACGTCTTTTGTGGAGGACTTGATCCAAGCAGAGCCCCTCCTATTCTTTGGAAAGTATTAAAGATTAACATTTCATCATTTTTATCATTCCTTTAAGGCATAAAAGTACATTTTGCAAAATAACTAGGGTTAGAACGCTAGCACGCCATGAAGTTTACCCTACCACTCAAGTGAGCGGAGTTATCCTCCTTCATGTAGGTATTACCGAAATGATTTTCCTTTTTTCTTAAAGGTTCAACCCAGTGGTTTCCCACCTCAGGACCTAGCTACTGGAAAGTTTCATCTACTTATCCTTGTCTTATTCGGTGACTAATTCTGAATTCAGTTCGTTGGCCAAGCCGGCCAAGCCATAACTTGTGTCTAGCCCAACATACATGTCCCAGGTTCGTAACCTACTCCATTGCATTCCAAAGTATGCAATTGAGGTGCCTATCAATGTCTATTGGGCCAGACTTATGTGAATCTTCACTACAAAGCTGTTTGCGTTGTGTATAGAGCACTGAAGCTTTGTATTTTCAAACTGCATTGTTCATTTGTAGCCCCTCTTTGCTACTTATGCTTTGATTTGGAAGGAGAACATCCTAATTTCATTTGATGCGTTTTTTGGTTGCCCTGCTCATCTACCTTGTGAGTAACATTTTGGAATGTTGAAAATTGTCAATCTTTTATTTGACCAAAACAACGAACATCCACAGCATTGGGGGAGACCACAGACCTTTGTTGTGGTTTGACTTGGGAACCGTCCTGTTTCTCGAAAATCCCAAAATACGACAAACCCCTTTCTGCGCGGGATCTTTACGCGAGGCACCAAATCGTACCCAATTCACAAATTCGATTACAAAAACCCTGTTCAAAGATATCGAAGTATTATACACCACTTCATTCACAGCAATCGGCATCTCGATGCTTCATATGTATTCGCGAACTGCAATGCAATTGCGACTCGCGCACTCAATGCGCTGCTGCTGCTCGAAACCACAACATTACCCCCCCCTGAGACCTCGAAGAGGTCTCACTCGTCTGAGCGTGTGTCGCACTGTTGAACACTGAACAGACGATCGCCAGAGAAAAAAAAGGTTTTCTAGAACTCAACGTGTGCTGGTTTCCTGAAGCATAATAGTGGTCGAAACGCATTGATTGGGGTTGGGTGCAGAGCATACCTGTCCTCAGCGCCTCATTCACGCGCGTGTTCGACTTTGCCACCGACCGCATCTTGGCGGAAGCTACAGAAGCGTCGCCAGGGTACGGCGCTACCCACAGCAAGGCTCTGGGCTTGTCGAGATACCATAACATTGGGCACAGCTATCGAAGCTAAGTGCCCAGCAAACAAACAGGCAACAAGAATGTACGTCTGTCGGATCAGGGGGGCATTTTAAAGCAATCGACGCAATTACCTGGCATTTCGACAGTGGAATCAGCCATCACTTGGCACTCCGACTGTCGAATCAGCCAATACTTGGCATTCCGACTGTCGAATCAGCCAATACCATTCCGACTGTCGAATCAGCAGTCCGTGCCCCATATGAACGTGGACGAATCATCCACCCGAAGTCGGCGTACATCGTGCACCTCCTTCAGCGTTTCGACACTACCCATGAACTTGAAGGTGTCATGGCCCGTGTAGTGTCGACGAATATCGCTTTCAAGGGAACGTTTCCGAATCAGGATACCGGATGGATGGTTGATCGACCGAAGATTGGGGTCGCCAGGCCGGCCGTCGACAGGGCACTTGCACTGGAATACTAAGACATGCTCACGGGCAAGAGCTCGAAACTGTCCCAGTCCCAGTGTCTGCAACTTGGTCGTAAAGAAATCCCAAAGATTGGACCGCTGCCAGATGGCAGGGTTCCACAAATCCGTTCGATTGGTGGACTCGAAGGACAGTGCGTCATTTCGACCGGTGGTCCATCGGTATGTTTGCTTCGAACCAGTACCAGCGGCATTGCTGTGGTAGAGCTGACCAGTTCGCGTTTCGACTCGCCACCACGGTGTGTTGGCGATCGAAACTCTCCGAGCAACGATGATGCGCTAACATCGTCGACTCCAGGAACGAGGGCGTATCGGTCAATGATCTCGAGGCTGCTTGTTCCAAAGTTGGCTTGGAGTCGACCGAGGTGTTGATGCACATACTGTCCATCGGCGAGAGCGTCCTGCAGAGCGAATTGAACTACCTCTGCAGTCCCAGGGCTCGAGGCGGTGTCAACAATGAATGCCTCGAGAACTTGGTCCCGGCAGTGGACCTTGCGTGGATGGGCAGCTTTGAAGTCATCGTGAATCGGCGTGAGGTACTTGAACATCGGCACGTCGAAGTGATGTCGATAGGCGTTCGAATCCGCCGGCAAGAATCGCTGGTCGACAGGATCCAGATGAAACGGGTCACTTGCGGGCGCACCGTTGGACTCGAGCTCCTCCCCTTCATGGACAAAGACATCTCTTCCAAAGGGAACCTCTCGACGCCAATACGGTCCATTTTCGTATCCGCTTTCAAAAGGGGACATGAGATACTTCGAAGTACCCAGGGGTCGAGTCAGATTAGTAGCGTTTTCGACAGGAAAAAGGTTGAGGGACGCTTCATTGGTCAAATGGAGACGTGCGACCCTTCGATTTTCCTTGTCAAATTCGTAGTATCTGACGTGTCCAGGGCCAGTCTGGTAAATCTTCGCCAGCTGGACCGGATCGATTGGGGCCCCTGGTGCGACCGCATTTGTGGGCGTATGGACCAGTCGACTATCCCAGTCGATGATATTCTTGAAGCTGGACCATGAGGTCCTCGGTTTGAACTGGGGCACACTGGTACCTTTTGTACCCGAGTCGAGGGGTACCTCGAAGGCCTCGAAGTTGGTGTCGTCGAAGAAGCAAATCAACCTTATACGCGAGAAACTCCATTGTATCCAAAAGAGTGCACATGAAGTGCTTGGTACTTTCTTGGGGACTCGAGTCCTGTCACTTTTCACACATAAAATCATCTATTTTGTTTATAAATCATTGCAGGTATGTATTTAGATCTACATTTGTTTATCTGCAGCCCCTCTTTGCTACCTATGCTTTGAATTGGAAGGATTATCACCTCACTTTGATTTCGATCCAGTATTTGGGTTGCTTTGTACCTGTCCTTCGTCATTTTGCAGTTTGGGAAAATCCAACAAGGTTTTCATCAATCAAAAGCCAGCAAGCAGTAACACCAAAACAGGCAAGGCAAACCAGAATACCTTTTGAATACCTCCACGAAGGAAGATGCCTCCACTCTTTTGAGTGTGGGGTGACCTTCATGGGGGGCTGGCGTTATTACCCTGGATACTTTGAAAAATGTACTTTTATGCTTCAAAAGAGTTATCAAAATGATTAAGTTTCAGTCTTTAATACGTCCCAAGGAATAGGGGGGGCACGGCCTGGATGAGATCCCCCACAAAAGACGTAGAAGTAACTTTATCTTACCCAAACTAACAGTGTGGCGCCGCGACTCTTGCGGAGTAATAAGTAAGTCCGCAAGGACATTTCGTCTACAACGACGAGGCCCCTTGACCATCAAGGGAAATCTAAATCGTTGGAGGACATTGAACATTTTTATTGAATGGGTTACGACACTCTTCATTCGAAAAATTTGCTCCGTGAACCACAAATATCGCTGCATACTTCAAGTCACTAATTTGCGTAAAACAAGCCTCATTATGGAACGGCCCAAAGAAATGAAAGCATTGCGTGTTTACGTGGTGCTGTTTCCGCCTCACGTGACACGTTTTTTTTGATACACCCCTCTTCCCTTAGATCTAGCTAACAGTAAGCAACCAACAAGCAGCAAGCAACAAGCAAGCAACACTTCTCTTTTCGCCTCAGGCCATTACACCGTTGGGCAGCTTCGGGCTGTACTGTAATGTATATCTCTTTCCCTTGTAACCAGACAGGCGGGCGCGTTCGCATTGCGAATACATGAATGCATTATTTGTTGCATATTCAATACTATTTGTGCATAATCATTACTTCATTACATGCACATTTAGATCCCACGATCATACAATGAGTGCCCTTGTGCCTGTGCCTGTGCCTGTTCCATGGGGCGGAGGCCACAGCAAATTTTTTTGCCGATTACGGTTCTGCTGCTGCGCTACTCTGCAGCAGGCTAGCCAGGGCTATGGCCATTATGGCCTTATTTGGATTTTGGGGCTACTGGTGCTTCGACTTGGGGGTTTATTTGAGGTATTTGGGGTTTTCAACCTCTCCTTCACCCTCTCCGAGACTGCATTGTAGCCGACCTCGCCGTCTTTGCCGGACCGGCCCCCGCTGTGCCCCTTCCGCCTGTTACCCCTGCTGATTTACTCCGGATCAACGATTGCATCCCTCAAATTCCAAGGTCCAAAATCCAAAAATATAGAAAATAAAATCCTCCTTCAACCCTGAATAGCAACCAGATCCCACAAATACAGCAATAACCCGATTCACAATCCAATCCAAACTGCGGGCTTCCGTTCAGCACACCGGTCGTCTCACGGTGGCGGGCATGTACAAGAATTGCACCAAGGAAGAAAGCCCTGAAATTGGCATATGAACACAAATAAAGCAAAGTTGGGGAAAGATGGAAACGTACACATTCACAGCCTTAGACCCCTCATTCCCTGGATTCAAGACCTTCCCCTGACTCCCCAACATGATGCCCTGAACCCAATCAAATAAGATGGCTAAATGCCATGTGTCACAAGTCACTACATAAACCCCAAAAATGTGTTCACTCCCAAGCCTATACATCCTAGCCCAATAGGGGAGGTGGCGTGTCATGGCCTAGACTGGCACTCAGCACCCTGCCCTACCCTGACATAACCTTGGCTGGACTTGGAGTCGAATGGGCTTGGAGAACTGCCCCATGAAGATGACCTCACAACATGGCAAAATCAGGCAAATCACACCATAATGCCCAAAATTCAATTATATACTCAAAAATGCATACGGCAAATATTCAAATGCTCCATGCATGTGTCAAACCGGAAAGTAGTATACAAGGGTGATATAGACCAAGAATCCATGCCAAAGAATATCCCATCATTGGCTCCGAAACCCCTCCGGTTATGTACATAACATGCTTCACAAGTCAGCTCATGAGTTTGAGACCTAATTTTGTGAGGCCTCGTGTGCCAAGCCAAAGTGACCATGTGATCCGGCATATGGTGAGGGACAACACCGAAGCATATGCCAACATATAAGCAACATACCATAGTTCACGGATCTTTAGGCACTTTACTGTTAGCCGACCAGTTGAGCACATAAAACACAAAAATGAGCATAAACGAAAGTGCTGTCCTGGGTCGTGGATGGTGCCGGAGGGCTCAGGGCCGGCAAGACCAGGGGGACAGGCACGCGAGGAGTCGACCTGAACGCTGCTGTTGGGGGCAGAACCGGATACACGGACACCAACGGAGGCAAGAGCGGCGACAACGGAGGCAAGATCCATGCTGATTGTTATCCGGCAAAAAATCCCAGTCTATGAAGAAAATTGATGCGGATATTCCTAAGTACATCTGAGTGTCCATATCTATCTGAAAAGATTTATATAAATCCGATTGTGAAAAAATATTTGGCCGATCTGGCTCGCGCACGGGCGTCAGCGGCAAATGGCGATTCCGGGTAAATGATCGGAACGCGGCGGATTTACGATGAATGGACCGCGGAATCAGATCCGGCACATCAGAAATATATAGGTCTGATCCTGAGACTGAGCTGCGGGGCGGCGATTCCGCCGAAGCAGAGAAAATGACCAAAATGTAGCCAATCTGGGGCAGATCTACGAAAATCTGAGCAGATGGGGGTTAGCCGCACTTACACTCCCCCTCCAAAAACACACTGGGGTGTGTCCCTACGTCAACGAAGAACGTAGTGCGGGTAAGTCCCAGAAAAAAATAGAAATGTAGCCTCGATGGGGCGAAATCTGCTTGATCTGACCTGATTTGGGCTGAATTGGCACTGAATCAGGATGGATGAACCTGAAATGAGACAGAATGAGGAGTGACGAACAGTCCTCCGCGCAGTAAAACATTGGGTTAAGGGCTAAACAGCATGTAAACGTATCGAGAATCGATACCAAACCATGCCCTGGTTGAGAATGAGGTAGATTATTGGTGGATTGAGTGGGAGAATCAAGAAATGGAGTGACATCTCGGCGCTCTGGCACAGTTTAGCTGTCGCGGGCACGCTACGGTGTCCTCCACGTACTCTACATCGTGTTACTCCCGCTTTTCTCGTTCTGAAAAGTGCAGCATGTGCCTCAGATTTGGCGCATCTGGTGGATGATCACAAGATTCAGCAAGATTGAGAATCAATTTGAGCAGAGATGAAGGAGATGAAACAATCACAGAGAGGGAAAACAAATACAAATGTAGTCTGCAGCCCTAAGTGAACAGAAAAACATCAGCGTCAACGAAGTTAGGCAAAGCCGTAAACAGATCTTCGAGGAATGAGAGGAGATGACAAGGAAATCAACCTAAACTGTCCTAAAATGGGGGAATTTGCTCATTTTCCTAAGATGAAGGTGAAATGAAGCGGAATGTCTAGAACTGAAACTACTAACACCTTCGTTTAGACTAGAGTTAATATATATTGTCGTTTATTCAGCTGAATTATGCTTTCCGGCACGTTGGTTCGCGAGCATCCAACAGATTCCATGAAAATGTGGATCATGTGATGATGCATCATGATGGGACATGGTGGCCCTGGATCCTTGGCATGTAACGCGCCGAAGGTTCGCTGAAGGCGCTTTACTGACAGTATATAACTGAGAGACACCGAATAGTCCTTTATTTACAGTGGCGGCGGTGTCAATCGACTTGGACAAGGCCCATCTTTGGATTGAGTCCCACAAGACACTTGGATTCACCATTTTCGACAGTTTCAGGTCGGATTGAGCTCACATTGGCGTGTGCCAAAAATACACCGAAGCTTACGGAAGCTCTGAGGTCCGAGAGATTGCTGTTAGAAGTCCCTGGAGCTCCTACATGAAGGTTGTCTGAACAATTGACGTCGGGGTTTTGCTGCACTGTTGCGCAGAATGATGGATAAACCTGAGGAATTCAAGGTAAATTCAAGGAATCTGGATCTGAATCTGGACTTTGGCTTCAGCATCACGGCAAATGAAGGTAAGATCTGAGTTCCTGGCGTCGCATCTAGTGCAGCCAGTACTACAGGGGGTGCCTGTAGGGGTGAATGTCGCTGGCCAGCGTTTTTACTATGTACATTTGCTTCCATCTGCACGAGTAGCCAAATTCCAAAGATGCACAGACCAACAGAGACAAGATTACCCCGGATCTGCCTGAATTAAGCCTGAGTTTGGTTTTTTCTGGACACGGCAGCACACTCCGTGGCTTTCGGCAGCGTATCTACGCCTTGTCTGCCGAACGGAGACCAAAGAAAAGGTGATTGACGTCAAATTATCAAACATTCGCAGTTCTCCACATCATGTCGTAATCAGGAAGAATGAACAGTGGATTGAGCAGAATGTGGTTTTTTCAAGTCGTCAGAACACTCACATTGGAATAAGTGGTCGACGGGGCGAGCAATTCGGCCAAGCACGAATACATGTGACCACCAACCTGTCTGGTGGGGCCCTCGTACGGCTTGGGCGCTGTAAATCAGCGGCCGAACTCGAAGCTTGGTCCTCATTTGGCTCCTGGGCTGGCCTGACCGCAGGAGGGGGGATCGACGGATCAGCCCTGGAAGGTGGCTGCTGAGGGCCGTAAAAGGCTGCATCTCGATTCACCACAGGTCTTTTTCCGTCGCTCTCCACCTGTCTGTCGGGTTTCGACAGACAGTCTGTCAGGAGTACGCCAATTTCGGGGTGCTTCTTGAGGAAGTTGATGAACCCCTTGGTGTACCCATGGACAAAAGAATGGGCTGGTTCCCAGATGTTGTGACTGGAATCAAAGCCCCTCCACTCACATAGAAATTCCCATTCGCCCTTCTCGTCACGTCTTGCCTCTAAAATCCTCTTGAGTTCGTACTTCCCCCCTTCGATGACCCGATCGGACAAAAATTTCGAAGTCCAAAAAAGGGGTTTAACCTGATCCTTGGGGGAGGGGATCTCTCTCTTGAGGCGATCGCCCGAAACTTCAATTTCCCTGCTGACATCCACACGAATCCTCCACCTGTTCTCACCTAGACGCGCTGTAACAGCGAATGGCCCCTCCCACAAGGGAAGAAGCTTATCATCTCCGTCCAGGGTGGTTTCGGATTTTCGAAGCCAAACTCGATCATCGACTTCAAAATTGTGGGGGTTTTTTCGGCCTTGATTCTGGACCCAAAGCCAGTCAGCTTGATGCTTATCGATTAATTTCAAGACAGTTTTTTCTGCTCGTTGGATTTCGTCCAAAAACAACGAAGCATCTTTACAAGGGCGAGGATTATTCAACGGCATGTTCCACCAACACTTCTTTCGTCCAAAGACAATTTCATTTGGAGAAAGGCCATGGTACAATGGCGTGTTGTGGTAACGGCGAAGTAATGCGAAGAGAACTTCAAGCCAATGGAAGTCTTTCTCACTGGCAAGCTCCTTACGAAGCATATTTATAATAGAGCGGCCGGCTCTTTCGCCAGGCAGCGCTCGATGTGAGTGGATTTCACATCTCAGGTGGTGGATTCCAAGGCGAGCACATAATTCCTTCCACCATTCGGAGGTGTACTCTTTGCCTGAGTCCGTAACCACCTCGGATGGGACGTCCCAACCTCCCATCCAGGTCTGCGCGCACCATTTGGCGGCAGCTTTGCCAGTCATTGACTCGACGTTGCAAGGCAACACCTGAATGTAGCCAGAATGACGGCATTGTATAAGGAGCACTCCATTGACCTTTCTGTTGGTCCAATGGCACTCTTCGTCGTCGAGTTCACCAAGATGGAAAAAATCACTGGTGACTCTGTTAAAGAGGCGCTCCGGAATAGGGTGTGGACTCAGATGGCCGTGCTTCTTCGCGCTGGGGGGCGTCGAGACAGCACATTGGGCACATCCGGCGGCTACTTTCATACAATGAGTATATAGCCTTGAGCCGAACAACCTATGTTTAATCATCGACCATAATCTACGGCCATGTGCGTGGGGGGACTCCCATTTGTGCCACCAGTTTAACACTCGGGGGGCCAGGGCGTCTGGTACGCACAATTTACCCTCCATCCACAGCTTCCCCCCATCCAACGAATATTCAGAAAAAATTCCATCCTTGTGAGCATCTTTGGATTTGAGATTCTCAAAGACCTCTTTAAACATGGAATCATGCAGATAATCGTTCGTCCAGTCACGGATGATAAGGGAATCTTTCGGCAGGGGTGGATTTTCGGCCGGATCTCGACGCTTAATGCCCTGAATCAACCGAAATCCACTTACAGGTCGGATATACTCAAACCGTTTCACACTCCCTGAGGAGGGATCGGTGACTTTCTCCACGACTTTCAGTGATTTGGTGATAATCTCATGGGCATGCGCCGGATCTGAGAAGGCCGTGATATCATTACACGGTAATGCGTGCTGTTTAACAGAGCATTGCATGCATTCACGTCGAATGAGCTTTTTTTCTTCTTGATCCCACTCGATTATGACGTGGCGGTCCTGCTCCGTACCATGGATGTTGGTACTTTGCAGCCCCTCTGAAGCGGGGTAAGCCCATCGGCTCAGAGCATCCGCTACCGTGTTGTGTTTTCCAGGCAAATACGACACATGGAGGTCAAACAGACTGAGAAATTCATGCCATCTGGCCCGTCGACCAGCTGGGCTCGCGACAGTGTCAATGTGTTCGGTGGCCCAATACTCCAGAGATCGATGATCCGTCAGGACCTCGACTCGATTGGTGCCAACCCACGATTGGTACTTCTTCAGAGCGCAGATTATGGCATAAGTCTCTTGCTCACGCGGTGACCATTGCATCTGTCGTGCAGCTAGCTTCCGCGACCAAAATGCAAGAGGGTAATGATCACCTGTGGCTTCATCAACCTGTTCAAGGACAGCTCCGATCGCGTACCTAGAAGCGTCGGTTCTTATGTAGAAGGGTCGGTCGAATTTCGGCACATGCAACGTGGCGACTTCGCAGAGGGCCGCCTTCAAGTGATGGAAGGCCTCCTCGCACTCGTCAGTCCACTTGACACGAACCTTTGAACCTGCCGTGCCCGCATCTCTCCCTACCTTCAATAGTTCAGTGAGGGGGGCAGCAAATTTGGCATAATTCGGCACAAAAGTGTGGTAAAAATTGCAACAACCCAGGAATCCTCTCAATTCCGTGATCGTCTCAGGGCACTTCCACTTCTGAATAGCGACGAGCTTCCCTGGACTGGGTCGTCGGGTGCCATTCTCAAGGAGAGAACCACAAAATTCGACTGATTTTAAAAATAGTTTTCCCTTCTTTGGCCCACAAATCAGCTGATTGGCATCAAGAATGTCCAAAACCTGGTTCAGCTGCTTTTCATGTAGGGCCACCAGCTCGGCTTCGGTCAGTCCCTCCCCCTCTGTCGCGATGATTATGTCATCTATGTACACACTCACGAAGGCACGAAGCTCAGGATGAGCTGTAAAAAGCACATCCTCCATCATTCTTTGAAAAAACGAAGGGGCGTTCTTCAGGCCCATGGGCATGACCGTCCACTGGACTGGGCCACATGGCGTGCACATACAGGTGAGAGGTCGGCTGTCCTTCCTCAACGGCATTTGGTGAAAGCCGTGACGGAGATCCAGCACAGAAAACAAACGACCTCTTGCCCTCTTGGCGATTTCCTCCTCAATGAGGGGCAGGGGGTGTGAATCCGCCTTGGTTTCGGCGTTGAGATTGCGAAAATCAACAACCATTCGCCAACCATCAATAGTGTTCTGGTCTGCAGGCGGCGGCTTCGGGACTGTGAAGGGTGCACAGCACCACTCGCTGGTCATACAACCCTCAAGCCAACCAAATTCCCTGAGATTTCTCTCGATTATTTTTCTGAGTATCTCATGTTTCTGTCCATGGTTCTCATAAGGACGCTGTTTCTTCGCCTTGTACCCTTCACGAAGCTCGATGAAGGCTTCACCGAACTGCCCACGGACAGGGGGGTTTTTGATCAACTTCCCCGAAAGGGTTGTGTCCTTCCGTTTCTCAAAAATCTTGTCTCTTTTCTTGGAACACAACTCAGTGTCCACCTGATCGCCAGGAATTACTGTCGAAAAAACTTTGGCGATTTCTTCGGCCTTGGCAGGAAGAATCTTCTTACGGATGTCCCTAAAAAGGTCCGTATCAACTGCCTCTTGAAGATAGGTGGGTCGAGTGTCGACATTCCAGAGATTCTCTTCGTGATCCAGCTCCTCGAAAGGATCTATGAAAGCTTCCACACGGGGTTTTTCATAAAAAACTCTGAATTTGCGGCGCGAAGAAAATTTTTTTGTCGTCCGTGCGCCGTAGATTCTTTTGGATGTAGATCGTATTGGGGAAGAGGGAGACGAGGCGGATCCATTTGACGTTGGATCACCTTGGGCATCTGACGGACAAAAATCAGAAAAAATAGATTCATCATCAGTACCACGCTCAACCTCAGATTCAGACCCAACACAGGAATCAGTACTAGAATCAGCAGAATCAGAGCCAGAAAGCTTTCCATCCACCAGGAATGCAAGCGAACTCCAGGGCCGCTGTGGCAGGGGACCTGTGTCGTCCCTGGCATACAGCTTAATCTTCCTGGGAAGTTCGATGTAATCTACACAAATGTCTTGCAATTCCTGAAACCAAGGCTTGTCGTCCCACAAGGGCACAACTAAAATCGCCTGGGTTTTATCTTGCTTGATTTTGTGGATGACCTGCTGGATCAAGTGAAACGGAGGATTAATCCATAACTTCTTGTCCCATTTATGGGTCCAAGCGTCGCGAAAGTGCTTGTCAAAGCGCTTGTTCTCGCGGTTAGCAAAGGCATCACACTGTGGCCAAAAGGAATGGTGTTCATAAAAATATTCACAAATTGTATCGCGCCATTTGTCGACAACTCTGTAGGATGAAGAGTGCCAGCGCGAAGGGCGTCGTGGCTGGGAGTCCCTACGAAGACATTCTAACTCTCGGGAGTAATCGGCACTCCCATTCACCTCTGCAATGGTGACATCTTCGCCAAACTTTGGTGTAACCTTTTGCTTCAAAAATTCTTCTGCACTTTTAAACCCTGCGTGCAAAAAACGAAATTCAGGACGCTCCAAGGGACCTGACTCCAGCAAAAAACAACGCCGATGACCTACGGGCGCCACCCTGTTCTTGCGAAGCCAAGGATGGCCCAAGTAAAGGTCATACTTTATGTCGGCACGATAGAAGTAGTCATCCTTAAGGATAACTTCCTCCACATTGCCATCTTCCGAAAGGTCTTGAGCGACCAAGTGAGTTGATATATAACAACCGCATTGCCCACCTGCGAGAGAATGTCCAGAAACTCCCTCGAGGGTAACAGGATGAGGCGAATCAAACACGCAGTCGTCAGGCAAAAAAGAATTGGATTGGAGATTTACCTCCGATCCATTGTCACACAAACAAGTGGCGAGGTGGAAATTGCCCTTGCAATCAGAGACCCACAGCTTTGTGACAAACTGACGGGCCCTGTGCTTGGACTGTACACCAACCTCGTCCACTACAACAGAAGGATCCGCTGCCGGATCCAGGGGAGAGGAGACAAGCGACCCTACATCAAGTAGTGGTCGGGAAGGAATCTGGGGATCATGCCTGAAATCGCCTGGGGAGGGGCGATTGTCGTGGCTCCCCTAGGCGTTCTGACCTCCAGTGGCTGCGTTAACAATATGGACACACCCTGATTCGTCGACCCACTCATCTTGGAGCGGATCATCTGCTGGATTCAAGGCATTTAATTCATAATCTCGGTCCGCATCGGACAGCTGATCTGCACCTGAGACCTGATCCACACGATGGTTGCCCTTTCCACGTCCACGGCCACGGCCGCCGGATGATGGACCTCCACCTTCGCCACGCCCTCTGCCCTTACCAGAGAAAGGGGTTCCCGAAGGATTTCCCTTACCTTTACCCTGGAATCCTAGAGCATTTCCCTTGTTTGCACCGGATTGAGGGGTTTGGCCTGGATTTCGATTTCCGCCTCCGGCGTTGCTATTGGGATTTTTCTGGCCGTTCGGCTGCCCACCGGAGCCGGATGGAGTCCGATTTCCTGTGCCTTGGGACCCGCCAGGGCCTCCAGGATTTTTGTTTCCACCGGAGGGGGTCGGATTCCCTTTTCCAGCCTTCCCACCGTGCACCTGTCTGTCATTCCTGTCTGAATTCTGCGAATTACTGATATTTTCACCAATCACCTTGTGATCGTAAGGAGACCATCGGTGATTATCAGTAGAATGCGTCTTAGCTCGGTTCGTAGAACCTAAAAGAAGGCAGATGCTACAGTGCTGCTGAACATTCCGGGTGTCATTCACCTTTTTGTTGCCCTTTTGGGCCCCATTTTGGGTGTTTTGCTGGGTATTCTTGTTTCCCCCAAGACCCTCATGGAAATTCTGGTTGGCGGCGTCGGCGAGCCGCTCAACCTCCTCCCAGAGTTCCTTCGGGGTGTACAAAAACACCCAGTTTTTGGCCCTCAGGCGATGGCCATGGAAGCTGACTCCCCTGTTGAGGACTTGGACAAACAAGTCCCGATCCTCGTGCTCATGAAACTTTATTTTCCACGTCTCTTCGGTGAATTTCACCTTAGAAAAGGACGTGGGGGAGCACTTTTGAAGTGCCTCCCTGACGGAAAACTTGTTGGCAGAGGCATCGAAGCCTTCCACCTCCGCCCACCAGGTCTTGACCTTTTCTTCGGACTGTTTGTTCCGAAGAGGGGCGGCAGTTTCTGAGGGGATCTTGTCAAAAATCAGACTTTTCAGCTCGGCACTAGAAAATTTTTCGCCTGAATTTTCAGCTTCTTCCACTAAATTCCAGAAGCGCTGTTTTTTGTCTTGCACTTCGTGCAAAATTAATCGCGAGAATGAAGGAAAATTCTTCAACATTTGGTGGTAGTGGTCCTCTGGCAACCGGGATCCACGTACCTCCAACTGTTTCCACACCTCATCAAAGGTAAGGGGGGAACTTGTATCCTCGCGATCACTCCAAGTCCTGAGCCAAGTGTTGGCCGGCGCTCCCTCAAGGCAATCCAAGAGGGCCATCAGGAACTGATCATCTTGGAGTTTTTGAGTCTTAACCCACAGTTTAAATTACCGTTGGAACTGAGGCCAATGTCGGGGGTTCCCATTATACTTCGGTTGCTTGGCAACCTGACGAAGTCGCAAGGAAGTAGGATTAAGAAGCGAATCCAGCCCAACACCGGCCGTAATGGCAGACACCTTGGCGGCATCATTCGCCACACCAGCTCCGGCGAGGGTCTGGGCGAGCAACAGCTGGGCTAAGGTATTGGAATCAGCAGCAGGAGGGGCAGTACGGGAGGCAGTTCGCTTGGCATTCTGAGCCTCAGTCCTAGCCTTCGCCGTCCTACTCTCAGAACGAGAGATGGTAACCCTTTCCTTTGGCTTGGTCCTGCTGATCCTTGCATCGGTAGTCCTGGAGTCCACCGAAGGAGCAATTGAAAAAATTTCTGTCGCCTCCTCCGATGGCTCTGTTGCTTGTCCCACCGATGAGGCGCCCTCAGACCGCATGTGCGTCTTGAAAAGATTTTTTATTCCCAGCGTTTGAATGATGAGGTGCATTTGATCTTTGAGCTGTTGGAGCTCAGTATCTCGCTGGAATCTGCAGGAGCAGTCGGCAGGACAGTACATGCCGTGTCCTGAAGGGCCTGAGCAGGCTGTCGGACCGCTGATCTCGGTGGTCCGCAGCCAGGAGTCCACTTGGGGAGCTCCTTCAGCCCTGATTTCCAGGCTTGCCTGCCTGGCCGCCTCTAAAATTCCCTCCTCAACCGCGGCGGCTAGATCGTCGCGGATGGAAACAGGGGGATGAGGGGCGGAGGGCCCGGGAACAGGTGCCCGGACCTTCTCCTTCGGGAAGGGGCTTGCCTCCCAGATCTGCAAAAAAATGGCAAAAGAGTCATCTTCTTGAGAACGCCACCACATCCCGGTATTAATTTCGTCCTGAAGGAGGAAAAAATATTCCGTTAAAAAATCAGAGGCGATTCTTTCTTGTTCGATCAGCTTAGACGAGGCTAGGTAACAAAGGGCCTCAAGGGCCTCAAGGTTACGGGTCACTTCTGTGGACAAATGGTCGTCCCAGTGTGCCCAAGAGGCTGGTCGATTATAGCTAGGTACCTCACCTGGACCGCCCATCTCAATGTCGTTCAGATCGGCGTCAATGGTCTCAAATGTTGGACATGCGTAAGGAATGTTTGTACCTGTCAGCTCCGTAAGCTCCACCGGAGCATTGCCATCGTCGTAGGCCGGCGGATTCCAGCTGCTCGATGGCCAGTTTCGACTGGGATTATGGTAATCTGGGTCCGCACAGCTGCTGATGTGCGCCCTTCTTGGGCAGCTTGGACTTGCGCAAGGCATTCCTTTCAAGGCCTCGTTCGCACAGCACCAAGGCAGTGTAATCGTTACTTCTCCAGAAGCGGCGGGGTCTACGGGGCCGTACTGGGGAGCGGGCTGTGAAAAGGATGCCACTGAAGCAACATTCAGGTAGCCTCTGCTACCATGAAAGTGCTGTCCTAGGTCGTGGATGGTGCCGGAGGGCTCAGGGCCGGCAAGACCAGGGGGACAGGCACGCGAGGAGTCGACCTGAACGCTGCTGTTGGGGGCAGAACCGGATACACGGACACCAACGGAGGCAAGAGCGGCGACAACGGAGGCAAGATCCATGCTGATTGTTATCCGGCAAAAAATCCCAGTCTATGAAGAAAATTGATGCGGATATTCCTAAGTACATCTGAGTGTCCATATCTATCTGAAAAGATTTATATAAATCCGATTGTGAAAAAATATTTGGCCGATCTGGCTCGCGCACGGGCGTCAGCGGCAAATGGCGATTCCGGGTAAATGATCGGAACGCGGCGGATTTACGATGAATGGACCGCGGAATCAGATCCGGCACATCAGAAATATATAGGTCTGATCCTGAGACTGAGCTGCGGGGCGGCGATTCCGCCGAAGCAGAGAAAATGACCAAAATGTAGCCAATCTGGGGCAGATCTACGAAAATCTGAGCAGATGGGGGTTACCCGCACTTTCAATAAAATGAGGTCAAAAACATGCAAATAATGCCAAATTCAAGATAATTACAATAGTATATAACTTCGCTCACCCATGGTGTCAACCTATGACTCAAAACACAATTGCTTGGGACCATTTGCAAACAATCCCCCCACTTGGATCCCCATATGGACGCATAAGGACACCTGCGAACCTCCTCCCAACACGCACCATGAAAATGGGAAAATTGATATTGGCGCTTGTGGGTCGCTCCGTAAGCCCTCCCACATGCACTATATGATCGGTAGACTTAGTCTAGCGCTATGGAGTTCACCATTGGGACATGGGCGAAGCCCTTGCCACGTATGACTCCAGGTAGGTAGGTAGGTGCACTCGGTCGCGGAGAGGCGCCCCATGGTTCCCCCTGGCGTCGCCCCTGTGACGAACAGGAAGAGGCTCCGCGCGTGAAGAGGGGAGGCGGCTTACATCCCGCTAGACCTGACTGTTGGCCCCCAACAAAGCGGCCCCGGGCAACACCGGGAGGGCTGATCGCCGCCAGCGTGACGTCCTTGTCTCGCCGGGAGGGTGTGCCCCCGTGCTTGCGCACGTCCCCTCCTTTGGGCGGAACCCTAGGGGTTCACCGGACTTCCTGGCGTATCCCGTTCCTGAGGCATGCATGCATGTTCTTGGTACTAGGGTTCCGAGGCGCTTGGGTGTCGCACGCTCCGCCTCGAGTCCCAAAGCAGCGCAGGCCTTAGGATGCAGCCTTACCCCCGGTCTCCGGATCTTGCCCTTGCCACGTATGACTCCATATATCTTCCTACAAACGGAGATATATAACATGGGCGTGAGCATATCGAAGCACATACCATGCATATAACACATACCCTCAAAATTGGCTCCCACCATGATATGCCATGACCCTCCATGGACATAACTTCACGTTAAAAATACGTAGGAACCCAAGGGAAGTTGCTATGCAACCTCAACACTCATGCGGTACACTCGAAAGTCGCATTAAAATATTCGGTTGCACGGTCCAAGAGTTATATATCACTTTCTACCCGCTTGACCATTATCCCTTGCTATACCTGGTATGTGTACACACCAAAGGCGTTTGATGCTTCCTGAATTAAGTTGAGACCAATGTGGTTCCAACCCATTTCTCGAAATTGAGACTACTCGCGGTGAGCCGGAGATATGACCTTTCAAAGTGGCCTCACGAATGAACTTTGTTTCACCTATATCTCTAAGCAAAACGAAGGGCATAACAAAAGGAAGGTTGATTCGTGATCGGGGAAAAATGTCGGACCACTCGAGATTCGTCATATCGAGTGCGGCGATGTCGAAGTCGAAAATCCGATTCTGAAAGTCTGAAAAAATCGGATTAATTTTGCGAGTGTATAATATGAAAATTGCGGAAGCAACGAACCCTTTACTGATGAAATCTGACCCTTCATCGGGGTTTCCGCCAAAATATCTGTAAATAACAGTTAACCATTCGGTTACCGCAAAATCGCGAGCCAACTGACAGTCGCCGATACATTGACCATCAGAACAGAAGGCTGAAAAATTACGGAAACATTATGATAAAAAAACCCTGTTGATTCCTGATATTCCGATATATAAATCTCCGCTGGCGGTGCCTCGGTACTGAATATGGCCGCTCATAGCCGGAATGGCCAAACCTATCACACTATCACATCGGGTTAGGTCAGGTGGATGGGAGAGTATGATATCAGCCAATGGCGGCTTGCCGGCACATAGATACACACCCCAAGTGACCCAAGGATGGCCACGGGGGTCCGAACCGGCTTCACCCCCCTTCTCAGAGCGTTGTCACCGCTCGGAAGTCATTGAAGAGAGGACGGGAGGACCCCAATGGGCTCCGACCCCCCCCCCATGTCCCAAGGACACATGGAGGCCCCACACACGTCGTAGGCGTCCCCCACGCCCCAAAGGAGGGGTGAGGACACTGATACTCAGCGCCCTACGCCATATCCGGTCTCCTCTTGAACTACAACATGGACCAAGGGGATCAAAGATAGAGAAACGTCGTCGATCGATCTAAATACGTATACCACGATGAAATATGTACGTGGAGATCAAGTGAAGGGGGTATATGGCCAATCAAGGCCCAAAAATCCCCGGATGAACGCCCTCACCCGTCTCCCAAGCACAAAAACAAACCAAAATGCCAAGGGGGATCCATTACGGTGCTACAGCAGCAACCAAATGGACCAACGCGTCCTTGACATCCAAAGAAATATTCTTTTTCTTCAGATAGTCCATCCAGACCGTGGTATACCTCGGCACAAAACTGCTCGGAGGCTCCCAGGAATCCCTGGATGCGGCGAATCCCTTCCAACGGACTTTATAAAGCCTCCCCCCAGGCGTCCCCGGGTCCGGCTTGTCCGCCAGGATCTTCTCAGCGGTGAAGTCGTCATCCTCACCCTCGTCGTCCATGTCCACATCGCCGGCCGTGAACTCGAAGGTGACGGGACGTCCGCTGGGGTCTGGTGCTCGGGGACGAAGCTGGGTATGGTTGCGGTCCAGGATCTTGTTATCCCCCACACGAACCGCATACACATCCTGCCCGACCTTCCGCACGATTACCCCCGGCACATATCAAGATGCCTGCCGATGCCTGGACAGGACATCCTTGTGGTGCCGCTCCACCACACGGTGTCTTGGAGAGCATACTTCTGGACTTTTCCCTGCTTGAAGTACTTGGCCCTCTTGTCATGCTCGTCCTGAAGTGCCTTGCACACCTTGGCCGCCGTGTCGTCTGCCTCAGCCATCATAGCATTCGCATCCCGGGCCACTTTGCCATGGTTCAACCACGGGAGAGTACGTGACACTCGATCCCGTAGGAGCAGGATACGATGGGGCGACAGTCCAGTGGGTCCCGGAAGGTCGTGATACGCTTGGAGTACTCTCCACAGCGAATTATACCAATTCCGGCCCGGTTCGTCGATGTGCAGCTGGCGGAACTTCTCGAACATCTGCCGCCCGGCCACCTCAGCTCGGCCATTCGACCGGCTGTAGTATGCCACGGTCTTGGCGTGCCGAATCCCCATGTGCTTGCACATCGTCTTGAACCACGTCCCCACGAATTGACTGCCCCGATCGCTGTAGATGACAGCTGGGACATCGAAAATCGTCAGCAAATGCCTGATCATGGCATTAGCGACGGTCTTGGCCTGCAGCCCCACTCCATGCTTGTCCTTCTTGTCCTTCTTCTTGGACTTCTTGCCCGGGACTGCCACGATATACCCGCTGTGCCTGTCCACCGCCAGGATGACACAGTCGTATGTCTCTCCTTCCACGGTGACCTCCGGCATGGCGAACACATCCATGGCCACGGACCGCATAGGGGCCTCCGGTATAGCCGTGTACACCGGGTTGCCCGCTGTGGAGTGGTTGGGGCTCTTCGTGGCCCGACACACGGCACAGTCGCTGCAGTACCTATCCAGGGTGGCGTAGTACCCCGGAGGGAACTTGAAACGCCACTCCAGGTCCTGCTGCATCTTGTCTCCGCCAGGTTGCATGAGCTGGGCGTTGTGCCAATGGTCAATGAGCTCCTCCACTCGGTTCTCGGGCACCAGCAGCTTGTCCTTGAGGAACAAGTTGTCCCCATCCTCGGTCAAGCCCTCGGGCCATTCGTCGTCCGACGGGGCGCTCACGGCATTCCAGTACTTGCTCCAGTGCTTGGATGCCGCATAGTCATCCGACCAGTCCTCTGTGAGCACCGACCTGACTACCTCTACAGGGGCCACCATTCATTGCTCGAGGGTTTCCTCTCGAATGGCTTGGACGCGGGCGCCCCGGAACTTGGCCAGGTCCGTACGGTTTGCCATCACCACAAAGCACTTGACCCCCTCTTGCTCCATGGCCTTCTCCATCTCCATGATGCGCTTGGCCTCCTCGGTCTCCTCGGCGTCCCCATGGCTGGATATGTCCATCCACGCCTTGCCCGCGGGGTAGGCCCATCGACTGAGGCAATCTGCCACAGTGTTGTCCTTCCCCGGGACGTACACGACGCTGAGGTCGAACTTGGCGAACGTCTCGTGCCACCGGGCCCTCCTTGCCGCCGGTCCCGAGGGGGTGTCGACGTGCTCCTTGTGCCAGCTCTGCAAGGACTGATGGTCCGTGCAAACCACCACCGGTTGCAATCCGATGTGGCCAGACCACTTCCTGAGCGCACAAACAATGGTGTACGTCTCCTTCTCCCTCGCGGTCCAGGTGCGGCGTTGGCCCTCGGCCAGGATTCGACTCCAAAACGCCACGGGTACGTGCGACCCGTCGTCCCGGATCTGCTCGAGGACTGCCCCTACAGCATAGTCCGAGGCGTCCGTCAGTAGCACGAATCCCTTGTCCGGGTCCACCAGGAATAACCCCAGCTGCCCCAGGAGTCGCTCCTTCAGGCGGCTGAACGCATCTTCGGCCTCAGGGGTCCAGGCAAGCTTCTTCTTGCTCCCCTTCCGGCCATCGAACTTTGCCACCTGCAGCATCTTGTGCAGCGGCCCCAAGAGTTCTGCATACATCCGGACATAGCCCGAATAGTAATTGCAGAACCCCATGAAGGACCGGAGTTCGCTGATGGTCTGGGGCTTCTCCCAGTGGTGCAGGGACGCCAGCTTCCCAGGCATGGGACGGCGTTGCCCGTGACCAACCACGTGACCCGCGAACTCCGCTTCCTTCACGAAGAGTGAGGCTTTGGTGGGCTTGCACACCATGTTGTGCTTGTCCAACTCGCTGAGCACTCGGCGCAGATCCTTCTCATGCGCGTCGATGAGCTCGTCCTCAGTCATGTTCTACGTGCCGGACCCGATGATGATGTCATCCACGAAGGGACGGCACAGTTCCGGACAGGACCGAGTAGGTCCTCCATCATGCGCTGGAAAGCGGCGTTGCCATTCTTGGCACCCATAGGCACCACTTTCCACTGCATGGGCCCCAGCAGCGTCGACATCGCTGTGCAGGGCCTGGAGTCCGGGTGTAGCGGCATCTGGTGATAACCGTGTTTCAGGTCCAACACCGTGAAGATCCGCTTTTTCTGTTGTTTTTGGAGGATGGAGTCGATCAGGGGAAGTGAGTACGAGTCGTGCTCGGTTTGCTCGTTCAAACCCCTGTAATCCACCACCAACCTCCACTCGCCCTTCTCCTTCTTGGGCACGATGAAGGCTGGGCTGGCCCACTCACTGTCGGAGGGTTCCATCCATCCTCGCTCAATGAACTCGGCCAATAACTTCTTCATGGCCTCGGCCCGATCGCCCTGAAGTTGGTTCTCCCGATGACGATAGATCTTGGGGTTCGGCTTTAGCTTGATCTTCGCTGTGCCAAACCTCCCACGATCTGGAGGGTTCTTGTTGGCGACGCCACTGAATAGCCGCGGATAGGCATTGATCAGCCTCTCCTTCAACTCGGCGACCTTCGGGTTCTCCTGGGCCTCTTCAGCCGCTTGCTTCGGTATCGATACAACACCCGCACTGCGGTGTAGGCCTCCTCTGGTTCCGAATCCGACTTCTCCTCGTCCGATATGCCGTCTTCATCGTCGTGGGGCATGCTTCCCACCGATAATCTTCTAAAATTTGCGGCATCGGGCTGGTTCTTGTCGCTCTCGGCACCCATTCTTGGAAAATCCCATGTCGGCGGGTCCGACCCAACCGGACCATCATATTGGTCCGCGATGTGATCCATGACCCTCGCCACGAACTCATCCTTCTCGTACTTGCCGGTGACCAACATCTTGTCATCCCACCAATGCGGAGATGTGACCATGGCCCGCCTCTTCTTGGCTGCCACACGGTCGTGCATCCCCATCCGCATGTAGTTGACGACGTCGTCGATCTCGGAGTGGGACAGGATGTCAATGCCATCAACTGGCTGATCCGTCCCTTCCTTGGGCTCGAACATGACCTTCATGGGCACCGCCTCCACCCTACGGATGAATGCTTCATCACCCGTGGGCTGGGCTTGCGCCCCATCCACCAGGAAAGCCTTGGTACCCCACGCTTGACCCGGGGAGGGCATTGATACACCCTTGGCGTCGATGGACAACTCCTCCTCCGGCCCGAATGACATCTCGTTCAGGGTGATGGAGTCCAGCGTCGACTTGAGACCCTCCAGCGGACATGGGGTGGATCCTATGCCGGTTATGACCAGGATCCCCTTCGCCCTATCGGCGACGATCTTCTCCACCGTACGTCTGGTATTGTCCAGGGAGCCATGCCAATACATGGGCCCCCACTCCTTCAAACCCTAATGCCTGTGCCAGGCTGAGTCTCCTCGATGCCAATGCCTCCTACACTTCCGCAAAAGTGGGGCATCCCGGGAAGCGAAGACGTCCGTCTCGGGCGCTTCGGCCCCCAGCGTCTGGATCATCCTGGTATACACCTGCAGCGCCATTCCATACTCCGTGAGCTGAACTCCACGGTCTCCTCTGGACTTGGCACCCACAGCTTGCACCGCTCGGACGATCCGATCCTCTTCCTCAGCATTCCATTGGGATGATCCGCATGCATAATCCGTGGACAGCCATGAGAAACATTCATCATCCTCCCGGACCAGCGTTGCACGATGGGGAAGGGCTCCAATGGCATTTGCCACCATGAAGTCATACCCCATGATCATATCCCAATCTGTAATGTCGGCCACATAGAAGTTCCCGGATAGAGTGCTTCTCTTCGCCAGATCAGGGCGGTTCAAGCGCTCATGTTCCCGGAATTCCATACTGATAGTGGCCTCATGGGTGCCACCACCCATAATCTCTCCATTGGCCACCTTCAGGCGCACCGGTCTACGGCTGGGCTGCAGGGATTCCTCCTTGAACAACCCTCTCCGGACCAGGCTCACCTGGGCACCCGTATCCACCAGAACATCCACCACCAATTCCTCTTGTCCGCACCGTACACGCACTTTCAAGTGCAACTGCCGCTCGTCGCCATGCGGTGTATGGACGACTCTCACGGCATGCAACTCTAGCACGTCCGGGTGCATCAGGACTTCGAGGGTATGATCACGGATGGTGTAGATCTTGGGTTGGTCTTGCCCGTCCACGGGGCTCTCCGTGGTCGCTCTTTCCTTCTTGCCACGTCCCTTGCCCACATACACTTCCCTTGGCAGGGCGCTCCAGGGGTTGGGAGTGGCGAAACTCAGTGGTTTTGGCTCTTCTGGAGCCTTCTTCGGCACCCGACGTGCCTTCGCTTTCTCTGGGATTCCACTGATTTTCGGAGGAGAGACCTCCGAGGTCCCACTCCCGTGGGGGCTCCTCTAGACTTGACTTCCCGCAGCTCCTTCCGGCTGCGATCTGCCAGGACTTTGTCCACCACGTTGCTGGGCTTTGAGTTCCTCCAACGTCCTCAACATATCCTCAGCAACTTCCTCGATCGACCTCACTCGTCGGTCTTGGCCAGGTCCACCACCATAGCCTCTTCCTCCGCCTTTTCCTTGGCCTTTGCCTTGGCCTTTTCCCCCGTCTCCGCCCTTCGCCTTCCAATCGGAAATCCGCTGCTCCTTGGGCTTCTTCTCGGGGTGGGCGGCGAAGTAGGCCTTCTTGTCCGCCTCATACACCTTGCACTGACGGTGGTCGTGTGCATGGTTGTTTCCCTTGCCATAACAGACCCAGCACCCGTCGTGCTGAGACCTGTACTCTCAGAACGAGAGCGGTGGGTTCCCGATCCTCCTTGGCTCTTTGCCCTTCTTGGGTCCCACCCGGCTCCATCTGGACCGATCTTGCCCCTGGTCCCTCACATTGTGCGCCACAAACGCGAAGAAATGGGCCTCCTCGTGATACTCCCGGGACCAGTGGTCTTGGCCACTTCCACTGCCATCCTCCGCGGAGTTGGCCGTGTCCTCCTGGATCTCCCGATGATGGCAATCTTCTCGGTGGCCTCGTTGTCCATGGCCTTGTCGATCCTGCACGTGGGCCTCGTTCTTGGCGTTGAGCTTCAGCTCCACCGTGATGTACTTCACGATCTCGTCCAGGCTCATGCGGGCGAAGATGACCTGCATCCTCAGCGGCTCCCCGCGCCTCCACTCCACGTTGTTGAGGCGCAGCAACCTTTGCCCCATGGAGTCTCCAAATACCTCCACGTACACGGCGTTCTTCAGTCCCAACATCCGGTTGGGCTCGCCCAGGTTCCTCCTGAAGAACTCCATGATACCAGCATGGGTATCCTCCGCCGCCAAGATCCTCACCGCCACGCGCTTCTTTGCTCTCTTCTTTTCCTCGTCCTCCACTCTCCTCTTCCAGTGGCCAGGGAGGACGTCCTTCAGCAAGTGGCGGATCTCGCTGGACTCGTTCCAGTCCTCCACCAGCTTGAGGCTCCGTCGGTACTTCCGCAGGTACCGGTTCCACTCCCGGACCCGCAACTCACCGCGGTCCAGCTGCAGCGGGATGGACCACAAGTCCTCCAGCTTCTGGTTCGGAGCGTCCACCCGCTCCTCATCCTCCAACCACTGGAGGCAGGCCTGCTCCGTACGGATCAATCCTTCCCGGATCTGATCCCGCAGCTCCTCCTTCAGGTCCTGCGCCAGCCGGTGTGGGAATGTCCGGCATACCCACTTGTCCCGCGGCGCTCCTCGCATCTCGCCGACGACCTCCTCGGCGAAGTCCTCCCAGTCCAGGATGAAGTCATCCAGGTTGGAGGGGTTGCCATCGTAGTAGGGGATTTTGATTCCCCTGAGGTCGTCAATCCTAATGGCGTCTCCGACCGCCCCAGCCACCACTCCACCGAGACGGATACCACCTGTGGCCGGGGGGTGTGAGTACACTCCCCGTACATCCCTCTCCTCCATGGAGAGCGGTCCAGTTGGGCCTGAACCCATGGGGTTTGGAATGCGGGAAGGACTTGCTCCATCGGCCGTCCATATCCCCGTATTGGGGTCCTTCGCCCACAGATTTCCACCTGGGTGGCCTCGACCATGTCCGTCGGCGCTTCCCATGGTTCGCCCCTGCATGGTCTGGCTCTGGATCTCCTCTTCCGCATAAACTGCATGGGTATTCGTAGTTGGCGGTAGATCCTGGGCGGCGTGGGACATCTGTACCGTCAGGCTCCTCGGGTCCGTGGTTACGTGCCCTTCCCGCATGGACCCAGCCGGTGCCGTGTGTTCCCCGAGCATTGTGGATTCGCTGAACATGGGAACAAACGGCAGCGCACCCGGGTCAACACGCGGAGGCGCGTAGGGTGCCTCTGCAGGGCCGCCCATGGGTTTATCCATGGCGCTCCTGAGGGTCCTAACCCGCTCCACCAGCTCTGCCGCGGCCGGCTTTGCCGGGAGCTCCGGACCCGAGGCGAGGGGCTGTAGCTCCTCTAGCCTTTTCAGGCGTCCCGACATGTCCTCCACCAGGTGGAGGAGGCTGTCCACCACTCGCTGCTGCTTCTCCAGGGCCAGCTCCAGCTTCTCCCCGTACCGGTCCCGTTCCGCTCGCAGCTCCGTCATGTCTTTCTCCACGGCCGACTGGTCATCCAGAATCCCGGCGACGTCCTCCTCTAGACCGTCCTTCGCGTTGTCCAGGCGGTCGAGTCGATGCACGATGGCATCCATCCCCATCTTTGTGTACTTGCCCATGAGGAAGGACACGTGCTCGCAGTGGCACTCAGCGTGCCACCCAGCTGATCCGGCGCATCCCGCGGTTCCCGGCGCCTCGGACTCCTCCGCCATGGTCGTGTCGCCCATGCTATCCCGCGTTGACTCCGTATGCCGGGCCACAGGCGCCGTCCTGGCTCTGGCGGGCCTCTCCAACGCCTCAGCGTCGTGCTCCAGGCTGGGTTCTGGGGCCGAGTTCGCCCTTGTGGGCGGTCTGGCCGTCTCCTCCGGCTCCGAGGGTTGCTCGTAAGCTGTCCGATAGCCCTCGGAGTGCTCGGAGTCCCACAGCCTGACCGGGCTTGGGTCCGTATCCATAGCCCCGGCGTCCCCTGCCGCGGGCTTGGGTGACCCGCGCTTCCGGTAGCGCCGGGCCCGTCCTCCACTGCTGCCTGAATGGCAGGCCTCGTCAGAATCCTCCGCGGCGGAGCGGAGGTTGCATGCCTTTCGGCAGCGACGCTCAAACATGGAGACCAGGTCCTCCATGTCGAGTCCTCCTCTTCCCGAACGTCGTACTTCTCTTCGGGCTTCAACTTCCGGAGTTCGCCATGCCCCCGAACGCCTCGGTTCTTCTCTGGCTCCAATCTCCGGCGTGGTCTCCACCGAGTCCACGATACGCACCCGGGGCGTACTTGGGCAGGGCTCATAGGGGCCCGGGTCCCCGGGTCGGCGGTAGGTAGGGGCAGCAGGTAAGCCTCTGCTACCATAAAGAAGGTCCCTACCAGGACCGGCTTCCGCTGTGCCCCTTCCGCCTGTTACCCCTGCTGATTTACTCCGGATCAACGATTGCATCCCTCAAATTCCAAGGTCCAAAATCCAAAAATATAGAAAATAAAATCCTCCTTCCACCCTGAATAGCAACCAGATCCAACAAATACAGCAATAACCCGATTCACAATCCAATCCACACTGCGGGCTTCCGTTCAGCACACCGGTCGTCTCACGGTGGCGGGCATGTACAAGAATTGCACCAAGGAAGAAAGCCCTGAAATTGGCATATGAACACAAATAAAGCAAAGTTGGGGAAAGATGGAAACGTACACATTCACAGCCTTAGACCCCTCATTCACTGGATTCAAGACCTTCCCCTGACTCACCAACATGATGCCCTGAACCCAATCAAATAAGATGGCTAAATGCCATGTGTCACAAGTCACTACATAAACCCCAAAAATGTGTTCACTCCCAAGCCTATATATCCTAGCCCAATAGGGGAGGTGGCGTGTCATGGCCTAGAGTGGCACTCAGGACCCTGCCCTACCCTGACACAACCTTGGCTGGACTTGGAGTCGAATGGGCTTGGAGAACTGCCCCATGAAGATGACCTCACAACATGGCAAAATCAGGCAAATCACACCATAATGCCCAAAATTCAATTATATACTCAAAAATGCATACGGCAAATATTCAAATGCTCCATGCATGTGTCAAACCGGAAAGTAGTATACAAGGGTGATATAGACCAAAGGTCCATGCCCAAGAATATCCCATCATTGGCTCCGAAACCCCTCCGGTTATGTACATGACATGCTTCACAAGTCAGCTCATGAGTTTGAGACCTAATTTTGTGAGGCCTCGTGTGCCAGGCCAAAGTGACCATGTGATCCGGCATATGGTGAGGGACAACACCGAAGCATATGCCAACATATAAGCAACATACCATAGTTCACGGATCTTTAGACACTTTACTGTTAGCCGACCAGTTGAGCACATAAAACACAAAAATGAGCATAAAATGAGGTCAAAAACATGCAAATAATGCCAAACTCAAGATAATTACAATAGTATATAACTTCGCTCACCCATGGTGTCAACCTATGACTCAAAACACAATTGCTTGGGACCATTTGCAAACAATCCCCCCACTTGGATCCCCATATGGACGCATAAGGACACCTTCGAACCTCCTCCCAACGCGCACCATGAAAATGGGAAAATTGATATTGGCGCTTGTGGGTCGCTCCGTAAGCCCTCCCACATGCACTATATGATCGGTAGACTTAGTCTAGCGCTATGGAGTTCACCATTGGGACATGGGCGAAGCCCTTGCCACGTATGACTCCATATATCTTCCTACAAACGGAGATATATAACATGGGCGTGAGCATATCGAAGCACATACCATGCATATACCACATACCCTCAAAATTGGCTCCCACCATGATATGCCATGACCCTCCATGGACATAACTTCACGTTAAAAATACGTAGGAACCCAAGGAAAGTTGCTATGCAACCTCAACACTCATGCGGTACACTCGAAAGTCGCATTAAAATATTCGGTTGCACGGTCCAAGAGTTATATATCACTTTCTACCCTCTTGACCATTATCCCTTGCTATACCTGGCATGTGTACACACCAAAGGCGTTTGATGCTTCCTGAATTAAGTTGAGACCAATGTGGTTCCAACCCGATTCTCGAAATTGAGACTACTCGCGGTGAGCCGGAGATATGACCTTTCAAAGTGGCCTCACGAATCAACTTTGTTTCACCTATATCTCTAAGCAAAACGAAGGGCATAACAAAAGGAAGGTTGATTCGTGATCGGGGAAAAATGTCGGACCACTCGAGATTCGTCATATCGAGTGCGGCGATGTCGAAGTCGAAAATCCGATTCTGAAAGTCTGAAAAAATCGGATTAATTTTGCGAGTGTATAATATGAAAATTGCGGAAGCAACGAACCCTTTACTGATGAAATCTGACCCTTCATCGGGGTTTCCGCCAAAATATCTGTAAATAACAGTTAACCATTCGGTTACCGCAAAATCGCGAGCCAACTGACAGTCGCCGATACATTGACCATCAGAACAGAAGGCTGAAAAATTACGGAAGCATTATGATAAAAAAACCCTGTTGATTCCTGATATTCCGATATATAAATCTCCGCTGGCGGTGCCTCGGTACTGAATATGGCCGCTCATAGCCGGAATGGCCAAACCTATCACACTATCACATCGGGTTAGGTCAGGTGGATGGGAGAGTATGATATCAGCCAATGGCGGCTTGCCGGCACATAGATACACACCCCATGTGACCCAAAGATGGCCACGGGGGTCCGAACCGGCTTCACCCACATCCAGCCTTGGGGCCCTTTCATCGCCTTCTCCACGGCCTCCATCCTGGACTACCTGACTGGTGAGCACCCTGATGACTATGGCTGGGACATCTCTCGTTTGGCTGCCCACCCCACTACCTTCGCCGACTACTGTTGGTTGTGAGTTGATCGCTCGTTGGATCATCTGGGGCTGTGGGCTGCCTTCCCAGCAGGTCATCGTGAGTGGTGAGGGTACGATCATAAGAAGACATAATAATCTTGTCTGTGTTTCACACTTCTGTGCATGACTGCATCATGGCATGCCATGGCCCTTGACAGGCTGTTTATGCATCATTGTCTCCACGGCCCACGAGTGGCCTTTGCGACTGCTTCAAGGCAGACAAAGGGGCTAGTTTGACTTTTGTTATGCCCCGGTGGCCTTTTTAGGGCCTTGCACCTGAGTGGTGGCCCTGAAGGGCCTTGTTTTGAATTATTGGACGTTTTTGCCCCAAAGCGGATAAAGTGGCTAGATCCGGTCCCCAGAGAGGCCGAGCGCACCTCCTGGGCTCAGTATTGAGCGCCGACGGCTGTGTTTGTCCCCAGGGGGACAGCTAAGCCTCCTGGGTTGACACTGCTGTGCACATCTCTGTCTTTTTTTTGGTTGCAAGGTTAAGGTACGGTATACAGTGTGGCCTAGGATTAGTGTAGGATTGATGCAGTTTCGTTTTGTTTGTTGGGCGTCGTCGTGGAGTTTTGTCCATTTCCAACGAGTTTCGTCGCGTTCGTCGTTTCGTTCGTCCAGTTTCGCTCCCTTTGGAGCTTACGAAACGTGTTTTGCCAGTCATCCTGGGACCTACTGCCTTCTTTTGGCAGGTTGGGTGTTGCCCGCCATGGTGGCTGGGGGGGCAGGTGCGTGGGCATTCTTCGGTGGTCTAATCTCGGTTCGTTTTTGGTTGCATCGACGTCCGTCGAGTCGTTTTGGCTCGCGTCTCGTCGAGTCGGTTCGCATTGTGCTCCCTTTGGAGCTTGAGATAAGTTTTGTGTCGAAAAATGGGTCGTTGGTTGTCATTGCTTTGAGGTGGTTTGTTGGGTATCACCCACCCCACCAAGGCACGCATCTTGCGCTTATTTGCGCTGGGTGGTGCTTGTTTGTGCTAGCCGTGGTGGTTTGCAAGCACTGTAGGGCCGTGGCGGCTAACCACCTTTTCTTTTGGGTGGGGGGGGGCTGGGAAACCCTCCTCACACCAACAAACACCATAAGTAGCACTAGAGCAACTATGGTCACAATGACCCTAAGACAAAATACGAGAGGCCTTCAGCCTACGGTTGAGGCTGGGAATTGAACAGACATAGCCTTATGCCAAGTGTTGAGGCTCCTGTTTGGGCTCCTCTCAGGGAGCAAAGAGGTTATTGCCTTGATCAACCCTACCCGGTTTCCAGCCTAGGTAACCAATCCTGGGGGCTGTAAAAAACTGGTTCAAAAAAAATTTTCCCTACGAAAAGGTCAGAAGATCTAAGGAAGGTGGCGAGAGGCAAGACCAACTAATAACCTTCAGGGAAAAGCACCACTGAGGGTGCAGCACTGTAGGTGGCAGTGCACCCTGTGAGAGTTGGGTTGGGTGCGGAAGTGCACCGGGCACTTGGACTTAAACCCCAAGTCCAAACCTGATCTACGAGATTTTGTGGCAGGTTGGGTCTAGTAGGTTAGGGTGCTGCGAAGGAACCCTCCTAGCTTGTGGGTATAACTGGAACCCCCCCGGCTTGTGGGTAGTCACCACCCTAGCCTAGCCAGATGTTTAGTGGGAACCCTCCCAGGCTTGTGGGTTATGGGAACCCTTCCAGACTTGCGGGTAGAAACTAATTTAGTTCCTAAACTCTGGTACCCAACTTTAACCCTCTAACTGCTCTGATTTTAGGGAACATTGTGCTGAATGCCACTTTCCATTCTCCATCAAGCACCGAGTTCTGGGCATTGGCCGTGCTTGGTTGCCAAAGGTGAGAGAGAGAGAGAGAGAGAGAGAGAGACAGACAGAGAGACAGAGAGAGAGAGCCATCGTTTGGGGCTGTGGGAAAATCAGTTTGCCCTGCCCTCGTTCATTCCAGTTTTGCTGTCAGTCAATCACACTGTCAGCACAGCACTGCACATCTTTGATCCACTGCACTGTCTGTCCAGTCAGCACACTCTCTCTCGCACTGTCCGCACTTGTCTGTCCTTCCCTTGGCAGTGGCCATTTCTCAGTACAAGTTTGCCACTTGGCGTCGCCACTGCCATCCCTTTTTACACTGACCATCTCAGGTCTTTTCCAACTACTTGTACAGTTTGGGACTTCATCGGGGCCGTCTGGGGCTAGCAGAACCCTGCTGCCGCTCACAACCCCATCCCTAGTGGAATCGAAAAATTTTAGATCCACGGACTTCAGTTTACTGCCCCTGGCCCAGGGTTACAGGTGCCTGGTAGCAGTTTTTCTACCGTTTGGCAAGGCTATTTCTCTATTTTTGGCCCACGGAGCAGGTCAATCCTGCCAATCAAAACCCACTTTGGGGTGCCGAAAGCTAAATCCACTGTTTTGTGGAGTTTGGAGCTCAACCTTGTTCTTTGGCTCCAAAACTATGAACGGACACCCTAATCAGAGATTTTGGGGAGTTCTCAGCTGGGTTGGTGGGGACATCAGAAAAACCTGCCTCCACAGCCCATGATTAGCATCATCGCATCATGCATTTCTGAATTTCGCATTTCTTTTTCAGAACTCAGTTATGATTTTCAGCCAACCTCTGAGTTTCAGCTTAGTGGGGGGGTTGCTGAGTGTTGTGCCATTGTATGGGTAGTAGAGCCACTACTAGCTTTAGGCTTCGCTTCCCGTGTTCTTATTTTGGTGGGGAGAGAAGCCATGTGAAGCTCCTAGGCGGCCTTCACCCCTTAGTACCTGTCGCCTTGGGGAAGTAGTTAAGTCTACACAGCCTAGTTTGCTGGAGTCTCCCTATCTCCCTCGTAGGTTGGGCCGGAATACGCCGTAGTGGTGAACCCCATTCTGTTCCCCCTTGGGGTTGCTCTTAACCCACATTTTCACACACTTGCTTGCTTGCTTGCTTGCTTGCTTGGTTGCTTGCTTGCTTGCTTGCTTTCTTGCTTGCTGCCTTGTTGTTAGCTAGATTTAAGGGGATAGGGGTGTAGTAATATATGTAGTGATCCGAAGAAGCATTTTGGTAACGAAAAGATTACGATCATCATTCGAGAAGATGTGTCTTCAGCAGCCAAGATGTAGAATAGGGATAATGTGGCTTGCACCTGTACATTGTTTGTCGCAGAGCTTCACTATACGGGCTTGCAACATTCAAATTTCACACTTGCATGTGTGCCGTGATGGCAAAGATCAAGGTAGGTTTTGATGTTGTTTGTCATTGCACCAAAAAAAAGCACAAGATGACCCGAATGCCGAATTGGGACTTATTACGTATTTTAGGGAGTGTACTATCATTATGGCCGAATAACATGAACGAACATCTTTTCCAGGAATTATATGAAACAAAGTAACATTTTGTAAAATGCTGTAGATACTTATGTCTACTAGAACAACTAGCTGTGCTACTTACATGTCATGGCCTTATAATGTTGCGATAGACGTATGAAATTTTACTTAATTTTGGCGAAATATAGTTTAGCTATGGCGGAATACTATAACCGGATTGAATTCAGCATTCTCATGTTTTACTAGACGTAAACTGACATACATCAGTTCCCTTCATTGCTACCCTTCATCCTTCGGAGTTTGTTGCTCAGGTGACAAGAGAACCATGCGATGAGTGATTGGCCTAAGTTTGGACGCACTTCGTTCACCCGGGTCACTTGTTCTCCGGATAGTCACGATAGTGGCACCCCCAAGTGTGATGTCGGTAGTGTGTGGTACCCCAGTAGTGATATCAACGCAGCAACCATGCATGCCCTATGGTCGCTACGGTTGTGCGGCTTTGCTACACAACACAACTTTCTTAACCAAGCTAAGGAACATGTTAGGCAGGCTGCAGCCAAATGACCTACGAAAGGCGCGGGCAAAATGATGGAACACTCTCCAAAATGTCCGAGAAATGGTGCACAACAACCCAAGGGGGTGGGACGGCCGAGGACTGCAGCCACACTTGCATCAAAACCTTCGGCACCCAAGCGTCAATGTGCGAATGACCAGTTTCATCGTCCTACAATAGATCGGAGCATGGATACAAACCCTTTGCAAACCCTTTTGCACATCACATTTTGAGCCTGACGTGGAGCCTCAACGCTTCCGACATCAATCGCATGCTCTCTCTGATGCGGAGGAGTTTGATTTCTATGCTTCCTATAATTCTTTCTTTGAATTGCATAATTGATACAAAATCTCAGGGATTTGTGTTTGTGAACATTATCATTGTGGAAGGATTGCACACATGGAATGTGCATGCACATTTTGGCTGCACATGCCCAATGCCTTTTGTTGTATGTTGCATTTCCCTCTTCCGTCAAACGGACACCGCTCCTGGTCTTGCAAAACATTGGAACATCATTTTGCAAAAAAAAATATTTTGCAACAAAGATGTCCAACGCGCCTCTGAAAAATCAGGATTGATGGCAAAAGAAAATGTCGATTCGCACAAAAACCACTCTTCCTACCATGATGGACAAATGCACTCAGACTTTGGAGTATAAAAAGCGGTAGGTTGAGAATTGGACAGCCGGATGGACAATTTTCTACCAAAAACCTACAAAAAAATTTTGTGTAAATCACATGCATGCGACATCTCTAACACGGGGCATATATGGAGACACAAAACATCTCGGAAGTACTACCAATTGCTTTTTGGTCCCCCTTGCCGTGGACAGCCGAGAAGGTGGTGCAAGCCGGCTCTGAAAAACCGCTTGGGTTTTCATGTGCAAAAAATAGGGTTACTATGGGTGGTGCACGCGCTAGTACTCGGTACACTTGCTTGTCCCTTTGCCTTATCATCAAGCTACCGAGCCTTATGCGCCGTCATGTAGGAGATAATTGCTGAAGGTTTGTCGTTTTTTGATGAAGTTAATGCTGCACACCGTGATGCCCAATTATGACACTACACTCTAATGACATAAATAAGCAAACTGAGCAAACAATTGCCTCACGCTTACCCTACGCAAACTATTCATACTATTGTACGATTGTTGTCTAATTGTCCAAAAACCCATCCGTCTTTCAATGAAAAGCACAATGAGATGCACCTCGCCTTTGTGCACTATGTCATGGCCGCCTTTCTCAAAAGCGGCGAACTTGCTTTATGTCCAAAATGGCGCACGCCCCTCACATATAAGACCGTCAAAATCTACACAAACATAACATGCGCCATCCAACCTCAAAACCACAAAAAAAATCAAACAAACATATTCAAAAATGGCGACATAACCATGCCAGCTTAAAATCGCCAAAGCAATGAAATGTAAAAAAATTACACAATCTGTGCCTTCTTGGGTTCCTTCCAGCAAAACAAAATTGGTTGCTTGGTCTCATATTATTTGGGGAGCAATGTGGCCCAAAATGATGCACAATGCACTGATGCTTCCCATCTATATGGCTTTTGGTTGTTTTTGGTAACTTGCAGGTACTTGCCGATACAGATTGCTAAAGAAAACATAAAAGCCATAGCCACAACACATGCACGGGGTCTACACAACGGCTACCAAAACTCCACCATCCCCAAAATGCAGGAAAACTAATTGGGTCATTGGCATGCAATAGGCACCTTTTGGCCCCACAAATACCAATGGCCCGAAATAGACAGCCACTAGTATGTGTTGATATTATCATTAATGACGCAGTACCATGCAAAAAGCTGGCGGCAGCAAATAACAAAAACGTGCATGCACCGCACCACAATGCACTTACCACAACACTGGCTTGTGTCAAATGACAACAAAAACTTTGTGCAGTGCGCGAACAATTCAAGCAACACCCTCATATCCCAGACCCTTTGGCAACACTTTGATGAGCATGGAAAGAAAAATCATTTTCCAGTAGCGGACTGCTGTTAATGATTTGGAGATTAAATAATGTTGACACATCATTTGCAACTTGGTTTTCCTTGCTATCTCAGACCAGAGGAGTGCCTTCGCCGTTGCAACGGGCAGGATTTTGAAAAAAAAATTCCTGGTTTTCAGAATGGAGGTGCCAAGATACCATTCTAAGGATTGCAGGCGGTACACAGAATCCTATCGTTGGTTCAACCTCCAGAAAAATATCACATAATCAAAATTCATTTTTTCAATAGGGTTTTCTCCCGAACAGGCCAAAATTGCCATACACTAGTGCCTTGAGAAAATTTTGTTGAAATTGACCTGATGCAAATCGACACCAAGCCCCATGAGAAGTATCCTACAACTAGATCAGCAGTCTCTGAGTCACTGAAAACTAGGGCCAAAAATTAGCATACTGTGGTGTTCCAGGCAACATTTAAGTGTTGGGGGGGCTACTGGTCCCTGGGGTTGTGAGCAACTTAGGGTCATCTAAGGGCGCGCACTTTTGCCCCACCAATATGATAACATTTGCAGGACAGCACTACCTTCAGAACCACCTGTGCGTTAATGTCACAACTGGGGTAACCTACCATATCAACTGTAACTGCACCTTGAAAGGCCAGCAACTGCACACACACTCTGGAGCCCCAACAGCTTCCTACCTTTCTTCATGTAACAAGGAAACACTGATGGCTGATGCAACTTGCACACACTGGAGTCTTTCACAGGCCACTGTGCATGCACACTCTGTTTAAGTCAGCAACATAGCACACCCACCCACCCCAAGAATACCTAGCTTTCCGTGTGTGGCACCACTTCTTGGAGGCAACTGTACAAGAACATACATCTCATGTGCTAATTACACGTGGTTGTTGGAAGGCTCAATGATTGGGACTGTGTGTTGATTCTGCCAATAATCCAGATCACCATTCGCAGGGGAGTTGCATCATGTTGAAAACACAATGGGATATCAACACATAAAGCGGAATCCGTTGTGGGAAATTGGAAACAGCGTAATCATGAACATCTGCCACATAACTCCCTGTCGAAATCTGCACAAACTGATCTAATGGCAACGCCAACACAACCACCGGATAAAAAAGCACGTTCTACATGCAAATTTGGTCCAGGATAATGTAATCCGGAAAACTTAAGTGTTGGGGGGGCTACTGGTCCCTGGGGTTGTGAGCAACTTAGGGTCATCTAAGGGCGCCACTTTTGCCCCACCAATATGATAACATTTGCAGGACAGCACTACCTTCAGAACCACCTGTGCGTTAATGTCACAACCTACCATATCAACTGTAACTGCACCTTGAAAGGCCAGCAACTGCACACACACTCTGGAGCCCCAACAGCTTCCTATCTTTCTTCATGTGACAAGGAAACACTGATGGCTGATGCAACTTGCACACACTGGAGTCTTTCACAGGCCACTGTGCATGCACACTCTGTTTCACTCAGCAACATAGCACACCCACCCACCCCAAGAATACCTAGCTTTCCGTGTGTGGCACCACTTCTTGGAGGCAACTGTACAAGAACATACATCTCATGTGCTAATTACACGTGGTTGTTGGAAGGCTCAATGATTGGGACTGTGTGTTGATTCTGCCAATAATCCAGATCACCATTCGCAGGGGAGTTGCATCATGTTGAAAACACAATGGGATATCAACACATAAAGCGGAATCCGTTGTGGGAAATTGGAAACAGCTCAATCATGAACATCTGCCACATAACTCCCTGTCAAAATCTGCACAAACTGATCTAATGGCAAGGCCAACACAACCACCGGAACAAAAAAGCACGTTCTACATGCAAATTTGGTCCAGGATAATGTAATCCGGAAAATTGCAGAAATCCCATTTCTTAACCTGCTGACAAATCAGAACATGTGTCCAAAAGAAATACGGAGATCTTCTATGCCATGCACCTCATCAAAACCATAAACTCATATTCTTTAAAAATAGGTTGCCACCAACCTCTTGTCAGACCCAACAAATTGATTTGATGAATCCACCTTTCAACTTGCAACCCCCATTTAGTGGGTCGTGTCATAGTGCAACTTGGCACAAACAACCTGCACACCTTATGGTATGCACATTTGCTTTGAAAGAGGCTGAGACTGCCTTATCCCAGCCCAAGGACAAGACATGCAAGGTAAGAGCAACAGATGGTTGCCTCAACCATCTAAGGTTAGCTGCAAGAATAATTAATCATTCGGCTGTACAAGTGGATGCAGGTGGTGACAAATGGGGCGTGCGACAGGTAGATCCAATCAGCCCCACAAACATGATGCGTCTAGGGTTGTTGCACGGCACATATCAAGTCTTATATTGCATGGTGCCTGCATGATATGCATCGTCACAGGATGCAGGGACTGTGCTTCGCAACAAGGCTGTCTAGAGCGACAAGCATGATGTGCAGATTGGTCGAACACTCCCTGGAACCAGGAGCTTGCGAAGGCTTCATGCGAGACGAACATGCTGCACATGCAAACCGCTCTCAAATGTACACCCTGGACTATTCAGAGATGCTGACCCCTTTCGAGGATGATTGGTGAGACTGCTTAGTCCACTGGTTTTTTTCTGAGAAATGGACCTCTACAACAAACATTTGAACGAGAACTGGGGATGTGGAGCAGATGGGGCAGGAGGATGTGGCAGAGAGGGGCAGGTGATTGGGAAGGAAGGTTAAAGCAGAAAAAAGCACATTTCATGTGTTGTTTGGGGGGGTGGAGGGGCTGTCCATTGGTCAAAAATGTGGTGGGCACAGAACTGGGACAGAAAGATACAATCAAGAACTCAGGGAGAGCTTGCGCACATTGCACCAAGGGGTTGTGCTTGGTCTGTCACTTTCGCAAGTGGGGTTTTGGGTCGGCCATACCTCCTGAAGCACAGAAACTCCAGTCTCACCATGCACAGCTCCTCATGTGACAGACTGCGGCTTGTGAATGAAAAATACAAAAATGCCTGGCCACCACAGCTCTGGCGGTGTGCGCGAGTTGAACGGGAAGTGCAGCTTCTGAAGCCACATGCTGAGGCACACTATCCTCAGAGGAAGAGTGCTTGCAAAGATTGTGTTTCCGCACAAGGCTGACTCGCAGTGAACAGCGTGCAAAACGCGCCTTTGTGGTGCACGCGCACTGCGCGCACCTTTGGTGCCGAGCCCCATAGGGTGTCCCAGTGGCACTCGGACATTCTGCTGTGTGTGAACCAGAAGGAAGTGGACGCTTGGAATGCTACATCCAAATCTCCACTGCCATAACCCTTGCACAAGGGCGGCCGAAGCCCCTCAAAACGACAGTACCACAGGGTCACTGTGCTTGAACAAGGCTGTGCTTACATGGGCACATGCAGGGGGTGCATGTTGGGTCCGGTACCAATCAGCCAAAATAGCTTTCCCTTTTCCAAAGCACACCGCTGTGATGAGCAGCCACAGGTCAATCACGGTCCAGCCCCTCCTTCTTTGTCTTCCCGCTCGCATCATTGTGACCTGACATTCTGCACCACGAAAACAGCGGTCCCCAATACGACCGCAACACTGCCTCGTCGCGCTTAGCCGTCCGTGGTTGGCACCCCAGGGCCTGGGCATCACACCCTCAACAATCTGTAGTCGGTCCATTTTTACTATGTGCCTCCCAGCTCTCCAGGTGGGGGCTCCCCATAAGTAATCGGTCCTTTGTCAGGCGTCTGTGCTGACTGCAGGTAGGCGCCGCAGGCGCCCCCTCGTCGTGCTTAGACGAGGCCATGCTTGCGCAAGGGGTTCCATTCTCAGGACCAGGCAGGCGGTACACCCCCCTCCCAGACAGAAGCCAGGGAAGTTTGAGGAAGTGCACCACAGAACTAGCAGGCGTCCAGTTAACATGTGTCTGCTGCTGCCATGCATTTAGTTTTCCTGCAAAACAAGACCAGTCATGCGCTACACAGGGAACGGACACGGAAGAAACACACACCACAACGTTTAGTCCCCCACTCGCTCCTGTAGTTTCATGCTGTGTGGAAATCAGGCTTGCGAACAGGGCCCCAGTTCTTTGCACTGCGCGCGGATTGCGCACATCGACAGCCCCGAAAACCTGGGCACAAAGAGTTCGCTGGTGAACTATTCGGTAAAGGTCTGCTGCAAAGTACGGCAGCAGACATCAGAGGCCTGAGGCTACTTCGGAAGATATCCCCCGACGCCGTGGCATCCGTGGCCTTCGCCACGGCCGTTGGCGACGCCACAGCCCCCCAGACCCCGACCCTTTGCCCATCAATAATGGACGCCATAGTTCATGTGTGTGAAACCGCCTCCCCCACGACTCGTGTGGGGCTGTGGCACAGGCCAGGGCCAGGGGCAGCGATGCGCCAAACATGAGGGGGTGCATCTCAAAGAAGGAACGCTGCGAAGCGTTTTCGTGGCGGGCCGCTGGCATTGTGTCCCGGAGGAGTCCACTGCGAGGCTTCATTCAGAAAAGGCAAACCGCTGCATCCCACGCTGTTCCCGCCCCCACAGACACCCCCACGCACTCAGGACTGCTTTCGAAAGCCCTTCTCGGAAAGAGACAAGCAGCAGAGCGGAGGCCCTTCTCGCAGATGGCCCTGCGGCCGCCGGGCCCCATGGCCTCCTCAGCACAGGACACCGCCCTTCTGGCCCTGGGCCCACTGGGGCCGGATGCTGCGCCGCCGCGGCTGCTGCGACATCTCCTTCTTCAGAGTGGCATTCGCCTGCGCCCACGCGTCCATTGTGTCGCCGACAACTGCAAAAGGGGCCACGGCCTTGTTCGGCTCCGAGGCTGCTTGAGGCGCGCGCCGCTTGCGGTCCATGACGCACACGACATCGGCGTGGCCCAGGGCCTCGCTGGCGCGGGCCTGCTTGGCCTTGGCTTTGCTGATGGCGTGCTGCTGCGTTGGCGACAGGTTCCCGAAGAGGGCGTTGTCCAGGGCGTCACACTCGGCGTTGTTGATGATGTTGAAGTCGCGCTGCAGAAGGCTGTGGCCCTTGCCCTTGCAGTGGGGCTTGGCGACTTCCGTGGTGACGAAGTAGAAGCTGGCCATGGTGGTGTTGAGGGACGAAATATGATACTGCGGAGCGGCGGTGTGACACCCGGAGCCTTCGCTCAGCACAAATATTTAGATTCCGATAACACCCCCAAGGTCTAACAATATTTTCTCTTAAGAGACAAATGATTGTCAGCAGATGAAACATTTTGCCTGCCACAACCTTGGCCCAGCCATAACCCAAACATCTCACCAACCCTGCCAGCCACCTTGCACAACTAGACATTAAGCAAACGTTGTGAGCTTTTTGTGGTCCTATCATTGCAATCCCAGATATCCAGCAAAAGTGGTGCCCATTTTGTGGGAGACCAACCTCTGCCAGTGATGAATGGCAATGTGAGATGAGAGGTTAAAATTACATGTGGATGCTCTCAGTTCTAGAATTTCTTGTGCAGTGTCTCGGGGCAGACATACCAGTAAAAGGGGATTGGAACAATATTGGCAGACATCACTGCATGCAATAGAGGATGGAATGGCCAAATGTGTTGATTCATATGGGCCCCATATATATCTTACATCCACCACATGCCCATACCTTGCCCCACCCCAAACTAGCACCATGCACCTGCCCACACTCAGCCCCTGTGCACACCGAACCTTTGCCCTCAGCCAACCCTCGCAGGAACTTTCGGATCCGGCCCCTCAAGGCTAATTCTTGGACCCCACCCCCTTATTTCTGACAGGCTTGGAGCCCCCCAAGTTGCAATGGACTGGTAGCATGAAATTGCCGGATGCACTCTTGAGTTAACCCCAACTTTTGGGACACGCCTCAGTTCACACCATAGGTGAAGAATAGTACCAATGGATCCCATCCACAGCCACAAACCACAGAGTGCCCATCATTGTACTTAGCTTGCCGCTTGGGTTGGTCTTAGCTGCATATAGCCCATCCGTATCATAAACCCCAAAGCGGAGAATAGTGATGTGGCTACATGACCCCTGCCGCATTACCGTCTCCAAAGCGGAGAAAAGGGCAATTTCACAAGCACTTTTCAAGTGCAATGTGTGCCATTTGTGGAAAGAAAGATGTGTTTGTCAACCCCACATGCAGGCCTTTGTACAATGTTGATTTGACTTTTTTTTTCTGAAATGACCCAGACAAGGGGTATGTTGCTTGTTGCTTGCTTGTTAGCTAGATTTGAGGGGAGAGGGGTGTAGTAATATATATACTTGTTGTCTATTTTTTTTCTTTTGAGTGTTACACGAGTGACTTGCTTGACACTCAAAAATGGTTTACATTTTCATGTATGTCTTTTTTTACACTTGCGTGACACTTCACTCCACCTTTCGCCTTGCCACATATGTTGCGACAGTGCGCCTTGCCCGTCATCAGAAGCCAGCTCATAAAGAGAAGAGGAGTTTAGAGTCTTTGACGTGAGTGCTGAAAAGGAAAAAATGGAAACAACAGGTTGGCACAAAATTGGCAATGTTGGGCACATCGGCAAACACTAACACACTGCACTTCAGTTCAGGTGAAGCTCGTACTAAAATCCTTCCTCTCAACCATCACAATAGGAGACCAGGCCGAAAAATGCGCAAAAATGCTGGAAATGCGAAAAAATGCGCACCGCAAACCCCCCCCCCCCGCCCCCACCCCTTTAGCCTCTACAAACCGGCACCAAAGGACAAGAGAAAAAGCAGGGACCACGGCAAGGTAAGCACTGAAACATAACACAGCATGCCATCTCGACGCCAGCGAGCAATATCCTGCAAAGCCTTGTTTCTGGTCATAGCTACTTTTGCACACCACACAACAATGCATCGCATCATAGCGACTGTAGCCCTTGTGTTCTTTGCATACCCTCCCTACCTGGGCTGGGCTGACCAGCCCTATTTGGGCTGGTCAGCCCACCCAAAGCTCAACCTGAGACTGCACCTGCATGCTTTGCCTCAAACACACCACAGGACAACTGAGCCAATCTTCTCTGTCACTATGCGCCTCCACATCCCTTCAATTTATCAAGGTCATGCACGGAAAAATGGAAACATGGGATTATGGCATACAACAATCATGCATCTCAATGAACAGAAAACAAATGGACAGACATTAATTTGGACAAATGTGGCAATATCTACAAATATTTTGGCCACACTTGCATTAAGAAGTCTTAAATCGAGGAGTAGCATGAGGGTTGCCACACTCCACCTTAATGGGGCAAACACAGAGTGCATACCCCTGTCACAACACAGGGCCCCTGAGCGAGAGCTAGTGGAGAGCTATGCTCAGGCGCCCAGGTGGCTGTAAGTGAGATGGGTGTGCCCCACGCACTAGAATATGACACAGCCACAACACAGCGCATCTTTGGGCATTCTCACAGCCAAAATATACTCCTGGTAATTTATCCTTCTACCCATCTTTGCAAACCATTGCGGCTGGTGAACGCTGGTGAAATTGCAGCTGTTTCCTTCTGCAACCCATCAAGCTTCAAAAAATGGGGTGCCATTGCAGTGCCGCTAAAATCCAAAACAGTCAGAATTCACACGTCATTCAAAACTCAAGGGCCCGAGGAAAACGGTCAGGGGAGAGAGGGGGGGGGGGGGGGGGCAGAAAGGGCGTGGGACGATGTTGGACCTTCGACGGATTAGATCATGGAATTGGACTGCATTTTGGTTTGTGTGCTGAGTGCCGTGGCCTGAGGGCCACGGCACTCAGATCCAGTGGGCTACACATGACATAAGACCATTCCTACTGAGTCACACATGACTGTGCCAAATACGCAGTCTGAGGACAGCGCTGGAACATGGAACAGGCTGTAAAGTGTTCCTTTTACCTCCAAAGCGGGAAATGGAAATGGAAATGGGTTCAGTCATGGCAAACTTTGCCGAGACATAGTGCCAAAAGGGAAAGAGCAAAGCTATGGCCCCTCGTGTGCGGTTCGAGCAAACACTGCCATGATACAGGGCCCCAGATCGTTCTTTTACGATTCCCCAAACAAAACTGTAAAACTCAAAGTCAGGCAAACGGAAAAAGCACCAAACCACCCTCAATTACTTTCAAGCAGAACGAGCGGCTCCTTCTTAGGCCCTACGGACCATACATTTGGTGGTCTGCCTCTGAAGGCTCTCCCACATCTCCACAGTCACAGAGTCATGCGCAAAGGGTCAGAAGTGGAAGTGCCAGGCGCTGGTGCCTGCATTCAGGGGGGCTGTGTGCCCTCCCTGCGGATGGGGCGGTGGGGCATCCCGGTGCTGTACATTGTGACACTCCTGTTGAAGCAAAGGTCAATGAATGTGGGCAATGGGTCTGGGGCACAGGGGGCGCGGACTGGAGGTGGGACGCCCCCCCTTGTCGCAGGGCGACCTCCGGTGAAGATCAGAAGGGCGAAGGGGTATCGGCTGCGGCCATCTGAGAAACCCCCTGAGCCCGGGAGCATGCAGCAGCCAGTCAATGGCCCGGTGGGCTTGTATCCCCAACACGTCCCACCATGTCACACCCACCCCCTACACGCACGCGGTCCAGCCCAGTCCAAAACTTGGACTGTTGCACAGAGATCAGTTTCCCCCTCTGCACACCATCCCCTCCAGCCCAATAGCCCATCGACACCCAAAACACTTTCTCGGGAAGCAGCCTAGCACTCAGCACCAGTCATCCGCGCCCTCACGCGGCAAACAGCGTGCGCTGCCTCGTTCCGGTGCTGGACGCTTGTAAGGAAGAGGAAACTCCAGATGGTCTGGAAGAGACGGGTGAGGTGAATGAGGTCAGCAGGGATGAAAACGCAGATGGCCGACAGTGAAGCTGGTCCGCCACTGTTGTTTCCCACGGCCAAGGCATTCTACACGTCGGAGGCTGTTCCAGTGGATCCGAGAAGCAACGCCCGTTGTTTGTGTATGGCAGTCCCAAAGGCCATTGGCTGGACACACTTACCGGCAACCTTCCCTGAGGGGGTGCTGCTGCCTCAGCCCTGCGTCGCCGCAGGGGCAGCAACCATGAGCTGAGGGGGGGAGAACAGCTCTTCGTTGATCTTGGCACTCATGTACTGGTTCAGCAGCGACCGCAACTCATCGTTTTGGTGGCGGATCGTGTCGGTCTCTTCGATGAGCTTACTGCGGTCCTGCAGCAGGACGATGTACTTCTCCAGGCCCTTCTCGAAGGCATGCCAGATGCGGTAGTTCCGCTCGGGAATGACCTGCGCCATACGACGCCAGAATTCGTGCTCCTCCCGGCGTCGCTTGTCCTTCAGCCGCTCCTGCACGGGCACGCAGGCGTCCGCAGATGCACAAACGCAGATGCACAAAGGGGCTTCATTTGCTGGGCTATCGATGGACAGTGGCGGTGAGGCTGTATCAACGGTCCTCGTGATGCATGCAGAACATTTCCATGAATCAAATTCCGCGTGGAGATGGGCACGGAACGGCTTCCATGACGATTTGCTCGTGTCTCTGCCCTTGGCCAACCTCAGCCCAGTCCAATGCCAAAGCATCGACGTTTTTCTCTTTCTCTAACAAAGGTCATGATCACAGTGCTGAGCAGAGGATTGCGGTGCGATGCACCCAAAGCGCAGTGCAACCGCATTCGTGCACAATCTCTGAGACAGTGTGTTGCTCCATGAGCCGAAAATTGGCACAGGCAATGGCAACGTACCAAATAGGGGCCCCGCAAAGGCAGCAAAGGGCAAATTGCGCCAACAGAGGTCGATGTGTGGCAAATCTTGTGCCTTCTTTAGAGGCAGCCCTGGCATTGGCCAACTGTTACTCGGGCTGTATGCTAAATGTGCAAATGACAAGAAGCCTCTGCCATTGGGTGCGTCCAAACCGCACAAACACGCGCCTGAACTACGCAGTCATGGATACACCCGAATGAAAAGAATCCAATCTCTCAAGCACTGTACCACTTACTGAAGACACGAAATCAATCAACGACTGAAGCCAAGCGTTTAAGGGGCAACCTCAAAGCCGATACAATCACCCAACATACCCCACCGACACCCACATTCGCACTTGCAACATGGGCGAAGCTGAATTGAAAAATAACCAAATATCACTATGCACACACTTACACATCCCCACAGCTTGATTTCATAAACACACGAATCACCAAACATTCAAAATTCACCGGCAATCACTCATAGACGCTTCGACAGCACCACAATTCAAATACCTCGAGGCTCAGCATCTGATTTTTCTTGCTGGTCTGCAACGATGCATTCTTGGTTTGGTACTCGATGAAATTGCGCAGTGCCACAATCGCATCCTGAGGGTCAATCAGATCTATAGTTGTTGTGTGATCTTCGTTGTCAAGGCTTCGCTGGAAGAAGGCCAGCATCTTGTTGATATCCCTGGGAAAACAGGAGATACGATGCTTTGCCTACCCACCAGAATGCACCCCAAGCCCACATAAACAGGCACAAATCACCAACACACATATACACATACACGCACACACACACACACACAAAGAGAGAGAGAGAGAGAGAGAGAGGCTGCGAAAAAGGACCACAAGGATCAGACTTCACAACCCACGGTATCCACAGTTGCTGTTTCACAATAGCACAGCAATCGATTCAGACAGAAGCACTGGTTTGAAACACGGATACATAACTACCGCAGGGAGTCACATGTGTGCGGATGTGCATGGGGTTGGAAATCCTTCCATTTCCCTCAGAATCCGCTTCACCTGTGAGCACCTTTTACAGCCCAGCCTGCGACTGACCAATATCAGGGACAATTGATCTTCCATTTGGAGGCACCATGGAGGAGTATTTGCCCGGCGCATGCCCGGCGCGCTACCTTTGTATTAAGTATCTTATCTCTAGCCCTCAGTTTATCCTCACCTAGGGAATTCCCCCAAGTAGACCGCACTAGACCGCAAACCTTCCCTGCAAGGCACCTTGCATAAGCTTGAGAATTCAAAAACACAAAATGTCACTCCCACCACTTCCAACCACCATCCTTGCCATCGTCATAAACTGGCTGCAAAGGATGGGCCAGATTCTTAGACACGGCGAGAAGGTTCTCCAGATTGTGTGGTGAGGGGGGGCAAAACAGGCACAGGTGGGGAATGGTAAAAAAAAGATGCCCGGCGCACTAATACCCCCCCCCATGGTCCCCTTACCCTCCACTTCTCTGCCACAATGGAGCCATGATGGGCTTTTGGTCTATCATAGACTACCATGGACCCGCAGGCACGCACGCACACGTACACACACGCCACAAACATGCATGGGAATGCATACCCCTGACTCTCGACCGACAATGCCTTCAAAATGGACTCTATCTTTTTGGGCATCCGATCCTCCTGCTCCAGCTTCTCCACCACCTGATGCATGTGCATAAAGACGCCTCTGGGCTGCGCACGTCCATTTGTAGCATTTGTGACCGAGATGGGGCTGTGCTACAGGGCATCTCCATCAAATGATGTGGCTAAGGCTAGGCCAAAGCTTCAATATGACAAAATACGCCATGCCTCAACAAGTTTTGGTGGGTTGACGGAGGGCTGTAGAGGGTTGTGACCCTTGACACAACGATATTCCGGCCTTGCCAATGGGCTATACACATGTCGTAAGCCCATGGGTGAGCACAGAATTGTGGTGCAATGCACCCAATAATCATCACAAGTGCAGTGTACAATACTTGGCACAATGCATTGCTCCATGAGCGAAAAATGGCAACGGTATTGGTAAAACAGGTCGAACAAATTGGGGCCTACAGTGGAACAAATGGCAAGGTACGCCAACAAACCTCGTTTTAGGGTGCATTTTGTATGTTGTTTTATGCGTATGAGTAATTTTGGCCCCAAGTCCTAGTACCTCCCCAAGACCAACTTCCCACACCCAAGCAAGAGGGGTGCTGCAGAATATTTGGCGAGAGGCTCTCAAAAACGCTGCGAGCAAAGCTCGGTCTCTGCCAAACAAAGGCTGCAAAGTGGAACTGCCCCACAAAGTGAGCACTGCTAACATGCATTAGGCAAGGTACTGGTTCCCTGTGTGTCTGAGGTGTGAGGTGCGATCAGTCCTCAGGAAATGGGGGCATTCTTGGAAGTGATCACTGTGGCGGTGGTGACCTTCCCTTTTGGGATGGTGCAGTGCAGCGTCAGGTACATGTGCGCAAATAGCCACACCACACAGCGCCTCAGCAATTGTTGTCAGTGTGTATCTACATATACAAGACAAATGCAGCACCGGTTGCACTGGGTCAAAGGTTCAGCCTGCATAACGATGCGACAAAAAATAAACGTCTCATGCACACGCACCTTCTTCACCCGTTCCTCCACCAAGAAGCTGCATTGCGAGCAAAGCATCTCCAGCATCCGCTTCGCCATATCGCTCAGCTCTTTCTCCTCTTCCCCCTCATGCCCACTGTCATCCACCAGCTTCTCTTTATCCTCAGCATAGTCCGTGTCAGACCAGAAATTCAGAACAGGAGGTTTCCACTCCACTCTGTTTGGAGCACCAAGTGTGACACCCCGTGACCAAACAGCCATGTTATGCGCTGACAAGGCAAGGCTTGATCTGTGCCACTCCAGACCAACACACCCACACCCACACCCACACCCACACCCACACCCACACCCACACCCACACCCACACCCACACCCACACCCACACCCAGGCTAACATTCGAAGAGGGGGGGGGGGGGTCTGGGACCCAAAAGTTTGTGTACCAAAAATGGCCCAATTAGATTTTCCCTGTTGTAAATTTCGTTGCTTCCCACTATGATCACTTCGGTCTGAGGGGGGAGGGGGGGCTCAATGGTCAGGTTGCAATATCCACATTAGGCTCTGGCCACGCCTGCTCCCTGAGACTCTCATTGCCTATGCCCATGCTTGTCGCATTCAGTGCTCTCCACCCATGTGTTTTTTGCGGGGGGGGGCAGGGGGGACCCTCCTCCTATGGTTGTCGGCCATTCTAATGTAAGGCTGCCCACACCCACACCCACACCCACACCCACACACACTGAGTACTCCCATCTCACCAGAATGATGCTGGTGACAGGTGACATCCATACAACAGGGCTCAGGCACCCGCCAAACTCACAGTGTTGTGCAGTCATGGTTTATAAGGGGAGGGTGGTCCAGGGGGGTCGGAGGCACCCATCCACCCAAGGTCAAGGCACCCACCCAGAACCCCCCCCTCTTGTAAGCATCACAGGGAGGGGGGGGGGTCATAAAGGCTTGAACGGGAATGCCGGTCGGTACTTCCGGGTGTACGTACATGTGTGCCTTTTGAGGAGGGAATCCTCAACTCATGAATAGGTGGGTGGGTTGCCAATCCATTCGGTTGGGGGTGAAAAAGGCAGGTAAAAAAAAAAAAACTGTGAGTGGTGGGCAGCCCGCTCGGCTACCCCTAACAACCAGGGACCCCTTCTCATGATGATTTTTTCGCCTACCTTCTGATCAGGAACCCCTTGTCAAAATGAGTCCTTGGACCTCCTTCCTGAAATTCAACATGCACAAGTGGCGCAATAAAAGGCACTTCCCCAAGGCCATATTATTCAATCGTGTTCCTCTTTTGCCCTCTTCCTGTCCCGTGAGAGTGGGACAGTTGTCCCACTACTCACAAGTGCTGCTTCTGCCCCTTGGTGTCCCTCCCATGCCAGCGCCGGCATGCTCCCACACAAAATCTTTCCCAAGACAGTGAAATTGGGAGGGTGCTCACCACCACCGCTGTGGGAAATGTAACACAGGGCCAGGGGGTTCCGGATTACCAAGTGTTACCCATCAGCAGTGCACAGCAAGCGCAGGCATTTTGCCATTTGTTTCGGGGGTTCACCGTCCGTACAGTGTGCAATGGGGGTTGCTCCTACCAAGGCTCTGCATTGGGGCCTAGGCAGTGCATTCAGTGTGTGTGTATCCCACTAAGGCCCTGCGGTGGGGCCTCGGTGGTGCTTTGCAATGGGTGTTTGTCCTACTTGCAGGGTTCGAATCAAGGGGCACTCTCCCTGGGCTGAATGCCAACCCAGCCCCACCTCCCCCTGAGGTGATGCTACCACAGCTGCCAAAGCACACAATCCCAGCTTTTTTGTTTTTTCTTTGAGTTTTGTGCTTTGTCTGCTCTGTTCTTGTATCATTCAGCTCCCACCGAAAGATGCTGAGCCACGAACCAGGTGGAGCCACGGAACCAGGTGATAAACACTAGGAGGACTCACCCACCCAAGCCGTGACAGTAAGAGGCGGGGGGGTCACAGATGTTTGACCCACCCACCCAGGCTGGGGTACCCACGCAGACCTCCGCCCCCAACTTGCGTATCAATTCCTTGTGAGTCACACAGCAATCCTCACAAATGCGGATCGTGCAGCACTCCGCCGGTAAGGCTGTCCCCACATGCCCTTGTCATCATGGAGGACCTTCAGGTGATTGGCGACCGACTGTGAAAACTTCTGTTCCACGATTTGCGACACAATTTCAATTGTCAGTGACAGTGCAGGTGATCATCAGTTTTGTATCAGCCACTGTGTGGGCCTGAGCAAATAACACATCTTTTTCTCTGAGTCAGGTATCTATCGGTGGCGCACTGTATGACAGACCTAGTTACACCTCATCCAGGGATGTTGTGGAGCATGGGGAGGGGGGCCGAGGGGATGCAACAGAAAAGTCTTCAGGAGAAAACCCAACTTTTTTACGAGGAACAACAACTTGGGCCACTTTTGGTAAACAAACCCCTGGTTAGGGTGAGGTCACACCGCGCCCTCCCCGGTACTCCTCCTCAAACGTGTTCCATTCTCAAGCATCACTGCCCCTGTCCCTTAGAACGATTACAATGTCGCTTGAGCATGGACTGAAACCGAGTCAGTGAACCACAATCCTGCCCTGCAAAACTTTTAGACGGTTCGTAGCAGAAACAAGAAATCTCCATCGCACAGGACCGCCCTGTGCACGCATGCTCACGCCGCATCAAACGCATCCATCGATGCTCGCATACCCCAACTGCTGCTCAAACACTACGCGGTCGGCCTTAATGCAGGTGTTGACGAGTTCCATCGCCTCCTTTTCGTTCATCTCCCACACTTTCTGGTACTTGTCGGTGTCCGCCTACATGCAACGCACGGCACTGCACGGCAGACAGAGGTCAGCCTTGGCACAGCGAAACAGGGGCCGGTGAGCACTACGATGGGGCGGGAGTTGCCCCCACACAGCCGCACAACCGCTTTCCAGACTGCCGTTTGCGCGTCAGCGGCGCCCAATAGTTGGCGTATTGAGGATGTGCTGGTTGTTGCCGGGGCCGTTTGACTGCTTTTGCTGTCCACGCGCCTCTGTCCACAGGCTGTCCATAGCCTGCCTTGCTGTGTTTCTGTGTGTGTGAGGCCCAGGTGCCCTGTTCCTCCACGCGCTGTCCCGGCCGTCCACCATGTGTTCTTTTCCCCCTCACGGCTGGTCTGCCCCTGATGGGCTCCCGCTCCTGTTGCGCAAACAGCCCATCTGGGCTGCGGGAGACACCCCCCACCTGATGCCGGTTGAGCAGGGGTTGCCCTGGCACCCGGTAGCGACGAGGCTGGCTGGCCAGGCCATCCCCTTTGTTGTCGCTGCCTCCCATGCGCACACTCTCCCATCCCCTCCATGCTGGTTCCCTGTTCCCGCTATTCTGGTTGCCTCTCCTGCCTTGCTGTGCCCCACCTCCTTGTCTGCTATGCTCGCCCTTGTCCCTCCTGGTGTGGCTCCCGTGTTCTGTGTGTCTGTGTTGCACCTCCCCTTGTCTGTTGGTGCTCCTGGGTGCCCCTTTCGCGCACCCACTCCTGTCCCACTGCCTGCCCCCCCGTAGGAGGATTTCACATCTCCGTACGACGTGGACTGTCCCGTGCGCGGTTGGCTGGTCACGGCCCTGTTGCCACCCCCGTGGCGGGCACCTCCCGGTGCGCGGGGCGCAGCCCCTGCCCTTGTGGAGTACGTGGGCACCTTGTAGAGGGACCCCCCCCCCCGTGCATGACACAGCGACATTTATGTACTGTTCAGGGGCCCTGAGCAGCCACCCGTTTGTCTCAAGGAATTTCAAAGAGACTTAGAGTATCCCACGCTCACAGTCGCAGCGTTCTAACCCCCCTGCCATCCACTCCCTCTGCTAGTGCCGGCCTCAGGCTCAGGCCCGTGAGGTGCGGAGGGTGCTCACCACCACGGATGTGCGCTGGGTAAGACAATGCGTGTGTGTGTCGGAGGGCGGGGAAGTGCTTCAGTCACCAGTTTCGAGGGAGCCTGCAACTTCAGTTTCAGGACCAGAGAGACATGACAAACATGACTGAGAATGTGCGTGCACACAGGAGTGCTGCGTGTTCCATCCTGAGTCGCGGCGCGGCGCATTGCAACACGCACAGAGCCAGGGGCCGCAAGATCACAAAGACTTCCCCACGAGTGTTCCAAGCCACGGCATGTGCTGGGGTGGCCGCGCCCGTAAACCGTCGCCCTGTGCCGGAGTGGGACGGCGGGTCTTGCCCCTTCCCTTACTTCTTTCGCCGGACAGCTTCCGTTTGGACAATCGGGCTCAAATTCCGAGGAGGATTTAGTCGTCTCAAAATGAGCGACGCTCGTACTGTTAGATCCTGCGTCCAAAGATCAAAAGACCAGAGAAGACGCCCGACAACAACTACGGCCCCTTCTCTCTGCGGGGCGCAACACATCATCGTCTTTGATGCGATGATGCCTGAATGTTGGGGGGGCTTCGAACCGCTCCACCTGTTAAGCGCCAGACCTGCTCAAAATATTGGAATTTGAGCTGCAAGTCCTTGTACTGCTCAGTGATCCTACGGTACTGCTCCGTCAGGATGTTGTTCTCATGCTGGAACTTCTTATCGGTATCTGCGTATTTGGTGATCAGCCCACTGAGCACATCTTGAAGTCGGGCCAGCTTTCGCTTGTGGTGCTGGATCGCTTTCTCATTCTCCTTCACTCGCTCACTCAGCACCCGAAGATTGTACTCCAACTTCTCAGCATTGAGCTGATACAGAGCCCGCATTTCCTCAAGCTGCTGCTCCAGCCCCTGCATTGGAGGTGTCAGTGGCAGTAGCAGGCGGCACTCTCAACCACGGCAATCTTGGTGGCAAGGATTCTGCAGTGCATCGCCAGCGTCGGCAGTAAAAGCAATGGCAGCACCCGTAGCAGTGGCAGTTGCAATGGCAACAGCACAAGCAGTTGAGGTGGTGAGGACGGTGTAACTGACGCCTGCCCTAGCACCGGCAACTGTAGCAAGGGCAGCACGTGAAATCATCGTGGAGATGCAAAGCAACCGCCAGAACGTGGTGCCTGGCGACTTTGCAATCCCGGTCCAGCTGCTTGATCTCTCCTTTCACCAAGCGGTTTGGGGGTGCTAAACCTTGAAAATGGAGCAGGATTTTGCCGGTCAGTATTTCCGGTTTTAACACACTTTGGGGGGGGGGTGGCAATGTTCTGTGGAGGCATGCCTCCGGGGCTGTGTATCGTTCCGGGGCAGTGTGTATATGGGGAGGGGGTACTTTGTGTGTGTCCGGGGGGGGGGGGGGGCTAATCAAGGTGAGCTAAGCGAAGATGGAGGTGGAACATTGGGTCGACGTACCCTGTTTAATACAGCCACTTACCGAGAGCTACTGGATTGCAACCACTCAATGGCACATAACTTCAAAAAGGAGTGGGAAGGAAAGATGATGCAACTTGGTGTGTGAAATATGTTTTGTGTCCGTCCAGAGGGCTTTGTGACTGAGAGTGGTATGTTTGTCCCACTGCTCACGGTTGTGGCGTTCTTACCCTGGCGTCAACATCCCTGCCAGCACTGGCAGGCTTTATGCGCAGCCGTTTACAGATGTGCTCCCCACCACTGATGATGTGAGAATTGATGAGGGGCCATGGGGTTCCGGATCATCAATGGTCACATATCAGTGGCGCACTGCATTTCCAGGGCTTCGCCTGGCGTGACGTTCAGTCGCTCGTTTCTTTCAACACCCTCTGGGAACGCTCTGCAACGGTGTGCTGCTGGAGCGGCCACCGTCCAAGGTCACATGCCCTAGTGGATGAGCCGGTGGCTTTTTGGCCGTTGTTTGTCGTGTTCGAGCCCAGCAAGAGGCTGGGATACAGTTCCAAAAGACTTCCTGAAGGAAGAAGGTGACTGCTGCAGCTTTGTGGTAGAATGAGGCCACACAAACGTGCACCAAGTTGCGTAGACAAGCCTCAACCACGCGGTCTGCGATGCTGCTGCACACACTTGGATTTCCTTCTGCAGCTTCATCTTCAAGATGTTGTATGACTCTGCATAGCCCTCATGAATTTGGTCGAGGTTGTTCTGCTCCAACTCAATCTTGTCTTCACGCGCCTTCCGGTTTTGCAGCTCTTTGGTCTGCCGCTGCTGAATGAGACTCGTGATCTCGTCCTTGTTGCTGGTCAACAGCTCCCTCCGCTCCTTAGCACAGGCCAATGCACGTGCAGCGACGCCAATGCGTGTCCTTGCCAAGGCAAACGTGCAACTGACCCCACTGCAACTACACACACCCTGCATCCCTCCTTTCTGATTCGATGCTCAGATAAATACTGCTGAATCCCACCTTCTGGACTACGTGGAAATGGTTCAACTGCGCGGGTTTGTGCAATTGGGGCCCAATTTCCAAAGCCCTACCTCCGTGCCTCTAAGTGCCTCCTTGCGTGTGTCAAGGCGTTAAATTGAAATCCAAGTGGGCTTCAGGCACATACACGGAGGACATACAGGAGGGTGGGGGCGGGAGTGTTATGAGGGCAAGATGAGCCAGGCTTATGCTTTCATTTCCCAGGCCTGTCTGTGACCCATCAGCACGTCACAGCGAGCGCTCTCCGTACATGGATGATCCATTGCTACAGAAGACCCGTAGCCAAAAGGGCCGTGGACAGGGATCTGATGCATGGGATTGTAGCAAGTACTGCCACGCAACATCAAGAAGAGCACCCCATCACTGGAAATCCCGGGGGCAGGAAAATCAGGGGTCTGAAATATGCGGGAGATGCGCCAAGCTTTTGATGAGCCAAGCTTCTGTCGGAAGAAAGCACGCCCTCTCCCCCTTGGCCAAGCAACATCAATCAGTCGTAAATGTACACCACTGGCTGAACGGTGATCGTGTTTGTGGCGGTGCTGTATTGAGGGGCCACTAATGTGGCCCCGAGCTCTGGTGTAGTAGCATCCTGGGATCGGAGTAATCCCACCGTCTACTATCCAAGGGAGGCGTCCTCCATGGGGGATGGTCCTTGGGGTTTGGGGTTGGGGGGTGGTGTAAACCATCAAAGGGGTAGCAAATTTGCCCGTGCGTACTTCCGGTTGAATGCACTTGCGGTTTGACACACTTGGGTGTTTTGTGGGTCCTGCCTCCAGACTGTATGTGTGTTGTGTGTGGGGGGGGGGGGGTACCATCAACGCAACCCCCTTGTCCCCACTCTTTGTCCAGGGTACGCCAACACCCTAAATGATACACCTACCGTCCCTAAGACATGGCCGTACTTCACCGGGTTACACATGCAACACACATGCACGCCAGCCTCCTTCCCAGGCACTCACACCAGCATGAATGCAGTCTCAATCTCTGCCAGCTCCTCCTCATACGCCCCAATCAATGCCTTCGTCTGCTGGTGCATGGTGCTGATCAGCCGGTCAATATCCTCTGCCTGCTTCTTCAGCGCCTTCACGTAATCCTCGTCCTTCTGCTTGAGCTCCTGCTGGAACTCAGCAATCAGCCTGTCCTTTGAATGAATGATCTTATCACAGGCCTCTTTCTGGGCATTAATCTCCTGCACCAACACAGACGAAAGGTGCTTAGCCAGTGTTGGGGTTGATAATCGGTGTGACCGCAAACAACCAAAGTTCTTGGTAAACAATACACTTGGACAAAATTGCTCGAGGTGATGATCAAGCATTTTATCAAGCCTCTGCCTGGACGGCTCCAAAGAGAGCCTCTGTTTTTCGCTTCTTCTTCATGGGGTCCTCCGCCTTGTCCTTCAAGTACACGAGGTAATCCGCCTCCGTAGGGTATGTCAAATACCCCAAAGTTCTGAGCTCCAGGTTGCCCTCCTCTGTCACGCGGTACATCAGGCGAGAAAGGGAAAATCAAGCAACAGCCCCCAGGCACCCAAAGAGCCCTCAATGAGTTGAATGAATAAACAATACCCCCAAAAAAATCTCATTGAGCCATTTGCTGATTTTCCATGAGCTTGAAAGAGGTGCTATGGAGGGGGGGGAGTCTAGGTTCTGGTTCTGGTTCTGAGGGACACCGGGGGCATGCCCTGCGCCTTGCATAGCGCATGGGGCCTAAGACCATGGGCATTGGGTATGTGCTCCTGGCCACATCCAACGCCACTCTATCTCTAGGCCAGTCGAGACCCTCCAGCCGCCAAACTCTCTCCCTTGGCCACTGGACTCTGGGCCGAGCTTCTGGCCGCTCACTTGCTCCAGCGTGTACCAGGGTTCGAACCTACAGCCTCCGACCGCTGTGCTGCTGCCGCTCGCTCTCTCCCCTGGCCACTGGACCCTAGGCCAAGCCTCTTGCCGCTCTAGTGTGTACCAGAGTTCGAATCTGCGACCTCCAATGGCAACTCTGCTGCCACCTCGCTCTCTCCCCTGGCCACTGGACTCTGGGACCGGCAGCCTCCAATCCCCGCTCCCCAGCCGACATGTCCTCACTCTGGGTTGAGCCTCTCGCTGCTCACCCACACCAGTGTGTACTGGAGTACCAACTCGTGCCCTTCAGCCGTGCATCAGTCGCCTCACCTCCGTTCTACGGCACGCACCCGCCTCCCACCTCCTATTGTCGGGTTTACTGCCTTTGCATCACCAGTGGTGTCTCCCACTGTCATGATAGGCCACAGCAGCCACTGGCAGCCCCTGTCTCTGTCACACCCATCCTGAGGGTTTTTATACTGGTGCCAGGTCACTAAGGGGGGGTTGGGGGGGGGGTCCAGAAAAAGAGGGGGGGGGGGTAACACCATTGCCAAAAACTCTCATTCAGGCCTGGCCACGCCACGCTGCAGCCCCCCACCTCAATTTCCATCCACGTGAGCCTGGTGCATGCACCCATGGGGGTGCCGTGTCACCCAACTTATACCTGACTGGGCTGGCACCTTTGGGCCGCTGAGAGGGCAACAACTCACTTTGAAACACCATCAGCATTCTTGCATACCATACCATACCTTGGCAAAAGCATGGATCTGCAGAGCACGCAGTCATCGTTTGGGTATGATACATCGGGCACTGCAACACAAACTACGCCCTTAGTCACTGATTCTACTAGCCTTAGCCGCAGGCTGGACTGGTTCTGAATCACTTTGCTAACTGGCAAAGTCAGTGGGCTGAGAGGCCGGGGGGGGGGGGGGGTAGAGTCGGTGGGGTAGGGGTTACAGGAGCAGGGTACGTAATCAACTCTTTGGTAACAGGCATGAGAAAAAACGATGCGAAAACACAAATATGGAAAAACGGAAATAACTATTAGCCCATTGTAAGTGACCTGTGAGGGAGTTTTTGTAAGTTCCCGTGGATTTCGGAGATCACCCTCAGTGGCTCCCGTGGGTTTGTCTAGCCTTATACATTTGTACTGTAGAGAGGAAGAGACTGTTCATTTCTATGCGTAGAAACGACACTTGTGTGGTAAAAGGTTGTCAGTTCTCTGCGTAGAACCAGACAATACCTCGTCTTTTGCTCCTGAAAGGGAATCCTGAAATGGCTCCCTTTCGGAGACACGGCAAGTACAACCTCCACAACAGTTCATTTCAGGACACTCTTTCGACCAGTCCGTGACGTGGGACCCTGAGGCCCAAAGCAAATCGACAAATACAATCAGCACTGCCCCTCAGGAGCTGTTTCTCCGACTTGTTGTTGCAGAAATACGACAACACCTTGGACCTTCTGCGGCACTGGTGAGGGCGGTAGTGGCGATGACTGGTTTTTGTGCACGTGCTGTCAGTGGATGCATGCATGAAGCGAGAAGAACGGATGGGGGAATGGCATGGGAGAGAAAGGCTCTGATGCGACCCCTTTCTGGGCAATCACTTTTGCGCCCCTCTCTCCATGGCCTGCCTGCAAGCTGCACACCTTCAGCAGGTCCTGGGGAATGGTCTTCTCATACAGTGCCTGCCACTTCATTTGCACGGATGCGTTTCGCTTGTTGCTGCTGGCGGCCTCGTCATGCTTCTTCTGCAGGCGATTCTCTCGCTGCCCCTGTGACACACATGGCCCAGGCGTGGGCGTGGATCTCCAGCGCTCTTGGGAAGAGATGAGGGTGGTCGGGGTAACTGGGGCCTCTCACTGGGCCTCTCCCCTGCCGATGGCCCCCTGCTGGGTGGTGGGTAGCCGCGATTTTCGTGGCCATCTGCGCCTCGGCGCATTGGTAAGGCGTGCCCGACACACAAATGTCTTACAGCCAGGCTCAGGGTCTCGGAGTGCTCGTCTTGCAGCAGCAGCTTGGCCTTCCCTATGGTGTGCAAACCCATTCCCCAGATCCGCACCTCTTCGGCTATCCGACGTTCGTTCTCGGCCACGTCAGTCTCGATGCGGAACTTTGTGACCTCCTCCATCCCAACCGTCTTCAGGTGGTCGAGTTTCTTCCGGGAGTTGAAGATTTGCTGCTCACCTTTGCCTAAAGGCTTTTCTTCCTGCAAATGGCGTGCACAGGCTCAGTGCTCAGGGCAACAACAACAACAACAACAACAACAACAACAACAACAACAACAACAACAACAACAACAACAACAACAACAACAACAACAATGACAATGACAAAGACGACCTGGTAACAACAACAACAACAACAACAACAACAAAGACGACCTGCGTAACCAGTTCGTCAAGGACGAAGCTTGGGAGACCAAACAGGGCTACACCAGCACTCAGCGTATGGCTCAGCATACTTCAGCGCCAGCAATGGAGGCAATGCAACGTCACAGAACCAACAATACACCGTTGATTCACCTCCTGTGCCTCGTGAGGTGATGACGCACATTATAGCAGTGGATGCGGTGGACAAGTGAAATCCGGGGTAGGAGAAATCTGCTGGGCCATAATGCTTGCGATGGCGCCACTTCCGGAATCTCTCAGCTATTGTCGCAGCAGGGTGGCAAGGCCCTATGCTTAGACAAAGCCGTGCAGATGTACGGAGGCCGGTAACTTATCAGGCCAATACTAGAGCCCTTTGACCTCTGCGCACGCACTCACTCATCAAATTTGGGCTGAGGTTGGCCTGAGCATTCGAATACAGTAGCACAGCGTCCCGTTCACATGCCCACTGACCTGTTCTTTAGAGAGTTTCCCTTCCTCGGTGCCAAGCTTGCGTGCTTCCATCTTGGACTCGAGGCGCTGACGGCGCTTCTTGATGCGCTCCTCCCGTGTCTGCGGCTCCCCTTCACCTTCTCGATCCATCTTTGACATGTTGCTGTTGTTGAAGGTTGGGGCCTGGCAAGTCTCATGGCACAGGTCACACAGCTTACACTACTCGCTCAGCGTGCAGCAGTGATGCAGCTGAAATGAACGGTCTGCTGTCCCAACCCCTGCCTAGTCATGGCAGATCACAATGGCATTCAAAAATGTATACCATTGACCGAACAACGATCGCACTTGTGGTGTATTCAAAACCTACTGATGTGACTCCCCTCCCACCTCCATGTCCATCCCCCCCCAAGGGACGACGGTTCCCCCCCACCCCGGGGGGAACTGTCACCAAATGACGAAATGACGGTTCCCCTCACCCCCGGGGGGGGACGGACACCACACAACAGTAAAGTAACCTGAATAGTATAATCCAACTAAAAAATTTTCCGGCGCCTTTGGAGCCTGCGATTTCCTATTGATTTCTTATTGTTCATAGGCCAAGTGACGCCCCCCCCCCCCAGGGGGGGAGGTGGACAAGGGTGGGGGGGGGGGGGGTACGAGCTTCAGCTTGGAATTGAACCCGGATGGCCACAATACCACAAATGATTAGTCTTTGATAACTCAATTGTTCAGCCTTGGGGTTCTAGTACAGACAGCCCTGGCGTCTTATTGCAACCAGCAAAAGCAGGTTGGCACCAGCACCAGTCGAGAGTGCACCTGTGTCAACATGAAACACGAGGTGGTAAAAAGGCAATGAATATTGCAGAAGGAAGGGGGCATCGACCCAGCATCTCACATCATCGAGCATGGCCTGATATGGGGTCTGTGTCAGGCAGAGCATGGGTGTATCAGTCCCATGTCAATGAAGCTACGGCTGCACCAGCCTATTTGGTGGTTTGCGCATGGGATAGATCCATTGGCAGTGCTCGTCAGTCTGTCGCACAACCCTCCAATTGAAATGTCCTATTCCCAAGGCGCTCTGGTAATGTGTGCCTCTAAGGTGGTGGACGGAGGGTGCAGACATCTGGCCAGCCCCGCCATTGTTGCCTGGCTGGCCAGTCAAAAGAAAAATGGAGCTTAGAGGAGGTGGCAACTTGCACAAAGGGGAGGCAGGATGTGGGGATGCTTGCCAGCAACAACAAGTGTATGGCGGAATGGGCCGGATTTAGTGCGGGGTCCATTTTGCACGGGAAATTTCGTTTCTCAGATTGACCCTAAAATTGATCACAAAATCTACCAGTGTCAGCAAGATTGAAAGCGGCGCCTGAAGCTTGTGTCAGACTTGGAACCACGGAATTTGCCACGTTTGCCAGTTTTCAATGCTGTTGCTGGGAGACCGTGCACCGCATGTGCACCATGCGCGCTCCGCGGAGCATGTTGGAACAATCGAGAAGGAAATGGTCAATCCTCGGAACCCCTAAAGTGGTGCACCCTGGAGGCTTCTGGGCTGCATGTTGTTACTTTCTACAGGTTTGTGGGTGCTTGTTGAAAATGCTTGGAGGCTCCTAGATGCTTGCTGCTTATTTCCTGAAAAATTTTTGACCAACCGGGTCTTCAGGTTCCTCAAGGTCTCCGTCTGGGGAGGGGGCCGCAATATGCACGGGAACTTCAATTCAGTGAGCAGGCACTGTGGGGTGAGACACACAGTGACCTTCGGTGTCATACTCAATGTTCACGGACTGCCAACATTCGGATGGGGAGATGACGGTGGCAGGCACTCTATTACCATTTGATCAAGTTTAAGTGACAGTGATGCCCGCAGGTTGCCATTAAAGGGACGTGGTTGATACTGTAAGGGCACACAGTGCAACATGTGCAATGGTCATACCTTTTACAGCCTGGAAACACATGCACTGCCCTGTAAACTAGGTGGGTAGGCCTATGGAATAATCCCAATGCATGCACCATGCGTGCACCGCGTGCAAACCGCATGTGCACCGTGTACAGTACTCTGGTATGGATGGTACCATATGAGCTACCATATGAGACTGGTATGGTACCAGACATTACTCTGGTATGGTTGCTGGTATTTCTTGGAGGCTTCTGAATGCTGGAGCACAATCATGTGTGATCGTCCTGTCATGCTCTAGGTATGTTGTTTACACATGAGGTGGTGTAGCTACTCCAACGTCACCGAGAATCATGCAAACACAATGCAGAGCGTTCCTGCAGTTGTTGTGGGCCCATCAAAGCTGGATGGTGATTTTTTGAGCCTCCAGTACGAGGTGAATAGTGGGCACAGCAAGCAGGTGTTTAACGCCTCCTAAGCAGGTGCTACTGGTCCCTTGAGCCCCTGGACATACCCAAAGTTTACACTGCGCGCGCACCGTGGCCACAGCATCCCCTATGCTGAGACACACTGCAGGCAGCAAACAAACAACACTGAAGGATGGCTGAGTGTTGGAGTGTCAACCTGCAATTTCACCACATGGGCTAATGGAAGAGATCGGGTTACTTGGTCTTGCTCTCAAATGGCAGACTGTGCCAATCCTCAATGGTCAGTAAGGTTGAGAAACAACTGGCACATCAACTTGTTCAACTGGCAACAAGACACGTGTCTGGATGTCAACGACTTCACAAGAAAGCAGTCGTGTTGTCGCACAGCACCCCCACACGAATGCCCAAAACAATCGTGTGGTTTGGCAGAGAAACCACACGATTGCTTGCTGATCATTCTGTGGCTCAACTTCGGTGCTGTCCCCCGAAAAAGAAACCTGTTGCAAGCAGTGCTGCTTCATTAGCAGCAGTCTAATAACCGCGGTGCCTTCAAAAAGCCTACCATTATGTCGCACTTCAGGAAAATATGAAAACTCCAGCCATCTGCCAAACTATCATGTTGACATGCTATATGCTTGTCCAAAACGATCAAGTTTTTGGCATTGGGCTTCTCGTTTTGCTCGCTTCATTATTTTTTCGTGCAGCAGATGTATCTGGCGCTGAAAAGCTGGGACTGAGGGATATGGTGAGCAATTGAGACAGAGCCAAATGTCAAGACTTAGAATTTGGAAAGAGGTCTGGGATACACGTCGAGACAAACTGCCAGGGCAGTTTCCGGAACCCTGTGAACCACTATTACAGAAAGGCATGGTAGAAATCCAACCAAAGGCCGCTTTTATAAATGTTTTACAGATGCCGAATGGCTGGGGCCTGCTGAGGTGGCACCTCTGGATAGCAATCACCACTTGGTCCTGACAGAGAGAACCTTTCCACCTGGTGGAATGTTTCATTGAGCACCATAGCGCCTCGGTCTTTGACATCAGATGTGAAGCAACAGATAACGGCGATGGATGACGACAAATATTCTGAGCCCTGTTCTGCACCATTTTCACCGTTCCACGCCCATTTGCATTTGGGTGTCGGGTTTCAGGGTTTAAACATCGGACGAGAGAATGACGTTGTTGGGGAACTGCTGATGGGGAACCATCAGTAAGGTTCAAAGGTGCTTGTTTTAGATCTTTGCGAGCAACCCATGACCCATTTCGGTGACCAGATGTCAAGCAAAACGCCCTGACGAAGGATCCGATTTGGCACCAAAAGGGGGCTGTGGACGATTTGCGCTTTTCATGGGCCCTGATCGTTGAAGCCCCAAGGACGCCGATCATCTCCCTATGCCCTGCGCCTTACGCTGGCTGCATCACGCTTTGAACTATTTTATGAAGAGTTGCGAGAATATCTTCTTTGCGCCGTCCCCAGTTGCGACTTCGTTTGCCTGTGCCGTGGTGATCTGGGGACTATGGGGGTCGACTGCAAAAGAAAAACTTCCAAAACTCATCAAAAACTGAACCAGAGGCCAGTTCTACAGATATTTTACAGATGCCGGATGGCCAGGCCTGCTGAGCTGCCACCTCTGGGCAGCAATCACCACTTGTTCTCGACCACAATTCATTGGGTACACGAGTGCTTGGATTCTTGGCATGACATGTGTACTGCCATGACAGGCTTGCAACATCCCGACGGTGATGGATGATGACGGCGATTTGAGGGCCTGCAGATGTGTCAGACGCTGACAAGCTGGGGATGATTGAAGATACTGTTGAGACTAAGAATTTGGAAAAACGAGGAGGTTTAGGACGCACGGGATACGTAGAGGTGAACTGCCAGGGAACTCTCCGAAATCCTGTGAGCCACTGTCAAACATTTGAAAATCGCTTCGTGCCCATTTGTCACCACTTCAGCCACCTTGCAGAGGAATGCGGTGGCATCTCGAAATATGGTCAGGATGAGAGCTCATGGCATTTCTGCTACGAATGGCACACATCAAGGCTCGATGGTCAGACGTTTCCCGTCTCCGAGAGTGCAGGTACACGTGTTAAAAAAAAATAGCCGCATTGCCCTCCAGCGGTCGAATGGTTCACCAAACTTTGCTTCTCCAGAGGCCCCGTCCAATGGAAAGCTTGGGTGGTGCAGGCGTTGTGAGTCTGGAGTGACAATGTTCCCGGGGTGTTCAGAGGGCAGTGTGATGCCCATGGGTGGGTAAAGCAGAACGTGGTGCGAGAAAACCAAACCCATCCCCTCCGAAGGCATGGGGCAAGACACACTGCAAGACCAACCCCATTCACCTGTCAAACAAACACATGTCTTTCCGGAAAAATGGCCCGGGCGGTGAGATGATGCCTGGGACAGGAGCGCAATCCATCAAGAAAAGCACTGGCACCCGTGGGACGGAGGGTCATGACTGTGTTCAGCAGCAGGCACAGGGCTCGTGATACACAGGGCTCAAGGAACACATGACATTTCTTATCCCGAACCATGTACATGGGCCCGAATGGCACCCATAAGTAAATCGCCGTCACTGTTATGTGTGATGTACTGCGACTTTTCACCGGATTCCAGAGATTCGCGGTGCAGAATGTGGATCGCAGGCTGGCGTACCAGCAGCAGCAGGACCACCGTCCCCACGCCCCAGAGTATAAACCAAATGGCGCCGCGAACGCCTTCCCCATCGTTGTCGCCCCAGTCACAAGTCCACCAGATACAGGGGATGAAATGGACCCACATCCCCACAAGGCAAGCCACGCTGAAGGCCCAAAGAAAACTGCAGGAAGGGAAGCAGGCAGCCGGGATGACAGCCTGGCATGCATTGCAGTTGGTGCACATACCGCTAGGGACCCACACATTCCCAGAGCATTGGACAAACACTGTAACGTTCTGCACCTCTCTTCCTATGCTTTGTTGCCCCGCTGTCCCCCAGGAGGAGGAGGGGGTTGGGGGATTTGGCTGGAGGGGGGGAGGGTCTGAGGTGGGGCGGGGGGTTGAGGGTTCTCCTCCATACCAACTGGCATCCAAAGTGTTGTGGTACCATAGGCGCCGGTCAAATTTTCCAGGTGGATGACTATTGATAAAATTCCTTTGGGTATTGCTATCGAATTGTTGCTGCTACTGCCTGGTGGGCTCTAGATGGGTACAGCCAATACTGTGTGGGCTCTGAATGGTTACAGCCAATAACGTGTGGGCTCTGGATGGTTGCTGTTATTTCCTAGTGGGCTCTGAATGGTTGCTGTTCTTTCCTAGTGGGTTTTGGATGGTTGCCGGTATTTCCCACTGGGCTCTAGATGGTTACTGTCAATACTGGGTGGGCTCTAGATGGTTGCTGGTAATACCAGGTGGGCTCCAATAGTTGCTCTTAATACCACGGGGCCCAAGATGGCTGATGTTATTTCTTGGTAAGCTCTGGGTGGTTGGTGTCAAGAGTGTGAGACATCTAACAAACACAGAGATAAATTGTGGCTCCCATCGAGGGGTGCGAATGTATCACCATTGTGCCAATTTCACATCCCCTTTTTTGAAAAGCTGCGCTGAACACTCAGGACTACAAGGTGCAAACCAATTTTAACCCTACATCATGTGCACACTGGAAGCCCACCAAGCAGACACCATTTGATTTGCATCACCTGTGGACAGGACAAAGAAGGAGCAAAAATTCTGTGCATTGACTACATGGCAATTTTCAGACAACGTTGAACCAGAGGAGGGGTGGGGGGTTGGCATGACATCTCTAGCGGCGCCTACTGGCCTCTCGCCACTTACCCTTGCCCTTTCCCTCTGTTGGCCCAAAATTTAGCCACCACAAAGCAAGGGTGCAGGCCGTGGGCTGGCCCCCCCTTGGGAACCAGGAAACAGGGGGGCGGCTTTTGCTCCCCCCCCCCCGATCGGCGCCGCCAGCTGCAGACGAGATCATCACACCATGGCGTCATGCCAACCCCCCCCCCCCCCGATGGGAGAGCGTCTGGTGGGGGCAGGAAATACAGGGAGCAGGGGGGCAGAGCGCAGGCGCCAGCGCGCGGCGGAGGGGGCGGACAGGTCAGAGGCAGTGGGGCATGGCGGTCAGGGTGGTACCGGACCGCCGCGCTGGTGCAGGTGGGGGTGTGGTCGTGCCCCGGTCCTCTGCCTCAGCCACCAGGACAAGCCCTCCCTCACCAGCGAGCCAGTCACCGACAGACCCAACGGGCGGACGACGCTGACGGGTACGACTGGCAGCCACAGGGGCGCACCATGGCTCTGTACCTGCCGTGGTGAGAGGGCAGCAGCCCCCCCCCCTCCCCTTGGGCGCTGGTGCCCTGCCTGCACCCTGCCAGGGCCCCTGGCTGGTGGCCGTGCCCTAAGCCCGGCGGAACTCTCTTAGACAAGTGTGTGGTGCCCTATGCTGGGCGGGACCCTCCACCGAGCGGAGCAGGTGGCGGCGGGCCAGGGGCCAGTCAAGCCGGTAGACGCCACCACCCACCCCGGAAGCCCCCCAGGTTAGAGGTGCAACCAGTGAGGGGCAGGCGCACCACTGCTGGACCCAGTGCGCCCCCCCTCCCCCCCCTGCCGCCAGCCCCCGGCGCCCTCTCCCCTCCTCTCACTTTTAGGTGCAGCCTGTGAGGGGCAGACACACCACTGCCACACCCAGTGCACCCGCGCCTCCCCACCCTCTTTCTTGCAGGTCCGCGCAACGGTGGCGTCCTCCCTCTGAGAGATAAGGGGAGGGCCGACGTCGCCAGAACCAAGACCCTCGCATGTGGTCCTCCCCTCCTACCCCCCCGCCCTACTGAAAACCGTGGGACGAGACATGCCGGTGGACCCCCTCCAGCCCCCCCCCCCCCCCACTACATGCGCGGCAAGCACGTAGGGAGTAGGGAGGGCCAGGCCGCCACCCTCGTGGTCAGGGAGGGCAACAGTGGAGAGGGGCAACCAATGGGTGGGTGGCGCGGCCACGCCGGAGGGGCCCCTGGACATTGCACTCACGGTCCCAACTGATGTGCAGGTGGCGCACTGCCTCTACGTCTGCGCGCGTATCCGTGATTTGGAGGAGGGGGGTTTCCTATCTGCGTGCCCTCAACAACCCTGACCAGAGCTTCTGAGCCTCGGGCAATCCTCTATAACCGTTTATTAACGTCACCCTCTCTCACCTTCAACACCCTCCAGCAATGTCCCAAGGGAGGCCACTGTTGCAACAAAGCTAAAGAGCGATAACTATAGCAAACCAAGATGCCACTAATGTTGCATGTCGAGTAGAAACACAGCCACCGGGTGCCTTGGAAATTCACCACCCCAAGTGTGATTCATTGCCTGATCCATCCTCTTTGTCCGGTTCCAGGGTGGGAACACACCCAAGTTACCACCGGTCACAGGGCTAGGTCGCCTGGGCTGCTATTGTGCCAGGCTCCATGCCAAGTGATGCATCTAGTATTGCTAGATACAACCTTTCCCAATGGTTCATATCCACAGAAGCCGCTTAGGGTCAACACCCTTCTTTCGCAAACCCCGTTTGAAAACTCCCAAACCTTCCAAAAGTGCCTGTTGTTGGGTCTATGAGAAGTGCCAAGGCTTGCACACCCTCCACTGAAATGGGGGACAGCGTCAGCAGATCCAGAAGGAGCAGGGATGGGGAGATGAAGGCAGCGTCTGCACACAACACTGAGGCCTGCGAAGCTTTGCCTTGGTCTACAGCCATGGTGGATGGTCCATGGGGCCATTGTCATGGAAGAGGCCTCGGTGGTAGGTGCAAGGCTACATGGCTTGGCAATAAGCTGCGAGGCTTGGGATAGGTGGTGCTGCAAGGCACAAGAAGAGCGCTGACAACAGAAATTCATTTCTAGAACACTACGAAACATGGAGAGTGCACTGCGCACCACATATTGTGCCAACATATCTCTACCTCTCGTGTCCACACCCTCATCCCTTTCTTGGACATACTTCACTTTTGTTTTCTCACACACTCTTCCTGTACTCTGTCTAATCCGTCCCTCCTTATGAGCCACGGTGAATTAATTGCCCTACCCTCCAATATACCAAGGGGGGTGATTGCTTGGGGACACCAAAAATAGTTGAAGACCAGGTTAGTTCTCCTTTCATGTGAGGAATCCAAAAATCCTCGTCACCTAAGTAGGGTTGGCATATCCACTATTGTGTGCTAGACACACACTTGTCATAAAAAAAGACTTCGACCATTTATGACCTTGGCCAAAGTCGGAGCATGAGCCATGTGTCCCATGACTTTGTTCATGGTTGGGGGTTGGGGCACTAGTAATCATTTTTGTAGAAGGCATGGCCTGTGATTTGCAATTTATGGTGTTTGTGGTGTACCGTGCTCGTGTAAGCAAGTTTCGAATAGATCTTTCTAAACTTGCGCAAGCGGCCAACCAACAATTCAAGAGGAGATTCCCGAAATTCCCGGACTAAACCTTGTCTAACGTGATAAATGAGGCTTGTGCGACACATTCATGGACTTGGGAAACACCTCCAAATTGTGATGGGGAATTTCTTCAACTCGATGTGGACTATCGAGTGGCTTGGAATGTTGATGGTGTGCGTTTGGCTGCAAAATGGTGCACAGCAACAAAGCCCCACGTACGGACGGCTGCGGATCACGTCCAATTGTTCCGGTGAGGCGGAAACGGCATCTTTACCGCAAATCCAAAAACCCCACCTGCGAAACAAGGCTTCTCCCAACAAAGTTCCTATGAACGAGTGTAATGCAATGCTCCACATGTAAGCGGGCACCTCCTTTGTACGATCGTGATACGAGGAAGCGGAGACGACTATCCATGACGACACGCTACAGGCAGGATGCAAGACCATGCTAAAAACTAGCTTCTCAAAAGCGAATGGATATCCCGTTTTTTCCTCTCAGCTTCCGAAAGGCTCCATTTAGAGAACCGATTTTGCTGTTGGCATGTGAGGGTTGACCCACAATTGTGGAATGACCCACACATTTCCCTGGTTTCTGAAAGTTGACGACACATTGCATTATTTTATGCGCACTGAGCATATTCTGTTGCACTGCAGTGTTTGTCCTATGGCTAAAAGCGTTTTCTGCTTGCGTGTATGCCACTGAAGAGGATCCCGGGGAAAGCTTACGACCAAGACAGGAGTAGTTGAAAAACAACACCACACCGTCTCGGGGATTCTTCAGTCCGTTTTGGCGTCAATGGAGGCTTAAGTTTCCACCAACTCAATACAAAGCAAAAAAGCAAATGCAAAATAGCCACATGTCGTGGGCAAATGTTTTGAGCAGTGATGCGGATAGTTCACAGCGTGACTTTATTGTGGTGTGGTGGCTTAGTGCGCCAAGTACGACAAATCGCTATGCAAACATTCGAAACCAAAATCGAACCTTGTGTTGACTCTTGATATTGGTACGAAAGTCGTAACCAAGGCACGCTAAAAGCGGCTGGGGAGAAGAAGCAATAAGGAGAGGGGAGGCGCGGAGGGGCACAGTCAAAAGACGTTGGTAGGACAATGACACAAAACGCCCCTTGGAAACCCCTTCTAACTCGAGTAACAACCATTTGTTGCATGAATTAATCACCCAGCACAATCTGGTCCAATTCCTTGTCGTGAAGTACCAACCCAAGTCGCTGTTCAGGCAAACACCGTACATGCTCCGGGCTTGTAGGTTGACAAGAAATGGGAAGGATGGGCAAGAGATGCTAATTTCATGGAACCCACATTGCGGCAATCAAAGGACTATTGCCATGTGTGGAGGAAGGAAACTTCAATTAAATGGGCATCACCGGCCCCACATCGGAACAAGGGCTCGGGCACGCGATCAAAAGAAGTGCAAATGGTACATCAAGGGAAAAGATGGTCGACACAAGGGCCCACTAGATGTAATCCACGGATCATCATACGCCACAATTGTTGAGGCGGTGCTTCTCGTCCTTCATCCTTCATGGCAATTTGCACAACACTCATCCGCACCCCGACAAGACACACACCTTTGATACTGTTCGGGTCTGTTGAACTGCTATACAATTTGCGGGGCACGAACCAAGCCACTACGGCCAACACCCACACAATTCCCATGAATACTAGAGCCCCAATTCGTGTAGCTGGCCATTGGGTGAAGTCGGCAGGGGGCCATAAAGACATTGAGAGGCCCACCCACCCAACACTTCCAACAAGAAGGAAGGGAAGAAGGAAGGAAAAAAATGCTATGCAATGGATGCACACCACGACGAACACGGCAGTGCTCTAGGTTCCGAGTAGGCCTATCCTTGAACTGAGGCCACGGTACGCGATGTACTAGGTAGAGTGGACACTTTTGCCCGACTTGCCTTACTACCACTTTGTAAACGAAGCAATTAGCAAATCGGCGTGGCCTTCTCAAAAGGTTCATTCTACAAACCCACCAAGGGTTTTCTCGTCCACACGCCCATGAAAATATCCGACGTGCATCCATTTCACGTTGATTAGTTTTGCACAAGTTCGCTAAATCTTGAGGTGCGTTTTCGGGGTGTGTGATTTTGTAGACAAATCATTGGATATCATATGTTGCTCAAAAACACCGTACCACGTCTCCACAAGAAGCCATGTGTCAAGGGTCGAAGGTGCAACACGGCATAAATCTACGTCATCCATTTGACAACCCAACTACTAAGAGGGTATGTGGCGACGACCGTTGACATCGAACATCCGTTGCACAAGGTGTACGTACAGCCACTGCAAGGAATATCAATGGCATCCGAGACATTCTTGCTTTTTCCTCGTCACTGAGGACATATTTAGCAATGCAAAGGCAGAGCACAACAACGCTTGTCAAAAACCCATGGGCTGACCGAAAAAAAATAGACACTCCGAAGGACACCCATATTCTCTCAAAGTTTAATTGCAAGGCCTAGAATCGCTCGCTATTTTTTCGATGGAGAGGGAATGCGTGCAAGGACCATGGTCATCATTAAAATATTGGGCATAGCGAGCATAGTTACCACTTATACTTATGTAGTTGTAGTTATTGGTATTTGGCAAAAGGTGATTTTTCGAGAACCGCACAATTTAACTCTGCAAAATTCACTAAAATCCACGGAAGTGTCGGGACTTCCTCCAACAAAAGGTCCTACAAAAGGACGAATGCATGACATAGCAAATCACAAGCAGCTCATAGACACAAACCACATGCACCAACCCGTCGTCACGAGCAAACTTGAACACGCAGTTTCCCTTTCGCATCACAACTGCCTTGGGCGAGAGAGCAATCAAACGGGGAGGCTGCACAGGGTGTCCATGTGAGCAGTACATCGGAGTGCAATGCGTTAGCTGAACGTCGTCGGCATTGGCATATCAAAAACTTAGACACAAGGTGTGGATGTACATCTTTGCTAATTTTTGACATTTTTGATCAATTTGTATTCTGTTGCGGCACTCGCGATTGGGAAAGAGTTGCAAACTTCTCATGGTCTGTGATCACAGAACATTTCCGAGAAGATTTCCTCATACTTCCAGAGAATCTGACAGAAAAGGGGGGGAAGGGTTGTTCAAATAATGGACCTTAAAGAGGCACTTTGGCTCCAATTGACCTATGCAAGGCGAAGTTTCCAATCAGAATCGGGTTCGGCATTTGCGTGGTGAATCCTTGAAAACAATGAATTTTCGATTGGCTTAACTTTATTGGGAAATATTGCCTTTCCCTATCAAACTGGGCGGAGGTGACAGCCCAGGCCACATTTGCCTTGAAACTTCGTAAAAAGGATTCCCACTCACTAGCGTCCGCATTATATGGATGCTCGCTACCTGCAACCTCACGGTGGTTTTATTTTGTGGTTACATCCTTGAAGCATCTCCTAGTACTCTATCCAAGGTAGGAGGTAGGGCTCAAGCTCCCAAACCATGATTGGATGTTTTTAGATATGAACGTGACTCTTTTCGTCATACAACGATTCTTTGTAGTCGTGAAGCATTGGGTTCGTGGTTCCATTTGTGGAGTTTTCATATTCTTGAACGCTTTTTGGGACTTCGTAGCCCCGTTGAGCCTGCTTGTTCTCCCAAAATCCTCCCACAATGTAAACGATGTGGTTGTGTGATCACAGCCACCGGTGCCCTCGGTTACCATTGATCCATGACCCACGTTTTAACATTGTGCAACCCGCACGTCCTCGACAGGAATACAGGAACCAGGAATATAGTGAATCGAACGCGTGCACTACCACATACCGCTGTTGTGGTGTAGTCTTATTGGCTTTCGATCCATGCTTTGCAATGCTCGTGAGCTGAATGAGGAGTCAACATGGTTCGTCTAATTGAACACCTTTTCGACGTACCAAACGCTAGAGCAATTGTTGACCGTTGCTTTCTACACGGCAAAAATAAATAGTCCATGAATCTTCCATGCCTTACTTGTCCATGCATAAGGATTCCATTGAGCGGCTCAAGGCAGCCGTATCGCTCGAATTCCATTTGTGTTGTGGTCCATTTGTGTAGTAGTCCATACTTGTTCTTTGTCTATTGTGTTGTGGTCACAGTTACGATGTTGCCACTTCATGCGACCTCCTATGATGCGCCAGAAGCCCTCCTTCGCCCAATCTACGCTCCACCTCCCACCTTATTATCCCGACGACCATTCTTCATGGGTTTCCTTGTGAGTTTTGGTGTCACAGGTTCGCTCGCATACATGCCACGAGTGCCCGCGTAGAACAATGGCGTGTACCAGAACACGATTCCGCCCCATGTATTGTCTTCCGCCAGCCTTGTGGGCACTATGGCCATTTTGTCCATGTGAGGAGCTTTGTTACGCTTGCACTCGCCCTTGCCGCTCGGTTACTCACGTACATCCAAGATATCGTGTTTTGCCCAAGATGCCAAAGATCCAATGCGTTACTTCACATCCTAGACCTCGACATGCTCTATGGATCATTTGGCTTTGTGTTGTGATCAACTGGTGCCGCTTTCCCTCAAGTTTCCCTTTATTTATGTTTGGTTTATTGCAACACACATAACATGCGTATATTAAGTTCTTTCTCATCTACTTGGTGCCCATTAGAACAATTGACCGGTGCCGACATTGGTTGCCTCATGTGTCGAATGTTTCGGCATTTCTTTTCGTGGAGTTTGGCGGGAAGGCGTGTTAGGTCACGTGAGGTTTTCCTCCCGCGCATGCGAACAATTAGATGTTTTATTGATTCCACTACTGTGAGTGCGTGCTGGGATTGGGAACGGGTCATCCTTAGAGTTTGGTAGTAGTGTGCATCAACGGTTGGCCAAACCTCTCCCCCATTCTCGTCCTTCGTCATCCGCCCGATGGTGGGAGGATGAGGGTGGTGCCACTACACATGGGGAGAGGGTTTAGTAATTGTTGCATACATGCAGCCGTTGCGGAATGGAACACATGTGCATGGACGGTCCCCCCGTTCATGACTAGTGTGGAGATCCTAGTTTCCATCGCTACTTCGTGTGGTATGCACTTCAGTCTATTGATTTAGCGGTGAACATCCGCTCCCTCAAGTGGGGCATCGGTGCGATGTGGTTTCACACTTCGTGGCAACAAGTTTCTCGCCTGTGGCATGGTTTCAATTGCAATGCATTTTGCATGCACGTATATTGTATACATCCAGGGGTGCGTGTTTGCAGCCTGGGCCTCTGTTGTACTCTCCCACTTGCCAGTGCACCTGCAGTCTAGTGTGGCCTTGCCATGGAGCCACGTGGGGCAAAGTAGTGGGAGGAGAGGTGAAAACAATCCCTGGTGGCAAACCCACAACCCACAGCACACCGGCATGCGTGGCTGAATTTTGTCATGGACCCTACCCTAATCAATTGTTTGTTTGACTGACTAAGCGTTTGGTGTTGGGAGCATTGTCACGAGCAATATTCTAGCACTTCATTCTTTGACATTTGGACGGAAGGGGAGCTGTTGTTCATCCCCAAAGAGATTTGCAGCAATTGAACCCCAGCGCTAACACATGTCCTCCAGGTCTTCTGTGGGCCATCATCACCCCAGCATCCATCGTCCCATCTGCCCTCTTCGTGCCCCAAACAGCGGCGCACGTGCGGCCTCGGCCCTTGGCGATGGCAGTACAAGACGACATCGCAAGGTAGCATCCAACCCTAGCTATGGTCGTGATCGTTGCCTCACCCACGAACGACGTATCTTGCAGTCATGACGCCCCTAATACGCAAGAGGGGACGGATATAATTGCCAAGCACACAACGGGGCAGAGCATTGAGCTTTCATCAGTTACGGATTAACATGGGACTGGGTTGTAACAGTGGAGCTACCTCAGATCGAGGACTGTACCGATGAAGTTGCACCACTGCCTACACAAAGGTGGTGGTTGCCCCCTGTTTGCCCACATGTGAAGGAAAAGGCATCTCCTGTGGAAGTGGCAGCCCTGTGGTCCAGCTACCCCCCACCCCTTGAAATCCCCCCCTTGCAATCCCCAGGGGCGGGAGGAACCATCACTTTGACTTTTCTTCTCATAACGGGTGGTTGTGTTGTTCTGTCTTGTTCTTTCTCTGCTGGTGGGTGCCCCGGCCTGGGTGGATGGGTCGAGATTTTGGGAACCCCCCCTCTGATAATTGTGGCTTGGGTGGGTGAGTGTGCAGTCTTAGACCCCCCTTTAATGTTAGGGTGCCCCCCCCTTTGTGTTGGCATCCCTTTCCTACAGACCTCATTCTTTGGTTTTGTTTTGCTGTGCAACCTGGCCATACTGCTTTGGGTGTGGCATATTTATTTCAATGTGGACAAGGCTGAACGTGAGCACTGCAAAATTGACCGACAAAAAAAATGGCTGAAAAGTAAGCAAACCACAAAGACGCTTTTAGCTTGTTTATGAAGAAGGAGAACCCTGTTGGCAGCCTGGGCTGGGGTGCCGTTCAACCCTGGGAGCGCCTCAACCCCCCTTCAAATATTTTCAGGGGGTTGGGGCAGATACGGCACGAAGTCCCCCCCCCCCCCCGTACCCCGGAGGTCCGGGGGGGGAGGGTATGGGGGGGGGGGGTACAGGGGGGAGGGTACGGGGGGGGGTTACGGAAGGGAAGGGGGGGGTTACGGAAGGGAAGGTTTGGCGGTCCACACACCAGGCAGTGCACACACAAGGCGGTCTGCGGCCACGGGTACGGGTGTGTAGGGGGGGGCTACGGGGGGGGGCGACTTCGTGCCCACTATCGGGTGGGGGTTGGGTGGGTTCCTTGAATGTGCAGGAACTCAAGTCCAGAGGGTGAGGAATGACAGTTGCCAACAGTGGGCCACCCTTGCTGCCCCACCATTGTACCAAACATGAGCGCCTGTGGCATGCATTTGTGTCTAACTGTGAAGAGGAGTCAACACTCACAGGGCGCGTATTGATTCCTTATACGCGATGTCTGAACCACATCCAATGCAATTATGAGGGGCGAGCTATAGTGCTTGAGGCGAGTGCGGAAAGGCATCCATCGACGTCATGGATACCCCCTGAAGAAATCCTTGCACAATCGTGCTCAGGTGTTTGCCTGGAAAATGAAAGCCTTTGTAGACAAGTGAAGGCAAAACGTTTAGACACAGCTCCCGCCAAACAAATTGTTAAATCTAGGCCATGGAATTTTGGGAGTTTTGCATCTTGAGATATCAACCATAAGAATTCGAAGCTTTTGTTGAGATATTTCCTGAGTTGGACCTCGTTTGATGTATGCTACAAGAGGCCAGAAACACCCCTGCCGATTCATCTGCCCCCCGGCACCCGATTGTTGGGGAAGCTGTAGCAGCCAGGATAAAGCCGATATGCAAAAAGCAAACAAATTCCGAAATTTACCCGAACAACACACGAATTTAAGACAAGGGGCTGGTTTGGGGAAGGCGCAGGCTTAGCTCATCAATTCTCAAAAAGCCTGGTTCCAGATAAAACCAGTAAAACATGCACCAACAATTCGCTTTCGTACATGAATTGTAATTCAGTGTCTACATGAATTGACGTGGCACTACTTGCACGGTCCGGAGAGGGTACCCCCCTCCTTGAAATCTCTCCCCCTTTGTCGTGACGGATCCTCCCCAAGCAAGGGGGGGGGGGGGACAGGAGTGGGTGCGCGACAGGGGCACCCAGGAGCGCCAACAGACAAGGGGAGGTGCAACACAGACACACAGAACGCGGGAGCCACACCAGGAGGGACAAGGGCGAGCACAGCAGACAAGGAGGTGGGGCACAGCAAGGCAGGAGAGGCAACCAGAATAGCGGGAACAGGGAACCAGCATGGAGGGGATGGGAGAGCGTGCGCATGGGAGGCAGCGACAACAAAGGGGATGGCCTGGCCAGCCAGCCCCGTCGCTACCGGGTGCCAGGGCAACCCCTGCTCAACCGGCATCAGGTGGGGGGTGTCTCCCGCAGCCCAGATGGGCTGTTTGCGCAACAGGAGCGGGAGCCCATCAGGGGCAGACCAGCCGTGAGGGGGAAAAGAACACATGGTGGACGGCCGGGACAGCGCGTGGAGGAACAGGGCACCTGGGCCTCACGCACACAGAAACACAGCAAGGCAGGCTATGGACAGCCTGTGGACAGAGGTGCGTGGACAGCAAAAACAATCAAACGGCCCCGGCAACAACCAGCACATCCTCAATACGCCAACTATTGGGCGCCGCTGACGCGCAAACGGCACACCATGCCACATTCAGCACAGCCCAACACACCAACTACTGGGCTCCGTGAACGCGGAAACAACACCAGCAAGAGCACTGGCCGCAGCGACCGACAGAAAGCAGTAACCCGACGCAACATGCGAAGGGAAGAAAGGGTGACTGTCCAGGGCCCCGTAAAGGAACAACAACCAGACGGAATGTCACACAGGGGGTCATGATTTGACGGTTCTTTGCGTCGCACTAGTACTGCAGCAGTGCATGCAAAACGCCCGTTGTGTCAATCCCAGTGAAACATAGTGTTACCATTGTGCAATGATTGCATCAGCCATAGGGCCTTGGCACGGCGTTTGGCATGACGTTTCGTTGCATCCACCAAAACTGTGTCACAGGCTGCAACAGGGTTCGGGGGACCCTGTCAAAACCACAGGGGTGTCAATGACGCTGTCATGTTTAGCTTCGGGAGTGGGCTTCAAAAAGCGGTCCATAACATCAATACCAGGGTAATGGGGACAAGGTTGTGGAGCATACAGCAGCCAGGTTATGTCGTTTGAAGGCAGTTCAGGTTGCATATCCAGTCGCCGGGATCTGCTGACGACTGTCCTTCTCCGCAACCAGCACTGACCACTTGTGACGCTCAAAGGAATCAGCGTCTTTTCATTTTTTCGCTGGAACATGGTCCCGGGGCATTTTCCAGGTAAATGCACCGAAAGTGGTGCATATGTCTTCAAGCCCCCTCCTCACCTCGCCGCTAGCCTTCCAAGGCAAGTGGTCAAAGCCCACAGGACCATGGGTTTAGGCTCGCGCATGCACCAATTTACACTTATTCAGTTTCGGCCAAACCTGTACCCAGACCGTCACGTGACTGATCGTCAGGTTACTATCACTGCTGGCCCCTGTTTGCTGTGCTGTGCGTGGAATAAAAGAAAAATGCACAAGGTGGGGTCATGTAAAACATGAGAGCGTGACAGGTGGTGTGAGAAGACAGACTCATGAGCGACAACGCAAAGGTGAGAACCAGAGGCTAAGTGGTTCAGTTGGAAAAGTCTTCAACTTCTTCCTTTATCTCCTTCCTCCTTCTTCACCAAGCGGCTGCATTTGCACGTTTCCATGGGATAGCGTTTTCAGTTGCTTGAAAAAACCTCCGCACATGTTATGTCACACGAATCCATGCTGCATGGCAATCGTGTGAAGACAAAAGAGCGAGCGTTGTGATGTTGGTAATGCGTTTGCTGTTTTGTTTTTATTTTTACATATCACCCTCCCCCTTCTACCGTCTTCTTCAAGTGCGGGGTGGGAACAGCAGTCATGCGCTCCTGGAACGCTGGGGGCCGAACTGGTTTTCTGAGGAGGAGCTGTGCATGTGCCCGGTCCGTAATAGGGGTTGCAAACGCCCCCCAGTCCTCGCCAGAATACTGGCCTCCTGCGTGGTTGTGCCTCTGCTTTGTCGAGTACGTGACCAATCCGCCTGCCCCGAATTCCAACGGTTGTTTCTGTCCCCTGTTTGCAGGGATATTGACTCTGCAAAGGCCACTGACGAACCCACTGACGCAGTCTCCGGGCCAACCACACGCCGCACAGCGCTTGGGCTGGCAGCTGGCTTTTTGGGGATTGAATTTGGCCTGAAGCCTTCCGGAGCAGAGATACCCATCCATTTGTATCGGGAGGGTCCGGAGGAGCTGCGATACAATGACCTGGAGGTAGGTGAAGGAGCCGAGCCGCAAAAGGGAGACCTTGTGACGTGCAGCTTTGAGGGTACAGTGGTGCAGACAGGCGAGAGGTGTGCATGTGGCCTGAGGGCGCGAAACAGGAACGACGCTCAATGTAAAAGCAGCCCAGTGTCAGCCCCAATCGGAGGATCGTGAAGGCTGCCAACTCTGCCCATCGGATTGTCTTGACAGTGGGTGCCCTCCAGATTTGCATGGGCGCCGTGAAAACGCCTGTGTCCTCCCCGGTGGGGGTCCCATGCCAATCCGAAGTATCCGCAGATGTGCTGGGACCCCGGGCATTGGTTGGGAGGTCCATGTGGAAGAAAAAGCTGGCAGGGACCTGGGTCTGGATGAACACATAGTGGCCTCAAGTTGCCGATATCTGAACAAGCAATCCTTTGAATAGCTCATAGCTGCAAGAGCGTGCAATACGGGTCCGCTGCAAAATCTACTGCAAGCCGTCTTTGTGGTCCTTTGGGACCGCGCCACACCCTTTGTGTGGGGGCCCTTGTGGGGGGAAACTGTGAGCTGAGACCTATAGGTGTGAATCAACGCAGGGGTGGGTGTTGAATGTTCTGGTGATACCCTGCCAGGGTTTAGGCCATTGAAGAAGGGGTCTATTTACTTGAGCTAGGACACTGGGGATCCATGCGGAAGGCAACAGAGAGTGGCTGCAAGCCACGGTGAACCAGGGTTTGCAAACCCTGCACTAACTGGCCACAAGAAGGCCCTCTTTGACGGTTAATGGCTGCAGGAGAGAACCTGCTACATGGACCATACTCATTTTGTCGCCAAAGGATGGTTCAAGCACATCCAAAGCCCACAGCCAAACAGCTGTTGCCTCAAGATAGAACCAACAGGGACCCTTACCATTAGTTGGGGTGTCCATATGAGGGCAGTCGGCTGGGATCTGGGAAGCGTCAACATGTAGTGGTCGCAACCAGCAAAAACAAAATTGGCTCTCAGCCTCAGCGGGTTATCCAGGGAGTAGGTTGCACTCAAGCTTCATGCCCCTGCACCATATTTTCCCCCCTCATCCCCTCCACTCCACACCCCTAGCTCCACGAAAATGACCCAGCAATGTATCAGATCTCAACCTGCTTGTCAGAAGGAAGGCAATCGCATCCTGATTTGTCTGCAGTGCAATTGCAGCCCCAACAGCAGCAACACCCACCCAAACCAAGCTGAATGCACATTTGCTGATCTTTTGCTTCCGTGCTCCTTCTCACAGCTGCCCCCATGCGCATCTGTGCCAAGAGAAGATTGGACCAGAGGAGGAGCGGAGGGGGTGGCCTCAGAGCCATGTCGTTCAGGTAGTATTGGCTGAGACAACGGATGATAGCACGGCCCAGGACGGATCCAATCACGCCCGGAGTCTCCGAAACCCGGGGAATCTGGGCGCTGTTGATCGAAGACAACAACAAGCACCAATAGGAGAGAGCACGAGAGGCAAGAGGGGACCCAAAGGAAAAGAGATGACTGTTCAGGCCCCGTAAGTTCAACGAACGGTCGAGGTTTCGTACAGGGGTTGAGAAAGGGAATCCTTTGTCGGGAAGTGAATTTCCCCGTTTTGTGGGGTGGGGGTGGGGGGGGGGGGCGGGATTCACATATGAAACATTTTTGTTTCGGATGGCCACAACGTCAGACAAAACGATTTGGAAAATTTTACATCCGCTGCTGTATCGAACGCATGTCACGTTGGCGTCAACACCGTTAAGTCTACGTTCTGCAGGACTCCACCGCTGTTCTCCAAATTTGTATTCAAGGGGTCACCACGTATCTGCATGTTTGTTGGGAAGGGGTATGTCACCGAGGTTTTCGCAGCCTTTTAACCTCGGCGCCGTGCGGGCGTCCCTGCGAGCTCCACGAAGGGCTCAGTGTTTGAAGCCCTGATCCCTGGTGAGGTTGCAGAAAAGGTTCTTAACACCCCCCACCCTGCCCTGCTTCCAGGCACCACCTCCCACTTCGCTTAGTTCATCCACATTAGGCTTTCACCCCGCCCTACTGCCCGAAGTTTGCACCGAGCTCTACACTGGAACGTGAAGTCCATCTCCTGCATTGCATTTCGTCAGATTCGATGTTGGCCAGTCGGTTAGTTTCCAGGTGGGCAACGGTGAGGTCATTGAGGCATGGGATATCGCTCTGCTGGGAGGCAAAAATATGCCCCGTATGAAAGTAGGCGGCACCCGGCAGATCCGGGTGACCCCAGATCTGGCGTATGGAAAGGTCGGTGCCGGGTGTACAATGGCCGCTCCTCGGGATATCCCCAGCAAAGTTGCCGGTGGTGTGACCAAGTGTGTAATTCCGCCGAATGCCGAAGTGGACTTCATCATTAAATTGGACAACGTGGCTTAGTTGGGTCTCTCTCTCTCTCTCTCTCTCTCCTACTGTAGAATTCGCTCACTGAGCTCAGAATCTTTCAGGCCCAAATCTGAGTCGTAAGTCAGGTTTACAGTCCAAGTGGCGAGGTTGCAAAGGCACTTCCCAAATCTGTCTCTGCCCGAACTCTTCGACTCTGGCGGAGCTCTGGAACATTAAAATTTCTGACTGGCTTTTGCACGCTCCGTCCGTTGAGACGGCCTCATCTGCGTGAGCCTTGGAATGTCGCGGGCCTTCCTGAGTCTGCACCTCCCACACACACCGTGCGCCCAGGTTCCCGCCCCATATCAGGACCCCATGCAAAAGCAGTCCCGGCTCGGATCCTCTGGTACAATCATATTGATCGAGCCAGTCGACAAGTCACAGCCGCATATATCCCAGGACTGTCGAGTCGGACCACCCAATGGCTCATCAACCTACGCTTGTGTTGAGTCGCCTCGTCTGTCGGGTGTTTCACAAATGCCCCGCCCCTGTCCTTTTGGCATGTTTGCGGGAGCGGACACGAGTTCCTGCGGGTGACGTCCACTTCAGCCATCTGGTGGTTGGGAGGACCCATTAATGTGAGGTGTACTCCACATAAATCCAGGCAATCCCGAGAAATGGCAGTGCCTAGTGAATAAGGTGCAGGATATGTGTTAAGCATTGGCATTTCTCCAGGCGCCTCCCTGAGTTTTTATGAAGTCGCAATGGAAGACATGCAATGTGAAGAGATCGTCGTTGCATCGATTTGCATCTCTTTCCATTCAGCTTTGCGCATGCACATCTCGACATTTCTTTCATCATGTGTGTGTGTGTGTGTGTGTTTGTGTTTGTGTGTGTTTGTGGGCGCGTGCGCGCGCGTGTGTGAGTGCGTGTGTGTGCATTTGTGTGTTTCATTTGCAATGCAAGTGTAGAATCCGCCGAGGCAGTGGGGGCAGGGGCAGGACCTATTGCATTGACTAATCAGCGGAAGGGAAGCACGAGCCAGAACGTGAGTGGTTTCGTACTCGTGAAGCGTGCTATGTCAGGGTTATATTGTTACGGGATTACGGGAGTCATAAATCTAAGGATAGAGTATTGTATTGTATTGTATTGTATTGTATTGTATTGTATTGTATTGTCGGTGGAATAAACATCGCTTTCATTCCAGTTTTGTTCATATAAACATTGATGTGAAAACTCTCCGTGTCGCCTGTTGTCCGCTTGTCTTTGGCTTCATGTTGTGCATGCCCAATGTGACACAGGTGTTGTTGGTTTACGGTGTGGATCATTGCTGTGCACACAAGTCAGGAGCTAGCGGTTTGTGCATGGGTGGTTATTTTTTTTCTGTGTATGATTCCATGCACGATAGTTACGGGCACATAGGGGGCATAGTCTGCGAAAGCCGTCTCATCTCGTTTGTGGGACAATTCTCTTCTGTCATTGCAGCATTATTGTTTTTTGGGGTGAGTAAAATTTCCAACAAAAATTCGACATGAAAGTCAACTATTCAGGAAACACGGCACAACGCTCTTCCAAAAAAAAATCCACCACCTTGCTCACAACATGCCTTGACATGAGCAAAAGCATTGAGCAACGTGCCGTACATGCTCTCAACGGGATTTTTGCGTCCATGGATCATGGATCGGACTTTCCCCCCCTCCCCAATGACTCAGTCTGGATTGCAATCCTTTTCCCTTTGTGACTGGTCCGGCCTAAGATTGGATCCTAGCATCCCCGACAATTTTTCCTTTTGGCAAGTATCATTTGCTCGCGGAATGGCTCTGTTCGGGCCTCAAGATTGTTTGGCAATTCCGGTGCTACTCTCTTGATATTAGCCATGGTGGCAACTGCACTTCTGTGGTGTGGTTGTTCAATGATGTCCTCCTTTTGCACCTTGACGCCACAACATCGATACATGGCAATGCAACAAACACCATCCAAACCGTCTCAATGCCTCAGCAAGATGCGGGCCAATTATTGAGCATCAAGCATTACAATATCACGCACCGGAACACGTGCAAATTATACAGCTGTTGCAAACATAGCAAAATGCTAATGGGCAAATAGAACCATGCAAACTACGTGACATCTTCATACAAACACCTTCCACGGTTGCTGGACATGTGTCTAATTTCAATGTTCGAGTGTTGCGATGAAAAAGATAGCAGCAACTTTTTGTCATGCTTTCGTAAATTCGTACGGTTGGGTGTTGAATTGTACGACGCCAAAAGAAGGTATCATCGTGTGACTTTGCGCTAAGATTTGTACACATCCAGAGACACAGAATGCCACGAAGCCATACACAATCGAGCACACCTTATGAAAAAGGTGCACTCTTGCACTCTTGCAACAACCATAAACAGAGGAGAGCCTGTACTAACAAGTTGGGGTCCTGACTGAATGTTTTCCAACACAATGCGGATGGCTTTTCGGACAGTAGACATTGTTCATTCCAGCTCAAATTAAAAAATGGAACATCTCTCTGCACAAGCCATGCAGCTGCGTGGCTTATTTCACCGACTCAATATTGAAGCACACTTATTGTTTGGAGGTTAGCTGCCCATCTCAATCCATCTGAGCGGACTCATTGTGCTGAAAAACCATGCTGAAATGACATGCATCCCTTTTTGGGGAAACAAGGCTCTCCTATTTCCAAGTGCAATTAATTACAAACTGCCGATTTTCTGATTAAAAACTTTGGTACTTCTGGTGTAGTGCTGTATAATGGTACGTTTTGAAGATTATGCAATCCCCATGGACGACACAAATTCGCTTATGCATCCGAGGGCAGCAAAAGGGGTTTCTCTGCTGCTGGTTGGACTCTTCCTTTCGCTGTGGAACTAGTCGTCTCTGTGCATGCTTCGGCCAGTAAGGTGGAGGGCCTCATTGGTCTGTGCTTCGAAACCCTCTTTGTTTTTTGGCAAGAACAGGGTGTGGTTGGTTTTTTCATTGCCGTGGCATGCCACACCACATCACCGGTACTCTCCCAAAGTTCCATCTGCAGCCACACAAACGGTCCCTGGCTTAGACGGTGGTTTGCACGCTGTCTAAGGTGCTCTGCAAATGCCAACTCCAACTCCCTCCCTCCATCACTGACTCACTCCCTTACTCACAGTGGATATTTGATCATCGTTAGTGGTCACAATATCCAGAAAAACTGTTTTGGAATTTTTGACTTTTGAGCTGTTGATGGCAAAAAACTACTCAAGCAGTTTGTACATCAGTCCCTTTGGGAATTCCAACCCCCGCCCCCTGGGTGCCCAATGCCCAAGTAGGTGGGGAAATGTGTAAAGAGGGCCTGGGGACATGCTTTGCAATTGGTATTTGATCATCATCACAATATCAAAGGAATCAGTTTTGGAATAGAGTCAAGCACAAAACAATCCGCTCATGCGCCCTCTCCCTCCAAAAAAAAAAGCACAACAAATTCCAAATTCCAAAGCACACCCAGTTACATGGTGTGGCATGCAAAAAAAAAAGTGCAAATGATCCACCATTGGGGACCGTTGTTGTCTAGTAACAAATTGTTGCGCGAAACAAAAACAGTGTTCTTCCAATTAAAAAATCAGAACACAACCGGTGGTGTGGTGTGACACATGAGAGTAAAGCACAAAACAACCCACTCGTGTGTTCATGAAAAGCAGACGCCGCACCACACGCGACGTTTACAGCGGGTTTACCCGGAATGGGTTGGCTTTTACCCCCTCCAAAAATGCCCTCTAAGGAGAGCAAACCCTTGGGTACAAGACCTCTGTAACCATCCCTCCTTCCCACAAACATCGCACAAGCAAAAGGGGAACTCAATGAATTAATCTATATACCCAAAAGAAAGGGAACAATAATTTAGCTGGCAACCTACTCTGCCTGTGCCAGCAATTAATCCGAAACAATCACTGCAAAAATGGAGATGGAAAGTATTGCACTCAGACACATGCCTCCAAATGGTGTCCCCAACAAGGAAAGGAATCCAAAAAGGCTACATAACCTCTAAAACAAAATAAACGAGGGGTTCCTGAAGTAGTAACGCGGGTGCTTGGTTGGGCCAGACCGCCTATTCTCTGTGCCGCGCACGCACTGCGCCAGGTGCCCCCCCTGTGTAACATACTCTGCACCTGTCCCGTGATCTCTTGTTTTGTTCGTCTTGTTTCGTGTGAGCGAGGGAGGAGGGGGTGGTAGGGCCTCTCTGTCCCTCCCTCCCCTCCCTCCCCTCCCTCCCACCCTCCCTCCCTCCTTCCCTGCTCCGCTGCCTCCCTTACTCTTCTCAGCGTTTCGTTTGAATGGTGTTGTCCGCTGCAAGGCAGCTTTCGAAGCAGGCAGTTGCATTCGGTCCTTTCCAGCATGCTACGCGTGGACGTGGGACTGCCATTCGTGCGGCCCTCGTCCTGAGCATAGCCGCTGCTGCTTACTACCGTCCGCATTTCCTCTTTGGCAAAGACGAAGAGGGCGACGCAGTGGGGGCGTTCATCGCCGGCCTGCCTGAATACTCTGCCACAGAAGTGGGTGCACACGACAGCCCAGAACAACGGGTCTGGGTGACGTACCGCCGCGGTGTGTATGACATCACGGATTTCATCGCAAAGCACCCGGGGGGAGGTGAGAAGATCTCCCTCGCTGCTGGAGGGTCCATTGAGCCCTTCTGGAAGTTTTACCAGCAACACGGGAAGCACTCCACGCGGGCAATGCTGGAGTCCATGCGAATTGGGAATTTGAAGCAGTCGGACACCATCGCAGAGGAACACCTCCACGATCCCTATCGGAGGGAGCCTGAACGCTCGACTGTTCTGAAGGTGTCTTGTACCAAAACAGTCCAGTGGCAGGAGCAGCGGGGGGCTTGACCCCTCCCCTTTGTCCAGATAACGCCATGAATGCCAGAGTGAATCTGGAGGGTAGCAACCATCGCTGATTTATGGCCAGACAGCGCCATGTCTAGAGAACAGAACACATTGTTTCTGTGATTTTCTCACAATTGATTGAATGTCACACTTATTTTTTTTAGTAACGATCAATATGTGTTGACAGATCTTTCTGTGCTGTGGTACCTTGGAACCAAATGCCAAAATAGCGAAGATTCGGTGTTTCGCCAAAGCTGCGTACCTCAGCCGTTTGCAGACTGTCCTTGGGGTGAACTCCGGCAGCGTCTTTTGGCGCTGTGGACGTAACCTGTTCCATGGCCACTTTGGCCCTGAGCTGGGGAGGGGGGGGGCAGGCAGTGGTGCCAAGAAATGGGACTGCACTGGCGGCTGGGCCGCTGGGCATACATGAGCCCAAACGATTGCCGGGTGGGCTTTTGTTTTACCTGCAGACCTCCTCCATGTGCCACTTATGGTCCAGACTGTGCACTGGATGTGGATATTGCGTGCTGTACCGCACAGACAACTCTGTTTGCCAAACAACACTGGATGTTGGTCGACGTCAGATTTTGCACTCCGGCCGTCATTTGGACAAGTGGGTGGGGTAACCGCACAGACTGGAGGCTGGTGTGTATGTTCAACCCACCTTTTTTCCTGGAACCTTTTGGTTCATCAAGCGTGTTTCCCTGTGTGCCTGTGTGCCTCTGTGTGTTTTGAGTGTACCTATCCCAGAGGTATTCTTTCTGCGGTATTCTCTCTGCGCCGTGTTGGCCTTCTGTCACACACATGCACACAATTTTGGGACACCTGTATTCCTTTTTCGCTGCTACAAATGGCATCCTTCAAGGGTGTCCACTCAGTGCCATGCTCACAAACCTACTTACCAGCGTATGGAAAAGAGTGCTGGATGCCCAGCAGCAGGCAGCAGCCAGTTAAAATCACGGCCAATGCCTTGCCAAATCAATCGCCCGAAGAGGCCTTGCATTTTATTATCATGGCGCTGGGCTATGCTGACGACACCTGTGGTCTGGTTGCTGGAAACAGCAAGTCTGCACCCCCTTCTGCAATGCACAGAAGACTGGCTGCACAGGGCAGGGCAGGGGGGTAAATGCCACGAAATCTGTCGGGTTTCGGACTGACAAATCGCTCTTTGCTCCCCCAGCTTTGCAAGGAGTCCCATTCCCCCACGAAACTGAATTTCGCTCACTGGGAGCGGGCGTCAGAACGACTGATGGCATCGCATGTGGCCCCCTAATTCTCAAGCGCATCGCACGAGCCTCCACCCTGTTGGACAGAGGTTTTACGGTAGAGGGCAGCTTTGACAAGAGGTCCCAAGTGGTAGCTACCATGATAAATGTGACGGGGCTGCACGCCACAGAGATTGTTGCCATCCCAAGGACCTGCGGAAATTCTATTGCCTTCGGCAAGTCCACCTCGCAGAGAATCTACCGCGAGCAACACACACCCCAAATAGGGTGGAGACTACATAAATACGGGCTAAAACATGCTTTACATACCTTGGATGATCATTTTAGGTGATCACGGTATCAAAAAAACAAGTTTCAAAAACTTCGATTTTTGAGCTGCCCAGGGTGAAAAACTGCACTAGCAAGTTGTGTACCAATCCCTTGGGAGACCCCCCCCCCCACCCCCGGGACCTAATACCCAAATAGGGTGAAAAAGATGTACATACGGCCTAAAAAATGCTTTACATACCTTGGATGATCATTTTAGGTGGTCAGAATATCAGAAAAACAAGTTTCAAAAACTTCCATTTTTGAGCTGTCCGGGGTGAAAAACTGCATAAGCAGGTTGTGTACCAATCCCTTGGGAGACCCCCCCCCCTGGACCTAATACCCAAATGGGGTGAAAAACACGTAAATACGGCCTAAAACATGCTTTACATACCTTGGATGGTCATTTTAGGTGATCACAATATCACAAAAACAAGTTTCGAAAACTTCGATTTTTGAGCTGTCCGGGGTGAAAAGCTGCATAAGCAGGTTGTGTACCAATCCCCTAGGAGCCCCCCCCCCCCCCCGACCTGATACCCAAATAGGGTGAAAAACACGTAAATACGGCCTAAAACATGCTTTACATACCTTGGATGGTCATTTTGGGTGGTCACAATATCAAAAAAAACAAGTTTCAAAAACTTCCATTTTTGAGCTGTCCGGGGTGAAAAACTGCATAAGCAGGTTGTGTACCAATCCCTTGGGAGACCCCCCCCCCCCGGACATAATACCCAAATGGGGTGAAAAACACGTAAATACGGCCTAAAACATGCTTTACATAGCTTGGATGGTCATTTTAGGTGGTCACAATATCAAAAAAAGAAGTTTCGAAAACTTCCATTTTTGAGCTGTCCGGGGTGAAAAACTGCATAAGCAGGTTGTGTACCGGCCCATTCACTAGGCCATTATTGGTGGAAAGAGCCATTTTGCGTCTTTGGCACGGGTTGTGAACGGCCCTAAGCAAGGCTAGAGACTGCAAAAAACGTCCTTGCGTATCCTAGCATGCATATACTGTCACAACATCCCCACTCGCACCCCTCAAAGTGGGTACCACGGGGTCACCGAGGTCGCCAAAACCGCCAACATACCAAAAATGGCTGAAAAGTGCATAAACTGCATAAGCGCTCGTCCCAGTCCGCCCCATACAAACCCTATGGAGTCGGGACCCGGAAACACTTCTTCGGCTCAAAATCGAAAAAAACCAAAAGATTCATGATTTTCGACCCAAAAAAAGGGGGGGTCATTTTTTGACCCCCCCCCCACCCCCCCACCCCCCCCCTCCCTCAAAACCTGAAAAAAGTGGGTTTCAAGTGGGGGGGGGTCTGGGGGGGTCCGGACCAAAAACTCATTGGGGGATGCGTTTATTGGACAAAATAATGATTTTACAAGGGGTTAAACTAACAATTCAACCCCTTGGGGTAGGGTACGCGAATAGGCCCAAAAAGGCCAAAATGGGGGGGTATGTGGCGTTTTCCCCATATATACGCCTGCCTGGCTTTGATCTAACAACCTCTGCGAGGTGATTCTATTGCCTGCGGCAAGTCCACCTCGCAGAGAATCTACACCGAGCAACACGTACCCAAAATAGGGTGGAAACTACATAAATACGGCCTAAAACATGCTTTACATACCTTGGATGGTCATTTTAGGTGATCACGGTATCAAAAAAACAAGTTTCGAAAACTTCGATTTTTGAGCTCTCCACGGTGAAAAACTGCACAAGCAGGTTGTGTACTTATCCCCTAGGAGACCCCCCCCCCAATACCCAAATAAGGTTACAAACACGTAAATACAGCCTAAAACATGCTTTACATTGCTTGAATGGTCATTTTGGGTGATGACAATATCAAAAAAACAAGTTTCAAAAACTTCGATTTTTGAGCTGTCCAAGGTGAAAAACTGCATAAGCAGGTTGTGTACCAATCCCTTGGGAGACCCCCCCCCCCGGAGGTAATACCCAAATACCCAAAATTGGGTGAAAAACATGTAAATACGGCCTAAAACATGCTTTACATACCTTGGATGGTCATTTTAGGTGATCACGATGTCAAAAAAACAAGTTTCAAAAACTTCGATTTTTGAGCTGTCCAAGGTGAAAAACTGCATAAGCAGGTTGTGTACCAATCCCTTGGGAGACCCCCCCCCCAACCCAATACCCAAATAGGGTGAAAAACACGTAAATACGGCCTAAAACATGCTTTACATAAATTGGATGGTCATTTTAGGTGATGACAACATCAAAAAAAACAAGTTTCGAAAACTTCGATTTTTGAGCTGTCCATAGTGAAAAAGTGCATAAGCAGGTTGTGTACCAATCCCTTGGAAGCCCCCCCCCCCCCCCCGGACCTAATACCCAAATTGGGTGAAAAACACGTAAATACGGCCTAAAACATGCTTTACATAGCTTGAATGGTCATTTTAAGTGGTCACAACATCAAAAAAACAAGTTTCGAAAACTTCGATTTTTGAGCTGTCCATAGTGAAAAAGTGCATAAGCAGGTTGTGTACCAATCCCTTGGAAGCCCCCCCCCCCCCCGGACCTAATACCCAAATTGGGTGAAAAACACGTAAATACGGCCTAAAACATGCTTTACATAGCTTGGATGGTCATTTTAGGTGATCACGATGTCAAAAAAGTAAGTTTCGGAAACTTCGATTTTTGAGCTGTCCAGGGTAAAAAACTGCATAAGCAGGTTGTGTACCATCCCATTCACTAAGCCATTATTGGTGGAAAGAGCCATTTTGCGTTTTTGGCACGGGTTGTGAACGGCCCTAAGCAAGGCTAGAGACTGCAAAAAACGTCCTTCCGTATACTAGGAGGCAGATACTGTCACAACATCCCCACTCGCACCCCTCAAAGTGGGTACCACGGGTTTACCGAGGTCGCCAAAACCGCCAACATACCAAAAATGGCTGAAAAGTGCATAAACTGCATAAGCGCTCGTCCCACTCCGCCCCATACAAACCCTATGGAGTCGGGACCCGGAAACACTTTTTCGGCTCAAAATCAAAAAAAAACCAAAAGATTCATGATTTTCGACCTAAAAAATGGGGGGGTCATTTTTTGACCCCCCCCCCTCCCTCAAAACCTCAAAAAAGTGGGTTTCAAGTGGGGGGGGTCTAGGGGGGTCCGGACCAAAAACTCATTGGGGGATGCGTTTATTGGACAAAATAATGATTTTACAAGGGGTTAAACCAACAATTCAACCCCTTGGGGTAGGGTACGCGAATAGGCCCAAAAAGGCCAAAATGGGGGGGTATGTGGCGTTTTCCCCATATATACGCCTGCCTGGCTTTGATCTAACAACCTCTGCGAGGTGATTTGAAACTAAGAATGTTAACACAATCTGGGGCCCGTCGAGGCCAGGCCATGCACGCGAGGTGATCTTCTGCTTGCTGTGCCCGGGACACAGAGTGTTGCCTACTCTTCCTATTACATACCAAAGGGCGCTTTGGCTTGCACGACTGTGTCATGTTAGGCCGTGCACTCATCACAACGCAAGCAGTATGGAAGGCCAATCCAGCTAGCTCCGTGCGCTGTCCCTTCGGGAGGGCGGTGGGTACACTCAAGTCCTGGGCCGGACCCCAGTTGTAGGGTGGTGGAAATGGAAAGCGCCAGGGAACCCCCATGCCATCACCTGTCAAACAAGATCCGAAACACACTACCCGAGAGCAACTCAGGTCGCAATGCATAAATCAGCCGGTGTCCCGCAGGCCAAGGCAGTTCGCCGGTATGGATTACGCATCAAACAGACACCTGTTGAGGGACTGCCTCGATCAAATTCCATGGGAGCAAGAAAAATTGCTGATTCGGACTCTCCTCACAGGAGCGCTATGGACTGCGCTACGCGCGCATCAGAGGGGCATGAGGGATTCTCCACTCTGCCCGTACTATAAGCGGGCGCCACAAACCGAGGAACATGCGCTGTGGCACTGCCCTGAGTGGACGTTGGCACGTGACGCCCTTCTCTTAGACGTCAGAGCGCAGGCAGCACAATTGCCTGACTTGCCTACTAAGTCTACCAGGCACCCCTACCTAAAGCTATGTGGTTTGCCCCCCCCCCCCCTGCCTATATGCCCACAGCTGGTGAAAGACAATGCAATTGCCTTCATTCTGGCAATCTCTAGAGGCACCAAGTATGCCGCAGCTGTTGTTGCTATTGGGTGTTGTGTCCGTTGGTGTGTTGTTGCGTGGCTTGGGCTATGCCATGAGTAATTTTGAGGGCTGGTGTTGTGTTGCTTGCTTTCCGCTGCCTGGTACACGTATAACCTTTCTAGGTCTGGCGGTGCCGCACTTTGCCGGCGGGCCCTAGATCTCCGTGCTGGCCCGAGTGCACGCGGTGGAGGGGGCCATCTGATCCCTACTGCTGCTGCTGTTGCACCCGCCCCTACAACCCAGGCGAGGGGCATCTGGCAACGCCACGGGCCCTTGGGCCTCCTTGAGATGGCGGCTGCAAGGGCTGCACGACCTGGAGTTACGAGGGCTGCATGGGTTCCCGCTGGGGCCGGCGCGTGTGGTGCGGGCGGACGTCGCCGTCCCGGGCACTACGGAGCTAGATGAGTGTGTGCCGCAACTCAAGCAGCTGGCGGCGGTGCACCGCCAGAGGAGGAGCGCGACTACGTCGTCGTGTGGCGGGCCTGGCTCCAAGAGGAGTGCAGGGCGCGGCCAGAACCCGCGTACCGGTGGATGAAGCAAGAAGGCTTCTCGCAGCCGGTACCGTTCCCGGCACGCCCAGATGGGTCCCCCACGGCCAACGTCCGGCTAATGGACGGGCACCTACGGGAGGCGTGGGGCCCATCAACCGCAAGTATTCGGGAGGCCCCCTAGCCCTGCCCGAAGGCCTTTATGGCCAAGTACGGGCACCCGCTACACTGGGTGCGCATGTTGGCCAAGCCCCTAACGGGTGATTACCAGTGGTGCCACCTGATGGCCATGAGGCCGTGAGCCATGGGCCTTGACTGGTGGAGGGTGTAGGATTTGTGGGTGCTCCCGCATCACGTCGTGGAGTAGCTAGCCCAACTCCTTATGCTTGCCGAGGAGCGTGGGCGAGCCAGCAGCCCTGACACCTCCCTCATCCCCAAGCCGGGGTAGGAGGGATGGGCGGTGCTGGTCCCGGGGCCCTGTGTCTCGCCGTTGTGGTGCTTGAAGTATTCGCGCAGTCTAGTTGGCCAGGCAAGTGCTGGTGCAAGCGGTCCTAGCGGAGACACCCCGGCCACCCACGACGAGGCCCGTGGGGCGCTCCATGCACGTGGTCCGGCAGCTACGCTGGTAGCCTACACAAAGTTGGTGGCTATGGCAAGTGCCGAGGCAGGCCGCCGAGCTGCACCTCGTGCTGGAGGAATGGAGCCGCTTGTGCCACCGGCTATGGGAGTTGCAACGGTACTCGGCCTTGGCCGCATGGGAGGTACTGTGCGCGGCCATGTATGGGGGCCTGAGGGCGGTGCCGTGCAGGCAAGCGTGCGCCTACGGGCTCACGGTGGCCTCCATTGCTCCGGGCGCTATTGGCGGGCGCCACGTGGGCGGCCGAGCGCGCGCGAGTGCATGGCATCGTGGCACGGGGGGGGAGCCTTAAGCGCAGTGCGCGCGCAGTGCAACTATTTGGGCGTCTGGCTGTACTAGAGACCCATACTTTGTGATACTAGGGGCCCCTAGGGGCATCATGGTGGGGATGTTTGTGCCCTTTGTTGCACCAAGTTTGACCCTGAAAAGATGTCCATGTGTGACAAGTGTGAATTGCAATATTGTACGGATTGCATTGACACGCACACATGTGACAGTGTGACATTTCTTTGATTCTGCAACTGTGTCATGTTGTGCACACTTAGTTGACAATGGACCAGAAAGACAGTTGTGTGTTCTTGAGGGTGGCGACCAATGCGCTGTTCATGGCTCTTCCAGATGTGCATGATGTGTGTTATGTTCAGGGAAGGTGGTTTGCAACTTTCTTGAGCTGGGGCAGTTTGGGTCACCTAATTCTAAGGGCGTTTCCAAGGGGTGTGCTTGGGGGCTCTTCCGGGGGATCATAGTCTAAAAGTAGCGCGCAGTGCGCGCGCAGTGCAAAGATTCCCCCGGGGTCCCTGCCCGAATTGTGCAGGCGCCCCAAAAACGGAGGTGCATCTACTCTGGGACTACCCGCGCCGACCGGCGCAGCAGGCGCCATGGCAGCCGCTAGTGCTGGCGGAGGGGCAAGCGCTTGTCGGGGCGCAGCGGTGCCATGCCCGGGCCGGTTGGTGAGAAGTAGCCTTGCTGGCCCCTTTGTGGGCGCGCCAGGCGCCGGTTCCACGGCGATCAGCAGAGCTCCTCCAACTTCCTCACCCGGAAGAGCACTACTGCCGGACCCGCAAAGCACGGTTGCTCCGTGCGCCCCACGCACCAAAAGGTCCCCAAGGGAAGGAGGGACTTCACCTTCCACACCTAATTTCCTTGGAGGAGAGTGCCCGTCTACATGTGGGCTTGCTTGCAGCCGGTCCAATGCCTGCTTCACTACTTGACCCTTGATGCATAGGGGCAACGTGACCCCACACAGCCGTTGGTCCCCCGGCGCTAGGAGCGCTTTGCCGGCATGAGCCTCAATATCTAGCACTAGCTCCACGTATGTGATGTGCCCCTAGTCCGGAAACGACGTGAGGCTCCGTGCCCCGCACAAAATGGCCTCCATGAAGGGGGGCTCCCATGGCCACCCTGGCAGCGTCCCAATGCGAGGCACGAGTGGTGGCCCCGGTGGGACCCCGGGCAACGGCCCATCGCCGAGCTGCCACCATGGATAGCCCCGGCGCGCATCCGATGGACGTCTACGTGATGCTGCAAAGACCAAGAGTCCCGCGCCCGCCTGTTGACGTGCCGCGGCTTCTGCCTCCATACGTGCTGAGAGTACCGCCAAATACATGCGATCAACCAGTAGGCCTCGTGTAGCTCTAACGGGGCGCCCAGGGTCGCCGGTAGAAGACCAGTAGCATGGAGGGACGCTTGCCATGCAGACGGTAGCGCTAGCATGGGCAGCAGTGATGGCGCATGCAGGCGGCGAGAGACCGCCAAGGAGGGGGAGTGCAGCCCGCCAATGCAGGAGCCGGGCAGTGGCTAGGCGCGGCGCTCTAAGCCTGGCATTGGGCACCACTGTGCTTGGCCTGCAGACAGCGGGGCAAGGGACACCGTGTGAGCGCGGCGCAGGCGTTGGGGTTGGTGCGTGCCTTATGGGTGTGGCTGTAGCCAGCCCCGCCAAAGGGGACGTCCGGCCGTTGGAGGCGCCAGCGGCTACTGTATGCCCCCGCTGCAGCCGCCAACAGAGGTGCACAATCTTGATGTTTATGGAGGCCATCCCAAAATTGAGAACGCAAAAGGGTACTTCTCCCACGATTTGGAAATCCCCAATTTGAGAAGCAGGCAGTGTTGCATTTTCTGAGGGAGGGTGGTACTAGCAATTTTGTTCCCACAGCATAAAACCCTGTACAGTTCTCAAATTGGGGATTTCCGTCGATACTGGGTTCACGCGAAGTCCCATGAGGGACCCCATGCAATGGATCTTTGTTGTCTCCCTAAAAATGGGAGTCTTTTGCACTGACATTGTAACCGTGTGAAGAGCGTCGGACTGAATTACTAGCGGCATGTACACACGGGTGTGTTCCATGTAACACCTGTGTAATTGCAGTAAAGGGCTGCATCACAATGGGTATGCAGACCAGATTCCCAAATTGGGGATTTCTGTCCTTTGGGTGCCTGTCTGGTTCCGGTGGGTGGATTACAACCACCAACAACCTTCCGCAACCCCTGGCAATTCTCAACCTTCGACAACCACGCTCAGCTCTCCTTAACCGCCATCATTGTGAGGGGTTGTTGGGAGTGGGCAAAAAACGAGGGGCGCGGAGCTGAGGCAGCGAGCGTTAGAGAGAAAAACAGACAGAGAGAGAGAGAGAGAGAGAGAGAGAGAGAGAGAGAGAATCACACATAGGTGCAACTCTGGCCCTGTCAGACATTTGTAGGGTGTGGGAATTTTTACCGGAATTGTGGAATTCTGTTGAAAATGTTCTGTGTGTTTCAGCCACAATTCCGGTTTCAGGGATGATTTTCTTGTGGAAGCTGAGCTTCTGCGGCTGATCATTGTATTTGAGAGGTCTTTGAAGAGTTGTACGATGTTCCAGGGGACAGAGGGGACCGAAAGAGACTTATTCGATGCGGGTAAAGACTAAGCCACACGGGGGGCAGAGGGTATTTACCAATACGCGGGCACAGCCTGAGGCTTAGGCTGTTACCCGCATGAACGAAGCATGTGATGGCCCAAGGTATTGTGACTGTACTGGGTGTCCCAGCTCTATGCTCACACCTTCCCACGCGCTAGAGAGGAAGTTGAATGCTGTAGCCCAACCCTTGGGACGGCACTGTCCAAAAGCAGGGCCCTGACTGTCATCTTCCCTAAGTTTGGCCATGCTTACGCACAGGGGCGACCTTGAGGGCTGGCGCTGCCTGTGCTTGGGGTCGGGGCTGTCACTGGGATGGCGCAAACGCAGGGCTGGCGGTGTCCTCCGTGGTACCCTTTCCTTATTCTGAGGTGCACACTCAGAAGCCCTTCAATGGGGAGACCCCCGTCACTGTGCTCGGCGAGCGCTACATCACCCCGAACGAGGTCTTCTACATCCGCAATCATCTGCCGGTGCCCGACATTGAGATCAATGACTATGAGCTCGAGGTCAGTGGTCTTGGGGTAGAGAAGCCTCTCACCCTCTCGCTGCAGCAGCTGCAGGACCAGTTCCCGAAGCACTGCATCGTGAACACGTTCTCGTGCGCGGGCAACCGCCGCATGGACATGGAGGCGTACAAGCACGTGAAGGGCCTGGAGTGGGGTGCGGGGGCGATCGGGACCGCCACGTGGTGCGGGGCCAAGCTCGTGGATGTGCTGCAGGCTGCCGCCTTCGACCTGAACAAGGGCGCGCGGCACATGCACTTCGAGGGCCTGGACGCGGACGTGGAGGGGAACCAGTACTGGGTGTCCGTGCCCATGGAGATCGCCGCCAAGCCCGGCAGCGACGTGCTGCTGGCGTACCAGATGAACGGGCAGCCCATCCCCCTGGACCACGGGTACCCGGTCCGGGCCCTCGTTCCCGGCGTGACCGCGGCGCGCAGCGTCAAGTGGCTCAGCCGCGTGGTCGCCAGCGACGAGGAGTCGCAGGGGCACTTCCAGCAGAAGGACTACAAGGTCTGGTCCTCCTCCGTGCACTTCGGGGACACGCCCCCCTCCGACGCCCCCGCGATTCAGGAGATGCCTGTGCAGTCCGCGATCTGCAGCCCCGTCTCCGGGTCCACCATCCCGAAGGACGCCACGCACGTCACCGTCAAGGGCTATGCGTACAGCGGCGGCGGGAGGGACATTGCGCGGGTCGAGGTCTCGTCCGACGGGGGCGAGACGTGGAAGACCGCGACGCTCCAGCCCCGGCCCGAGTGCGCAGGGGTGCCCGTGAAGGACAAGGCGGCGTTCCAGCAGAAGGAGTGGAGCTGGGTGCTGTGGTCCGCGGCGGTCCCCGTGCCCGCCGATGCCAGACAGATCGATCTGTGCTGCAAGTGCGTGGACGTGGCGTACAACACGCAGCCAGAGAAGATGAGCAGCATTTGGAACATGCGTGGCCTGCTCTCGAATGCCTATCATCACGTGTTTGTGAAGCGGCAGTAGGCGAGGGAGGGTTGCCTTTGGCGCCCCCCAAGAGGCGGAGCCCCTGAAGAGGAAACTTCTCTGGGGGTTTAGCTCGGTCGATGTTGCGAGGGGGTGTCTCTGGGGCCGGAAGCGAAGTTGGGGGGGGGTGGCTTAGGGGTTGGACTGCCTCACCAGCCAAACATGTCGTGGCATGCCTGTGGTCAGATGATGGCCACAGGAATCTCCCCCGCGCACATGGCGTGGGTGGATGGGGGTTGATGTATGTAAGTATAGGGGGGGGGATGTGGATTTGAGGGGACATTGTTCTGGGATATAGGGGCGGGTGATATGTACACATGGGGTGTTGTGTGTGTAGATGGTTCGGGAGGGGGTGGCTGACATTGTTATCAGTAGCGATGTGTGTAGGGGGGGGGGTTCACCCCCAGGCTCTTGGGCCACCACGTGCTGCCCCCGACGACACAGCATTTCCTTGTGGAAGGCCAGAGTTCTGCAGCCGTCACCCTACGCTCTGTTGCTGTGTAAAGGCGAGTCACTCTGCTCCTCAGGGGAGTGTGACGAACTCGATTTGGGACACGGATCTCCGGGGGTCCAATCACGCGCTGCAAAGGACTCACTTCAATACGTCTCACCACTTGTCTAACCAAAGCGAAAGGCAACCCACACCGATTGTCTCCAGCAAAGAACACATCCCCCGCACTCCTGTCTGACGCACCCCGCGGTATCAGCCGCCTGAATCCTGCCGGCTTTGGGTGGTAGACCAGCAGTCCGTTCCGGTTGCTGGATAGCCGACAGCAGCTGGCGCTGTGTTGAGTTTCGGGCGTAACGAGTCCGCCACTTTTCTCTGGCAATCCAAGTCTATGTACACCGAAGTACTGAGGATCTGCTTAGGGTCCGGCTCGACTTTTCTACGCCCCTACTTTTGCCCCCACCTTCGTTGCAGAGATCAGGGGTGTGTGTGGGTGCAGATGCGCTTTAGGAGGGTAAATCTGGGGTTGTCAGGATTGTTAATACACAAGTAGCGCGCCGGGCAAACAGTCCCTTCAGGTTTGGCAGCTTGTCCCAGAGCAGAGCCAAGTTCATATGTCTGTGGACCATTTGCAAACTTGCACATTTAGGTCGCCACATGGTCAATTGGCCTGTGTGGCTGGAGGAACAGGTGCCTTGACAGTGTTCCCCGCCCACTAACAATACCACCAACATTACCACTGTAACACTTTGCAGTGCTTCTGACAATGAGGTATGCTGGAAGCTTCAACTCAAACAAAGCGCAGGGATAACCCAACAATTCTGCTGCACCGAACATCAGCACTGTTGCGTTGCTCTCCGAACCCTCAAACAATATGATATGTCTGTCTTCCATGGATGCTGTGTGTAGCTTTTGGTCCATGGAAGCGTCATGTGTACATTATTGCGGAAATGGAAGGGTTTCATCAACCTATCATCAACCCACATAATGCCACAGGCCACAGGAGAAATTTGAAGCTCCATCGCATGCTGCGAGTGTGGAATACAATTCATAAATGTTACCTTTTGCAGCAAGGTGATACCACAATTCCTCATTGAGGGATGGGGCCGTTACCGTGATGCACCTGGCAACAGCCTGGTATGGCAAAGCTAATTTTTGTTTGTCACCATTTATGTATTTAGGAGTGTTGTGCTATGGAACATTGAGCTTATGTGAGGCGCTGTGTGCGTGCTATGGTGATGGTATGAAAGGAGGTAACCCCCCTTCTTGTGCAAGAGATGCCCTTGCCCAAGGTAGATTCAATGTCCAGACCGTTTTTCATTTGGTAATTAATTTATTCGGTGCCAAGTATTGTGATGCATCGAGAGGCCTTGTGCAAAGACTGCCCTGCTCCTTTGCCATGACCCATTGCGTACCCAATTCGGCGCCTTGAGGCGTTGCTGCTGCATGGTACTGATGGTGCTCTGCTCTGGTGCCCTTTCATAAACAAGAGAGCCCTTGCAAATGTAGAAACCACCCATCCCCGTGTTTCTCCATGCAACGCCCTGTGGAGACAGGCGCCATGTGAATCCCATCCCCTCCCCTGGGACAGCTTTCCTGGTGTGCATGAAAAATGGCCCATAATCCGGACCCGGCGTACTCATATTTGGTTTTTTCGGAGGTCAACACTTTTGATGGTGGATGAGATGGATTGCAGTCTGAGGAGATTGATTGTTGTTGTACTTTGTAGGACAGGGATGTGATGGACTGCAATGCTGCAATACCTTAGAAGACACATCGGCAGAGGATGGATTTACGTCAAAAGGTAAGGATGGATTTCGTGTCTGAATTTCCATAGGACACAGGCCATTGAAACTGGTGCACAGCATGTTGTGTGCACTTTGCATGCTGCACTGCACTAGAGACAAGTAGCAGGGGCATTTTTGTTGTTTAGTACCAACTATTTCGGGGTTTCTTATTATGGGGTGTGTGCAATGGCTTTCATTTTCACCCCCTTTCACCCCATTGATACCCATCTTCAGTCTTTCTTGTTGGCGGATATTGGATTCTGATGATGGAGAATCAACCGACACCTACTGCGTTTATGGCACAATGTAATTGTCTCGATCCAGTTGGGTGATTCCTTCATCTCCATGAATTCATGGACCAGGTGTCAATTTGTCAATTTTGGGTGACACAAGATACCTTTAGGAGAAATTGTTGACAAGTGGGCGATCGTGCCTTGGGCAGCAGCTATGTACAGCCGTAGTGTTGTCATAAAGCCATAAAGTGTCGCCAAAAGGGTGCCAGATCGGGTGGCAAAGGAGGTGACCTAACTAGATTTGGGTATTGGGACTGAGGTGGAAAAGGATCTTGCACAATGCTTAGACGAACCAAGTGTCCACCCAAAATGGGCCCCTGTCACCGGAAATTGGAACAAAAAAGGGACGTGTCACACGGTGCGAAAAACACGGTTAAAGAACATGAAGCCAATCCCGGGAAAGAAGAAATGTCCTAAAAAGACACTGGTTGTGCAAGTACATGCGCAGTTGTGTACCACCGTGTTACCACGCTCATGCATATTTGCGCTTCAGTGTGTTTCATTTGAATTGCTGCATGTTGTTTGTTGTTCGAATAGCAATGAGACTCAGGGAAGTTCACAATGTAGGCAGGAAGTCCCATGTATCGAAACTTCGGTTGCACGATTAGCTATATCAAACTGTTTGTCCACCCGACTCCTGATAGTCTGTGTATGTGAAAATTAGAAGAAAAAAGCAATGATGCTATCGAAATTTCGATTGTCGAAGCTACGTGACAATTTGCCTTGCATGGATCAATCGAAATTTCGATTGGAAGTCTTTAACGACATTCACAGACCAAACCATGAAAATCTTTCACGAAGGTTTACCGGAACATAGTTGTACTACAGTAGTATATGAATTTTAAATTACAACTTGTAGAAAAATAAAGGTAAAAGAAATAAGAGGTAAAAGAAATCAAACACATATGAATGTTTATCCGATGGAGATGTCTACACAATGGATTTATTTCTAAAACCAATCGAAATTTCGATAGGAGCATCTCGAATCAAAATTTCGATAGGAGCATTCGACAGAAAAGGAATTCAATTCCTATCGAAATTTCGATAGGAATGTCCAATCGAAATTTAGATAGCCGCTAGAGGAATCAGTACCCTGTAAAGCATAGGCTGTTTAAACTCCAATCGAATTTTCGATAGTGACATTCTGACGGATCTCAAAGATTTTACATGCTAGACTATTTGTTGTCTTCTACTTCATGTACGAGTTTCATGTACGCCAAAGATGGATGGCCATTTCATTGCCTACGTGCGAGGATTCCTCGCTTCGCACTCTTGGGAGAATGGACGCCAAATTATTGAAGATGCTTGCGAAGGCGGTACGTCAAGGCGATTTGTTGAATTTGTCTTTGGAATAAGGATAACCAAACGCCGCCGCCAGACATTTGAGCAGGTGGTCGCAAACAGAAACCGTACACCTTTGCCGAGATGGCTCAGCGTACTCCAGCAGGAGCTCTTCAACATCTGGCGTGTGCTGCACCTGCGTGCGGCACCCCTGGCTTTTCGCTCGGCTCTGGACATTACTGTTTCGCAGCGCGAACGGAAGTTACTAGCAAGGTTTGGCATAGTTCCACCTCGAATACCGACTCTGCAGGAATCTGGTGTTGCAGCAGCGATGGATCTCTGGAATGCAATGAGCATTGCTTCTGTTGGCATTTGGATGGACAATTTTTTCAGAAAACGATTCCTACAGAACCCCGATGGCCCGCCCGGACATCTTGACTGTTCTGCCGTAGCCGTGCTCTTTACAATCTTGCTGCCCCGATTTCCTGGACATCTAACATTGCGCCGCATAGTTTTCAGACTGCCAGGTGTCATGAGATGCATTCGGACCTCCAGCAGGGGTCTACTGAACACTATTGCAGCTGTTACAGATGGGACGTTACAGGCACATTTCATCCGTGCGCCACTCGACATCGCCAGGGGTATCGTGTATCCACAAATTTGGAAACCTATGTTGCTGGACGAGTGTCGAACAAGCTCAAACACTGAGCTGCTGCAGTTAATTGAGATGATGCGTCGCATACAGATTCATACGGGCCGGGATTTGCCTTTGCTGGTCGACATGAAAATACATGCATCGGTATTGCGTTTCATGTACGGTGCGAAGCTCAGAAGTCTGGACTACCGGTCTCATTTGGAACGCATTCCGCTGCTTTATGGCATTTGGCATCCGTACAAATACTGTGTACACATTACTTTCAGGCGTTTCTTTCCCGTTATTTCTTGGCTGCTCAAACCGTTTATCACGGTGCGGACTAGCATTCCTTGTCATCGGAAGCTCATATACATGGAAAAGGTTTTTGCCGGTATTTTGTTAGCGGGCAACGTGTTGAAAGGTCTTATCACCGAAGCTAGAGATAGATTGTCGACCCTCAGACGACCAATGAATCTTGAAAACACTGTGGCATATCAAAAGATTCAGTGCCTGTACAGTCTGTTGTATGTTTTCACACCTGCACTCTGGGCCATTGGGTATGGGGTTCGAGAATGTACTTGGGCCGGGGCTGCTCTGGATTCTGGGACGACCGCACGCACTGTACTTGAACATTGTCTGCTTTTACTGGTCTCCCTTACACAAAAGCATGCTCCCAAGATTGAGTATGTTCGGACGTTATGCACTGCACTCGGTACATGGCAGTTGTGGTATGACATGGTCCCTGGTTGTCTGTTCGTTGAGGAAAGTTGTGAAGCCTCTTTGTCACGTTTGGGACATGCTCTCACCCTGCTGCCACACGTCACAGATCTTTCTCGCGCAAGTGATGTTTACTGCACCCTTCCCCCCTTGCAGAAAGAACGGGTTCTAAGATCTTCGGTCCAGCCACATCTGGTTACACATTTTGTTATCACGATACGTTCATTTGTTCAACGGGCTACGGATATTAACACGCCGTTCACACGGTTCCAGTCCAAACACAGGACAGTTACCCCTGATCCTGTATGGGATCCCAGTTACCTTCCTCCACTTGACCTAACTGTTGATTCCCCCCTACTTGATATGTGCATGATTCGGGCTCTCAAGTTAATGTGCAAACACAGAGATGTAACAGAGGAAATCCATCAATATATGACCCACATTCCTAGAACACCTCTTGCTGATCGTGTTTCCTATGTCAAAGCTTGGAAAAAACTACAAATAACACGGTCGCTTGAAGCACATCCCCCTCCGGACAGATACCAGGGACGCCTTCGTAGACAGCCACGTGGCCCGCCTCCTGCCCTCTTTGACCCGCCATCCAGCGAGAGCGAACCTGATGAGGACGATGAACATATAGTTGATGAGGCCGAAGGTCCGAGGCTTCTTGCCGCTGAACATTAAGATTTGAGTCCCTTATCGAAATTTCGATTGCACGTTTGTATGTTGCAATTTCAGTGCGTAAGTACTTGATCGAATCGTTGCATCATGTAATACCCTTTCTTTGCTTTGTTCAATGCTCCTTCGATCTATTTTATGCTTATCCGATCTATTTCATCTCCTTCGAAGTCTATGTAAACCTAATCAGACAACGTTTCTTAGTACGTCGTCCGCGGTCTATCGAAATTTCGATAGACTACTACCTCAATCGAAATTTCGATTGAATTTACGACATTTGGACTCTAAGTGGAATGTAACCGATGAATATGAGCTTATCGCTTCATATTTAGAGGTACTGAAAAACCTTGACAGAAATATTCGGTCTCACAAGCAAAGTAGCACTTTCGTCGCCCCAATCGTCCATTTGCGAGTTCCTCAGCTCGTTTGCGCACAGGTTTTACCTCGTTAATCACCCTCAGTACATTTGCCCAATGTCCGGTGAGTCCCATTTGTCACCGAAGAAGCGGATCAAGAAGAAGAAGCGGTCGCAGCCGGCAGGGGACTCTGATGAGCCTCCATCACAAACGTATTCGCAGTCAACGGACATTGCAAGCCCCCGCACGGATACTTCCGAGGCCGCGCTCTTCTCTCAGTCCCCTCCACCGAAGAAGAAGAAGAAGATCGTTGCAGAGCAGAGCAGACCAGCGACATCCGCAGAGGTTGAGGAATGGCACGATACTTCTCAGGTCTATCTGGCCGATTGGGTTGAGTCCCGAGAACTTGTTCATTACTCGAAGATCGAACTGGACCGCGACATGAGCTTCGGTCAAACTAGAACGGTTACTACCAAGAAGAAAGCGTTGGTTGGTGATGACATCCTTGTTGCTCCACCACCGAAGGACAAATACATCGAGTGTTTGCTCTTTCCAACAGGTATACCTTGCTATCGAAATTTCGATTGATTACCGTTCCGCGTTACGGACTATTACATTGTACCTTCTATCGAAATTTCGATTGTACGTTTCCTTGTCAGGCGCTACATTCAAGTGTCTCGGTGGACACCGCCTCATTGGACAAGGATGTACGACGGGTTGATTTTGAGTGCAGACACACCCTTTTGGATTCGACAAACCCTCGCTGGGCATCACAACCGGGCATCCCATGGCGGATCTGAGCATACGTTTGAGCAACGACTTCATCGCCTCTTCACCGAGTGTCACCTCAAAGGTGTTTATCGAAATTTCGATAGCGAGTCCACCTGGATTTACATCCGTTACCAAATCTTTCCTTATTATCTATGTGCAGGAGTACCTACCCCAAAGGCCGCAACGCTGACAATGATGCACAAGACCGGATACACTGCCGTGCAAGGCACAGACGAAGAAGTGGCAAAGCGATGGACGGTGCTTGCAAGCTTCGTTTCCCAAGCTGAGGACAAAGCGATCATTCCGAAACTCGTCGAGCTTCAGGGGAAGGACGAGTTGAACCCGGTGTTCAACAACTATAAGCCGCTTGAGGGATTGTATCCGCCGGAGATTGCGCAGGTAGTTACTTTCTTTGCGTCATTGTTATTTAAAACCACACAGTCATCATCGGACGTATCTTCTTTGTGAAAGGCTGCTGGAAGGTGATCTGACGCCACCATTGCTTAAGGTCTTCGTTCGGAGACTTCGGGAACAGCGAACTTGTTCTTGGCATTTGGAACATCCGGACAACCCCTTCGTGCACGAGTCTCGCAAAAACTTTGCGGAGTGGAAGAGAATAACATCATCGCTGTCACCCCAGGATTTCAAGGTGCATATCCCGCGCTGGAAGTGGACCGAACAGCATCCTTTGCCGCCTTGGTCGACCATCAGCAAGGCCCCGATCTGGTCTGATGAGGATTTCAAGACCCTCCGCGAATCTCTCAGTCAACCGAAGGTGAAGCCTGTCATCAAAAGTACGTCGGCAGAATGTCTGACAGCAACGCTTGGTGAAACCAAACCCGGTGAGGCAGTCTGTGAAGTCCGCATCGGGCCAGCTGTCGGTGCAACCCCTGCTGCAATCTCTGGACTGAAACCGAGGATTCTCGTCTATCAGATTCCGAAGGGTACCGCTGCGGGACGCCCCTTGTGTCCAATGATGTTGTCTTACGTCCTTGATGAGGAGTTGATGCCCGTTCTGCTTTTGGTTGGAGATCGTCCTGACGTCTGCGTTGTTCTGAACGCCATCTCTGCGTCAACGGATGATGAGTTCTATACCAGGGACATCGCGTTGTACAATAAGGGGATTTTGACCAGCAATTACACCATGGCAACTTCCCAGCTCGTTGTCTTGACATTGCGCCATATCAAAGAATGGAAGGTGTGTTCTATCGAAATTTCGATAGCTTCGCTTTGCGTACTTCCTCCTATCGAAATTTCGATTGGTTTTCTTTTAGCCCCCGAGGTACATTACCTTCGAAGACGAGCGGTACAACAATCCGGCCGAAGATGACAATCGACTCCCTCCGGAGATTCTCGGCTGCATCATGCATCAACTCAAATTGGATGTTATCGAAGAAAGCGTCAACGAGATCTGCTGTTTCCCCAGTAACAGTAGTTGTACACCATACTTTGTTTTGTTCATTGTGATGCCCTGTTCAATTCAGAATTTTATAAACTATAACAGGGCCTTCAGACGAAGGTTCTGTCTCTTTTGCTGCTCAGGCCGAACAGCTGATCTGCTTCCACTCCTTTGAGAGCTGTTCCTTCTGTCTTCGTGGATTTTCAATTGGTGGCCAAGCAGCAGTATAAAAATGGAGGATGCACTGTCGTTCGCGGATTACATCCAAGGGGACGCCCATGGAGATTTTTGACTTGGGGCGGATACCAAGTCCTGGACGCGCCGCAAGCTGGTCCTGATGCGTGAACTCCGGGGTATGCCTGACGAGGGGGAGGCCTGGGCCAAGAATTTCGCGTCCACCGTCTCGTTCACGGGTTCTCGGGACGAGTTCCTCGACCGCTTGGTGGGCTACATGCTCCTGGAGGACGTCACGCTGGACTTCGCCACTGGGGCGTTCAAAAAGTCTTCCCCCGCAGCTCCGACAGTGCCGGCGCCTGGGCCAGTTGACCCTGCGATCCTTAAATTGCTGGAGGACCAGGGTCAGCTCATCAAGTCCCTTACCGCCAAGGTCCAAAGCATCACTGAGGCGCCACCCAAGGACCAGTTGCAGGTTCCTGCATTGTCACTGAGGGCCATCCACGATGCGGACACGGCTACCAACCATCCCCAGTGGATTAATCGTGCCCTCTTCCTCCTGGTGCGACTGCTCAAGTTCGAGAACGTCCCTGCCTCCACAGTCACTATGGTTCCCAAAATGTCCGATGCCGCGGCTAAGGAGATCATGCTGGGCCTCACTAACGAGGACAAGAGGGACGACACGCCATGGACCGACCGTAAACACCCAGATGGGTCTGACAGCATGGACGCGTCCGACTCCGCGCAGGTCTCTGAGAGGTTTCACAACCTGGTGCAGGCACTGTGGACGCTCGTTTTCTGTGCGACGGCCTCTTACAAGGAGCGGTACGAGGGAACGTCTGGTTCTTCATCAACCTCTGGATCTCAAAAGGAGTCGGATGTTCGGCTGGAGGAGGGCCTGTCGGAGGCGGGCAAACGCCTGAAGAAGGCCATGCGTCGGCGTTTCAAGATCATCGACGGTGAGGAGTTCTTCGAAATTCACAAAAACGAGTGGGTGCGCACGACTGAGGATCCCGTCGGCCCGTGCAAGACCTGCAAGGCTCGTGGTGAGGTGACCCGTCACTGGGTCTGGAGGTGTCCCTTTCTTGAGTGACGAGACGCGCCGGGGGGGCTGGAACCGATCTTGGAGCTGGCGAGTCCGGCGGTGGCAGTGGCGCCGGTTTCGGAGTGGGTCGGAAAAACCATTGATTGGAGGTCCATCGCGGCCTTGTGGCGAGAGCTCGGGTATGCGGATCCAGCGGACGACGTCCAGACATGCCTCATCAGCACTTGGAAGGAGGGGACACGGAATTCCTATGGTTCACACCTTCGACGAATCGCTTTCTTCCATGGGTCGGCACCGGCGGGGGACACGCAGAGCCTGGCGGAGAGTATTTTGCTCCTCCTCTTCCGGTCGGGATATCGACCCGCAACGCTGCGGGGCGCCGTGTCGGCGTTACACGCTGTATGGGTCATGGGATGGATACCGCCGTTACGATGGGAACGCCTTTGGCGCCTCGCCCGTGCGCCGGTGGCTACCCTGGGAGACCGCCCTTACGCAGGCCCCCATGTTCTGCAGGTCATGGCCGAGGCCTGCCAGACTCCGGAGGACTGGGCTGTCTTCGCCACCGCCGTCCTCTCCTTCAGCAGCCTCACCCGCGTGGGGGAAATCGCGTCTGTCCGGCGCTCCGGCCTGCGGGGGAAGGCGGTGGCTTTCTGGGGCCTCAAACGGGACTCGCGCTGGGTTTCCCGTGACCTCGGCAGTTTTGCGGGCGAATGGGCCCACTGGTTGCGGCGCCAGTTTCCTGGACGGGACGTCATGGTCGACAGAGCCGCCGTCCTCGAAGAGGGTATGGCCCGACTGCTCCAAGGCAGCCCTTACGCGGCTTACCGCTGGCACTCGTGGCGTCGCGCGGGGGCTGCCTTCCTCCGATTCCGTGGCCTCCCCTGGCGCTACCTATGCTGGTGGGGACGCTGGGCCAGTGTGCGCATGGCGCACTTCTACGCAGCGGCACCAGAGGACTTCACCTTCCACTCGAGCTCACGCCTGCCGTGGCCAACGAGTCAGGGGGTCAAGTGGATCACCACCGACACAGCCGAGTTCTGGCCGTCATCGCTCATGGGTCTCTGCTTGCCGGACGAGAGGCCCGCTAAGCTCCCGGCCACCGGATCGAAGCGCGACAGAGGTTCCGAGGCAGTGGTGGAAGGGGACGACTCCGGGGACGCTATGCAGCCGCCGACCGCCAAGCGACCTTCACGACCCGCGCCGCCTCGCCAGCCTTCACGGAAACAAGGACAGTCGACCCCCTCGGGTCCGTCGGTGGCTACCCCGCGGTCCGCATCGACCACAGGACGCCGCACAGATCCGCCCTCCCCGGCCCGAGAATCCCCTCCTAGAGGTCCGACGGGGGGGGGCGTTGCCCCCGACTCTTCCACCACCGCACAAGCCCCCGAGTCAGGCTCGTCGGTCGGGGCCAGCGGTTCCCCCCAACGCCAGTCCGTCGCCGCGAAGTTCAGGGGTCGGGCCCGGGACCACCAGCGAGCCACCCCCGTTGTGCGAGGAGGAGGCGGCGGGTCTGGACTTCTTCGCCTGCGGTCTCGAGGAAGAGGGCTTGGAGCTCCTGTTGAACTCCCGCCGGGGACAGCAATGGCTGGATCGCGTGTCCGAAGGCTTAAGGGTGCCTCCCGCGGACAGGGGTCTCGTCAGGTCCCGGATCCGATTATTATTGATGAGGGGTAATATGGTGGCGAGGGATTTGGGGGTTTTTGATTTTCTGGAGGCGGCTATTGCAGCACTTGACCGCCTGGAGCCAGACCTTTGGCCGGTGGTTTTTCGTGAATCGACGTCTCCAAAGCCGATCCTGGTGGGGTTGTCCCTGGATGTTCTGGAAAGGGGGATTGGGGAGGTGGGTAGCATTCGCATCCCGGATTTCATTTGGCACGCGGTGGCCCCAAATGATGTCCTGTCGGTGTCCACGCGCACGTTACCGGGCATCCGCAGTATTCCTTGAGGGTTTGGTGATGGCTAGAGCCCTGGTGCGGGATGGCGTTTTGACACGGTGCCCTTCCAACCTTCCCCCTAATGGCTGGCTGTTCCCAGTTCCCAAAAATTCGGAGAAAGCATCTATGATAGTGCATTTAGTGCAGTTCAATAAACAGCATGCCAACCGCCCGCCGTCCTTCACCCTCCCGGTGGTGGAAGATTTGGCTTTCCTCATTGAGTTGCATTACTTGCGGGCGGGCCAGGGGTGTCTTGCGTTTTCTGAGGACGTGGGCCGCTATTTGTGCGACCCTTTTTTGCGCGCACTCGATGACCTGCGTTTGGAGGCACCTGAGGGGGCCCCCCTGCTGGCATGCCATGTTGATTTAAAGAATGCATTCTGGTCTTTGCGTTTGCCAGATGACTTCAGGCAGGCCTTCAGGGTCAGTATTGACGGACAGGCGTTCGCCTTCAATTGCCTGCCCTTTGGATGGCAATACTCTCCGGTAATTTGCCAGACCGTGTTAGGCTACTTGCTACAGGGGCTGGACTTGGTTTCGGTCTTGGTTTTGCACTACCTCGATGATTTTCTCGTTTTGGGTTTCAGGGCAGGCAACGTGCGTTCGGCGGCGGCGCGCCTCTGTGACCTTTTGGGTCGTGAAGGGGCGATCATCAGCCCCAAGAGCATCCTTGAGCCTGTGCCGTCCATTGTCTGGTTGGGTAAGAAATTGGTGCTGTCGGGAGCGGGACAGGGCGTATTTGTGGTCTCCAACCAATGGATCGTCGTGCTTGGTCTGTGGTTACGCGTTGCGCTGCTGCCTTTATCCCGGAAGCTCGCTCGGCGGGTTATAGGCCGTTTTTCATGGGCCCTGAGACCCCAGGTGGGCGCTTGCCCCTTTTTGGCTGGCTGGTGGTCACATGTTATGTGGGGCTCTTCCTTTTTGCCTTCCACCCCCTTGAAGCTGGTGCATAGCCTCCTGCATTGCCTTGTCATGTCACGACGTGGTTGGACCCCGAGACGTGTCGATTCCCCCTCTTCTGCGGGCAGAGGCCTAGTTTTTGTCGACGCGGCCTTCGATTTGGACCGCTTCAAGGTGGGTCTCTGGGGTCCAGCGCTGGGGGGCAGGGTTTTTCGCTGTGGGATCGAGGTTTTGACGCAGCAGGAGGCAGAGTTGGACTCCCTGGTCCAGGGCCTTAATTTCATCGTCAATGTGGGCTGGCCCGTCTTCAGGATGGTTGGGGACAATGCCTCCTCCCATGGCCAATTGGCGGGGATGCGCGCCCGGTCTGGTTTAAAGAGGCATAACAGGAACCTGCGCAGAGCCTTTTACCTGCTCCAGAGGTCTGCTTCGACTGTTTTTCTCGAATGGGTCCCAGGTGATCTCAACCCGGCTGACTGTTTCTCCCGTATTGACGGTGATTTCGGCGGCGACTTCGCTGCGGCGGGGTTAGCAGCTTGGGACAGGTTTCGTTCCCTGCAGGCTTTTCCCGCCCTCCCTTGCCCTGTATGGATTGCAGATTTGCCCAACGGGCGCACTGCTATGGACAGACAGCTTGCACAGTGTCCTGTGGGGGCTGTCTCTTAGTGTTGGCGGAACGCTTCGCAGGGTGGGATGCTGGGGGCCTCTTGCCATTTTTCAACAGGTCCCTATCCACGACCACGCGACCATGTGCCCCAGGCCGGACGCCTGTTGGCTGGAGTGCCTGTGGCGAGTTCGCTGCGGCGTTCCCCACAGTGTCTGTGCTTAGGGGTGTCGTGACTGCGCGGGGTGCCATAAAACTATCTTTGGTCGCTGGAGTATGGCTTGGTGCTGACTGAACCACAAAGACCGCGCACCAGGAAGTCATATGGCCTTTGAATGAGTTTTGTTTTGCTTGTACAACTGCTGTTTCCCCAGTAACAGTAGTTGTACACCATACTTTGTTTTGTTCATTATGATGCCCTGTTCAATTCAGAATTTTATAAACTATAACAGGGCCCTCCCACCCGCCCATGGGGGGGTGCAGGGGGATGGGGTCCCACCCGCCCACCCATACTGTCGCTGTACGAGTCTCTATGGAGGTGATCGCCTCTCATGACATCACCAGGAAGTCATATGGCCTTTGAATGAGTTTTGTTTTGCTTGTACAACTGGGTTGCGGTTCAGACTACATCTCCCGTTCTGGTGAGCAACATCCGGCTTCGTCTCCGTTCTCACGTTAACGTTGCCGTTCTTCTTGGTTTGTCCACGGCTCCAAGCAAAGAACAGTTGACGAAGTTTGCTGATGATGGTATGTTTCAAGGCCTCCCTTCCTCCGCTAGTACAATCAACTCCCTCACTCATTTTTTCTACTTTTTCTTACAGTTTCAGCTGGCCTTCAAAGGGTACAGGCCCTGCCACCGATCCAATGGGATCTTGTTCTGGACCGGATGAAGCGGGGTTATCCCCTTGAGGCTCCTGACACTGACGAAGGTATGCATTGAAAGACACCTCATCAAATTTTTCTTGTTCCTTTCCTTCACTATTTGTTCTGCCATAGATTCTTCGGACGATGAGGAAGACAAGGACACAGTCAAGGGTCAAGCGAAGGCAGCGAAGGACGCTGAGAAAAAAGTCAGCAAGGCCTTGACGAAAGAAGAGAAAAAAGCGGCTGCTCAGGAGAAAGTATGTCTGTTTATATTTGCATATCTACCTTGATGTTTCACTTTCTTTTATCATTCATTTACCTTTCCTCTGCAGAAGGAATCCGAAAAGGCGGCGAAGGAAGCAGCAAAGCAGGCGGCAAAGGAATCGGCGAAAGGTAAGAAAGAAGGAGCACAGAAGGAAAAAGAGAAGAAGAAGTCTGCTTTTGCTGATTTTCAGGCCAAGTTGTCGAAGGCTGCTACGGATCAGCCCAAGAAGAAGGGCTCGCCCCACAAGGATTCTCATCCGAGTCGGGCTACCACCAAGAAGTAGTAGAGTATATGTCATGTTTTTAGTCTCCGTTTTTTATTTCTCCTGGTGATTTGTTGTTGCTTTCTCTATCGAAATTTCGATAGAAACCGTGTTTCGATGCCCACCGATGCTGTGGTTTCGTCAATCGAAATTTCGATTGGCCCCCGCCCGTCAGATTTTTATGTTTTAATCCTATCGAGATTTCGATAGGCATCGACGACAGATTCCTTTCTATATTATGCTATCGAAATTTCGATAGCATCTTGCCCGGAGTAATATGTCTTTCACTGCTGAAAGGCTCATCGTTACTTGAAGTGAGCACTCCTTGAGCTGCTCGGCACAATCACCGATTACACAGATGGCATCATTTGAAAGAGATCATCAGAAATTGTCCTTATTGGTTTTGGCCCTATGCTCTGCGTGCCTGCTTTGCGTCCGACGTTTATGCGTTGTCAATAACTGTCAGGTTTCGACGAGGTTTTTAAAATGTTTTCAATTGTCCAACTCAATTTTCCCCTCTACCCTACCCCCTACAAATCAGCTATGTCCCCTACCCCCGATTTCGAGGTTCTCCCACCACATTTCTTCCCTTCCCATAGTAAATACCCCACTTTTGACTATTGTTTTTCGGCTACGTTTTTCCTCAGTTTGTGTCCCACGGACCGGAAATCGAGGTAAAATTTTTTGTTACTTCAAATTTCGGTGCTGTAGCTCGACTTTTTACGGTTCGCCTGTCACGATTTAGATAGCCGGAGGCAGGTTTTCCGGTTGGACACTTGGTTCGACTAAGCAATGCACCTTGCGCACCTTGCGCACCTTGCACCTTGCACTATAAGCCATGCACATCGCAAACTGCACAGTTTGCATTGTGCACCCTGCTATGACACATGCATGAGCATGTCTAGCATATTGTGCAATGTTTAGCATGCAAGTTTTTTCATATTTTGCTGACTTCTGACTCCAGGGCCCATGTTTATATCCCCACACTATAGAGTGGAAATGGTAGCTATATGTTGGTGTGGCTTGGGATGTGTCAATGCATGGATCAACAAAGGTTGTCGGGTCAAATTTCGCTCCAAATACGCCAAGAATACTTGCAGCAACATACAAACCACGGTCATGGAGCTACGCTCAGTACAACGATGGGTGTTGGTTCACCAACCAGGATGCGATCACCACCAATTACCCCATTGCCCCCCCACTTGTCGAAGGCAGCGCTCAGCGCGAGCTGGCCTGTTGCCCCGCTTGTGGTGCCCAACGGTCCTAATCTGCCGCGCTCGCAACCAACATCCAACACCCGTGTGTGTGTGTGTGTGTGTGATATGTCGTACTGGTCGCCCGCAATCACCTCTAGCTAGAAGAGTGCCCTCTCACCCTCACCAACGGACCCTATGTGGTCGCTAGCGGCCACCTCGGGGAATGCCATAGATGATGATCTGCAGCCCATGTGTTTGGATGATCACCTGGCTTCTGCAATGAACCCCTCTGCCATGCCGTCGGGATAGCCCTCTTTACCTGAGGAGAACTGGGAAGTTCCCATTACCACAAGCCCCCTTACAATTAACCCTACAGAATGCTGTGTGAATCAGCATACTGCTACCAATAGAGACGACAGCTATGAAGCACCTATGGTGCCCATGGTAAAGTATGTTAACTCTCCCATCCTTGATCGGGATGGGGCCGAACTCTTAGGGGGCGTTTTGCGTGTTGTGCCCGCGCTGTGCACAAAGTTTGTACAGGACCATGCCCAACCTGCATAATGGTGCCTAGTACCCGTAACAATGAGCCTTGCTATGCATTTATATGAGTTGCATGCATCCTTTGCCCTCATTTCTAGTGCATTGGTATGTTTTGTTGTGCATCCTTTTCTATAGGTTCGTGGTATCTTTTTCGAGATTCGCCCAATACATATCTAGTGGCTCTACTGTAAGTGCAGATAGTTCTAATTCGTCCTACTCATCAGCCGGCAACACAGAAATCACTAGTTGAGCCTCGCCTCAATTGTTGTTTGCACTTCCATACTTAGGCAGTTTTTCTGTCTTCTTTTCATAACAAGTGCCATGGACGGGTATGGACGGGTACCAGTCTCAAAATCACATTAGTCTCACGCTTCCGCCGAGGAGAGACTCGCGGAGCAAGCCAGAGAAACTCAGCAACTACGAGAGCAGCTCGCCCGGGCGTCCGTGAAGGAAGGTCCGAAACTCCCTCCGGCTACATTTCAGTGCTTGGATGCTTGCGAATTCTGTTTGATCCATGCCTCTCCTGCGATTCGCATCGCCTCTCCGAAAGAGATGCGATGGATTGCGAATGCTTGACCGTCCATGGCATCACCGGTGACGGCATCCACTAGTGTCCAGCAGGGAACACGATTTAGGCAGGACTGAGCCCCATACCATGTGCCACTTAGCAAGCCCTGTCCTTGTCATATCTGGACCGGGCATGAACCAGCTGCAGTGAGTAGCTCCAGGTGGTATCACTGATGCTGGTCGGTACTTTGACGCCACACCACCACGTCCTGTCTCGGGGTTGCTGTCCTTTTCATTTCGTCCTTTCTGCAGTTTCCAAGGATGAGCATGTCACTGATCCCAGAAACGGGCTTGCCTGAGGGTCAGGGTTGCAACCGCAGCCTGGGGAGCACCCGCCGGCGACGCCACAGTCCGTCCGGCGATTGGCACGTCTCCGATTCGTACGTGGACCGATTCGGCAGCATCGACGAATGGAAGGCGCTTTATGAGGCCGACGACTGGACGCCACGGGAGTTGACCCCGGCAGAGCTGCAGCGGCAGCACTTCAATCACATGTTTGTGGACGTGCACAAGATCCGCCACCGCTTCCCAGTCAAAGGTGACATGGTCGTCTTTGCCGACTCCGTGTTGTCCTCCCTGCGGTGGTTGGTGTCCCTCTGGACGCGGCTGCACAGACGTGTGAAGACTATACATAGTGCAAAGAGGCGGTTGTTGGAGCTCTGCAAGTCCCGGCAGGCGCTCCGGAACCGGCTGCTGGACGCCCTGCTGCAGGTACGTAGGCGAGGGTAGTGCACCGTCGCGATGAAGGCTCTCTGCCGGCCCCTCATCTGGCAAACGTAGGAGGCAGGCCTGGACTGGTATATTCGTTTTGGCACGGACGTGGTTAGGGTTAGGGTCTGCCCTCTGGACCCCCTTCACCTGCCTCACCAAAATTCTTGGAATGGGACAAATGGAACTTTCTAAAAGACACATTTCTTCGGGCCACTTGTGGTGCACAAAGCTTTGGGTCCCAGACCCCCCCCCCCCCCCCCGCCAGAACCAGGCCATTGCTAGGGAGAAAAAGCTCCCCTGGGGGGTGGGGTGGGGTAGGTGGGTGGGTGGGTGGGTCAGAGGCCAAAAAAAAGTGTGTGTCCCTAAAATCGGCCTCAAAATTCCGGCCCCTTTGATAAATGTCATTTTAGACCTGGGGAAATTTTTTCTGATGTGGCCGGGTGGGTCGTTCGGCCGGCTGGCCAGGGCCCCAAACAACCCTCTGGGGCCCTTAAGCAATAGCCTCCCCCCCCCCCCCTGTGACCCCGGGGTATACATTAGCTGAGTATCCGGTGCTTCATTCCCCCGGGACACCCCCTTCGAGCACCCGCCATTTGGGATGGTGGTCGGGCCGCTGAAAGGCTGTAAACATTGCCGCTGTCCTGATGGCGATAATGCCCTTGCGATGGTCGGGGTAGGCACACAAGAACATCGGTGCAGCTCCACTGTGATTTGCGGCCCTTGGGGCAAGGAGGTACCCCCCCCCCCTTGTATAAGTTACGCCCTTGTCCAAGCTACAGTAGGCGTAGGGACCGTATTAATTTGGGACCTAATTTTACTTCGGTACCAAACGTAGTGCAGCCACATAACACATGGGTTTGGTGACGAATTTGCGAGTCACATAGAGTCATGGACACATTTGTTGTGAGTGTTTGCCCACTTGAACCCACATAGCTCTGATTTTTGGTATCCTTGTGCATTATACTCCCCTTGCTTGCGCCAGCTCACCATGCAATCCTCTCTTTTTGAACCTGGGCACCCGGTGTCGGTAGTTGTTGCGCGCAAGCTACACCCGTGTCCAAGCTACAGTAGGCGTAGGGACCGTATTAATTTGGGACTTTGGCGTAGCTTACCCAAGGGGGGGGGGTACGGGTTTTCCAGGTGCAATCCCCCCCCCCTGCACATCCTGGGCCTTCGCCTTCGTCCCTGGTGAGGGCCAGAGCTGATTTCAGTAACATGCGCGTCGCGTCGCGGGGCGTAGCGCACAAATGGTTCCTTTTTCATCTGGAACAAATTTGGGCGGAATCGGCTTTGGATAACGCGAGAACAAGCGGGTGTGCAACAATGGGTCAAATTGCCCCCCCCCCCCCCCCGCAGAAGACCCATGCGGTGAAAAAACGGCCCTTGGCTGGCCCAGTGGCCGTGTAGACGTTGACATTGGGGTTGGAGCAGGCGGTGGTGACGACGGGTGTCGGGTGTCGGGTGTCTGGTGTCTGAGTGCCTGAAGCCGATTCCACCGGACGCACCGGATACGGCCGCCCCGGCCAGGCTGGGCTGGACGTCGCCACACCGCGGTGGGCGCAGCGTCCATCGCGTCGCTCTCGTCTCCCCCACGCTCCCCCCCCCCCTTTGCCCTGGGTCCCCGCTGATACAATCCGCATGGGCACACGCCCTATGCCTTCAGTTCTGCCAATAGTAATAAATTCCGCACGGACACACGCCCAATGCCCCCAGTTCTGCCAAAAGTAATAAATTCTGCATGGACACACGCCCAATGCCTTCAGTTTTGCCAAAAGTAATATATTCTCCGTGGGCACACACCCAATGCTCCCAGTTCTGCCAAAAGTAATATATTCTGCATGGGCACACGCCCTATGCCGTCAGTTCTGCCAATAGTAATAACGTCTGCATGGACACACTACCAATGTCCCCAGTTCTGCCAATAGTAATATATTCTGCATGGACACATGCCCAATACCTTCAGTTCTGCCAAAAGCAATAAATTCTGCATGGACCCACGACCAATGCCTTCAGTTTTGCCAAAAGTAATAGATTCTGCATGGGCACTACCAATGCTCCCAGTTCTGCCAAAAGTAATAAATTCTGCATGGGCACACACCCAATGCCCCCAGTTCTGCCAAAAATAAAAAATTCTGCATGGACACATGCCCAATACCTTCAGTTCTGCCAAAAGTAATAAATTCTGTATGGGCACACGCCCTATGCCTTCTGTTCTGCCAATAGTAATATATTCTGCATGGACACACGCCCAATGGCCCCAGTTCTGCCAAAAGTAATATATTCTGCATGGGCACACACCCAATGCTCGCAGTTCTGCCAAAAATAAAAAAATTCTGCATAGGCACACACCCAATACCTTCAGTTCCGCCAAAAGTAATAAATTCTGCATGGGTACATGCCCAATACCTTCAGTTTTGCCAATAGTAATAAATTCTGCATGGGCACACACCCAATACCTTCAGCTCTGCCAATAGTAATAAATTCTGCATGGACACATGCCCAATACCTTCAGTTCCGCCAATAGTAATAAATTCTGCATGGACACATGCCCAATACCTTCGGTTCTGCCAATAGCAATAAATTCTGCATGGGCACACGCCCTATGCCTTCAGTTCTGCCAATAGTGATAAATTCTGCATGGGCACACGCCCTATGCCGTCAGTTCTGCCAATAGTAATATATTCTGCATGGACACACGCCCAATGCCCCCAGTTCTGCCAAAAGTAATATCCTCTGCATGGGCACACACCCAATGCTCCCAGTTCTGCCAAAAATAAAAAATTCTGCATGGGCACACACCCAATACCTTCAGTTCCGCCAAAAGTAATAAATTCTGCATGGGTACATGCCCAATACCTTCAGTTCTGCCAAAGGTAATAAATGCTGCATGGGCACACGCCCAACACCTTGACTTCTGCCAAAAGTAATTTTTTCTCCACGGGCACACACCCAATACCCTCAGTTCTGCCAATAGTAATAAATTCTGCATGGGTAAATGCCCAATACCTTCAGCTCTGCCAAAAGTAATAAATTCTCTACGGGCACACGCCCTATGCCTTCAGTTCAGCCAAAAGTAATAACTTCTGCATGGGCACACGCCCAATGCTCCCAGTTCTGCCACAAGTAATCTCTTCTGCATGGACACATGCCCAATACCTTCATTTCTGCCAATAGTACTAAATTCTGCATGGACACATGCCCAATACCTTCAGTTCTGCCAATAGTAATAAATTCTGCATGGGCACACGCCCTATGCCTTCTGTTCTGCCAAAAGTAATAAAGTTTGCATGGACACACGCCCAATGCCTTCAGTTCTGCCAAAAGTAAGAAATTCTGCATGGGCACACACCCATTGCTCCCATTTCTGCCAAAAATAAAAAAATTCTGCATAGGCACACACCCAATACCTTCAGTTCCGCCAAAAGTAATAAATTCTGCATGGGTACATGCCCAATACCTTCAGTTTTGCCAAAAGTAATATATTCCGCATGGGCACACGCCCTATGCCGTCAGTTCTGCCAATAGTAATAAATTCTGCATGGACACATGCCCAATACCTTCAGTTCCGCCAATGGTAATAAATTCTGCATGGACACATGCCCAATACCTTCAGCTCTGCCACAAGTAATAAATTCTGCATGGGCACACGCCCTATGCCTTCAGTTCTGCCAATAGTAATAAATGCTGCATGGGCACATGCCCAATGCCCCCATTTCTGCCAAATGTAATATATTCTGCATGGACACATGCCCAATACCTTCAGTTCTGCCAATAGCAATAAATTCTGCATGGGCACACGCCCTATGCCTTCAGTTCTGCCAAAAGTAATATATTCCGCATGGGCACACGCCCTATGCCGTCAGTTCTGCCAATAGTAATATATTCTGCATGGACACACGCCCAATGCCCCCAGTTCTGCCAAAAGTAATATCCTCTGCATGGGCACACACCCAATGCTCCCAGTTCTGCCAAAAATAAAAAATTCTGCATGGGCACACACCCAATACCTTCAGTTCCGCCAAAAGTAATAAATTCTGCATGGGCACATGCCCAATACCTTCAGTTCTGCCAAAGGTAATATATTCTGCATGGGCACACGCCCAACACCTTGACTTCTGCCAAAAGTAATTTTTTCTCCATGGGCACACACCCAATACCCTCAGTTCTGCCAATAGTAATAAATTCTGCATGGGTAAATGCCCAATACCTTCAGCTCTGCCAAAAGTAATAAATTCTCTACGGGCACACGCCCTATGCCTTCAGTTCAGCCAAAAGTAATAACTTCTGCATGGGCACACGCCCAATGCCCCCAGTTCTGCCACAAGTAATCTCTTCTGCATGGACACATGCCCAATACCTTCAGTTTTGCCAATAGTACTAAATTCTGCATGGACACATGCCCAATACCTTCAGTTCTGCCAATAGTAATAAATTCTGCATGGGCACACGCCCTATGCCTTCTGTTCTGCCAAAAGTAATAAAGTTTGCATGGACACACGCCCAATGCCTTCAGTTCTGCCAAAAGTAAGAAATTCTGCATGGGCACACACCCATTGCTCCCAGTTCTGCCAAAAATAAAAAAATTCTGCATAGGCACACACCCAATACCTTCAGTTCCGCCAAAAGTAATAAATTCTGCATGGGTACATGCCCAATACCTTCAGTTCTGCCAATAGTAATAAATTGTGCATGGACACACGCCCAATGCCCCCAGTTCCGTCGAAAGTAATAAATTCTGCATGGGCACACGGCCAACGCCTTCTGCCAAAAGCAATAACTTCTGCATGGGCACACGCCCAATGCCCACGGCGCACACCTGGTGTCTGGCCGCTGCCACACGGCAGTGCCTGGGCCCCAGAGCCGTCCACAGCCGCACGGCGCATGGTTGGGGGTATCCAGGCAGGGGTAGGCGCACACCTGGTGTCTGGTTGCTGCCACACGGCAGAGCCTGGGCCCCAGAGCCGTCCATAGCCGCACGGCGTCACGGTTGGGGGTATCCAGGCAGGGGTAGGCGCACACCTGGTGTCTGGTTGCTGCCACACGGCAGAGCCTGGGCCCCAGAGCCGTCCATAGCCGCACGGCGTCACGGTTGGGGGTATCCAGGCAGGGGTAGGCGCACACCTGGTGTCTGGTTGCTGCCACACCGCAGAGCATGGGCCCAGAGCCGTCCATAGCCGCACGGCGTCACGGTTGGGGGTATCCAGGCTGGGGGATCGCACGATCCCAGTGAATAAAAAATGGCTCATGGTCACGCACGTGACCTGGGGACGAAAAGGGGCCATGTCGCTTCATGGCCAGGAGGCAGGAGGTGGGCCCTGATCCTCCCCGGAAGTCCTTGTGTCGCGCACTGTTTTCCCTCCCCCCCCAACTGGATGTCACCGCACGGTGCTCCCCCAGTGCGGCCTGCCCCGCACGGGGCACCGCGGTGTCGCTGAGCCTTGCGACTTGTTTTTCGCCCTGGCGCCCCGGTCGCACGACCACCAGGGGGACTCCCGCCGTGGTGACGACGGTCTTGTGGGGGGCTGCTGGGGGCCCGGTGGGTGGACGCCCTTGCCGGGGGGGAGGGGGGGGGTGCTGGTGGCCGTGGTGGCAGGGGCCTCCCTGCGCGCCGTCACCTTTGTGCCCACCAACAGTCGGCAAGGGCGTGGCCCCACAGCCCTCAAAGGGGACCGTGTCAGGGACCCCAAGCTCAGTGCAAGGGCACGTGGTCCAGTTCCGCACCGAGCCCTTGAACCGCTGACCCATTTGGCTGTCACTGGCCATGGGATCCAGGGCATTGCTGCAATGCTGTCTTGGCCATGCATCGCTGGTGTGCGTGCCCGACGCTCGTGTCTGTACGGGGGCGGTACCCCCCCCCCCCCCGGGGGGGGGGGTCGTCGCGTGCCAGGGCTGCAGTACGCGCGCCGTGGGGCAGACATCCCACGCTCACCCACACAACTGTCACCCCCACCCCTCCGTTGATCTCGCTGAACAGAAGCAAGTCACACTCAAAACATGGCCCTGAACACCGGCGGTATGACATGGTCCCCCACCGGCTTTGATGCCCCCCCCCCCCCCCGCTCCTTCTTGGGCTTGGGATGTGGACTGTTCACCAGCCCCCCCCCCCCTTTGGGCATCACCGCAGCGTCCCATGTGTGTGCCCCGCTGACGCCTCCGCTGCCACAGGCCTGGACGGCCTACGAGACCAAGCGGCACGACAAGCTGCGCAAGGCCATGGCCGAGCAGGGCCTGTTCACCCAAAAGCCCGACAAGGCCCACACAATGGCGGTGATGTACGCCTCCTCCTTCGTCCCCCAAAACGTCAAGATGACAGTCGTTTGGGAGCTCTACTGGACCCGGCGGTCCCAAGCAAACCAGGCGGTCCGCCGGTACGCCCGCAAAATGGACAAGCTGCTGGACCTCCGCCGGAAGGTGGACGCCTACACACGCCACCGCGTCGGCACGCGGGAGATCAGCGGCCTGACCAAGTTGACGTGCGAGATCTTCCTGTTGGCCGTGCAGGAGCCCAAGTTCGAGTTCACGTTCGGCGGCAGCGTCCACTACAAGGAGCTGGCCCAGCGCGCCGAGGCCGCCATGCGCCACGACTGCCACGCCTCGAACTCGAAACCCGACCTCGAGTCGCCCCGGGACGGCGCCGCCCCGCCCGACTGCCCCTATGCTCTGCCCCCTCCCCTGGCCCCCGGGATGTCCTGGCGCCCCCCGGACCCCACGACCCCGGCCCCCGCCGATCCCCCACCGCCCACGCACGGCCCCAGCCCCGCCCTCGAGGCGGTGCAGCGCCGCTGCTCCAAACGGCTTCTGCAGTCGCTGTCCGTTGCGACCCCCGGCAGCCACCCCTACGCCCCCGCGTCCCCCAGCGGTACGCCGGAGCCCCCCCCTTCCTACATCTCCTCCCCGTCCCACAGGCAGCCCAAGCGCCAGACCGTGTCTTGCCGGTCCCCCCGCGGCCGCTCCAAACCGCCAGCCTCCCCCTCGCACTCCCTCCGCGCCCCCTCTGAGCCCACCAGCCCCCGGGCCCACCCCCTCTGTGACCCCGCCCCCTCTGCCCCGGCCCAGGGCAGCCCGTGCACGCGCTCCCGCCCCCCCGCCTCCCCCCGGGGGCACGCCCGCCCTGAGTCCCACGGCCCCCTCCACGACCCCGGCCATCACCGCGCGGCCGCGTCGCGCTCCCCGCGCGGCCACCGGGAGCCCCGGGCCTTCTCTGCCCAGCGCTCCCCGAGCCCCCGCCCCCGTCCCGCCCCCACGCCCCCCTTCCCCGAAGGAGGCGGTGAGGGGCCGCTCAGCCCCACACACACGGACCTGCCCCCGGGGGTCCGCCAGGAGCCGCAAGTCAGCCACGCAGACGGGGGCCCGGCAACGGCCGGTGTGCGGGACCTGCCCCGACTGGACCGCAAGAGGACGGACACCGCCGTGACGCCCGGCGACACCACGAGACCCGGGGACAGCGCGGCCCCCGGGGACGACGTGAGGCGCGCCCGGCCGCTCCCGGGGCCGGCGGTCCCGCACCGGAGCCGCACCGTCGTCAACCTGTCGAATAGCAGCACCGACGGCCTGGACCTGCACAGTTCATTGCCGCGCAGTAACACGCTGGATTTCCTCTCGCGGTGCAAGCGCGGGGGGCAGGAGGGCGCAGGCGACGACCTGGAGCTGAGCACGGCCAGGGACGGCGCGATCTTCAGCGTTCTCGGCGCCCCCGTGGGCTCCGTCCGCCCGCCCCACCGCTCCACCTCCAGCGCGTCGTTGGTGAGTGAGATCCTGGCGGGTCCCCTGGCGCCGGGCCCGGCACAGCTCGGCACGCGGCTGGAGCAGCTGCTGGCGCCCCTGCCCAGCGCCGGAGGCCACCCCTGTGCCCGGCCGACGCTTGTGGGCCCGCATTCCCCGGGGGCGCCCGCGCACATCCCGAGGCACGGGAGGGACAGCCCCGGCAAACCTCTCAAGAGCCTATCGCCGCTGAGCCCCTGCACCACCCCCTCCCGCCAGGCCCTGCCGCACCCCATGTCTCCGTCACACGCGGAGGCGTCCGGCCAGGCGCTGCGCACCGGGATCATGCCGTGCCCCCTCAATGACCGCAAGCGGACCTGAGAGCGCGCGCGACTCGGCGGTCTTTTGTTCACCGCGGGACGGGGCCTCGCCAACAGTCATGTTTCAAGCCCCGCCTTTGCGACGGATTTCCCTGCGCAGACCCTGCCTCCGTGCCCTGTGGGATGACTTGCCGCACCCCAGTCTCCTGGCCCTCCCCCCCTGCGCCAAAGGCCCCAGTCGCATGCCTTGTGAAACCTGGACGGCCACCGGCGGCCTTTTTAGCCAGGGCCATTCGTGCCACAGAATCGCGGATATTTCACACCGATTGATGGTTCATCGACGTTGGCCGATTGGCGCGCCGACAACCGTCGCTGGTGGCCCGGCAGTTTCTTGAGATCCGGGGCAAACGGAATCAACTTTGGTGCACAATGAAACGCCGCCGATGCCCCGAGCACTGCCTCTGTGTTGCCATTCCTGGAGGCCCACGTCCTGGAGTCCACATGTACACCCTTGCATTGGTTCTGCAAGCCCTCCACCCACTGGGCCATTGCTGATCGTCCGGTGCATTTCTGTTTCTTGTGAAGCCGTTTTCCGATTGTTGTGGTAGTGGTACCGTCGCAGTCGGATTGGGCGTACACGTTCTGCGCGTTATTGCGCGACTCGCCATCTCCTGCAGCCTTTCCTGATGTTGTGGATGGATGTACCCCTATGCACACCGGATGCACACCGGATGCAGGCGGTCTGCCCCACCCCCTTTCAGGGGTCGTGCTTGACCGGGGGGTTCTTGGGGGTACTTCAGCGTGACCCGTCCCCCTCCGTCGGGATGGCCCAATCTCATTTGGGTGCATGTGCGCAACGGGAGTGTGATTTGCTGTACAGGCTGGCCTCGTCACAGTGATTGCTGCCGCAGGTGACAACACCGGGCATTTTAAGAGCATCGCCTTTCCCTGAATTTAGGAGAACACATTCTGAGTCTGCGGATGTTCGGTTTTGCTGGACCGTGGGGCCTCTCTCGGCTTTTCCATGTGGTCCAACGGTGAGCTGCTGTACTGCATACGTCCTGCGTGACTGTAGTAGTGGTAGTAGTACACGGGTTGCATTAACTCTCTCTGGACGAGAAGTCTGCTTTTTGAAGAAGGTGGTGTACTGTATCAGTCAGGGCACTGCAACAACGCAAGTTCACATACTTCATTGTTCCCTTTTTTCCTTTTCTCCAGATCAGACGTTCTGCCACTGGACGCCGTTGTGGCGGGTTAGCGGACGATGTTTTCTGGTGATTCTTGACCTGACATAACACTGTGACATAAAACACCAAAAGCGCCGCCTGCAGAGTTTGTGAGGGGCCCTTGGGCGCCTGTCGTGACAAAGCAACGGCAATTCGTGAGGCAGTCGTGGAGCGGCTTCCCCGTTTGTCTACTGATTGCACTGAGATGTTAAACAGAGAGAAACCGAGGGTACCAACCGTCGCTGCCTCATGGCAACACATCAACGGGGGTTGTTGCCGCAACTTAGGGACCATGGCTTTTGCAGTCCCGTTTTGTGGTAACAATACAAGTGAGTGTGTCTGCTGTGGTTTGGCATGGTTTGCTGGTGGGGAAAGGGGTGCCTTGGGAGTGCGGTGCATGGTGCGCTGCACCAGTCCCCTGTGGCCCATTTGAAGGTACTGTTGCCGGCACACTGCGTGCCATCAGGTTGCGCATGACCGATGGTCCTGCCCAAAGAACGCCTGCTCTTTGCCGTTGTTTGCGGGAGTGCGGGGTCAGGAGGGGGTCGATAAATGGCTCAATGAACTGCACAAAGTCAGCGCATTTTGAAAGCAGTTGATCCCCCAGTGAACCAGGAATGACGACGATCTTCCGTGACTGAGCACTCAGTGGTGCGCGTTGCAGTTGCATTGTTTGCATTCCTTTTCATCTGCGGGACGGGCCGGGGGTGCGTCTCGCATGCAGTGGAGGAGTGCAGATGCTGCATCGGGCTCGGGTGCGGTGAGGGAGGCCACTTGGTTGGGCGTTGGGCATTGCACGAGCAGCGTTGTTCGGACATGACCTCGCTCAAGGGGAGAAGACCGGTTGGTGTTGGAACGCTCCGCGGAATGCAGGATCAGGCCAAGAATAATTACATAAGATGGACAGAAAAAGTCAAAAGGGAGAGCGCTGTTGGGCCCCAAAGATTTCCGTTTGGGGACGCAGGCGGTTGCACTATTGATGTACAGTGACGGCCGGTTTGCTGACACGTCAGGAATTCACGTTTATCCTGCAGTTGCCTGCGCCTACGCGGGCAGCAGCCGGAATTGGTGCGTGCAACAGACCCTCCATGGGAGCAGCACAGCCCCAAGGCATGAGGTTTGATTACTGCACAAGCCTGGTGGTCGCTGCCGTGATCGGTAACACCGTGCTTTTCGAATGCGGCCCGTTTTCCCTCAAGGCCTGCAATGTGTTGCACTGACTGATACCCCGCCTCAACCGAATCTCAACCCCCCACAACGGCGAGGAGTCTCCGCCACTAATCCTGACCTGGTGCACACACACACACACACACACACACACACACACACACACACACACACACACAGCCCCCAAACGCAGGAGGCCAAAAACACCACCGCCCGGGTCCCCCCAGTGCCTGTCCCACAGGGGCTGGAGGAGACTGCAGCCGAGGACACCATAGCCCGCCCGCTTTTTCTGACGAGGCACAGGAGAGCCAACACTCTGGTTACTTACCCAACAAACCACTGAGGTTCTGAATCCGCAGAAGGGAGGGGACCAATGTCACACAGAGGCCTCAGCAGACCTGAGCCGAATGCGGCGTCCAGCCCAACGCTGCAAAAGGATCCACCTCTAAAAGTACAGATCACACACACACACACATACACAGCTAAGCGAGCTAAGCCTTTGAGGGCAGCAACCCCGGTCAGTTGTCAGAGGTCAATACAATGGGCGCCAAGTTGGTTATCCAACCGCCACGCGCGGTCGCAAGCTCGCTCACTCGGGGCCCTTGCACAGGGGTCGGAGCATGGGCATGCGGGGCTGCAGGGTGCGGTAGGAGCATGATGGATGGACTGTACATAGTCTTCGTGTCGTGCTGAGAGGGAGGAAAGGCCGCATAGGGCGGAAATCCGAACATGGCTGCAGTGCGAACAATGCTGTAGAGAGGTGGTGTATCATAGCGAACGCTTTGGATTTGGTTCAATGATTGGGCATCACACAACAAAGGAGATGCCGCCCGCCCCGAAGGAAGAAGAGCCCCCCGCGTGCTATTGGTCAAGTTATGGGGCTGGACTGGACCAGATATGGGTATGGAGATGTGTGCAGCCTTGCTGCTGCTGGGAGCAAGGCTGGGTGGTAGATGGGGAGCACAACCCACCGCCGGACCCGGACCACGAAGGAGCCATGCAGCCCCCGAGACGACCAGATGGCTGCCGGCCGGGGCTGCCCACGCCGGCAGAAAAAGTGTGGGGGCGACTTGGGCTGCAGGCAATGCCCACCCCAGCCAGCACGGAGCACTCCAGGGCGTCGCCGAGGAGCCCCCCCTCACAGGGCACCGGGTGAGATGCAGCCAGTGAGGGGCCAAACTCTCCGATCATGCCGAGAAATCTGTTCGGCTCCGACTCTAGGGACGATGTGAGTGACGGCGCACACATGTCGGATGAGGGATCAAAGGACGCAGAGGAAGTGGCGCCAGGAACGCAGGTCACGATCTCGGCGGAGGGCTACGCAAACGACACTAACATGCTGGCCATGTGCCTGGATGCTAGGGTGTGGCAGTTGGCGGAGAAGGCGGCCCAAGATAAGCAGGCCCCTAGAGAGGTGCAGCAAGTGTGCCGTCTCAACAAGGCCCGGAATGCCAGCACCATGCAACTTGTGTTTGAGGATGGCTGGAGACTGGTCCGAACCACAAGCCTTCTATCGTCTTAAGGCTATGCGGGACTCGGCACAATATACATTGAATCTATCGGAGGGATTAGCACATTTGGGGGTGACGCTGCGATATGAAGGATCTACGGCAACGCGGCAGCGACACAGCAAATTTTGAAACTCATGGCGGGTAGTGGACTCGAGGAAGGTGGTGGTGCTGCATACGGGAGATGAGGTCATGACGGATCTAGGGAAAATGGCAGAGACTTTGCAGGAGCATTCTCGGCGGGTGGCACATTGGGGGGGCACACGAATGGGCGGCAGTAAACGAGTACCTCCGGGGCGCGCCTAAGCCGCGCAATTGGAAATGGCTGCGGGAACCGGTCCTGCCCATGACCGCGGAAGTAATGCAGGAGGCCATCAAGCGCAGTACAACAGGGGACTGCTCACTTGGACTGTATGGTATTGGCAAGCTGCTATGGCACGCATTGGCAGGGTTTTTGTCCGGGCCCATGGCGATTACAATGCAATCGCAGCTAGCCATGGGCTACATACCGGAGGCGCCAGACCATGGTATTCGCACGCATGGGCCCAAGGAAAACAGACCACCGGTAGTTAGCAACATGAGGCCGCTGACCATGCCCAATGAAAGGGCGAAGATATACTCAACGGCGGTGTTGGTGTCTATTGAGGATATGATGCAGCAGCTGGTGCCCTCACAGCAAGTGAGATTTATGAAAAAGCGACAAACGATGAGCCACGTGCCCAAGTGGCTGCGGCGTATAGAGAACACACAATGGGGGGTGGAGAGGTGGTTCTTCAGAGCGGATTTAGAGAAGGCGTATGACAAGACGGCGCGCGAGTTTGTACTGGCCGGATTGGCGGAGATGAGGGTACCCCTTGTGCTCCTACGGTGGATAGCCAGGTTCTTGGAGGGCCTGACATCCATCCTAGTGGGCAGTGCGGTGGTGGGATACCCGTTCACTCTGGAGGCGGGCATACGGCAAGGGGACCCGTTGTCCCCAGTGTTGTTTGTATTTGCGACGAGCTTCCTAATACGACACATATAGGCAGCAGGCCATGTTCTGGAACAGTTGTGGTGTGTGGATGACTACATAATTGACATTCCGCCACGGGCGTACGTACTAAGGAAGGTCCTGAGCTTGTTTGCGGAGTTTGGGGAGGTGGCCAACCTAAGGTGCAGCGCGATTAAAAGTGCGATTAAAAGCGAGCTCCTGGCTATGGAGGAGTCAATGGGCACGTGTATACTGAGCATCGTTGTGGTGCACAAAACAAAATTTCTCAGAGTACTAGGTGGGGAAGTGCCGGAGGGAGAGGAGTATGAGGAGAGCATGAATAAAATCCGCTTTAAGTGTAAAAAGATTGGAAGATCCAGCTAGTGCACCAATGAGTATGCCCCACACTGTACAATGTGGCAACGGTCATCCCGATGCCGAAGAAATGCGGGTGCACCTCCGGAAGTACGTCCGATTGGCGCTGAATGTCACGACCTTGACGGTGAGCCTAGTGGGACTAAGCAAGTCAATACCAGGAGGTGGTAGAGAGCTGGTCTGCCCAGATCTGTATTGCAGGTGGGCGCACGTGCAGCCACTGGCGCGGTGCCTCTCGGGACAGGCAACCGCAGCGGAACTAAAGGATCTTAAACCACCACTGCAAGCGTTTTGTGAATTAGAGGGTATCCTAGTGGCCTCGTTGGCCATTCAGCACACTGTTCTGGCACCGAGTACATGTGGGTCGGAGGGCCTTCTCGTGTGGTCGCTATGGAGCTTCTTGGCATTACGCAAGGTCATGAATGGCGTTCGTCTCACCGTGGGACAAATACACAGCTTGGGGATTGCACACTCTATAGTACTAATAATGGAGACGAGGTCGCTCAAGGTGCCAAGGTGGAGAAAGTGGGCCACTACGATTGGTGAAGTAAATAGCGTTGACGTACCAGCAATGGTGAGAGCCGCAAAAAAAACACAATCGTGGGGCTCTTGGAAGCCGCCGATGGCGAGTCAATGCAAATCGACGGCTGGGTACCGCCGGGGTTTGGAGAATGGCGACTGAAGGGAGTCAAAACGGCGTGGTTTGCGGAAATGGCGCCGACAGATCGACAAGACGGAGCAGTGTGGCCGCCCCTATGAGAGGCGCACGCACCAAGATCCAAAGAAAGGAAAATGCCCGGCGACACAAGCAGGAGAGGCAGCGGACCCAGCAGGACGCTTGGGCCCATGTGGCAACGGAGCCACATCAGTGGGTGTCAGCGCTCTCCACGGCAGCACACATAATCTAAGCTGTAGACCACCGGCGGCCGATGGAGATATTGGCGGAACGGGAGGCAGCAGAACCGATGAGTGACGACCAAATGGGAAGTACATGAGCAGGACAGTATGTCAGAATTAGAGGACACACAATGGTCCCTGGCGTGTACCCACATGGCCACGTTAGACGACGACGGCGAGCGGTTGGCAAGTGGCGCGCACACACACGTATATACGGACGACCTCTGGTCACCAACGTGCATACACATGAGTACGTCACAGGACGATTGCAGCCATGGGGCGCGGGCATGAGATTTTTTGGTAGACCTCTCGGATGCGGAATCCATACTCTTAGACTCCACAAAGAAGATACATGCTTGGGCGGACGGGTCGGAGTCTCACGGGGGGCAGGATTCGGGGTCTTCTTCCCCCACACAGAATATGATCACATAAGCGAGCAAGTGGTGGGTCCACAAACCGATAATAGGGCGGGGGTATCGGCAGTGAGAGCAGGAATCCGCGCTGTGCGCAACACCCAGGAGTTGTACGTGAATAGTGACTCCAAGTGGTGTGCAGACATTTTTAGCGATCTGCAGCTATATAAGCGCTATGGTTGGATGGCGAAAGGCAAGCAGCCAGTCAGGCATCATGATATATTCTAGGACATATACCAGCTATTGCAGGGTAGTATAGTGTCACTGTCCGTCACCCATGTGCATGAGCATAATAGGTTGGTATACAACGATGCAGCTAATGCCCCAGCCAAGACTGGGGCAGCAAAGTCCACTGTACACAAAATGGTACGGCCCAGGCGGCCGACGGAAGACGGACCGAAGGTAAGGAGGCAAAAGCGCATAAGGACACAAGGGGTTAAGAGGCAAGTAGCAGTGCAAGTCTCAGACGGTGACTCAAGCAGCGGCAGGCCTATAGTAATGCGTAATGCGCCGATGGACATTCCGGATCCCGAGCCAGACTAGAGACAAGAAGAGCGCCGAGGCACAGTATATGTATGTGACCCACGAACCACGCTTCTAACTGCAACTAAAGTGTGTACAAAGTACCCCAGAGAACCGCCACATGCAAGAACATAGCATGGATCGTATCACCCCCATCGCGGGGCAATTGGCAATTGGCATACACACACACACACACAGGAGAGCTGTACATAGTCTTGCTGTCGTGCTGAGACGGAGGAAAGGCCACACGGGGCGGAGAAACATTGCTGCAGTGCGGACAGAGCTGTAGAGTGGTGATGTTTATAGCGAACACTATTGATTTGGTTGAAATATTTGGGCGTCACACACACCACACACACGCGCATTCACAATCCCTGGGTGCTCTTTTCCCGACGTCAAACGGCACGAAATGTTTTCTGCTTGAGGTCACCGAAAGTTAGGGCCCCGAAGTACCGATTTTTTCATTCAGCAGTGCCCTTAAGGAGTGCCTGTGAATCAGGGATCAGGTGCCCATAGTTATCGTCAGAGCCCTCTGTCACAGAGCAGTGCTTTGCACAGTGGTCTACAACAAGGCAGTAAGGCCCTCGTTGAGGAAACAGTCATATGTCACACTAGATCCAAGGCTTAGCACAGGTGGTTGGTTCATGACAGGAAGAAAGGCACCTTTTCAGGAAGACTTGGATTCAAATCCCAGCGGTGGCGCTGTGTAGCATAGTGAGGGTTGGATGACTCATTTGTTTTGGCCAGGGAGTGCTCTGGCGGCAGACAAATCGAATCGACCTTGGCCCGTTCCTCGATTGTGGTCTGGCTTCAGGTGATTGTCCATCTTGTGTTCACCAGCACAAAGCAGCATCGCTACTTGGCGCGCAAGTCGCGCTCCCTCCAGTACGGTGCGGTACGGTCCTTCCTTCCTTCCTTCCAGTACAGTACGGTACGGTATGGTACCTTCGATACTGGGGCGGCGGCTTCGTGCCACCTCTGGATCCAGCCTGGCGAATGCGGGCGGCATGGTGTTGACGCAGGTGACATGCCGGATGCCGTATGCCTTTGCTTTCCTAACCCTCCTCCAGCCGACATGGGTGTCTATGCCTTGGTCAACCCCTGCCGCGTGTTGTTCCCCCCGGGGGCGGGGGCGGCGTGTTGTTGCCCATCAGTAATTGGAAAAGGCCGGATCTGTACAGTCATTGCCTTCCTGCTGTATGTTGTCGAGTCTCTTGCACTACCATGGAATCTGATGACACACCCACATGCCCTGCCTGGGTCGGTCGTGAATTTCGCCCACTCAACCGGGGAGGGGGATTGTGGCATGGATTGAGGGTCAGCGGAGATGCACCCCGATGTATCATGATGTGTGTGCCTCCATTTTCATGCGCACTATTGTTCGTGTACGGTGACAGTACACCCCCCCCCCCCCTTCAGGGGGCGAAGGGTGGAGGGGACCCTCGCTTGGCAGCCGTCCCCTTGGGGGAGCGGGCGTTGTTCGCAAAGAGGTGAGGGGGGCAATTGATCGTGTCATTTCCCTTTTAACCCCCTCTTCTTGTGCAAGCCTGTCTGACCGCTCATTTACCTGGTTTTTTCTGATCGCAGTTTCTGTGGTCAGAAATGGAACGCGATGCGGTTGTGCTCCCATTGTAGAGGGAGAGGGGGGCTGGATCATGCTTCTAGTAGTTCCTCCTGCTCACACCAACATGCTGCTTGCAACTGCAACCCAATGCTCTTTGTTTTAATGTGCATTTCAGCCAGGGTTACCATGTGGGCTCAGGCATGTCACTAACATGAGGTGAACAAACGACTGCGCGTCGTCGCACGCAAGCACACGCTTGTCTATTGTCTAGGCACGGGGCCCTATCTGACCATTGTTCTCCTGACTTTCAGGGTGCTTGTGCAAGGGGCTGAGGGTTCCTTTTGTAGCCTTGTGCCCGCCAGGGGCAAACCTTTGCACCCCACCCACAGCCCACAGGGGCGGTGGGTGGGGGTCCAGCATTTTCTTGTTGTTCTCCATGCACCATAACGTAGGGGATACATAGAGGGAGCGGGACGTGCACGCACCATGCATCTTTTTTTATTTTGATCATTTACCTGATGCCATTTTGCTTTGTTGTTGCCCGGGAGGAGTCGTGTTGCTGAGCTGGTGCCCCATTTCACCCTGTATGCCCCAAGGAGTGTACATGCTAATCTTAGGTCTACAGCTCAGCAGCACAATGTCAACGCAATGTGATTATTACGCCGGTACCCCTGTCTTCTACAACCGCAGCAGTGCAAATGAGCAGGTTCCTGCTACTATTCTGGGACCGTCGCAACACCCTGGTGATTACCTACGCACACAATATGAGGTGAACGGGAAGGCAGTGATTCATGATATTGCTGCACTCCACCGCCTTGAGTTCCACATTCGCAGGTTGATAGTTCAGAAACTATATCAGCTTGTCAACTTTATGCCTGCCCTAGTGTGCAGAAGTGTGCTTCCTTGAGTTGACATTCTGTCAAACCTGCCATCAGGGCCATACATGTTAGGTCCCTTTTAGCATTTGTCTACAGTGAGCATTGTTGCTCAGCTTCATGTTTGAAAGCATTTGGATATCTACCCCCCCCTCCCCCTTGCGGAAGCACCGCCTTGTCTAAGCACCGGGACCCGGTCTGACCGTTGTTTTTCTGACCACACTTTTTATGGTCAGAAACTTAATAGAACGTGATTGTGTGCCGATTGTAGAGGGAAACAGGGGCTGTGTCATGTTTGGGATGAGTCCTCCTGCTCATAACAACATTATGCTTGCTACTGCAACCCACTGCTGTTTGTTTTGATGTGATTTTCAGCCATGACTAATGTCATTACTCCTGGCTTGGCTTGTGCCGCAGTCACGCGCAAGCACCGCCTTGTCCAAGCACTGGGATCCGGTCTGACCGTCATTTTTGTGATTTTCCTGGTGCCTGTGCAAGGGAGGGGGGAGGGTATATGTTGTACATCAATTATTTTGTTGTCTACAATCCAGATTCTTCATCCTGATTGAATTCAGACTGCAAGAGACCAATCAGATACCCATTGCCTGGCTGTTTTCTTGGTGCCAATTTTGCTGTCCAGTACCTTGCTGTGAGGGTCTGTTACAGGGGTGAAAGCTGTGTTGTTGCCCAAAACGGTGCGCACCGTGCGCGCACAGTGCACCCCTGCCCACATAGTTCAGCATGGCGCAAGCATTCATGCATTCTGTTGCTGGACCATGTCTCCTCAATGGTGGCCTGCAACCAGGCACCCGATCGCCGTTCTCTTGTTGGCAGAAAGGTGCCTATGGTCTGTTATTTGCCACTGAGGAGCATCTGTGTTATGTGCTGCTAGTGTGTGCCCTTGGACTGCCATAATGCAGCTTTCCACTTGGTGGAGGGGGGGCAGGGCAAAGGGGGGTGGGGGGTTACAAACAGGCTTTGGTGGCACTGGACGTGCATGTGGAGCATAGAAGTTATTAGAGTTCAATGTGCGCGCCACTGAAACCCATCGATTTTCTGTCCTTTTGATGTGCCATGCAGTGCCCCCGCAGTGTATAGTAGTATGTAGGCTAGGTGTTTTGGCCAACACGGCTAAGTGACAGAGGAACACTGCAAACGTTTGCCAGTTGCATATATTAAGGTCCGCTGGTTGTGGAATGGAATATGATGGAACTGCAGAACATTGCTGCATATGCATACTAGGACATGCATGTGTGGAGCGCTTTGTTGACCTGCATGCGGCCCTTTTTTTCCCGTTTTGTCTGTTTTTGTGGCCATCGGCCTCCAATCTTCTTTGGCGCAATCAGGACAGCCACACTACACCGGGCGTTGGAGGGCTGCAGTCTTGGTCAAGTCTAGAGACGTGTCCTGCCCCGACGCATTTAAGTGGACCACCCGTGTGGTACGGCACCCTTGTCATTATTCACTGCCCTTGTGAAGGTCCCCAACCTTCGTCCGAAGGAAATGGAAGGGAGCGCTTTGTCGTCTGTAGAGGCAACAACCCAACGTCTGTCCGCACAGAGATGCTGCCAAACCTCACTTTATTCTGATGAAGCGGGGGTCCAAAGGGGGATGGTGTGTGGGAGGCGTCGTGAGGAGGCGCGCCTGGGGGGGGGGGTCTGGTGAAATCCCACGTGTGCAAGAGGCGGGAGGACTACTGAAGACCAATGGGACCTGGCATTTGCCATGGGTCAACGAAGCGGTCTCTACGGTCAGGGGCAGGCCTCAGTGGCACACACACCGTTGTGCAGCAGTTGGTGCCCGTACTGAAGCCAGTTGGCTCTCCTGGATAGGGGTTCCACCACGTCTTTGCACTGCCTCCTGACTATGCTGACCCCCAACCTCTATGGACAACGCACTCACCCCATTGAGGAGCACAGCCTCTGATGGCCCCTGTCGCGACATCTCATCTCCCACACGTGTTCAGTTGCTTGTCCAGCCCCCCCAACAGGACATAGTGACGCACGTGGTGTCCTTTTGATGTGTGACGTCGTTTGTGTCGTTTGTGTCTGTGAGAGTCCTTTGACCACAGCAGTTTGTTTTGTGCAATGCGCCCATCGGATATGTACAAGAGTTGAGGCTGTTGGCTGATGCACGGTGCCATGATAAAGGTTCACTTGACCATGCTTCTGAGGTTGCAACACATGATGAGGAAGCGGGTGTATCCCCTCCCCCTTTGCGAGAACAGCGGTAAAAGCACAGAAAGTGACAGCAACAATGCCTCCGATTGTACTGACAAGGACGTTGTTTACGCGCAGTTTGGAAGACGCGCAGTTTGGAAGACGCAGGCAGTGGTAGTACCTTGGGAATGCCGTGCACGTAGTGCGCCCGCAGTGCAAACTTTTGTATGTCGGCAACTACTTGAACCCTAGTTTTGACCTTTTTTCTGTAGTTGGTTGTTCCATGGCAGAATTTTTCACGCTTCTTGTGCATTGAGGATGTGGTGCATTTGAATTGCGACCCATGTTCACCCTCTTTCAGCCATCTTAGCCCATTTTTACCCGGTTTTGTTGCACGTTCTTTGTTATAGGTGGATGCTGGATTATGATGATGGGGAATCACCGGATGTCGTGCACATTCACAATGTAACAAATGGGCAGGTGGGTTGTTACACACTCCAAAGCGGATTCCAACCTTCATGGTCATTGCCTTGCTATCTCTAGGAAACAATGTCTTTGTGGATTCTCTTTATGAGCAGCACTTGAACCCTCCATCCGCACTCTCAGATTATTGCGAATCAGTAGCATGTTTTATCAGTAACGGCCCACATAGTGCTGCATATTGCTACCCGCCCCCCCTTGGAATAGGCGGAGGGACCGTATTAATTTGGTACCTAATTTTAATTTGGTACAAATGTAGTGCAGCCGGATAACACATGGGTTTGGTGACTGATTCTGATTCGGGGATGGACACCGATGAGGATAAACCCATTTCTGACCTCTCTTCCTCAAGTGATGATTCTAGTGACTCCGATGATAATCCCAATGAAGTCATTTGGGCTAAGGCTGCCCGAGGTGTGTTGGGAATGGCCCATGTCTTTGATGGGAAGTTGTACTTTACAAGAGACCACATGCAAGGCAATGTCATTCCCAAGAATTTGAAGTTGCCCGAGCCAAAACCAGCCCCTAAACCTCGGGCAAAGGCATCTTCAAAGGTATCTTCAAGTGGTGAGCATGTGCAGTTGTTCCGCATGGTATATGATCGCAAGAAGGGGTTCCAATCCGAACATTTGTAGGCTTCTCATGCCTCATTGCTTGTAGGAACTTGGGGATGAACCTGAAAATTCATGTCTCAAACACTTTCTTGTGTTTCAATGCCTTTGGGAACGTGGGCGGAGGTAAGGTGCACTCATACCATGCACTCACTCACATGTGTGTCGGTAGTTGTATGTGTTGTGCACAAGCCACGCCCTTGTCTCAGCTACAGTAGGCGTAGGGACCGTATTAATTCCGTACTTTGGCGTAGCTATTACAAAGGGGGGGCTCTACAAGTTGGGCCCCAATGGGGTCAAGACAGAATGCTTATGTCCCCCGAAGGCTGCCATCATCTTCCAATACACTCACGCAACAGCAGATTGCGCTTGGCCACGGCCACCAATCACCAAGTATATGAAGACCCTTGTGACGCTTGCATAAATGCATCGGGGTTTCCTCCTTCCTCCCTGGCTAGGTTTCAGTGTGTTGGCACTGCATGCAGTGCCCATGCAGTGCGCACGCATTGCACCAACTTGGCCCTTGCCCAAGGATGGGCTCAAAAACAATTCAAATGCAATTCACCAAACAAGTGCCCACCTTGCACCAGGGGTGCATCCATTGACAGATTTTGGCCACAAACCTCCACCCAGCCCCAAATTACAGAAAAACTTGATCTTCACAGACAAACAGAAAACGGAACCGCCAAATTCCATGGCTCACCACGTTGCGGTACCAACACCTCGTGTTGTTCTAACAGGACCGTTGTTTTCGCAAGGGGGGCGAGGGATATCAGAATTTCATGGGGCGATGCTGTTGTTCTCGTCGAAACACGAAACAACCCTTTACAAGGACCTCAGTGGCAGGTCAAGAAGACCACTTTTCTGACCTGCCGCTAGGTCTAGGCCAGACCTGGATGAGTACTTGCGAACGCTTTGCGTTCCAAACTGTAGCGGGAGCTTGTCCTCAGGATGGGCTTTGGAGTCCCAGTTGCTCGATTGCCAGGGCTCCCCAGGTCAAGAAGGGTGTGTGCTATCATTCACGAAAGAGTTTTGGTGCATGATGATATGTTTTGAGATGCCCCATGGAACCTGGGGAGGTCAAGCTATCTGAGGGAAAATGCCCATGTCATGCGTAGTTGCCCGCCCGCTTAGATGTGATGCTCAGCTGTGATTCACGTTGCCACACCTGCGTGACTGGTGCATACATCCAATCCACCACTGGTGAGCAACCTGCCTGCCACTTGTGTGGGTCCCTCTGCTCATGGGGATCACTACATTCATTTTAAGTACATGCGGATTGTGCATGATGTCCTGTCTGACCGTGTAGTGTCCCCCCATCCGCAGCCCACCCTCATCTGCATCCCCTTGGGAGGCCTTTTGTACGTGTGGCAGCGATACTCCGTGCTCTCAAGGGTGGCATTGCTGAAGCAAGGGATCCCCGTTTGACGGTTGTTTGGGCCGTGCTTGTGCAGGGAGGGGGGGAGGGAGCCTTGCCAATCCACCATTTTCCTCCTCAATCGCCCTGTCTCTGACGACATGCGTGCCCATGGGGTGCATGCGGCGAACGAGAGATTTTCTCAGCGTTCTCAAAGATCTGACCAATTCGCACTACTGTGCCTTTGCCAAGCCTCTCGTACTCTGCTTTTAGGGCCCACTGTGTAATGCTGATCTTAGCCTTTCCTCCGATGGTTCACCACAGGTTTGATGATAACAAAGTGCACATTTTTTCTTAGCCCTATTTACAAACCACCCCCGCCCCCCTGTGCAAATACCGCGTTGTGCAGTCACGGCTATCCGGTGAAAACATCACCTTTGGTGCCTCGGGCGGGAGGGGTGGGGGAGGAGTACCGGTAAGTCATAGCGAGGCACTCAGTATCTGGAAATCTCAGGCGTCGGAAAATCAGGGGTCTGAAATACACAGTTCCGCAGACCTGGGCCTAGCATTTTCGCTTTTTGCGTTTTCTGGCTTTTTTTTTCTGTCTGCTATTTAGTTCAGGCTCGGCATCTCTGGATGTATTTTGTTTTAATTGCCTTTCTTGCACTTTCCACACATTACAGGTTCGCCTATATGTGACACTGCCGCATCATGTGTGATGTGATGCGGAGGATTCAATTCTATTGGTGCCCCCCCCCCCCCCTGTATACGCTACAGCCTTGTCTAAGCCACAACGGGCATAGGGATCGTATTCATTTAGGAGCCACTTTAGTTCGGTACAAAATGTGGTGCAGCCACATAAGACATGGTTTTGGTCACCAATTTGCCAGTCACATGGAGTCATGGACACATTTGTTGTGAGTGTTTGCCCACTTGAAACCACATAGCTCTGATTTTGGGGATATCCGTGCACTATAGAGAGTACGTTAGCGCGCCGGGCACGCGCCGGGCAAAGTATTCCCACGCTTTGGTGTGGCCCCTCAAGTTGTGGTTAAGGACTCCCACTCTTTGGTGCGGCCATCACGCACAAGAGGGGGATTCTTTGATTTTCAGGTGGGTGGCCATGATGGGGCCTACAAGGGTGGGGTGCATGTGATCGTCCCATTTGTTGGGCGAAAAAATGGGAAGTTATTTGATTGCCAACAGTCATACAATGTGCTTGTGCTTAGGGCTCCTGGGCTAGAGGAGGGGGTGATGTTAAGGGCTCAAGCATTGTGATAGATGGCCGGGATATTTATTTGGATGCTGGGCGCGCCGGGCGGGCCGGGCATACGTACCCTCATATTCCCCTTTCTTGCACCAATCTTCCCTGAACCTGGGCGTTGATTTATTTTCAGACGTTCCACCCGTGAGCGTGTGGATGCCACAATGAAGGGACCACCGGGGAAGGGGGAACTGTTTGCAGTGTTGGAGTCTATGAATGGTGGGTAGGTGGTTACACACCCCCGTGCCCCCTTTCTAAAAATTGAGTTCTTCATCCAGTCCCCGTCCCCGTCCCCCCAGCCAGGCACACCGCTCCCACCTTCTCCCGTTGCTGAAATTCCTCCTGAACCACAGGTGGTGGCCCAGCCTTGTCAAAAGCCGAGGTAGACTACATGCACGGCAATTTCATTCCCAAGACCTAAACCTCGGGCAAATGCATCTTCAAAGGCATCTTCAGGTGGTGAGCATGTGCAGTTGTTCGGCATGGTGTATCATCGCAAGAAGGGGTTCCAAGCCGAACATTTGTAGGCTTCACATGCTTCATTGCTTGTGAGAACATGGGTGTGAACCTGAAATTTCATGTTGCCAATTTGCATGCCGTTGGGAATGTGAGTGGGGGTTACTTTGCACTCATACCATGCGCTCACTCATGTGTCTGTTGGTAGTTGTATGTATTGCGCGTAAGCTACAGCCTTGTCCAAGCTACAGTAGGCGTAGGGACGTATTAATTTGGGGTTTTTGCGTAGCTTATACAGGGCGGGGGGGGGGCGGGGGCTGTACAATGCGAGGCCACTGAAATCAATGTGAGCTTTGGAGTATCAAACTTTATTGTGCGCCAGCCAAGCGCATGCCACGTACTGCACTGTTTGTTTTTGACCCAATGTTACTCCTGCATATTGTTGCATTGCATTTTCTTTAAAATGTTTCTGCCCCTGGAGCACCCAATGCTTCCTGAATCACCCCCCTCTCTCAGTCCCTCCCTTCTTGTTGAGACACATCGCACATTGACCCACATTGGCTGCAAGGCAGCGAGGCTTGCTGCCCTGCTATGCAGTCTGCAACAGCTGAGCATCATAGAAAATACGTGGAACCTGTGTGGTACACCATGCATGGGCGGGCATGTGGCGCCAGTTCGGTGAAGGTGACTCGCCCCACAGCTGCATCGGTGGTTGCCTGCGTGCACGTGGTGCCAACAGAATCGGTGATTTCCTTTTTTTTGTGGTTGTGGTGTTGCACCTGCTTATTGGGTTTTGCTTCTTGTTGGACGCTGAGTAGGCATGGAGGGACGCTTGAGGCGGACCATTCATCCGTGCAGCGCAACTTCCCCACCAGACCCCAGCCGTGCTTGTATCAGAGATTCACATAAGTTGCCTGTTCTGCAAACCACAGGAGGTGCGGTTGGCTTCACTCTGCGCAAGGGGGGGGGTCCACAACCGCTGGTTGGTTACGGTGAAGTACAGCCAGTGTCCAGTGTCTTTTGTGTGACCTGCTTGTGGATCGGCGTCAATTGTGGGCGTGTGGGCGTCCGTCCCCTGCCAACGCCGGCAGACGTCACATGCAATCATTCCCAGACTGTGAAGTTCAGAGGGTCATCACTGGCACATCGTGCCAGTGCTGATGCCAGTGCCACGTGTGCATAGCACTGCGGTGTGCTGGTTTTCCCCTGCCCCCTCCCTGTGCCAGTCCTGCCCATCACCGCAGCAGTGGTCCTCAGCCCAGGGGGACTCCAGTGGGAGAGGGGGTTTGGAACACTTCTAACTTTGCAACACAGGAGATTTGCGACATTCAGGCATGACGGCTGTCTGTCCCCTGCCCCCTTTTTTGGCTCCACACCTCCCAGCTATCCAGATGGTGTTTCTGTGCATTCATAAGAACGAACTGCGCTTCAATCGTTGGTTTTCGCCCATAGCCCCCCACCCCCACCCCAACCCTAACACATTGATGACAGCTCCCTTGCATCTTGCTAAATGTGGCCAGTTGCACTCTTCGCCCAATCCAGGCCCAGGTCATCGGAAGGTGAGGGAGCCCCACCGGAAATACTCCAGAGGGAGTGCACGGTGATTGATTTCCTGCTTATCAGCCACAGGGGTCCCTGTGTTCAGTGGAATGTTGTCCTGAGAAAATAATGACAGTCACACACATAATATTGAACTTGTGCCAGCGTGTGTGTATGTGTGTGTATCTGTGTGTTTTTGTCCGTCCACACACACACACACACTTTGGGGTGGTGAACCAACTGGGGTAGTAGGGCTTTCAACTGGGGTCAATAGAACCCCCCAAATCACCAAATATATGGCAAATGATGATTTTTCCGAACCCCCTTGACATGCTGATTCCAAAAATCCCATATTTTTTGCCGTTTTTTGGGTCTGGGTCACCTCCGAGGCCCAGGGGTCAGTCTTGGTAGGATTATGGGGGTCCCGTCAATTGAGCCCCCTTTTTTTGGGGGGGGGGGGGTCTAGCCAGGGGGCTCTATCAATCGCCCCCTTCCAATTGAAAGCCTGCCTGCCCCTGTACTACACTCAAGATGGTTCTGATCAAGTGCCACGTGTGCACCAAAGATGCTGAAACTTCGGGAAAGGCAATGGGGGCCAAAGGGGTGACACACATTGTACAAGAAGGCTTGAAAGTTATGTCCTTTTCGACTGCTAGCTCAAGTGCCATTGCATTCAGTTGTTTTTGTGCTGCACCAGGTAGAGCGGCCCTGCCTCGGAAGGAAACACCAAAGGGACCCAGCTTCGCCATTCGTGGTGCCGAGCCCACTGTAGAGGGTGAGGCCGAGGTAATTAAGGCGAGTCTTGTGAGCGGATTTTTTGATGTGGCTATCTCAGCTCTACCTTGTACTCACCTCCTCCCCCTTGTCGTGCTGAATAATTACAAGAACCCTGGTTTCGCAGAAACCACAGTTTGGCACCACTGCCCTGCATGCTCTCCCAGTGTTCATTAATTTTAGGGCAGGGGCGAGCATCACAGCCAAACAGACCATCGCACAATGGGAGAACATCGCAAAGAAACAAGTGAGGGAGGGAAACTCGCTGTGCCGGGCGCACAGAGCATCATTTGGTCCTTTTTCGTACGTGAGGGCATGTTGCTGTGTTGCAAAGATGAACAGTAGAGAATGACAGTCTGTTGCATTCTATTTCACGGTTGGTGTACCTCCTATTGCATACCGCTCATTTTTTCTCCAAGCATGCTTGTGCGGTACATGTGCACCACAAGTGACATCGCTATATTGCCCATTGCTGGGCCTTTGCCACATGGGAATGGCTTCCATCACATCACCTACATGCAAGGGCTTCTACTATCAACCATGACAAGGCCCCATTGTCTTGCTTATCCATGCTGCCGTGTCATTCAACTGATTCCCCAAGTTCACCTGATTCTCCAAGGGCTCGGGCATCTACGCAATCCCGTGTCTCAGGGTTTCCCGGGGCCTCCCCCGCCGTTTGGGAGCATTGTGTGGGGGCAGATTCTAGGGATAACAGCCCTGCCCTGCACGCGGGGCATGGGGCTTGTATGCGGGCAAAGTTTCCCCTGGGGACAAAGGGGTGTGGAAGTTTGCCGAGGTTGTAGGCATGTGAGCCATACCCAAGGATCGGCTCTAATAGTAGTGGCAGAATATGCGGGCTGAAGGCAGGGACTTTAGGCTGGGTATGCATACGGCATTCATCTCATGACTGGTCCCCTATGGTTTCCAGCAGGCAGCGTTCGCCAAAATCTGTTTACATTTATGTTCATATTTGGAATTTGCCCTCGTGGCACCGGCACTTCTGGAACTTGGCCAATTTGATAAAAAAAAAAGCAGGGAGGTTAGGCTTTAAGGTGCTAGTCCTTGTACCATCACCACCACCATTGGTGCATGCAAACAACATTGCGGGCAACAACCAGCGCAACTTGTTGTTGTTGTTGTTGTTGTTGTTGTTGTGAACTCGGCGAAACGTCACCTACCCTGTTTTGCGGGTAATCCACCATACGACACAACACAAACTACACAACTCATGCAATCGGTGTTGCGGGCACAACCTGGGTACAATGCAGCACCACCGACGTGGGCAGCTTTCCTGCGTGCACTACGCCAGCCCAAAGATAAGTCAGCAGACCCTGAAGTCTTCTCGGCACATTTGCTGTCCCACCTTCCACAGGTCCTACAATGGGACCTGTATCAAGTAGTGATACATACATGGGCGCCAGGTCAAATCCCACAAGCATGGCTCCAGTCCCGCATCAGCTTGTTATATAAAAAAGGCCCGACACGCAGTGCAACAAACTACCGCCCCATATCAGTGAACCATTCACTGTATGTAATTTTAGCCAAACTAATTTTGAACGCCATACAACAACCACTGGACGCCTCACTGTCACCACACCAATACGGCAGCCGCAAGGGACACACCCCAACCAAACAGGCCATACAACTCCTCACCACATTGTCCACTGCCGATGAACCGGTCATATGTTTACTTGATATCGCCAAAGCCTTTCCCAGCACACCACACGACTCAATACATACAGCACTGGAACTCATAGGCACACCACAATCCATCAAAACGCTCATCAAGTCAATATATCAAGGATCCACGAACCAGTATCAGAACTATCAATACAAACTTACGCGAGGCATCAAGGAGGGGTGTCCTCTCTCCCCCTCTTTGTTTGTCCTCGTGTACGAAGCCTTTCATGCCACCCTGTCTGCTGAATTCCCTGATGTCCATTTTTTTTACATATGTGGACGACATTGCGATTGTTGCACCCAATGTGCACGTATTGCGCCGCGTATTTCAACGCATTGACAGACTATCGCCTGTAGTAGGTTTCAAGGTCAACAGAGACAAGACAGAATTGTACCACTGCAAAACCGCAACTTTCCACCGTACAATGGGGACGGGACACAATACACGTGAAGGCCCCGGCTTTCAAGTATCTGGGTCACTATCTGGCCCACCCAGCATACCAAGCAGGAGTGCACACTGACATACTGTCCAGGGCACAGGCAGACGTGGCCCGTTTTGGGCACCTTCCACTGAACAATTTTGAACGAGCACAGCTGCTGAACTCGGTCTTAATACCACAATGCGTGTACCACGGCTTACTGGTCCTGGACGATAGACTCTTCCGCCCACTGGACAAGGTGGGAAAAAGTTTTGTACAGGCAGCCAAGGGAATGGACAAAATACACAACACATCACACGTTACAGCACCCAAAAATGCAGGGGGGATGGGCCTGCACCAAGTTTTTGGGCGTACAGAGCGCGATATATCACAGTGATGCAGGATATACTCCGTAGACCCAACATGGTCCGACGCATGGGCGAACTTCCAATACCGCACAACGTTACCACACTCCGAAACTACGTGCACGCACTACAGCAACTCAGGGCATACACCACAGTGACAATAACGCAACAGCAGGCACAACCGCGAGGGGGGTCGGGACTTTTTGATGAGGAATTTTTTGGAAAGCAAAAGAGAGGGTGGTGGGAGGAGAGGAATACACACGCAGATACGTGTGTCCAGACGCCACACAACACACACCGGAAGATGGACAGGTACCACCAAGTTTTGTCCCCTGCACGATAAATGGCATACCGTGCTACCACAATCAAAAACAACGCGAGGGCACAGCATGGCACAGCGACGGCAGTAAATTACGTGACCATCGAACCGGGGCGCCAAGGGCAGGGGCGGCGGCCATTTGTAGGCCACTGCAAATCATCAGCAGGGTAACAGGCCCTCAGGATTCTTACTGGGTAGAATTGCAACGGTCAGTCATGGTCACCGCCCATGCCCGACTAGGGGACTCCCTCACTCTCGATAACAAGGCGGTGGTGGACCATGGCCCCCGATCACCGGACAGGGAGTGTGCAAACATGGATTTACGACAACAACTTCACACGAACCTCACAGACACACCCGTCCCGCTCATTTGGATTGCGGGACATCAGCACATACGCTCAGCACACACGCATCAACAAAAGACTGACACAAAAAGGAACCATGAAGTGGACGCCCTGGCAAAAAAGGCCGCAGGCCCCCCCTTGCCCGAAATCCCGCCAAAAGACGTGTCTGAAATACTCATAGGAGGAGGCCCAGCGCCAACCCCAGCAAAGAACTGGATCCTCAGCAGATGACTCTGGCCTGTTTTCACAGGAACCCGCTGGACTTCGTGGCTACCACTCAAAGGCAAACGGCGGTCATATTGGCTGCAATGGCTATGGGGAAATGTGAGATGGGAGGGGTGTGGGCACCCCTGGAGCAAAGACACAGCCCCATGCGTCCCGTGTGGCACAACACATCGCACAACGGTACATGATAGACTGACCAGTGCCCAGCATGGAACTCAACTTTCATGGACTTGTGGTTGTCCACGTGGGAGGACTGGAGGCCCCGCATCTCCACCTGGCTAGACAACGTGGAAGAAGCAGACCTGCATCACTTGGGGCGATTACGCATTCCATCAACGCTCATCGACCATATCCCCGCAGAGGAGAAACACCACCAAAGGTGGCGAGTGGCGTGGCATCAGTACCACATGCTACTGGGGGGTGACAAACTTGCGTCGCGAACTGACTATGCCGCCCCGCGCCAAGACGGGTGATCCCGCTTGCACACAGGTAATGGAGACACCGTGGTTTTCAAAGTTAAAGGCACGCAGGGTCACTCCGAACCCAACAACAAAAAACCTGAAGGAGCAGTGTCAGTACAAGGTCCTGAGGAACAAACGCAAGGCGGCAACGACGGCCTCAACCCACACGCATCAGGAGAAAGCACAGGCTCTCCTGGCCAGGCCACTCACACACGCCACAAAAGTGGAAACCATAAAGATGCTCACCAACATGCCATCAACAGCTACTGCCTTACACACCCAACTGGAGAGGCATCTAGGCCACAGAGTGGAGGACTTACCCATTCACAGGGGTGGGACATGCCCTCTCACAGACGGTGGAGGAATGCCGGATTCTGGCAAACACCCTCCTTCGAAACAGACACTATGCGGGGGGTATGCATCGAAACATGCTGCGCCTCATGCAACATCGCACCCACGAGTACACAACATACAAACACCAGGTGAAAAGGTTGTCCCTTACCACAGTGCGCAGCCCCGTGCCCCGTCAGATGTCACGATGGAATGCCAAAGTCCTACAGGTGTTGCACCAGCGAAAGTCTTAGCTTGATGAGTACACGGGAACCAAGAAACACTTTTTCAAGTCCGCGGCCAGGTGCTGGGATGACTGGCACCATTACATCAGGCACACACTCCAGGGTTGGTGGGAGCGCAAAAGAGAACGGTATGAAAGTCAGGACTCCGCACTTCGCGGGGGACCCACCATGGAGGCCGGAAGAGGCCAAGGCTCTTCTTTCACAAGTCTTAAAGCCGGGACGACCAGTGAGCCCCGATCCTCCCTCCTGGCAATCTTTCACAAAAGCGCTACGCCAACCCAAGAACAAGGCGGCAGGCATGGACCACGTGGCACCCCACCTGTACCAGTGGTTACCTAGGGAACTACAGTGGGACCTATACATAGCAGTGCGCCATGTGTGGGAAAGCGGCGATGTGCCGCACCACTGGCTGCAGGCCAGAATAGCCATGATCTACAAGTCTGGCCCCCCTGAGGCGGCCCGCAGTTACCGGCCCATTAGCGTAGCCACGGGGATGTACTCCATTCTAGCCCGGCTCATATTGGACACCCTGCGAGGGCCCATCGACGCGGCGCTCTCCGACCCCCAAGCAGGATGTAGACGAGGCTATACCACATCACAACAAGCCCTCCGCATGTCGATGCTTTTACACCAATACGGGGACGGTGCGCTGGTATGCTTCCTGGACATCGCAAAAGCTTACCCCAGCATGCCCCATGAGTGCCTCACCTACGGACTCCAATTGATTGGAACCCCAGCCCGCATCTACAACATGGTGGCTAGCATCTACGCGCACAGCACGGGGGTGTACGGAGACGTCCGTTTTCCGTTGCGTCGTGGCATCAAGGAGGGGTGCCCCCTGTCCCCAGCCCTTTTTGTTCTAGTGTATGAGGCCTTCCACCAGACTCTCACTAGAGAATTTCCCAACAGCACCATACTGGCCTATGTCGACGACATCGCCATCATCTCCCCGAACCAACGGGAGATGCAGCACGTCCTGGAGCGCGTCAGTCAATTGTCTGCCATACTGGGCCTCAAGACGAACCCTTCAAAGACACAGGTGTACCGTTGGGCCCCACCCTCCCGCCGTCAGGGTCTGGCACGACGAGAGTCCCCGACCAGGGACACCATCACGTGGGGCGATGCGCGATTGCCGCTGCAACCCCCTATCTTCCACTACCTCGGTCACCTCCTGGCACATCCAACCTGGGAACAAAAGGCACGTGATGACTTCGTGGGGACGGCCGCAGCTGATCTGACGCGATACCAATACCTGCCACTGAACGCTTTCGAGCGGGTGCAGCTGCTGAACACCATCTTGATCCCACGGTGGACGTACCGCACCTTGTTTCTCCCCAACGACTCAATGTTCAAAGCCATGGACTCCATGTGCTTGCGGTTTGTGCTTATGGCGGAGGGCATGGAACTCAATAAGGTCGACGTTCACAAATCATACAACGTCCTCCATGTCACTTCTCCTCACCGACTGGGCGGAATGGGGTTGCACCAACTGTTCTGGGCCCACAGGGCACGCTTCACCACAATGGTACAGAACACGTTACGTTCACGTCCGGGATCCATTGGCTGCAACCTTAGCAAAGAATTGCCCTCCCGAGCGGTGCCTATTCGCAACTACTTGGCTATACTCACCCAGCTAGGTGCTCGCACTGCACTCCACATAGCACTACCGCCGCGGCCGGCCGGGGGACCCAACCTCATCGACAGTGAAAGCTCCGATGACGGCGTCCTGTTGTCTGCCCGCAAGGAGCAGGTGGGGGATGCCCTCCACATGCGCCACTACATTGCCCCACACCGGTACCACGAAGACCCCTCGGCAGGCACGGTACCTGCGGGATACCACCCTGTCAACATCGCGGGCATAGCGTGCTACTCAAACAAGCAACCGCCAACCGGAACGTCCCTATACTCCGATGGCAGCCTTCAAACAGTTCAGATTGCGGGCTCGGAATACCAAGCGGCGGGCGCAGCAGTAACAAAAGGGCCTCTTCGCATCCTCGCCCGGGTGGCGGGCCCACAGCAGTCCTACAGGGCTGAAATGTACGGAGCAGCCATCGGCGCGACCATTGCATCTGACGGTGACACTCAATACATCGACAACATGGCCGTCACAAAATGCGCACACCGCCGACCCACGCACGAATGTTCTAACGCTGACATCCGCCACAAAGTGTGTGACCAAGTGCAGCACAAACGCGTCGCCGCGGAGTGGATCCCCAGCCACCGCCTTGAGACGGAGGCCCGTAACGCGCAAGAACGCGAACGAATTCGACGCAATGGGGAAGTAGACCTGCTCGCCAAGATGGCCACGCGCCTACCCGTGCCGGATTACGACCCCCAGCGCCCCGAAGATATTGCAATGTGCGGCGGGCCCGCCCCCACTCCGGCGCGGAAATGGATCCTCCAACGGAGGCGCGTTGTCACTTTCGACGGTGCACACTGGGTATCCTGGCTGCCGATGCGCGGGGACCGACGTATGCTCTGGGTTAAATGGCTTTGGGGTCAGGTACGATGGGATGGGACGGGCGCGCCGTGGGACCATACCAACCCCAAATGCCCCATATGTCCCCTCCACCACGGTACCACTGTCCACAAACGACTCATCCACTGCATGCGTTGGAAAGTCGCATTTCGCAACATGTGGCTTAGCACCTGGGGACCATGGCAAGATACGGTGACGGAATGGTGGAACAGGGCGTCAGCGGCAGACCTACACCATGTTGCCTGCCTTCGCATACCACAGTCCCTATGGGACCACATCCCCCGAACAATGCGGGTAGACCTCAGGGAGCGTGTGGCCTGGCACCAGTACCACGCCCTACATGGCGTATGCCAACTGCGCGGCCAACTCACCATGCCCCCCCGTGACCCACAGGTGCCGCCCACGCCCTCCACGGCGGTGCCGGCATGGTACACAAAGCTGCGCTCACGAGCTGTACGACCGAACCCCACGGACTCTATCCTCCGCAATCAAGTAGGGTATACAGGGCCCCAGGAGAGAACACAGCGGCAGGATGGCCGCGCCTCTCAAGAGACGTCCCACCGTAGAGCTGCGCGCACATGGGACCGGCCGCAATCGTACTACACCAGGTCATGGGCGGTAAAATATCTCGACCAGTGCCTCTGTCCCACTGCCGCGGACCCAGGGGCGCAACACGTAGCTTTGGCAATGCAGTATCTGGCCCAGCCTTGGTTTCTGCATCAACGTGCCATTCTCGGGGCCTCACTGATGGTTTCATACCGCGACATGCTAGAGGACCTGGTGCGGCAATCACGGCACTGGCACACCCTCCTGCGGCGTGCTAGAGTGTGGACCACCTCCGCAGACCAGCACTACCAGCGGCATGACCGAAGGGTCCAACTCTTTTCGGTGATGAGCCAGTTGTGGGCATCCGAGCGCGCGGCCCACTGGGTGGAGCCCCCTCTACCTAAACGCCACTGCCGCACAAGACCCGGCATCCTGGGCCAACGCCCGCCACCAGACATGGCCCCTACAAAGCGACGAAAGCTTGTCACTCTTGAAGACCTGTGGGGAATGGCACACACGTGATGCAGCATGTTTAACCCCCTTAAATCTTACGCATTATAGGCTTGCCATATGGCGTGGCGGTTTTGCCTACCGCAACAGAGAGCCCTCTATTATACGCATGTGAACTCTGGGTCTTTGCCATGTGCCCCGCTTTGCGGGGATCCACTGTATCATATGCTGGAGACGCCCACTTTCCCAAGCACAGTCTTGAGTACTCTTTGAACTTCTGGAGTCAGTCAAGAAAAAAAAAAAAAGAATGGTATGAAAGTCAGGTCGAGCAGATGAATATCCCTAAGGGCAGAAAACGCGGCAGACCCGACGACTGGAGGGCACAATGGACCATTAAACGCCCACGTACAGGAGGTACATGCAGGACATCATCCCGCTAGAGACGCTGGACGGGCCCTTCTCCTTTTTCGCACAGCAGGCTTTTTCGTTTTTATTGTTTTTCCCATTTTGATGCCTCAATGGCGTTGCATGAGTGAGTGAAAGGCTACAGATGAGTTTCAAATATACGTCCCACCACCATTGGTGGTATGCGACCCAGGAATCACACGGGGCAACATATGTTGTACTTACACTGTCATTACTGATCCGGCCCGTCTGGCCGAGCACTTACGATGAAATTGTGAGTGTGAGACAAAAAAAAGTTGTTGTTGTTATTCTTGTTGTTGTTGTTGCCATGGTTGTTGTGTTCACATAGGACTCCCCGCATGCATAGTCCGTAAACCCTTGTAACCTTATGCCCCCTATGTGTGAGGACGACAGGTAGTTGGTAGGGCTGACGATGTACTATCTCAGACTATGAATCTGAAGTTCCGAAACAATCTTGAACGGTTGCCGATGGTATCGGACAGTTCAAGAAATAACTCAATTGTTGCCATGCCGGTTGCCTTTGTCGGAGTCAAAGGCTTCCCAAGATTGGGGGTGCGTTAGTGCGCAGGGCATCTTTTTGGGCCCCCTCCCTGCCCATGACATATTTTCGACCCCCTCCTTGCTTTGCCTCACCACATATCCACACCGCTTTGGAGGGCATTTTTTCACCGGCCAACGGCCAACGCTAGCCATTGTTGGTCCCCATGCTAGGGAGCCCCGAGAAGACAGGGGTTGTGCAGCCATTCCGCCCACACGTGGGCCCCTGACATGGCAAGGGTTGGGTAGCCATTTGGGGATCCCTGGGAATGCAAGGGGTTCATGTAGCCATTCCCTCCGATTTATGGCCCCCAAGATGGCGGGGTTTCACAAGCCATAGGCCCCTTTGACAGTGCATATAAAGGGTGGATTCATGTCATTGTGCCTTTCATCGGAAGAAAGAAAGGAACTTTGACGCCCCAGCGGCATTCGTACAATGATGTGCATGGGTGGTATCGGGCACAATGCTTTGGGCATTTGTTTGGACAATTGTCGCATTGGGGTTTAAATCGGAACTCATGTTCCGAAGGAACGGGGGTTCCGTGCAAAGGGGGGTGTGGACGACGAGAGTAGCTCTGCAGGTGATGTCTGTACATATTGACATGTCGAAATTTATTTGTGAGCCCCTATGCTTTCTATGCCAGCGCAGGATGACAAGCGTGGCGCGGATCCACACGCCGCTCACAAGCCGGTGTTGCAGTCGGCCAGCCCGCCCCCCGCGCATCCAAAAGGGCCGGCTCGCAAACGCCGTGGCCAGGACGGGTGCGACTGGGACTGGGAGAAGCTGCTCGCGGACGACCCTAAGATTATGGATACGGTGTGGTCATTCATCTCGATGGCCCAGCTTGCGCACAACGTCCCCGTCGAGAGTAGGCAAGCGGTGCTCGACTGCGAGTTCACTTTCTGGACCCAATCTGAGCCCTTGAACACCACCAGGTGCGCTGTGCTGTTCAACAGAAGTCCGGGCGTGCCCATAGTCAGCTCATCGTTTACGTACTACCGGGACGTCTTCTTGTTTGCCCTTGCGGTCCGCTGGAACGTCAACGTCGCCCGATTCGACCTGGTGCCCGAGCAGTCCCAGGTGGCGTTCGCCTTCGTTGCAACAAAGTGACCGTCGACGCGACAACAGAGGCGGGCCCGCCCCGTCGAGGGCTCACGTCGAGGGCACGGCCGGGCCAAGCACAGCGGGTGCAGATATGGGAGCTGCGGCAACACACGACGCGGTGGAGCCCAACATCCTTCCGAAGTATAGCCTCACCAAGGCCAACGTGCGTGCAGTGCGCAAACAGGCTGGGGCATCGCGCTGGGCAATTTGCTTGGGAAAGCTCCTAGAGCACATGATAGAGGAGCCGGCCGCCGACGCGGATGTGGCTATGGGAGATGTCTACGGTACCGTCGGGCCGGAGGTCGCTAGGTTCGAGCCGATGGAGCTGGCAGCAGAGCTGTGGGAAATCGTGCCGCGTACCGAGGACGGAGTGCAGGAGCTGCTGCGGGACCGGTATCGAGCAGCAAAGGAGAAACGCAAGAAGAAAGAGCTCAAGGCACACAAGCGTGAAAAGAAGGCCAGCAAGTCGGGGAAGGGGCGCCGCTCGTACTCTTCCTCTGAGATGTCCTCCTCGTCCTGTGGGTCATCGTCGCAGTAGTCTGTGGAGCACTCGTGGGTAAAGCCGCCCAAAGGTAAAGGCCCCGCTACGAACTATCAGCGCACCTTCGAGGCGACGTAGGAGGCGCCAGAGGCGCCTGCGTTCATTTGGATCAAAGGGGAGTCGCACTTCCGCTCCCGGAACTGAGGTGATATCATCAATTGTTCCCGGCCCCCCAAAACCCCCTGTGAAGTGTGTGGCAACCCGCATTGGTATTGGCAGAGCGGGGCCCACAACTGCAAGGGCCTGTTCGCGCGAAACTCGTGACGGGGCGGCGAGGGGAGGGCACGCAGGGCGTCCCGAGGGGAGCAGCGCGTGCCCCGACGCTCCGCGGACAGCTCCCCAGCCCCCCCCGCCAGCGGATCCTCCGGTGCACCATCTGCTGCCCCCTGCTTCCGAACCCCATGCGCTACGCTCCGCCTCCCCAGGGGCTGGCGGCGTTGCCGCCACTTGCCATGAGGATGCAGTCGAGGGCGAACTCCAACGGCGAGATGCGGTGGACCTCGTTGCTGTCATCTCACGATTCCAGCGCGCCACGGAGTCCCAATATGCGGCCTGCTACAAGGCTACGGTAGTTCGCGGGCTCGCCGCGGAAACCCGGCATATGCCTCGGAGCTCTAGCGCCTCGCACGCACAGCCCAGCGCCAACCGGGAGCATCGGCATGGGAATGCCTCCAGGATCGACTACTCCAATGTGTGCGCAACTTGCAATCAAGGTCCGGGCCGAAGCGCCTCCTCTCAGCAGTCCGCGTTCTTGAAAAGTTCTGCTAGATCTCCCCGGTTGTCGTCCCGATGGACCGGAAGCTGGTGGAGGCAGTCGCCAACTTCTTCGAGTCGCAGCGCGGCTCCCCCGAGAGGTTTTGGGCCAGCATGGACACTCTTAGGGCGTTGTGCCCGTTGTGTAGCTCGCCGGCCGACTGGGAGCTCGCTGCACTCGCTGCCGTCAGTGTCTGCCAGGGGCTGCGAGCAAAGGAGGCCGTCTCTATCGCGTTCAACGACGGGATCTTCACCTGGCGCGGGGCGAAAGGACGGGCTGGACGTTGCTAAGAGACGGCGGGGCCTTGGGGCGCTGTCTGGGGTACATTCCTCAGCTCCCTCCGCGCGCGCCACGGCTTCCATCCCGCGCACTCGGCGTGGCACGCGAGTTGCGCAGCCCTCCACGCCCATCTTCGCGAGGTCGTCGGGCGCCCGGGCTCTGGGTGTGCGCTGCTCCGTTGGCACGCGTGGTGGCGCTACGGGGCGGCGCAGCTGCGCTGCCTAGGGGCACCCACACCATTCATTGTGCGCTGGGGCGGCTGGGCGTCACCGCAAATGCTGCGGGTCTACGCGTACCCGGGTGGCACGTGGTCCTTCCACCGAGGCGGGCCGCTCTTCCAGCCGCGTGACCCACATGCGCGCGAACTTCAATGGCACGATGCGCCGGGGACGTCTGTGCATCTCTGGGCACCCCGGCTGCGCGGGGAAATCCCGCGCGCACAGTTGCTACTGGCCCCGCAGGGCCGGCAGGGTGTTAAACGACCTAACGGGGGCTCTCTACGGGGGACTCCAAATTCCGGCAAGCGCTAGCGACACACTTGAGTGTGCGGGCGGCGGGCGGCGCCGCCTTCAAACGCAAGTCGAGGAGGCGGCAGAGCGGGTGGCGGGACTTGCGGGCATACACGAAGGCAGACGGGAGATGGTCCGGGGCGCGCTGCTGGACATGGTCCACTCGCTACATCAGGTCCAGGGAGGTGCAGAGGCGGCGGACGAATTCCTGGCAGTGCTGCGTGGGCTCAAAGAAGACGGGCTGCTGGTGGACGACAACGCGTTGTATGACGACCCCACTCCCCGTCCGCCCAGCGCGCGAAGCGCGGCCATCCCCGAGTCAGTCGCGGCGGCCAGGCTGGGCCCGGCGGGGAGAGTGAGTGTCGCCCGCTCCCTGTGGCGTCGCTATGTGCCAACGGGGCTGCGTGCAGTGCACAGCAAAGGCATCCGAAAGGCGGGTGCTCCGCGCAAGGCCCGTCTACGCAAGGCAAGCAACTGCGCCGCATGTTTGAGTCCATCCACCGCGTGCAGTGCGTGAAGAAAAAACAGTCGCTCTTTGTGTACCGCTCCCTTGTGTGATTTGCCTTGATTCGTGGGTCGGTCACACCCCCCGACGGAACATTTGGCGTTGCAGCCCTGATGAGTTGCACCAATCCGTGCGTTTTTTGTTGCATTTCACGCCATTTTGTATTCGACGGCAGGTCTGTCACCCTCCTTATGGACCATGGGGCCATGTCCCACCTCATGTTTGGAATCGATAAAAGCAACTCAGCCGCCATGCAAGATGAGGGAGTGGATGAAGCAGAAGTGTGTGCCTTGTGTTGTCAAAAACGCTCCACCATCACAATTTGTGATGAGTGCCAGGGGCATAATTGTGCTGAATGTATTGATGCCCACACTTGGGGGAATAATATTGTTTGTTAGACATAACATCAGCATCAGTGACATGCATTGATGTTGAATTCAGCTGATTTGTCTTATGCCCTCATGCTTTGTAGGGAAGGTTTGCGGTCCACTCTAGTCTACTTGGGGGGCTTCTCTCGGGTAGGGAGGGTAAATCTGGGGTTAAAGTCAGGATCGTTGATACAAAAGTAGCACATTGGGCAAACACTCCCCCAATAGTTGAACAAGGCTCATGGGCGCTATCCGCAAACAATGTAGAGGCACTACCATTGAGATCTCGGAAGTAATAGTCGGTGTTGTGATGAATCTCTCGCTAGCCATAGGTTTTTACAAGAATTGCCCCTCAACAAGAAATGCTGGGCCAAAGGGCGGCTGCTATCTAGGCAGGGGTGTTTGAAACGGACTCAGCCAAGCCATACAGACAGCTACCAACAAGCTGTTTCAAGTGCAAAGACGTTGGGCATTGGGCAGCAAGCTGCCGGAACAACGTGGTGCCACAGAAGCTCATTATCCGTGGTAGGTCCTGGGTGTATGTAGCTAGTCACTGAGTAGAGCAAGAATTGCTGAACCACACCACTTACAGACTTCTGCATACCATGCGCGGAACATGCACAACATGTGCAATTGTGCGGGCTGAAACCCGGTTGGAGGATTGAGGGAGGCTGTCAGGATTTCTGACATTCCCTAAGCGCCAACATGCTCCCCTCACAAAAGAATTAGCCGCCAGATGTTTGCCAGATGTTTTCTAAACAAAACCGGCTGGGGTGTAAGAAGTTCTGACACCCTATTCCCCAAGGTGCCCCCAAAAACCATTGCACTTTGCACCTTCAGTGGGCGGAATTTGATAGGTCTGACAGCCGAAAAATATTTCTTGGGTGGGACATCTGTCCCTGGGGGTGGACGATTATTTGTCTCTTGTAACAAGGCATGATTCCAGGGCGAATTTTATATTTCAGATGAGGGGGCATATTTATTTCTACCCTGCACCCGAAGTATTTCATCCCCTTGCATCGTTAGATTTTAGGGGCTGGGTAATATTCTGCCCCCCCAAAAAAAATTTCTACCTCAAACCGAGTCCACGTTTTTTGAGTGTGCTTCCCCACTGCGCTCCATGCCACACTTAAGAGGTTCTTCAGCAAACAAGAAAGGATTTTGAGGCCACTTTAAGGTTTGCATGCACGGGATGTATCCCAGAAGGTTGGAGATGTTGAGTTGCCCTGCGGCTTCACTGTAACTGCAAGTTTCGTGAGAGAGTTGTTCAATTTCCATAGAGTGCCACTAAGATCCATAATTCTGGAATAGGATGATTTGTTGGTATTGATATGTCGATTCCGTGTGTTGGGTTTTTGGATCCTCATGGTGCTCCATAATCAATGATGCGTGCACTTGGACAAGTCGACACATTGGTGTCTGCCACCAGCTCGGTTGCCGCTGGTGCAAGTGACAGATTGGAAGGTTGAGTGCACACATGCACAACCTTTACGAGGTGATTTTGGAGGCCTTTTGTGGGGGCGTGGGGGGGTTGTTTGAAGGGAAACAAGGTGGACACCTCTTCAAGCACTATTTGGAATTGACCCTAAGGCCCTGTCTACCTGTTTCACCCTGTAGGGTCACACATAGCACACAAGCAAAGGACTGGACAATGGATGGCTTAGCATTTGGTCCGTGGCAGCCCATGATTTATTGACCAAATGGCACTTCCAACCTCTACATGCGATCCGTCCCACATCAATCCTCCTATTCCTCAGTGATTTTGAATGTTCCATTGGTTGCCTCCTCCAAGCCCAAAGGTAGTGAGATGACGCCAAGCAACAAGCACACGGCCAAGCAAAAGAGGAGGCCAAAGCAAAGCACAGCAAGCAGCACCCAATAAAATGGAAGGGGCAAGGGAGCCAACACAGAGCATAAAGCAAAGCACCGAAGCTCGGGCGAGGTAGTGTGGCTGTGCAGCCCACATGCTTTGGTAAACACACAGCCATTCCACCCGAGCTCGTTTTGTGATGCTTTATTTTTCCCTCTCCCAATATTGAGCTTCTGACATTGTGTTGCCAACATTTTGAGTGGTGAATCCACCCCACTATCTTATTGCTTGCGGATTCAGCTTGTTGAAAGTTCAAACTCCTATTTTTGAAGGAGGGGGTGGGTGTGCAAAGTGGGTGTCAATGATTTTTTTTTTTGTGTAGCCCTCTATGCAGTGAGATGGTTTGAGCCTACTTTCGGTTGTGTATGTCTAGTCTACCTTGTTGGTTGCTACCAAGGCCAAGGTTAGAACAGGGAACCACAAAGCTCAAGTCACAAAACCCATGGCAAAACACACAAGGCCACCTCTTGAGGACAAGAGGGGCAAGCCCATGACTTGGGTCCCAGGACACAATAGATGGCTTACTGGCTATGGAGGGAAACCCTCTTTCCCATTGAGGGAACATTCAGTCAGGAACCTCCCAATATATACCGCCAACCCCACCACCACTGGACAAGAGCCAACTCCACACTTGGAGAAACAACCACAACTGCAGTGCTTGGCAACCAGCAAGCCGCAACACATCCAACGGCATCAACAACCTCCTCCACCAAAGGCATCATAAAAGAGATGGACACACCCACACAAGAACCTACACCCGACATGGCACACAAGTGACACAACAGATAGCCAGCTAGTAGCTACCCCCAACGCAGGAACGCAGCGCTGTGTGGCCAAGAGCACAAGCCCAGGGCTGAGGGGTCTCGATGGGATGTAGGGACAGGCAGAATGGGGGAAGGTTTGCTGCACCTGCGACCACTAGTAGCCGAAACTAGTAGCTGCAAGCCTCGGAAGGTTGAGTAGCTGCACTAGGCGGGAATCTGGAGGCCAGCACATGGGGTGCTGGGCGTGGGTGTAAGCCCCCCCCCCACCACCACCACAACATGCAAACATTAAAACACACAAAGGGCCGCCCTTGGCCCCTAGACTATGATTGTAGTGGTCAGGTGCCCAAGGGCTACCAAAGCGTGGCCCAAGGTGGGTTTCCAAGATTCCAATGGTTCGGCTGTTGGACCCTTGGCCAAACCTCTCACACAAGGGACCATGCGGCCCTGCCCTTGAACCACAGTGCCAAGCCGCCCATTCTTTTCTCCAAAAAGGCAAAATGCCCGAAATTGCTGCGCATCACAAATGTGACACTTGGTGATGTGGACCCTCTGGCCCTGTGTGAGATTTCCCACATCAGCTGTGGTGAATACCCTCCAAATTTCACTGTAATGTGAATGGCCACTTGTGAAGCGTGTATGTTGTAATTCGTGTAATTTTTTTTTTCGCTGTAAATGCGCGTAACAAAAAAACCGTATAGTCGTGTAATTTTTTTTTCTCGCTGTAAGTCGTGTAAGCCGGCTTACACGACTTACAGCAAAAAAAAAAAAATTACACCACCTGACGGTTTTTTTGTTACACGCATTTACAGCGAAAAAAAAAATTACACGACTTACAGCAAAAAAAAAAAAATTACACGACCTGACGGTTTTTTTGTTACACGCATTTACAGCGAAAAAAAAAAATTACACGACTTACAGCAAAAAAAAAAATTACACGACTTACAGCAAAAAAAAAAAATTACACGACCTGACGGTTTTTTGTTACACACATTTACAGCAGAAAAAAAAAGCGTCAGGGGTTATGTAGCCACCTTGCCCACTTGTGGGCCACTTCTGATTCTGCCCCCCGCTCTGCAGCGGTTGGGCTCCCCGATACGGCAGGGGTGAGGTAGCCAATTTGCCCACTTGTGGGCCACTTCTGATTTTGCCCCCCACTCTGCAGCGGTGGGGCTCCCCGATACGGCAGGGGTGAGGTAGCCAATTTGCCCACTTGTGGGCCACTTCTGATTCTGCCCCCCGCTCTGCAGCGGTGGGGCTCCCCGATACGGCAGGGGTGAGGTAGCCAATTTGCCCACTTGTGGGCCACTTCTGATTCTGCCCCCCGCTCTGCAGCGGTGGGGCTCCCCGATACGGCAGGGGTGAGGTAGCCAATTTGCCCACTTGTGGGCCACTTCTGATTTTGCCCCCCACTCTGCAGCGGTGGGGCTCCCCGATACGGCAGGGGTGAGGTAGCCAATTTGCCCACTTGTGGGCCACTTCTGATTCTGCCCCCCGCTCTGCAGCGGTGGGGCTCCCCGATACGGCAGGGGTGAGGTAGCCAATTTGCCCACTTGTGGGCCACTTCTGATTCTGCCCCCCGCTCTGCAGCGGTGGGGCTCCCCGATACGGCAGGGGTGAGGTAGCCAATTTGCCCACTTGTGGGCCACTTCTGATTTTGCCCCCCGCTCTGCAGCGGTGGGGCTCCCCGATACGGCAGGGGTGCCTTCGATTGTCGTGTCCGGTTGGAGCTTTTCACTATTTGGGTTTGGGAACCCCTAAGCTCCACTCATTTGATCCGTCCTTTCTTGTCGGCCTTGAAGAAGCTTTCGCGAACCACCAAGCACCGCGCCTTGGGATTCCAAACGGACGGTTGGTCTTGTGGTTTTCAAAGCTTGAACATCGCAAAGCAGGTAACGCTGATCGTGCCGTGCGGGTCGCTCAAGCGCCCGGTGATGATGTGGAGGGCGTGATCGAGCTTGCTGGCCCTCCTGAGTCCCCCCCCAGCACCCAAGTTGAAGGTGCACTTTCGGCTAAGGAGGACAGTGTTCAGGCCACCCCCACCCCACTCGAAGGCAAGGAGGCCTCCGCCGAGCAGAGCGTGGAAAGCCCGGAGGCCAGGCCGCAACCTTCCGTGGACACTCCCACCGAGGAGGAGGACACCCGTCCCAAGGTCCTCATCCGTGGAGAGTGGCGCAAGGTGCCGGATGGCTACCCAGCAGATGCATCTGGCCAGCTGGAGCGTGACCAGCTTTTCATTGATGACCTGTGCAAGCAGGTAGTTCCAGAGTTGCGCGCCGCTTGTCAGCTTAACGCCAATCCTGGTGCAAAGCCCAAGTCCGGTGACACAAAAACGGACTTGATCTACAAGCGTGCATTCTGCAACTACTTGTAGCGGGTGCATGTTTTGTGGGCTGTATTTTCCTCCGCCGTTTGGTGTACCAATGGTGGAGCGTATAAGATTGCTATAATATTGGCCCCATGCCAGTGCCTTGTTGGCCTATAATGGTGGCAGTAGCGTTGGCCATGGCCCTGTCGGGACTCTTTTTCTTGAGCCTGATTTTGTTCCCAATGCAGGCACACTGGATGTTGGCCATGGCCCTGTCAGGACTCTTCTCTTGGGCCTGATTTTGAGTCTAGTGCCAATGACAACATGTGAAACTATGTTATATTGGCCGAGTCCCAACTAATTGGTGGCCACGCGGAGTACTATGTGCTTTGTGGACTCGGCGTCCCATCGTTAAGGTCGCTATGGGGTGCCGTACGGAACCGGCAGCTGTACATATTGCGCATGTATTGCAAAGGTTGGATTTCTTTCAATTTTTCAATTTTTTTTATAATTTACACGTCTTACAGCAAAAAAAAAAAAATTACACGACTTACAGCAAAAAAAAAAATTCAATTTTTTTTTATAATTCACCTGACTTACAGCAAAAAAAAAAAATTACACGCATTTACAGCATAAAAAAAAAATTACACGACTATACGGTTTTTTTGTACACGACTTACATTTTTCACTTGTGAAGCATGCCGGCATGGGCATTCAAGGGACGCCAAGGGGCGGAAGCAGCACCTGTGAGTAGAGGGAGAAGTGTCCCATGCACTCATGGAAAATGCTTTTTCCGACTGGGTTGGGACAAGCAATGTGGACCAAAGCAGTAGCCCCCCTGCGCGAGCGCTGCCTTGTGCATCCACCACTACCCGGTGAAATCGTCATTTTCATGTCTGATTTTGCCCATTCGAATTTCCCACCTTGTGCAGTCGCCACTACCCGGTGAAACCGTCAATTTTGGTGCCTCGGGCGGTGCCTGCGCAAGTTTGGGGGGGGGGGGGGGGATACGTGCAACCCAAAGTACCGACCAGCAAACTTACTCAGCCTTTCTGGCGCCCCCCCTCTTTAGACCACTTGTTCTTTGAAGTGTATTTCCATTTTTTAGCACCACCCTTTATCGTCCGTCCCCTGCACTCTCTTTTGGTGACGTCCTGTCGTGCAGGTCACCTTGTCGGTGGGCACCGTGTCATAATCTCTTACGAAATGTATGCCTCTCACGAAAAGTACGACAAAGTGGCATCAGCTGCGCTTGGTGCAGTGGCAGGGGCAGTAGTTTTGGTCGTGGTGGTGGCTGTCCAAACCATCACGTGGAAAGATCCCCAAGTATCTCGGCTGAATATTGCCACCCAAAGCGGAGTGCACTCTGTACGCTCGAGTTTGCCATCCTCAACAACCCGCACCAAAAGGGAACCTATGCACGCAATCCGAGTGAATGATCACCCGAGTTCCGCACGTGCAATGATGACGCAAAATCCTACGAGCACAAACGAGATCTTGGCGCCTTCCCATGAGGCACACAATGCAATTCCTCGGGCAATTCGTATGGCGTTTGCGCCCCTTGTGACCTTGATATTTGGAGGGTGGTTGCTGGCGAAGATGCAGCTAAGGAAGCAAAAATACAATGTGGTATGTGTGTGGGAAACGTTTGGCGATATCGCTGTGTGTAGCAAGCAACGCATGCCCCATGCACTGCATACATCCTGTGCACACCATTATGTCCACACAAGGCCGGTCGAATGGCCTACATTTATTGTTCTTAGCCCAACTTTGTTTTATGTAGGAAAGCTCTTCGCTCCTTGCCATGGCTGCGATCACATCAGTGAAGCCAGAAGAAGTTTTAGAGGTGTGGACATTCCATCCGAAATTCGTCGCTTGACTCAAATTGTCATTTTGACGGCGCAACCTCTCGACCCAAGCTTGCAAGCCATGCCGCACATCGGTACATCAAAGTGCACATAGCCTCCGTGCAGCGCTTCCCCTTCCTTCGTGAACACCCAATGCTATACACGCCATGCGCACTCTGATTTGCAGTCGGCGGCGAGCCGCCATGTGGGCACAGCCTGGACCAATCACACGGATGAGAGTCCTGCATATAGCGGCGGGTGTGTTGAGGAAAACCGTTTCTTGGCTGCTACTACACCGCAACGTCATGGGTCAGCGATCGGAGCAAGCGGGCCTTTGGTAGTGATCCTGTGCAAAGCCCCATAGGCATAGCTTGGAGGAAGGGGTAGGCATTGGTGTCCTTGATCCGCGTTGCCAGCTGACAATGCGCACAGCGTTGTTGAATGTCTGGCACAAGGCTGTGGGATGTTGTGTGTGAACGAGCCATCACAAGATGGTTATTGGGTGGGTTGGTGCACTGCGTTCTCAAATGGACAAAACTAAGATTGCAAATTCGGGGGCATGCTTCAACAACGGAGCGTGGCGGGACCCATGAGGCAGAAGGATCGGCTGGGTCAGTATTTCCAGGCTTCATGAATGAGGTACGTGCTACACTGAGGCAGGTTGTTCAATGCTGTTCTTCAAGACAAGCTGTTAGCAGCTGCACAAGTGGAACAAGTTATAGGATTGTTGCATTGTATTGGATTGTTTGTCTTTGAAGAATTTGAATTGGCAAGGGCGCCTCTAGTCCTGGGGACTAGGATCTGATCCCCGGATCAGGACTGAGACACCAGACAGAGGGTTGGGGTTCCACATCATCAAGCTCAAAGGTAAGCTGGAATGCGAGATGCAAAGAAGAAACAACGGAAATCTTGGAGGGGCTCCGTAAATTTCGCGACCACTCGCACATGCACAATCGTTTGCCCTTTACCGGATGACTTTGCTTGCTGTTTGTTCAATGCACAGAGTTTCTCTCCTTCTTTTGTACAAGGGGGATGAGAAGGCCAGCTGGGATGAGTGTATGGATTACGCCACAGAGACTTTAGGCTTGGACCCAGAAGACGCATATGACAGCCTGGCTGCTAGTTTCGGGTGGACGCCCCGGAGCAAGGCATTCTGGAAGACAAAGAAGGAGGTTGTACCAACAGTTGAAGAAGTGCAGAACACCGTTTCTTACCTCAAGGCCAAGATTGGCTTCAGTGATGAAGACATCACAAAGGTTGCGAGAGACTTCCCCCAGGCCTTGGGACTTTCAGAATCTGACATTGATTACACCGTGAACCACATGCAGGTGAGTGCCTGTACTCCTGCTGTCATTGACGAGGATCATACCACATCACACCACGCGACCCTCGGTTGTGCCCCAGTTCCAACAACGTTTGCCGAATGGGTTTCGGGACAAGTGAGTGCTGAGTTGGATCAGTGGGTTGGTGTTCGTCCCTTCACTGCCCATGTGGGCCTTCGCCCGGCATGCAATTTCAAAGGCAGGTGTTGTCAGCAACATGCAATCATTCATATGGAACCAGCCTCGTGGGGGTTTCATGCCTCTTTCGTTTTTTGAAGCAGGCGGAACTGCATGATAAGCCATTTATTGTACTGTTGACCACGGACCATGGGTCAGCACGCCAAAGAGGAGGGCTACAGCCCGGAGACACGAGTTCAGTCAGCCAATTGAACTCGTCAAGGGTCTCCTATCTGGACCTTTGTGAGTCCCAACTCGCCGAAGTCGTTTCGATTTCGCCGCTTCCCCTTTGAATTCGGCCCGAATTTGAGGCCCGAACACCGGTCGCATGTCTGTCAAAGGTCATTGAAGGGCCCACAGGTCCGCTGCGCTGTTTGACCATTTCAAGACTCAAATTCAGGAAAAGGGAAGTTTCGACCAATAAAGGGGCTCAAGCCGCATCAGCAGGCCCGATATACGCAGCCCTCCGCAAAACACGCAATTTGTCCAAAAGTACAAGCAGCACATTTGATACGTAGATCAGTAGATCGGACGGAATCTCCGTGCACCAGGAGCTTTTGAAAACGCTTTATTTGAGGGCACATGAGTCGTCTGTTCGCTTCTTGTCTTTCTGTCTGTCCTCAAGGAGGGGAACAGCACGAAGGGGAGCTTCGGGGGATGCTCTGGTCAGGCCCCGTCACCAGGGAATCTAGAGCAACTTGTTGTCTGTGTGCCTCCCACATGCACTGAGAGCCCCATCCCCCGTCTGCTGTTCTACCTTTGATGCTGCTACGGCTGCACACTCCTTTACCCCAAAACCGATCGAGGCAGTGGCGTGTGAGGTTGCCAGCCAGCACTCAGGGGTATCTGGGGTGTCAGACCACTCGTCGCTGGAAGGATTCTGAAAAGCGCGCGCTCATGTCCGGAGCCCAAATGTTGACCATTTTCAGGGACAAGTTTTGCAAAACAAAATCCATAAAAACCGGGGGGGGGGGGGGGGGGCTGACAAACGCGCTCCCCTCGACACGCTAATACCACAATTTTCGAAAGAGCAACGTTTTTCCTGCCATGGACATGTGGCACAGAGAGCCAACACCAGGGCCATAGAAGGTGGGCGGGGGTCCCCGCAATGGGCTTCAATCCCCCTGGCAACATTGAGGGCAACCGCGCCGCCATGCCCACAGCCTGAGTATGGGGTTGATATTCGATCCCTGGCACACGACCAGCCTCCACCCCCACCATCCCTTCTGACTTGACTTGGTGTGTATGGCCAACTGGAACTTGTGCAGACATTCAAGTTGAATGTTTGCTTGTGTTAAATGAAGAGCACAGCACAGAACCCATGGCGCGCGGGCACGGATTGTAATATCCAGGTTCTCAGGGTCCAAGTCACGTCCATGTTTGGACCCAGAGGCTTGGCACTTTTGGGGCGTCACATCTGTTCGGTCGGGGATCAACACATTGAAACTGAGCAATTCATGTCGTTCAAGTGTCCGTCCGCTCAAACGCCTCTTGCAAGAGCTTGCTCAGTTCTCAGTTGCCCCATCACTTTCAAGAGAGAGGCCGAGGCCCTCATCCCAGCCTCTGTGGTTGCTCGACACACCGGAACTTCCACAGAGTGCACTGTTCGCCGCCAGAACCGGCGGAACTGGGGAATAAACATGAAACATTGTGAACGTATTGAAGTCACGAGATGAGTTCAGTTGCAAAGACTAGGGAGGCTAGCGTTCCCTCCATCTCCGTGGACCCTGTGCCATCGTTTTCAGAAAGAGCTGAATCTCAAAGGGGATATGTTGACGAAATCTCTGCTGCGGAAGCCGGAGCGTCTGGGTAAAAACATTTGGTGTGCTGTCGAAGGGGATGGGGCATGCCTGGGGCAGTGCACTCGCTGCTGGGCCACGATGTAAATTCTGGACAGCGGTGTCCTATTGAACGCCATCTCATATACCGGTCCGTGCACAAGGCACTGGCCATGTGGGCGCCTGCGGATCCATGCAGGCAGCCGTTTCGAGGGGATTGCCCAGCGACGCTAAACACTGCCCGCCTCCCCCTCCCATTGTGCGCAGCAGACTGATCATCCAGACGGACACGTGGTATGCAGGTCGCAGACCCCCATGCGTTCCACGGGTGGATGCGCACTCGATCTGTGGCAGCCACTCACCAGCCCGGTCCAGACTCAGGGGATGCACCACCACACTCTCTTCTCACTGTCCCAATGTATTTGCCAATTTGCAGTGGCTTCTGAGGAACAATCGTTGTCCCCTTTGAGACTCGAAGGCAACGGTGATGAGACATGGTCTGGCCATTGAGAGGCCTTTCCATTCGCCCATTCAGTCATATTTGGTGCGAATGATTCTGCTCCCCGTTGCTAAGGAGCAGCACCCAACGCGGTGGGGGCGAGCACGAGTTTTGCCAGCTATGGCCCTGGTCGTGTTCTGTTGACGTGACTCTAGAAGCAATCACAGAGCCAGTTTTGCCACAAATCTTTTGCGAAGATCTTGATGCTGTTTTGGGTGTCCAAAAGGGCCCATCCTGTGGGAGTTAGTATTGTTGCCTTTCCGGGCAAAGTTCCCATCAGGTGCACATGGTTCACAGAAGATGAATGCCCTGATCTGATTTTTATCCAGTTCCAGTCATAAAGTGCACTGATGCATACATGTGTCCAGCATGTAAACGCATCAGCATTCAGTATGCACGCTGTTGTACAACCCAGTGTTTCTGGGCCCCGTAGTTGACGATGGCCTTTGGGTGTCCTCTAGCAGGCAGTGGTGTGCATCCCATTTGCGTCCATCAGCAACTTGATCCGCCCATTTGCTTTGCAAAATGGGTATTTGTCCCTGATATTTGCCGAGTTGTAGCACTGCTAAGTCGTGCAAGTTCCTTTGTACCATGAGCTATGCAGGCATCATTTATATTTTGGTGCAGCTATGTTTTCTCACATCCCTCCTTCAAATTCTGGCAATAAAATTTCAACATTTGCCTTTCTGCAGGCATCGCGGGCTGTGTTCACTGCGGATTTTGCAGAAAGGGCAAGGAGGAGGGGGGTTGTTGTGTTTCCTGTCATCCAGCCAGCTCCAAGTTTGGAAGATATCACGGAGGATAAGGAGTGAAAGTCAGGTACAATTTTCATCAGGAGCAAAAGCAGACCTTGGACCCATGGTGTCCAACATAGATGTCACCTAAGGCCAGTGAATGTTTTTGGTAAGGTCAGGAAAAACAGGGAATTGTTTGCCACAGGCTGCCATCTGCAATTTGTCCCACATTATCTGCTAAATGTTCAGCAACATGAAAAGTTTGGTGTGTCAAGATCAGTTTTCTCCCCAACTGGATCAATGGGGTGGCACTTTTTTGCACTGTGCCACCCAGGTATCCGAGTGGGGGGCTCTTGGGTCACATAAGCGTTGACGTGCTCATGCAATTTGTCAGTGTTGAAATGAATGTATTGCATAAGCACAAGGAAAAAAGATAGAGACAAAAAGCAGTGAGGACTGATATAAAATGCTTCTTACTGGGGCACACGCCATTCACTTCTGCTGTGGTTTTCTCGTCGTTGTTAGGTTTTGGGCTGTGTGTGTGGAATTTTTGCCGACCTACAGGGGTTTTAAGACCCACTGACTGTGGCTGCAACCGAGGTAAGCGGCCATGGTATTCCTATAACCCCCGGTATCGCTTCCCTAGGTTGGGGGGAAGAATGCGCCTGCCGGTAGAGCCAATACGCCCGCAGGCGTGGTCGACGGAGAGTCCAAAGGGGAGAAAGGGGTGTCTCGGTAGTACCACCGCCTCTTGAAGCTTGGAACCCTTCCCGTTTGAATAGGCATCCCAAAGATATGATGCTACTTGGGCATAACTCGCATTGCAAAATTTGTGACATCTTAAAAAATCATAAGACTTCGAACTTCATAAGAAATTCGCTCTATTGCTTCAGGTCGAATCTGTCCACAGACTTACTGCTTAATATTTGGCTGGATGAAAATCAGAATACACCGGCATTAATCAAATATTTGAAAAGCCATTCGGTTACCCGCATAACATTGGATGTGTGCACCAGAACAAAGAACCCCAAATATTTTGTGGCAATGCAAGAGGTCTACAGCCATCTACTTGCGACCAACTAGTGAAAAATCTTCTGCAAAGATGGACATATTGTACTCCGAGATTGAGAGCTGGATGCATTTTTTTTCTTGCTGTCAAAATACGGCAGCAGTAGCTGAAACTGCCACGCAGGAGTAAATGAAACCGAAACCAACAAACACCAAATTCAGTCATTCCACTGTTCTGAAAGGTGCAATGAACCCCAATGTATTCAGGACCACTTTTGAGTTCTCGATTTCAGATCAACTAATTCTGCACCAGGCAAGAACAGCACCGCAACCAAGACCTGAATAATCCACAGACTAACAGAGTTTTGAAATTGTTCATCCGCCTGTCATTTTGCAATACCCTGATTTACAAACAGAAATTTCAATATACAACAGCACTCCTTTATTTCCGCACACGCCCGACGCATCCTAAGCTACAGGCCTCGCGATCTGGCTGCAGGCAGCCCCCTGCTGGGCATAACCCGTCACACCCGTCACACTCCCCGCCAAGCCCTTGCCGCAGCCACCAAGCCACCTGCAAGGGCTGACATAAACCCAGGGGTATGCACAGCCATTACTGTACAAAAAATTTGCAGAATGGACTGAGATATTGTACAATCCCTACCCCCAAGACCTGAAGTCTTGAACTAAGGTCCCTCTATCTTCCTTCGGGTATCCTTTCACTATCCTGAGTGGGGGGGTTTCACTGCCTCCTGAAAACCCAGCTGAATATGGGAAAAAATACCTGAGAAAGCACTAAAGTTTTTAAACAGAAAATTCACCTAGGCAAAAAATTCGGATTCAAACCCCTGGCCCAAAACTCAGGGGGGCCGTTTCCCAAAAAACTGAAATCCAAAACAGTTCTACTTAGTGTTTCACTACTTATTGCCCATGCCTTGGTCTAAAAAATTTCCTGCACCAAAAAACCCTGCTCTGAAGTTTCGAAAAAGAAAAACTGACACACAGGCAGAAAGCAACAAGAACAGGGCACAAAAAAAGACAATGAATAAACACTGTGCTGCCCCACAGGGTACAGAAACCCTTAATGTTAATGTACAAAAAGATTCTGCTGCGGCCTTGAGTATAAATAAATTAAATTACTTCTAAGCATTGTGGTTCGTCAGTACCCCAGCTCTGCAACCCCGAAAGACAGCAGAGCACAAAAGCAGGAGTCCTGACACGTGGGCGGGGGGGGGGGGGTCGGTGCAGTTCTGACTCAGGGAAAAAAACAGACCGGGCTCCACTGGGCGTCAATGAAATTTTTCTTTCTCTGATTTCGACCTCTGACGTATCTTCACGTGAAAAGAAAAGGAAACAGAAAGATGAGGGAAGGTTAGAAATTCAGAGAGTCAGGGCAAACGAACTTGCATGCATACAATGCAACAAACACATGCGCAAGTGTGCAACACGTGCATACATTAGTAAAACATTCCTGGGCGTCCCCAGAAAAAAAATGCAAGTAATCTGTACACGGGCATGGAGCACATATAGTGCTGAGACCACACACACCCCCCGCTGTGGGGTGCTACCCTCAGGCAAAAAAACTGCACCCCAAAATTCTCTTGTAAAAAAATAACCAAACAGAATTTTCCCATACACTTTGGCCTGGAGTGTATGTGTCCACTGAGGTACTATCTCCTCTGTGGGGGGGCTGGAGTCATTACAGCAGGAGTGGCTATGTAATGAAACTCTGCAGTGGCAGAGTATATGAGTCACAAACTGAGACAGCGGGTGGGGAGGGCACAACAAAATATACTAAGTTTACCCAAATGAATAAATAAAGAGGTAGGGCACCAGTAGATGCGCAGTCATGCCCAGAGCCTCCAAAGAGGCTTGCAGAGTTATAACAAAACAAGAGCCACACTATGACTCTTCAGAAGTCTTTTCCGAGTGTGAGCTAGCCTTTCAACCATGGGAAGACACCAAGTGAGCAAAATGCTCCAAAATAGGCAAGTGTAAAACTTGACCTTTTGGATTCAAAATTCAAAAACAAAAGCAAAGGCGCAAATAGCTGCCACCTTAAGAGTACAAAACAAGTGCTTTTTCAGCGCCAGAGGCGCTCGGTGTCTAAATCATTTTTTCCATCAAGCTCTTTCACCGAGATTTAGCTCAAAAAAAAAAACGTGACAAGCACTGAAAAAAAAAACACAAGGGCAAACGCGCTGCCGGCCTTCTAGAATAAGCACGAGGCTCAGGGGAGGTGCGCGTCAACCTAGCTGTCCAGTGCTACGCGGATCCCACCACATGCTGTGGTAGTGCATCTGACACGAAGTGAAGATGAGCTGAGTCTGAAATCAGGTAATGCACTAGGAAACTTCCGTAGGTATTCCAAGGTGTCACTGGAGCACCACCAACAAGCAGTGCCTTTGGAGCAATGCTCCCAAGCAAGCGCACACGACAAACACAGACTCACGCTTAACCTCTATCCACGAAGCCACTGCCTGCATAATCTTATCCTCGGCGCGCTCCCGGACTCCTCGTTAGCTTGACAGCTGCGTATTTGCGCATCCAACGCTCGCTCTCTTCAGCGAGAGTCCACAACGCCCTGCCTAGAGCGCTGTCGATAAATTCGTCTTCGTCCCCTTACATGGAAGATGAACGAACCGCTGGGTGCCTTTGTAGAAACCAGAAGAGCTCCTCCATAGTCGTGCAGCACTCGGCCGCTACTGCCCAGCTCCTGCGTGCAACAGCCTGCTGCAACTTCAAGAGCAGGAGGGATGAGTTCCCCGTCGATCCACGGCCGCCTGGCTTCGCCTTCCACGCTGAGTCTTGCTACGAGGCTGTAACAAGGCCAGAGCCCTAGCCCCTTGGGTTCTCCTGGTCTTGGTGTTTGGCGGCCATTTCTTGGAAGCTGGAGTTCTCCGGCGGCTCCTTGGGGGTGGGGTCTCTCCACTGTTGGAGGTAGGTAGGTAGGTATCTTCGGGAGCTCGAGATGCCTCCTTTGACAATGCAGGAAGAAGGTCTTACCAAGGGGACATCCTGTCCCTCCCACTACCCTAGTTCAGGTGCCCTTTAAGCCGCTCCTGCAGGTGCTTGGGAAGGCAGTGTCGCGGCCACCCAATCCAGATGTCCCGGTTGGGAGGGTGTCCCCATATGTGCCAGTGGGTAGGGTCACATGCCCCCTCCTTTGGGCGGCAGCTCTCCACTGTTGGAGTTCGATACCTACCCATTTACCTGTGGGACCTGTTTGAGTTGAACTTGATTGTTCCTCTCCCACGTGGACTTGTTCACTCCATGTTTGTTCCGCTGATCTCCGCCTGCTGTTTCGGAAAAGCCATGCTTTTATCCAAAAGTCCTGCAAACAACAACTGAACCCCGTCAGTGGCATGCAAGCTCAACACGCTTCATGTCGTCTTTTGCATCCTTCTGCATGAGGTTCATCCATACCCATTGTACGAAAGATTCATAGACCCTTGCCAGGCCTCACCACTGGCGCATACCTGGAGGCACGTAACATACAAAGAACAAGGCATGCACCTGGCCCTTTCGTGAACAATCTACTCTACAACATTCGAGAATCGTCTTTAGAAATTCGGGCATATCGCAATAATTATAACTACAGCGTTCAAAAGGCCTTTTATACTATAAATCTGTGAGTTTCATAAACTCTTGTAGTCAATGCTGACGGTCACATCTCTGATCTGGCGACCGCGACTCGTGCTCTGCGGTGCGCTCTGTCTCCAAGTTCGAAAGCAATAGTAAAATATGCCAAACCATATATTAAAAAAATCGATAGAAAAAATAGAAATATTAAACACGGCGCTGACCACTACCAATTCTGTGCCGAAGACAGTCGTGGGGCAGCTGGACCGGCTTCAAGGTAGCAAGAGGCAACACACATGCACGAAAGCTGACACCAAAGCCACAGTTGCGACCTCGGCGGCATTCTGATTTTGGTTGAAACTGTACCATGCACCTGGCTTGATGAGCTCCTCTCTAGCATCACCATGGTCTTTTCCCAAGGTACTGTCGACCCATTCACCTCTTTTGATCAGCTCCAAGCGCGCAAGTTGAGCAGCGGCGGTTTCATAAGGCAATTTGCTGACTGCCGCACGAATGTTTCTGAGTTTGGACTCACTGAAGTTCGCGTATCTCTCCCTTTCTCCCCTCTGAAACTCAGCTTTCAGGAGCTGCTCCCTGGCAAGGTCCTCAGCCACTAACCGCCGCAGCTTTCGCACATTGAGTGATCTCATATCCAGACTCTCCAGAGCGTCGTCAGGCGTCGTTAGACCTCAGAAAAAATTTCTTCTCGAACTCGTCGTCTGGTCCCACTCCAGCGCTGCGCCAGGACAATTGTATTGGGTACTGTCCTGGATGAACAGCAAAACTTCATCCGCCTGTCATTTTGCAATACCCGGATTTACAAACAGAAATTTCAATATACAACGGCACTCCTTTATTTCTGCACACGTGGCACGCATCCTAAGCTACAGGCCTCGCAATAGGGCTGCAGGCAGCCCACTGCTGGGCATAACCCGTCACACCTGTCACACCCAACAGCACAAACTGCTATGCACGAGTAAGTGAAACTGAAAACTCACCAAAACAACTACCAAAGTGCGTGCCACCAAAGAAGCATGAACGAAGAAGACAACACACAAAGTGTGTTCCGACGCGGTATGGTATGATACCGCCACGACACCAACGCGCACAACCGCAGACCATGGAGTATCCCATTTGAGTGCACCAAGCCAAGGAAAAGACAAACTTCGCACAAGCATCACATGGGGCACATGAGAACTCGCACAGGACAGCTGGCAGCTTGCGGCGCGTTCAGGGGTTTGTTACCCTTGGGTGTTGTCTCTGTACTCGTTGGTTTTGCCAGCACCCAGGAGTAAGCGTTTGTTTATGTGTGTTGGTGTTTTTGCCCGTGTCTCGTTCGTTCGATATTACTACAAAAAATGACGCAAAAGCAGGAAACACAAACACTGTGCAGACCACCATACTGGTAACCATCGCGGTGCCGAACCTACGCCGGGATAACTCGGCACACAAGACAACACGGAAGTTGGCATCTACATATGTCCAAACACGAAACATGCAAGGACGCAACACCACACGCCACCACCGGTGGCCACAGACCAACATAACACAACATAAGGAATACAAAACCACACCACAACACACCGAAGCCATGCAACAACAACAACCATATTGATAACAACAACTACAGCGACACCAACAACCTAAACCATGCCCGCAACAGCCACACCAACGACAACAACAACAACAACAACAACAGCAACAACAACAACAACCACAACAACGTCCACAACGACAACAACAACAACGCCTACGGCAACCACAGCGATGACCACAACAACAAACACGACACCAACAGCGACCACGGCAACAACACCGACAATCACAATACCAAACACCACAATAACACCCACACACCGCAACCACAACAACGACCCACCCACAACAGCACCAATAATCACCACGCCAACAACGACAATGACGACAACGGCACCTGCTGCGACAACCACAACAACCACCACAAGAACAACAGCCACAACAACAACAACAACAACACAACACAAGACTTACAACAACCACGGCAACATGTGAGGTAAATGAGGTAAACCTGATTTGGGATGATTCACATCCATCATTTACCTCCACCACTTTTCTATTTCAATAATGGAGGTATTTGGGAGTTCAAATGGGGATTTATGATTTTATTTCAATAGATGGGTGATTCCTCCTTGCCGGTAGACCTACCCATTCCCCAACCAATTAGTACCTCCCTAACAAGTCACTCGCGAATCTCACCTTATGATGGTCAGCCCAGATTTACGATGTTTTAGCACTTTGCTGCTCCTCCAAGTATGTTTTGCACTGAAATTGTACATATTCTTCTTTGTTGCATAGGTCTTTGTGTATACTTTCAACATGAGCCCATTTGCCAATTGATTTCTTTGAACTGCGTGCCTGCAGACTTCAAACTGGTAAGCAGAGGGTGCCGATCGTTCCCCTCAATCTACAGTCGCTGGTGGTTCTGTTTTGCTGTTTCGCTGTTCCTGCTCTTCGCGCGTGTCCGCTCTCTGTGATTTTCAACCTTTCAGGACAGTAACAGGCACAACAGAACGCCAAAATCCTACAGAATTCTGGACAGTGTGTTTCTTCTTCCTCCTTTTTCTTGTTTCGTTGCGTCTTGATTGCTGTCGTTGTCTTTGGTTGCTTCTAGGCCCCTTCCGCAGCCTCGTCGAGATTCCGCGCACCCCAGGCAACTACCAAGGTATTTGCGCTTCCTTTCCTTCGTCCTCCAGGCCCCGTAGGCCTGTTTTGAGGGGATTGTAAGGCTCTCCTTGAGCCTTCCCCTGAGCCTCCTTTCGGTCATCTGGGGCCGCATCAGGCTTGGTAAACTCTTAGCCGACGGTTGCCAACAGAGGTACCCCACCCCTACCACTCCTTCCACACTTTGAAAACCCAGTTTGGCCCTTTTTTGGGCCGAAAACCCAAGGATCCGCCGGATCATCAAAATCTCGAAATCCGACGCATCTCGCCTTCCTAAAGCGCGCTTTTGCTTTTGCGAGCGTGCTGGGCACTCATACACTCGCCTGCCCTAAGGTCTGGGCCTTGGTTTCGCTCCAAAAGTCCCCAACACCCCAGAATCTTGCAGGATCCAACAATCTCAAGATCCGCCAGATTGACCTCCAGAACTCGAGTTTTCGCCTTTTTGGCTTTCCCCCTCTTTTTACCAATACCCCCCACCCTTCTCACTTTGTTTGTCGTAGATGTAGGGCACCCCCCCCCGTAGTCCTCCCGATACACTGCAGCTTCTAATTCCGTCATGGCATTTCTCTCGTCAACCATGGAACTTGAGCAGGCCTGGGACTGGCATTCCCAGGAGGAGGAGTCCTTGAACCTGGCCTGGCTCACCATCCAGGATGCCAGCACGGAGCCCACTGGAGCCTTCCCCATGGAGGCCAAGTCGGGCCCCTCCTCAGCAGCGGGCCCCCAGGAGCCCTCTTCCTCGTCGTCTAGCCGAAAACGCAAGATTGACGAGGTGGAGGAGACCCCGGAGGAGCGCCAGAGGAGGGAACGGCGCGAACAGAACCGGGGGTATAAGCAGGCCTCCAGAGAACGCCAGCGGAACCCCGTACACTATCTCCAAACCAATGAAGACGAACAAATGGCGTGTCTGCGGAGCCGGATATTCCAACTGGAGCTCCAGCTGGGGTTCCGGAGTCAGGAGGTGCAGCGGCTCAAGACCGTGGTCGAGGGCCTCCTCCCTTACGTGCCTCCGGCGGTACGCCAACTCGCCATCCTCCCGGCTCAGATCGCCTAAAAGGTAGCCCCTCTCTATTTAGGATGTTGGAACCAAGGTTAGTGCCTAGCCCTAGTGTAGCCTTCCGGCACGCACACCTGAGCCCTTCCGTCTCTCGGCACGAACACACACACGCACTCGCTCACACACACACACACACACACACACACACACACACACACCGACTCACATACCCCCAACGTCTAGTCATAGTACCTTACTCCTTAGGATCAAACCACCAACGCTTCGCCTTCTCCAAAATGGACGAAAGGACTCGCCGGTTTTTGGAGGACAATGGATGGACTTTTCTTTTGCCACAATTTTTATGGCATAAAATTGATTGGGTAGCCCTTCAGGAGTTGACCCAATCTTGTCCCCAATACCTCCTAGAATTGCATGGCATGAGTCCGGGGCTAGCCAAGTTGTTGGTTATTGCCTTTAGTTTGGACGAAGCAAGTAGGGGTGGGGGTGGCTAGTTTCTTGTCATTGGTTGTCGTTCTTCTTGAGCTTGTCTCTTGTTGTTTGCTTCTCCCTAAGGATGCCCGTTGTTGATGTGACAGAGAGTATTTCTTATCGTGCCTTTGCTCTTTTACCTGATGAATTTTTCCCAAAAGCCACTCCTTTCCCAGGAGTTGTGCATTCGGGTACTTCTCGTTCTTCCCTCCAGGTGTATATATTAGGGAATAATGAGTGGGTGGCCAGTTTTAAGGAGGATGAGTCCTCTCTCCTAACCAGGGTGCACAAGCTTAAGTTGGCCCAGGAGTTGGTTTCCCAATCTCCAGGGCCCCCCCCCCATCGCAAGGTATGGCAATTGGGGAACCAATATGACCTTGTTACTCATCAAGTAGTCCTAGCAACACCAAAGAGTCCCCCACCCCCTAAAACACTTCAAGACTTTATGTTGTCCTTTCTTTCCAAATTGCCATTCCGAACCATTTGGGCCAACACAATTTTTAACCAATTCCAAGGGTCTCGTGAAGATGGCCACTTCCTTAACCCTCATGTAGACCATGCGTCTTTGTGGTTCATACCGGTCAAAGTGTCCCTCGGGTTGTGGTGTAGGGTTGTCATCCTTCGTAATATCAAAGGGTTTGGGTGGATTTCTTTTTGGAATGGTAAAAAGGCCATAGGCGGGATATTACTAACCCCGGGGTGTGTTGTCATCTCCCCCTATTCCCTCCGTCACTCCACACATGCCTTGACCAAAGCGCATATACATCGCCCCCCTCCCATTCCGGTAGGACCCTTAGGAGACCCGGATGATATGGGGTTTGACGGTGCCATAAGAACCGAGGATGGGGATGATGCCCGTGAGGAGCTTCATGCTTCAAATTAGTCAAGGGAACCCGAGACTCTAAGGCCCTTTCACCCCGACTATGCTCCGCCCGTTGAAACTCATGTAACGGAGCCCGAAATTTTAAGGGAGGTTCTTCATAGGACTAAAGTATGGCTGAAAATTCGAGGCCAGAATAAACCCGAAACTTGGAATGAATTATTCGGTCCCGAACCCAAAATACAGCCCATTAATTTCGGAGCTCTTTACGTGTATCACCAACTTCGTGTGAGGCTTTCTTTGCCCTTTGAACTTGAGGGCGAGATCACTAAGTACAATGCCATCTACCTAAGGAATGCCCTCACCCTTGATTTGGATCTGAAGGGTTCCACTCCTCGTGTCGCTTGTGGTTGTCGTCCGTTTTTGTTTTGTTTCTTTTGAATATTGTGCTAACCATAACTCCATTCACCCCCATAATTCCTTCATGGGTCTATCTCCGGACCAAGCGTCAAGACGGGCAAAGGATGACTTTGATCTCATCCTAAATAGTCCAAGCGAGGAAGCCTACAAGGAGGTGGTGCTTCGGCACTATCAATCCGGCTCCAATGCTTTATTTGCACTCTTTCCGGATAGGTTCACCCCGGAATTCATGACGTGCGTGTATGCCCTTCAATATGAAGCAATGTATTGGCCTCCCCAAAGATCCTCCTCGCACGTACCTATTAACCCCTCGCACTTACCCGCTTGAACTCAAAAACTTTTTGTTTTCTTGTCTTGTGGTGTATTTGGGTTGTCTTCTTTGCGCACATTTCCTTTTTTTTTGTCGTTGATTTCACGTTTGTTTAGTTTGGTTGATAATGACCGCAACTCCAACCTCCATGTCAAATTTTGTTACACGGGGGGACATTAGGGCTAGGGTAAGATGGATGAAGGAAGCATTCGGGGAGTTGGAAGATGAGTTGGATAGGGTGGAGGAACTCATCGATGAACCGAGTGGGGGAGAGAGAGAGGAGAGGGGTATGGAGGCCCTCATGTATGGGGAGGATTTGGGGGGATTTTGCATTCTCAAGGGGGCGGCGGGGCACATGAGGAGGGTTGAAAAGGGGGCCGATTAGTTGAAAGTTGCGGCGGGGATCTGGAGGGCCCAAGCCCTCACGTATTTGAGAGGGAAGCATGGTCCAAAGGACCTCGAGGAACAAGGGGGTACCCAAGCCTTTGAGCGGGGCTCCTCCTTCCGTGACTCCAACACTTCCACCTACACCGACATGGATTCCGACACCTACTCTAGCCCAACTAACTCACCCCAACTCACACCCACAACCCCCAACTCTCCCGCCTCCTCTTATTTTATGCTTCCTCCCAACGAGGAGGCGGCGGACCATTACTCCGCCGCCTTTGCCTACGCCGCTCCCCCTTGACCTTAGAGGGAAAGGAGGGGGGGGTCCAAATTTCGTTTGAGGTTCCATGGGGGTGGCCCCGATTTCCGTCTTTGGGGGGAACACTTGTCGTTCATGGGGGACTAATTTTCGTTCATGGGGGTCCAATTTGCGATTACGAGGGTCTCAATTTCATTTGTGTAGGTTCTATTTTCGTCCATGGGGGGTCACGTTTTGCCCATGGGGGACCCCAATTTCATTCTTGGGGGGGCAACCTTCGTTCACGGGGGACCAATTTTCGTTTTTGAAAGGCCAATTTTCGTTCAATGGGCCACATTTTCGTTCTTGGGGGTTGAAATTTTCGTTCACGTGGGTCAATTTTCGTCCTTGGGGTTGAAGGGGAGGGGTATCTTTCCCCCGGGAGGTCACATTGAGCCACACCGGGGAGTGCTCCTTGTTTTGATGTGCCAATGGTGCTATATTCTACATTCCCATTGGTCAAACTTGGTTCTCAGGTGTTGGGCCCACAGCCGATTGTCCTGCAAGGTGAGCGTGGATCGGGCAGTTATCCACGTACCATTTCCCCCCTGTACTGCATTCTGAGCCGATGTTCCAGAGAAGATTCTTCAATTCCATCAGTGTTGGCTGCACATTGATGCAGGGTGAATTGGGGCCTAAATTCAGGGACCAATCCTTGTGCAAACCCGCTGTCCTATGCCCTGTCTCTGCGCGTGGTCTTCTGCTCTGTTGAATCAGATTGGCCGGTCCAATGGCTCTCACACACTGCGTTTGTCGCCAAACCTGTGCTACCCATTTGGTGTATATTGCTGAGGTTCTCTCAAGTGCTTCACAGGGAGGGTCCTGGTGCCCCAAACAAATCAGGATCCGGGGCCTGATACCTCGAAGCAAATCACTGGTCTGCAGCATGGAGGGTGTCAATGAATGTTTGTGAACACTGCAGGCAGTATTCAACCTTTTCGTTTTTTCTGTGAGGTTGCCCCATGCTCCCCATATATTCAAGCAGCTGTAAAGCACCCCACAGAATGTACACGATTTCAATTGCTGTGCGTTATGAGGGACAGGGGTTTGAATTTAAAAACCATACATTCAACTGGAAGGCTCTGACTCCCTAAGGAACTACGCCCTTCATTCTTTTTCAGTACTATGTGGCCTTGTGTCCTTGTGGCCCTGTTGTTTTGCTGAGCAATTGTTATCCTGCCTCTGTTTGCTATTTGACATATCTTACTAAGGGGCAGGATTGCCCTCAGCCCATTGGCCTTTGAAAGGTCTTTAAACTGAAGCCTGCCGCTCTTTTCTCGGAATGCAGGTTACTGTTGAAACATGTCTCTTGCTGGTTTCAGGTTGCTCTGACACACCCAGCTGTCCTGCGCAGTGACTATGGCGCCTGCTTATGCTTGGTAGGCATGTATCATCCAACAATTATCCAATCTCGTCAGCATATTGTTTTTGGCTGCAGACTCCTGTTCAAGGCGGACGACACCTCGGGGGAACACACTGCCACTGTGCAAGTTTGTGAGACGTCAGACCCTCACAGAATGTCTGGCAGGAAAGCCTGTGTCAGGGGATTTGACCCTCAAGCCTGGCTTCATGGGTGTGATGGACCAGCTCTGTAACTGGTTGAATTCATCCCTCTCTTTCAAGCTTGGTTTCGAACAGGGCTGTTCTTGTGAAAGTGCTGCCCTGGGTCGTTGATGGTGCCAGAGGGCTCGGGGCCGGCAAGACCAGTGGGGCAGGCACGCGAGGAGTCTCCCTGGACGTTGTTATTGGGGGTAGAACCGGATACTCGAACACCAACGGAGGCGAGAGCAGCGACAACAGAAGCAAGATCCATGTTGAGTGTTATCCGGCAGAAAATCCCAGTCTATGAAGAAAATTGATGCGGATTATTCTAGATACATCTGAGTGTCCATATCTGTCTGAAAAGATTTATATAAATCCAATTATGAAAAATGTTTGGCCGATCTGGCCCGCGAGCGCGCGTCAGCGGCAAATGGCGATTCCAGCTAAATGATCGGAACGCGGCGGATTTACGGGGAATGGACCGCGGAATCAGATCCGGCATCTCAGAAATATATAGGTCTGATCCTGAGACTGAGCTGCGAGACGGCGATTCCGTCGAAGCAAAGAAAATCACCAAAATGTAGCCAATCTGGACAGAATGTCTGAAAATCTGAGCAGATGGGGCTAGCCGCACTTACACTCCCCCTCCAAAAACACACTGGGGTGTGTCGCTACGTCAACGAAGAACGTAGTGCGGGTAAGTCCCAGAAAAACATAGAAATGTAGCCTTGATGGGGCAAAATCTGCTTGATCTGACCTGATTTGGGCTGAATTGGCACTGAATCAGGATGGATGAACCTGAAATGAGACAGAATGAGAAGTGACGAACAGTCCTCCGTGCAGTAAAACATTAGGTCAAGGGCTAAAAAGCATGTAAACGTATCGAGAATCGATACCAAACCATGCATTGGTTGAGAATGAGGTAGATTATTGGTGGATTGAGTGGGGGGATCAAGAATTGGAATGACATCTCAGCGCTCTGGCACAGTTTCGCTGTCGCGGGCACGCTACGGTGTCCTCGCCGAACTCTACATCGTGTTATTCCCGCTTTTCTCGTTCTGAAAAGTGCAGCATGTGCTTCAGATTTGGCGCATCTGGCGGATGATCACAAGATTCAGCAAAATGAGAATGAATTTGGGCAGAGATGAAGGAGATTAAACAATCACAGAGAGGAAAAACAAATACAAATGTAGTCTACAGACCCTAAGTGAACCACAGAAGGTAAGGATGTTTTTCTGTTCACTTAGATCTAAACAGATCTTCGAGGAATCAGAGAAGATGACAAGGAAATCAACCTAATCTGTCCTAAAATGAGGAAATTCCCTAAGATGAAGGTGAAATGAAGCGGAATGTCTAGAACTGAAACTACTAACACTTTCGTTTAGACTAGAGTTAATATATATTGTCGTTTATTCAGCTCAATTGTGCTTTCCGGCACGTTGGTTCGCGAGCATCCAACAGATTCCATGAAAATCTGGATCATGTGATGATGCATCATGATGGGACATGCTGGCCCTGGATCCTTGGCATGTAACGCGCCGAAGGTTCGCTGAAGGCGCTTTACTGACAGTATATAACTGAGAGACACTGTATTTACAGTGGCGGCGGTGTCAATCGACTTGGACAACGCCCATCTTTCGAATGAGTCCCACAAGACACTTGGATTCACCATTTTCGACAGTTTCAGGTCGGATTGAGCTCACATTGGCGTGTGCCAAAAATACAACGAAGCTTACGGACTTCAGAGGTTGCTTTTAGAAGTCCCTAGAGCTCCTATCTGAAGGTTGTCTGAACAATTGACGTCTGGGTTTCGTGTTTTGGTTCCACTGTTGCACAGAATGATGGACAAACCTGAGAAATTCAAGGTAAATTTGAGGAATCTGGATCCGAATCTGGACTTTGGCTTCAGCATCACAGCAAATGAAGGTAAGATCTGAGTTCCTGGCGTTGCATCTGGTGCAGCCAGTACTACAGGGGGTGCCTGTAGGGGTGAATGTCGCTGGCCAGCGTTTTTACTATGTACATTTGCTTCCATCTGCACGAGTAGCCAAATTCCAAAGATGCACAGACCAACAGAGACAAGATTACCCCGAATCTGCCTGAATTAAGCCTGAGTTTGGTTTTTTCTGAACACGGCAGCACACTCCGTGGCTTTCGGTTTTCGACTTTCGATACGCTACCGAACGGAGTCCAAAGAAAAATTGATTGATTGACGTCAAATTATCAAACATTCGCAGTTCTCCACATCATGACATAAACAAAAAGAATGAACAGTGGATTGAGCAGAATGTGGTGGGATGGCTTCCTCAATTCGGCCAAGCACGAATACATGTGACCACCAACCTGTCTGGCCTGGCCCTCGTACGGCTTGGGCGCTGCAAATCAGCGGCCGAACTCGAAGCTTGGTCCTCATTTGGCTCCTGGGCTGGCCTGACCGCAGGAGGGGGGATCGACGGATCAGCCCTGGAATGTGGCTGCTGAGGGCCGTAAAAGGCTGGATCTCGATTCACCACAGGTCGTTTTCCGTCGCTCTCCACTTGTCTGTCTGGTTTCGACAGACAGTCTGTCAGGAGTACTCCAATTTCGGGGTGCTTCTTCAGGAAGTCGATGAACCCCTTGGTGTATCCATGGACAAAAGATTGGGCTGGTTCCCAGTTGTTGTGACTGGAATCAAAGCCCCTCCACTCACACAGAAATTCCCATTCGCCCTTGGCGTCACGTCTTGCTTCAACAATCCTCTTGAGTTCGTACTTCCCCCCTTCGATGACCCGATCAGACAAATGTTTCGCAGTCCAAAAAAGGGGTTTAACCTGATCCTTGGGGGAGGGGATCTCTCTCTTGAGGCGATCGCCCGAAACGTCAATTTCCCTGCTGACATCCACACGAATCCTCCACCTGTTCTCACCAAGACGCGCTGTAACAGCGAATGGCCCCTCCCACAAGGGAAGAAGCTTGTCATCTCCGTCCAGGGTGGTTTCGGATTTTCGAAGCCAAACTCGATCATCGACTTCAAAATTGTGGGGGTTTTTTCGGCCTTGATTCTGGACCCGAAGCCAGTCAGCTTGATGCTTCTCGATTAATTTCGACACAGTTTTATCTGCTCGTTGGACTTCGTCCAAAAACAGCGAAGCATCTTTACAGGGGCGAGGATTATTCAACGGCATATTCCACCAACACTTCTTTCGTCCAAAGACAATTTCATTTGCAGAAAGGCCATGATACAAAGGCGTGTTGTGGTAACGGCGAAGCAATGCGAAGAGAACTTCCATCCAATGGAAATCCTTTTCACTCGCGAGCTCCTTACGAAGCATATTAATAATTGAGCGGCCGGCTCTTTCGCCAGGCAGCGCTCGATGCGAGTGGATTTCACATCGGAGGTGGTGGATTCCAAGGCGAGCACATAATTCTCTCCACCATTCGGAGGTGTACTCTTTGCCTGAATCCGTCACCACCTCGGATGGGACGTCCCAACCTCCCATCCAGGTCTGCGCGCACCATTTGGCGGCAGCCTTGCCAGTCATCGACTCAATGTTGCAAGGCAACACTTGAATGTAGCCGGAATGACGGCACTGAATGAGGAGCACACCATTGACTTTTTTATTAGTCCAATGGCACTCTTCGTCATCGAGTTCACCGAGATAGAAGAAATAACTGGTGACTCTGTTAAAGAGGCGCTCCGGAATAGGATGAGGCCTCAGATGGCCGTGCTTCTTCGCGCTGGGGGGCGTCGAGACAGCACATTGGGCACATCCGGCGGCTACTTTCATGCAATGAGTATATAGCCGTGAGCCAAACAACCTATGTTTAATCATCGACCACAGTCGACGGCCATGTGCGTGGGGGGACTCCCATTTATGCCACCAGTTTAACACTCGGGGGGCCAGGGCGTCTGGTACGCACAATTTACCCTCCATCCACAGCTTCCCCCCATCCAACGAGTACTCTGAAAAAATCCCATCCTTGTGAGCATCTTTGGATTTGAGATTTCCAAAGACCTCTTTAAACATGGGATCCTGCAGATAATCGGACGTCCAGTCACGGATGATCAGGGAATCTTTCGGCAGGGGTGGAGTTTTGGCCGGATCTCGACGCTTAATGCCCTGGATCAACCGAAATCTACTTACTCGTCGGGTATAGTCAAACCGTTTCACACTCCCTGAGGAGGGATCGGTGACTTTTTCCACGACTTTCAGTGTTTTGGTACGGATCTCATGAGCATGCGCCGGATCTGAGATGGCCGTGATGTCATGGCACGGTAATGCGTGCTGTTTAACAGCGCATTGCATGCATGCACGTCGAATGAGTTTCTTTTCTTCTTGATCCCATTCGATTATTACATGGCGGTCCTGCTCCGTACCATGGATGTTGGTACTTTGCAGCCCCTCTGAGGCGGGGTAAGCCCATCGGCTCAGAGCATCCGCTACCGTGTTGTGTTTTCCAGGCAAATATGATACATGGAGGTCAAACAGACTGAGAAATTCGTGCCATCTGGCCCGTCAACCAGCTGGGCTCGCGACAGTATCAATGTGTTCGGTGGCCCAATACTCCAGAGATCGATGATCCGTCAGGACCTCGACTCGATTGGTGCCAACCCACGATTGGTACTTTTTTAAAGCACAGATTATGGCGTAGGTTTCTTGCTCACGCGGCGACCATTGCATTTGGCGTGGGGCTAGCTTCCGAGACCAAAATGCAAGAGGGTAATGATCGCCGGTGGCTTCATCAACCTGTTCAAGGACAGCTCCGATCGCGTACCTAGAAGCGTCGGTTCTAATGTAGAAGGGTCGGTCGAATTGGGGCACATGCAACGTGGCGACTTCACAGAGGGCCGCCTTCAAGTGATGGAAGGCCTCCTCGCACTCGTCAGTCCACTTGACACGAACCTTTGAACCTGCCTTGCCCGCATCTCTCCCTACCCTCAATAATTCAGTGAGGGGGGCAGCAAATTTGGCATAATTCGGCACAAAAGTGTGGTAAAAATTGCAACAACCCAGGAATCCTCTCAACTCCGTGATCGTCTCAGGGCGCTTCCACTTCTGAATAGCGACGAGCTTCCCTGGACTGGGTCGTCGGGTGCCATTCTCTAGGAGAGAACCACAAAATTCGACTGATTTTAAAAATAATTTTCCCTTCTTTGGCCCACAAATCAGCTGATTGGCGTCAAGAATGTCCAAAACTTGGTTCAGCTGTTTCTCATGTAGGGCCACCAGCTCGGCTTCGGTCAGTCCCTCCCCCTCCGTCGCGATGATTATGTCATCTATGTACACACTCACGAAGGCACGAAGCTCAGGATGGGCTGTAAAAAGCACATCCTCCATCATTCTTTGAAAAAAAGATGGGGCGTTCTTCAGGCCCATGGGCATGACCGTCCACTGGACTGGGCCACATGGCGTGCACATACAGGTGAGAGGTCGGCTGTCCTTCCTCAACGGCATTTGGTGAAAGCCGTGACGGAGATCCAGCACAGAAAACAAACGACCTCTTGCCCTCTTGGCGATTTCCTCCTCAATGAGGGGCAGGGGGTGCGAATCTGCCTTGGTTTCGGCGTTGAGATTGCGAAAATCAACAACCATTCGCCAACCATCAATAGTGTTCTGGTCTGCAGGCGGCGGCTTCGGGACGGTGAAGGGTGCACAGCACCATTCGCTGGTCATACAACCCTCAAGCCAACCAAATTCCCTGAGATTTCTCTCGATGATTTTTCTGAGGATCTCATGTTTATGTCCATGATTTTCATAAGGGCGCTGTTTCTTCGCCTTATAACCTTCACGAAGCTCGATGAAGGCTTCACCGAACTGTCCACGGACTGGGGGGTCTTTGATCAACTTTCCTGAAAGGGTTGTGTCCTTCCGTTCCTCAAAAATCTTTTCTCTTGTCTTGGAACACAATTCAGTGTCCACCTGATCGCCAGGAATTACTGTCGAAAAAACTTTGGCGACTTCTTCCGCCTTGGCAGGAAGAATCTTCTTACGGATGTCCCTAAACAGGTCCGTATCAACTGCCTCTTGAAGATAGGTGGGTCGAGTGTCGACATTCCAGAGATTATCTTCGTGATCCAGCTCCTCAAAAGGATCTATGAAAGCTTCCACAGGGGGTTTCTCATAAAAAACTCTGAATTTGCGGCGCCATTTAAGATTTTTCTTCGCCCGTGCACTGAAGATTCTTTTCGATGTCGATCGTATTGGGGAAGAGGGAGACGAGGCGGATCCATTGGACGTTAAATCACCTTGGGTATCTGACGGACAAAAATCAGAAAAAATAGATTCATCATCAGTACCACGCTCAACCTCAGATTCAGACCCAACACAAGAATCAGTACCAGAATCAGCAGAATTAGAGTCAGAAAGCTTTCCATCCACCAGGAATGCAAGCGAATTCCAGGACCGCTGTGGCAGAGGACCTGTGTCGTCCCTGGCATACAGCTTAATCTTCCTGGGCAGTTCGATGTAATCTACACAAATGTCTTGTAATTCCTGAAACCAAGGCTTGTCGTCCCACAAGGGCACAACTAAAATCGCCTGGGTTTTATCTTGCTTGATTTTGTGGATGACCTGCTGGATTAAGTGAAACGAAGGATTAATCCATAACTTCTCGTCCCATTTATGGGTCCAAGCGTCGCGAAAATGCTTGTCAAAGCGCTTGTTCTCACGGTTAGCAAAGGCATCATACTGTGGCCAAAAGGAATGGTGTTCATGAAAATATTCACAAATTGCATCGCGCCATTTGTCGACAACTCTGTAGGATGAAGAGTGCCAGCGCGAAGGGCGTCGTGGCTGGGAGTCCCTACGAAGACATTCTAACTCTCGGGAGTAATCGGCACTCCCATTCACCTCTGCAATGGTGACATCTTCACCAAATTTTGGTGTAACTTTTTGCTTCAAAAATTCTTCTGCACTTTTAAACCCTGCGTGCAAAAAACGAAATTCAGGACGCTCCAAGGGACCTGACTCCAGCAAAAAACATCGCCGATGACCTACGGGCGCCACCCTGTTCTTGCGAAGCCAAGGATGGCCCAAGTAAAGGTCATACTTTATGTCGGCACGATAGAAGTAGTCATCCTTAAGGACAACTTCCTCCACATTACCTTCTTCCCAAAGGTCTTGAGCGACCAAATGAGTTGATATATAACAACCGCGTTGCCCACCTGCGAGAGAATGTCCAGAAACTCCCTCGAGGGTAACAGGATGAGGCGATTCAAACACGCAGTCGTCGGGTAAGAAAGAATTGGATTGGAGATTTACCTCTGATCCATTGTCACACAAACAAGTGGCGAGGTGGAAATTTCCCTTGCAATCAGAGACCCACAGCTTTGTGACAAACTGACGGGCCCTGTGCTTTAACTGTACACCAACCTCGTCCACTACAACAGAAGGATCCGCTGCCGGATCCAGGGGAGAGGAGACAAGCGACCCTACATCAAGTAATGGTCGATCAGGAACCTGGGGATCATGCCTGAAATCGCCTGGGGAGGGGCGATTTTCGTGGCTCCCCTAGGCGTTCTGACCTCCAGTGGCTGCGTTAACATTGTGAACACAGCCTGATTCGTCGATCCACTCATCTTGGAACGGATCATCTGCTGGATTCAGGGCATTTTCGACATAATCTCGATCCGCATCGGACAACTGATCTGCACCTGAGATCTGATCCACACGATGGTTGCCCTTTCCACGTCCACGGCCACGGCCGCCGGATGATGGACCACCACCGTCGCCACGCCCTCTGCCCTTACCAGAGAAAGGGGTTCCCGAAGGATTTCCCTTACCTTTACCCTGGGATCCTGGAGCATTTCCCTTGTTTGTACCGGATTGAGGGGTTTGGCCTGGATTTCGATTTCCGCCTCCGGCGTTGCCATTGGGATTTGTTTGGCCGTTCGGCTGCCCACCGGAGCCGGATGGAGTCCGATTTCCTTTGCCTTGGAACCCGCCAGGGCCTCCAGTATTTTTGTTTCCACCGGAGGGGGGCGAATTCCCTTTTCCCCCTTTCCACCATGCACCTGTCTGTCATTCCTGTCTGAATTCTGCGGATGACTGATATTTTCACCAATCACCTTGTGATCGTAAGGAGACCATCGGTGATTACCAGTAGAATGCGACTTAGCTCGGTTCGTAGAACCTAAGAGAAGACAGATGCTACAGTGATCCTGAACATTCCGGGTGTCATTCACCTTTTTGTTGCCCTTTTGGGCCCCATTTTGGGTGTTTTGCTGGGTATTCTTGTTTCCCCCAAGACCCTCATGGAAATTTTGATTGGCGGCGTCAGCGAGCCGCTCAACCTCTTCCCACAGTTCCTGCGGGGTGAACGAAAACACCCATTTCCTGGCCTTCAGGCGATGGCCGTGGAAACTTACTCCCCTATTGAGGACTTGGACAAACAAGTCCCGATCCTCGTGTTCATTAAACTTGATTTTCCACGTGTTTTCAGTGAATTTCACCTTGGTAAACGACGTGGGGGAACACTTTTGAAGTGATTCCCTGACAGAAAACCTGTTGGCCGAGGCATCGAAGCCATCGACCTCCGCCCACCAGGTCTTGAACTTTTCTTCGGACTGTTTATTCCGAAGGGTGGCGGCAGTTTCGGAGGGGATCTTGTCAAAAATCAGATTTTTCAGCTCGGCACTAGAAAATTTTTCGCCTGAATGTTCAGACTCTTCCACTAAGTTCCAGAAGCGCTGTCTCTTGTCTTGCACTTCGTGCAAGATTAATCGCGAGAATGAAGGAAAATTCTTCAACATCTGGTGGTAATGGTCCTCTGGCAGCCGGGATCCACGTACCTCCAACTGTTCCCACACCTCATCAAAGGTAAGGGGGGAACTTGAATCCTCACGATCACTCCAGGTCCTGAGCCAAGTGTTGGCCGGCGCTCCCTCAAGGCAGTCCAAGAGGGCCATCAGGAACTGATCATCCTGGAGCTTTTGAGTCTTAACCCACAATTTAAACTCCCGTTGGAACTGAGGCCAACGTCTGGGGTTCCCATTATACTTCGGTTGCTTGGCAACCTGACGAAGTCGCAATGAAGTAGGATTAAGAAGTGAATCCAGCCCAACACCGGCCGTAATGGCAGACACCTTGGCGGCATCATTAGCCACACCAGCTCCGGCGAGGGTCTGGGCGAGCAACATCTGGGCTAATGCATTGGAATCAGCAGCAGGAAGGGCAGTACGGGAGGCAGTTCGCTTGGCATTCTGAGCCTCAGTCCTAGCCTTCGCCGTCCTACTCTGAGATCGAGAGATTGTAACCCTTTCCTTTAGCTTAGTCCTGCTGATCCTTGCATCGGTGGTCTTAGAGTCCACCGAAGGAGCAATCGAAAAAATTTCTGTCGCCTCCTCCGACGGTTCTGTTGCTTGTTCCACCGATGATGCGCCCTCAGACCGCATGTGGGTCTTGAAAAGATCTTTAATTCCCAGCGTTTGAATGATGAGTTGCATTTGATCTTTGAGCAATTGGAGCTCAGAGTCTCGCTGGAATCTGCAAGAGCAGTCGGCAGGACAGTACATACCGTGTCCTGAAGGGCCTGAGCAGGCTGTCGGACCGCTAATCTCAGTGGTCCGCAGCCAGGAGTCCACTTGGGGAGCTCCTTCAGCCCTAATTTCCAGGCTTGCCTGCCTGGCTGCCTCTAAAATTCCTTCCTCAACCGCGGCGGCTAGATCGTCGCGGATGGAAACAGGGGGACGAGGGGCGGAGGACCTGGCAACAGGTGCCTTGGTCTTCTCCTTCGGGAAGGGGCTTGCCTCCCAGATCTGCAAAAAAATGGCAAAAGAGTCATCTTCTTGAGAAAGCCACCACATCCTGGTATTAATTTCTTCCTGAAGTAGGAAAAAATATTCCATTAAAAAATCAGAGGCGATTCTTTCTTGTCCTATCAGCTTAGACGTGGCTAATAGACAAAGGGCCTCAAGCGCCTCAAGGTTACGGGTCACTTCTGAAGACAAATGGTTGTCCCATTGTGCCCAAGAGGCTGGTCGATTATAGGTAGGTACCTCACCTGGACCACCCATCTCAATGTCGTCAATGTCGGCGTCGATGGTCTCAAAATGTGGACCTTGGTAAGGAGTATTAGTACCTGCCAGGTCCGTAAGCTCCACCGGAGCGTTGCCATCGGCGTAGGCTGGGAGATTCCAGCTGCTTGATGGCCAATTTCGACTGGGTTCTTGATGGTAATCTGGGCCTCCACAGCTGCTGATTTGTGCCCTTCCTGGGCAGCTTGGGCTTGTGCAAGGCATTCCTCTCAAGGCCTCGTTCGCACAGCACCACGGCAGCGTAATTGTTACGTCTCCAGTAGCGGCGGGGTCTACGGGGCCGTACTGGGGAGCTAGCTGTGGTTGGGACAACAAAGGAACAACATTCAGGTAGCCTCTGCTACCATGAAAGTGCTGCCCTGGGTCGTTGATGGTGCCGGAGGGCTCGGGGCCGGCAAGACCAGTGGGGCAGGCACGCGAGGAGTCTCCCTGGACGTTGTTATTGGGGGTAGAACCGGATACTCGAACACCAACGGAGGCGAGAGCAGCGACAACAGAAGCAAGATCCATGTTGAGTGTTATCCGGCAGAAAATCCCAGTCTATGAAGAAAATTGATGCGGATTATTCTAGATACATCTGAGTGTCCATATCTGTCTGAAAAGATTTATATAAATCCAATTATGAAAAATGTTTGGCCGATCTGGCCCGCGAGCGTGCGTCAGCGGCAAATGGCGATTCCAGCTAAATGATCGGAACGCGGCGGATTTACGGGGAATGGACCGCGGAATCAGATCCGGCATCTCAGAAATATATAGGTCTGATCCTGAGACTGAGCTGCGAGACGGCGATTCCGTCGAAGCAAAGAAAATGACCAAAATGTAGCCAATCTGGACAGAATGTCTGAAAATCTGAGCAGATGGGGCTAGCCGCACTTACATCTTGTTCCCCAGCTGACTTTCACTTTGTTTGCTCTTTGAACCTGAAGTTCCCTTGGCACACAAAGATGGTCGTCATTTCTGCTTGGACAGCATGCCCCCAGCACTCAATATCTTAAGAAGTGCAAAGTTTGCAGCATGCAGTGGACAACCCAGAGACCATTGACCCAGGAATTGCTGAACATTCCTCGCATGTGGCATAGACACAACACTTGGGCTGTGCTTATCTGAGATGTGGCACAGTCATGGAGCAACTCTGATACTCCAGATTTTCTCAGACTCCAGATTTTCTCAGATGTCACTCTGTGCTCGATTATCATAGCTCCCAGATAGAGCAACTGGCGTAGACTGGCGTAGACCTTTCGTCAACAGCGCATTTATCCTGCAGGGGACTTGGATTGCTCTGTATGGATTGTCTGGACTTGAGTGAGGTTAGAAACTCTCTCCCTTTGCGGGCTCGGACCTGCATCTTGCAGGCACCACTCACAAATTTCTGCATTTGATGCTGAGGCACAGAAGCATTTCATCGCTGCTTGCAGTGATACGTCTCTGTTGTTTGGGATATTCGAGGCAGGAGGGTGCAGCTCTCAGGACCTATGGTCTGTCAAAGCAAACACCGTAATCCTGTCTGCGGACTTGCGGTCGTCAAAGTCATATTGCCAAATGGGTTTCCCATTGAGCAGTTGTCCGCATTGGGGTGCCTGAAGTTTGTCCGTCGGAACGAGCCAATCGCCCTTTTGACCTTAGCCACCTTTGGCTTTAGTCCCAGGGTAGCTTTAGTCTTAGGGCAGATTGGCATTTGAAGGCAGGTTGAATTTTCAGCAGAGCGTGGGAGGGGGGGTTTGCCCTGTCGGTAAATTCAAGAGAGGGGCGGGAACCTGTCTTCAATTTCTCTACACGTCGGGTGTGTCCTTGCTGTAGAATCAGGGCACAATTTCACGTTAATCGTCTCATATTTTGCGTGGTACAAACAATGTGGAGGTGGTCTGGTGAGTATATGCCAGCCAAATGCCTTTGGCAGTGCCACAGCACCCCATGATCTTAGCCAGATAATCAGTAGGAGTGCAGCGCCCCCCCCCCCCCCCCTTGCGCCTTTGGCGTTTCGGATTGAGGGTAGGCCTATAGCATTTTTGGCTTGCCGAGTAGGGGAACTTAGGGTTGCATTCCCCGAACATGGCAAGCCAAGATGAGTCCTCGGAGTAGGGTGTGAACTTTGGGGGGGAGGGGGAATTACCCCCCCCCCCCCAAGCTCTCTCTGGTTCACAGAGAAGTCAGAAAAACACACCCGAATGAGGGTGACACGCCGCTCCTCTCAAACCAGAAACCACGGGGGGGTGGGTGAAAAGGGGGTTGCTCGGCGTAGGCAATGTGCCGTGACTCAGTGAGGTAACACACTACCCTTGCAGATACTCCTCCAAATACTGAGCTGGCCCTTTGTCCTACTCCTGCGCCAACTTGGGCGCTATCTAAAAATACAAGTGTGCACTGATCTGTGCTGGCCCCCTGCCCTACACCTGCGCTAGCTGGGGCGCCATCCAAAAGATCCAGTGTGCTTTGTATGAGTTGTTTCGAATTCTGGAGGGGGGGGTAGTCCAGACCTTTTTTGTCCAGATTTCGAAAGTTCTACTCAGTGCGACGCAGTGCGTTTCATGTGGCAGCACCGTTCCTCCTGTAGCTGAAGCAGTGAGTGTGAAGGGAGTTGCTGCTCTTCATCTCCCGCAAGACAAGGGGGCTGCATTCACTTTGGAGGAGCGGAAGGCACACTGTGAAGACCAGCAAGTGGAACGCTGCTATGGTGCCTACAGCCAAATTCCGACCAATATCGAGAAAATACCAGTACCTCCGCCACCTTCAGGAGCGCAATGAGCACTTGTACTACGCTGGCGGAGATGAGGCCGGTTATCTACACTCCGACCGTGGGAGAGGCCTGCAGGAAGTACAGCTGCATGTGCCAACTTCCCCCGTGGTCTTTCCTTCTCTGTGGACAACATCAGCAATGCTGACCAGATGTTGGGCGGGACAGTTCTGCCATTCTGGGGATTGGTGACCAGGGTTACTCCCATTGGCAAGCTCGCCTTATACACTGCTGCTGGAGGCGTGAGCCCCTTCCAGACGTGCCCAATTACACTCAATGCGGGTACCGGCCGTGAGGATTTGCTCAGTGATCCCATGTACCTGGCAGTGAAAACGATTCGACTGACAGGAGAAGCTTACATGGCAATGATGGAGTTTGTATGAAGGACGCCGTAAGATGGAGTCTTACAAAGCGACAGCGCCCAGACCACTGAACTGGCCAAGCCATTAGCTCCCGATGGTGGTGTTCCTGACCTGCTGCAGACAACTAAGGGCTCGAAAGCCACAGGCCTCGTCGGCTTGGGCGGTATTCCAGGGCAGTTCACTGAGGCAATTGTTAAGGCAGTTGCTGCAAACTGTGAAATTCACACCATTTTGCCTCTGTCCAACCCCAGCGCCAATGTGGAGGCTTTCCTGTCGTCGCCAAGTGGATGGACAACAGGGCCCTGATTGCCTGTGGCAGCCACAGACGACGTTCCATTGCCCGATGGCGGCGCAGTTCCCATTGGACAGGGGAACAACGCATTCGTCTTCCCTGGTTTGGGTGCTGGGGCTGTCTGTGTGGGGGCTACAAAGATCACGGACAACATGGTCATGGAGGCTGGTTACACAATGGCTGAGTAGTGCTGTGAGCAGTGGCCTGAGTTGAAGCGCCTGTACCCCCCTGTGAATGAGATGCGGATTGTTGGCAAGGAAGTCGCCAAGCGTCAGGCGCTCTAGGCTATCATCAAGGATGGAGTGGCCGCTATTTCTGACCAGAGTGTGGGTATGGGTCCGCAGATGGTATAGCTCCTTGGGCCATTGGATCAACGCTCACCTTCTGTATCCTCGTGGATGGACCTCTGACTGGCGCTGCCCTGAATCCAGCCCGTACCCTGGGTCCCAATCTGTATGCCAACGCGTTTTGGAGCACTCCCAATACCATGAGCCACGGTTCCCACATCTCCGTCGATGAGGACGTTACCGGCAGCGGGACCAATGAGACGGTCGCTAGCGCCACTACTTCTTTACCAGGGGTATCAGCCAACTGATGACGGGGCCCTGAGCGATCGAGGGGCTGCACCTCTTCAGGTGCAGGGCATGCGCGTTGGCTGCCCCCTGTGTGTTCTTGCTGCAAAGCAGTGCTGCTCAAGTTGCTGGCACTGTTGCTGGTGTCCACAGGCAGTGCAACCAGTGTCCAAGTCCAGTGCTGCACCATTCCCCCTTTTCTCTTTTTTGTATATTAGGGTAGTCAGTCGGGCACAGCCATGGCCAGAGCCCTGGACAGTGCTCCCCGAGTATATTTGAGGGCTTTCTGCCATGCCCTGCTGGGGACCACTTTTTCCCTTGTGCCCTTCAGGCTCTCTCACACCTACTGACCCACTTTGTGATTTCAGGATTCCCAGTTGCAGGCAAAAAGGGGGGGGGGGGTCACAGTGAGTGCAAGTGGCCCAATGCTGGGTTCACAGCGATAGGTCTGACAGTAACTGATGGCTTAGCAGTGGGAAAATTGGCTTGGAGGAACAGCCAACTTATAGCCTAAGTCTCGCTGCTCTCTGTCTATGCTGTCTCTCTTGGCCTGCAGTCTGGGTGCATCAAGAGCACGCTGGGATGCCGAAGGATATGGCAGTTTCCCACTGAATATCCTGGTTTCAGATTCATTTTATTCTCACTGCGTGTCTATCAATGTTGAGCGGACTACATGGCCGCTCCGGCACACACACATGTTCGTTTTTCAATTGGATGGGGGGGCAGCCCCAGCACAATGCGCGGACAGTGCAACTAATTGTGTGTCAGAGCGGCGGAGCAGCCATTGTCTCAGTCAGTTGTGGGGCATAGCTCTAATGTGTTTGCCAACTGCCATTCAAGGGATGGCTGAGGTATGGAACTCTAAACTGTTGCCCTTCCTGTGTTACAGGCAGTTGACCAATAAGACAAGCGTTCTGGTTGATCCTGCCATATGCTACTCCCAAGCACCAAGCTATGCAAGCGTCAGAATACCTGGGATCGAGAGTGAATCTGTGAATGGCTCATTACACCTGCGACAGTCTGATAACTGTGCACTGTTTGCTTGGGGCTCTCATGGTCCCCTGAGGTATCGGTCCGGATACTCACCTCAATTGGGTGGCTAAGGCATGGAAGCTCTGAGCTGTGGCACGTTCCTGCGGCACTGGCAGTTGGCCGATTTCAAGACTAGGATCCGCCCAGGGCTGTGTGCGTAAGTGATTCTGACCGTCGTCCTACGGTGATTGTATATAGGGTATTCAGCCATAACCAGACATGGCCAGAGCCCAATGAACGCTTTTGCTTGAGTTTGAACGCATCTGAGTACGGGGGGGGGGGGCTGGTTGGTAAACTCCTAGGTGCCTGGGATTCCCACCATTTCACCATACCCCGCCCCATGTCCGACCTCCCCTTGTTTCCTTTTCCCTGGGGAGAGGGGGGGGGGGGTCACTGATTCGTCGTTGCCTCAGTGAGTCGTCGTTGCGTGTCCACCTCCTTTCTACATATCCCTTGCCCTCCTCAGACCTCTAACATTGTTTCCTCAAGGCAAGAGAAGATTTTCGCAGATTCAGCCATGAATATTGATCTGATTGACTTGAGGGATCGTCCCCTCACGTCCCCATGGGCCCTCAGACGCCCCCACGCACCCCCACTTGCTCCCACGTGTCTGAGGGTGTTCCCAAGCGTTCCCACATGTCCCTGCGGGTTCCCAAGCACCCACCATGCATCCGCGCCTGTCTCCAAGCGTCCCCATGTGTTCACAGGGGGTGGGCGAGTGTATTGGCATTGACAAATGATGAACAAGGTATGTAGGGGCCCCAAGGCGCCTTGTAGGTTACTCTCAAGACTGTCTCAGGGCAGCCTCAATTTGGCCTTTAAACATGCTGCCCAGGGGGCAGCCAGCCTGCAGCCGGAGAGCTTATTCCTATGCCACGCTTCCGAGTCAAGTGCTCCCATCAGGTAGAGCAGGGCTGAAGGCATTCCTCACTCAATTTCTTGATTCATATACCATTGTATGTCCGGCGTGTCCTGTGCATACTCGGCGTACCCCAGATGACAGTTTCTGGGTGATATACCCCCCCCCCCGATGGGAAATCTGACATTCCAGCCTTAAGATGATTGTAACCAGGGCGACTTCTTCCCTCCTGGGCCAGGCAAGGTTTCTCAGTGTTGCAGCACCAGTCGCCCTGAGGCCAATGCCAACATGGGCCACGTGCTTTGTAAAAATAGCCAGTCTGTAGAATTGCTTTGAATTTTGATGTATGCTATATATATTCTCCCTTCCGCTTGTTATCTTTTGGCATTAGTCCAAAGATTTTTATTAGGTAAGCGATACTCCCCTCAAGTCCCCATTTTGATGAACACATCCATAAGTTTCCCGTAGGTAGTTTAGTTTTGTGCCTCCCTCACAACATTTGTTCCTCCTTTTTGTTGTCTTGTTGTCTGCATATATATGTCTATATATATGCCCATGTGTCCACATTTGTTTTTTTTGTTGTTTTGTCTCTGATTTTAATTCGAGACTGATTCCGTTTCTTTCAGTGTTTCTCAGAATTTGGTTTTTGCACTGCTGTTCCCAGGCTTTAGTCCAGGGGGTATGTGCAAGGGCAGGAAAAGGGGGTGGGATATGGGTGGCACAACTCCAAAGACCTAAGTTTAGTAGGAATTTAGATGAGTACGTAAGACTTTTCACCATGTGTTTCCATTCTTTTTCAGAGTAGCTGAAAATGTTTTTTGTTGTTGTTGTTGTTGTTAGTGACCATAAATGAAATGTTTGTTTTTCATTTGCTTCAGCACCGAGTCCAGGGGTGATATAAACCTGGCTAGTTTTGCACTTTGGTTTTTTTGTGGAGGAATTAGCCAGGATTTAGAGGCCTTCAATTTGCGGGAATCCCCCTGGTTGGATGGTGATTGAATTTCGGTGTTCTAAGTTTTCAAAACCCTTTGGTTTTACGTCGTTTAGTAGTTTGCAACAAGTAGCAATATGGCTTTCACTTACATACCACGTCACGTTCCGTGGGTCTTTGAAATCAATTGTTTCGATGAGGTAGAGTCTAAGATCCACAGGGTCTTTAAATGAGTTACCTTTTTCTTTTCAATTGATGTATAGTAAAAGATTCCTAGGGAATAAGGGACACTTTGTGCATCGTCCTGGTTCATGAACATACCTTTCCTTGAGACCCTTTGGGCCTAAGGGGAAGACTCAGGATTACTTTGTTCCTTGTGATTTTGGTTTGCTTCTTAGTTCCTTCCCCCCCAATTAGTTTTATTTTGAACGCCACTTTTAGCCCTTTAGATGGCTACCGAAAAGTGGTGAAATTTAGACCCTTCATGCAGGGTCTACGGGGGGTGTGAGGTAAATGAGGTTTGAGGTTTGAGGTTTGGTTTTGCGGGTACTAGACGCCTTTCGGCCCCGGAGGGCCACCTGGTCGGGCCAGGTGATATCCTCCCCACCGGGTCCTAGTGGGGGGCCCTCCAAGACGCACCTCCTGCCTGGTGGCGGAGTCCCCCGGGTTCACAGGGCTGGGAGCCCCGTCCTTCCCCGGCTTCCCCGTTTCGCCACTCCCCGGGCAGTGCATCAATTTGCAGCCGTGGCTGCGGTCGCTTACCCACTGCGTCGCCCCCCTAATGCGTGGTCGCCCGGGGCGCCGGCGCCGCCGGGCCCGTGCTACTCGCTTGTCGCCAGTGGGACCCCCTTGGGCTGGCGCGGTGGCTGCCTAGCCTAGGGGTTCGGGCGTGGCGTTGTGCGCCACTACTGCCTTGGCGGGTGCAGTGTCCCGTCTGTGTGTGCGCGGCGCTCGCGGCCGGTGCGGGGAGTTCGGGCCGGTACCTGGTGTTGTGTCTCTCTCGTTTCCCCCTTCCCGCCCCGCGTGTTCCGCGCTGCGTGTGGCGGGCCGTCCCGTCCGGGTGTCCCTTACCCTCGCTTGCTGGTACGACATTCCACGCGGTCTGTGCGTTCCGCGCGCTCGGTCCGGTTGCCCTTCCGGTAGTCCCCGCGTGCCCTTTACGTGTGTGTGCGCTCGCACTCCCGCGGCGTCCGCTCCCCCCCCTCCTGGGTGGTGTGGCGTGCGCACCTCGAGCGGTCCCGGCACTGGGCGCTGGTAGGGCCGTTCCACGTGGTCCGTGCCCCTCCGCGTGTCCTGCGCCGGTCCCTTGCTCCATCTGGCGTGCTTCGGGGGGGGCGGTCCGGTCCCGGTTCCCCCCTACTTGGCTTGGGGTTGTGGGGGTGGCGGTAGGGCGTCCCCGGGGGGGGTGCCGTCTACTGTTGCGAGGGGCGTCTGGGGTCAGGCGCTCCCCCTCCCCCGACTGCCCGCCTACTGGGCGGGCTGTTGGGGTCCGCTATCCATGTGTTGTGGGCGCGGGCGTGCGGGTGTGGGGGCCCTTCTCTGTCCCCTTGGCCTGCACGCCCTGTGGGGGCTGCCCGCCGTGGGGCGGGTCCGTGGCGTTCGTATGCCGGGGGGCGGGCTGGGGGGGGGGGGGGCGTGCGCCGTACCCCCCGTTTGTGCGGCCAGGGGGGGGCCTGTAGGGCGGGGGGTCGCTCTGCCTCGTTCCGTCCCTCTGCCTTCCCTGGGCAGGCAACAAAGCGGGTGTCACTGGTGTCGTGCTGTCCATGGGGGGCGTGGCCCCCCAATACCACTCCGGTTCGTGTTCGCCCGCCTTCTCGGGGCGCGATTTGTGCGGCGTCCTGGCGCGTTGGCGCGGGCTAGCTTGTTCTCCGCGGCCCCTGTGGGAGCCGGCGGCTGGGGCGGGGGGGCGGGTCGCGCTCCAGCTCCTCTCTCGGGCGGGGGGGGGGACCATCCCCCCTGCCTCGGAGGGTGGGGGCCGGGGCCCCCGCGGCTTGCGGGCCGGTGGGGGGGATGGGGGGGGGGGGTCGCGCCGCGGCCTCCCTGCTCCCCTTCTGGGTGGCGGCCTGCGGCACTCTGTCCTGGCCCCCCTCGTGTCGTCGGCGCACTCCCTGCCGGCGTGTGCGTGCGGTCGGGGTCGCGGTGCCGCCCCGGGGTGGGGGGGTTGAGGGGCGGCCCGTGGACCGCTCACCCGGGGGCCCCTGCAGACCTAAACCCCCCCTCTGCCCTCCCTGAGTGGGCTGCGGTCACGGGAGGGTCATGTAGGGCGCGGCCTCCATACTGTTCCGGTGCGCCGCCGTGCGCCGCCCCCATGCTTGGTGCGCGCGTTGCTCCGGCACGCTGGTGTGGGCTCGCCCTGCGGCCGCGACCCCCGCGGGAGCAGGCGGCTGGGGGTGCTGGGGCGCGCAGTGTGCAGGTCCAGCCGCATCCCCCCCCCCCCGCGTCGCAATCCCTTCTGGGGGGGGGGGGGGCGTCCCCTCGGCTCCGGGAGGGCGGAGGGCCGCTCCTGTGGCTCCCAAGCTGGGGGGGGGAGCGGGGGGGGGGGTGGGGGGGCCGCCCCCCCCGCCCCGTCGGGCGTCGGCCGTCGGCCTGCCATCCGTTGTCTCCGGCGTGCTCCCCCGGGGTATACTCGTGCCGTGGGGCCTGCCGGGCGGCCGCGGGCGTCGGGCGCGGTCCGGTCGGCCGCAGACGGGCCAGTGCGGCGGGGGGGGGGGGGGGGGAGGGGGGGGAAACCCCCCGCCCTGGTTCGCGCCCCCGTCTTCCCCGGGCCGGCCTCTGACAGGGCCGCTCCGTTTGCGCCGTCCTGGGTGCCGCCGGTTCGCCGTCGGCCGGCAGCGGGCGGGGCGTGCGGGTGCCTGCCTCGGCCGTGGTGCCCCCGCACCCCGGGTGCAGCGGCCTCTTCTGGGGCGGTGCGGGGCCGCCGTCTCTTTGGTCTGCCTCCGTCCGCTCATGGGCCTGAGTGGGGGGGGGGGGGGGGTGGTCCCCTGGCGCCGCCTCCTGACGGCCGGGGGGGGGGGCGGCATGGCGGTCCCGTCCCCGGGGGCCAGCCATCGGCTGGGGGGTCGCACCCTTCCCCCGCCCCCCTCTACCTAGAGCCGGACCCTCGTGCAGGCCTTCGCTGGGGTCCCTCATCCCCCCTGCCGTCGTCGCGCGGCGCTGGCCGGCCGGGGGCGGCCGTGAGGGTTAGCGGTCAGCGGTTAGCGGGCTGCGGGGCAGCAGGTTCCCCCCCTTGCTCGTTGTCTCCGCCCTCCCTCCCGCGGGAGGTGGCGCGCGCTCCTGCGTCATGCCGTACCGAGGGGGGGGCGTGGGTCGGGGGGGCCAGCTCCCCCCCCCACTTTCTCGCGTCCGCCGTCTGGGCCGTCACCTGCGCAGCCGCTTGTGTGGGGGCTGGGGCTGTGGCGGCAGCGGGTTGCGCCGGCGGTAGCGCCAGTGGGCGAGGGCGCTGCGCAAGGCCCGGGGGAGCCAGTTGTTGGCGTCCGCATTGGTGATGCGGAGCACCGCCCCCTCTTCCAGGAAGGCCGGCCATGTCGGCTCCCTGTCGGGCCACGACGCCCGGATCACTGACCTGAGGACCCTCTCATGGTCCTCTGGGGCTGCCCACCCCCCCGGGGGTACCTCTCGGTTTCCTCCGTCCCTCCGGAGGAGCACGGCATCGAAAGGCCGGTTCCGCATCCCCCTGGTGGTCCCCTGGTAGGCCCAGCACAACCATCCGTACACCTCCCCAACCAGGGGGAGGGCCTCCTCCCCCAGAGGGTCCGGGACCGTGCCCCAGTCCCGGTCCCAGGGCCGGGCCCCCTCTGCCCCTTGCGCTGGCTCCCCCCGCTGCCCTTGTGCCTGCGGCGCCGATGCCGCGCCCCGCCCCCCCCCCCCCGCGGAGGCCATCTGCGCTGGCTCCGCTCTCGGCGCGGGGGGGGCTTGCTGGTGCTGGGGTCGTGGGGGTTGGGGGGGGACGAGCTTGCCGGCGTCAGGGTCGATGTTGTAGAGGTGGTGGTGGTGGTGGTGGTGGTGGTGGTGGGTGTGGTGCGCTGGCATCTCTTGGATGCCGGGGGGGATGCACCTCACCGGCTGCACGTCCGGCTGCGGGGGCGCCCCGCTCCCCGCCCCCCTCCCTTCGGCCCGCCCTCCCCCCCGGGCTCCCATGCCCCGTCCCGCCTGTCCCTCGGGGCCCGCGGCGCCCTTGCCCTTGCCCTTGGGCCCCTTTCCGGCCCCCTGCCCGTGCCGCGGGTCCCGCCCTCTGTCCCCCACGCCCTGGCCCGCCCGCTCGCCCACCGTCCCTCGCCCCGCTCCCTGCACCTGGGCGCCCTGCCAACGCCCCTGCGCGCCCTTTCCGTGCCCTGGTCCCTTCCCGGCCCCCTGCCCTGAGTCGCGCCGTCCGCTGCCTGCGCTCTGTCCCCCTGCGCTGCTGCGCCCTTGCTCCCTGCCGCGCGTGCCCTGGCCTGCTCCTTGCACGCGCTCCTGCGCACTCGCCCTGTCGCCTCCTGTCCCCCGCTCCGCGCTCCCGTGGCTGGCACGCAGCTCTGCCTGCATGCCGTCCCCTCCTTCCTGGATCACCCGCCAGGCGTCCCGCTGTCCTTGCGGCTGCGGCAGCGTGACGCCCGGCGGCGAGCGCTCGGGCGCCAGGGGGGCGGACGTGCCGCGCCCGCCCCGGGGGGAAGGGCTTGGGGGGGAACGGCTTGGGGGGACTGGTGTGGGTGTGGGTGGGGTTGGCGTGGGCGCGGTACTTCGCGCTCTCCCTGCCCACTGCTGCTGCTGCGGCGGCCGCTGGCGAGGCGCCCGTGGCCCATGCGGGGTCGTTCCCCCGCTTTCGCGGCGTGCTGGGGGTTGCAGCGTGGCCCGCCGAGGCGGTGGCGCAGCTTGCCGGGGCCGCGGTCGCAACCCCTCGCGCGCCCTCCCCGCTCTCCTCTGCGGCTGCGGCAGCCCCCGGCGATGCCCCCGGTTCCTGCGCAGGGGCTACCCCCCGTGTCAGCGGCGTGCCGGGGGCCGCGGTCGAGGCCGCGGCGTGGCTCGCTGGGGCTGCGGTCTCCGCTTCCTGCGCGTCTGGGGCCCCCTCCCGGGGCGGGGCGGCAGGGCTTGCTGCTTGGGTGGCGGGGGCGGTCACCTTGGCTGGCTCAGGCTCCTGGGCCGGCGGCGGCGGCCCGACCAGCACCGCCGCCTCCGCCAGCCTCCGCTCCTCGCGCTCCGCGAGGGTCTCCCCCGTCCACTCTGGGGAGACGGGGCAGCGGGAGCGGGACCGGCGGTGGTGGCGGTCGTCCCGCTGTGGGGAGCCATTGGAGTCTGCCATCACTGTTATCCTGGTAGGCATGCGTGGTGGCAGGCGCGCCCTTCCCACTACCTCCTGGTGCATCAGTGCCGTGCCGTGGGCAGTGCCGTGTGGTGCTCTGCGGGGGGGAGGGGGGGAGGGGGTGGGGGGCCGGCTGTGGCGTCAGCCCCGCACGGGCGGGGGCCGGCGGCCATCCATCGGCATTGGGAGGGGAGGCGGGGGAGCCACGCGGCCTACGCGTCGCGCCACAGCCCACAGTCTGGGGCGGGGCCCAGGGCCCTGGGCCCCCGGGGGTCGTCGGGTGGTGTCGGGGGGAGCCGCACTAGATGGACCCCCGTAACGGCGGTGACCTCCTGTGTTTGCAGGAAGGTGTGTACCCCGTCCCGCGCCGCGGGCGCCGGGAGGGGGGGGCGGGGTACGGGTGCTGCCCCATAGAGGTGGGTGGGGGTGATCCCCAGGACCCGCTCCGGGTCCCCGCGGGTCGCAACGACGAGGAGGAGCAGGGGGGTGCCAGGGCACTCTTGCCAGAGGACCTGCCCCCTGTGGTGGGCACCCCTGGTCCTGGAGAGGGGGGGATGACAGGTCTGGGTTAGCCCAGCCGCGGGGCGCGTGCGTCGCCGGCGGGAGGGGGGGGCACCAAGTGGGCTCCCTGGGGAACGCCTCGCATACGATGGCGTACGGGGGGGTAGGCCTGGTGCCGTTGTACATCGGGTTGGTCCGCCGGGGGCGGGCGGGCGCCTCGTCCGCACCTTCCACGAACACCGTGATCTTGCCCACCTCCAGGTCCTCGTCCGGTGGGTGTAGAAGGTGGAGCGCCGCATCCAGCTCGGACACTCCCCCCGGGTATGTGGCCCGCGCCTGGTTCAGGTACGGGGCCGCGTCCCCGGGGTAGCGCGTCCTGAGGGCGTGCAGCAGGGCTGGGGCGCTGCTGCGGAAGGACATGGCGGACCCCGCTCCCGTCAGCTGCAGGGTATCCGCCACGGACAGGGGCCGGCCCGACCGGTAGGACTCATGCCACTCCATCCAATGCCCGTAGAGGGCCGCCTCCGGGCTGATGAGCCCCGGCCGGACAGTGTTCACGATCCGGTGCATCGCCGGGAGCAGCGTAGGGGCCCCCGCTCCGTTCAGGGCGCGGACGGCCGGGAGGGCGGTCTCGTTTAGGAAAGCCCTCGCACTGCCCGTCAGGTCACGCCGTGCGGCAGCGTGCGCCTCGTGCGCCTCCGCCACCGCGTCCGCCACCACGGGGTCGCAAAATTTAGGACACTCACAGAAAAAGAAGAACAACAGAGTCGCGACGGCGACGAAGTTGAGCGTTGCTTGCCCCAAAACAGCTAGCAAAGTGCGTGTCCTAGGCGCTAGGGACTTGTGCGCGCCCCAACCACAAAGAAAGGGAACACAAGCACAAAGGAGAACAAAGGAAAGCGAGCGAAAACAAAACGGACCCAAACAACAACGACAACAATGGCCGCCAATACGCAAGTATGTTACATGCCATGCAACGCCAAAATGCGCCGCCACGAAAAGCGCAACGAAAACTGCACCGGCAAGGAAAACCAACAAGAGGTGACACCGAATGAATGCCTAAGCCCACCCCCGCACACATAGGGAATGAAAGGTATGCCCGTACGTGCATGCCCGTATCGCCGCAAGGTCATCACCGCCACGGACGAGCAAAATGGTATGAAGGGGCACAACGGGGGAACACAAAACCGACAAAGGAGAGAAGAACGCACGAAGGAGGCCACACACCACCGAGGGGAAGCACAACACACATAAAAACACACAAACAAAAACTAAACATACACAACATGCACACGCAGCTTGTTGGATCCAAGTATGTTACATGCCATGCTACGCTACGCAACGAACACGAGATAAGAACGGCAACCGCGTGAAAGTGCTGCCCTGGGTCGTTGTGGGTGCCGGAGGGCTCGGGGCCGGCAAGACCAGTGGGGCAGGCACGCGAGGAGTCTCCCTGGATGTTGTTATTGGGTGTAGAACCGGACACTCGGACACCAACGGAGGCGAGAGCAGCGACAACAGAAGCAAGGTCCATGCTGATTGTGGTCCGGCAGAAAATCCCAGTCTATGAAGAAAATTGAGGGGAATTATTCTAAATACATCTGAGTGTCCAAAACTGTCCGAATGAATTTAAATAATCCATTTATGTAAAAAGGTTCGGCCGATCTGGCCCGCGAGCGCGCGTCAGCGGCAAATGGCGATTCCAGCTAAAATAGCGGAATGCGGCGGATTTACGGGAAATGGACCGCGGAATCAAATCCGGCATATCAGAAATATATAGGAAATATCCTGTGACTGAGCTGCGAGGCGGCAATTCCGCCGAAGCAAAGAAAATGACCAAAATGTAGCCAATCTGGACAGAATGTCTGAAAATCTGAGCAGATGGGGCTAGCCGCACTTACACTCCCCCTCCAAAAACACACTGGGGTGTGTCGCTACGTCAACGAAGAACGTAGTGCGGGTAAGTCCCAGAAAAACATAGAAATGTAGCCTCGATGGGGCGAAATCTGCTTGATCTGACCTGATTTGGGCTGAATTGGCACTGAGTCAGGGTGGATGAACCTGAAATGAGACAGAATGAGAAGTGACGAACAGTCCTCCGTGCAGTAAAACATTAGGTCACGGGCTAAAAAGCATGTAAACGTATCGAGAATCGATACCAAACCATGCATTGGTTGGGAATGAGGTAGATTATTGGTGGATTGAGTGGGGGGATCAAGAATTGGAGTGACATCTCAGCGCTCTGGCACAGTTTCGCTGTCGCGGGCACGCTACGGTGTCCTCGCCGAACTCTACATCGTGTTATCCCGCTTTTCTCGTTCTGAAAAGTACAGCATGTGGCTCAGATTTGGCGCATCTGGTGGATGATCACAAGATTCAGCAAAATTGAGAATGAATTTGGGCAGAGATTGAGGGGATTAAGCAATCACAGAAAGGTTAAACAAATACACATGTAGTCTACAGACCCTAAGTGAACCACCGAAAGTAGAGATGTTCTTCTGTTCACTTAGATCTAAACAGATCTTCGAGGAATGATGGGAGATGACAAGGAAATCAATCTAAATTGTCCTAACATGAGTAAATTCCCTGAGATGAAGGTGAAATGAAGCGGAATGTGTACAACTGAAACTACCTACACCTTCGTTTAGACTAAAGTTAATATATATTGTCGTTTCTTCAGCTCAATTGTGCTTTCCGGCACGTTGGTTCGCGAGCATCTAACAGATTCTATCAAAATGTGGATCATGTGATGATGCATCATGATGGGACATGCTGGCCCTGGATCCTTGGCATGTAACGCGCCGAAGGTTCGCTGAAGGCACTTTACTGACAGTATATAACTGAGAGACACCGAATTTACAGTGGCGGTGGTGTCAATCGACTTGGACAAGGCCAATCTTTCGATGAAGTCCCACAAGACACTTGGATTCACCATTCTCGACAGTTTCTGGTCGGATTGAGCTCACATTGGCGTGTACCAAAAATACAACGAAGCTTACGGACTTCAGAGGTTGCTGTTAGAAGTCCCTAGAGCTCCTAGATGAAGATTGTCTGAACAATTGACGTCTGGGTTTCGTACAACAGTGGCAGAATGATGGACAAACCTGAGAAATTCAAGGTAAATTTGAGGATCCTGGATCTGAATCTGGACTTTGGCGTCAGCATCACAGCAAATGAAGGTGAGATCTGAGTTCCTGGCGTCGCATCTGGTGCAGCCAGTACTACAGGGGGTGCCTGTAGGGGTGCATGTCACCGGCCGGTGTTTTGATTATGTACATTTGCTTCCATCTGCACGAGTAGCCAAATTCCAAAGATGCACAGACCAACAGAGACAAGATTACCCCGAATCTGCCTGAATTAAGCCTGAGTTTGGTTTTTTCTGAACACGGCAGCACACTCCGTCAGCGTATCTACGCCTTGTCTGCCGAACGGAGACCAAAGAAAAGTTGATTGACGTCAAATTATCAAACATTCGCAGTTCTCCACATCAAGACATAAACAGAAAGAATGAACAGTGGATTGAGCAGAATGTGGTAGGATGGCTTCCTCAATTCGGCCAAGCACGAATACATGTGACCACCAACCTGTCTGGCCTGGCCCTCGTACGGCTTGGGCGCTGCAAATCAGCGGCCGAACTCGAAGCTTGGTCCTCATTTGGCTCCTGGGCTGGCCTGACCGCAGGAGGGGGGATCGACGGATCAGCCCTGGAATGTGGCTGCTGAGGGCCGTAAAAGGCTGGATCTCGATTCACCACAGGTCGTTTTCCGTCGCTCTCCACTTGTCTGTCTGGTTTCGACAAACAATCTGTCAGGAGTACACCAATTTCGGGGTGCTTCTTCAAGAAGTCGATGAACCCCTTGGTGTATCCATGGACAAAAGATTGGGCTGGTTCCCAGTTGTTGTGACTGGAATCGAAGCCCCTCCACTCACACAGAAATTCCCATTCGCCCTTGGCGTCACGTCTTGCTTCAACAATCCTCTTGAGTTCGTACTTCCCCCCTTCGATTACCCGATCGGACAAGTGTTTTGCAGTCCAAAAAAGGGGTTTAACTCGATCCTTGGGGGAGGGGATCTCTCTCTTAAGGCGATCGCCCGAAACGTCAATTTCCCTGCTGACATCCACACGAATCCTCCACCTGTTCTCCCCAAGACGCGCTGTAACAGCGAATGGCCCCTCCCACAAGGGAAGAAGCTTGTCATCTCCGTCCAGGGTGGTTTCGGATTTTCGAAGCCAAACTCGATCATCGACTTCAAAATTGTGGGGGTTTTTTCGACCTTGGTTTTGAACCCAAAGCCAGTCAGCTTGATGCTTCTCGATTAATTTCGACACAGACTTATCTGCTCGTTGGACTTCGTCCAAAAACAGCGAAGCATCCTTACAGGGGCGAGGATTATTCAACGGCATGTTCCACCAACACTTCTTTCGTCCAAAGACAATTTCATTTGGAGAAAGGCCATGATACAAAGGCGTGTTGTGGTAACGGCGAAGCAATGCGAAGAGAACTTCAAGCCAGTGGAAATCCTTCTCACTCGCGAGCTCCTTACGAAGCATATTTATAACAGAGCGGCCGGCTCTTTCGCCAGGCAGCGCTCGATGCGAGTGGATTTCACACCTGAGGTGGTGGATTCCAAGGCGAGCACACAATTCTCTCCACCATTCGGAGGTGTACTCTTTGCCTGAGTCCGTGACCACCTCGGATGGGACGTCCCAGCCTCCCATCCAGGTCTGCGCGCACCATTTGGCGGCAGCCTTGCCAGTCATCGACTCAATGTTGCAAGGCAACACTTGAATGTAGCCGGAATGAGGGCACTGAATAAGGAGCACACCATTGACTTTTTTGTTAGTCCAATGGCACTCTTCGTCATCGAGTTCACCGAGATAGAAGAAATCACTGGTGACTCTGTTAAAGAGACGCTCCGGAATAGGATGAGGCCTCAGATGGCCGTGCTTCTTCGCGCTGGGGGGCGTCGAGACAGCACATTGGGCACATCCGGCAGCTACTTTCATGCAATGAGTGTAGAGCCTCGATCCAAACAACCTATGCTTAATCATCGACCACAGTCGACGGCCATGTGCGTGGGGGGACTCCCATTTGTGCCACCAGTTTAACACTCGGGGGGCTAGGGCGTCTGGCACACACAATTTACCCTCCATCCACAGCTTCCCCCCATCCAACGAGTACTCTGCAAAAATCCCATCCCTGTGAGCATCTTTGGATTTGAGATTTCCAAAGACCTCTTGAAACATGGGATCCTGCAGGTAATCGGACGTCCAGTCACGGATGATCAGGGAATCCTTAGGCAGGGGTGGAGTTTTGGCCGGATCTCGTCGCTTAATGCCCTCGATCAACCGAAATCGACTTACTTGTCGGGTATAATCAAACCGTTTCACACTCCCTGAGGAGGGATCGGTGACTTTTTCCACGACTTTCAGCGTTTTGGTGCAGATCTCGTGAGCATGCGCTGGATCTGTGATGGCCGTGATGTCGTGACACGGCAATGCGTGCTGTTTAACAGCGCACTGCATGCATGCACGTCGAATGAGTTTCTTTTCTTCCTGATCCCATTCGATGATTACATGGCGGTCCTGCTCCGTACCATGGATGTTGGTACTTTGCAGCCCCTCTGAGGCGGGGTAAGCCCATCGGCTCAGAGCATCCGCTACCGTGTTATGTTTACCAGGCAAATACGACACATGGAGGTCAAACAGAGAGAGAAATTCGTGCCATCTGGCCCGTCGACCAGCTGGGCTCGCGACAGTATCAATGTGTTCGGTGGCCCAATACTCCAGAGATCGATGATCCGTCAGGACCTCGACTCGATTGGTGCCAACCCACGATTGGTACTTTTTTAGAGCGCAAATTATGGCGTAAGTCTCTTGCTCACGCGGCGACCATTGCATTTGGCGTGGGGCTAGCTTCCGAGACCAAAATGCAAGAGGGTAATGATCGCCGGTGGCTTCATCAACCTGCTCAAGGACAGCTCCGATCGCGTACCTAGAAGCGTCGGTTCTAATGTAGAAGGGTCGGTCAAATTGGGGCACATGCAACGTGGCGACTTTGCAGAGGGCTGCCTTCAAGTGATGGAAGGCCTCCTCGCACTCGTCAGTCCACTTGACACGAACCTTTGAACCTGCCTTGCCCGCATCTCTCCCTACCTTCAATAATTCAGTGAGGGGGGCAGCAAATTTGGCATAATTCGGCACAAAAGTGTGGTAAAAATTGCAACAACCCAGGAATCCTCTCAACTCCGTGATCGTCTCAGGGCGCTTCCACTTCTGAATAGCGACGAGCTTCCCTGGACTGGGTCGTCGAGTGCCATTCTCTAGGAGAGAACCACAAAATTCGACTGATTTTAAAAATAATTTTCCCTTCTTTGGCCCACAAATCAGCTGATTGGCGTCAAGAATATCCAAAACTTGGTTCAGCTGCTTCTCATGTAGGGCCACCAGCTCGGCTTCGGTCAGTCCCTCCCCCTCCGTCGCGATGATTATGTCATCTATGTACACACTCACAAAGGCACGAAGCTCAGGATGGGTTGTGAACAGCACATCCTCCATCATTCTTTGAAAAAATGAGGGGGCGTTCTTCAGCCCCATGGGCATGACGGTCCATTGGACTGGGCCACATGGCGTGCACATACAAGTGAGAGGTCTGCTGTCCTTCCTCAACGGCATTTGGTGAAAGCCGTGACGGAGATCCAGCACAGAGAACAAACGACCTCTTGCCCTCTTGGCGATTTCCTCCTCAATGAGGGGCAGGGGGTGTGAATCCGCCTTGGTTTCGGCGTTGAGATTGCGAAAATCAACAACCATTCGCCAACCATCAATGGTGTTCTGGTCTGCAGGCGGTGGCTTCGGGACTGTGAAGGGTGAACAGCACCATTCGCTGGTCATACAACCCTCAAGCCAACCAAATTCCCTGAGATTTCTCTCAATGATTTTCCTGAGAATCTCATGTTTGTGTCCTTGATTTTCATAAGGGCGCTGTTTTTTTGCCTTGTACCCTTCACGAAGCTCGATGAAGGCTTCACCGAACTGTCCACGGACAGGGGGGTCCTTGATCAACTTTCCTGAAAGGGTTGTGTCCTTCCGTTCCTCAAAAATCTTTTCTCTTGACTTGGAACACAATTCAGTGTCCACCTGATCGCCAGGAATTACTGTTGAAAAAACTTTGGCAACTTCTTCGGCTTTGGCAGGAAGAATCTTCTTACGGATGTCCCTAAACAGGTCCGTATCAACTGCCTCTTGAAGATAGGTGGGTCTTGTGTCGAAATCCCAGAGATTTTCTTCGCGATCCAGCTCCTCGAAAGGATCCATGAAAGCTTCCACAGGGGGTTTTTCATAAAAAACTCTGAATTTGCGGCGCGATTGGAGATTTTTCCTCGCCCGTGCACTGAAGATTCTTTTCGATGTCGACCGTATTGGGGAAGAGGGAGACGAGGCGGATCCATTGGTCGTTGAATCACCTTGGGTATCTGACGAACAAAAATCAGAAAAAATAGATTCATCATCAGTACCACGCTCAACCTCAGATTCAGACCCAACACAGGAATCTGTACTAGAATCAGCAGAATTAGAGTCAGAAAGCTTTCCATCCACCAGGAATGCAAGCGAACTCCAGGACCGCTGTGGCAGGGGACCTGTGTCGTCCCTGGCATACAGCTTAATCTTCCTGGGAAGTTCGATGTAATCTACACAAATGTCTTGTAATTCCTGAAACCAAGGCTTGTCGTCCCACAAGGGCACAACTAAAATTGCCTGGGTTTTATCTTGCTTGATTTTATGGATGACCTGCTGGATTAAGTGAAACGGAGGATTAATCCACAACTTCTTGTCCCATTTGTGGGTCCAAGCGTCGCTGAAGTGCTTGTCAAAGCGCTTGTTCATACGGTTAGCAAATGCATCATACTGGGGCCAAAAGGAATGATGTTCATGAAAGTATTCACAAATTGCATCGCGCCATTTGTCGACAACTCTGTAGGATGAAGAGTGCCAGCGCGAAGGGCGTCGTGGCTGGGAGTCCCTACGAAGACATTCTAACTCTTGGGAGTAATCGGCACTCCCATTCACCTCTGCAATGGTGACATCTTCACCAAATTTTGGTGTCACTTTTTGCTTCAAAAATTCTTCTGCACTTTTAAACCCTGCGTGCAAAAAACGAAATTCAGGACGCTCCAAGGGACCTGACTCCAGCAAAAAACAACGACGATGACCTACGGGCGCTACCCTGTTCTTGCGAAGCCAAGGATGCCCCAAATAAAGGTCATACTTTATGTCAGCACGGTAGAAGTAGTCATCCTTAAGGACAACTTCTTCCACATTTTGCTCTTCCCAAAGGTCTTGAGCGACCAAATGGGTGGATATATAACAACCGCGTTGCCCACCTGCGAGAGAATGTCCAGAAACTCCCTCGAGGGTAACAGGATGAGGCGACTCAAACACGCAGTCGTCGGGTAAGAATGCATTGGATTGGAGATTTACCTCTGATCCATTATCACACAAACAGGTGGCGAGGTGGAAATTTCCCTTGCAATCAGAGACCCACAGCTTTGTGACAAACTGACGAGCCCTGTGCTTGGACTGTACACCAACCTCGTCCACTACAACAGAAGGATCCGCTGCCGGATCCAGGGGAGAGGAGACAAGCGACCCTACATCAAGTAATGGTCGATCAGGAATTTGGGGATCATGCCTGAAATCGCCTCGGGAGGGGCGATTTTCGTGGCTCCCCTAGGCGTTCTGACCTCCAGCGGCTGCATTAACATTGTGAACACAGCCTGTTTCGTCGATCCATTCATCTTGGAACGGATCATCCGCTGGATTCAGAGCATTTTCGACGTAATCTCGATCCGCATCAGACACCTGGTCTGCACCTGAGACCTGATCCACACGATGGTTTCCCTTTCCACGTCCACGGCCACGGCCGCCGGATGATGGGCCACCACCGTCGCCACGCCCTCTGCCCTTACCAGAGAAAGGGGTTCCTGAAGGATTTCCCTTACCTTTACCCTGTGATCCTGGAGCATTTCCTTTGTTTGTACCGGATTGAGGGGTTTGGCCTGGATTTCGATTTCCGCCTCCGGCGTTGACATTGGGACTTGTCTGGCCGTTTGGCTGTCCACCGGAGCCGGATGGACTCCGATTCCCTTTGCCTTGGGACCCGCCAGGGCCTCCAGTATTTTTGTTCCCACCGGAGGGAGTCGAATTACCCTTTCCCCCCTTGGCACCATGCACCTGTCTGTCATTCCTGTCTGAATTCTGCGAATTACTGACATTTTCACCAATCACCTTGTGATCGTAAGCAGACCATCGGTGATTAGCAGTGGAATGCGTCTTAGCTCGGTTCGTAGAACCTAGAAGAAGGCAGATGCTACAATGATCCTGAACATTCCGGGTGTCATTCACCTTTTTGTTGCCCTTTTGGGCCCCATTTTGGGTGTTTTGCTGGGTATTCCTGTTTCCCCCAAGACCCTCATGGAAATTTTGATTGGCGGCGTCAGCGAGCCTCTCAACCTCTTCCCACAGTTCCTGCGGAGTAAACGAAAACACCCAGTTCCTGGCCTTCAGACGATTGCCATGGAAGCTTACTCCCCTGTTGAGGACTTGGACAAACAAGTCCCGATCCTCGTGTTCATTGAACTTGATTTTCCACGTGTTTTCGGTGAATTTCACCTTGGTAAACGACGTGGGGGAGCACTTTTGAAGTGCCTCCCTGACGGTAAACCGGTTGGCCGAGGCGTCAAAGCCATCGATCTCCGCCCACCAGGTCTTGACCTTTTCTTCGGACTGTCGATTCCGAAGGGTGGCGGCGGTTTCTGAGGGGATCTTGTCAAAAATCAGATTTTTCAGCTCGGCACTGGAAAATTTTTCGCCTGAATGTTCAGATTCTTCTACGAGATTCCAGAAGCGCTGTCTCTTGTCCTGCACTTCGTGCAAGATTAATCGAGAGAATGAGGGAAAATTCTTCAACATCTGGTGGTAATGGTCCTCAGGCAGCCGGGATCCACGTACCTCCAACTGTTCCCACACCTCATCAAAGGTAAGGGGGGAACTTGAATCCTCACGATCACTCCAGGTCCTGAGCCAAGTATTGGCCGGCGCTCCCTCAAGGCAGTCCAGAAGAGCCATCAGGAACTGATCATCCTGGAGTTTTTGAGTCTTAACCCACAGTTTAAATTCCCGTTGGAACTGAGGCCCACGTCTGGGGTTCCCATTATACTTTGGTTGCTTGGCAACTTGACGAAGTCGCAATGAAGTGGGATTTAGGAGTGAATCCAGCCCAACACCGGCCGTAATGGCAGACACCTTGGCGGCATCATTAGCCACACCAGCTCCGGCGAGGGTCTGGGCGAGCAACATCTGGGCAATTGCATTGGAATCAACAGCAGGAAGGGTAGTACGGGAGGCAGTTCTTTTGGCATTCTGAACCTCAGTCCTAGCCTTCGCCGATCTACTCTGTGATCGAGAGATTGTTACCCTTTCCTTTAACTTAGTCCTGCTGATCCGTGCATCGGTGGTCTTAGAGTCCACCGAAGGAGCAATCGAAAAAATTTCTGTCGCCTCCTCCGACGGTTCTGTTGTCTGATCCACCGATGATGCGCCCTCAGACCTCATGTGGGTCTTGAAAAGATCTTTAATTCCCAGCGTCTGAATGATGAGTTGCATTTGATCTTTGAGCAATTGGAGCTCAGAGTCTCGCTGTAATCTGCAAGAGCAGTCGGCAGGACAGTACATACCGTGTCCTGAAGGGCCTGAGCAGGCTGTCGGACCGCTAATCTCAGTGGTTCGCAGCCAGGAGTCCACTTGGGGAGCTCCTTCAGTCCTAATTTCCAGGCTTACCTGCCTAGCTGCCTCTAAGATTCCTTCCTCAACCGCGGCGGCTAGATCGTCGCGGATGGAAACAGAGGGATGAGGGGCGGAGGGCCCGGCAACAGGTGCCTTGGTCTTCTCCTTCGGGAAAGGACTTGCCTCCCAGATCTGCAAGAAAATGGCAAAAGATTCATCTTCTTGAGAACACCACCACATCCTGGTATTAATTTCTTCTTGAAGGAGGAAAAAATATTCAAATAAAAAATCAGAGGCGATTCTTTCTTGTCCTATCAGCTTAGACGTGGCTAATAGACACAGGGCCTCAAGACTCTGAAGGTTACGGGTCACTTCTGAAGACGAATGGTTGTCCCATTGTGCCCAATTGTCTGGTCGATTATAGGTAGGTACCTCACCTGGACAACCCATCTCAATGTCGTCAATGTCGGCGTCGATGGTCTCAAAATGTGGACATTGGTACGGAGAATTAGTACCTGCCAGGTCCGTAAGCTCCACCGGAGCGTTGCCATTAGCGTAAGCTGGGAGATTCCAGCTGCTTGATGGCCAATTTCGACTGGGATCTTGATTGTAATCTGGACCTCCACAGCTGCTGATTTGTGTCCTCCTTGGGCAATTTGGGCTAGCGCAAGGCATTCCTCTCAAAGCCTCGTTCGCACAGCACCACGGGAGCGTGATCGTTACGTCTCCGGAGGTGGCGGAGTCTACGGGGACATACTGAGGGGCTAGCTGTGGTTGGGACACCAAAGGAACAACATTCAGGTAGCCTCTGCTACCATGAAAGTGCTGCCCTGGGTCGTTGTGGGTGCCGGAGGGCTCGGGGCCGGCAAGACCAGTGGGGCAGGCACGCGAGGAGTCTCCCTGGATGTTGTTATTGGGTGTAGAACCGGACACTCGGACACCAACGGAGGCGAGAGCAGCGACAACAGAAGCAAGGTCCATGCTGATTGTGGTCCGGCAGAAAATCCCAGTCTATGAAGAAAATTGAGGGGAATTATTCTAAATACATCTGAGTGTCCAAAACTGTCCGAATGAATTTAAATAATCCATTTATGTAAAAAGGTTCGGCCGATCTGGCCCGCGAGCGTGCGTCAGCGGCAAATGGCGATTCCAGCTAAAATAGCGGAATGCGGCGGATTTACGGGAAATGGACCGCGGAATCAAATCTGGCATATCAGAAATATATAGGAACTATCCTGTGACTGAGCTGCGAGGCGGCAATTCCGCCGAAGCAAAGAAAATGACCAAAATGTAGCCAATCTGGACAGAATGTCTGAAAATCTGAGCAGATGGGGCTAGCCGCACTTACACGAGCAAAATGGTATGAAGGGGCACAACGGGGGAACACAAAACCAACAAAGGAGAGAAGAACGCACGAAGGAGGCCACACACCACCGAGGGGAAGCACAACACACATAAAAAAACACAAACAAAAACTAAACATACACAACATGCACACGCAGCTTGTTGGATCCAAGTATGTTACATGCCATGCTACGCTACGCAACGAACACGAGATAAGAACGGCAACCGCGCCAATAAAAATAAAAGGTGACCACGAGGCGTAACCGAGACGTGCCCACCCCCCGCCCGCACGCCCGCTTACGTAGGAGGCGAAAGGGAGCAAAAGGTATGCCCGCCCGTGCATACCGCCGCACTTGCAACGAGACAACCACCGCCGCGAGCAAGCAAAATGGTATGGAGGAATACGAAGGACGCCAAGCATGACCGGCGGGACATGCGTGGGAAACCACACACAACCACGAGAAAGGACAAGACGCAAGTGCAAAAACACAACAAACATGCGTGCCGCACCCACACCCACCTGCTTGCATAGGGAGCAAAAGGTATGCCGCCGCATGCAAACGAGTAGTAGGCAAGGGGGGAGCCACACACCGCCACCAAGAGGGCAAGTATGTTGCCATGTCGTGCCACGCCGCCAACCGCCCGGCCCGCGCCACCGACCGAGACGGGAAATAACAAATGGCCTTCCGCCAGGGAGTGGTTGTCACGGGGGGCCAACGGTCCTGCCCTGCGGTGCAATGCGGAGCAACCGTGACAACTGCTCTTACAGCACAACCACCCTTTTTGTAGCGCTGATTAGAACATACACACTTATGCATAGCGTCGTGCACGGGATTCCAACATACATACGTTGCCACGCTTCCTTGTGCATGCACCCACCTTCCCTTCTCTTCACAGGTCCAAAGGAGAAGTGTGTGCTCGTGTTTGCGTCGCTTGTGCGTTAAAGTAGGGTTGTCTTAGACGCTTAGGCTTGTTTTGCGTCGTGCCGTCGTCTCTCATTCGCCATTCCCTGAATGTCATACACGCGCCATACACACGTAGGCAAAGCAAGAGGACTAGGACACACTAAGATTGTGGAAAAAAAACAAGTATGTTGCATGTCACGCCGCGCACGCGGGACGGGGAACGAACAAAGGTGGCGGCCAAAGAGGTGTGTGGAGCCAAGTCGAGAACAAGTAGGATATAAACCTACGTCAAGCGACGCACGAAAAAAGACACCGTAACAAGCACAACACGGTAAGAAAAAGGAGAGAAGAGCACACGAACGAAGCATAAATAGGTAACATACCACACCGCCGCGGGAGTAAGAGACCGACCGAGGATGGCACTGACGAGGTGCCATGGCGCGACAAAACCCCCGCCGCCGCACGCCCGTTTGCATCCTTTCTCCTCGCAGGTTCAGAGGAGAAGGCCCGACGAGAGAGAACGACGAGCCGGCAAGGAAAAAGACCGAGACACGCACCAAAGCGGAGGCAGGGAAAAAGTGCATGCCAGGAAGAAGGGTAGAGGAAATGGTAAAGAGCAACGAAGCCAAGAAAGGAACAAGGGGTAGCCAGCGGCCGAACAAGGGGCGCGCACAGGGAAGGGAGCACGGCAGGCACACGGCGAGAACAACAACGCACCGAGACACCGGAGAGGGGAGCACCAGAGGGACCAGAGAAGAGCGGCACCGCGCACCACGACACGCACGGCACAGACACCACACACACCGCACACACCCAACGAGCCCCAACAGCCCGCCCAGTGGGCGGGCAGTCGGGGGAGGGACAGGGTCTGACCTCAGACGCCCCTCACAATGGTGGAAATCACCCCCCCCCGGGGACGCCCTTCCGCCACCCCCCCAGCGAGCAACGCCGGCCCGCAAGGGCGCACGCTGTGGGGCCGGTGCTGGGTCCCCACGCCCGCACCGACCGCACCCGGGACACACGGGTCGCGGAACCCTGGCTGCCCGCTCCAGAGGACGGGCGGCCAGGGGAGGGACAGCGCCTGACACCAGGCGCCCTCCACAACGGTCCCAGGCCACCCCCCCCGGGGACGGCCCCCCACCACCCCCGCGGCATGCAGCCCCCGCAGGGCATGCAGGCCGCGGGGGAGTTGGGCTCCCACACCCACACACCCGCGCCCACAGCACGTGGGTGGCGGAACCCAACAGCCCGCCCAGTGGGCGGGCAGTCGGGGGAGGGACGGCGCCTGGCCTCAGACGCCCCCCACAATGGTGGAAGGCAGGCCCCCCGGGGACGCCCTTCCGCCACCCCCACAGCGAGCAACGCCGGCCCGCAACGGCGCACGCTGTGGGGCCGGTGCTGGGTCCCCACGCCCGCACCGACTGCACCCGGGACACAGGGGTCGCGGATCCCTGGCTGCCCGCTCCAGAGGACGGGCGGCCGGGGGAGGGACAGCGCCTGACACCAGGCGCCCCTCACAACGGTGGCAGGCCACCCCCCCCCAGGGACGGCCCCCCATCACCCCCGCGGCATGCAGCCCCCGCAGGGCATGCAGGCCGCGGGGGAGTTGGGCTCCCACACCCACACACCCGCGCCCACAGCACGTGGATGGACGACCCCAACAGCCCGCCCAGTGGGCGGGCAGTCGGGGGAGGGACGGCGCCTGGCCTCAGACGCCCCCCACAATGGTGGAAGGCACCCCCCCCGGGGACGCCCTTCCGCCACCCCCACAGCGAGCAACGCCGGCCCGCAAGGGCGCACGCTGTGGGGCCGGTGCTGGGTCCCCACGCCCGCACCGACCGCACCCAGGACACATGGGTCGCGGAACCCTGGCTGCCCGCTCCAGAGGACGGGCGGCCGGGCGAGGGACAGCGCCTGACACCAGGCGCCCCTCACAACGGTGGCAGGCCTACCCCCCCTGAGGACGGCCCCCCACCACCCCCGCGGCACGCAGCCCCCACAGGGCATGCAGGCTAAGGGGACAGTGTTGGGCCCCCACACCCACACACCCGCGCCCACAGCACGTGGGTGGCGGACTCCAACAGCCCGCCCAGTGGGCGGGCAGTCGGGGGAGGGACAGCGCCTGACCTCAGACGCCCCTCACAATGGTGGAAGGCACCCCCCCCGGGGACGCCCTTCCGCGACCCCCACAGCGAGCAACGCCGGCCCGCAAGGGCGCACGCTCTGGGGCCGGTGCTGGGTCCCCATGCCCGCACCGACCGCACCCGGGACACACGGGTCGCGGAACCCTGGCTGCCCGCTCCAGAGGACGGGCGGCCGGGGGAGGGACAGCGCCTGACACCAGGCGCCCCTCACAACGGTGGCAGGCCACCCCCCCCGGGGACGGCCCCCCACCACCCCCGCGGCACACAGCCCCCGCAGGGCATGCAGGCCGAGGGGACAGTGTTGGGCCCCCACAACCACACAGCCGCGCCCACAGCACGTGGGTGGCGGACCCCAACAGCCCGCCCAGTTGGCGGGCAGTCGGGGGAGGGACGGCGCCTGGCCTCAGACGCCCCTCACAATGGTGGAAGGTACCCCCCCCGGGGACGCCCTTCCGCCACCCTCACAGCGAGCAACGCCGGCCCGCAAGGGCGCACGCTGTCGGGCCGGTGCTGGGTCCCCACGCCCGCACCGACCGCACCCGGGACACACGGGTCGCGGAAACCCTGGCTGCCCGCTCCAGAGGACGGGCGGCCGGGGGAGGGACAGCGCCTGACACCAGGCGTTCCTCACAACGGTGGCAGGCCACCCCCCCCGGGGACGGCCCCCCACCACCCCCGCGGCACACAGCTCCCGTAGGGCATGCAGGCCGCGGGGACGGTGTTGGGCTCCCACAGCCACACACCAGCGCCCACAGCACGTGGGTAGCGGACCCCAACAGCCCCCCCAGTCGGCGGGCAGTCAGGGGAGGTACGGCGCCTGGCCTCAGACGCCCCCCACAATGGTGGAAGGCAGCCCCCCCGGGGACGCCCTTCCGCCACCCCCACAGCGAGCAACGCCGGCCCGCAAGGGCGCACGCTGTGGGGCAGGTGCTGGCTCCCCACGCCCGCACCGACTGCACCCGGGACACACGGGTCGCGGAACCCTGGCTGCCCGCTCAAGAGGACGGGCAGCCGTGAGGGGGACAGCGCCTGACATCAGGCGCCCCTGACAACGGTGGCAGGCCACCCCCCCGGGGACGGCCCCCCACCACCCCTCGCGGCACGCAGCCCCCACAATGCATGCAGGCCAAGGGGACAGTGTTGGGCTCCCACACCCACACACCCGCGCCCACAGCACGTGGGTGGCGGACCCCAACAGCCCGCCCAGTTGGCGGGCAGTGGGGGGAGGGACGGCGCCTGGCCTCAGACGCCCCCCACAATGGTGGAAGGCACCCCCCCCGGGGACGCCCTTCCGCCACCCCCACAGCGAGCAACGCCGGCCCCCAAGGGCGCACGCTCTGGGGCCGGTGCTGGGTCCCCACGCCCGCACCGACCGCACCCGGGACACACGGGTCGCGGAACCCTGGCTGCCCGCTCCAGAGGACGGGCGGCCGAGGGAGGGACAGCGTCTGACGCCAGGCGCCCCTCACAACGGTGGCAGGCCATCCCCCCGGGGGACGGCCCCCCACCACCCCCGCGGCACGCAGCCCCCACAGGGCATGCAGGCCAAGGGGACAGTGTTGGGCCCCCACACCCACACACCCGCGCCCGCAGCACGTGGGTGGCGGACCTCTACAGCCCGCCCAGTGGGCGGGCAGTCGGGGGAGGGACAGCGCCTGACCTCAGACGCCCCTCACAGTGGGGGAAGGCACCCCGCCCAGGGGCGGCCTTCCGCCACCCCCACAGCGAGCAACGCCGGCCCGCAAGGGCGCACGCTGTGAGGCCGGTGCTGGGTCCCCACGGCCGCACTGACCGGGACACACGGGTCGCGGAGCCCTGGCTGCCCGCTCCGGAGGACGGGCGGCCGGGCGAGGGACAGCGCCTGACACCAGGCGCCCCTCAGAACGGTGGCAGGCCACCCCCCCCGGGGACGGCCCCCCACCACCCCCGCGGCACGCAGCCCCCACTGGGCATGCAGGCCAAGGAGACAGTGTTGGGCCCCCACACCCACACACCCGCGCCCACAGCACGTGGGTGGCAGACCCCAACAGCCCGCCCCAATGGGCGGGCAGTCGGGGGAGGGACAGCGCCTGGCCTCAGACGCCCCACACAATGGTGGAAGGCACCCCCCCCGGGGACGCCCTTCCGCCACCCCCACAGCGAGCAACGCCGGCCCGCAAGGGCGCACGCTGTGGGGCCGCTGCTGGGTCCCCACGCCCGCACCGACCTGTAAGTTCACCTTTTGTGGTGCGCTCGGTTCACATGGCCATTGTCTGGCGGTAGCTCCGTGTTCTGGACCCTTGGGTAGTCCGAGCGGCAGTGAAGGGGAGCCTTGGGGTGATTCCTGGCCCTGGTGCTTGGGCCCCGGCGACTCTGCGGCGCTTGCCCATGTAGGTGGCAACAGGCGTGGAGTGGACCTATTTTGAGGTGCTTGCTTCTGCCGTAGTTTGCTGCCCCACTTATTGTTTGAAGCCCATATCATGATTCTCCTGCTGGGTCTCCGGCTGAGACAAAATCACAGTTTGAGAAAATAGTTGGGAGGAACAAGGGAAGCGACGGCAAAGACCAAAGCTGCAGTACTTGTACTGATTTGTTATTCCGGTTGTCACGTAGGTCCACAACGCCAGGGACAATACATGGGCTTACAACACCCCTGAGCAACACAAACAGGAAAGTATGTACATCTCTGTCAGATACAAACTTTGCAATGAAATCCCCACAAGCAGAAACATTGCGTAGCACTCTTGGTGTGCTGTCCTGGCTATCCTGCCGAGCATTCTCATCAATCCATGATACTGTACATGCGTAGGAATAGCACGTGTGCGCGTCTGTCAAAGGCGTCGCGCTTCAATTAAGTCCTCGTACTGCCTTGGGGTGAAGGCAAAAAATATGCGTGGAATGAATTGTAGGTGTATATAAGATCAGAACTTGTTGTTGGATCGGGTGTCTGGCTTTGGTGGGCGACCGCAGTTACACCCCCCTACCAGGACGCACCTACGGGGGTGAGGCCGATACGCACAGAGTGATGCGGTCGGCCACACCTGGCACATGCTTGAACCTAGAAACTGTCACAGTCACAAAGTAGGGCAGTCTGAAGCATCCCTACAACAGCCCTGCAACGGCAAGCGCAGCTACCTGGGTGTTGCCGCACCCCAGCCGACTGTGTACCCTGTGTGCTGGTCAAGCAATTCAATTACCTATCTCACTAACGAGTGGTTGGCAGCTCACTGCTGGTCCATGTATACCCTCGACAGCTGTGGTGTTACCTATCAACTTCCGGGTCTACACATGTGTCCCACAAAACAGTGACTCTTTTTGCGGCTGTGGTTTGACCTATCAACCTGGTTGTTGTTTGACCTATGAACCTGACACATCGCAGCATGCCATGCATACACTGGAATTGTCGCTGCATGACAGTCAAAGAAGCTGTAAATATTGATAATAATTTATGGAGTGATGCTGCGGATGATGCTGAATGATGATGCACTGACACTGAAGTCATGTGCAATGCAATGTTACATGCTGACAACAACAGAATGGATGATGAATTGATAAAGTGCTGAATGATGAATGATGAATGATGGATGAAACTGATGACATGAATGACACTGACATGATTGCTGAGATGAACTGCTGATTGAAATTGGAACTGAAATTCCAAACCTCCTGAATGCTCCATTTTCTCTGGCGTACCCAAACTGAGGTATGTACAAGCGACAGTGGCGCCTGAAGCTGGCACATAGATACATGGCTGGAGGACAGAAAGAATGTGCGAAAAAATGTCGGTATATGCGGGTGAGAAAAGGGATCAAGTGAACATTCTGCGGCTCTGCTGTGGTTGTGGGGTCTGTGGGGTCATCTCCCTCTTTGCCTGCTGTGGTTGTGGGGTCTGTGGGGTCTTTGCTGCAGTGCTGCCACGGCAGTACTTACACCCCCCTGCTAAGGGTGGACTCAGGGTTCAGCCTGAGACCCGGCAGCTAAGACCCACCAAACAAACACGTGGATCTCTTGTCTCTCCGAACGAGTACAAGTCAGCCCTACTCCGGCAAGAGTAACTAGTTGCGTGTTGCCGCACGTCAACCGGCTTGTGTCCATAATGCAATGGCTAATTCAGACGCAGGTAGTGTGCAGAGCTAAAGTGGCGTGGAGTGGTGTCCGCTGTGGTAGTACCTATCAGCGCGAGACCCTGGTAATACCTATGAGTCCCCAGACAAGAACAAAATGGACACTGTGGTACAACCTATCAGTGTCTGTGATCTGAGTCGCCAAACAGAAGTAGACTTGTCGGAAGAAAACTGGATTGTATGGGTCGCCGATATACAGCAATTGAGTGGGTTAATCCTCTGCTCAACTACCATCATGGTCACTTCTTCAAGTCATGTGTCATGTGTCATGTGAACTGTCATTCTTGATGCACCGAGCGTGGATGGTGAAAGATGTGAAAGGTTGTTACCAAGTTCTGACCATTCGTAACTCACTTACACGCAAATGAAACAGTGAGTGCTTCTGCAACACTTCTGGTGTTTGAGATGAGTATGGCAAGGCCATGGGCCTAGTGCCTAATTTCGTCGCTTGGGTGGGCGCGTTTCTGCGCTCAATTCCTGACAAATTCGTACTTACTTTAGAGACCTGGGAACTCGTGGCTCATACGCTTTGAAGTCACATACAAGGATGGAGCAAACATACAACTGACCCAAAACTCACCTCGAAAACACCCAGGCGCACTCGGAGTGCCCCAGCAGCGCCGTGGCGAAGGACGGAGGGCGTCGCCACGCGTCGCAGCTGTCGCTTGCGACCGATCCTGCCAAAAATGGCACATTTGGCCAGAAACAGGCCAAAAAGGTCTAAAAACCCAAAATGGGCCAGGATGAAGCCCTGAAACTGGGCAAGACGCTGGAAGAGAGCCGTCGACACACAATACCAGTGTCGACGAGTGCCACGAACGCACTCGGGCGTCGAAAAGCTACGACAAGCGTCGCCGACAGAAAAAGAGAGCAAGATTTGAAAATTTGCAAAATTGAAGAATTGAAACAGAATTAGCTGCTACAGGTGGCGCAGGACAGTCAAACGCTGTCAGCGCAGCGTAGAGCGTCACGTTGTGAGCGCCGTAACCCTGTCCGAGCGCGTCGCCAGGGAACAGGGACTCTGATTCGCAACAAAATATCAAAATCCAACTTCAAACTTCAAAATTGCTTCAAGAACACCAAAATGAGAGAAACAAACACCTTGTGGACCTGTACTGTACTCCCCAAATTCCAACAAAAGGTAACAAACCAGGACTTCGTTCATTTGAATACGATGTCTCCACTGGAAGGGCAAACAGAACGACGATGGACAGTTGACCTTGTAGGAACAATAAAACAAACCAACAAACAGACCAAGACCTAGACAAATCAAACATGTGAAGTACAACATATGGGACATCAGGACAGTTCAGAAAAGGCCACATCTGACAGTCGAGGGTGAGACATTTACATGTAACTCAAAACTAGTCGAAGCTTGAATAAATTTACAGTCAGTCAGGCACTGGAGTCAAAATTTCAAGTGAAGCTTGTTCCCTCAAGGACCTAGAAATTCATGGTGCGTGAGCGAGGGAAGGAAGGGGGTGGTCAGGGGAGTGAGGTTAGCACAGCCAACGCCAGGGCTTGCAACAAACGACGAAGCCTCCTATTGACCATCAACTGAACCAAAACAACAACAAAACTGACCAACTGACCCTGACACGAGAAATTATCAACCAAAGCGTTGTACTTCCAACTAAACGTTAGCGAAGACCAGAGTGCTTGTTTTCATGGCGCCCAAGAGAAAGCGCGACTGCATTGTGCTTGGTTTCAGGGCGCCCAAGCGGAAGCGCAACTGCATTGTGCTCAAAATTTGCGACACCAAGCTTCTTTGCGGCCAGTTCCTCCAAACAACCCTGCTGCAATCCTCACTCTGTCTGCGTCACAGTCGCTGCGAGGGGCCTTTCTTGCTTCCACGACTGCCATGACCCGCTGCCTGTGATCACTCTCATACATGACGAAAGACACATTGTCCCAACTGCAGATATTCTCAAGCCTTGCCATAACGGCACCAACGTTTTTGCGCGTACTGGTTGGAGTGTTGGCTTTCTTCCATTGAGCCGTAGTCCCAGTTTCCATGCACGCCTTGTGCAAACGCGTCTTGAGGTCCCTCCTCTTGTGAATGTTCGTGGGCGCCACTCGACAGACTCACAGTCCAGAGCGGCGCCACACTGCAGTTGGCTGGGAGGATACCTTTCATTTGGTGCTGGTAATCATCTTCTTCTGCCTCTGCCTCTTCCTCTTCGGCATGGACGTCTGCTTCTACCTCTTCCTCTTCGACTTGGTCTTGGTAGTAGTCCTCATTTGTGTAGTACAGCTGCAACTGAGGGCCACTGTTCTTTAGGTACCACCACTCTAACTGTTCTTTCTCACCGATAATGAAGGAGTCCCAGTAGTCGTCAGCGTCCAGCTCAATGGGCTCGCTACCATCAGAATTTTCTTGTCCGTCGTCTTCTTCATAGTGGTAGGTAGTCTGAAACTCGTTGTCCAAACGACCCGAGACCATAGCATTCCCTTCACTTTGCATCCAGAAGTTATATAGAACAAGATAAACAAAATCGTACAGCGCCTGAGAATCATGCCACGGCTCGCACTCGCCGCAAAGAACCTTGCAACAAATCCTAGCCCAGCACCTGACTGGGCTCGGTAGTAGCCTCGCAGCAGACAGTGAGTCGACGTGTCCGAACATATCTTGCAGCTGTTGCGCTGTTACTTCCCAGAGATTCTCCACAACCTCGGATCCAGATTTCCAGGCGACATCCAGAAGACTTCCCCAGAAATCCTCCAAAACCACGTGGACGGCGTCTGGCGCTCTCAGCCCTGCAATATGAAACACTTCGCGCGTCTCTTCTCCATCGTGGTTTGGCTCTTCGGCATAAGTGTTCCTCTCTTCGTCGATCTCATCCCACACTATACAGAAAGGGCAACCAAAGAAGCAACATTCACATGTGACACTCGTGGCGAGCCCGCGAGCTCGGACTTCGGCTGCCTCCTTTTCAAACTGAGCACGTTCTTTCACAAGACGGGCAACGATGTCATCCCAGGAACATGATTCTGTTGTGCGCGGGCTGTGTAGCCTTGTATTGACGCACGACCAGCCAATCAAACAGCGTCTGCATTCGCCGCAGCTCTGCTTCTGCTCTGTAGCACCATCAACAAGCGCAGCAGACATAGAGCATGTATTCTCTTGTAAGTTCACCCTTTGTGGTGCGCTCGGTTCACATGGCCATTGTCTGGCGGTAGCTCCGTGTTCTGGACCCTTGGGTAGTCCGAGCGGCAGTGAAGGGGAACCTTGGGGTGATTCCTGGCCCTGGTGCTTGGGCCCCGGCGACTCTGCGGCGCTTGCCCATGTAGGTGGCAACAGGCGTGGAGTGGACCTATTTTGAGGTGCTTGCTTCTACCGTAGTTTGCTGCCCCACTTATTGTTTGAAGCCCATATCATGATTCTCCTGCTGGGTCTCCGGCTGAGACAAAATCACAGTTTGAGAAAATAGTTGGGAGGAACAAGGGAAGCGACGGCAAAGACCAAAGCTGCAGTACTTGTACTGATTTGTTATTCCGGTTGTCACGTAGGTCCACAACGCCAGGGACAATACATGGGCTTACAACACCCCTGAGCACCACAAACAGGAAGGTATGTACATCTCTGTCAGATACAAACTTTGCAATAAAATCCCCACAAGCAGAAACATTGCGTAGCACTCTTGGTGTGCTGTCCTAGCTATCCTGCCGAGCATTCTCATCATTTCATGATACTGTACATGCGTAGGAATAGCACGTGTGCGCGTCTGTCAAAGGCGTCGCGCTTCAATTAAGTCCTCGTACTGCCTTGGGGTGAAGGCAAAAAATATGCGTGGAATGAATTGTAGGTGTATATAAGATAAGAACTTGTTGTTGGATCGGGTGTCTGGCTTTGGTGGGCGACCGCAGTTACACGACCGCACCCGGGACACACGGGTCGCGGAACCCTGGCTGCCCGCTCCGGAGGACGGGCGGCCGGGGGAGGGACAGCGCCTGACACCAGGCGCCCCTCGCAACGGTGGCAGGCCACCCCCCCGGGGACAGCCCCCCACCAGCCCCGGGGCACGCAGCCCCCACAGGGTATGCAGGCCGGAGGGACAGTGTTGGACCCCCACACCCACACACCCGCGCCCACAGCACGTTGGTGGCGGACCCCAACAGCCGGCCCGATAGGCGGGCAGTCGGGGGAGGGACAGCGCCTGACCTCAGACGCCCCTCACACAATGGTGGGAGGCACCCCCCCCGGGGACGTCCTTCCGCCACCCCCACAGCGAGCAACGCCGGCCTGCAAGGGTGCACGCTGTGGGGCCGGTGCTGGATCCCCACGCCCGCAATGACCGCACCCGGGACACACGGATCGCGGAACCCCGGTTACCCGCTCCAGAGGACGGGCGGCCGGGGGAGGGACAGCGCCTAACACCAGACGCCCCTCGCAGTGATGGAAGGCACCCCCCCCGGGGACGCCCTTCCGCCACCCCTACAACGAGCAATGCACCACCGCACCAACGCACCAACCGCACCCCACCCCCTGCTCTTATGCACAGCGACACAACAATAGCGGAACCCGCGGCCCCACGCAAAACACGCCCCCAATCTCCGACGCTGGACGCAGCACACGAGGTCATCAGGGCACTGGGACTCAGAGACGGCGAAGGAGACCCCCCACAAGGGGACGCGGGCACGGACTCCGACCTGGAGGCATTGCCGGAGCCCCCCACGGGAGGCGCGCCCGCGGAATCTGCGCCGCCGGCGGGCAGCATGCCCACCCTCTGCCCCGCGTGGAAACGGGGCCACTGCACCGGCGAAGGCTGGTGCCCGAAACAGCACCCTCAGCCCAGCCCCGATGACGGAGCGCTGCCCGAGGTGAGACCCGCGGCCGCATGCGCCGCCCTACGCTACGGGGTGGTGCAGGGCTGGATCCTGGATGAGACCGCACGCGGCAGCGTGAACATCCAGGAGGCCGTCGACCCAGTCACCCACGCGGGACAGGCGGCAGTGGCCTTGCACACCCGGGGCCGCCACGGCGGACCCGCAGAGGGGATCATTGTGGAACCCTCGGGAATGGTGCTGGTCCTGGCGGCGGACATGGTCCGAGGGTTGCTCCAAGCGTCCCGCCTGCGGCGGGCGTGCCCACAGTGGACCATCCAGGTGTACACCCCCCCGCGGGCGTGGCCCTTCTCCACGTGGGCGGTGCTCGCCGTCATGTGGCACCTGGCACCGGAGGACGCCCCCACAGGGACCGCGGAGGAAATCGCCCGGGACCCCCACGCCTGGCCGGCCGACCAGGATTACCCCTGGCGCAGGCCCCGGGGCGGCCTCCCAGTGGCACCCGCGGCGGAGGGGCTCAGCCTCGCAGCAACCCTCCAACGGCACCCCGACAAGAGGGCACGCCACTTCCTGCAGACGGGCACGGTCCCGGCCGCCCAGCCAGACTCCGAGTGGCGATGGGCCGCAGGGGGGGCGCAACCGCTGCCGGGCCCCTGGGTCCTCCCGTTGTGGTATTTGCCCATGGGCACCCTGGCCCACGCCACTCAAGCCGTCAAGGGTGCTTTCCCGCAGCCGTTCCTCCCCGGCGTGGCCCTGCTCCGCAGCCTGCAGGCGGGGGCCGCCTGGGTACGGTGGAAGGAAGGAGGCGGGCGCTCGAGCCCCTATTTCCCCCTGGTCCAGGGCCAGGCGCTGCTCCACGCCTAGGGCATGGAAACCGTGGAATGGGGGGCCATCTCGCCCGGCACGGCGTGCAGGTGGATCACAGCGGCCGCCCCACAGCCCATGCGATCGCCGCCGGCGTCCCACCGCCTCCTACGGATGGTCCCCTCTTTGGCCCCCCAACACGCCTTTACGAGGGACGTGTGAAAGGCCATACTGAGCCACACCAGGGAGTGGCTAACGAACCCGGGTGCACGGTACCCGCCGGGGCCGGTGCTCGAACAGCTCACGGCCCCCATACCCGGGGTCTGCCACGCCCTGCACAGGGCGTCGGCTCTCACGGAGCAGCTCAACGACGAGGTGCTGGACCTGGCGCTGGAGCCGCTGCGGGTGCTTTACCTCCAGACCCACATCCCACCCGCGGGCACGTCCAACCGCCTAGGCCGCCTGGGGTTGCAGCGCCGCGTCGGGGCCGCGCACCCGGGAGGCGTGGTTGAACAGTGGCTAACGCTCCGCAACCCGTCCGCCGCGGAAGGCCACTGGTACCTACACCAACTCTCCTTCCTACCACGGGCGGCCCCGGAACACCGCCGGCAAAACCCGTACCACACGCACCCGGAGCGCCGAGGCGCGCAGCGCTTCCCGCAGCCAGTCCCGCCTGCCCTCTTGCCGGGGCAGGGCCCGGAGGCGCTGCAGCAGGGCCCCCCGCTCGACACCGCCACCACGGTGCACCAAAGGGGACGCGACGGCGCGGATGGTGCCGTACCAGACGTCACGAACTGCGGAGCGGTGGCCTGGATGGCAGCCTGCAGGCACCTCGCCCAAGATACCACAGGGCTCCGGCAGTACAGACCAGCGGACCGCACGGCGCTGGCGTCCGCGGTCGCGGCCGTCATGGTGGGTCCCGTAGCGGCGTGGCCGGCGCAACTGCTGCCCCACGTCCCCTGCCGCGACACGCAGCCCCGCCGGCCGGCCGCAACGCACGCGCCGACGGCACCCCTCACGGCGGAGCAGCTATACGTCGTCGCGGCAGCGTTGCTAGCGGACGGCGGGGAGAGCTTCGTCCACCACCACGGCCCGGCGCAGATTGCGGCAAGCATACGAGGGCCGCAGCGCGATGCACCAGACCCGTGGCACGCCACACTTCGCGGGCGCACCCGCGTCTGGGATGCGGACAATGGCACACCCCTACCCGGGCCACAGCAGGGGGAGGCACTGGTGCTGCAGACGGCAGGCTACCAGGCCATCCTGCACGGCCACGCCGGAGGGTACCGGTCGCACGTCCTGGCCGGAGGCCGCTGGACTGTCTGGCACAGCACCGCCAGGCCATGGGCATTCCCGCCCCTGCCCCACGTCGACTGGCAGCAGGGGCCTACCCAGGCCTACTATATGCCGGCGGACCCCTGGCAGCTGGCAGTCCTGCTACACACCGTCAGCGCCCCCAACAAGAGGCAGGAACCGGGCCGGGTCAACCCCCCCGCACTGGTGTGGAGCCCCGACCAGGAGGAGCATCTACCGGCCGCGTGGCAGGGAGACGCCATCAGGACCACGGACGTCCCGGACCTCCACGCGGGGCCAATCACGCACGCCCGCCTGGCGGCTACCCTGGCGGTGGCCCAACGGGGACAGCAGAACCCGCAGTGGGTGGTCTGCATGTTCAGCCCGGCGGACGCGCACATCGTCGTCTGCGACCCCGAGCGCCTGCCAGGGCCCGAAGCCGTGGTCCGCGTGGCAGACTGCACCCGCATGATCGTCAAGGCGCTACGGGAGGGCGAACACCACGCCCTCCTGCTCCAGGTCAGGCTGAAGGACAACGCCCGGGCGGCGAGGCCGGGGGTCTGGCCGGCAGCGGCGCACCCCGCCAACCTAGAGCTCCAGCTGGCGGTCCCGACCACAGTGTACCACTGGCTACAAGCCTTCCACGACCTGCGATGGCGGGGCAAACCCGACCGCCAAATCGGCTCCACACACTGGCAAACGTGGTTGCAAGCAGACGTGCAGCGCGATGCCATCCGGGGTCTCGGGCCCGCGCCCGCGACACGAGCCCTCGATTGGGCGGCCCCGGGCCGCACACTCGCGCCGCACACGGTTCCACTGGCCAACCTGCCCTTCGAACCAGCGGCAGAGGGCGCCATCCGGAAGTCGGTGCCGCTCCCCCCGGCGCGAGGGGCCACGGAGCCGACGAAATGCCGCCTGTGTGCAGACAAGAACTACACAAGCGGGGCAATGCTGGAACACCTGGCGTGGCACGCGGTGCACGCTGGAGCCCCGGTGGACAACAAGAAGGCGGCCTCCAACATCCTGCAAGGGAGGGCACGGAGGTCCCCATGGCACGCTCCGTACGCCCTGCGCCCCCCGCCCCAGGCGGCCGACCACGCGGACAAAGATGAGGAGGCACCCGGGGCGGCCCCGGGGACCGGCGGTGCGGGCCAACCAGGGTCCATCCCCGCGAGGCTGGCCCCCCTGGCCCCCCTGTCTCCCCCGGCCCCCCGGGCCCCCGTGTGGGCCCCGCTGGGAACGGGCTCAGCGGATGCGGCGCAACCGGATGCCCTGGCTGCGCCGGCGAACCCAGCGGCGATGCCGATGCGGGATAGCTGACTCCAGGAGGACACGGCGGGCGACGCCCTGTGGCTCCTCTCGTGGAACCTGCGCAACGGCCTCGTACCGCCAGACCGGTCCCTCCGGGACACGCTCGTGCGGGGCCGGGGGCCGGCGGCCTGTACCGACAAGGAGCACCTCATCACCGGCATGCTACCCCAGGAGGGGGGCTTTGCAATCATGCTCCAGGAAACAGGGATCGCCACCCGGGCGCAGGAGATGCACGTGGCCGCGGCGCTCCGGGACAAGGGGTACACCGCCTTCTTCAGCAGCTGGCTGGCGGAGACGGGAGCCACTTCCACCTTGAGAGGGGGGGGCCTCCTCACCGCGGTCAGCAGCAAGTACGTGGCAGAGCACGAGGTGCTCAGTTTCACGGAAATCGTCCCCGGGAAGGCCGCGGCCCTGGAGATCGGCACGGACGGGTGAGGCCTCACCCTCATAAACATCCACGGGCCGCAAGCAGGCTGCTCCCCGTGGGCGGGACAGGCGGCATTCTGGGCCGACATACAAATGTATGCCACGGCACGCAGCCTCGGTGGGAGACACCCGGTGGTCATCGCCGGCGACACCAACATCTACATGGATGCCACCACCAACCCAGCCATGGAGCACTTCCGAGCGGGCTGGGAGGCCTGCGGTTTCCGGGGGGCCACGGCAGGCGGCGAGGAGGACATGACCCCCACACTCCACCCGTCCCGGCACAGGGTGGACACCTTCCTGGTCAACGAGCCCCTCCTGCCGTGGTCCCTGCGGAAAAGCGTCTGGGATCGCGGCATGGCACACCCCCAGGTGGTCGGCTCGGACCACCTCCCGGTCCGCCTGGCCCTGCCGGGCCTCCTCAGCGCAGCGGGGCGCGCGGCGATGCCCACCCCCTACAGCCACAGGGAGGGCCGACTCCTCCCGTATGACGCCAAAGCGGCGGCCGTCCAACACTGCCTGTGGGCGGCGGTCACGGCCGCGCAGGATGAACCGTCCCTGGCTCTCTGGCTGGGCTCCGCGGAGCAGCACGACTACGGGTCCATGCCCGCGGCCGCGGTGGACAAGGTGTTCGAACACCTCCACGCGACGCATGACGCCCTGGCGCGCGTGGTGGGACGCCGACAGCCGTCTCCGGCGGGAACGGACCTGGCGGAGGGGGACCTTTCGGAGAGCGGAAAGCAGCTCCAGGCAGCGGTCCTCCGCTATGACACCCTGGCAGCGCGCGCGCCGGCAGCGCACCAGGCGGACGCGGCCAGGCATGGCATCCGGTCCGAGGCGGCGCTCCGGCTCACGGAGGAGCTGCAGGGTGTGTCGCCCGGGTTCCGCCCGACCACGCAGGGCCAGCTACAGGAGGAGCTGGAGAGGCAAGCAGCCGCCCTCGTGGAGGACATTCGCCAGCTCCGCGCCCTCCTGGCGGCAGACCGCAAGGGCGCCATCAAGGACTTCCGGCGCCGCCACGCCCCCGACATCGCCCAGCGATGGAAAGCCGTGCGGGGAGCCATAGAGGTAGAGGCCCCGGGCCCCTCAGGCCTCTGGAACGTGCGGGTCCCCAACACCCAAACGCTCCTCACGGAGGCCCACGACGTGATGTTCGCAGTTCCCGCCATCTGGCGAGAACTGTATGACAAACGCCCGGTGGACCTCCCAGGCTTCCAGGCAGTCCTCGGCCGCCATGTCCCCCGGGTCCCTGAAGGGGCCTGGACACAGGTCCAGCAGTACTCCATGCAGGACCAGAAGTCCGCCTTGGACAAGGCCAATGGCAAGGCCCCAGGTCCCAACCACGTGGAGGCCCGTTTCATCAAGGCCCTCCCAGCGCCCGTCCAGTGGCTCCTAGTCCACTCCTACCGGGCCATCCTCCGCGGTGCCCCGCCGCCGATGCACTGGAGGGACGCGCACATCTGGCTCAGCCCCAAGGTACCGGGCTCTGCCAGACTGGACGACTACAGGCCCATAGCCCTGGGCCAGCTGGACATGAAGCTGCTCACGGGCCCCCTCACCCAGCGCATCACGGAAGTGCTCACACGGCACGGAGTGGTCAGCGACTGGCAGCAAGGGGCCCTCCCTGGCTCCAACACGGGCCCCCCACTGTTCATGGAGCAGCGGCAGCTCCAGCGGGGAAGGCCCAACTACGTCTTCTCCTTCGACGCCCGCAAGGCCTTCGACACCGCCCCACACGGCGCCCTCCACCTCATCCTGCGCCACCTCTCCGTGCCGCCGGACGTCATCAACCTCTTGCTCTTCCTCCACACGTGCGCCGGGCTGCGCATCGTCACCGCACACGGGCTAACGCAGCCCGTCTACATGCTGCGTGGCGTCCGGCAGGGCAACCCCGAGAGCCCCCTGCTGTACGCGCTCCTCCTGGAGCCCCTGCTCAGGGCGCAGGGGCACCGCCTGCGCCCGCCGGGAGGGGCCGAGCACGGCCTCATCGAGGCCTACATCGACGACCTGCTGGTGATGGCCCACACGCTGCAGCACTTCGTCGATGGCGTGGAGGCGGTGGCCGCGTACCTGGGGATGATGGACATGGAGCTCAGGCCCCGCAAGTGCGCCATGGCCACCACGGAGGGGGTACTGGGCCTGCAACTGCGCCTCTGTCCCCACCTGGCAAACCCGTGGCACTGGGTACCAGCGGCGGACTCCGTCCCCTACCCGGGACTCCAGCTGCAGCCGGACGGGGAGTTCTCCCTGCAGCGCAGGCACCGGCTACGCCTGGCGGCGGTGCACCACTGGTGCCTCAACACCCTCGCGCCACCGAAAGTGGTGCAGGACGTCATCCTGGCGATCGTCGGGGGGGTGACACAATACGTCGCCCCTTTCATCGCTGACAACTCCGACACTGCACGCCACCTGGACCACATCACGGTCCAGGTCGTGAAGGACAGGGCGCGGTACGCCTTCGACGCCTCGCGGGACAGCCTGCAGGATGACCGGACCCTGGGGCTCACACGGGTGCCAACGCGGTGCCAGGAGGCAGTGGTGGCCCTAGTGGGTACACTCGTCCACCACCGCTCAACCTTCGTGCGCGCCGAGGTCACCAAGATGTTCTGGGAAATAGCTGGCGCGCACGGAATATGTCCCGAGGTGCACTACCCCGTCCCGGAGTTCGCAAATCTAGCGGGGAGTGACTGGGTCCACCGCATACCACGGGCCCTGGCCGCCCTGAGAGTGGGGCTGTTCAACCCCATCGCGTGCCCCAGGGTGGCCCATGTCCAACTACAGTCCCCGCCGGGCAACATCGTCGAGCTGCGCACCGCCAAGCTGCGACACCGCGACACGTGCCGCCTGACGGTGCCGCACACAACGCCGTGGCATGGGCACCACGGGCCACGCCACCCCTTCCCCCGCAACGACGACCCGTGGCCGACGGCGATGCGGGAATGCCTCAACCAATGCGCCGATGAACACGTCCACTATTGCCGCCATGAGCAGGAGCCCACCAACCACCCCGGGTGGCGCGACGCCTTGGTCCACCTCTTCCACACCACCGGCACGCGGGACCCCCGCCTGAGATTCGTCCACCCCACGAGGGCTAAGCAGGACGCCCACACCGGCCCACGGGTAACCCCGGACGGCCTGCACCTCCACGTCGCGGGCTACCGCCGCCGGGGCGGCCTATCCCCCCCCAACGTGGGGGGGCGGCGTACACCCGCCGGCAGCCCTCATGTACATCCTCCGCGACGTACTCGCGGAAAGCGAGCACCAAGAGCCTAACGCGGATGTGGCATGGCCCGAGCCCCTGCGCCCCCGGCCCCACGCGCTGACGCCGTTGTGGTTGGTGACCACGGACGACCAATGCACCCAAGCGGCGGGGCAAGCGCAGCTCCGGGCCGAGTGGGTAATAGTGCAGGTGGGGGCAGGCCAGCCCAGACCGCGTGGGCTCTGCCGTGGCACCGCCCTGCTGGTAGCTACGGGGGTGCCTCACGGCCCACACATGGCAGTGCACGCACTGGAGGACCAGCCGGAGGACACCGGACACCTGGTGGTGCACCAGCGCGGAGGCCCGGCGTGGCTCAAGGAACATGTGACGGCACTTCGGTCCTGGGCAAGCACGATCGCCGGAGCGGAGATCCGGCTGCACGACCACCCGGCGATCAGCCCTGGCGACACCAGGGCGCTGAGCGTGGACCAACTGACCCCCAGCCACCGCGACGTCCGGTGGCACTCCGCCGACCTCAACGCGGGGTGGCTCAGCCCCACCGGGTACTACTGGATCCCGGAGGCCTGGGGCCACACCTCTTCTGGCGCGTCCGGGGGCGGACCCTGCAAACACGCCACCAGCGTCGCTCTTGCCGCCGACCTCACCCGCACGTGGGCGGTGGCCATCTCGGGCACGGTGCCCGACGGGGAGGGGGTGGCCGCCTCCCTCCCCCTACAATACGGTGCCCACCGGCCATGGGTCCACACGGTGGACGCCGAAGTCATCCTCCACCTCCTGCGGCACGCAGATCGCGAGCGGACCACGGGGGTCCCCGCGGGCGCAGCGAAGGTGGTCAACCAGATGCTTCTGCGGTGGCTCCAGGACGGCCTGTGCGCGCGAGGGCAACACGCCGGGCACCCGTTCTGGTACGTCCGAGCCACCTCGCACCACAGTGTTGCCCTGCTGCACAAGGCGGACTGGGCGGCATCCCAGGACACTGTCCTGCAGAACACGCCCCCGGACCCTGGCCACGCCCAACTCATTGTCGCTGGCCGTGACGGCCACCTCGATCTACGGCCCCCCACGATGCGGGCGCTCGGCGAGGTCGCGCAGCGGGCGCAGACGGACCATGCGCGGACGCACCGGGGACACACACCTTTGGGCGCGGCCCACGCCACAGCCTATGTGCACGCCCGGGACCTCACCGCAACGGCCACCAACCGCCGGGCGCTGCGAGCCCGAGACGGCCACACGCCGGTGCAGCGCAGGCTCCGCGTCCGTAAGGAGCGGCTCTCCAGCGTCGCCGTTGTCCCACAACTGTGCCTCCTATGCGGCGGCCCGGAGGAGACCCCGGGGCACATGCACGTGGGGTGCGCCCACTCACGGCTCCTCTGGCCCCACTACCGCCAGGCGGTACACGAGGCGGCCCGCCACCTCCCACCAGGGGACAAGGCCCTGTGGGTGGCCTCGTGGCGCTCCGCAGGCGCCACATGGAGGAAAGTCTTCTGCTCCGAACTGGTGCCCGAGGACGCGGAGGTGCAGCTCTGCGCCATAGCCCGCTACGACCCGCCGGGAGGGACCGCTGTGGACGATTTCCTCCACCACATGCTCTGGCTGGGGGACTTTGCATGGGAGCTTCGCAACCACTGGCTGGAGCAACTCCTCCGCGAGCCCCTAAGCGCGGCGGCCCGGGCACACCGATGACTCACTGCGGCGGAGGGCGACCACCCTCCCCCTCCCCCGCGCCCTGACAAGGACTTCGTAGCCTCCCTCCGTGTCGTGAATGGCACTCTGGAGTGCCCGCCCCAAGAGGGCCCCCACCCGTACCAGGACCTGCCCGGGGGGTTCTCGAAGCACCTACAAGACGCCCTACTCCCGCCGTGGATCATCGGGCGCGGCTCCATGACCGCGTGGGAGGCGCGCATCGTGGGTGAGGAACGGGCGCGCGAGTGGAGCCGGTGGTGCGCCGCCACGCGCGCCCCGGAGACCCCTGCGCAACGATACGCCGCCTTCCTGCCCGAGGGATGGGGGCCGGACACCCGGCTGAGACCCTGCGTGATCCGCGTGGCGGGACCTGACCACCCGTGGGACGCGGCGACGGGGGAATGGCTGCAAGCGGCCCCGGGGCCGCAAACAGGATGGACCGGGGACGTGTCCTCACTCGTCAGGACACCCGTCCCCCCCCCGCATCATCCTTCACGCCGCCAACGTACTCCGGGCTACGGAGATACGCAAATGGGGACACGCCGCGGCCACCGTCCGGTGGCACCCCCCAGAGGACGGGGCCGCCCAGCTCGCCGCGGCGCACTTCAAAGCTGGGGGGCCGGTATACGACGACGCCCTGTCCCGGCTGAGCGACGCCCAGGGGCCCTTGCTCCTCATGCTCCCAACCGACATTGCAGCCGCGCTGCGCCAGGAGCTGGACGCCTGCGAAGGGCTGCAAGTGGGATGGGAGGCAGTCGCGGATGGCACCCTGCTGGCCCTCCTCCACCCAGACGCCGAGAACGGGTGCCAATGGAATGCGCTAACGCCCCACCTCACCGGGCGCCACGTGTACATGGCAACCCCCCCCCAGGGGCACCCCCGCCCGGCGTGGGAGGACCTCATCGCCGCCTTCCACGACCGCAGGATTCTCCCAGACGACACGTGGCGGGAGGTCCAGCGGAAGACGCTCGGCAGGGACTACCGGCGCCGCGTCCGCGCCCGCCTGCTGGAGATCCGGGACCCCCTCTGACAGAGGTGGGACGACCTCTGGCTCCGCCATCTCGACCCTTGGTCGCCGCCCTCCCACCTCCCACATACCTGCCGGCTCTGCGGAGAATGTGACACGTCGTCCTCCGCAGCGTCGACAGGCGCCAACAGGTGCGCGCGGTGCGCCAAGGTGGCCGCGTGCCCCTGGCCCGAACCTCCCGCAGGCCCGCGCAGGCGCACAGAGGAGGAGGCCCTGCACCGGCGCATCGAGGGGGCACACGCCCCCCCACACGAGTGCGCGGGCCCCGCGGGCGCTGCTCTTTTGTGGATCCACGTGCACCTGCGGGACCCCACATCCGTTGCGCACCTGTCGCACGTGTTCGCGCCCTGACCCCCACCCGCCGCCGCCCTTTGCAGAGCCCGCAGTACCATGCCACGCCGACGGGGGGATGGGCCGGGACACGCCAGGGCCCGCCGCGAAGCGCAGGAGGCGGCCGTCCGGGTCGGCGACCACGTGTGAGGTAAATGGGGTAAACCTGATTTGGGATGATTCACATCCATCATTTACCTCCACCACTTTTCTATTTCAATAATCGAGGTATTTGGGAGTTCAAATGGGGATTTATGATTTTATTTCAATAGATGGGTGATTCCTCCTTGCCGGTAGACCTACCCATTCCCCAACCAATTAGTAACTCCCTAACAAGTCACTCGCGAATCTGACTTTATGATGGTCAGCCCAGATTTACGATGTTTTAGCACTTTGCTGCTCCTCCAAGTATGTTTTGCACTGAAATTGTACATATTCTTCTTTGTAGCATAGGTCTTTGTGTATACTTTCAACATGTGCCCATTTGCAAATTGATTTCTTTGAATTGTGTGCCTGCAGACTTCAAACAACAACAACCACAGCAAGCACAACCACAACCACAACCACAACCACAACCGCAACAACAATGACAACAATACCGACAACAACAACAAAGACCAAAACAACAACAACAGCAACACCAACAACAACAACAACCACAACAACAAACGCGACAACATCGCCCAAACACCACAGCCACGAAAATGACCAGTGCATGGACAACAGCAACCACAACAATACTACCACCCACTGAGTACTCCCCAGCTCTACTCACGGGCTGGCTGCCGGGTGCGAAGCCCCCGACGACAGGGCCCGGGCACTGCCCATAGGCGGTGTACTAACAGTGTCGGGTGCGCGCACGTCCCAGTGCCAAGCACCATCCCCAGGGACCCCCCGGCCCCTAGTACCGGCCGCCTTGGCCCTGGGAACGGTCAGCGACCCTCCGTAGAGGACGGCTGACCAAGCCTCCCCCTCCTCTCTTCCGCTACGCGCCCGCCCACGCGCCAGCCGACGCAGGAGCCCGGACATGCGCCCCCCCCGCGCCTTTGCCCCACCCACAGGGCCCTCTGCCCCAACTCCATCCCACACACCCCCATGCAGCTCTCGGTGCCCCCCATGCACTACCTCCCGCAGCCACTCCGTGCCGCCTCCCCTGCCCACTGCCCCCCCCCCCACCCCCTTCTCCTGCCCTTGCCCCTCTCACAGGCTGGCAGCGCCCGTGCGGCGCGCCTCCAGGGCCCCGCATCGGCGGCCGGCCGCGTGAGCAACTGGGCCCGGGCGCGCCGACGAGGAGACTCCAATGCGGGGTCTTCATGGCAGGCGTCCAGGTGTGCAGGTGGAAAGGGCCCTGGAGGGTGCATGTGAGGGGCCCCCGCCCTAGCAGGGGCGCGGTGCCTGGGAGGAGAGGGTGGCCAGTGGCGCGGACATGCGCGGGGGGCCCCAACAACGACCCCCCGCCCTGCAACATGTGTGAGAGTGAGAGGAGGGATATGCAGCTGGCCTGAGTGGTTGAGGACTGGAGTGGAGCAGGCTTCCATACCAACAGACGTTGAATGTGGGTCAGTCGATTGTAAGCCGGATGACAATGCCCGAAGACACAGTCCCTGTCCCCGTCCGGTTGGACGCCCCGGTATCGGTATCCAACATCCTTTAGGTACGGTATAAGGCCCCCCGGCCACCACCCCGGCGCCAAGACCAGGGAGGGCGTCCGGGAGGGGTAACAGCCCCCGATCCCCCAAGGGCAGCCCCAAAGGGGAGCGCACCACTGGAAGGGGCATGTCTGCGGGGTAAACAAATGCGCTGAGTAATTCCCTAACGTAATGAATAGAGCCTACTGCCGTAACTAATGCTTAACAGGGTAAATGGCCCCCCCCCGGGGCCAGTTTAGTGCGCAACCCCCAGAGCCGGACTCGACCGGCCGTACTGAGGCGAGCCCAGAAATGGGTATGGCAGGCCACAGTCCAGCTGGTAGCCACGCCTCAGTACACTCCGTGGGCTCATAAGGCCCACGGGGGCCCCAAACACCGTTACGTTCGGGAGTTAAGCCCCGGCGGTGTTTGGGGTTGTTACTGGTTAAGAGGACTCACGTTGAGTCCCAGATACTGTTACCCCGGGGTTATGACCCCCGGTACTGCCTGCTTACTTGCCTGCTGCTGCTAAGAGGTAGGAGGGAGTAACCACAGGCCTGGCAGGAGACTCCGAACACCCCCTGGGCAGGACTCCCCGTCCCCCCCAGGCCAGTGCGCCCGGTTCTCTGAAGAAGATGGCCCCCCCTTGGCCTGGCAGGAGACTCCGAACACCCCCTGGGCAGGACTCCCTGTCCCCCCCGGGCCGGTGCGCCCGGTTCTCTAAAGAAGATGGCCCCCCATTGGCCTGGCAGGAGACTCCGAACACCCCCTGGGCAGGACTCCCCGTCCCCCCCGGGCCGGTGCGCCCGGTTCTCTGAAGAAGATGGCCCCCCATTGGCCTGGCAGGAGACTCCGAACACCCCCTGGGCAGGACTCCCCATCCCCCCCGGGCCGGTGCGCCGGGTTCTCTGAAGAAGATGGCCCCCCATTGGCCTGGCAGGAGACTCCGAACACCCCCTGGGCAGGACTTCCCGTCCCCCCCGGGCCGGTGCGCCCGGTTCTCTGAAGAAGATGGCCCCCCATTGGCCTGGCAGGAGACTCCGAACACCCCCTGGGCAGGACTCCCCGTCCCCCCCGGGCCGGTGCGCCCGGTTCTCTGAAGGATATGGCACCCCCTTGGCCTGGCAGGAGACTCCGAATATCCCCTGGGCAGGACTCCCCGTCCCCCCCGGGCCGGTGCGCCCGGTTCTGTGAGAAAGATGGATCCCCCTTGGCCTGGCAGGAGACTCGCAACACCCCCTGGGCAGGACTCCCCGTCCCCCCCGGGCCGGTGCGCCCGGTTCTCTGAAGAAGATGGCCCCCCCTTGGCCTGGCAGGAGACTCCGAACACCCCCTGGGCAGGACTCCCCGTCCCCCCCTGGCCGGTGCGCCCGGTTCTCTGAAGGAGATGGCCCCCCCTTGGCCTGGCAGGAGACTCCGAACACCCCCTGGGCAGGACTCCCCGTCCCCCCCGGGCCGGTGCGCCCGGTTCTCTGAAGACGATGGCCCCCCATTTGCCTGGCAGGAGACTCCGAACACCCCCTGGGCAGGACTCCCCGTCCCCCCCGGGCCGGTGCGCCCGGTTCTCTGAAGAAGATGGCCCCCCATTGGCCTGGCAGGAGACTCCGAACACCCCCTGGGCAGGACTCCCCGTCCCCCCCGGGCCGGTGCGCCCGGTTCTCTAAAGAAGATGGCCCCCCATAGGCCCTGGCAGGAGGCTCCGACCACCCCCCGGGCTGGACTCCCCGTCCCTCCCAGGCCGGTGCACCCGGTTATTGGAAGATGATGGCTCCCCATGGGCCCTGCAGGAGGCTCCGACCACCCCCTGGGCTGGGCTCCCCGTCCCCCCCTAGGCTGGTGCGCCCGGTTATTAGCAGATGACGCCTCCCCATGGGCCCTGCAGGAGGCTCCGACCAACCCCTGGCCTGGACTCCCCGTCCCCCCCAGGCCGGTGCGCCCGGTTCTCCGAAGATGATGGCCCCCCATAGGCCCTGAAGGATGCCCCGACCACCCCCTGGGTTGGACTCCCCATCCCCCCAGGCCGGTGCGCCCAGTAGTACATCCCCACAGGCCCGGCACTACACTCCGACCACCCATTGCAGGAGTTGCACTGCCCACTGCCCCCAGGCAGTGAGGCAGTGCATTGCAGGAGTTGCACTGCCCACTGCTCCCAGGCAGTGAGGCAGTGCGTTGCAGGAGTTCCGCTGCCCACTGCCCCAGGACAGTGAGGCAGTGCATTGCAGGAGTTGCGCTGCCCACTGCCCCCAGGCAGTGCGGCAGTGTATTGCAGAAGTTGCACTGCCCAATACCCCCAGGCAGTGGGGCAGTGCATTGCAGGAGTTCCACTGCCCACTGCTCCCAGGCAGTGAGGCAGTGCATTGCAGGAGTTCCACTGCCCACTGCCCCCACGCAGTGGGGCAGAGTAATGCAGGAGCTGCACTGCTCACTGCCCCCAGGCAGTGCGGCAGTGTATTGCCGGAGGTCCACTGCCCACTGCCCCCAAGCCAGTGCGACAGTGCGTTGCAGGAGTTGCGCTGCCCACTGCCCCCAAGCAGTGCGGCAGTGTATTGCAGGAGTTGCACTGCCCACTGCCCCCAGGCAGTGAAGCAGTGCATTGCAGGAGTTGCACTGCCCACTGCCCCCAGGGCAGTGAGGCGGTGCATTGCAGGAGTTGCACTGCCCACTGACCCAGGGCAGTGAGGCAGTGCATTGCAGAGGTTGCACTGTCCGCTGCCCCCAGGCAGTGAGGCAGTGCATTGCAAGAGTTCCACTGCCCACTGCCCCAGGGCAGTGAGGTAGTGCATTGCAGGAGTTCCACTGCCCACTGCTCTGGGACAGTGAGGCAGTGCATTGCAGGAGTTGCACTGTCCACTGCCCCCAAGCAGTGGGGCAGTGCATTGCATGAGTTCCACTGCCCACTGAAGAAGATGGCCCCCCACTGGCCTTGCAGGAGACTCCGAACACCCCCTGGGCAGGACTCCCCGTCCCCCCCGGGCCGGTGCGCCCGGTTCTCTGAAGAAGATGGCCCCCCATTGGCCTGGCAGGAGGATCCGAACACCCCCTGGGCAGGACTCCCCGTCCCCCCCAGGCCGGTGCGCCCGGTTCTCTGAAGAAGATGGCCCCCCACTGGCCTTGCAGGAGACTCCGAAAACCCCCTGGGCAGGACTCCCCGTCCCCCCCAGGCCAGTGCGCCCGGTTCTCTGAAGAAGATGGCCCCCCATTGGCCTGGCAGGAGACTCCGAACACCCCCTGGGCAGGGCTCCCCGTCCCCCCCGGGCCGGTGCGCCCGGTTCTCTGAAGAAGATGGCCCCCCATTGGCCTGGCAGGAGACTCCGAACACCCCCTGGGCAGGACTCCCCGTCCCCCCCGGGCCGGTGCGCCCCGTTCTCTGAAGAAGATGGCCCCCCATTGGCCCTGGCAGGGGGCTCCGACCACCCCCTGGGCTGGACTCCCCGTCCCCCCCAGGCGGGTGCGCCCGGTTATTGGAAGATGATGGCTCCCCATGGGCCTTGCAGGAGGTTCCGACCACCCCCTGGGCTGGGCTCCCCGTCCCCCCCAGGCTGGTGCGCCCGGTTATTAGCAGATGACGCCTCCCCATGGGCCCTGCAGGAGGCTCCGACCACCCCCTGGCCTGGACTCCCCGTCCCCCCCAGGCCGGTGCGCCCGGTTCTCCGAAGATGATGGCCCCCCATAGGCCCTGAGGGATGCCCCGACCGCCCCCTGGGTTGGACTCCCCATCCCCCCAGGCCGGTGCGCCCAGTAGTACATCCCCTCAGGCCCGGCACTACACTCCGACCATTCATTGCAGGAGTTGCACTGCCCACTGCCCCCAGGCAGTGAGGCAGTGCATTGCAGGAGTTGCACTGCCCACTGCCCCAGGGCAGTGAGGCAGTGCATTGCAGGAGTTGCGCTGCCCACTGCCCCCAGGCAGTGAGGCAGTGCATTGCAGGAGTTCCGCTGCCCACTGCCCCCAGACAGTGAGGCAGTGCGTTGCAGGAGTTGCACTGTCCACTGCCCCCAGGCAGTGGGGCAGAGTAATGCAGGAGCTGCACTGCTCACTGCCCCCAGGCAGTGCGGCAGTGTATTGCCGGAGGTCCACTGCCCACTGCCCCCAAGCCAGTGCGGCAGTGCGTTGCAGGAGTTGCGCTGCCCACTGCCCCCAAGCAGTTCGGCAGTGTATTGCAGGAGTTGCACTACCCACTGCCCCCAGGCAGTGAGGCAGTGCGTTGCAGGAGTTGCACTGCCCACTGCCCCCAGGGCAGTGAGGCGGTGCATTGCAGGAGTTCCGCTGCCCGCTGCCCCCAGGCAGTGGGGCAGTGCATTGCAGGAGTTCCACTGCCCGCTGCCCCCAGGCAGTGAGGTAGCGCATTGCGGGAGTTTCACTGCCCACTGCCCCAGGGCAGTGAGGCGGTGCATTGCAGGAGTTGCCCTGTCCACTGCCCCCAGGCAGTGAGGCAGTGCATTGCAGGAGTTCAACTGCCCACTGCCCCCAGGCAGTGAGGCAGGGCATTGCAGGAGTTCCGCCGCCCACTGCCCCCAGGACAGTGAGGCAGTGCATTGCAGGAGTTGCACTGCCCACTGCCCCCAGGCGTTGAGGCGGTGCATTGCAGGAGTTCCACTGCCCACTGCCCCCAAGCAGTGCGGCAGTGTATTGCAGGAGTTGCACTGCCCACTGACCCAGGGCAGTGAGGCAGTGCATTGCGGAGGTTGCACTGTCCGCTGCCCCCAGGCAGTGAGGCAGTGCATTGCAAGAGTTCCACTGCCCACTGCCCCAGGGCAGTGAGGTAGTGCATTGCAGGAGTTCCACTGCCCACTGCTCTGGGACAGTGAGGCAGCGCATTGCAGGAGTTGCACTGTCCACTGCCCCTAAGCAGTGGGGCAGTGCATTGCAGGAGTTCCACTGCCCACTGAAGAAGATGGCCCCCCACTGGCCTTGCAGAAGACTCCGAACACCCCCTGGGCAGGACTCCCCGTCCCCCCCGGGCCGATGCGCCCGGTTCTCTAAAGAAGATGGCCCCCCATTGGCCTTGCAGGAGACTCCGAAAACCCCGTGGGCAGGACTGCCCGTCCCCCCCGGGCCGGTGCGCCCGGTTCTCTGAAGAAGATGGCCCCCCACTGGCCTTGCAGGAGACTCCGAACACCCCCTGGGCAGGACTCCCCGTCCCCTCCAGGCCGGTGCGCCCGGTTCTCTGAAGAAGATGGCCCCCCATTGCCCTGGCAGGAGGATCCGAACACCGCCTGGGCAGGACTCCCCGTCCCCCCCGGGCCGTTGCGCCCGGTTCTCTGAAGAAGATGGCCCCCCATTGGCCTGGCAGGAGACTCCGAACACCCCCTGGGCAGGACTTCCCGTCCCCCCCGGGCCGGTGCGCCCGGTTCTCTGAAGAAGATGGCCCCCCATTGGCCTGGCAGGAGACTCCGAACACCCCCTGGGCAGGACTCCCCGTCCCCCCCGGGGCGGTGCGCCCGGTTCTCTGAAGAAGATGGCCCCCCATTGGCCCTGGCAGGAGGCTCCGACCACCCCCCGGGCTGGACTCCCCGTCCCCCCCAGGCCGGTGCGCCCAGTTATTGGAAGATGATGGCTCCCCATGGGCCTTGCAGGAGGCTCCGACCACCCCCTGGGCTGGGCTCCCCGTCCCCCCCTAGGCTGGTGCGCCCGGTTATTAGCAGATGACGCCTCCCCATGGTCCCTGCAGGAGGCTCCGACCACCGCCTGGCCTGGACTGCCCGCCCCCCCCAGGCCGGTGCGCCTGATTCTCCGAAGATGATGGCCCCACATAGGCCCTGAAGGATGCCCCGACCGCCCCCTGGGTTGGACTCCCCATTCCTGCAGGCCGGTGCGCCCAGTAGTACATCCCCACAGGCACGGCACTACACTCCGACCACCCATTGCAGGAGTTGCACTGCCAACTGCCCCCAGGCAGTGAGGCAGTGCATTGCAGGAGTTGCACTGCCCACTGCTCCCAGGCAGTGGGGCAGTGCGTTGCAGGAGTTCCGCTGCCCACTGCCCCAGGGCAGTGAGGCAGTGCATTGCAGGAGTTGCGCTGCCCACTGCCCCCAGGCAGTGCGGCAGTGTATTGCAGAAGTTGCACTGCCCAATACCCCCAGGCAGTGGGGCAGTGCATTGCAGGAGTTCCACTGCCCACTGCCCCCTGACAGTGAGGCATTGCGTTGCAGGAGTTGCACTGTCCACTGCCCCCAGGCAGTGGGGCAGAGTAATGCAGGAGCTGCACTGCTCACTGCCCCCAGGCAGTGCGGCAGTGTATTGCCGGAGGTCCACTGCCCACTGCCCCCAAGCCAGTGCGGCAGTGCGTTGCAGGAGTTGCGCTGCCCACTGCCCCCAAGCAGTGCGGCAGTGTATTGCAGGAGTTCCACTGCCCACTGCCCCCAGGCAGTGAGGCAGTGCGTTGCAGGAGTTGCACTGCCCACTGCCCCCAGGGCAGTGAAGTGGTGCATTGCAGGAGTTCCACTGCCCGCTGCCCCCAGGCAGTGGGGCAGTGCATTGCAGGAGTTCCACTGCCCGCTGCCCCCAGGCAGTGAGGTAGTGCATTGCGGGAGTTTTACTGCCCACTGCCCCAGGGCAGTGAGGCGGTGCATTGCAGGGGTTGCACTGTCCGCTGCCCCCAGGCAGTAAGGCAGTGCATTGCGGGAGTTCCACTGCCCACTGCCCCCAGGCAGTGAGGCAGTGCACTGCAGGAGTTCCGCTGTCCACTGCCCCCAGGGCAGTGAGGCAGTGCATTGCAGGAGTTGCACTGCCCACTGCCCCCAGGCGTTGAGGCGGTGCATTGCAGCAGTTCCACTGCCCACTGCCCCCAGGCAGTGAGGCAGTGCATTGCAGGATTTGCACTGCCCACTGCCCCCAGGGAAAGTGAGGCAGTGCATTGCAGGACTTCCACTTCCCACTGCCCCCAGGGCACTGAGGCAGTGCATTGCAGGAGTTGCACTGCCCACTGCCCCCAGGCAGTGAGGCCGTGCGTGGCAGGAGTTTGGAGTTGCACTGCCCACTGCCCCCAGGCAGTGCGGCAGTGTATTGCAGGAGTTGCACTGCCCACTGACCCAGGGCAGTGGCGCAGTGCATTGCAGAGGTTGCACTGTCCGCTACCCCCAGGCAGTGAGGCAGTGCAATGAGAGAGTTCCACTGCCCACTGCCCCAGGGCAGTGAGGTAGTGCATTGCAGGAGTTCCACTGCCCACTGCTCTGGGACAGTGAGGCAGTGCATTGCAGGAGTTCCACTGCCCACTGAAGAGGATGGCCCCCAACTGGCCTTGCAGGAGACTCCGAACACCCCCTGGGCAGGACTCCCCGTCCCCCCCGGGCCGGTGCGCCCGGTTCTCTGAAGAAGATGGCCCCCCATTGGCCTGGCAGGAGACTCCGAACACCCCCTGGGCAGGACTGCCCGTCCCCCCCGGGCCGGTGCGCCCGGTTCTCTGAAGAAGATGGCCCCCCACTGGCCTTGCAGGAGACTCCGAACACCCCCTGAGCAGGACTCCCCGTCCCCCCCAGGCCGGTGCGCCCGGTTCTCTGAAGAAGATGGCCCCCCATTGCCCTGGCAGGAAGATCCGAACACCCCCTGGGCAGGACTCCCCGTCCCCCCCTGGCCGGTGCGCCCGGTTCTCTGAAGAAGATGGCCCCCCATTGGCCTGGCAGGAGACTCCGAACACCCCCTGGGCAGGACTCCCCGAGCCCCCCGGGCCGGTGCGCCCGGTTCTCTGAAGAAGATGGCCCCCCATTGGCCCTGGCAAGAAGCTCCGACCACCCCCTGGGCTGGACTCCCCGTCCTCCCCAGGCCGGTGCGCCCGGTTATTGGAAGATGATGGCTCCCCATGGGCCTTGCAGGAGGTTCCGACCACCCCCTGGGCAGGACTCCCCTTCCCCCCCCAGGCCGGTGCGCCCGGTTATTGCAGGAGTTCCACTGCCCACTGCCCCCAGGCAGTGAGGCAGTGCATTGCAGGAGGTCCACTGCCCACTGCCCCAGGGCAGTGAGGCAGTGCATTGCAAGAGTTGCACTGCCCGCTGCCCCCAGGCAGTGGGGCAGTGCATTGCAGGAGTTCCACTGCCCACTGTCCCCAGGCAGTGAGGCAGTGCGTTGCAGGAGTTGCACTGCCCACCGCCCCCCGGGCAGTGAGGCAGTGCATTGCAAGAGTTGCACCGCCCACTGCCCCCATGCAGTGACGCACTGCATTGCAGAAGTTGCAATGCCCACTGCCCCAAGGCAGCGAGGCAGTGCATTGCAGGAATTGCACTGCCCACCGCCCCCCGGGCAGTGCGGCAGTGTATTGCAGGAGTTGCACTGCCCACTGCCCCAGACAGTGAGGCAGTGCATTGCAGGATGTCCACTGCACACTGCCCCCAGGCAGTGAGGCAGTGCATTGCAGGAGTTCCACTGCCCGCTGCCCCAGGGCAGTGAGGTAGTGCATTGCAGGAGTTGCACTACCCACTGCCCCCAGGCAGTGAGGCAGTGCATTGCAGGAGTTCCACTGCCTACTGCCCGAGGGCAGTGAGGCAATGCATTGCAGGACTTGCACTGCCCACTGCCCCCAGGCAATGCGGCCGTGTATTGCAGGAGTTGCACTGCCCACTGCCCCCAGGCAGTGGGGCAGTGCATTGAAGGTAGTCCACTGCCCACTGCCCGCAGGCAGTGAGGTAGTGTGTTGCGGGAGGTCCACTGCCCACTGCCCCCAGACAGTGGAGCAGTGCATTGAAGGAGGTCCACTGCCCACTGCCCCCAGTCAGTGCGGCAGTGTATTGCAGGAGGTCCACTGCCCACTGCCCCCAGGCAGTGAGGCGGTGTATTGAAGGACTGCCCACTGCCCCAAGGCAGTGGGGCAGTGTATTGCAGGAGTTGCACTGCCCACTGCCCCCAGGCAGTGGGGCAGTGCATTGCAGGAGTTCCACTGCCCACTGCCCCCTGCCCACGACAACAGTGCAGCAGGGCACACACAGTGCAGTGTGGTGCAGAGCACCAAGCAGAGTGCACCACACAGAAGGCACTGGTGGTGCAGCGCGGCACGCAGGGTGCAGTGGGCAAATGAGACCCTGTGTGACTGCGCGCAGGCGTCGGCAAGGCAGTGTCGGCCAAGTGCGAGAGTGCACTGGTCCGGCTATGCCACAACACACTTACACACAGCGCGCACACAACACACACAGCCCAGCTCGTTTACCTGTACCCGTGGGTAGACATCCCGGCCTTTGCCTTTTGGTAACAGCGCCTTCGGCACAACAATACTACCACCCACGACAACACTACCGACCATAAAAGCAACAAAGACCATAACAACAACGGCGAACAACACAACAATGAAAACAAACACCACACCAACAACAACGTCACCAACAACCGCAACAGCACCGGCAACAACAACAAAAACAACAACAACAACAACAACAACAACAACAACAACCACACCCGCAACAATCACGCGAATACCGACACCACAATACCAAATGCCACAGAGACACCCAAACCACAAGCACAACAACAACCACCACATAAACAGCAGCCACAACAACAGCAATACCATTACCAAGCCAACACGCACAATCACCAAAACAACAGCGACAATAACAACAATGGGAATTGATGCGACAAGAACAACAACAACCACAGCCACAAAAACGACGACAACGGCAAGGGCAACAACCACAACAACAACAACAACAACACAACACCCACAACAGCTACGACAACAACAACCACCACAAGCACAACAACAACAACAACAACAGCCAAAACCGCAACGACAACGACAACAACAACCACCGCACCAAGGTCAACCAAAGCAACAACAACAACAACAACAACCACGACAAACCCGGCAACAACAAACGCGACACCATCACCCAAACACCGCAACAATAACAACGACCACCCCCTAGACAACAACAACAATAACCATAACACCACCAACCACCAGGGTTGGTACAGTACGCCGTTCATGAACGCATACTGTCCGCAAACGTGTACCGTCTTGTATCAATACCGCTTTGGGGCGGTAAAAAAGGTTCTCCACGACAACACGTGGGAGAAATACCGCGGGCGCTCAGTCCAACACTTCGGCCACGCATACCTCGGCCCGAGCAAAGTCACCGCCACATCCGACATCCCAGAAGAGTTTTCCTCTATCATCCAAACCTACGATGCCGCGCTGGAACGACTAGGCCTCTCGCACCCCCCCCCCCCACGAAATCACGGGCACCATGTATCTCCCGGGAGAGGGCATGGGCTACCACAGGGACCACCCCTTGCTAGGGGACCCGGTGTCAATTTTTGGTTCCCAGTCGGACACCACAATGTTCTTTAAAAACTTCTCCAACGGGGACTCTTTCCGCATCCGCCTCTTTGCCCGCCCTCTCCTGGTCCTCACGGGGGCCGCACGCCATGAGTGGCACCACGGGATACCCCGACGGAGGGAAGACGAAGTGTTTGGGCTAACTGTCCGGCGTACCATCCCTCGGCTCGCTCTAATCCTCCGCCACATCCCACAGGCAAGCTAACCCACGAACGCCAGAGGGCCGGATACCCGCCTCCTGCACTCTCCAGCCCCTTCTGCCTGAAAAGACAAGGGTCAAGATTCGGTGAAACACTGGCCCAGTCACGGCTTCCTCCGTCACCGGCAAGGGGCTAGAGGAAGAACTCGCCTCGGCCGGAGTGCCGGCCGACCAAGTTCAGCATTTCCGTTGCCTCAGCCGGCCCAGCCAGCCCGACCCCCCAGCACCCCCCCAGCCCCCCCCTATCCCGCCCGCCCTGAAGTCTGGTACGCGCCTACGGAAGGGGTACCAACGGCCTCACCGCCCCCCCATACCCCTCCCTTCAGAACTGCGTTTTCTGTCCCACAACTTGCAGAAGAAACCTATAGTGAGCAGCCAAATTCTCTGACACCTCAAGAACGACTTCGACATCCTCTTCCTCCAAGAAATCAATCACGCCCCCATCTTCCCCCACGTGTACGCCTACGGTTCGGGCACGAAAGCCACCATTGTTTCGAACATCAGCCAGGACAAACACTCCAGAGGCGAGCACGGGTCCGTTTTGGTTTGCTCCCCCCGGCTTGCCCGTTTCGTTACCCCACTTTCCCGACTCGATACGGAAGGGCTGCTGGCGGCAGCCGTTCTCACCCTACCGTGGGGCCCGCCCACCTTGTTGGTCTCGGTATACACCCCGAGCGCGGACGTCCACCGCTCAAAAATTCAAAACATCCTGCGGCCACTCATGCATCAGTATCCCAACCACGTCCTCGGCGGAGACACCAACTGCATAATGTGCCCTGAGCTGGACGGAGCGAACCTCCAAACGGACAACGAGTGGCCATGGCTCCGCAGGCACGTCACGAGCGACCCGCCACGCCTCATCGATACCTTCCGGCACTTTCACCCAACCGAGCGGTCTTTCTCCCGATACCCCACCCCGTACAGGGTAAGCAGCAGCCGACTCGACCATATTTTGCTCTCCCCGGCGTCCTCGGAATTTTTTGCCTCCACCTCTGCAACCATCCAAACCGACGACAAAACGTCAGACCACCACCCAGTCACGTACACCTCTCAAGTCCCGCCCCACCCCTTCTCCGAAACACCCACCACTAAGAGGAGAGTTTTCCGCAAACTGACGGAACGGGAGCGCTCCAAGCACCACGACTCCCTCGCCCCCCTGGCGCGATGGTGCGAGTCTACCCTCCCCCGCTTTCAGTCTTTATCCTCGGCAATCATGGAGCTCTTCACAGATGTGGTGCTGGAAGAAGTAGCGACCAGCTACCACAATATCACCACACCGTCGCACCCCACCTCCTCGGCTCTGGTTAAGAAAATCAAAGTGTCCCTCCAAACCCTGCCCCCCCCCCAACCATCCCAACTTCCCCGCTTCCATGGACACGCTCAACAAACTCGTCAAGGAGTGGGAAACCAAAGTGAACAAGGCCGCAACCACCAAAATCCATCGGTGCCTTGTGAGGAAAACTAGGATCAAGCGCACCATCAACGAGGCGCTCAACCCCGTGGAACGCGGTGAAATAACGCTGAAGCGCCCGGGCGCCACACAGCTCGTCTCCACCCCTAAGGAAGTGAGCTCTATTTTTTCTTCCACACTCCTCACCCTGGGGGGCGGCCTCGAATACGCACCGCCGAGCACACTAGTGGATCGCCTGCTCACACACTCCCCCACCTGCCCTGAACCCACAAAACACAGCCCTCTCCCTGACATTACCTCGGAATCATTCCGCAACACGCTCAAGAGGTCAAAGCCCAACAAGGCGGGTGGGCGGGACTTCACAAACAACTACACTTTGCACATCTCCCCCCCCCCCTATCAAACAATTCATTTGGAGGGTGGGTAACCACTACCTCCACCAGCCGTTGCCCGAGAAATGGCTCGAAGCCAACATTATCTTGCTTTTTAAGAAAGGGGACGTGACGAACCCTGTAAATTACAGGCCTATAGCCTTGCTGAACAGCATTTACAAAATAATTGCAACACACGCCACCCGTGAGCTACTGACTGCGGCCATCGAGCACTCCATCATACACCCAACCCAGTTCGGCGGGCTTCCCAACCGCAGGTGCCAAGACCACATTTTCAACCTCTTATCCACGTTTCGGGAATCAGTCGGTAGCTACAGCCTCTACATTGATTTCAATAAGGCTTTCAACTCCGTCCCCCACACCACCCTCTTCACAGTGCTGTCCCGCCTGAACTTTCCCACGCCCCTGGTAAACCTCATTCAATCTTTGTACCGTGCCCCCCGTGACTTCCCGTTGGTGTCAGGGCACACCCACTCCTCCCACTGAAGCGGTAGGGTGGGGCCCGCCGCGTTGGCCCCTGAAGACCCTGAAAATTCAACAGAGCACAAAAATCAGGCTTCAAGCATGACTCCGGTCAGCGGTGTTATCTTCTCGATTTCGATCGCTTTGAGAGTCCATTTGACCACTTTTTATACGAATCTTTTCAGAATTTTTGCCGCATGGCAGGATTAGTCCTGGCTACATGGTCTCTGGAAAGGCGCAGAAGGAGAATTGATTAAATTATTGCGAAAATCTATAAAATTAACAATAAAAATCGCTATTTCCTGATCTGGGATTACGCCTCTGCTGAGGTCATTTTTACGCCTGCGGAGACTTCTGCGGTCGCGCTGGGGAGACCCACCCGCTACCGCATCACCCCTCTGCTTAAAAGAGTTGCAACCCTGTAGGAGGCTTGCAACTCCGCACTGGAGTGCCCTGGAGGAAGTCTCCGCTCGGTGACCCTCCTTTATGGGACACAAAAAAATTTGTTTATCCCCCAGGGGTAAAAACAAGTCCCAGGAGTGGCACTGCCCTAGGTGTCCGGTGGGGAGCACCAATACTACCCTCAGGCAGAAATCTGCCTACTTTGACACACTAGGAAAAAGAAAAAGGCCTTGGGTGGCCTGCCCCGTTTGTTTTGAAAACCTGGCAAAAGCTTTCAGTTTCCCGAAAACCTCCATGCTTTCAAAAACCAAGCAACAGGACAGGCACGCACACAGCACTGTAACTCAGCATCAAATCCATGGTGCTCTGTCAGTTTGTGCCTTACCCAGGCACCGTGCACTGTACTGTACAAGTGCGCGTGCGTGTGCCAGGGGCTGAGCTGCCCCATATATACATGGGTTTTAAGTCCCACATATATACCCAGTTGGTGGAGCCTGCCAAGATTGCGCCCAGCTAGTGGTGCTCCACCACAGAAGTAAAACTGCGAGCATTCAAATAAAATATAATAATTACGCAGGTTCATCCCGCCCTTCTTCTACACCCCCTTTAAGAGGTGCAGTTACGGCTTAACACCGCCATCGGCGACTGCTCAGACTAGGCGTTTGACTGCCCATGGTCATCTTTTGCTCGGATGCCCATGTCGTTGGTCCTCCCGTTTGTTCCGTTTGAAGCTTGAGGACGCCTTTCAGGCGTTCGACCTCTGCCTCCAGTGCGTGCACTCGAAGGAGGACCATCTCCTCTAGTCTCTTGAGTCGCTCTTCCATTGGCTGCGCTGCCCGTTCATTCCGTGCCGCTCGTTCCGTCAAAGGATCATGCTGCTGGGTTGAGTGACTCCTCCACGGCGCACTCCTGGTACCATCTTGGCGCCCGTCACCATGGTGAGGTCGGTAGCCACGTTGCTGCCCGGCTGTGGATTGCCTTACGGTCCTTTGCTCGAGTTGCGGTTGGTGTGCCGCTCTTCGCTGACCCTGGTGTCTGGCGCTCTCAAAGGTCAGTTGCCGCCTTGGTGAGTCTGCAGGCACTTGCTGCCGCGGAACCATGGCTGCATGTCTCTCCTTCTCCCGCAGATTCGCCTGCCTTGTTCGGGGCTCCTGCATTCCTCTAGTGGCACGCGGTTCTTCTCTTTGCTGTTGCCCCCACGGGTCACTTGGACTTGGATACGCCGGTTGGTACCACCGATCCTGCCCTCTGGCTGGCATGGTTGGGCTTTTGGCTTTTGTCCTTCGTTCACTCGTGACAGGGGTTGAGGACTTGCTTGAGCTCCATTTCGTGCCGTCGGGAAACTTAATGTCATGATGACCTTCAAGCTCACTGCTGCCCGAACTCCACGGCGAGTTTGCTTTTGGACTGGTAGGTCCCCAGTCCGATGAGCTGCTCATTGTAGCCTCTCTTCTTTTGACAAACGGCTGTTGACCGTCCTCCCACTCCTTCACTGCGGGCGGCTGACGGCCGTCCTCTGACTCCTCCACTGCGGGCAGCTGATGGCCGTCCTCCTCGGCGCAGACGGCTTGACGCTGTCTTGTCTTGAGCGGCGGGCGGCCGTCTCCTTCTCAACGGCTGGCGGCCGTCTCCACTTGAGCAGCTGGCGGCTGTCTCCTTCTCAACGGCTGGAGGCCATCAACTTCTCAACGGCTGGTGGCCGTTTCCTCTTGGGCGGCTGTTGGCCATCTCTTTTTGAACGGCTGGCGGCCGTCTCCTCTTGGGCGCCTGGCGGCCGTTCTCCTCGTGAGCGGCTGGCGGCCGTTCTCTTCTGTGCGGCGTGCGGCAGTGTCGTGGAAAGATTTTGAAGCGGTAGGGTGGGGCCCGCCGCGTTGGCCCTTGAAGACCCTGAAAATGCAACAGAGCACAAAAATCAGGCTTCAACCATGACTCCGGTCAGCGGTGTTATCTTCTCGATTTCGATCGCTTTGGGAGTCCATTTGACCACTTTTTATACAAATCTTTCCAGGATTTTTGCCGCATGGCAGGATTAGTCCTGGCTACATGGTCTCTGGAATGGCGCAGAAGGAAAATTGATTAAATTATTGCGAAAATCTATAAAATTAACTATAAAAATCGCTATTTCCCGATCTGGGATTACGCCTCTGCTGAGGTCATTTTTACGCCTGCGGAGACTTCTGCGGTCGCGCTGGGGAGACCCACCCGCTACCGCATCACCACTTGCAAACCAGGGGTGTTCGGCAGGGATGTCCCATGTCACCAATCCTTTTCTGCCTTTACCTGAATGTACTCGTCTTCGCCCTGCCATCTCACGTCACGGCACCCCCGTACCCACACGAGTCGGGCCACGCCTTCGTTAACGACCTCCTCTATCGATCAGAGGATGGGGACCGCATACAACAAATTTTGAATTTCTTCGACACAGTCGCCAGGGAGTGGGGTCTAGACTTGAACCTCAGCAAAACCGAGATCCATGCTATGGGAACAGCCCCCCCCAGAATTTTCACCTCCCCCTCGGGCACCCCCCTGTCAACAACCAACCAGAAGACGGGGCAACCACACAACTGCTACAAATACCTAGGGGTGTACATCTTCACCGCCAACCACGAGGCACAAACACTGGCACTGGCCAAGTCGGAAATACTCTCCTTTTTCACAACCCTCCAACCCCTCCGGCTCACCCTTTCGGAATACATTCTCTTAGTAAACGTCCAACTTATCCCTATTCTTTCCTACCGCCTCATGGCACACCCCCTGGCCCTGAGCGAGTTGGGAGCCCTCCAGGCCATGATCTGGCAACATATTGCACATGACCCCTCCCCGGACAAGGCCAACAGGATTTCCCGCCTCGTCTCTCCTAAGGCCTGCTACACCCCCCGCCACCAGGGAGGCTTAGGACTCCGCCACTTCACTTTTTCCATCTGCATGGCCCTGGTGAACACCGCAATCAGGTACCTCAACGGGGACGGCCCAGCCTCAACAAACGAATCCTTTTCCGAAGCGATGCTCTCCACCACACGCAACCCAATCCAGGACACCGTCATGGACGCGTGCCGGACCATAGGCCTCCGATACCACAGCACCGGAGTCTGGGCCTCCTGCCCCCCCTCCCTCTTCCTCCCGAAAGAGAAATCCAGGTCCGGTCCCTAGCCACCAAACCGGCACCACAATACAGCAGGTTCGGCAACAGGTTGAAACGAACATCCCAAGACCTAGGGTTCCACCTAGGAACAGTCACGGGGGTGCACACAGAATCGGCCACACTCCAGTTTTCAGACGGCACCACCAACACCATCAAAGACCCCGGTCTCCACCGCAACGAAAAAGAGTACACCTTTCAAAACCCAGCCATACCTGTCCGCCCCCAACTGGCGGAGCACCACGAACTGCTTCCCCCCCCCCCCCTTCTCCACCCCCGAGAGTACATCCTCAACCCCCCCCCCGGGCCACACGGCGGATGCCTGCTCGAATCATCACTGCATGGCGAGCTGTACCGGCTCCCAGATGAACCTCACTCCCTTGACCCCGATGACCTCGAAGAATGGGGTTGTGAAGCAGCCCTTGCCCTCCTCCTCACATCGTCCCCCGGCACGACATGGGTGTACTTGGATGGCTCAGCGGGCGCCTTGGGCTACGGGTCTGCAGCCACCCTGCTTTTCCCGAATGGCTCCAGATGGGTGCTGTGCCAAATGTCCCCGTACCAGTCCCCAGAGGGATCGGTGTTCTGGGCGGCTATTATGTTCCTACCGTGGACCCTTGCATCTCAACCGCACCTCACCTTTGCGGTGCTAGGGGACAACCTCCACGTTATCACTGTTCTCTCCCCGAGCACCCCCCCAGACCTCCCGTCACGCTCGCCAGCCGGCACGTGGGAATCCTCTCTTCAGTCCATCCAGGCCTCCCTACGCCCAGGGATGATCCAGGGTTGGGGGTGGATCAAGGGGCACGCCGGGTTTGTGGGGAATGAATTCTCGGATGCTTACTCAAAGTGGGCCGCCCACGTGATGATCTGGGACCCCTCCCTCCTTCCCCCCCCCCCGATAGGGTGCATATCCAGAGGCCCCCTCCCCGTCATACACAAACTGACTACCACCTCAATCAAGCACCTCCTCCCTTGCCACAAACACGAAAACATCCACGTACCGTCCAGCTTCCATTTTTACAACCACACTTCATGGTTCCAAGGCCTCCCTTTCAAATTGTCCTCCGGAAATTTCAACATGGCGCCGTTTGCTTTCCACGACAACTTGCGCCCTCGCCATTGCCACGGTTGCCCCGACCCGCACCCAATGGATGTTATCTCTTTCGTCTGACACTGCCCAACGTGCGAACACCTGGTGCAAACCTACATTCAGTGCTGGCGCCCCCCCTTCACCACGGTGGTGTCCCAATGGTGGTCCGCGACCACACACGTCGGGGAGAGGCGCAATTTCGTCCGGGGGCTTGTCCCCATGTCCCTGTACACCAAACTCAGAACCCCTCCCTCCGGCCTGAAGAAAACCAGCACACTGTCATGACTTAAAACTCGCCCTGAAGGCTCGTGTTCCCCTGCTCCTCAGTGCCCTATACCGCACGCTAGAATGGCTAAACAACAACCCCCCCCCAGCCCCGCTCACCCTCCCCACGGGCCCCAACTCATGGGGACGCCCCTGGTTGCCTTACAGCACGTCACACACCGCCCTACAGCGCCCCCCCCCCGCCTACCACCCTCCCCCCTCCCCCTCCCGGACAAAGTGGCACACAAGCCTCCAAAGCGCCCCCGTCCCCCATCCCCTGCGGCACACGCCAAAGCTCGGAAACACGCCCGCCAGCCCCCACGACCTGTCCGGCCTCTATCGCTGAAACGCAATACCGCAAGCCAACCTCAGCCAGAGCCCCCACCCCCCAAAGGGCCGCTCACAATCTGGAACATGTTCAACCTCCCCCCCCCTCTCGACCAGCACCCCCCCTCGCCGCCTCCGCCCCTGCTTCCGCCCCTTCTCCCCGCATAACAAAGTACTTCGCACCAGCCCCCCCCTCCCCCACGAGCACAAACTCACAATCGTCCTCATCTTCGTCCAACGTGTCATCTCTTTGAACAAGCCACACTTACACGTTTTTCTCACGCCAGCCCTCAACAGCCCTAACACGGCGCAACCAATCAGTTCTACCACACTGGCACTCACCAGTCACTTCTGCAAATGAATCCCCCCCCCAAGCCACTCCCCGTGCTCAAGCCGTCATGCTCTAACCCCCAAACCGCAACCGTACAGCCTTCGGAAATCAGGCAGAGACCCCGGCTCTGCGGTTGTCTATAACGGGGCTGCCAAGTCTCATTGAGATAAGGCAGAAGAGGACAGCAACGTGCAGCGGTACTCAGCCCGCGATTGAACTTGGTTTTGGGCTCCCGCCCCTCCCTGAAAAAGCTTGGCGTGCAAGAGCCTTTCTCCCCGGCCTGGCCAGCCACAAAAGGCGCCGTTCAGTGCACAAAATCAATAGCGCTTTGGGAATGTAAGAACGGATGTTGTTCATACTAGTATTGTTGTGACCGTGTTGCAAATGTGCATTCATCCGTGTATGAGTTACCAGCAGCGGTGCCGTATACGCTGAAAAACACTGATCAAAGGATGAAAGTGTCTACTGATGAGCCGAGTGCAGAGTGTGCAGCTCTCAATGACTCACCGCAAATGTCCCCACAAATGGACGAAGACGCGTCGTTGAACAATTATTGGGCAGAGGTGTTCAACCGTCAATGGGACATGGAACACTATGCAGAATTTCAGTGGTTGTGTGAGCGAACGCAGATGCCCTGTGTTTCTGGGCAGCAATGGTTGCAGCTTCCACGATATGAGCAGCATGTGTTGATGTGACTGCTTCGAAGCATGGACAAGGCTTCGTGTGTTGCTTCCGCAGAACATGGCTCCAAGGAGCAGTGGGTTTCTGGAGGAGCACTTCACCCTCTCTGTTGCCACAAGGACTGCAAAAACAGGAAAGGACTGGAACTGTAAATATTGTGACTAGCTGGGGAAGTCATGGGATGGCCCATAGCGTGGCAAAGCACATCTTGCAGGGCAAGGTGGATGCGGTGTGGCAGCATGCCCCAAAGTACGGGAAGAGATCAAAAAAGCAGTGCTGCGAGAACTTGATGAGAACACCAAAAAGAAGCTGCATAGACTCCAGTCCCAAGAGTGGTGGCAGACCCCTTGTTATGATAATGCAATATTGCGTGAGTGTGCACTGCGAGTGTGTTCTGTAGTCAGTGTTGGGTCTTCAGCAGAGTGAAACTGGGGCATGTTTGGGTTCATACACTCCAAGGCCAGAAACAGACTGTATGCAGGTAAAGCTGAGAACCTGCTGTACATATATAACAATATGCGCATGCTGTGCAAGGTGCGGAACCCTGATTTTCAGGAGGCGTGTGTCCTGCCATACGACAGTGACTCTGATGAAGAAGACAGTGTGCAGTAAAGTCGACGCTAAAGCATTCTTTGTGTCTGAGTTGCAGGGCAGGACAGGGTAGAGCTCAAAAGTCATTTGCGGGGTGTTTTAAGAAACATTGTCTTCTTGGGTGAGCTGCAGGCAGGGTAGTGCATAAAAGGGAAGCAAACAATTTAAGGTGTGAATCATTTGCAGGGTGTTTTGAGAAACATTTCAAAGCAGGTCTGTGGTAACAAATATTTGGTGAAATTTTCTGGAGTTTTTGGGACAAAAGCTTGGTTGTTGGAATCAGCTTAAATATATCGTAAATTCAAGGATTCAGCGGACATTTAGTGGTGCCTACTGGGTCTTCATTTGGGCTAGGCGATACCATACAGGACACCGTAGTACTGTATGGTATCGATACCGAACGGTACACGTACTGTATGCTACAGACCCTGCCACCCGCAACAACAGCAACGACATATTACACACCAGCGACCACAACAGCAACAACGACAAAAGCAACAACGGCGACCAAGACAACATTGACAACAAGAACTACACCAAGGGCAATGACAACAACAATGACAACGACACCGGCAAAAACACCAACAACAACCACCACAAGCACAATGGCAACAACAACCATAACAGAGACCGCAACAACAACGACAACAACCACGACCACAACAAAAGCAACCACGACCGCAACAGCAAAAAAAACATAACACCAACTACCACAACACCAAACGCAACAACATGGACACAGCTGCCAGCAACAACACCAACCACAACGCCTACAACCACCACAATGAGACCAATAAGTACCACAACAACAACAACTACCGCCACAACCACAACAACAACACCAACCACCACAACTGCCACAACAACTACAACGACAACGATGACGAGCAAAATGACCACAAGAACGACAACTGAAACCATAAGCGCAACAAGAACACCAATCAGAACGACAACCGCAACAACCACCATTACAACAACAACAAAAACCACAACAACCACAACAACACCAACAACAACTACGGCGGCAACAGCCACAACCACACGGACACCAACTGCAGCCCCACCGACAACAAGGACAACAGCAAAAACCACGACAACAACCATATCAACAAGCCAACCGGCGACAGCAACACCAACAACCTCAACAATAACCAAAACAACGACAACAACAACAACAACAGCGACGGCAACAACCCACAACAACAACGACACCAACAACAACAACGACAACAACAAAGATGACAATTAGCATCGACAACAACAACAACCATGACCACAACGACATCATTGACACCGACAGCAGCAACCACAACAACACCAAGCAAGATGGCAACCAAGACAAGGACAGGAAAAACAACTACGGTGACGGCAAGAACAACACAACGGAGACCATAACAATTGTAACACCAACAACAACAACCACAACAACAGCCACCACCACAGGGACCACGGAAACCTTAACAAAAAAAACAACCAACACCAACAACGACAACCACAACAATGACAACGGCGACTAGGGAACCGCAAGCCAACACCACAACGACAACAACAACCACGACAGGCAGGACAACAACGCCAACCAACAGCAACAGTAACAACAACAACTACCAGCACAGCGACCACCACAACATCAACAACAGCCACAACAACGATACATCACAACACCGGACAACGCGACACCCTCACAATGATGAGAATAGATGGAAACTCAATTCCACGAACAAAGAAGTTAGTTTGGAGCCTTTTGAAAGTGAGTGAAGCCGGTTCAGCTGCCCCACGACCGTCTTCGGCACAGACCTCGTAGTGGTCAGCGCCGTGTTTAATATTTCTATTTTTTCTGTCTACTTTTTATATATGCTTTTGCATATTTTATTTTTGTTTGCGAGCTTGGAGACAGAGCGCGCTGCAAAGTGCGAGACGCGGTCGCCAGATCAGAGATGTGACCGTCAGCATTGACTACAGAGTTTAGGAAATTCACGGATTTATAGTATAAAAAGCCTTTTAAACGCTGTAGTTATAATTATTGTGAATGCCCGAGTTTATAAAGACGATTCTCGAATGTTGTAGAGTAGATCGTTTACGAAAGGGCCAGGTGCATGCCCTGTTCTTTGTATGTTACGTGTCTGCAGGTATGTGCCGTTGGTGAGGCCCGGCAAGGGTCTATGAATCTTTCGTACAATGGGTATGGATGAACCTCATGCAGAAGGATGCAAAAGACGACATGAAAAGTGTTGAGCTTGCATGCCACTGACGGGGTTCAGGTGTTGTTTGCAGGATTTTTGGATAAAAGCAGCACGGCTTTTCCGAAACAGCAGGTGGAGATCAGCGGAACAAGCATGGAGTGAACAAGTCCACGTGGGAGTGAACAAAGAAGTTCAACCCAAACAGGTCCCAAAGTGAAATAAGGAGCCGCCAGACAACTCCAGCTTCCAAGAAATGGCCACCAAACACCAAGACCAGGAGAACCCAAGGGGCTAGGGCTCTGGCCCTGTTACAGAAAGATTCATAATTGGACTTGCAGGACGGACGGGCTGACGGATGGACGGACGGACGGACGGACGGACGGACCGACGGACCGACGAACCGACGGACCGACGAACCGACTGACCGACCGACCGACCGACCGACCGACCGACCGATCGACCGACCGACCGACCAACCGACCTCATAATTGGTCTGGCATGTCTTGCACCCAACTTGCCCAGGCCGCACCACATGTCAGACGACGACGGTGACTTTCATTCTCCACTGCCCAGCTCAGATTCGCGTGCAACGAGTCCATCATCGCGTAGCGAGTGGGAGTCACGCAGCGCTGCAACTACTGAGGATGCGTGGAGCAACGGCAATCGAAGTCAGGACAACTTCAGCCATGTGGATTACGCACACCAGTCTGATGACAGCGCAGCCGAAGGAGATCCCTGGTGGACGGATTTGGATGGAGCAACGCTGCAGGAGCTCTTCGAAACCAGTCCAAGGGAGTCCATGGGAATTCGCGCGGCGAGTGAAGCAGGATCAACGAGTTCAGAGTCCGTTGAGAATGCAGCAGACGCCATGCAGCGACTATCCATGACGGTGCCGCTGTGGGCACCTCTTGTTCAAATGCCTGAGATCCCGGAGGAGCAGCGGCATACTCGTGATGCAGCGGGTCACTGCAAAATATGTGGTCCAGATCTGTTCTACATGTGCCTGCACATGTGCCACCCATCGAAGTGTCCGTTGAGGAAGCGTTGGTAGAAGAAAGCCATCGCCAGCAAAGTCTTCGTGAGCCACACAGAACAAGCACAACGTCCCACGCCACAGGGACTTTGTCAAACCTGGGGAGCGAGTACTCCGGCGTGAGGAAGGGGCGTCCACGCGTGCCGGCTGCCGGAGCGACGTATGAGCTACTTATGAGCTACCACAGAGAGCCCTGTGGACGCGGAGGACCAGCCCAAGATCTACACCATCCTCTGACCATACCCTCGAAGTCCTGATGCACCCGGATGTGCTAGAGTTGCATGCCGTGGGAGTCATCCACACACCGCAGGGTGACGAGCGGCAGTTGCACTTGAAGGTGCGTGTACGGTGCGGACAAGAGGAGTTGGTAGTGGATGTTTTGGTGGATACGGATATGATGGAGTGGATGTGTGTGAACGGCCGGTTCCAAGGTCGTCGGTTCACTTCTAAGAAGGGGGGTGAAGCCGGTTCGGCTGCCCCACGACCGTCTTCGGCACAGATCTCGTAATGGTCAGCGCCGTGTTTAACATTTCTATTTTTTCTGTCTACTTCTTATATAAGCTTTTACATATTTTATTATTGTTTGCGAGCTTGGAGACAGAGCAGGCTGCAAAGCGCCAGACGCGGTCGCCAGATCAGAGATGTGACCGTCAGCATTGACTACAGAGTTTAGGAAATTCACGGATTTATAGTATAAAAAGCCTTTTGAACGCTGTAGTTATAATTATTGCGAATGCCCGAGTTTATAAAGACGATTCTCGAATGTTGTAGAGTAGATCGTTTACAAAAGGGCCAGGTGCATGCCCTGTTCTTTGTATGTTACGTGTCTGCAGCGATGCGCCAGTGGTGAGGCCCGGCAAGGGTCTATGAATCTTTCGTACAATGCGTATGGATGAACCTCATGCAGAAGGATGCAAAAGACGACATGAAAAGTGTTGAGCTTGCATGCCACTGACGGGGTTCAGGTGTTGTTTGCAGGATTTTTGGATAAAAGCAGCACGGCTTTTCCGAAACAGCAGGTGGAGATCAGCGGAACAAGCATGGAGTGAACAAGTCCACGTGGGAGTGAACAAAGAAGTTCAACCCAAACAGGTCCCAAAGGGAAATAAGGAGCCGTCCGACAACTCCAGCTTCCAAGAAATGGCCATCAAACACCAAGACCAGGAGAACCCAAGGGGCTAGGGCTCTGGCCCTGTTACATGAGTTGCACCTAGTACACCGGTTGGAACATTATACCAAAAGGTCTCCAAAGCGTTGGAACAAATCCTGAGTATGGGATGTATATTGCCTTTATATGCGTGCATCTAGAGCGCCACTGGATGCTGTGTTCCTCTAGGGTGCGGGCGTGAGCGAACTTGTTGGTATAGGGTCCATTGTTCGGGTCCAGGTTGCAATGGTTCTGATGAGTCCTGCTTTGGGTTAGGTGCTGCGTTCGGGCGAGCATAGCAGGTCGCGTATACCATGCTATATTCTCGATCTTGCGATGCCGTCTAGTCCAAGTAGGGTTCGCTAGTAGGCGTTGGGGATGGTTGGCACGTCACGGTGCACGCATGGGACCATCCCGTTGTGTCCTGTAGGGTGATGGTCTGGTTTCATGTGCAACTGTGCAGAGCGATGATGAGGTCCGCTGCCCCGTCTGTCTGCACCGCTGGCGGTACGCCCTCGGATTCGTGAATGTGGTGCAAGGCTGCCTGTGGTTCTCGTGTCTCTGCTAGCTCCATTCGATTTCCGGTCTTGGATCCGCTCCCCTGTGCGACGGTGCGCACCGGTGGTAGTTGATGGGCCGCTTGTAAGGTTTTCCAAACCCCTTGGATTTACTTGTTGTTAGGTTACGCCCCTCTGTCTGTTCCTTCGGTCGCCTAGCGTTATGCAACGTCGAGGGCCTTGTACAAGCTCCAGTTAGGTTGCTTGGGTTCAACTCCTTGTGCTACCTTTAGGACGCGTTGTATGCTGGCCTGGAAGTCATTGTCTACTTCCATTGCGGTGTTCGCGGGTATGTGGAGGCCACCTGGGTACGGAGGCGTTGCGTAGTTGTGCATTGTGTTCGGTGTCCGTATCCATGGGTTCGTTGCGGGTTGATGCCAAGGGTTGAGGATGGGTATTAGTGTGTTGTCCCTCCATCACATCCGTCGTGTCGTCCCTGTCCGCGTGGTGTGTATTGTTGCCACACAGGCTCAGTGCGCCGCTAGAGGCTGTCGTCCGTGATGAGCTTCATAACGGTCCCCTACGGATCATTGCGGCGATGTGTCCGTGTGTTGTGAGTGATGGGTGGCTGCCTCCTTGGTCGTTCCCGCCGGTATTGGGTTTTGCAGCTCTTCTTGGGTGTCCGTGTGTGGCAGGGGGTTGTAGTCCGTGTTCTCATGGTGTAAAGAAGGTCCCTACCAGGACCGGCCCCTGCTGTGCCCCTTCCGCCCGTCACCCCTGCTGACTTGCTCCTGATCAGCGATTGCATTTCTCAAAGTCCAAGGTCCAAAATCCAAAAATATAGAAAATACAATCCTCCTTCAACCCTGAACAGCAACCAGATCCCACAAATACAGCAATAACCCAATCCACAATCCAATCCACGCTGCGGGCTTCCGTTCAGCACACCGGTTGTCTCACGGTGGCGGGCATGTACAAGAATTGCACCAAGTAGGAAAGCCCTGAAATTGGCATATGAACACAAAAAAAGCAAAGTTGGGGAAAGATGAAAACGTACACAATCACAGCCATAGACTCCTCATTCCCTGGGCTCAGGACCTTCCCTTGACTCACCAACATATTGCCCTGAACCAAGTCAAATAAGATGACTAAATGCCATGTGTCAAAAGTCACTACACAAACCCCAAAATGTGTTCCCTCCCAAGCCTCTAAATCCTAGCCCAATAGGGGAGGTGGCGTGTCATGGCCTAGAGTAGCACTCAGGACCATGCCCTACCCTGACATATACTTGGTTGGACTTGGAGTCGAATGGGCTTAGAGATATGCCCCATGAGTTTGAACTCATAACATGCCAAAAACTGCCAATTCACACCATATTGGCCATATATCAAATATATGCTCAAAATTGAAGTTACCACTTATCCGAAGGCTCAAAGTATGCATGGAATCGAAGTCTAGTATTCATGGAGGATACAGACCAAAGGTCAATGCCCATGTACATCCCCACTTTACCCTCGAACCCCCTTCCTGTACCATGTGTCGCGCCATCGCTGCAGAAGAAAAAAAAATACCAAGAAAATGACGCACTGCCAGAAAAAATAAAGCGAAAAATCGTCTTTTCCGACCTCAGAAACCCCCCCAACAATTTTACGCCGCTGTTTGGCGAGGTCGCAAAATTTAGGACACACACCAAAAAAGACGAACAATAGAGTCGCGACGGCGAAGAACCACCTAGCAAAGTGCGTGCCATAGGCGCTAGGGACATGTGCCCGCCCCAAAACAAACAACACATAGACAACAACAACGCGACCGGCCGCCGACGAACAAGTATGTTATATGCCGCGCAAAGCTAGAAACCGACGAAACAAGCACAACGCGGTAGGAGGTAGAAAAGGAGAGAACAAGTATGTAACGAACCGCACCACGGTGGAGATATACCACAAGTATACGACCAAGCAATGCAAGCCCACTCGCATAGGGAGTACGACGACGCCGTAACACGCGAAGGAGATCACAACAAAAAAAGAAGCCGCACAAGTATGTTGCATGTCATGCATGAATAACACACAAAAGCAACAACAACGCCACCGGCCGCCGAAAAACAAGTATGTTATATGCCACACCATGCATATCGCCGTAGCGCATATCGCCATGCATAACGCCGTAACAAACGCAATACAAGGAAGGAAGTTACGTGCCAAGCAACGCCAAAGTGCGCCGCCACGAAAAGCGCAACGAAAACCGCACCGGCAAGGAAAACCAACAAGAGGTGACACCGAATGAATGCCTATGCCCAGCCCCGCACACATAGGGAAAGAAAGGTATGCCCGTACGTGCCCGGATCGCCGCAAGGTCATCACCGCCACGGACGAGCAACATGGTATGAAGGGGCAGGACGGGGGGAAAAAAAAAACAACAAAGGAGAGAAGAACGCATGAAGGAGGCCACACACCACCGAGGTGAAGCACAACACACATAAAAGCACACAAACAAAAACTAAAAATACACAACATGCACACGTGGCTAGTTGGGTCCAAGTATGTTACATGCCATGCTACGCTATGCAACGAACACGAGATAAGAACGGCAACCACACCAACAAAAGCAAAAGGTGACCACGAGGCGTAACCGAGACGTGTGCACCCCCCACCCGCACGCCCGCTTACGTAGGAGGCGAAAGGGAGCGGAAGGGGACAAAAGGTATGCCGCCGCATGCAAACAAATAGTAGGCAAGGGGGGAGCCACACACCGCCACCAGGAAGGCAAGTATGTTACCATGTCGTGCCACGCCGCCAACCGCCCGGCCCGCGCCACCAACGGAGACGAGAAAAAAGAAATGGCCTTCGGCCAGGGAGTGGTTGTCACGGGGGGCTAACGGTCCTGCCCTGCGGTGCAATGCGGGGCAACCGTGACAACTGCTCTTACAGCACAACCACCCTTTTTGTTGCGCTGACTGGAACATACACACATAGCGCATAGCGTCGTGCGCCGGAATCCGACAAACACACGTTGCCACGCTTCCTCGTGCAGGCACCCACGTTCCCTTCCCCTCACAGGTCCCAAGGAGAAGTGTATGCTCGTGCTTGCGTCCTTTGGGCGTTAAAGTAGGGTTGTCTTAGACGCTCAGGCATGTTTTGTGTCGTGCTGTCGTCTCTCATACGCGAACGCCCGGCCCGCGCCATACACACGTAGGCAAGGCGAGAGGACTAGAACACATTAAGATAGAGGGGAAAGAAACAAGTATGTTGCATGTCACGCCCCGCGCGCAGAACGGACAACGAACAAAGGTGGCGGCCAAAGAGGTGTGTGGAGCCAAGACGAGAGCAAGTAGGAAAAAAACCTACGCACACGCGTGTCGCACACGCATGTCGCATGACGTACCAGCCAGCTCGAGGTGCCATGTCGCGACAAAACCCCCGCTGCCGCACGCCCCACGCCGCCGCACGCCTCTCTCTACAGAGGTTCAGAGGAGAGGGCCCAACGAGAGAGCATGGCGAGCCGGCAAGAAAAAAGACCGAGACACGCAACAAAGCGGAGGCAGGGAAAAAGTGCATGTCAGGGAGAAGGGTAGAGGAAAGGGTAAAGAGCAACGAAGCCACAAAAGGAACAAGGGGTAGCCAGCGGCCGAGCAAGGGGCGCGCACAGGGAAGGGGGCACGGCAGGCCCACGGCGAGCACAACACCGCACCGAGACACCGGAGAGGGGAGCACCAGAGGAACAAGGGAAGAGCGGCACCACGCACCACGACGCGCACGGCACAGACACCACACACACCGCACACACCCAACGAGCCCCGGCAGCCCGCCCAGTGGGCCGGCAGTCGGGGGAGGGACGGCGCCTGACCCCAGACGCCCCTCACAATGGTGGAAAACACCCCCCCCGGGGACGCCCTTCCGCCACCCCCACAGCGAGCAACGCCAGCCCGCAAGGGCGCACGCTGTGGGGCCGGTGCTGGGTCCCCACGCCCGCACCGACCGCACCCGGGACACACGGGACGCGGAACCCTGGCTGACCGCTCCAGAGGACGGGCGGCCGGGGGAGGGACAGCGCCTGACACCAGGCGCCCCTCACAACGGTGGCAGGCCACCCCCCCCGGGGACGGCCCCCCACCGACCTCGCGGCATGCAGCCCCCACAGGGTATGCAGGCCGCGGGGACGGTGTTGGGCTCCCCCACCCACACACCTGCGCCCACAGCACGTGGTTGGCGGACCCCAACAGCCCGCCCAGTGGGCGGGCAGTTGGGGGAGGGACGGCGCCTGGCCTCAGGCGCCCCCCACGACGGTGGAAGGCACCCCCCCAGGGGGCGCCCTTCCGCCACCCCCACAGCGAGCAACGCCAGCCCGCAAGGGCGCACGCTGTGGGGCCGGTGCCGGGTCCCCACGCCCGCACCGACCGCACCCGGGAACCACGGGACGCGGAACCCTGGCTGCCCGCTCCAGAGGACGGGCGGCCGGGGGAGGGACAGCGCCTGACACCAGGCGCTCCTCACAGCGGTGGCAGGCCACCCCCCCCGGGGACGGCCCCCCACCACCCCCGCGGCATGCAGCCCCCACAGGGCATGCAGGCCAAGTGACAGTGTTGGACCCCCACACCCACACACCCTCGCTCACAGCACGTGGGTGGCGGACCCCAACAGCCCGCCCATTGGGCGGGCAGTCGGGGGAGGGACGGCGCCTGACCCCAGACGCCCCTCACAATGGTGGAAAGCACCCCCCCCGGGGACGCCCTTCCGCCACCCCCACAGCGAGCAACGCCAGCCCGCAAGGGCGCACGCTGTTGGGCCGGTGGCCAGGGGTGGCCAGCGGACGAGCAAGGGGCGCGCACAGGGGAGGGGACACGGCGGGCACACGGCGAGCACAACACCGCACCGAGACACCGGAGAGGGGAGCACCGGAGGACCAAGGGAAGACCGGCACCACGCACCACGACACGCACGGCACAGACACCACACACACCGCACACACCCAACGAAACCCGGCAACCCGCCTGACCCCAGGCGCCCCTCACAATGGTGGAAGGCACCCCCCCTGGGGACGCCCTTCCGCCACCCCCACAGCGAGCAACGCCGGCCCGCAAGGGCGCACGCTGTGGGGCCGGTGCTGCGTCCCCACGCCCGCACCGACCGTGCCCGGGACACGCGGGTCGCGGAACCCTGGCTGCCCGCTCCAGAGGACGGGCGGCCGGGGGAGGGACAGCGCCTGACACCAGGCGCCCCTCACAACGGTGGAAGGCACCCCCCCCCGGGGACGCCCTTCCGCCACCCCCACAGCGAGCAACGCCGGCCCGCAAGGGCGCACGCTGTGGGGCCGGTGCTGGGTCCACACGCCCGCATCGACCGCATCCGGGACACACGGGTCGCGGAACCCTGGCTGCCCGCTCCAGAGGACGAGCAGCCGGGGGAGGGACAGCGCCTGACACCAGGCGCCCCTCACAACGGTGGAAGGCACCCCCCGGGGGACGCCCTTCCGCCACCCCCACAGCGAGCAACGCCGGTCCGCAAGGGCGCACGCTGGGGGGCCGGTGCTGGGTCCACACGCACGCATCGACCGCACCCGGGACACACGGGTCGCGGAACCCTGGCTGCCCGCTCCAGAGGACGGGCGGCCGGGGGAGGGACAGCGCCTGACACCAAGCGCCTCTCACAACGCCGGAAGGCACCCCCCCCGTGGACGCCCTTCCGCCACCCCCACAGCGAGCAACGCCGGCCCACAAGGGCGCACGCTGTGGGGCCGGTGCTGGGTCCACACGCCCGCATCGACCGCACCCGGGACACACGGGTCGCGGAACCCTGGCTGCCCGCTCCAGAGGACGTACGGCCGGGGGAGGGACAGCGCCTGACACCAGGCGCCCCTCACAACGGTGGAAGGCACCCCCCCCGGGTTCGCCCTTCCGCCACCCCCACAGCGAGCAACGCCGGCCCGCAAGGGCGCACGCTGTGGGGCCGGTGCCGGGTCCCCGCGCCCGCACCGACTGCACCCGGGACACACGGGACGCGGAACCCTGGCTGCCCGCTCCAGAGGACGGGCGGCCAGGGGAGGGACAGCGCCTGACACCAGGCGCCCCTCACAACGGTGGCAGGCCACCCCCCCCGGGGACGGCCCCCCGCCACCCCCGCGGAATGCAGCCCCCACAGGGCATGCAGGCCAAGGGGACAGTGTTGGGCCCCCACACCCACACACCCGCGCCCACAGCACGTGGGTGGCGGACCCCAACGGCCCGCCCAGTGGGCGGGCAGTCGGGGGAGGGACGGCACCTGACCCCAGACGCCCCTCACAATGGTGGAAAGCACACCCCCCGGGGACGCCCTTCCGCCACCCCCACAGCGAGCAACGCCAGCACGCAAGGGCGCACGCTGTGGGGCCGGTGCTGGGTCCCCACGCCCCCACCGACCGCATTAGCGACACACGGGACGCGGAACCCTGGCTGACCGCTCCAGAGGACGGGCGGCCGGGGGAGGGACAGCGCCTGACACCGGGCGCCCCTCACAACGGTGGAAGGCACCCCCCCAGGGGGCGCCCTTCCGCCACCCCCACAGCGAGCAACGCCAGCCCGCAACGGCGCACGCTGTGGGGCCGGTGCCGGGTCCCCGCGCCCGCACCGACTGCACCCGGGACACACGGGACGCGGAACCCTGGCTGCCCGCTCCAGAGGACGGGCGGCCAGGGGAGGGACAGCGCCTGACACCAGGCGCCCCTCACAACGGTGGCAGGCCACCCCCCCCGGGGACGGCCCCCCGCCACCCCCGCGGCATGCAGCCCCCACAGGGCATGCAGGCCAAGGGGACAGTGTTGGGCCCCCACACCCACACACCCGCGCCCACAGCACGTGGGTGGCGGACCCCAACGGCCCGCCCAGTGGGCGGGCAGTCCGGGGAGGGACGGCACCTGACCCCAGACGCCCCTCACAATGGTGGAAAGCACACCCCCCGGGGACGCCCTTCCGCGACCCCCACAGCGAGCAACGCCAGCACGCAAGGGCGCACGCTGTGGGGCCGGTGCTGGGTCCCCACGCCCGCACCGACCGCATTAGCGACACACGGGACGCGGAACCCTGGCTGACCGCTCCAGAGGACGGGCGGCCGGGGGAGGGACAGCGCCTGACACCAGGCGCCCCTCACAACGGTGGCAGGCCACCCCCCCCGGGGACGGCCCCCCACCACCCCCGCGGCATGCAGCCCCCAAAGGGCATGCAGGCCGCGGGGACGGTGTTGGGCTCCCACACCCACACACCCGCGCCCACAGCACGTGGGTGGCGGACCCCAACAGCCCGCCCAGTGGGCGGGCAGTTGGGGGAGGGACGGCGCCTGGCCTCAGGCGCCCCCCACGACGTCGGAAGGCGACCCCCCAGGGGACGTCCTTCCGCCACCCCAACAGCGAGCAACGCCAGCCCGCAAGGGCGCACGCTGTGGGGCCGCTGCCGGGTCCCCACGCCCGCACCGACCGCACCCGGGAACCACGGGACGCGGAACCCTGGCTGCCCGCTCCAGAGGACGGGCGGCCGGGGGAGGGACAGCGCCTGACACCAGGCGCTCCTCACAGCGGTGGCAGGCCAGCCCCCCCAGGGACGGCCCCCCACCACCCCCGCGGCATGCAGCCCCCACAGGGCATGCAGGCCAAGCTGACAGTGTTGGGCCCCCACACCCACACACCCGCGCCCACAGCACGTGGGTGGCGGACCCCAACAGCCCGCCCAGTGGGCGGGCAGTCGGGGGAGGGACGGCGCCTGACCCCAGACGCCCCTCACAATGGTGGAAAGCACCCCCCCCGGGGACGCCCTTCCGCCACCCCCACAGCGAGCAACGCCAGCCCGCAAGGGCGCACGCTGTTGGGCCGGTGGCCAGGGGTGGCCAGCGGACGAGCAAGGGGCGCGCACAGGGGAGGGGACACGGCAGGCACACGGCGAGCACAACACCGCACCGAGACACCGGAGAGGGGAGCACCGGAGGACCAAGGGAAGAGCGGCACCACGCACCACGACACGCACGGCACAGACACCACACACACCGCACACACCCAACGAACCCCGGCAACCCGCCTGACCCCAGGCGCCCCTCATAATGGTGGAAGGCACCCCCTCCCGGGGACGCCCTTCCGCCACCCCCACAGCGAGCAACGCCGGCCCGCAAGGGCGCACGCTGTGGGACCGGTGCTGGGTCCACAAGCCCGCATCGACCGCACCCGGGACACACGGGTCGCGGAACCCTGGCTGCCCGCTCCAGAGGACGGGCGGTCGGGGGAGGGACAGCGCCTGACACCAGGCGCCTCTCACAACGGTGGAAGGCACCCCCCCCGGGGACGCCCTTCCGCCACCCCCACAGCGAGCAACGCCGGCCCACAAGGGCGCACGCTGTGGGGCCGGTGCTGGGTCCACACGCCCGCATCGACCGCACCCGAGACACACGGGTCGCGGAACCCTGGCTGCCCGCTCCAGAGGACGGGCGGCCGGGGGAGGGACAGCGCCTGACACCAGGCGCCCCTCACAATGGTGGAAGGCACCCCCCCCGGGTTCGCCCTTCCGCCACCCCCACAGCGAGCAACGCCGGCCCGCAAGGGCGCACGCTGTGGGGGCCGGTGCTGGGTTCACACGCCCGCATCGACCGCAACCGGGACACACGGGTCGCGGAACCCTGGCTGCCCGCTCCAGAGGACGGGCGGCCGGGGGAGGGACAGCGCCTGACACCGGGCGCCCCTCACAACGGTGGAAGGCACCCCCCCCGGGGACGCCCTTCCGCCAGCCCCTCAGCGAGCAACGCCGGCCCGCAAGGGCGCACGCTGTGGGGCCGGTGCTGGGTCCACACGCCCGCATCGACCGCACCTGGGACACACGGGTCGCGGAACCCTTGCTGCCCGCTCCAGAGGACGGGCGGCCGGGGGAGGGACAGCGCCTGACACCAGGCGCCCCTCACAACGGTGGAAGGCACCCCCCTACGGACGCCCTTCCGCCACCCCCACAGCAAGCAACGCCGGCCCGCAAGGGCGCACGCTGTGGGGCCGGTGCTGGGTCCACACGCCCGCATCGACCGCACCCGGGACACACGGGTTGCGGAACCCTGGCTGCCCGCTCCAGAGGACGGGCGGCCGGGGGAGGGACAGCGCCTGACACCAGGCGCCCCTCACAACGGTGGAAGGCACCCCCCCGGGGACGCCCTTCCGCCACCCCCACAGCGAGCAACGCCGGCCCGCAAGGGCGCACGCTGGGGGGCCGGTGCTGGGTTCACACGCCCGTATCGACCGCACCCGGGACACACGGGTCGCGGAACCCTGGCTGCCCGCTCCAGAGGACGGGCGGCCGGGGGAGGGACAGCGCCTGACACCAGGCGCCCCTCACAACGGTGGAAAGCAGCCCCCCCGGGGACGCCCTTCCGCCACCCTCACAGCGAGCAACGCCAGCCCGCAAGGGCGTACGCTGTGGGGCCGGTGATGGGTCGCCACGCCCGCACCGACCGCACCCGGGACACACGGGACGCGGAACCCTGGCTGCCCGCTCCAGAGGACGGGCGGCCGGGGGAGGGACAGCGCCTGACACCAGGCGCCCGTCACAACGGGGGAAGGCACCCCCCCCGGGGACGCCCTTCCGCCACACCCACAGCGAGCAACGCCGGCCCGCAAGGGCGCACGCTGTGGGGCCGGTGCTGAGTCCCCACGCCCGCACCGACCGCACCCGGGACACGCGGGACGCGGAACCCTGGCTGCCCGCTCCAGAGGACGGGCGGCCAGGGGAGGGACAGCGCCTGACACCATGCGCCCGTCACAACGGGGGAAGGCACCCCCCCCGGGGACGCCCTTCCGCCACCCCCGCAGCGAGCAACGCCGGCCCGCAAGGGCGCACGCTGCGGGGCCGGTGCTGGATCCCCACACCAGCACCGACCGCACCCGGGACACGCGGGACGCGGAACCCTGGCTGCCCGCTCCAGGGGACGGGCGGCCGGAGGAGGGACAGCGCCTGACATCAGGCGCCCCTCGCAACGGTGGAAAGCACCCCCCCCCGGGGACGCCCTTCCGCCACTCCCACAGCGAGCAACGCCAGCCCGCAAGGGCGCACGCTGTGGGGCCCGTTCTGGGTCCCCACGCCCGCACCGACCGCACCCGGGACACACGGGACGCGGAACCCTGGCTGACCGCTCCAGAGGACGGGCGGCCGGGGGAGGGACAGCGCCTGACACCAGGCGCTCCTCACAGCGGTGGCAGGCCACCCCCCCCGGGGACGGCCCCCCACCACCCCCGCGGCATGCAGCCCCCACAGGGCATGCAGGCCAAGGGGACAGTGTTGGGCCCCCACACCCACACACCCGCGCCCACAGCACGTGGGTGGCGGACCCCAACAGCCCGCCCAGTGGGCGGGCAGTCGGGGGAGGGACGGCGCCTGACCCCAGACGCCCCTCACAATGGTGGAAAGCACCCCCCCCGGGGACGCCCTTCCGCCACCCCCACAGCGAGCAACGCCAGCCCGCAAGGGCGCACGCTGTTGGGCCGGTGGCCAGGGGTGGCCAGCGGACGAGCAAGGGGCGCGCACAGGGGAGGGGACACGGCGGGCACACGGCGAGCACAACACCGCACCGAGACACCGGAGAGGGGAGCACCGGAGGACCAAGGGAAGAGCGGCACCACGCACCACGACACGCACGGCACAGACACCTCACACACCGCACACACCCAACGAACCCCGGCAACCCGCCTGACCCCAGGCGGCCCTCACAATGGTGGAAAGCACCCCCCCCGGGGACGCCCTTCCGCCACCCCCACAGCAAGCAACGCCGGCCCGCAAGGGCGCACGCTGTGGGGCCGGTGCTGGGTCCCCATGCCCGCACCGACCGCGCCCGGGACACGCGGGTCGCGGTACCCTGGCTGCCCGCTCCAGAGGACGGGCGGCCGGGGGAGGGACAGCGCCTGACACCAGGCGCCCCTCACAACGGTGGAAGGCACCCCCCCCCGGGGACGCCCTTCCGCCACCCCCACAGCGAGCAACGCCGGCCCGCAAGGGCGCACGCTGTGGGGCCGGTGCTGGGTCCCCACGCCCGCATCGACCGCACCCGGGACACACGGGTCGCGGAACTCTGGCTGCCCGCTCCAGAGGACGGGCAGCCGGGGGAGGGACAGCGCCTGACACCAGGCGCCCCTCACAACGGTGGAAGGCACCCCCCCGGGGACGCCCTTCCGCCACCCCCACAGCGAGCAACGCCGGCCCGCAAGGGCGCACGCTGTGGGGCCGGTGCTGGGTCCACACGCCCGCATCCACCGCACCCGGGACACACGGGTCGCGGAACCCTGGCTGCCCGCTCCAGAGGACGGGCGGCCGGGGGAGGGACAGCGGCTGACACCAGGCGCCCATCACAACGGTGGATAGCACCCCCCCCGGGTTCGCCCTTCCGCCACCCCCACAGCGAGCAACGCCGGCCCGCAAGGGCGCGGGCTGGGGGGCCGGTGCTGGGTCCACACGCCCGCATTGACCGCACCCGGGACACACGGGTCGCGGAACCCTGGCTGCCCGCTCCAGAGGACGGGCGGCCGGGGGAGGGACAGCGCCTGACACCGGGCGCCCCTCACAACGGTGGAAGGCACCCCCCAGTGGGCGCCCTTCCGCCACCCCCACAGCGAGCAACGCCAGCCCGCAAGGGCGCACGCTGTGGGGCCGGTGCCGGGTCCCCACGCCCGCACCGACCGCACCCGGGACACACGGGACGCGGAACCCTGGCTGCCCGCTCCAGAGGACGGGCGGCCAGGGGAGGGACAGCGCCTGACACCAGGCGCCCCTCACAACAGTGGCAGGCCACCCCCCCCCAGGGATTGCCCCCCGCCACCCCCGCGGCATGCAGCCCCCACAGGGCATGCAGGCCAAGGGGACAGTGTTGGGCCCCCACACCCACACACCCGCGCCCACAGCACGTGGGTGGCGGACCCCAACGGCCCGCCCAGTGGGCGGGCAGTCGGGGGAGGGACGGCACCTGACCCCAGACGCCCCTCACAATGGTGGAAAGCACATCCCCCGGGGACGCCCTTCCGCCACCCCCACAGCGAGCAACGCCAGCCCGCAAAGGCGCACGCTGTGGGGCCGGTGCTGGGTCCCCACGCCCGCACCGAACGCATTAGCGACACACGGGACGCGGAACCCTGGCTGACCGCTCCAGAGGACGGGCGGCCGGGGGAGGGACAGCGCCTGACACCAGGCGCCCCTCACAACGGTGGCAGGCCAGCCCCCCCGGGGATGGCCCCCCACCACCCCCGCGGCATGCAGCCCCCACAGGGCATGCAGGCCGCGGGGACGGTGTTTGGCTCCCACACCCACACACCCGCGCCCACAGCACGTGGGTGGCGGACCCCAACAGCCCGCCCAGTTGGCGGGCAGTTGGGGGAGGGACGGCGCCTGGCCTCAGGCGCCCCCCACGACGGTGGAAGGCGACCCCCCAGGGGACGCCCTTCCGCCACCCCCACAGCGAGCAACGCCAGCCCGCAAGGGCGCACGCTGTGGGGCCGGTGCCGGGTCCCCACGCCCGCACCGACCGCACCCGGGAACCACGGGACGCGGAACCCTGGCTGCCCGCTCCAGAGGACGGGCGGCCGGGGGAGGGACAGCGCCTGACACCAGGCGCTCCTCACAGCGGTGGCAGGCCACCCCCCCCGGGGACGGCCCCCCACCACCCCCGCGGCATGCAGCTTCCACAGGGCATGCAGGCCAAGGGGACAGTGTTGGGCCCCCACACCCACACAGCCGCGCCCACAGCACGTGGGTGGCGGACCCCAACAGCCCGCCCAGTGGGCGGGCAGTCGGGGGAGGGACGGCGCCTGACCCCAGACGCCCCTCACAATGGTGGAAAGCACCCCCCCCCGGGGACGCCCTTCCGCCACCCCCACAGCGAGCAACCCCAGCCCGCAAGGGCGCACGCTGTTGGGCCGGTGGCCAGGGGTGGCCAGCGGACGAGCAAGGGGCGCGCACAGGGGAGGGGACACGGCGGGCACACGGCGAGCACAACACCGCACCGAGACACCGGAGAGGGGAGCACCGGAGGACCAAGGGAAGAGCGGCACCACGCACCACGACACGCACGGCACAGACACCTCACACACCGCACACACCCAACGAACCCCGGCAACCCGCCTGACCCCAGGCGCCCCTCACAATGGTGGAAGGCACCCCCCCCGGGGACGCCCTTCCGCCACCCCCACAGCGAGCAACGCCGGCCCGCAAGGGCGCACGCTGTGGGGCCGGTGCTGGGTCCCCACGCCCGCACCGACCGCGCCCGGGACACGCGGGTCGCGGAACCCTGGCTGCCCGCTCCAGAGGACGGGCGGCCGGGGGAGGGACAGCGCCTGACACCAGGCGCCCCTCACAACGGTGGAAGGCACCCCCCCCCGGGGACGCCCTTCCGCCACCCCCACAGCGAGCAACGCCGGCCCGCAAGGGCGCACGCTGTGGGGCCGGTGCTGGGTCCACACGCCCGCATCGACCGCACCCGGGACACACGGGTCGCGGAACCCTGGCTGCCCGCTCCAGAGGACGAGCAGCCGGGGGAGGGACAGCGCCTGACACCAGGCGCCCCTCACAACGGTGGAAGGCACCCCCCCGGGGACGCCCTTCCGCCACCCCCACAGCGAGCAACGCCGGCCCGTAGGGGCGCACGCTGTGGGGCCGGTGCTGGGTCCACACGCCCGCATCGACCGCACCCGGGACACACGGGTCGCGGAACCCTGGCTGCCCGCTCCAGAGGACGGGCGGCCGGGGGAGGGACAGCGCCTGACACCAGGCGCCTCTCACAACGGTGGAAGGCACCCCCCCCGGGGACGCCCTTCCGCCACCCCCACAGCGAGCAACGCCGGCCCGCAAGGGCGCACGCTGTGGGACCGGTGCTGGGTCCACACGCCCGCATCGACCGCACCCGGGACACACGGGTCGCGGAACCCTGGCTGCCCGCTCCAGAGGACGGGCGGTCGGGGGAGGGACAGCGCCTGACAGCAGGCGCCCCTCACAACGGTGGAAGGCACCCCCCCCGGGGACGCCCTTCCGCCACCCCCACAGGGCGCAACGCCGGCCCGCAAGGGCGCACGCTGTGGGGCCGGTGCTGGGTCCACACGCCCGCATCGACCGCACCCGGGACACACGGGTCGCGGAACCCTGGCTGCCCGCTCCAGAGGACGGGCGGTCGGGGGAGGGACAGCGCCTGACACCAGGCGCCTCTCACAACGGTGGAAGGCACCCCCCCCGGGGACGCCCTTCCGCCAGCCCCACAGCGAGCAACGCCGGCCCACAAGGGCGCACGCTGTGGGGCCGGTGCTGGGTCCACACGCCAGCATCGACCGCACCCGGGACACACGGGTCGCGGAACCCTGGCTGCCCGCTCCAGAGGACGGGCGGCCGGGGGAGGGACAGCGCCTGACACCAGGCGCCCTTCACAACGGTGGAAGGCACCCTCCCCGGGTTCGCCCTTCCGCCACCCCCACAGCGAGCAACGCCGGCCGGCAAGGGCGCACGCTGGGGGGCCGGTGCTGGGTTCACACGCCCACATCGACCGCACCCGGGACACACGGGTCGCGGAACCCTGGCTGCCCGCTCCAGAGGACGGGCGGCCGGGGGAGGGACAGCGCCTGAGACCGGGCGCCCCTCACAACGGTGGAAGGCACCCGCCCCGGGGACGCCCTTCCGCCACCCCCACAGCGAGCAACGCCGGCCCGCAAGGGCGCACGCTGTGGGACCGGTGCTGGGTCCACACGCCCGCGTCGACCGCACCCGGGACACACGGGTCGCGGAACCCTGGCTGCCCGCTCCAGAGGACGGGCGGCCGGGGGAGGGACAGCGCCTGACACCAGGCGCCCCTCACAACGGTGGAAGGCACCCCCCTGGGGACGCCCTTCCGCCACCCCCACAGCAAGGAACGCCGGCCCGCGAGGGCGCACGCTGTGGGGCCGGTGCTGGGTCCACACGCCCGCATCGACCGCACCCGGGACACACGGGAGGCGGAACCCTGGCTGCCCGCTCCAGAGGACGGGCGGCCGGGGGAGGGACAGCGCCTGACACCAGGCGCCCCTCACAACGGTGGAAAGCACCCCCCCCGGGGACGCCCTTCCGCCACCCTCACAGCGAGCAACGCGGGCCCGCAAGGGCGTACGCTGTGGGGCTGGTGATGGGTCCCCACGCCCGCACCGACCGCACCCGGGACACACGGGACGCGGAACCCTGGCTGCCCGCTCCAGAGGACGGGCGGCCGAGGGAGGGACAGCGCCTGACACCAGGCGCCCGTCACAACGGTGGAAGGCACCCCCCCCCGGGGACGCCCTTCCGCCAGCCCCACAGCGAGCAACGCCGGCCCGCAAGGGCGCACGCTGTGGGACCGGTGCTGGGTCCACACGCCCGCATCGACCGCACCCGGGACACACGGGTCGCGGAACCCTGGCTGCCCGCTCCAGAGGACGGGCGGCCGGGGGAGGGACAGCGCCTGACACCAGGCGCCCCTCACAACGTTGGAAGGCACCCCCCCGGGGACGCCCTTCCGCCACCCCCACAGCGAGCAACGCCGACCCGCAAGGGCGCACGCTGGGGGGCCGGTGCTGGGTTCACACGCCCGTATCGACCGCACCCGGGACACACGGGAGGCGGAACCCTGGCTGCCCGCTCCAGAGGACGGGCGGCCGGGGGAGGGACAGCGCCTGACACCAGGCGCCCCTCACAACGGTGGAAGGCACCCCCCCCGGGGACGCCCTTCCGCCACACCCACAGCGAGCAACGCCGGCCCGCAAGGGCGCACGCTGTGGGGCCGGTGCTGAGTCCCCACGCCCGCACCGACCGCACCCGGGACACACGGGACGCGGAACCCTGGCTGCCCGCTCCAGAGGACGGGCGGCCAGGGGAGGGACAGCGCCTGAAACCTGGCGTCCCTCACAACGGTGGAAAGCACCCCCCCCGGGGACGCGCTTCCGCCACCCCCACGGCGAGCAACGCCGGCCCGCAAGGGCGCACGCGCTGTGGGACCAGTGCTGGGTCCCCACGCCCGCACCGACCGCATCCGGGACACCCGGGACGCGGAACCCTGGCTGCCCGCTCCAGAGGACGGATGGCTGGGGGAGGGACAGCGCCTAACACCAGACGCCCCTCACAATGGTGGAAGGTGACCCCCCCGGGGACGTTCTTCCGCCACCCCCACAGCGAGCAACGCCGGCCCGCAAGGGCGCACGCTGTGGGGCCGGTGCCGAGTCCCCACGCCCGCACCGACCGCACCCGGGACACACGGGACGCGGAACCCTGGCTGCCCGCTCCAGAGGACGGGCGGCCAGGGGAGGGACAACGCCTGACACGGGGCGCCCCTCACAACGGAGGAAAGCACCCCCCGCGGGGACGCCCTTCTGCCACTCCCACAGCGAGCAACGCCGGCCCACAAGGGCGCACGCTGTGAGACCGGTGCTGGGTCCCCACGCCTGCACCGACCGCACCCTGGACACACGGGACGCGGAACCCTGGCTGCCCGCTCCAGAGGACGGGCGGCCAGGGGAGGGACAACACCTGACACGGGGCGCCCCTCACAACGGTGGAAAGCACCCCCCGCGGGGACGCCCTTCTGCCACTCCCACAGCGAGCAACGCCGGCCCACAAGGGCGCACGCTGTGAGACCGGTGCTGGGTCCCCACGCCTGCACCGACCGCACCCTGGACACACGGGACGCGGAACCCTGGCTGCCCGCTCCAGAGGACGGGCGGCCAGGGGAGGGACAGCGCCTGACACCAAGCGCCCCTCACAATGGTGGAAGGCGACCCCCCCGGGGACGTTCTTCCGCCACCCCCACAGCGGGCAACGCCGGCCCGCAAGGGCGCACCCTGTGGGGCCGGTGCTGGGTCCCCACGCACGCATCGACCGCACCCGGGACACACGGGACGCGGAACCCCGGCTGCCCGCTCCAGAGGACGGGCGGCCGGGGGAGGGACAGCGCCTGACACCAGGCGCCCCTCACAACGGTGGAAGGCACCCCCCGGGGACGCCCTTCCGCCACCCCCACGGCGAGCGACCCCAGCCCGCAAGGGCGCACGCCGTGGGGCTGGTGCTGGGTCCCCACGCCCGCACCGACCGCACCCTGGACACACGGGACGCGGAGCCCTGGCTGCCCGCTCCAGAGGACGGGCGGTCAGGGGAGGGACAGCGCCTGACACCAGGCGCCCCTCACAATGATGGAAGGCACCCCCCCCGGGGACGCCCTTTCGCCACCCCCAAGGAGAGCAACGCAGGCCCGCAGGGGCGCGCCCTGCGGGGCCAGTGCTGGGTCGCCACGCCCGCACCGACCGCACCCGGGACACACGGGTCGCGGAACCCTGGCTGCCCGCTCCAGAGGACGGGCGGTCGGGGGAGGGACAGCGCCTGACACCAGGCGCCCCTCACAACGGTGGAAGGCACCCCCCCGGGGACGCCCTTCCGCCACCCCCACAGCGAGCAACGCCAGCCCGCAAGGGCGCACGCTGTGGGGCCAGTGCTGGGACCACACGCCCGCATCGACCGCACCCGGGACACACGGGTCGCGGAACCCTGGCTGCCCGCTCCAGAGGACGGGTGACCGGGAGAGGGACAGCGCCTAACACCAGACGCCCCTCGCAACGCTGGAAAGCGCCCCCCCGGGGATGCCCATCCACCACCCCCACACCGAGCAACGCACCAGCGCACCAACGCACCAGCCACGGGACATCCGCACCCCACCCTCTGCTCTTAGACACAGCGACACAGCAATGACGGAACCCGCGGCACCACGCAAGACACGCCCCCGATCTCCGACGCTGGACGAAGCACACGAGGTCATCAGGGCGCTGGGACTCAGAGACGGCGAAGGAGACCCCCCACAAGGGGACGCGGGCACGGACTCCGACCTGGAGGCATTGCCGGAGCCCCCCACGGGAGGCGCGCCCGCGGAATCTGCGCCGCCGGCGGGCAGCGTACCCGCGATCTGCCCCGCGTGGAAACGGGGCAACTGCACCGGCGAAGGCTGGTGCCCCAAACAGCACCCCCAGCCCGGCCCCGATGACGGAGCGTTGCCCGAGGTGAAACCCGCGGCCGCACGCGCCGCCCTACGCTACGGGGTGGCGCAGGGCTGGATCCTGGATGAGACCGCGCGCTGCAGGGTGAACATCCAGGAGGCCGTCGACCGAGTCACCCACGCGGGACAGGCGGCAGTGGCCTTGCACACCCGGGGCCGCCACGGCGGACCCGCAGAGGGGATCATTGTGGAACCCTCGGGAATGGTGCTGGTCCTGGCGGCGGACATGGTCCGAGGGGTGCTCCACGCGTCCCGCGTGCGGCGGGCGTGCCCACAGTGGACCATCCAGGTGTACACCGCCCCGCGGGCGTGGCCCTTTTCCACATGGGCGGTGCTCGCCGTCATGTGGCACCTGGCACCAGAGGACGCCCCCACAGGGACCGCGGAGGACATCGCCCGGGACCTCCACACCTGGTCGGCCGGCCAGGATTACCCCTGGCGCAGGCCCTGGGGCGGCCTCCCGGTGGTACCAGCGGCAGAGGGGCTCAGCCTCGCGGCAACCCTCCAACGGCACCCCGACAAGCAGGCACGCCACTTCCTGCAGACGGGCACGGTCCCGGCCACCCCGCCAGACTCCGAGTGGCGATGGGACGCAGGGGTGGCGCAACCGCTGCCGGGCCCCTGGACCCTCCCGTTGTGGTACTTGCCCATGGGCACCTTGGCCCACGCCACCCAGGCCGTCAAGGGGGCTTTCCCGCAGCCGCTCCTCCCCGGCGTGGCCCTGCTCCGCAGCCTGCAGGCGGGGGCCGCCTGGGTACGGTGGAAGGAAGGAAAGGGGCGCTGGAGCCCCTCTTTCCCCATGGTCCAGGGCCAGGCGCTGATCCACGCCGAGGGCATGGGGACCGTGGAATGGGGGGCGATCGTGCCCGGCACGGCGTGCAGGTGGATCACGGCGGCCGCCCCACAGCCCATGCGATCGCCGCCGGCGTGCCACCGCCTCCTAAGGATGGTCCCCTCTTTGGCCCCCCAGCACGCCTTTACAAGGGACGTGTGGAAGGCCGTACTGAGCCACACCAGGGAGTGGCTAGCGAACCCGGGTGCGCGGTACCCGCCGGGACCGGTGCTCGAACAGCTCACGGCCCCGACACCCAGGGTCCTCCACGCCCTACACAGGGCGTCGGCCCTCACGAAGCAGCTCAACGACGAAGTGCTGGACCTGGCGCTGGAGCCGCTGCGGGTGCTCTACCCGCAAGCCCACATCCCACCCGCTGGCACGTCCAACCGCCTAGGCCGCCTGGGGTTGCAGCGCCGCGTCGAGGCCGCGCACCCAGGAAGCGTGGTGGAACAGTGGCTAACGCTCCGCAACCCGTCCACCGCGGAGGGCCACTGGTACCTGCACCAACTCCTCTTCCAACCACGGGCAGCCCCGGAACACCGCCGGCAAAACCCGTACCACACGCACCCGGAGCGCCGAGGCGCGCAAAACTACCCGCAGCCAGTCCCGCCCGCCCTCCTGCCGGGGCAGGGCCCGGAGGCGCTACAGCGGGCCCCCCCGCTCGACACCGCCACCACGGTACAGCAAAGGGCAAGCGACGGCGCGGGTGGTGCCGAACCGGACTGCAAGAACTGCGGAGCGGTGGCCTGGATGGCAGCCTGCAGGCACCTCGCCCGAGATACCACGGGGCTCCGGCAGTACAGACCCACGGACCGCACGGCGCTGGCGTCCGCGGTCGCGGCCGTCACCATGGGTCCCGTGGCGGCGTGGCCGGCGCAACTGCTGCCCCAGGTCCCCTGCCGCGACACGCGGCCCCGACGGCCGGCCGCGACGCACGCGCCGACGGCACCCCTCACGGCGGAGCAACTATACGTCGTCGCGGCGGCGTTGCTAGCAGACGGCGGGGAGAGCTTCGTCGACCACCACGGCCCGGCGCAGATTGCGGGATGCATACAAGGGCCTCAGCGCGATGCACCAGACCCGTGGCATGCCACACTCCGCGGGCGCACCCGCGTCTGGGGTGCGGGCGATGGCACACCCCCGCCCGGGCCTAAGCAGGGGGAGGCACTGGTACTGCAGACGGCAGGCTACCAGGCCATCATACACGGCCACGCCGGAGGGTACCGGTCGCACGTCCTGGCCGGAGGCCGATGGACGGTCTGGCACAGGACCGCCAGGCAAGGGGCTTTCCCGCCCCTGCCCCACATCGACTGGCGACAGGGGCCCACTCAGGCCTACTATATGTCGGCGGACCCCTGGCCGCTGGCGGTCCTGCTACACACAGTCAGCGCCCTCAACAAGAGGCAGGAACCGGGGTGGGTCAACCCCCCCACACTGGTGTGGAGCCCCGACCAGGAGGAGCATCTACGGGCCGCGTGGCAGGGAGACGCCATCAGGGCCACGGACGTCCCGGACCTCCACGCGGGGCCAATCACGCACGCCCGCCCAGCGGCTACCCTGGCGGTGGCCCAACGGGGACAGCAGAACCCACAGTGGTTGGTCTGCATGTTCAGCCCGGCGGACGCGCACATCGTCGTCTGCGACCCCGAACGCCTGCCGGGGCCAGAAGCCGTGATTCGCGTGGCAGACTGCACCCGCATGATCATCAAGGCGCTGCGGGAGGGCGAACACCACGCCCTCCTGCTCCAGGTCAGGCTGAAGGACAACGCCCGGGCGGCGAGGCCGGGAGTGTGGCCGGCAGCGGCGCACCCCGCCGACCTGGAGCTCCAGCTGGCGGTCCCGACCGCGGTGTACCACTGGCTACAGGCCTTCCACGACCTGCGATGGAGGGGCAAGCCCGACCGCCAAATCGGCTCCACGCACTGGCAAACGTGGCTGCAAGCAGACGCGCAGCGCGATGCCATCCGAGGGCTCGGGCCCGCGCCCGCGACGCGAGCCCTCGATGCGGCGGACCCGGGCCGCACGCTGGCACCACACACGGTGCCGCTGGCCAACCTGCCCTTCGAACCAGCGGCGGAGGGCGCCATTCGGAAGTCGGTGCCGCTCCCCCCGGCGCGAGGGGCCACGGAGCCGACGAAATGCCTCCTGTGTGCGGACAAGTACTACACCAGCGGGGCAATGCTGGAACACCTGGCGTGGCACGCGGTGCACGCTGCGGCCCCGGCGGACGACAAGGAGGCGGCCACCAACATCCTGCAGGGGAGAGCACGGAGGTCCCCATGGCACGCCCCGTACACCCGGCGCCCCCCGCCCCAGGCAGCCCACCACGCAGATGGAGATGAGGAGGCACCCGGAGCGGCCCCGGGGGCCGGCGGTGCGGCCCCACCAGGGTCCATGTCCATCCCCGCGGGGCTGGCCCCCCTGGCCCCCCTGGCTCCCCCGGTCCCCCGGGCCCCCCTGTGGGCCCGGCTGGGAACGGGCTCAGCGGATGCGGCGCACCCGGATGCCCTGGCTGCGCCGGCGAACCCGGCGGCGATGCCGATGCGGGATAGCTGACTCCAGGAGGACATGACGGGCGACGCCCTGTGGCTCCTCTCGTGGAACCTGCGCAACGGCCTCGTGCCGCCAGACCGGTCCCTCCGGGACACACTCCGGCGGCGCCGGGGGCCGGCGGCCTGCACCGACAAGGAGCACCTCATCACCGGCATGCTGCCCCAGGAGGGGGGCTTTGCCATCATGCTCCAGGAAACGGGGATCGCCACCAGGGCGCAGGAGATGCACGTGGCCGCGGCGCTCCGGGAGAAGGGGTACACCGCCTTCTTCAGCAGCCGGCAGGCGGAGACGGGAGCCACCTCCACCTCGAGAGGGTGGGGCCTCCTCACCGCGGTCAGCAGCAAGTACGTGGCGGAGCACAAGGTGCTCAGCTTCACGGAAATTGTCCCCGGGAAGGCCGCGGCCCTGGAGATCCGCACGGACGGGGGAGGCATCACCCTCATCAACGTCCACGGGCCGCAAGCAGGCTGCTCCCCGTGGGCGGGACGGGCGGCGTTCTGGGCCGACATACAAATGTATGCCACGGCACGCAGCCTCGGCGGGAGGCACCCGGTGGTCATCGCCGGCAACACCAACATCTACATGGATGTCCCCGCCAACCCGGCCACGGAGCATTTCCGAGCGGGCTGGGAGGCCTGCGGCTTCCGAAGGGCCGCGGCAGGCGGCGAGGAGGACATGACCCCCACGCTCCACCCGTCCCGGCACAGGGTGGACACCTTCCTGGTCAACGAGCCCCTCCTGCTGTGGTCCCTGCGGAAAAGCGTCTGGGCTCGCGGCATGGCACACCCCCAGGTGGTCGGCTCGGACCACCTCCCGGTCCGCCTGGCTCTGCCGGGTCTCCTCAGCGCAGCGGGGCGCGCGGCGATGCCCACCCCCTACAGCCACACGGAGGCCCGCCTCCTCCCATACGACGCCGAGGCCGCGCCCGTCCAACACTGCCTGTGGGCGGCGGTCACCGCCGCGCAGGATGAACCCTCCCTGGCGCCCTGGCTGGGTCCCGCAGAGCAGCACGACTACGGGTCCATGCCCGCGGCCGCGGTGGACAAGGTGTTTGAACACCTCCACGCGACGCATGACGCCCTGGCGCGCGTGGTGGGACGCCGACAGCCGTCTCCGGCGGGAACGGACCTGGCGGAGGGGGACCTCCCGGAGAGCGGAAAGCAGCTCCAGGCAGCGGTCCTCCGCTATGACACCCTGGCAGCGCGCGCGCCGGCAGCGTACCAGGCAGACGCGGCCAGGCATGGCATCCGGTCTGAGGCGGCGCTCCGGCTCACGGAGGAGCTGCAGGGTGTGTCGCCCGGGTTCCGCCCGACCACGCAGGGCCAGCTACAGGAGGAGCTGGAGAGGCAAGCAGCCGCCCTCGAGGAGGACATTCGCCAGCTCCGCGCCCTCCTGGCGGCAGACCGCAAGCGCTCCATCAAGGACTTCCGGCGCCGCCACGCCCCCGACATCGCCCAGCGATGGAAAGCCGTGCGGGGAGCCATAGAGGTAGAGGCCCCAGGCCCGTCAGGCCTCTGGAACGTGCGGGTTCCCAACACCCAAACGCTCCTCACGGAGGCCCACGACGTGATGTTCGCAGTTCGCGCCTTCTGGCGAGAACTGTATGACAAACGCCCGGTGGACCTCCCGGGTTTCCAGGCGGTCCTCGGCCGCCACGTCCCCCGGGTCCCTGAGGGGGCCAGGACACAGGTCCAGCAGTACTCTATGCAGGACCTGAAGTCCGCCCTGGACAAGGCCGATGGCAAGGCCCCAGGTCCCAACCACGTGGAGGCCCGTTTCATCAAGGCCCTCCCGGCACCCGTCCAGTGGCTCCTGGTCCATTCCTACCGGGCCATCCTCCGCGGCGCCCCGCCGCCGATGCACTGGAGGGACGCGCACATCTGGCTCAGCCCCAAGGTACCGGGCTCTGCCAGACTGGACGACCACAGGCCCATAGCCCTGGGCCAGCTGGACATGAAGCTGCTCACGGGCCCCCTCACCCAGCGCATCACGGAAGTGCTCACACGGCACGGAGTGGTCAGCGACTGGCAGCAGGGGGCCCTCCCTGGCCCCACCACAGGCCCCCCGCTGTTCATGGCGCAGCGGCAGCTCCAGCGGGGAAGGCCCAACTACGTCTTCTCCTTTGACGCCCGCAAGGCCTTCGACACCGCCCCACACGGCGCCCTCCACCTCATCCTGCGCCACCTCTCCGTGCCGCCGGACGTCATCGACCTCCTGCTCTTCCTCCACACGTGCGCCAGGCTCCGCATCGTCACAGCACACGGGCTAACGCAGCCCGTCTACATGCTACGCGGCGTCCGGCAGGGCAACCCCGAGAGCCCCCTGCTGTACGCGCTCCTCCTGGAGCCCCTGCTCAGGGCACAGGGGCACCGCCTGCGCCTGCCGGGAGGGGCCGAGCACGGCCACATCCAGGCCTATATCGACGACCTGCTGGTGGTGGCCCACACGCTGCAGCACTTCGTCGAGGGCGTGGAGGCGGTGGCCGCGTACCTGGGGATGATGGGCATGGAGCTCAACCCCCGCAAGTGCGCCATGGCCACCACGGAGGGGGTCCCGGGCCTGCAGCTGCGCCTCTGCCCCCACCTGGAAAACCCGTGGCACTGGGTACCAGCGGCGGACTCCGTCCCCTACCTGGGACTCCAGCTGCAGCCGGACGGGGAGTTCTCCCTGCAGCGCAAGCACCGGCTACGCCTGGCGGCGGTGCACCACTGGTGCCTTAACACCCTCGCGCCACCGAAAGTGGTGCAGGACGTCATCCTGGCGATCCTCGGGGGGGTGACGCAGTACGTCGCCCCTTTCATCGCCGACGACTCCGACACTGCACGCCACCTGGACCACATCACGGTCCAGGTCACGAAGGACAGGGCGCGGTACGCCTTCGACGCCTCGCGGGACAGCCTGCAGGATTACCGGACCCTGGGGCTCACAGGGGTGCCCACGCGGTGCCAGCAGGCAGCGGTGGCCCTCGTGGGTACACTTGTCCACCACCGCGCAACCTCCGTGCGCGCCGAGGTCACCAAGATGTTCTGGGAGATAGCCGGCGCGCACGGAATATGTCCCGAGGTGCACTACCCCGTCCCGGAGTTCGCAACTCTGGCGGGAGGCGACTGGGTCCACCGCATACCCCGGGCCCTGGCCGCCCTGGGAGTGGGGATGTACAACCCCATCGCGTGCCCCAGGGCGGCCCATGTCCAACTACAGTCCCCGCCGGGCAAAATCGTCACGCTGCGCACCGCCAAGCTGCGACACCGCGACACGTGCCGCCTGACGGTGCCACACACAACGCCGTGGCACGGGCACCACGGGCCACGCCACCCCTTCCCCGAAAAGGACGATCCGTGGCCGACGGCGGTGCGGGAGTGCCTCAACCAATGCGCCGATGAACACCTCCACTATTGCCGCCGTGAGCAGGAGCCCGGCAACCACCCCGGGTGGCGCGACGCCCTGGCCCACCTCTTCCACACCAGCGGCACACGGGACCCCCGCCTGAGACTCGTCCACCCCACGAGGGCTAAGCAGGACGCCCACACCGGCCCACGGGTGACCCCGGACGGCCTGCACCTCCACGTCGGGGGCTACCGCCGCCGGGACGGCCTATCCCCCCCCACGCGGGGGGCGGCGTACCACCCGCCAGCAGCCCTCATGTACATCCTCCGCGACGTACTCGCGGAAAGCGAGCACCAAGAGCCTAACGCGGACGTGGCGTGGCCAGAGCCCTTGCGCCCCCGGCCCCACGCGCCGACGCCGTTGTGGTTGGTGACCACGGACGACCAATGCACCCAAGCGACGGGACAAGCGCAGCTCCGGGCCGAGTGGGTAATAGTGCAAGTGGGGGCAGGCCAGCCCGAACCCCGTGGGCTCCCCCGTGGCACCGCCCTACTGGTGGCTACGGGGGTGCCGCACGACCCACACATGGCGGTACACGCGCTGGAGGACCAGCCGGAGGACACAGGACACCTGGTGGTGCACCAGCGCGGGTGCCCGGCGTGGCTCAAGGAACATGTGACGGCGCTACGGTCCTGGGCAAGCACGGTCGCCGGAGCGGAGATCCGGCTGCACGACCACCCGTCGATCAGCCCAGGCGACACCAGGGCGCTGAGCGTGGACCAACTGACCCCCAGCCACCCCGACGTCCGGCGGCACTCCGCCGACCTCAACGCGGGGTGGCTCAGCCCCACCGGATACTACTGGATTCTGGAGGCCTGGGGACACACCTCCTCTGACGCGTCCGGGGGTGGACCCTGCAAACACGCCACCAGCGTCGCTCTCGCCGCCGACCTCACCCGCACGTGGGCGGTGGCCATCTCGGGCACGGTGGCCGACGGGGAGGGGCTGGCCGCCTCCCTCCCCCTACAATACGGTGCCCACAGACCATGGGTCCACACGGTGGACGCCGAAGTCATCCTCCACCTCCTGCGGCACGCAGATCGCGAACGAACCACGGGGGTCCCCGCGGGCGCAGCGAAGGTGGTCAACCAGATACCCCTGAGGTGGCTCCGGGACGGCCTGTGCGCGCGGGGGCAACACGCCGGGCACCCGTTCTGGTACGTCCGAGCCACCTCGCACCACAGTGACGCCCTACTGCACAAGGCGGACTGGGCGGCGTCCCAGGACACCGTCCTGCAGAACACGCCCCCGGACCCTGGCCACGCCCAGCTCATTGTCGCCGGCCGTGACGGCCATGTCGATCTACGGCCCCCGACGATGCGGGTGCTCGGCGAGGTCGCGCAACGGGCGCAGACGGACCATGCGCTGACGCACCGGGGACACACACCTTTGGGCGCGGCCCACGCCACGGCCTACGTCCACGCCCGGGACCTCACCGCGACGGCCACCAACCGCCGGGCGCTGCGGGCCCGAGACGGCCACACGCCGGTGCAGCGCAGGCTCCGCGTCCGGAAGGAGCGGCTCTCCGGCGTCGCCATCGTCCCACAACCGTGCCTTTTCTGCGGCGGCCCGGAGGAGACCCCGGTGCACATGCACGTGGGATGCACCCACTCACGGCTCCTCTGGCCCCACTACCGCCAGGCGGTACACGAGGCGGCCCGCCACCTCCCACCTGGGGACAAGGCCCTGTGGGTGGCCTCGTGGCGCTCCGCAGGCGCCACATGGACGGAGGTCTTCTGCTCCGGACTGGTGCCCGAGGACGCGGAGGCGCAGCTCCGCGCCATAACCCGATACGACCCGCCGGGAGGGACCTCGGTGGACGATTTCCTCCACCACATGCTCCGGCTGGGGGACTTTGCGTGGGAGCTTCGCAACCACCGGCTGGAGCAACTCCTCCGCGAGCCCCAGAGCGCGGCGGCCCGGGCGCACCGCTGGCTCACTGCGGCGGAGGGCGACCACCCTCCCCCTCCCCCGCGCCCTGACAAGGACTTCGTAGCCTCCCCCCGTGTTGTGAATGGCACTCTGGAGTGCCCGCCCCAAGACAGCCCCCACCCGTACCAGGACCTGCCGGGGGGGTTCTCGAGGCACCTACAAGACGCCCTCTTCCCACCGTGGATCATCGGGCGCGGCTCCATGACCGCATGGGAGGCGCACATTGTGGGGGAGGAGTGGGCGCGGGAGTGGAGCCGGTGGTGCGCCGCCACGCGCGCCCCGGAGACCCCTGCGCAACGATACGCCGCCATCCCGCTCCGGTGGTGGGGGCCGGACACCCGGCCGAGACCCACCATGATCCGCGGGGCGGGGCCTGACCACCCCTGGGACGCGGCGACGGGGGAATGGCTGCAGGCGGAACCGGGGCCGCAAACGGGATGGACTGGGGACGTGTCCTCACTCGTCAGGACACCCGTCCCGCCCTGCATCGTCCTTCACGCCGCCAACGTGCTCCGGGCTACGGAGATACGCACGTGGGGACACGCTGCGGCCACCGTCCGGTGGCACCCCCCAGAGGACGGGGCCACCCAACTCACCGTGGCGCACTTCAAAGCTGGGGGGCCGGTATACGACGACGCCCTGTCCCGGCTGGGCGACACCCAGGGGCCCTTGCTCCTCATGCTCCCCACCGGCATTGCAGCCGCGCTGCGCCAGGAGCTAGACGGCTGCGAAGGGCTGCGAGTGGGGTGGGAGGCAGTCGCGGACGGCACCCTGCTGGCCCTCCTCCACCGAGACACCGCGAACGGGTGCCAATGGGATGCGCTGACGCCCCACCTCACGGGGCGCCACGTGTACATGGCGAGCCCCCCCCAGGGGCACCCCCGCCCGGCGTGGGACGACCTCATCGCCGCCTTCCACGACCACGGGATCCTCCCGGACGACACGTGGCAGGAGGTCCAGCGGAAGACGCTTGGCAAGGACTACCGGCGCCGCGTCCGCGCCCGCCTGCTGGAGATCCGGGACCCCCTCCGGCAGAGGTGGGACGACCTCTGGCTCCGCCATCTCGACCCTTGGTCGCCGCCCTCCCACCTCCCACACACCTGCCGACTCTGCGGAGAATGTGACACGGTGTCCTCCGCAGCGTCGACAGGCGCCAACAGGTGCGCGCGGTGCGCCCAGGTGGCCGGGTGCCCCTGGTCCGAACCTCCCGCAGGCCCGCGCAGGCGCACAGAGGAGGAGGCCTTGCGCCGGCGCATCGAGGGGGCACACACCCCCTCGCACGAACAAGCGGGCCCCGCGGGCGCTGCCCTTCTGTGGATCTACGTGCACCTGCGGGACCCCACATCCGTTGCGCACCTGTCGCACGTGTTCGCCCCCTAACCCCCACCCGCCGCCGCCCTTTGCAGAGCCCGCAGCACCATGCCACGCCGACGGGGGGATGGGCCGGGGCACACCAGGGCCCGCCGCAGAGCGCAGGAGGCGGCCGTCAAGGGCCTGGTGGCGGACGCGGTGGCGGAGGCACAGGAGGCGCACGCTGCCGCACGGTGTGACCTGACGGGCAGTGCGAGGGCTTTCCTCAACGAGACCGCCCTCCCGGCCGTCCGCGCCCTGAACGGAGCGAAGCCCCTACGCTGCTCCCGGCAATGCACCGGATCGTGAACGCCGTCCAGCCGGGGCTCATCAGCCCGGAGGCGGCCCTCTACGGGCACTGGATGGAGTGGCGCGAGTCCAATCGGTCGGGCCGGCCCCTGTCCATGGGGGACACCCTGCGGCTGACAGGAGCGGGGTCTGCCATGTCCCTCCGCAGTAGCGCCCCAGATCTGCTGCACGCCCTCAGGACGCGCTACCCCGGGGACGCGGCCCCATACCTGAACCAGGGGCGGGCCACGTACCCGGGAGGAGTGTCCGAGCTGGATGCGGCGCTCCACCTTCTACACCCGCCGGACGAGGACCTGGAGGTGGGCGAGGGCACGGTGTTCGTGGAAGGCGCGGACGAGGCGTCCGCCCGCCCACGGCCGACCAACCCGGTGTACGACGGCACCGGGCCTACCCCCCCGTACGCCGTCGTCTACGAGGCTTTCCCCAGGGAGCCCACTTGGTGCCCCGCCCTCCCGCCGGCGACGCACGCGCCCCGCGGCTGGGCTAACCCAGACCTGTCCCCCCCCCTCTCCAGGACCAGGGGTGCCCACCACAGGGGGCAGGTCCCCTGGCAGGAGTGCCCTGGCACCCCCCTCCTCCTCCTCGTCGTCGCCACCCGCGGGGACCCGGGGCGGATCCTGGGGATCACCCCCACCCAGCTCTATGGGGCAACACCCGTACCCCGCCCCCCCCTCCCGGCGCCCGCGGCGCGGGACGGAATACACACCTTCCTGCGAACACAGGAGGTCACCGCCGTTACGGGGGTCCACCTGGTGCGGCTGCCCCCGACACCGCTCGACGGCCCCCGGGGGCCCAGGGCCCTGGGCCCCGCCCCAGACTGGGAGCTGTGGCGCGACGCGTGGGCCGCGTGGCTCCCCCGCCTCCCCTCCCAATGCCGGTGGATGGCCGCAGGCCCCCGGCCGTGCGGGGCTGACGCCACAGCCGGCCCCCCACCCCCTCCCCCCCTCCCCCCCGCAGAGCACCACACGGCACTGCCCACGGCACGGCACTGATGCACCAGGAGGTAGTGGGAAGGGCGCGCCTGCCACCACGCATGCCTACCAGGGTAACAGTGATGGCAGACTCTGATGGGTCCCCCCAGCGGGACGACCGCCACCACCGCCGGTCCCGCTCCCGCTCCCCCGTCTCCTCCCCGGAGTGGACGGGGGAGACCCTCGCGGAGCGCGAGGAGCGGAGGCTGGCGGAGGCGGCGGCCCCGCCGCCCCGCCCCGCCCAGACACGCAGGAGGCGGAGACCGCGGCGAGCCACGCCGCGGCCCCGACCGCGGCCCCCGGCACGCCGCCGACACGGGGGGCAGCCCCGGCGCAGGAACCGGGCGCATCGCCGAGGGCTGCCGCAGCCGCAGAGGAGAGCAAGAAGGGCGCGCGAGGGGTTGCGACCGCACGGGCCACGGGCGCCTCGTCGGCGGCTGCCACGGCAGCGAAGGAGAGCGGGGAGGGCGCGCGAGGGGCTGCGGCCGCGACCCCGGCGGGCCGCGACACCGCCTCGGCCGGCCACGCCGCGACCTCCAGCGCGCCGCGAACGCGGGGGACGGACCCCGCACGGGCCGCGGGCGCCTCGCCGGCAGCCGCCGCGGCAGCAGAGGAGAACGAGGAGGGCGTGCGAGGGGTTGCAACCGCGGCCACGGGCGCCTCGTCGGCGGCCACCACGGCGGCGAAGGAGAGCGAGGAGGGCGCGCGAGGGGCTGCGGCCGCGACCCCGGTGGGCCGCGACACCGCCTCGGCCGGCCACGCCGCGGCCCCCAGCACGCCGCGCAAGCGGGGGCAGAACCCCGCACGGGCCGCGGACGCCTCGCCAGCGGCCGCCGCAGCAGCAGCAGTGGGCAGGGAGAGCGCGAAGTACCGCGCCCACGCCAACCCCACCCACACCCACAACAGCCCCCTCAAGCCGTTCCCCCCCAAGCCCTTCTCCCCGGGGCGGAAGCTGCACGTCCGCCCCCCGACGCGCGAGCGCTCGCCGCCGGGCGTCACGCTGCCGCAGCTGCAAAGGCAGCGGGACGCCCGGCGAGTGGTCCAGGAAGGGCGCAGCAGCGGGGGGGAGCAGAGCGGACGGCGCGACTCAGGGCAGGGGGCCGGGAAGGGGCCAGGGCACGGGAAGGGCGCGCAGGGGCGCGGGCAGGGAGCCCAGGTGCAGGGGGCAGGGCGAGGGGAGCTGAGAGAGCGAGCGGGTCAGGGCGTGGGGGACGGGAGGCGGGACCCGCGACACGGGCAGGGGGCTGGAAAGGGGCCCAAGGGCAAGGGCAAGGGCGCTGCGGGCCCGAAGGGGCAGGCGGGACGGGGCATGGGAGCCCAGGGGGGAGGACGGGGCGAAGGGAGGGGAGCAGAGGGCGGGGCGCCCCCGCAGCTGGACCTGCAGCCGGTGAGGTGCATCCCTCCCGGCATCCAACAGATGCCAGCGCACCACACCCACCACCACCACCACCACCACCACCACCACCTCTACAACATCGACCCTGACGCCGGCGAGCTCGTTCCCCCCCAACCCCCACGACACCAGCACCAGCAAGCCCCCCCCGCGCCGAGGGCGGAGCCGGCGCGGATGGCCTCGGCGGAGGGGGGACAGGGCGCAGCATCGGCGCCGCAGGCGCAGGGGCAGCGAGGGGGGCTGGCACGGGGGGCGGAGGAGGGCCGGCCATGGGACCGGGACTGGGGCGCGGTCCCGGACCCTCTGGGGGAGGAGACCCTCCCCCTGGTGGGGGAGGTGTACGGGTGGTTGTGCTGGGCCAACCAGGGGACCTCCAGGAGGTCGAGGAACCGGCCCTTCGATGCCGTGCTCCTGCGGAGGGACGGAGGAAACCGAGAGGTACCCCCGGGGGGGTGGGCAGCCCCAGAGGACCATGAGAGGGTCCTCAGGTCAGTGATCCAGGCGGCGTGGCCCGACAGGGAGCCGACGTGGCCGGCCTTCCTGGAAGGGGGAGCGGTGCTCCGCATCACGGATGCGGACGCCAACAACTGGCTCCCCTGGGCTTTGCGCAGCGCCCTCGCGTACTGGCGCTACCGCCGGCACAACCCGCCGCCGCCGCAGCCCCAGCCCCCACACAAGCGGCGGCGCAGGTGAAGGCCCAGACGGCGGGTATGGGAGAGTTGGGGGGGGGGGCTGGGCCCCCCGGCCCACGCCCCCCCCACGGTACGGCACGACGCAAGAGGGCGCGCCACCTCCCGCGGGAGGGAGTGCGGAGACAACGAGCGCGGGGGGGAACCTGCTGCCCCGCAGCCCGCTAACCACTGACCGCTAACCCTCACGGCCAACCCCGGCCGGCCGGCGCCGCGCGACAACGGCCGGGGGATGAGGGGCCCCAGCGAGGGCCTGCGCGAGAATCCGGCTCTCGGTAGAGGGGGGCGGGGGAAGGGCGCGACCCCCCGGCCGATGGCTGGCCCCCGGGGCCAGGACTGCCATGCCGCCCCCCCCCCCCCCCCCCCGGCCGACAGGAGGCATCGCCAGGGGACCAAAGGGCCCCCCCCACTCCCCCCCCCCCCCCTCCCACACAGGCCCGAGAGCGGGCGGGGGGGCGGCCCCCCCACACCCCCCCCCGCACCCACCTCAGCAGGGGAGCCACAGGCGCGGCCCTCCGCCCCCCCAGGGCCGGGGGGGCGCCCCCCCCCCTCAGGAGGAACGGCGACGCGGTAAGGGCAACGGCGGCTGGACCTGCTCCCGCGAACCCACACCGGCGTGCAGGAGCAACGCGCACAACGGAACAGGAAGGAGGCCGCGCCCCACATGACCCTCCCGTAACCACAGCCCACTCCGAGGTGACAGAGGGCGGGTTCAGGTCAGCTGGGGCCCCCGGGGGAGCGATCCACGGGCCGCCCCTCATCCCCCCCCACCCGGGGGCGGCACTTCAGCCCCGACCACACGCGTGCACCGGAAGGGAGCGCGCCGGCGACACGGAGAGGGCCGGAAAGGAGTACCGCAGGCTGCCGCCCGGAACGAGAACAGGGAGGCCGCGGCAGGACACCCCCCCCCCCCGCCCCCCCATTAGCCCGCCAGCCGCGGGGGCCCCAGCCCCCGTCCCCAAGGCAGGGGGGATGGACCCCCCCCGCCCGAGAGGGGAGCCGGAGTGTGACCCGCCCCCCCGCCCCAGCCGCCGGCTCACATGGGGGCCGCGAAGAACAAGTGGGCCCACGCCTGCGCACCGGGACGCCGCACAGATCGTACCCAGAGAAGCCGGGTAAGCACGAACCGGAGTGGTATGGGGGGCCACGCCCCCCATGGACAGCACGCAAGCGGCGGCGCAGGTGATGGCCCAGACGGCGGATGCGCGAGAGTGGGGGGAGGGGCCGGGCCCCCCGACCCACGCCCCCCCCCATGGTACGGCACGACGCAAGAGAGCGTGCCACCTCCCGCGGGAGGGAGTACAGAGACAACGAGCACCGGAGGGAACCTGCTGCCCCGCAGCCCGCTAACCACTGACCGCTAACCCTCACGGCCGCCCCCGGCCTGCCAGCGCCGCGCGACAACGGCCGGGGGGACGAGGGGCCCCAGCGAGGGCCTGCACGAGGATCCGGCTCTAGGTAGAGGGGGACGGGGGAAGGGCGCGACCCCCCAGCCGATGGCTGGCCCCCGGGGCCAGGACTTCCATGCCGCCCCCCCCCTCCGGCCGTCCGGAGGCATCGCCAGGGGACCAGAGGGCCCCCCACACTCCCCCCCCCCCCCCCGCACCCCCCCCAGCTGGGGAGCCACGGGCGCGGCCCTCCGCCCCCCCGGAGCCGGGGGGGCAACGCGGTGGGGGGAGCGGCGGCTGGACCTGCTCCCGCGAGCCCACACTGGCGTGCCGGGGCAACGCGCACCACGGAACAGTATGGAGGCCGCGCCCCACATGACCCTCCCGGGACCACAGCCCACTCAGGGAGGGCAGAGGGGGGGTTCAGGTCTGCAAGGGCCCCCGGGGGAGCGGTCCGCGGACCGCCCCTCACCCCCCCCCACCCCCGGGCGGCACTTCGGCCCCGACCGCAATCACACGCTGGAAGGGAGCGCGCCGGCGACACGAAGGGGGCCAGGATTGAGTACCGCAGGCCGCCGCCCAGAAGGGGAGCAGGGAGGCCGCGGCGCGACAGCCCCCCCCCCGCCCCCCCATCGGCCCGCGGGCCGCTGGGGCCCCGGCCGACACCCCCCGAGGCAGGGGGGATGGTCCCCCCCCCGCCCGAGAGAAGAGCCGGAGCGCGACCCGCCCCCCCGCCCCAGCCGCCGGCTCCCACGGGGGCCGCGAAGAACAAGCGAGCCCGCGCCTACGCGCCAGGACGCCGCCACAGATCGTACCCAGAGAAGCCTGGTGAGCACGAACCGGAGTGGTATGGGGGGCCACGCCCCCCATGGACAGCACAACGCCAGTGACACCCGCTTTGTTGCCTGCCCAGGGAAGGCAGAGGGACCGAATGAGGCAGAGCGACCCCCCGCCCTACAGGCCCCCCCCCGGCCGCACAAACGGGGGGTACGGCGCACGCCCCCCCCCCCCCCCCCCCCCAGCCCGCCCCCCAGCACATGAACGCCACGGACCCGCCCCGCGGCGCGCAGCCCCCACAGGGCGTGCCGGCCGAGGGGACGGAGCAGGGCCCCCACACCCGCACGCCCGCGCCCACAACACGTGGATGGCGGGCCCCGGCAGCCCACCCAGTGGACGGGCAGTCGGGGGAGGGGGAGCGCATGACCCCAGACGCCCCTCGCAACGGTAGAAGGCACCCCCCCCGGGGACGCCCTGCCGCCACCCCCACAACCCCAAGCCAAGTAGGGGGGAACCGGGACCGGACCGCCCCCCCCCAAGCACGCCAGACGGAGCAAGGGACCGGAACAGGACACGCGGAGGGGCACGGACCACGTGGAACGGCCCTACCAGCGCCCAGTGCCGGGACCACGCGAGGTGCGCACGCCACACCACCCAGGGGGAGGGGGAGCGGATACCGCGAGAGCGCGAGCGCACACACACGAAAGGGACACGCGGGGACTACCAGAAGGGCAACCGGACCGAGCGCGCGGAACGCACAGACCACGTGGAATGGCGTACCAGCGAGCGAGGGTAGGGGACACCCGGACGGGACGGCCCGCCACACGCAGCGCCGAACACGCGGGGCGGGGAGGGGGAAAAGAGAGAGACACAACACCAGGTACCGGCCCGAACCCCCCGAACCGGCCGCGAGCGCTGCGCACACACAGACGGGGCACTGCACCCGCCAAGGTAGTAGTGGCGCACAGCGCCACACCCCAACCCCTAGGCTAGGCAGCCTCCGCGCCAGCCCAAGGGGGTCCCACTGGCGACAAGCCAGTAGCACGGGCCCGGCGGCGCCGGCGCCCCGGGCGACCACGCATTAGGGGGGCGACGCAGTGGGTAAGCGCCCGCAGCCACGGCTGCGAATTGATGCACTGACCGGGGAATGGCGAAACGGGGAAGCCGGGGAAGGACGGGGCTCCGAGATCTGTGAACCCGGGGGACTCCGCGACCAGGCAGGAGGTGCGTCTTGGAGGGCCCCCCACTAGGACCCGGTGGGGAGGATCTCACCTGGCCCGACCAGGTGGCCCCCCGGGGCCGAAAGGCGTCTAGTACCCGCAAAATCAAACCTCAAACCTCAAACCTGTTGGGCCGGTGCTGTATCCCCACGCCCGCACCTACCGCATCCGCAACACACGGGACGCGGAACCCTGGCTGCCCGCTCCAGAGGACGGGCGGCCAGGGGAGGGACAGCGCCTGACACGGGGCGCCCCTCACAACGGTGGCAGGCCACCCCCCCGAGGGACGGCCCCCCACCAACCCCGCGGCATGCAGCCCCCACAGGGCATGCAGGCCGCGGGGACGGTGTTGGGCTCCCACACCCACACACCTGCGCCCACAGCACGTGGGTGGCGGACTCCAACAGCCCGCCCAGTGGGCGGGCAGTGGGGGGAGGGACGGCGCCTGGCCTCAGGCGCCCCCCACAACGGTGGAAGGCACCCCCCCAGGGGACGCCCTTCCGCCACCCCCACAGCGAGCAACGCCAGCCCACAAGGGCGCAGGCTGTGGGGCCGGTGCTGGGTCCCCACGCCCGCACCGACCGCACCCAGGACACACGGGACGCGGAACCCTGGCTACCCGCTCCAGAGGACGGGCGGCCGGGGGAGGGACAGCGCCTGACACCAGGCGCCCCTCACAACGGTGGCAGGCCACCCCCCCCGGGGACGGCCCCCCACCAGCCCCGCGGCATGCAGCTGCCACAGGGCATGCAGGCCAAGGGGACAGTGTTGGGCCCCCACACCCACACACCCGCGCCCACAGCACGTGGGTGGCGGACCCCAACAGCCCGCCCAGTGGGCGGGCAGTCGGGGGAGGGACGGCGCCTGACCCCAGACGCCCCTCACAATGGTGGAAAACACCGCCCCCGGGGACGCCCTTCCGCCACCCCCACAGCGAGCAACGCCAGCCCGCAAGGGCGCACGCTGTGGGGCCGGTGCTGGGTCCCCAAGCCCGCACCGACCGCGACCGCGACACACGGGACGCGGAACCCTGGCTCCCCGCTCCAGAGGACGGGCGGCCGGGGGAGGGACAGCGCCTGACACCAGGCGCCCCTCACAACGGTGGCAGGCCACCCCCCCCGGGAACGGCCCCCCACCAAGCCCGCGGCATGCAGCCTTCACAGGGCATGCAGGCCGCGGGGACGGTGTTGGGCTCCCACACCCACACACCCGCGCCCACAGCACGTGGGTGGTGGACCCCAAGAGCCCGCCCAGTGGGCGGGCAGTGGGGGGAGGGACGGCGCCTGGCCTCAGGCGCCCCCCACAACGGTGGAAGGCACCCCCCAAGGGGACGCCCTTCCGCCACCCCCACAGCGAGCAACGCCAGCCCACAAGGGCGCACGCTGTGGGGCCGGTGCCGGGTCCCCACGCCCGCATTGACAGCACCCGGGACACACGGATTGCGGAACCCTGGCGGCCCGCTCCAGAGGACGGGCGGCCGGGGGAGGGACAGCGCCTGACACCAGGCGCCCCTCACAACGGTGGCAGGCCACCCCCCCCCGGGGACGGCCCCCGGTCACCCCCGCAGCACGCAGCCCCCACAGGGCATGCAGGCCAAGGGGACAGTGTTGGGCTCCCACACCCACACACCCGCACCCACAACACGTGGGTGGCGGACCCCAAGAGCCCGCCCAGTGGGTGGGCAGTCGGGGGAGGGACGGCGCCTCACCCCAGACGCCCCTCACAATGGTGGAAAGCACCCCCCCCGGGGACGCCCTTCAGCCACCCCCACAGCGAGCAACGCCAGCCCGCAAGGGCGCACGCTGTGGGGCCGTTGCTGGGTCCCCACGCCCGCACCGACCGCACCCGCGACACACGGGACGCGGAACCCTGGCTGCCCGCTCCAGAGGACAGGCGGCCGGGGGAGGGACAGCGCCTGACACCAGGCGCCCCTCACAACGTTGGCAGGCCACCCCCCGCGCGGAGGGCCCCCCACCACCCCGCGGCATGCAGCTGCCACAGGGCATGCAGGCCGCGGGGACGGTGTTGGGCTCCCACACCCACACACCCGCGCCCACAGCACGTGGGTGGCGGACCCCAACAGCCCGCCCAGTGGGCGGGCAGTTGGGGGAGGGACAGCGCCTGGCCTCAGGCGCCCCCCACAACGGTGGAAGGCACCCTCCCAGGGGATACCTTTCCGCCACCCCCACGGCGAGCAACGCCGGCCCGCAAGGGCGCACGCTGTGGGGCCGGTGCTGGGTCCCCACGCCCGCATTGACCGCACCCGGGACACACGGATTGCGGAACCCTGGCGGCCCGCTCCAGAGGACGGGCGGCCGGGAGAGGGACAGCGCCTGACACCAGGCGCCCCTCACAACGGTGGCAGGCCACCCCCCCCCGGGGACGGCCCCCGGTCACCCCCGCAGCACGCAGCCCCCACAGGGCATGCAGGCCAAGGGGACAGTGTTGGGCTCCCACACCCACACACCCGCACCCACAACACGTGGGTGGCGGACCCCAACAGCCCGCCCAGTGGGCGGGCAGTACGGGGAGGGACAGCGCCTGACCCCAGACGCCCCTCACGATGGTGGAAGGCACCCCCCCCGGGGACGCCCTTCCGCCACCCCCACAGCGAGCAACGCCAGCCCGCAAGGGCGCACGCTGTGGGGCCGGTGCTGGGTCCCCACGCCCGCACCGACCGCACCCGGGACACACGGGACGCGGAACCCTGGCTGCCCGCTCCAGAGGACGGGAGGCCGGGGGAGGGACAGCGCCTAACACCAGACGCCCCTCGCAATGCTGGAAAGCGCCCCCCCCGGGGACGCCCATCCGCCACCCCCACAACGAGCAACGCACCAACGCACCAACGCATCAGCCACGGGACATCCCCACCCCACCCCCTGCTCTTATGCACAGCGACACAACAATGGCGGAACCCGCGGCCCCACGCAAAACACGCCCCCGATCTCCGACGCTGGACGAAGCACACGAGGTCATCAGGGCGCTGGGACTCAGAGACGGCGAAGGAGACCCCCCACAAGGGGATGCGGGCACGGACTCCAACCTGGAGGCATTGCCGGAGCCCCCCACGGGAGGCGCGCCCGCGGAATCTGCGCCGCCGGCGGGCAGCGTGCCCGCGCTCTGCCCCGCGTGGAAACGGGGCCACTGCACCGGCGAAGGCTGGTGCCCCAAACAGCGGCCCCAGCCCGGCCCCGATGACGGAGCGCTGCCCGAGGTGAAACCCGCGGCCGCACGCGCCGCCCTACGCTACGGGGTGGCGCAGGGCTGGATCCTGGATGAGACCGCGCGCGGCAGCGTCAACATCCAGGAGGCCGTCGACCGAGTCACCCACGCGGGACAGGCGGCAGTGGCCTTGCACACCCGGGGCCGCCACGGCGGACCCGCAGAGGGGATCATTGTGGAACCCTCGGGAACGGTGCTGGTCCTGGCGGCGGACATGGTCCGAGGGGTGCTCCACGCGTCCCGCGTACGGCGGGCGTGCCCACAGTGGACCATCCAGGTGTACACCCCCCCGCGGGCGTGGCCCTTCTCCACGTGGGCGGTGCTCGCCGTCATGTGGCACCTGGCACCGGAGGACGCCCCCACAGGGACCGCGGAGGACATCGCCCGGGACCTCCACACCTGGCCGGCCGACCAGGATTACCCCTGGCGCAGGCCCCGGGGCGGCCTCCCAGTGGCACCCGCGGCAGAGGGGCTCAGCCTCGCGGCAACCCCCCAACGGCACCCCGACAAGAAGGCACGCCACTTCCTGCAGACGGGCACGGTCCCGGCGACCCCGCCAGACTCCGAGTGGCGCTGGGACGCAGGGGTGGCGCAACCGCTGCCGGGCCCCTGGACCCTCCCGTTGTGGTATTTGCCCATTGGCACCCTGGCCCATGCCACCCAGGCCGTCAAGGGGGCTTTCCCGCAGCCGCTCCCCCCCGGCGTGGCCCTGCTCCGCAGACTGCAGGCGGGGGCCGCCTGGGTACGGTGGAAGGAAGGAAAGGGGCGCTCGAGCCCCTATTTCCCCCTGGTCCAGGGCCAGGCGCTGCTCCACGCCGAGGGCATGGGGACCGTGGAATGGGGGGCGATCGTCTCCGGCACGGCGTGCAGGTGGATCACAGCGGCCGCCCCACAGCCCATGCAATCGCCGCCGGCGTGCCACCGCCGCCTACGGATGGTCCCCTCTTTGGCCCCCCCACACGCCTTTACGAGGACCGTGTCGAAGGCCGTACTGAGCCACACCAGGGAGTGGCTAACGAACCCGGGTGCACGGTACCCGCCGGGGCCGGTGCTCGAACAGCTCACGGCCCCCACACCCGGGGTCCTCCACGCCCTGCACAGGGCGTCGGCTCTCACGGAGCAGCTCAAGGACGAAGTGCTGGACCTGGCGCTGGAGCCGCTGCGGGTGCTCTACCCGCAAACCCACATCCCACCCGCGGGCACGTCCAACCGCCTAGGCCGCCTGGGGTTGCAGCGCCGCGTCGAGGCTGCGCACCCAGGAGGCGTGGTGGAACAGTGGCTAACGCTCCGCAACGCGTCCACCGCGGAAGGCCACTGGTACTGCACCAACACCTGTTCCAACCACGGGCAGCCCCGGAACACCGCCGGCAAAACCCGTACCACACGCACCCGGAGCGCCGAGGCGCGCAGGACTTCCCGCAGCCACTCCCGCCCGCCCTCCTGCCGGGGCAGGACCCGGAGGCGCTACAGCAGGGCCCCCCGCTCGACACCGCCACCACGGTACAACAAAGGGGACGCGACGGCGCGGATGGTGCCGAACCAGACGTCACGAACTGCGGAGCGGTGGCCTGGATGGCAGCCTGCAGGCACCTCGCCCAAGATACCACGGGGCTCCGGCAGTACAGACCAACGGACCGCACAGCGCTGGCGTCCGCGGTCGCGGCCGTCACCATGGGTCCCGTGGCGGCGTGGCCGGCGCAACTGCTGCCCCACGTCCCCTGCCGCAACACGCGGCCCCGCCGGCCGTCCGCAACGCACGCGCTGACGGCACCCCTCACGGCGGAGCAGCTATACGTCGTCGCGGCGGCGCTGCTAGCGGACGGCAGGGAGAGCTTCGTCCACCACCACGGCCCGGCGCAGATTGCGGGAAGCATACAAGGGCCACAGCGCGATGCACCAGACCCGTGGCATGCCACACTCCGCGGGGGCACCGGCGTCTGGGATGCGGGCGATGGCACACCTCCAGGCGGGCCTAAGCAGGGGGAGGCACTGGTGCTGCAGACGGCAGGCTACCAGGCCATCCTCCACGGCCACGCCGGAGGGTACCGGTCGCACGTCCTGGCCGGAGGCCGCTCGACTGTCTGGCACAGCACCGCCAGGCAAGGGGCATTCTCACCCCTGCCCCACGTCGACTGGCAACAGGGGCCCACCCAGGCCTACTATATGTCGGCGGACCCCTGGCTGCTGGCAGTCCTGCTACACACCGTCAGCGCCCCCAACAAGAGGCAGGAACCGGGGTGGGTCAACCCCCCCGCACTGGTGTGGAGCCCCGACCAGGAGGAGCATCTACGGGCCGCGTGGCAGGGAGACGCCATCAGGGCCACGGACGTCCCGGACCTCCACGCGGGGCCAATCACGCACGCCCGCCCTGCGGCTACCCTGGCGGCGGCCCAACGGGGACAGCAGAACCCGCAGTGGGTGGTCTGCATGTTCAGACCGGCGGACGCGCACATCGTCGTCTGCAACCCGGAGCGCCTGCCGGGGCCCGAAGCCGTGATCCGCGTGGCAGACTGCACCCGCATGATCATCAAGGCGCTACGGGAGGGTGAACACCACGCCCTCCTGCTCCAGGTCAGGCTGAAGGACAACGCCCGGGCGGCGAGGCCGGGGGTGTGGCCGGCAGCGGCGCACCCCACCGACCTAGAGCTCCAGCTGGCGGTCCCGACCGCGGTGTACCACTGGCTACAGGCCTTCCACGACCTGCGATGGAGGGGCAAGCCCGACCGCCAAATCGGCTCCACGCACTGGCAAACGTGGCTGCGAGCAGACGCGCAGCGCGATGCCATCCGAGGTCTCGGGCCCGCGCCCGCGACGCGAGCCCTCGATGCGGCGGCCCCGGGCCGCACACTGGCGCCACACACGGTGCCACTGGCCAACCTGCCCTTCGAACCAGCGGCAAAGGGCGCCATTCGGAAGTCGGTGCCGCTCCCCCCGGTGCGAGGGGCCACGGAGCCGACGAAATGCCCCCTGTGTGCAGACAAGTACTACAGCAGCGGGGCAATGCTGGAACACCTGGCGTGGCACGCGGTGCACGCTGCAGCCCCGGCGGGCGACAAGGAGGAGGCCACCAACATTCTGCAGGGGACAGCACGGAGGTCCCCATGGCACGCGCCGTACACCCGGCGCCCCCCGCTCCAGGCAGCGGACCGCGCAGACGGAGATGAGGAGGCACCCGGAGCGGCCCCGGGGACCGGCGGTGCGGCCCCACCAGGGTCCATGTCCATCCCCGCGGGGCTGGCCCCCCTGGCCCCCCTGGCTCCCCCGGTCCCCCCGGCCCCCCTGTGGGCCCTGCTGGGAACGGGCTCAGCGGATGCGGCGCACCCGGATGCCCTGGCTGCGCCGGCGAAACCAGCGGCGATGCCGATGCGGGATAGCTGACTCCGGAACGACATTGCGGGCGACGCCCTGTGGCTCCTCTCGTGGAACCTGCGCAACGGCCTCGTGCCGCCAGACCGGTCCCTCCAGGACACACTCCGGCGGCGCCGGGGGCCGGCGGCCTGTACCGACAAGGACCACCTCATCACCGGCATGCTACCCCAGGAGGGGGGCTTTGCCTTCATGCTCCAGGAAACAGGGATCGCCACCCGGGCGCAGGAGATGCACGTGGCCGCGGCGCTCCGGGACAAGGGGTACACCGCTTTCTTCAGCAGCCGGCTGGCGGAGACGGGAGCCACCTCCAGCTCGAGAGGGGGGGGCCTCCTCACCGCGGTCAGCAGCAAGTACGTGGCGGAGCACGAGGTGCTTAGTTTCACGGAAATTGTCCCAGGGAAGGCCGCGGCCCTGGAGATCCGCACGGACAGGGGAGGCCTCACCCTCATCAACGTCCACGGGCCGCAAGCAGGCTGCTCACCTTGGGCGGGACGGGCGGCGTTCTGGGCCGACATACAAATGTATGCCACGGCACGCAGCCTCGGCGGGAGGCACCCGGTAGTCATCGCCGGCGACACCAACATCTACATGGATGTCCCCACCAACCCGGCCACGGAGCACTTCCGAGCGGGTTGGGAGGCCTGCGGTTTCCGAAGGGCCGCGGCAGGCGGCGAGGAAGACATGACCCCCACACTCCACCCGTCCCGGCACAGGGTGGACACCTTCCTGGTCAACGAGCCCCTGCTGCTGTGGTCCCTGCGGGAAAGCGTCTGGGCTCGCGGCATGGCACACCCCCAGGTGGTCGGCTCCGACCACCTCCCGGTCCGCCTGGCCCTGCCGGGTCTCCTCAGCGCAGCGGGGCGCGCGGCGATGCCCACCCCCTACAGCCACACAGAGGGCCGCCTCCTCCCGTACGACGCCGAGGCCGCACCCGTCCAACACTGCCTGTGGGCGGCGGTCACCGCCGCGCAGGATGAACCCTCCCTGGCGCCCTGGCTGGGCCCCGCAGAGCAGCACGACTACGGGTCCATGCCCGCGGCCGCGGTGGACAAGGTGTTCGAACACCTCCACGCGACGCATGACTCCCTGGCGCGTGTGGTGGGACGCCGGCAGCCGTCCCCGGCGGGGACGGACCCGGCGGAGGGGGGCCTCCCGGAGAGCGGAGAGCGGCTCCAGGCAGCGGTCCTCCGCTATGACACCCTGGCAGCGCGCGCTCCGGCAGCGTACCGCTCATGGAGGAGCTGCAGGGTGTGTCGCCCGGGTTCCGCCCGACCACACAGGGCCAGCTACAGGAGGAGCTGGAGAGGCAAGCAGCCGCCCTCGTGGAGGACATTCGCCAGCTCCGCGCACTCCTGGCGGCAGACCGCAAGCGCGCCATCAAGGACTTCTGGCGCCGCCACGCCCCCGACATCGCCCAGCGATGGAAAGCCGTGCGGGGAGCCATAGAGGTACAGGCCCCCGGCCCGTCAGGCCTCTGGAACGTGCGGGTCCCCAACACCCAAACGCTCCTCACGGAGGCCCACGACGTGATGTTCGCAGTTCGCGCCTTCTGGCGAGAACTGTATGACAAACGCCCGGTGGACCTCCCAGGCTTCCAGGCAGTCCTCGGCCGCCACGTCCCCCGGATCCCTGAAGGGGCCTGGACACAGGTCCAGCAGTACTCCATGCAGGACCTGAAGTCCGCCCTGGACAGGGCCGATGGCAAGGCCCCAGGTCCCAACCACGTGGAGGCCCGTTTCATCAGGGTCCCGCGTGCCGGTGCTGTGGAAGAGGTGGACCAAGGCGTCGCGCCACCCGGGGTGGTTGGTGGGCTCCTGCTCGCGGCGGCAATAGTGGAGGTGTTCATCGGCGCATTGGTTGAGGCATTCCCGCACCGCCGTCCGCCACGGGTCGTCGTTGTCGGGGAAGGGGTGGCGTGGCCCGTGGTGCCCATGCCACGGCGTTGTGTGTGGCACCGTCAGGCGGCACGTGTCGTGGTGTCGCAGCTTGGCGGTGCGCAGCTCGACGATGTTGCCCGGCGGGGACTGTAGTTGGACATGGGCCGCCCTGGGGCACGCGATGGGGTTGTACAGCCCCACTCCCAGGGCGGCCAGGGCCCGGGGTATGCGGTGGACCCAGTCGCCCCCCGCTAGAGTTGCGAACTCCAGGGCGGGGTAGTGCACCTCGGGACATATTCCGTGCGCGCCAGCTATTTCCCAGAACATCTTGGTGACCTCGGCGCGCACGTAGGTTGAGCGGTGGTGGACGAGTGTACCCACGAGGGCCACCGCTGCCTGCTGGCACCGCGTTGGCACCCGTGTGAGCCCCAGGGTCCGGTCATCCTGCAGGCTGTCCCGCGAGGCGTCGAAGGCGTACCGCGCCCTATCCTTCACGACCTGGACCGAGATGTGGTCCAGGTGGCGTGCAGTGTCGGAGTCGTCGGCGATGAAAGGGGCGACGTACTGCGTCACCCCCCCGAAGATCGCCAGGATGACGTCCTGCACCACTTTTGGTGGCGCGAGGGTGTTAAGGCACCAGTGGTGCACCGCCGCCAGGGGTAGCCGGTGCTTGCGCTGCAAGGAGAACTCCCCGTCCGGCTGCAGCTGGAGTCCCAGGTAGGGGACGGAGTCCGCCGCTGGTACCCAGTGCCACGGGTTTTCCAGGTGGGGGCAGAGGCGCAGCTGCAGGCCCGGGACCCCCTCCGTGGTGGCCATGGCGCACTTGCGGGGGTTGAGCTCCATGCCCATCATCCCCAGGTACGCGGCCACCGCCTCCACGCCCTCGACGAAGTGCTGCAGCGTGTGGGCCACCAGCAGCAGGTCGTCGATGTAGGCCTGGATGAGGCCGTGCTCGGTCCCTCCCGGCGGGCGCAGGCGGTGCCCCTGCGCCCTGAGCAGGGGCTCGTGGAGGAGCGCGTACAGTAGGGGGCTCTCGGGGTTGCCCTGCCGGACGCCGCGCAGCATGTAGACGGGCTGCGTTAGCCCGTGTGCTGTGACGATGCGCAGCCTGGCGCACGTGTGGAGGAAGAGCAGGAGGTCGATGACGTCCGGCGGCACGGAGAGGTGGCGCAGGATGAGGTGGAGGGCGCCGTGCGGGGCGATGTCGAAGGCCTTGCGGGCGTCGAAGGAGAAGACGTAGTTGGGCCTTCCCCGCTGGAGCTGCCGCTGCGCCATGAACAGCGGGGGGCCTGTGTTGGAGCCAGGGAGGGCCCCTTGCTGCCAGTCGCTGACCACTCCTTGCCGTGTGAGCACTTCCGTGATGCGCTGGGTGAGGGGGCCCGTGAGCAGCTTCAAGTCCAGCTGGCCCAGGTCTATGGGCCTGTAGTCGTCCAGTCTGGCAGAGCTCGCTACCTCGGGGCTGAGCCAGATGTGCGCGTCCCTCCAGTGCATCGGCGGCGGGGCGCCGCGGAGGATGGCACGGTAGGAGTGGACCAGGAGCCACCCGACGGGTGCTGCGAGGGCCTCCCGCCTGAGACTCGTCCACCCCACGAGGGCTGAGCAGGACGCCCACACCGGCCCACGGGTGACCCCGGACGGCCTGCACCTCCACGTCGGGGGCTACCGCCGCCGGGACGGCCTATCCCCCCCCACGCGGGGGGCGGCGTACCACCCGCCGGCGGCCCTCATGTACATCCTCCGCGACGTACTCGCGGAAAGCGAGCACCAAGAGTCTAACGCGAACGTGGCATGGCCCGAGCCCCTGCGCCCCCGGCCCCACGCGCCGACGCCGTTGTGGTTGGTGACCACGGACGACCAATGCACCCAAGCGACGGGGCAAGCGCAGCTCCGGGCCGAGTTGGTAATAGTGCAGGTGGGGGCGGGCCAGCCCGAACCCCGTGAGCTCCCCCGTGGCACCGCCCTGCTGGTAGCTACGGGGACACCACACGACCCACACATGGCGGTGCACGCGTTGGAGGACCAGCCGGAGGAAACGGGGCACCTGGTGGTGCAGCAGCGCGGGGGCCCGGCGTGGCTCAAGGAACATGTGACGGCACTTCGGTCCTGGGCAAATCGATCTCCGGAGCGGAGATCCGGCTGTACGACCACCCGGCGATCAGCCCAGGCGACACCAGGGCGCTGAGCGTGGACCAACTGACCCCCAGCCACCCCGACGTCCGGTGGCACTCCGCCGACCTCAACGCGGGGTGGCTCAGCCCCACCGGATACTACTGGATCCCGGAGGCCTGGGGCCACACCTCTTCCGACGCGTCCGGGGGTGGACCCTGCAAACACGCCACCAGCGTCGCTCTCGCCGCCGACCTCACCCGCACGTGGGCGGTGGCCATCTCGGGCACGGTGCCCGACGGGGAGGGGGTGGCCGCCTCCCTCCCCCTACAATACGGTGCCCACCGACCATGGGTCCACACGGTGGACGCCAAAGTCATCCTCCACCTCCTGCGGCACGCAGATCGCGAGCAGACCACGGGGGTCCCCGCAGGCGCAGCGAAGGTGGTCAACCAGATGCCCCTGAGGTGGCTCCGGGACAGCCTGTGCGCGCGAGGGCAACACGCCGGGCACCCGTTCTGGTACGTCCGAGCCACCTCGCACCACAGTGACGCCCTAATGCAAGAGGCGGACTGGGCGGCGTCCCAGGACACCGTCCTGCAGAACACGCCCCCGGACCCTGGCCACGCCCAGCTCATTGTCGCCGGCCGTGACGGCCATCTCGATCTACGGCCCCCCACGATGCGGGTGCTCGGCGAGGTCGCGCAGCGGGCGCAGACGGACCATGCGCTGACGCACCGGGGACACACACCTTTGGGCGCGGCCCACGCCACGGCCTATGTCCATGCCCGGGACCTCACCGCGACGGCCACCAACCGCCGGGCGCTGCGGGCCCGAGACGGCCACACGCCGGTGCAGCGCAGGCTCCGCGTCCGGAAGGAGCGGCTCTCCGGCGTCGCCATCGTCCCACAACCGTGCCTCCTATGCGGCGGCCTGCAGGAGACCGCGGTGCACATGCACGTGGGGTGCGCCCACTCACGGCTCCTCTGGCCCCACTACCGCCAGGCGGTACACGAGGCGGCCCGCCACCTCCCACCCGGGGACAAAGCCCTGTGGGTGGCCTCGTGGCGCTCCGCAGGCGCCACATGGACGGAGGTCTTCTGCTCCGGACTGGTGCCCGAGGACGCGGAGGCGCAACTCCGCGCCATAGCCCGCTACGACCCGCCGGGAGGGACCTCTGTGGACGATTTCCTCCACCACATGCTCTGGCTGGGGGACTTCGCATAGGAGCTTCGCAACCACCGGCTGGAGCAACTCCTCTGCGAGCCCCAGAGCGCAGCGGCCCGGGCACACCGGTGGCTCACTGCGGCGGAGGGCGACCACCCTCCCCCTCCCCCGCGCCCTGACAAGGACTTTGTAGCCTCCGTCCGTGTCGTGAATGGCACTCTGGAGTGCCCGCCCCAAGAGGGCCCCCACCCGTACCAGGACCTGCCGGGGGGGTTCTCAAGGCAACTACAAGACGCCCTCTTCCCACCGTGGATCATCGGGCGCGGCTCCATGACCGCGTGGGAGGCGCGCATCGTGGGTGAGGAATGGGCGCGCGAGTGGGGCCGGTGGTGCGCCGCCATGCGCGCCCCGGAGACCCCTGCGCAACGATACGCTGCCATCCCACTCAAGGGATGGGGGCCGGACACCCGGCCGAGACCCACTGTGATCCGCGGGGCGGGACCTGACCACCCGTGGGACGCGGCGACGGGGGAATGGCTGCAGGCGGCCCCGGGGCCGCAAACGGGATGGACCGGGGACGTGTCCTCACTCGTCAGGACACCCGTCCCGCCCCGCATCGTCCTTCACGCCGCCAACGTACTCCGGGCTACGGAGATACGCACGTGGGAACACGCCGCGGCCACTGTCCGGTGGCACCCCCCAGAGGGCGGGGCCGCCCAGCCTCCGTGGCGCACTTCAAGGCTGGGGGGGCGGTATACGACGACGCCCTGTCCTGGCTGGGCGACACTCAGGGGCCCTTGCTCCTCATGCTACCCACCGACATTGCAGCCGCGCTGTGCCAGGAGCTGGACGGCTGCGAAGGGCTGCGAGTGGGATGGGAGGCAGTCGCGGACGGCACCCTGCTGGCCCTCCTCCACCGAGACACCGCGAACGGGTGCCGATGGGATGCGCTGACGCCCCACCTCACCGATCGCCGCGTGTACATGGCAACCCCCCCCAAGGGGCACCCCCGCCCGGCGTGGGACGACCTCATCGCCGCCTTCCACAACCACGGGATCCTCCCTGACGACACGTGGCAGGAAGTCCAGCGGAAGACGCTTGGCAAGGACTGCCGGCGCCGCGTCCGCGCCCGCCTGCTGGAGATCCGGGACCCCCTCCAACAGAGGTGGGACGACGTCTGGCTCCGCCATCTCGACCCTTGGTCGCCGCCCTCCCACCTCCCACACACCTGCCGACTCTGCGGGGAATGTGACACGGTGTCCTGCGCAGCGTCGACAGGCGCCAACAGGTGCGCGCGGTGCGCCCAGGTGGCCGCGTGCCCCTGGCCCGAACGTCCCGCAGGCCCGCGCAGGCGCACAGAGGAGGAGGCCCTGCACCGGCGCATCGAGGGGGCACACACCCCCTCACACGAACGAGCGGGCCCCGCGGGCGCTGCCCTTCTGTGGATCCACGTGCACCTGCAGGACCCCACATCCGTTGCGCACCTGTCGCACGTGTTCGCGCCCTAACCCCCACCCGCCGCCGCCCTTTGCAGAGCCCGCAGCACCATGCCACGCCGACGGGGGGATGGGCCGGGACACACCAGGGCCTGCCGCAAAGCGCAGGAGGCGGCCGTCCGGGGCCTGGTGGCGGACGCGGTGGCAGAGGCACACGAGGGGCACGCTGCCGCACCGTGTGACCTGACGGGCAGTGCGAGGGCTTTCCTCAACGAGACCGCCCTCCCGGCCGTCCGCGCCCTGAACGGAGCGGGGGCCCCTACGCTGCTCCCGGCAATGCACCGGATCGTGAACGCCGTCCAGCCGGGGCTCATCAGCCCGGAGGCGGCCCTCTACGGGCACTGGATGGAGTGGCGCGAGTCCAACCCGTCGGGCCGGCCCCTGTCCATGGGGGACACCCTGCGGCTGACAGGAGCAGGGTCTGCCATGTCTGTCCGCAGCAGCGCCCCAGCCCTGCTGCACGCCCTCAGGACGCGCTACCCCGGGGACGCGGCCCGGTACCTGAACCAGGCGCGGGCCACGTACCCGAGGGGAGTGTCCGAGCTGGATGCGGCGCTCCACCTTCTACACCCACCGGACGAGGACCTGGAGGTGGGCAAGATCACGGTGTTCGTGGAAGGCGCGGACGAGGCGTCCGCCCGCCCCCGGCCGACCAACCCAGTGTACGACAGCACCAGGCCTACCCCCCGTACGCCATCGTATGCGAGGCGTTCCCAGGGAGCCCACTTGGTGCCCCGCCCTCCCGCCGGCGACGCACGCGCCCCGCGGCTGGGCTAACCCAGACCTGTCCCCCCCCCTCTCCAGAACCAGGGCTGCCCACCACAGGGGGCAGGTCCTCTGGCAAGAGTGCCCTGGCACCCCCCTCCTCCTCCTCGTCGTCGCGACCCGCGGGGACCCGGGGCGGGTCCTGGGGATCCACCCCACCCACCTCTATGGGGCAGCACCCGTACCCCGCCCCCCCCTCCCGGCGCCCGCGGCGCGGGACGGAGTACACACCTTCCTGCGAACACAGGAGGTCACCGCCGTTACGGGGGTCTACCTTGTGCGGCTCCCCCCGACACCACTCGACGACCCCCGGGGGCCCAGGGCCCTGGGCCCCGCCCCAGACTGGGAGCTATGGCGCGACGCGTGGGCCGCGTGGCTCCCCCGCCTCCCCTCCCAATGCCGATTGATGGCCGCCGGCCCCCGGCCGTGCAGGGCTGACGCCACAGCCGGCCCCCCACCACCTCCCCCCCTCCCCCCCGCAGAGCACCACACGGCACTGCCCACGTCACGGCACTGATGCACCAGGAGGTAGTGGGAAGGGCGCGCCTGCCACCACGCATGCCTACCAGGATAACAGTGATGGCAGACTCCGATGGCTTCCCCCAGCGGGACGACCGCCACCACCGCCGGTCCCGCTCCCGCTCCCCCGCCTCCCCGGAGTGGACGCGGGAGACCCTCGCGGAGCGCGAGGAGCGGAGGCTGGCGGAGGCGGCGGTGCTGGTCGGGCCGCCGCCGCCGGCCCGGGAGCCTGAGCCAGCCGAGGTGAGCGCCCCCGCCGCCCAAGCAGCAAGCCCCGCCGCCCCGCCCCGGGAGGGGGCCCCAGACGCGCAGGAAGCGGAGACCGCAGCCCCAGCGAGCCACGCCGCGGCTCCGACCGCGGCCCCCGCCACGCCGCCGACACGGGGGGTAGCCCCGGCACAGGAACCGGGCGCATCGCCGAGGGCTGCCGAAGCCGCAGAGGAGAGCGAGAAGGGCGCGCGAGGGGATGCGACCGCGGCCCCGGCGGTGCCGCGCCACCGCCTCGGTCGACCACGCCGCAACCCCCAGCACGCCGCGAAAGCGGGGGACGGACCCCGCACAGGCCACGGGCGCCTCGCCGGCGGCCGCCACAGCAGCGAAGGAGAGCGAGGAGGGCGCGTGAGGGGCTGCGGCCGCGACCCCGGCGGGCCGCGCCACGGCCTCGGCCGGCCACGCCGCGACCCCTAACACCGCGAAAGCGGGGGACGGACCCCGCAGGGGCCGCGGGCGCCTCACCGGCGGCCCCCACAGCAACAGAGGAGAGCGAGGAGGGCGCGCGAGGAGTTGCGACAGCGGCCCCGGCGGGCCGCGCCACCGCCTCGGCCGGCCACGCCGCGACCCCCAGCACGCCGCGCAAGCGAGGGAAGAACCCCGCGCGGGCCACGGGCGCCTCGCCGGCGGCCGCCGCAGCAGCAGCAGTGGGCAGGGAGAGCGCGAAGTACCGCGCCCACGCCAACCCCACCCACACCCCCACCAGCCCCCCCAAGCAGTTCCCCCCCAAGCCCTTCCCCCCGGGGCGGGCGCGGCACGTCCGCCCCCCGGCGCCCGAGCGCTCGCCGCCGGGCGTCACGCTGCCGCAGCTGCAAAGACAGCGGGACGCCCGGCGCGTGATTCAGGAAGGAGGGGACGGCGCGCAGGCAGAGCGGCGTGCCAGCCACGAGAGCGCGGAGCGGGGGGCAGGAGGCGACAGGGGAAGTGCCCAGGAGCGCGCGCAAGGAGAAGGCCAGGGCACGCGCGGCAGGGAGCAAGGGCGCAGCAGCGGGGGGGAGCAGAGCGCAGGCAGCGGACGGCGCGACTCAGGGCACGTGTTGGGAAGGGACCAGGGCACGGGAAGGGCGCGCAGGGGCACGGGCAGGGAGCCCAGGTGCAGGGGGCAGGGCGAGGGGCGGTGTGTAAGCGGGCGGGCCAGGGCGTGGGGGACGGGAGGCGGGACCCGCGGCACGGGCAGGGGGCTGGAAAGGGGCCCAAGGGCAAGGGCAAGGGCGCCGCGGGCCCCAAGGGTCAGGCGGGACGGGGCATGGGAGCCCAGGGGGGAGGGCGGGACGAAGGGAGGGGGGCAGAGAGCGGGGCGCCCCCGCAGCCGGACGTGCAGCCGGTGAGGTGCATCCCTCCCGGCATCCAACAGATGCCGGCGCACCACACCCACCACCACCACCACCACCACCACCACCACCTCTACAACATTGACCCCGACGCCGGCGAGCTCGTCCCCCCCCAACCCCCACGACCCCGGCACCAGCCAGCCCCCCCCGCGCCGAGGGCGGAGCCGGCGCGGATGGCCTCGGCGGAGGGGGGGCGGGGCGCGGCATCGGCGCCGCAGGCACAGGGGCAGCGAGGGGAGCCGGCGCGGGGGGCAGAGGGGGGCCGGCCATGGGACCGGGACTGGGGCGCGGTCCCGGACCCTCTGGGGGAGGAGACCCTCCCCCTGATGGGGGAAGTGTACGGGTGGTTGTGCTGGGCCAACCAGGGGACCACCAGGGGGTTGAGGAACCGGCCCTTCGATGCCGTGCTCCTTCGGAGAGACGGAGGAAACCGAGAGGTACCCCCGGGGGGGTGGGCAGCCCCAGAGGACCATGAGAGGGTCCTCAGGTCAGTGATCCGGGCGGCGTGGCCCGACAGGGAGCCGACGTGGCCGGCCTTCCTGGAAGGGGGAGCGGTGCTCCGCATCACGGATGCGGACGCCAACCACTTGCTCCCCCGGGCTTTGCGCAGCGCCCTCGCCCACTGGCGCTACCGCCGGCGCAACCCGCCGCCACCACAGCCCCAGCCCCCACACAAGCGGCGGCGCAGGTGATGGCCCAGACGGCGGATGCGAGAGAGTGGGGGGGGGAGCTGGGCCCCCCGATCCACGCCCCCCCCACGGTACGGCAGGACGCATGAGAGCGTGCCACCTCCCGCGGAAGGGAGGGTGGAGACAACGAGCGCGGGGGGGAACCTGCTGCTCCGCAGCCTGCTAACCGCTGACCGCTAACCCACATGGCCGCCCCCGGCCGGCCAGCGCCACGCGACGACGGCCGGGGGGATGAGGGGCCCCAGCGAGGGCATGCACGGGGGTCCGGCTCTAGGTAGAGGGGAGCGGGTGAAGGGCGCGACCCCCCAGCCGATGGCTGGCCCCCGGGGCCGGGACTGCCATACCGCCCCCCCCCCCCGCCCAACAGGAGGCGACGCCAGGGGACCAGAGGTCCCCCCCCAACTCCCCCCCCCCCTCCCACTCAGGCCCGAGAGCGGGCGGGGGGGCGGCCCCCCCACCCCCCCCCCCTGCACCTCCCCCAGCTGGGGAGCCACAGGCGCGGCCCTCCGCCCCCCCGGAGCCGAGGGGACGCCCCCCCCCCCCCCCCCAGAAGGGACGGCGACGGGGTGGGGGGAGCGGCGGCTGGACCTGCTCCCGCGAGCCCACACTAGCGTGCCGGAGCAACGCGCACAACAGAACAGTATGGGGGCCGCGCCCCACATGAACCACATGACCCACATGACCACACAGCCCACTCAGGGAGGGCAGAGGGGGGGTTCAGGTCTGCAAGGGCCCCCAGGGGAGCGGTCCACAGGCCGCCCCTCAGCCCCCCCCCAACCCGGGGCGGCACTTCGACCCCGACCGCACGCGCACGCCGGAAGGGAGCGCGCCGACGACACGAAGGGGGACAGAATTGAGTACCGCAGGCCGCCGCCCAGAAGGGGAGCAGGGAGGCCGCGGCGCGACACCCCCCCCCCCGCCCCCCCACCGGCCCGCAAGCCGCGGGGGCCCCGGCCCCCACCCCCCAAGGCAAGGGGGATGGTCCCCCCCCCGCCCGAGAGAGGAGGCGGAGCGCGACCCGCCCCCCCGCCCCAGCCGCCGGCTCCCACGGGGGCCGCGAAGAACAAGCGAGCCCGCGCCAACGCGCCAGGACGCCGCACAAATCGCACCCAGAGAAGCCTGGTGAGCACGAACCGGAGTGATATGGGGGGCCACGCCCCCCATGGACAGCACAACGCCAGTGACACCCGCTTTGTTGCCTGCCCAGGGAAGGCGGAGGGACGGAATGAGGCAGAGCGACCCCCCGCCCTACAGGCCCCCCCCGGCCGCACAACCGGGGGGTACGGCGCACGCCCCCCCCCCCCCCCCCCAGCCCGCCCCCCGGCAGACGAACGCCGCGGACCCGCCCCGCGGCGCGCAGCCCCCACAGGGCGTGCCGGCCGAGGGGACAGAGAAGGGCCCCCACACCCGCACGCCCGCGCCCACAACACGTGGATGGCGGACCCCGACAGCCCGCCCAGTGGGCGGGCAGTCGGGGGAGGGGGAGCGCCTGACCCCAGACGCCCCTCGCAACGGTAGAAGGCACCCCCCCCGGGGACGCCCTGCCGCCACCCCCACAACCCCAAGCCAAGTAGGGGGGAACCGGGACCGGACCGCCCCCCCCCCAAGCACGCCAGACGGAGCAAGGGACCGGGGCAGGACACGCGGAGGGGCACGGACCACGTGGAACGGCCCTACCAGCGCCCAGTGCCGGGACCACGCGAGGTGCGCACGCCACACCACCCAGGGGGGAGGAGAGCGGACGCCGCGGGAGCGCGAGCGCACACACACGAAAGGGACACGCGGGGACTACCAGAAGGGCAACCGGACCGAGCGCGCGGAACGCACAGACCGGGTGGAATGGCGTACCAGCGAGCGAGGGTAAGGGACACCCGGACGGGACGGCCCGCCACACGCAGCGCCGAACACGCGGGGCGGGGAGGGGGAAAAGAGAGAGACACAACAGAAGGTACCGGCCCGAACCCCCCGAACCGGCCGCGAGCGCTGCGCACACACAGACGGGGCACTGCACCCGCCAAGGCAGTAGTGGCGCACAGCGCCACGCCCCAACCCCTAGGCTAGGCAGCCTCCGCGCCAGCCCAAGGGGGTCCCACTGGCGACAAGCCAGTAGCACGGGCCCGGCGGCGCCGGCGCCCTGGGCGACCACGCATTAGGGGGGCGACGCAGTGGGTAAGCGCCCGCAGCCACGGCTGGAAATTGATGCACTGAACGGGGAGTGGCGAAACGGGGAAGCCGGGGAAGGACGGGGCTCCGAGCTCTGTGAACCCGGGGGACTCCGCCACCAGGCAGGAGGTGCGTCTTGGAGGGCCCCCCACTAGGACCCGGTGGGGAGGATATCACCTGGCCCGACCAGGTGGCCCCCCGGGGCCGAAAGGCGTCTAGTACCCGCAAAATCAAACCTCAAACCTCAAACCTCGAAACCCCTTCGGATATGGGCGCCACGCACTGCCCAAGTCAGCCCATGGTCTTGAGACCAATTCTTGTAATCCTTCGTGCGCAAAGCCAAATGGAGTACGCGATCCGGCATACGGTGCTGTTCAACTCCAAAACATATGCCAACATATGAACAACATACCATGGTTCGACTCTCCATAGGCTTCTTGCTGTTTGCCGACCAGGTAAGTACACAAAACGCAAAAATGAGCAAAAATTGAGGTCGAAAACATGAAAATACATTCAAATACAAAGTTGTCATGATAGTATATCTCTATGCTCACCCATGATATCCGCGCATGGTTCAATATACAAATGATTGGAACCATTTGCAAACAATTCCCCCACTTGGATCCCCAATCGGGCGCATGAAGATACCTTCGCCACTCATACCTACATGCCCCATGAAAATGGGAGTGCACTCATGGATCTCTTTGCCAAACATACCATGAGCAATACATACGCGGTAGACTTAGTCTAGCGCTTTGAATTCCACAATTGGGACATGGGCAAAGCCCTTGTCACGTGTGGCTCCCCATCCCTTCGCCCACACGAAGATATATAACATGGGCGTGAGCATATCGAAGCACATACCATGCATATAACACATACCCTCCAAAAGTGGCTCCCACCATGATATGCCATGCCCCTCCATGCACATAACTTCACGTTAAAAATATGTAGGAACCCAAGAAAAGTTTCTATGCAACACCAACACTCATGCGGTACACTCGAAAGTCGCAATTGAATATTCGGTTGCATGGCCCAAGAGTTGTAAACCACTTTCTACCCTCTTGGCCATTATCCCTTGCTACAACGGGCATGTGTACACACCAAAGCCGTTTGATGCTTTCTAAATTAAGTTGAGACCAAGGCGGTTCCAACCCAATTCTCGAAATTGGTCTTCCTCGCAGTGAGACGGAGATATGATTCTTCAAAGTGGTCTCAAGAATCACTTTGGTTTCGACTATATCTCCAAGAAAAATGAAGGGGATAACAAAAGGAAGGTTGATTCGTGATCGGGGAAAAATGTATGACCACTCGAGATTCATCATATCAAGTGCGGCGATGTCGAAGTCGAAAATCCGATTCTGATGTTCTGAAAAAATCAGATTAATTTTGCGAGTGTATAATATGAAAAATGCGGAAGCAACGAACCCTTTACTGATGAAATCTGACCCTTCATCGGGGTTTCCGCCAAAATATCTGTAAATAACATTTAACCAATCGGTTACCGCAAAATTGCGAGCCAACTGACAGTCGCCGACACATTGACAATCAGAAGGAAAGGCTGAAAAATTACGGAAACATAATGATTCAAAAACCCTGTTGATTCCTGATATTCTGATATATAAATCTCAGCTGGCGGCGCCTCGGTACTGAATATGGCCGCTCATAGCCGGAATGGCCAAACCTATCACACTATCACATCGTGTTAGTTCAGGTGGATGGGAGAGTATGATATCAGCCAATGGCGGCTTGCCGGCACATAGATACACACCCCAAGTGACCAAAAGATGGCCACGGGGGTCCGAACCGGCTTCACCGAACCGTGTCGTGTGTCGTTGTAGGGTGCTGTACTCTGTGCTCTGTGTACTGTTTTCCATGCGATTGGGGCTTGGGGTGTGTTGCTTAGGATCCTTGTTTGCACTATCGTCGATAGCTTGGCCACTGTAGTTTATTTGTTATGATTGGCCGAGGGTTCGTTTTGGGGCCGGCCCGTACGTTGTGGCCGTTGCCTGTGGTCCGCGGGTCGGTGCTGTTGCCGCTGTTTCTGTTTGCTGTGTTTCGCCGTCTTTGGTCGTGTCACGAGGCGTAGTGTGCCGCCTGGGCGTGTTGTGGGCTGCGCTGTGTGTCATGTTGTGCCTGCTGTACTCCGTGCGGATACAGCATGGGTCTGTGTATGCTAGGCTCTTCGTTCGCGCTCTATTCCGTGTCTTAGGCATTGTGGTCCATATGGTATGTGGGGTTCTGCAGCCACAGCACCGCCCCGTGGGACCTCTTCTTTCCCGGAGTGTGTGGTTTGAGGTTTGAGGTTTGATTTTGCGGGTACTAGACGCCTTTCGGCCCCGGGGGGCCACCTGGTCGGGCCAGGTGATATCCTCCCCACCGGGTCCTAGTGGGGGGCCCTCCAAGACGCACCTCCTGCCTGGTGGCGGAGTCCCCCGGGTTCACAGAGCTCGGAGCCCCGTCCTTCCCCGGCTTCCCCGTTTCGCCACTCCCCGGTCTGTGCATCAATTCGCAGCCGTGGCTGCGGGCGCTTACCCACTGCGTTGCCCCCCTAATGCGTGGTCGCCCGGGGCGCCGGCGCCGCCGGGCCCGTGCTACTGGCTTGTCGCCAGTGGGACCCCCTTGGGCTGGCGCGGAGGCTGCCTAGCCTAGGGGTTGGGGCGTGGCGCTGTGCGCCACTACTGCCTTGGCGGGTGCAGTGCCCCGTCTGTGTGTGCGCGGCGCTCGCGGCTGGTTCGGGAAGTTTGGGCCGGTACCTGGTGTTGTGTCCCTCTCGTTTCCCCCTTCCCGCCCCGCGTGTTCGGCGCTGCGTGTGGCGAGCCGTCCCGTCCGGGTGTCCCTTACCCTCGCTCGCTGGTACGCCAATCCACCCGGTCTGTGCGTTCCGCGCGCTCGGTCCGGTTGCCCTTCTGGTAGTCCCCGCGTGTCCCTTTCGTGTGTGTGCGCTCGCGCTCTCGCGGTGTCCGCTCCCCCCCCCCTGGGTGGTGTGGCGTGCGCACCTCGCGTGGTCCCGGCACTGGGCGCTGGTAGGGCCGTTCCACGTGGTCCGTGCCCCTCCGCGTGTCCTGCCCCGGTCCCTTGCTCCGTCTGGCGTGCTTGGGGGGGGGGCGGTCCGGTCCCGGTTCCCCCCTACTTGGCTTGGGGTTGTGGGGGTGGCGGCAGGGCGTCCCCGGGGGGGGTGCCTTCTACCGTTGCGAGGGGCGTCTGGGGTCATGCGCTCCCCCTCCCCCGACTGTCGCCCACTGGGCGGGCTGTTGAGGTCCGCAGTCCACGTGTTGTGGGCGCGGGCGTGCGGGTGTGGGGGCCCTGCTCTGTCCCCTCGGCCGGCGCGCCCTGTGGGGGCTGCGCGCCGCGGGGCGGGTCAGTGGCGTTCATGTGCTGGGGGGCGGGCTGGGGGGGGGGGGGGCGTGCGCCGTACCCCCCGGTTGTGCGGCCGGGGGGGGGCCTGTAGGGCGGGGGGTCGCTCTGCCTCATTCCGTCCCTCTGCCTTCCCTGGGCAGGCAACAAAGCGGGTGTCACTGGCGTTGTGCTGTCCATGGGGGGCGTGGCCCCCCATACCACTCCGGTTCGTGCTCACCAGGCTTCTCTGGGTACGATGTGTGCGGCGTCCTGGCGCGTAGGCGCGGGCTCGCTTGTTCTTCACGGCCCCCATGGGAGCCGGCGGCTGGGGCGGGGGGGCGGGCTGCGCTTTGGCTCCTCTCTCGGGCGGGGGGGGGACCATCCCCCCTGCCTCGGGGGGTGGGGGCCGGGGCCCCCGCGGCCCGCGGGCCGGTGGGGGGGCGGGGGGGGGGTTGTCGCGCCGTGGCCTCCCTGCTCCCCTTCTGGGCGGCGGCCTGCGGTACTGAATCCTGGCCCCCTTCGTGTCGCCGGCGCGCTCCCTTCCGGCGTGCGCGTGCGGTCGGGGCCGAAGTGCCGCCCCGGGGTGGGGGGGGGGGTGAGGGGCGGCCCGTGGACCGCTCCCCCGGGGGCCCTTGCAGACCTGAACCCCCCCTCTGCCCTCCCTGAGTGGGCTGTGGTCACGGGAGGGTCATGTGGGGCGCGGCCTCCATACTGTTCTGTTGTGCGCGTTGCTCCGGCACGCCCGTGTGGGCTCGCGGGAGCAGGTCCAGCCGCCGCTCCCCCCACCGCGTCGCCCCCCCGGCTCCGGGGGGGCGGAGGGCCGCGCCCGTGGCTCCCCAGCTGGGGGGGGTGCGGGGGGGGAGGGGAGTGGTGGGGGGCCTCTGGTCCCCTGGCGACGCCTCCTGACGGCCGGTGGGGGGGGGCGGCATGGCAGTCCCGGGGGCCAGCCATCGGCTGGGGGGTCGCGCCCTTCCCCCGCCCCCCTATACTTAGAGCCGGACCCTCGTGCAGGCCCTCGCTGGGGCCCCTCATCCCCCCGGTCGTTGTCGCGCGGCGCTGGCCGGCCGGGGGCGGCCGTGAGGGTTAGCGGTCAGTGGTTAGCGGGCTGCGGGGCAGCAGGTTCATTCCGGTGCTCGTTGTCTCCGCCCTCCCTCCCGCGGGAGCTGGCACGCTCTGGGGCGTGGGTCGGCTGGCCCAGCTCCCCCCCCCACTCTCGCGCATCCGCCGTTTGGGCCATCACCTGCGCCGCCGCTTATGTGGGGGCTGGGGCTGTGGCGGCGGCGGGTTGTGCCGGCGGTAGCGCCAGTGGGCGAGGGCGCTGCGCAAAGCCCGGGGGAGCCAGTTGTTGGCGTCCGCATCCGTGATGCGGAGCACCGCTCCCCCTTTCAGGAAGGCCGGCCACGTCGGCTCCCTGTCGGTCCACGCCGCCCGAATCACTGACCTGAGGACCCTCTCATGGTCCTCTGGGGCTGCCCACCCCCCCGGGGGTACCTCTCGGTTTCCTCCGGCTCTCCGGAGGAGCACGGCATCGAAGGGCCGGTTCCTCGACCTCCTGGAGGTCCCCTGGTTGGCCCAGCACAACCAGCCGTACACCTCGCCCACCAGGGGGAGGGTCTCCTCCCCCAGAGGGTCCGGGACCGCGCCCCAGTCCCGGTCCCATGGCCGGCCCCCCTCTGCCCCCCGCGCCGGCTCCCCTCGCTGCCCCTGTGCCTGCGGCGCCGATGCCGCGCCCCCCCCCCCTCCGCCGAGGCCATCCGCGCCGGCTCCGCCCCCGGCGCGGGGGGGGCTGGCTGGTGCCGGGATCGTGGGGGTTGGGGGGGGACGAGCTCGCCGGCTTCGGGGTCGATGTTGTAGAGGTGGTGGTGGTGGTGGTGGTGGTGGTGGTGGGTGTGGTGCGCCGGCATCTGTTGGATGCCGGGGGGGATGCACCTCACCGGCTGCACGTCAGGCTGCGGGGGCGCCCCGCCCTCCGCCCCCCTCCCTTCGTCCCGCCCTCCCCCCTGGGCTCCCATGCCCCGTCCCGCCTGTCCCTTGGGGCCCGCGGCGCCCTTGCCCTTGCCCTTGGGCCCCTTTCCAGCCCCCTGCCCGCGTCGCGGGTCCCGCCTCCCGTCCCCCACGCCCTGGCCCGCCCGCTCACCTACCTCCCTGCGCCCTGCCCCCTGCACCTGGACTCCCTGCCCGTGCCCCTGCGCGCCCTTCCCGTGCCCTGGCCCCTTCCCGGCCCCCTGCCCTGAGTCGCGCCGTCCGCTGCCTTCGCTCTGCTCCCCCCCGCTGCTGCGCCCTTCCTGGACCACTCGCCAGGCGTCCCGCTGCCTTTGCAGCTGCGGCAGCGTGACGCCCGGCGGCGAGCGCTCGGGCGCCGGAGGGCGAACGTGCCGCTCCCGCCCCGGGGGGAAGGGCTTGGGGGGGAACTGCTTGGGGGGGCTGGTGTGGGTGTGGGTGGGGTTGGCGCGGGCGCGGTACTTCGCGCTCTCCCTGCCCACTGCCGCTGCTGCGGTGGCTGCCGGCGAGGCGCCCCTGGCCCGCGCGGAGTTCTTCCCTAGCTTGCGCGGCGTGCTGGGGGTCGCGGCGTGGCCGGCTGAGGCGGTGGCGCGGCCCGCTGGGGCCGCGGTCGCAACTCCTCGCGCGCCCTCCTCGCTCTCCTCTGCTGCTGTGGCGGCCGCCGGTGAGGCGCCCGCGGCCCCTGCGGGGTCCGTCCCCCGCGTTCGCGGCGTGCTGGGAGTCGCGGCGTGGCCGGCCGAGGCGGTGGCGCGGCCTGCCGGGGTCGCGGCCGCAGCCCCTCGCGCGCCCTCCTCGCTCTCCTTCGCTGCTGTGGCGGCCGCCGGCGAGGCGCCCGTGGCCCGTGCGGGGTCCGCCCCCCGCTTTCGCGGCGTGCTGGGGGTCGCCGCGTGGTCGGCCGAGGCGGTGGCGCGGCCCGCCGGGGCCGCGGTCGCAACCCCTCGCGCGCCCTTCTCGCTCTCCTGTGCGGCTCCGGCAGCCCTAGGCGATGCGCCCGGTTCCTGCGCCGGGGCTACCCCCCGTGTCGGCGGCGTGCCGGGGGCCGCGGTCGGGGCCGCGGCGTGGCTCGCTGGGGCTGCGGTCTCCGCTTCCTGCGCGTCTGGGGCCCCCTCCCGGGGCGGGGCGGCGGGGCTTGCTGCTTGGGCAGCGGGGGCGGTCATCTCGGCTGGCTCAGGCTCCCGGGCCGGCGGCGGCGGCCCGACCAGCACCGCCGCCTCCGGCAGCCTCCGCTCCTCGCGCTCCGCGAGGGTCTCCCCTGTCCACTCCGGGGAGGCGGGGGAGCGGGAGCGGGACCGGCGGTGGTGGCGGTTGTTCCGCTGGGGGGAGCCATCGGAGTCTGCCATCACTAGTATCCTGGTAGGCATGCGTGGTGGCAGGCGCGCCCTTCCCACTACCTCCTGGTGCATCAGTGCCGTGCCGTGGGCAGTGCCGTGTGGTGCTCTGCGGGGGGGAGGGGGGGAGGGGGTGGGGGGCCGGCTGTGGCGTCAGCCCCGCACGGCCGGGGGCCGGCGGCCATCCACCGGCATTGGGAGGGGAGGCGGGGGAGCCACACAGCCCACGCGTCGCGCCATAGCTCCCAGTCCGAGGCGGGGCCCAGGGCCCTGGGCCCCCGGGGGTCGTCGAGTGGTGTCGGAGGGGGCCGCACCAGGTGGACCCCGTAACGGCGGTGACCACCTGTGTTCGCAGGAAGGTGTGTACTCCGTCCCGCGCCGCGGGCGCCGGGAGGGGGGGGCGGGGTACGGGTGTTGCCCCATAGAGGTGGGTGGGGGTGATCCCCAGGATCCGCCCTGGGTCCCCGCTGGTCGCGACGACGAGGAGGAGCAGGGGGGTGCCAGGGCACTCTTGCCAGAGGACCTGCCCCCTGTCCCGGGCAGCCCTGGTTCTGGAGAGGGGGGGGGACAGGTCTGGGTTAGCCCAGCCGCGGGGCGCGTGCGTCACCGGCGGGAGGGCGGGGCACCAAGTGGGCTCCCTGGGGAAAGCCTCGCATACGATGGCCTACGGGGGGGTAGGCCTGGTGCCGACGTACACCGGGTTGGTCGGCCGGGGGCGGGCGGACGCCTCGTCCGCGCCTTCCACGAACACTGTGATCTTGCCCACCTCCAGGTCCTCGTCCGGTGGCCGTAGAAGGTGGAGCGCCGCATCCAGCTCGGACACTCCCCCCGGGTACGTGGCCCGCGCCTGGTTCAGGTACGGGGCCGCGTCCCCGGGGTAGCGCGTCCCGAGGGCGTGCAGCAGGGCTGGGGCGCTGCTGCGGAGGGACATGGCAGACCCTGCTCCCGTCAGCCGCAGGGTGTCCCCCATGGACAGGGGCCGGCCCGACCGATTGGACTCGCGCCACTCAATCCAGTGCCCATAGAGGGCCGCCTCCGGGCTGATGAGCCCCGGCTGGACGGCGTTCACGATCCGGTGCATTGCCGGGAGCAGCGTATGGGCGCCCTCTCCGTTCAGGGCGCGGACGGCCGGGAGGGCGGTCTCGTTGAGGAAAGCCCTCGCACTGCCCGTCAGGTCACACGGTGCGGCAGCGTGCGCTTCGTGTGCCTCCGCCACCGCGTCCGCCACCAGGCCCCGGACGGCCGCCTCCTGCGCTTTGCGGCGGACCCTGGTGTGTCCCGGCCCATCCCGCCGTTGGCGTGGCATGGTGCTGCGGGCTCTGCAAAGGGCGGCGGCGGGTGGGGGTTAGGGCGCGAACACGTGCGACAGGTGCGCAACAGAAGTGGGGTCCCGCAGGTGCACGTGGATCCACAGAAGGGCAGCGCCCGCGGGGCCCGCTCGTTCGTGTGAGGGGGTGTGTGCCCCCTCGATGCGCCGCTGCAGGGCCTCCTCCTCTGTGCGCCTGCGCGGGCCTGCGAACGTTCGGGCCAGGGGCACGCGGCCACCTGGGCGCACCGCGCGCACCTGTTGGCGCCTGTCGACGCTGCGCAGGACACCGTGTCACATTCCCCGCACAGTCGGCAGGTGTGTGGGAGGTGGGAGGGCAGCGACCAAGGGTCGAGATGGCGGAGCCAGAGGTCGTCCCACCTCTGTCGGAGGGGGTCCCGGATCTCCAGCAGGCGGGCGCGGACACGGCGCCGGTGGTCCTTGCCAAGCGTCTTCCGCTGGACCTCCTGCCACGTGTCGTCGGGGAGGATCCCGTGGTCGTGGAAGGCGGCGATGAGGTCGTCCCACGCCGGGCGGGGGTGCCCCTGGGGGGGGCTTGCCATGTACATGTGGCGCCCGGTGAGGTGGGGCGTCAGCGCATCCCATCGGCACCCGTTCGCGGTGTCTCGGTGGAGGAGGGCCAGCAGAGTGCCGTCCGCGACTGCCTCCCATCCCACTTGCAGCCCCTCGCAGCCGTCTAGCTCCTGGCACAGCGCAGCTGCAATGCCGGTGGGGAGCATGAGGAGCAAGGGCCCCTGGGTGTCGCCCAGCCAGGACAGGGCGTCGTCGTATACCGGCCCCCCAGCCTTGAAGTGCCCCAGGGCGAGCTGGGCGGCCCCGCCCTCTGGGGGGTGCCACCGGACGGTGGCCGCGGCGTGTCCCCACGTGCGTATCTCCGTAGCCCGGAGTACGTTGGCGGCGTGAAGGACGATGCGGGGCGGGACGGGTGTCCTGACGAGTGAGGACACGTCCCCGGTCCATCCCGTTTGCGGCCCCGGTGCCGCCTGCAGCCATTCCCCCGTCGCCGCGTCCCACGGGTGGTCAGGTCCCGCCCCGCGGATCGCGGTGGGTCTCGGCCCGGTGTCCGGCCCCCATCCCTTGAGCGGGATGGCGGCGTATCGTTGCGCAGGGGTCTCCGGGGCGCGCGTGGCGGCGCACCACCGGCTCCACTCGCGGGCCCATTCCTCACCCACAATGCGCACCTCCCACGCGGTCATGGAGCCGCGCCCGATGATCCACGGTGGGAAGAGGGCGTCTTGTAGGTGCTTCGAGAACCCCCCCGGCAGGTCCTGGTACGGGTGGGGGCCTTCTTGGGGCGGGCACTCCAGAGTGCCATTCGCGACACGGAGGGAGGCTACGAAGTCCTTGTCAGGGCGCGGGGGAGGGGGAGGATGGTCGCCCTCCGCCGCAGTGAGCCACCGGTGTGCCCGGGCCGCCGCGCTCTGGGGCTCGCGGAGGAGTTGCTCCAGCCGGAGGTTGCGAAGCTCCCATGCGAAGTCCCCCAGCCAGAGCATGTGGTGGAGGAAATTGTCCACAGAGGTCCCTCCCGGCGGGTCGTATCGGGCTATGGCGCGGAGCTGCGCCTCCGCGTCCTCGGTCACCAGTCCCGAGCAGAATACCTCCGTCCATGTGGCGCCTGCGGAGCGCCACGAGGCCACCCACAGGGCTTTGTCCCCGGGTGGGAGGTGGCGGGCCGCCTAGTGTACCGCCTGGCGGTATTGGAGCCAGAGGAGCTTGGAGTGGGCGCATCCCACGTGCATGTGCACCGGGGTCTCCTCCGGGCCGCCGCATAAAAGGCACGGTTGTGGGACGATGGCGACGCCGGAGAGCCGCTCCTTACGGACGCGGAGCCTGCGCTGCACCGGCGTGTGGCCGTCTCGGGCCCGCAGCGCCCGGCGGTTGGTGGCCGTCGCGGTGAGGTCCCGGGCGTGGACGTAGGCCGTGGCGTGGGCCGCGCCCAAAGGTGTGTGTCCCCGGTGCGTCAGCGCATGGTCCGTCTGCGCCCGCTGCGCGACCTCGCCGAGCACCCGCATCGTGGGGGGCCGTAGATGGAGATGGATGTCACGGCCGGCGACAATGAGCTGGGCGTGGCCAGGGTCCAGGGGCGTGTTCTGCAGGACGGTATCCTGGGGCGCCGCCCAGTCCGCCTTGTGCATTAGGGCGTCACTGTGGTGCGAGGTGGCTCGGACGTACCAGAACGGGTGCCCGGCGTGTTGCCCTCGCGCGCACAGGCTGTCCCGGAGCCACCTCAGGGGCATCTGGTTGACCACCTTCGCTGCGCCTGCGGGGACCCCCGTGGTCTGCTCACGATCTGCGTGCCGCAGGAGGTGGAGGATGACTTTGGCGTCCACCGTGTGGACCCATGGTCGGTGGGCAGCGTATTGTAGGGGGAGGGAGGCGGCCACCCCCTCCCCGTCGGGCACCGTGCCCGAGATGGCCACCGCCCACGTGCGGGTGAGGTCGGCGGCGAGAGCGACGCTGGTGGCGTGTTTGCAGGGTCCGCCCCCGGACGCGTCGGAAGAGGTGTGGCCCCAGGCCTCCGGGATCCAGTAGTATCCGGTGGGGCTGAGCCACCCCGCGTTGAGGTCGGCGGACCGCCACCGGACGTCCGGGTGGCTGGGGGTCAGTTGGTCCACGCTCAGCGCCCTGGTGTCGCCTGGGCTGATCGCCGGGTGGTCGTGCAGCCGGATCTCCGCTCCGGTGATTTTGCTTGCCCAGGACCGAAGTGCCGTCACATGTTCCTTGAGCCACGCCGGGCCCCCGCGCTGGTGCACCACCAGGTGTCCCGTGTCCTCCGGCTGGTCCTCCAACGCGTGCACCGCCATGTGTGGGTCGTGCGGCACCCCCGTAGCTACCAGCAGGGCGGTGCCACGGGGGAGCCCACAGGGTTCGGGCTGGCCCGCCCCCACCTGCACTATTACCCACTCGGCCCAGAGCTGCGCTTGCCCCGTCGCTTGGGTGCATTGGTCGTCCGTGGTCACCAACCACAACGGCGTCGGCGCGTGGGGCCGGGGGCGCAGGGGCTCGGGCCATGCCACGTCCGCGTTAGGCTCTTGGTGCTCGCTTTCCGCGAGTACGTCGCGGAGGATGTACATGAGGGCTGCCGGCGGGTGGTACGCCGCCCCCCGCGTGGGGGGGGGTAGGCCGTCCCGGCGGCGGTAGCCCCCGACGTGGAGGTGCAGGCCGTCCGGGGTCACCCGTGGGCCGGTGTGGGCGTCCTGCTTAGCCCTCGTGGGGTGGACGAGTCTCAGGCGGGGGTCCCGCGTGCCGGTGGTGTGGAAGAGGTGGACCAAGGCGTCGCGCCACCCGGGGTGTTGGTGGGCTCCTGCTCACGGCGGAAATAGTGGAGGTGTTCATCGGCGCATTGGTTGAGGCACTCCCGCACCGCCATCGGCCACGGGTCGTCGTTGTCGGGGAAGGGGTGGCGTGGCCCGTGGTGCCCATGCCACGGCGTTGTGTGTGGCACCTTCAGGCGGCACGTGTCGCGGTGTCGCAGCTTGGCGATGCGCAGCGTGACGATGTTGCCCGGCGGGGACTGTAGTTGGATATGGGCCGCCCTGGGGCACGCGATGGGGTTGTACAGCCCCACTCCCAGGGCGGCCGGGGCCCGGGGTATGCGGTGGACCCAGTCGCCTCCCGCCAGAGTTGCGAACTCCGGGACGGGGTAGTGCACCTCGGGACATATTCTGTGCGCGCCAGCTATTTCCCAGAACATCTTTGTGACCTCCGCACGCACGGAGGTTGAGCGGTGGTGGACGAGTGTACCCACGAGGGCAACCGCTGCCTGCTGGCACCGCGTGGGCACCCCTGTGAGCCCCAGGGTCCGGTCATCCTGCAGGCTGTCCCGCGAGGCGTCGAAGGCGTACCGCGCCCTGTCCTTCGCGACCTGGACCGAGATGTGGTCCAGGTGGCGTGCAGTGTCGGAGTCGTCGGCGATGAAAGGGGCGACATACTGCGTCACCCCCCCGAGGATCGCCAGGATGACGTCCTGCACCACTTTCGGTGGCGCGAGGGTGTTAAGGCACCAGTGGTGCACCGCCGCCAGGCGTAGCCGGTGCTTGCGCTGCAGGGAGAACTCCCCGTCCGGCTGCAGTTGGACTCCCAGGTAGGGGACGGAGTCCGCCGCTGGTACCCAGTGCCACGGGTTTTCCAGGTGGGGGCAGAGGCGCAGCTGCAGGCCCGGGACCCCCTCCGTGGTGGCCATGGCGCACTTGCGGGGGTTGAGCTCCATGCCCATCATCCCCAGGTACGCGGCCACCGCCTCCACGCCCTCGACGAAGTGCTGCAGCGTGTGGGCCACCACCAGCAGGTCGTCGATGTAGGCCTGGATGAGGCCGTGCTCGGCCGCTCCCGGCGGGCGCAGGCGGTGCCCCTGCGCCCTGAGCAGGGGCTCCAGGAGGAGCGTGTACAGCAGGGGGCTCTCAGGGTTGCCCTGCCGGACGCCGCGCAGCATGTAGACGGGCTGCGTTAGCCCCTGTGCTGTGACGATGCGCAGCCTGGCGCACGTGTGGAGGAACAGCAGGAGGTCGATGACGTCCGGCGGCACGGAGAGGTGGCGCAGGATGAGGTGGAGGGCGCCGTGTGGGGTGGTGTCGAAGGCCTTGCGGGCGTCGAAGGAGAAGACGTAGTTGGGCCTTCCCCGCTGGAGCTGCCGCTGCGCCATGAACAGCGGGGGGCCTGTGTTGGAGCCAGGGAGGGCCCCTTGCTGCCAGTCGCTGACCACTCCGTGCCGTGTGAGCACTTCAGTGATGCGCTGGGTGAGGGGGCCCGTGAGCAGCTTCATGTCCAGCTGGCCCAGGGCTATGGGCCTGTAGTCGTCCAGTCTGGCAGAGCCCGGTACCTTGGGGCTGAGCCGGATGTGCGCGTCCCTCCAGTGCATCGGCGGCGGGGCGCCGCGGAGGATGGCCCGGTAGGAGTGGACCAGGAGCCACTGGACGGGTGCTGGGAGGGCCTTGATGAAACGGGCCTCCACGTGGTTGGGACCTGGGGCCTTGCCATCGGCCTTGTCCAGGGTGGACTTCAGGTCCTGCATGGAGTACTGCTGGACCTGTGTCCAGGCCCCTTCAGGGACCCGGGGGACGTGGAGGCCGAGGACTGCCTGGAAGTCTGGGAGGTCCACCGGGCGTTTGTCATTAGTTCTCGCCAGAAGGCGCGAACTGCAAACATCACGTCGTGGGCCTCCGTGAGGAGCGTTCCGGTGTTGGGGACCCGCACGTTCCAGAGGCCTGACGGGCCCGGGGCCTCTACCTCTATGGCTCCCCTTGATTGCGCCCTTGCGGTCTGCCGCCAGGAGGGCGCGGAGCTGGTGAATGTCCTCCTCGAGGGCGGCTGCTTGCCTCTTCAGCTCCTCCTGTAGCTGGCCCTGTGTGGTCGGGCGGAACCCGGGCGACACACCCTGCAGCTCCTCCATGAGCGGGAGCGCCGCCTCGGACCGGATGCCATGCCGGGGCGCGTCCGCCTGGTACGCTGCCGGCGCGCGCGCTGCCAGGGTGTCATAGCGGAGGACCGCTGCCCGGAGCCGCTTTCCGCTCTCCGGGAGGTCCCCCTCCGCCGGGTCCGTCCCCGCCGGGGACGGCTGCCGGCGTCCCACCACATGCGCCAGGGCGTCATGCGCCGCGTGGAGGTGTTCGAACACCTTGTCCACCGCGGCCGCGGGCATGGACCCGTAGTCGTGCTGCTCTGCGGGACCCAGCCAGGGCGCCAGGGAGGGTTCATCCTGCGCAGCGGTGACCGCCGCCCACAGGCAGTGTTGGACGGGTGCGGCCTCGGCGTCGTACGGGAGGAGGCGGCCCTCCGTGTGGCTGTAGGGGGTGGGCATCGCCGCGCGCCCCGCTGCGCTGAGGAGACCCGGCAGGGCCAGGCGGACCGAGAGGTGGTCCGAGCCGACCACCTGGGGGTGTGCCATGCCGCGAGCCCAGACTCTTTCCCGCAGGGACCACGGCAGGAGGGGCTCGTTGACCAGGAAGGTGTCCACCCTGTGCCGGGACGGGTGGAGCGTGGGGGTCATGTCCTCCTCGCCGCCTGCCGCGGCCCTTCGGAAACCGCAGGCCTCCCAGCCCGCTCGGAAGTGCTCCGTGGCCGGGTTGGTGGGAACATCCATGTAGATGTTGGTGTCGCCGGCGATGACTACCGGGTGCCTCCCGCCGAGGCTGCGTGCCGTGGCATACATTTGTATGTCGGCCCAGAATGCCGCCCGTCCCGCCCACGGGGAGCAGCCTGCTTGCGGCCCGTGGACGTTGACGAGGGTGAGGCCTCCCCCGTCCGTGCGGATCTTCAGGGCCGCGGCCTTCCCGGGGACAATTCCCGTGAAACTGAGCACCTCGTGCTCCGCCACGTACTTGCTGCTGACCGCGGTGAGGAAGCCCCCCCCTCTCGAGGTGGAGGTGGCTCCCGTCTCCGCCAGCCGGCTGCTGAAGAAGGCGGTGTACCCCTTGTCCCGGAGCGCCGCGGCCACGTGCATCTCCTGCGCCCGGGTGGCGATCCCTGTTTCCTGGAGCATGATGGCAAAGCCCCCCTCCTGGGGCAGCATGCCGGTGATGAGGTGCTCCTTGTCGGTACAGGCCGCCGGCCCCCGGCGCCGCCGGAGTGTGTCCCGGAGGGACCGGTCTTGCGGCACGAGGCCGTTGCGCAGGTTCCACGAGAGGAGCCACAGGGCGTCGCCCGCCATGTCCTCCTGGAGTCAGCTATCCCGCATCGGCATCGCCGCTGGGTTCGCCGGCGCAGCCAGGGCATCCGGGTGCGCCGCATCCGCTGAGCCCGTTCCCAGCGGGGCCCACAGGGGGGCCCGGGGGACCGGGGGAGCCAGGGGGGCCAGGGGGGCCAGCCCCGCGGGGATGGACATGGACCCTGGTGGGGCCGCACCGCCGGCCCCCGGGGCCGCTCCGGGTGCCTCCTCATCTCCGTCTGCGTGGTTGGCTGCCTGGGGCGGGGGGCGCCGGGTGTACGGGGCGTGCCACGGGGACCTCCGTGCTCTCCGCTGCAGGATGTTGGTGGCCGCCTCCTTGTCGTCCGCCGGGGCTGCAGCGTGCACCGCGTGCCACGCCAGGTGTTCCAGCATTGCCCCGCTGGTGTAGTACTTGTCTGCACACAGGGGGCATTTCGTCGGCTCCGTGGCCCCTCGCGCCGGGGGGAGCGGCACCGACTTCCGAATGGCGCCCTCCGCCGCTGTTTCGAAGGGCAGGTTGGCCAGTGGCACCGTGTGTGGCGCCAGTGTGCGGCCCGGGGCCGCCGCATCGAGGGCTCGCGTCGCGGGCGCGGGCCCGAGACCCCGGATGGCATTGCGCTGCGCGTCTGCTTGCAGCCACGTTTGCCAGTGCGTGGAGCCGATTTGGCGGTCGGGCTTGCCCCTCCATCGCAGGTCGTGGAAGACCTGTAGCCAGTGGTACACTGCGGTCGGGACCGCCAGCTGGAGCTCTAGGTCGGCGGGGTGCGCCGCTGCCTGCCACACCCCCGGCCTCGCCGCCCGGGCGTTGTCCTTCAGCCTGACCTGGAGCAGGAGGGCGTGGTGTTCACCCTCCCGTAGCGCCTTGATGATCATGCGGGTGCAGTCTGCCACGCGGATCACGGCTTCGGGCCCCAGCAGGCGCTCGGGGTCGCAGACGACGATGTGCGCGTCCGCCGGGCTGAACATGCAGATCACCCACTGCGGGTTCTGATGTCCCCGTTGTGCCACCGCCAGGGTAGCCGCTGGGCGGGCGTGCGTGATTGGCCCCGCGTGGAGGTCCGGGACGTCCGTGGCCCTGATGGCGTCTCCCTGCCACGCGGCCCGTAGATGCTCCTCCTGGTCGGGGCTCCACACCAGTGTGGGGGGGTTGACCCACCCCGGTTCCTGCCTCTTGTTGGGGGCGCTGACGGTGTGTAGCAGGACCGCCAGCGGCCGGGGGTCCGCCAACATATAGTAGGCCTGGGTGGGCCCCTGTTGCCAGTCGACGTGCAGCAGGGGCGGGAGTGCCCCTTTCCTGGCGGTGCTGTGCCAGACAGTCCAGCGGCCTCCGACCAGGACGTGCGACCGGTACCCTCCGGCGTGGCCGTGTAGGATGGCCTGGTAGCCTGCCGTCTGCAGCACCAGTGCCTCCCCCTGCTTAGGCCCGGGTGGGGGTCTGCCATCGCCCACATCCCAGACGCGGGTGCCCCCGCGGAGTGTGGCATGCCACGGGTCTGGTGCATCGCGCTGTGGCCCTTGTATGCTTCCCGCAATCTGCGCCGGGCCGTGGTGGTGGACGAAACTCTCCCCGCCGTCCGCTAGCAGCGCCGCCGCGACGACGTATAGCTGCTCCGCCGTGAGGGGTGCCGTCAGCGCGTGCTTTGCGGCCGGCCGGCGGGGCTGCGTGTTGCGGCAGGGGACGTGGGGCAGCAGTTGCGCCGGCCACGCCGCCACGGGACCCATGGTGACGGCCGCGACCGCGGACGCCAGCGCCGTGCGGTCCGTTGGTCTGTACTGCCGAAGCCCCGTGGTATCTCGGGCGAGGTGCCTGCAGGCTGCCATCCAGGCCACCGCTCCGCAGTTCGTGACGTCCGGTTCGGCACCGTCCGCGCCGTCGCGTCCCCTTTGTTGTACCGTGGTGGCGGTGTCAGGCGGGGGGCCCTGCTGTAGCGCCTCCAGGTCCTGCCCCGGCGGGAGGGCGGGCGGATTGGCTGCGGGAAGTCCTGCGCGCCTCGGCGCTCCGGGTGTGTGTGGTATGGGTTTTGCCGGCGGTGTTCCGGGGCTGCCCGTGGTTGGAAGAGGAGTTGGTGCAGGTACCAGTGGCCTTCCGCGGTGGACGGGTTGCGGAGCGTTAGCCACTGTTCCACCACGCCTCCTGGGTGCGCAGCCTCGACGCGGCGCTGCAACCCCAGGCGGCCTAGGCGGTTGGACGTGCCCGCGGGTGGGATGTGGGTTTGCGGGTAGAGCACCCGCAGCGGCTCCAGCGCCAGGTCCAGCACTTCGTCGTTGAGCTGCTCCGTGAGAGCCGACGCCCTGTGCAGGGCGTGGAGGACCCCGGGTGTGGGGGCCGTGAGCTGTTCGAGCACCGGCCCCGGCGGGTACCGTGCACCCGGGTTCGTTAGCCACTCCCTGGTGTGGCTCAGTACGGCCTTCCACACATCCCTCGTAAAGGCGTGTGGGGGGGCCAAAGAGGGGACCATCCGTAGGAGGCGGTGGCACGCCGGCGGCGATCGCATGGGCTGTGGGGCGGCCGCTGTGATCCACCTGCACGCCGTGCCGGGCACGATCACCCCCCGTTCCACGGTCCCCATGCCCTCGGCGTGGATCAGCGCCTAGCCCTGGACCAGGGGGAAATAGGGACTCGAGCGCCCCTTTCCTTCCTTCCACCGTACCCAGCGGCCCCCGCCTGCAGGCTGCGGAGCAGGGCCACGCCGGGGAGGAGCGGCTGCGGGAAAGCCCCCTTGACGGCCTGGGTGGCGTGGGCCAGGGTGCCCATGGGCAAATACCACAACGGGAGGGTCCAGGGGCCCAGCAGCGGTTGCGCCACCCCTGCGTCCCATCGCCACTCGGAGTCTGGCGGGGGGCCGGGACCGTGCCCGTCTGCAGGAAGTGGCGTGCCTGCTTGGCGGGGTGCCGTGGGAGGGTTGCCGCGAGGCTGAGCCCCTCTGCCGCGGGTGCCACCGGGAGGCCGCCCCGGGGCCTGCGCCAGGGGTAATCCTGGTCGGCCGGCCAGGTGTGGAGGTCCCGGGCGAAGTCCTCCGCGGTCCCTGTGGGGGCGTCCTCTGGTGCCAGGTGCCACATGACAGCGAGCACCGCCCACGTGGAGAAGGGCCACGCCCGCGGGGGGGTGTACACCTGGATGGTCCACTGTGGGCACGCCCGCCGCACGCGGGACGCGTGGAGCACCCCTCGGACCATGTCCGCCGCCAGGACCAGCACCATTCCTGAGGGTTCCACAATGATCCCCTCTGCGGGTCCGCCGTGGCGGCCCCGGGTGTGCAAGGCCACTGCCGCCTGTCCCGCGTGGGTGACTCGGTCGACGGCCTCCTGGATGTTCGCGCTGCCGCGCGCGGTCTCATCCAGGATCCAGCCCTGCGCCACCCCGTAGCGTAGGGCGGCGCATGCGGCCGCGGGTTTCACCTCGGGCAGCGCTCCGTCATCGGGGCCGGGCTGGGGGTGCTGTTTGGGGCACCAGCCTTCGCCGGTGCAGTGGCCCCGTTTCCACGCGGGGCAGAGCGCGGGCACGCTGCCCGCCGGCGGCGCAGGTTCCGCGGGCGCGCCTCCCGTGGGGGGCTCCGGTACTGCCTCCAGGTTGGAGTCCGTGCCCGCGTCCCCTTGTGGGGGGTCTCCTTCGCCGTCTCTGAGTCCCAGCGCCCTGATGACCTCGTGTGCTTCGTCCAGCGTCGGAGATCGGGGGCGTGTCTTGCGTGGGGCCGCGAGTTCCGCCATTGTTGCGTCGCTGTGCCTAGGAGCAGGGGGTGGGGTGCGGATGTCCCGTGGCTGGTGCTTTGGTGCGTTGGTGCGTTGCTCGTTGTGGGGGTGGCGGATGGGCGTCCCCGGGGGGGGCGCTTTCCAGCATTGCGAGGGGCGTCTGGTGTTAGGCGCTGTCCCTCTCCCAGCCGCCCGTCCTCTGGAGCGGGCAGACAGGGTTCCGTGACCCACGTGTCCCGGGCGCGGTCGGTGCAGGCGTGGGGGCCCTGCACCGGCCGCAAGGCGTGTGCCCTTGCGGGCCGGCGTTGCTCGCTGTGGGGGTGGCGGAAGAGCGTCCCCGAGGGGGGGTGTCTTCCACCATGGTGAGGGGCGTCTGAGGTCAGGCGCTGTCCCTCCCCCGACTGCCCGTCCTCTGGAGCGGGCAGCCAGGGTTCCGCGACCCGTGTGTCCCGGGTGCGGTCGTTGCGGGTGTGGGGACCCAGCACCGGCCCCACAGCGTGCGCCCTTGCATTGCTCGCTGTGGGGGTGGCGGGAGGGCGTCCCCCGGGGGGGTGCCCTCCACCATTGCGGGGGGCGTCTGAGGCCAGGCGCCGTCCCTCCCCCGACTGCCCGCCCGCTGGGCGGGCTGTTGGGGTCCGCCACCCACGTGCTGTGGGCGCGGGTGTGTGGGTGTGGGGGCCCAACACTGTCCCCTCGGCCTGCATGTCCTGCGGGGGCTGCATGCCGCGGGGGTCGTGGGGGGCCGTCCCCGGGGGGGTGGCCTGCCACCGTTGTAAGGGGCGCCTGGTGTCAGGCGCTGCCCCTCTCCCGGCCGCCCGTCCTCTGGAGCGGGCAGCCAGGGTTCCGTGACCCACGTGTCCCGGGCGCGGTCGGTGCAGGCGTGGGGGCCCTGCACCGGCCCCACGGCATGTGCCCTTGCGGGCCGGCGTTGCTCGCTGTGGGGGTGGCGGAAGAGCGTCCCCGAGAGGGGGTGTCTTCCACCATGGTGAGGGGCGTCTGAGGTCAGGCGCTGTCCCTCCCCCGACTGCCCGTCCTCTGGAGCGGGCAGCCAGGGTTCCGCGACCCGTGTGTCCCGGGTGCGGTCGGTGCGGGTGTGGGGACCCAGCACCGGCCCCACAGCGTGCGCCCTTGGCTTGCTCGCTGTGGGGGTGGCGGAGGGGCTTTCCGGGGGGGGTGCCCTCCACCATTGCGGGGGGCGTCTGAGGCCAGGCGCCGTCCCTCCCCCGACTGCCCGCCCATTGGGCAAGCTGTTGGGGTCCGCCACCCACGTGCTGTGGGCGCGGGTGTGTGGGTGTGGGGGCCGAACACTGTCCCCTCGGCCTGCATGTCCTGCGGGGGCTGCATGCCGCGGGGGTGGTGGGGGGCCGTCCCCGGGGGGGTGGCCTGCCAGCGTTGTGAGGGGCGCCTGGTGTCAGGCGCTGTCCCTCTCTCGGCCGCCCGTCCTCTGGAGCGGGCAGCTAGGGTTCCGCGGCCCGTGTGTCCCGGGTGCGGTCGGTGCGGGCGTGGGGACCCAGCACCTGCCCCACAGCGTGCGCCCTTGCGGGCCGGCGATGCTCGCTGTGGGGGTGGCGGAGGGTCGTCCCCGGGGGGGGTGCCTTCCGCCGTTGTGAGGGGCGTCTGAGGTCAGGCGCTGTCCCTCCTCCGACTGCCCGCCCATTGGGCGGGCTGTTGGGGTCCGCCACCCAGGTGCTGTGGGCGCGGGTGTGTGGGTGTGGGGCCCAGCAGCGTTCCCTTGGCGTGCATGCCCTGTGCAGGGTGCGTGCCGCGGGGTTGGTGGGGGCCGTCCCCGGGGGGGATGGCCTGCCACCGTTGTGAGGGGCGCCTGGTATCAGGCGCTGCCCCTCCCCCGGCCGCCCGTCCTCTGGAGCGGGCAGCCAGGGTTCCGCGTCCCGTGTGTCCCGGGTGCGGTCGGTGCGGGCGTGGGGACCCAGCACCGGCGCCACAGCGTGCGCCCTTGCGGGCTGGCGTTGCTTGCTGTGGGGGTGGCGGAAGGGCGCCCCCGGGGGGGTTGCTTTCCACCGTTGTGAGGGGCGCCTGGTGTCAGGCGCTGTCCCTCCCCCGGCCGCCCGTCCTCTGGAGCGGGCAGCCAGGGTTCCGCGTCCCGTGTGTCCCAGGTGCGGTCGGTGCGGGCGTGGGGACCCAGCACCGGCCCCACAGCGTGCGCCCTTGCGGGCTGGCGTTGCTCGCTGTGGGGGTGGCGGAAGGGCGTCCCCGGGGGGGGTGCCTTCCACCATTGTGAGGGGCGTCTGGGGTCAGGCGCTGTCCCTCCCCCGACTGCCCGCCCATTGGGCGGGCTGTTGGGGTCCGCCACCCACGTGCTGTGGGCGCGGGTGTGTGGGTGTGGGGGCCCAACACTGTCCCCTTGGCCTGCATGCCCTGTGGGGGCTGCGTGCCGCGGGGGTGGTGGGGGGCCGTCCCCGGGGGGGGTGGCCTGCCACCGTTGTGAGGGGCGCCTGGTGTCAGGCGCTGTCCCTCCCCCGGCCGCCCGTCCTCTGGAGAGGGCAGCCTGGGCTCCGCGACCCGTGTGTCCCGGGTGCGGTCGGTGCGGGCGTGGGGACCCAGCACCGGCCCCACGGCGTGCGCCCTTGCGGGCTGGCGTTGCTCGCTGTGGAGGTGGCGGAAGGGCATCCCCAGGGGGGGTGCTTTCCACCGTTGTGAGGGGCGCCTGGTGTCAGGCGCTGTCCCTTCCCCGGCCGCCCGTCCTCTGGAGCGGGCAGCCAGGGTTCCGCGTCCCGTGTGTCCCGGGTGCGGTCGGTGCGGGCGTGGGGACCCAGCAGCGGCCCCACAGCGTGCGCTCTTGCGGGCCGGCGCTGCTCGCTGTGGGGGTGGCAGAAGGGCGTCCCCGGGGGGTGCCTTCCACCGTTGGGAGGGGCGCCTGGTGTCAGGCGCTGTCCCTCCCCCGGCCGCCCGTCCTCTGGAGCAGGCAGCCAGGGTTCCGCGTCCCGTGTGTCCCGGGTGCGGTCGGTTCGGGCGTGGGGACCGAGCACCGGCCCCACAGCGTGCGCCCTTGCGGGCCGGCGTTGCTCGCTGTGGGGGTGGCGGAAGGGCGTCCCCGGGGGGGCTGCCTTCCACCATTGTGAGGGGCGCCTGGTGTCAGGCGCTGCCCCTCCCCCGGCCGCCCGTCCTCTGGAGCAGGCAGCCAGGGTTCCGCGTCCCGTGTGTCCCGGGTGCGGTCGGTGTGGGCGTGGGGACCCAGCAGCGGCCCCACAGCGTGCGCTCTTGCGGGCCGGCGCTGCTCGCTGTGGGGGTGGCAGAAGGGCGTCCCCGGGGGGTGCCTTCCACCGTTGTGAGGGGCGCCTGGTGTCAGGCGCTGTCCCTCCCCCGGCCGCCCGTCCTCTGGAGCAGGCAGCCAGGGTTCCGCGACCCGTGTGTCCCGGGTGCGGTCGGTGCGGGCGTGGGGACCCAGCACCGGCCCCACAGCGTGCGCCCTTGCGGGCTGGCGTTGCTCGCTGTGGGGGTGGCGGAAGGGCGTCCCCGGGGGGGGGTGCTTTCCACCGTTGTGAGGGGCGCCTGGTGTCAGGCGCTGTCCCTTCCCCGGCCGCCCGTCCTCTGGAGCGGGCAGCCAGGGATCCGCGTCCCGTGTGTCCCGGGTGCGGTCGATGCGGGCTTGGGGACCCAGCAGCGGCCCCACAGCGTGCGCTCTTGCGGGCCGGCGTTGCTCGCTGTGGGGGTGGCAGAAGGGCGTCCCCGGGGGGGGTGCCTTCCACCGTTGTGAGGGGCACCTGGTGTCAGGCGCTGTCCCTCCCCCGGCCGCCCGTCCTCTGGAGCAGGCAGCCAGGGTTCCGCGTCCCGTGTGTCCCGGGTGCGGTTGGCGCGGGCGTGGGGACCCGGCACCGGCCCCACAGCGTGCGCCCTTGCGGGCTGGCGTTGTTTGTTGTGAAGGTGGCGGAAGGGCGCCCCCGGGGGGGTTGCTTTCCACCGTTGTGAGGGGCGCCTGGTGTCAGGCGCTGTCCCTCCCCCGGCCGCCTGTCCTCTGGAGCGGGCAGCCAGGGTTCCGCGTCCCGTGTGTCCCGGGTGCGGTCGGTGCGGGCGTGGGGACCCAGCACCGGCCCCACAGCGTGCGCCCTTGCGGGCTGGCGTTGCTCGCTGTGGGAGTGGCGGAAGGGCGTCCCCTGGGGGGGTGCCTTCCACCATTGTGAGGGGCGTCTGATGTCAGGCGCTGCCCCTCCCCCGGCCGCCCGTCCTCTGGAGCAGGCAGCCAGGGTTCCGCGTCCCGTGTGTCCCGGGTGCGGTCGGTGCGGGCGTGGGGACCCAGCACCGGCCCCACAGCGTGCGCCCTTGCTGGCTGGCGTTGCTCGCTGTGGGGGTGGCGGAAGGGCGTCCCCGGGGGGGGTGCTTTCCACCGTTGTGAGAGGCACCTGGTGTCAGGCGCTGTCCCTTCCCCGGCCGCCCGTCCTCTGGAGCGGGCAGCCAGGGTTCCGCGTCCCGTGTGTCCCGGGTGCGGTCGGTGCGGGCGTGGGGACCCAGCAGCGGCCCCACAGCGTGCGCCCTTGCGGGCCGGCGTTGCTCCCTGTGGGGGTGGCGGAAGGGCGTCCATGGGGGGGGTGCCTTCCACCGTTGTGAGGGGCGCCTGGTGTCAGGCGCTGTCCCTCCCCCGGCCGCCCGTCCTCTGGAGCAGGCAGCCAGGGATCCGCGTCCCGTGTGTCCCGGGTGCGGTTGATGCGGGCGTGGGGACCCGGCACCGGCCCCACAGCGTGCGCCCTTGCAGGCCGGCGTTGCTCGCTCTGGGGGTGGCGGAAGGGCGTCCCCGGGGGGGCTGCCTTCCACCATTGTGAGGGGCGCCTGGTGTCAGGCGCTGTCCCTCCCCCGGCCGCCCGTCCTCTGGAGTGGGCAGCCAGGGTCCCGCGTCCCGTGTGTCCCGGGTGCGGTCGGTGCGGGCGTGGGGACCCAGCACCGGCCCCACAGCGTGCGCCCTTGCGGGCCGGCGTTGCTCGCTGTGGGAGTGGCGGAAGGGCGTCACCTGGGGGGGTGCCTTCCACCATTGCGAGGGGCGCCTGGTGTCAGGCGCTGTCCCTCCCCCGGCCGCCCGTCCTCTGGAGCGGGCAGCCAGGGTTCCGCGTCCCGTGTGTCCCAGGTGCAGTCGGTGCGGGCGTGGGGACCCAGCACCGGCCCCGCAGCGTGCGCCCTTGCGGGCTGGCGTTGCTCGCTGTGGGGGTGGCGGAAGGGCGTCCCCTGGGGGGGTGCCTTCCACCATTGTGAGGGGCGTGTGAGGTCAGGCGCTGTCCCTCCCCCGACTGCCCGCCCATTGGGCGGGCTGTTGGGGTCCGCCACCCACGTGCTGTGGGCGCGGGTGTGTGGGCTTGGGGGCCCAACACTGTCCCCTTGGCCTGCATGCCCTGTGGGGGCTGCGTGCCGCGGGGGTGGTGGGGGGCCGTCCCCGGGGGGGGTGGCCTGCCACCGTTGTGAGGGGCGCCTGGTGTCAGGCGCTGTCCCTCCCCTAGCCGCCCGTCCTCTGGAGCGCGCAGCCTGGGTTCCGCGTCCCGTGTGTCCCGGGTGCGGTCGGTGCGGGCGTGGGGACCCAGCACCGGCCCCACAGCTTGCGCCCTTGCGGGCCGGCGTTGCTCGCTGTGGGAGTGGCGGAAGGGCATCCCCGGGGGGGGTGTCTTCCACCATTGTGAGGGGCGCCTGGTGTCATGCGCTGTCCCTCCCCCGACTGCCCGCCCACTGGGCGGGCTGTTGGGGTCCGCCACCCACGTACTGTGGGCGCGGGTGTGTGGGTGTGGGGGCCCAACACTGTCCCCTTGGCCTGCATGCCCTGTGGGGGCTGCGTGCCGCGGGGGTGGTGGGGGGCCGTCCCCGGGGGGGACGGCCTGCCACCGTTGTGAGGGGCGCCTGGTGTCAGGCGCTGCCCCTCCCCCGGCCGCCCGTCCTCTGGAGCGGGCAGCCAGGGTTCCGCGTCCCGTGTGTCCCGGGTGCGGTCGGTGCGGGCGTGGGGACCCAGCACGGGCGCCACAGCGTGCGCCCTTGCGGGCTGGCGTTGCTCGCTGTGGGGATGGCGGAAGGGCGCCCCCGGGGGGGGTGCTTTCCACCGTTGTGAGGGGCGCCTGGTGTCAGGCGCTGTCCCTCCCCCGGCCGCCCGTCCTCTGGAGCGGGCAGCCAGGGTTCCGCGTCCCGTGTGTCCCGGGTGCGGTCGGTGCGGGCGTGGGGACCCAGCACCATCCCCACAGCGTGCGCCCTTGCGGGCCGGCGTTGCTCGCTGTGGGAGTGGCAGAAGGGCGTCCCCTGGGGGGGTGCCTTCCACCATTGTGAGGGGCGTCTGGGGTCAGGCGCTGTCCCTCCCCCGACTGCCCGGCCATTGGGCGGGCTGTTGGGGTCCGCCACCCACGTGCTGTGGGCGCGGGTGTGTGTGGGTGTGGGGGCCCAACACTGTCCCCTTGGCCTGCATGCCCTGTGGGGGCTGCGTGCCGCGGGGGCGGTGGGGGGCCGTCCCCGGGGGGGGTGGCCTGCCACCGTTTTGAGGGGCGCCTGGTGTCAGGCGCTGTCCCTCCCCCGGCCGCCCGTCCTCTGGAGCGGGCAGCCTGGGCTCCGCGACCCGTGTGTCCCGGGTGCAGTCGGTGCGGCCGTGGGGACCCAGCACCGGCGCCACAGCGTGCGCCCTTGCGGGCTGGCGTTGCTCGCTGTGGGGGTGGCGGAAGGGCGCCCCCGGGGGGGGTGCTTTCCACCGTTGTGAGGGGCGCCTGGTGTCAGGCGCTGTCCCTCCCCCGGCCGCCCGTCCTCTGGAGCGGGCAGCCAGGGTTCCGCGTCCCGTGTGTCCCGGGTGCGGTCGGTGCGGGCGTGGGGACCCAGCACCATCCCCACAGCGTGCGCCCTTGCGGGCCGGCGTTGCTCGCTATGGGAGTGGCGGAAGGGCGTCCCCGGGGGGGGTGCCTTCCACCATTGTGAGGGGCGTCTGGAGTCAGGCGCTGTCCCTCCCCCGACTGCCCGCCCATTGGGCGGGCTGTTGGGGTCCGCCACCCACGTGCTGTGGGCGCGGGTGTGTGTGGGTGTGGGGGCCCAACACTGTCCCCTTGGCCTGCATGCCCTGTGGGGGCTGCGTGCCGCGGGGGTGGTGGGGGGCCGTCCCCGGGGGGGGTGGCCTGCCACCGTTGTGAGGGGCGCCTGGTGTCAGGCGCTGTCCCTCCCCCGGCCGCCCGTCCTCTGGAGCGGGCAGCCTGGGCTCCGCGACCCGTGTGTCCCGGGTGCGGTCGATGCGGGCGTGGGGACCCAGCAGCGGCCCCACGGCGTGCGCCCTTGCGGGCCGGCGTTGCTCGCTGTGGGGGTGGCGGAAGGGCGTCCCCGGGGGGGTTGCTTTCCACTGTTGTGAGGGGCGCCTGGTGTCAGGCGCTGTCCCTCCCCCGGCCGCCCGTCCTCTGGAGCGGGCAGCCGGGGTTCCGCGTCCCGTGTGTCCCGGGTGCGGTCGGTGCGGGCGTGGGGACCCAGCACCGGCCCCACAGCGTGCGCCCTTGCGGGCCGGCGTTGTTCGCTGTGGGGGTGGCGGAAGGGCGTCCCCGGGGGGGGTGCTTTCCACCGTTGTGAGGGGCGCCTGGTGTCAGGCGCTGTCCCTCCCCCGGCCGCCCGTCCTCTGGAGCGGGCGGCCAGGGTTCCGCGTCCCGTGTGTCCCAGGTGCGGTCGGTGCGGGCCTGGGGACCCAGCACCGGCCCCACAGCGTGCGCCCTTGCGGGCTGGCGTTGCTCGCTGTGGGGGTGGCGGAAGGGCGTCCCCGGGGGGGCTGCCTTCCACCATTGTGAGGGGCGCCTGGTGTCAGGCGCTGCCCCTCCCCCGGCCGCCCGTCCTCTGGAGCAGGCAGCCAGGGTTCCGCGTCCCGTGTGTCCCGGGTGCGGTCGGTGCGGGCGTGGGGACCCAGCAGCGGCCCCACAGCGTGCGCCCTTGCGGGCTGGCGTTGCTCGCTGTGGGGGTGGCGGAAGGGCGTCCCCGGGGGGGGTGCTTTCCACCGTTGTGAGGGGCGCCTGGTGTCAGGCGCTGTCGCTTCCCCGGCCGCCCGTCCTCTGGAGCGGGCAGCCAGGGTTCCGCGTCCCGTGTGTCCCGGGTGCGGTCGGTGCGGGCGTGGTGACCCAGCAGCGGCCCCACAGCGTGCGCCCTTGCGGGCCGGCGTTGCTCGCTGTGGGGGTGGCGGAAGGGCGTCCCCGGGGGGGCTGCTTTCCACCGTTGTGAGGGGCGCCTGGTGTCAGGCGCTGCCCCTCCCCCGGCCGACCGTCCTCTGGAGCGGGCAGCCAGGGTTCCGCGTCCCGTGTGTCCCGGGTGCGGTCGGTGCGGGCGTGGGGACCCGGCACCAACCCCACAGCGTGCGCCCTTGCGGGCCGGCGTTGCTCGCTCTGGGGGTGGCGGAAGGGCGTCCCCGGGGGGGTGGCCCGCCACCGTTGTGAGGGGCGCCTGGTGTCAGGCGCTGTCCCTCCCCCGGCCGCCCATCCTCTGGAGTGGGCAGCCAGGGTCCCGCGTCCCGTGTGTCCCGGGTGCGGTCGGTGCGGGCGTGGGGACCCAGCACCGGCCCCACAGCGTGCGCCCTTGCGGGCCAGCGTTGCTCGCTGTGGGGGTGGCGGAAGGGCATCCCCGGGGGGTGCCTTCCACCATTGCGAGGGGCGTCTGGTGTCAGGCGCTGTCCCTCCCCCGGCCGCCCGTCCTCTGGAGCGGGCAGCCGGGGTTCCGCGTCCCGTGTGTCCCGGGTGCAATCGGTGCGGGCGTGGGGACCAAGCACCGGCCCCACAGCGTGCGCCCTTGCGGGCTGGCGTTGCTCGCTGTGGGGGTGGCGGAAGGGCGTCCCCGGGGGGGGTGCTTTCCACTGTTGTGAGGGGCGCCTGGTGTCAGGCGCTGTCCCTTCCTCGGCCGCCCGTCCTCTGGAGCGGGCAACCAGGGTTCCGCGTCCCGTGTGTCCCATGTGCGGTCGGTGCGGGCGTGGGGACCCAGCACCGGCCCCACAGCGTGCGCCCTTGCGGGCCGGCGTTGCTCGCTGTGGGGGTGGCGGAAGGGCGTCCCCAGGGGGGTTGCTTTCCACCGTTGTGAGGGGCGCCTGGTGTCAGGGGATGTCCCTCCCCCGGCCGCCCGTCCTCTGGAGCGGGCAGCCAGGCTCCCGCGTCCCGTGTGTCCCGGGTGCGGTCGGTGCGGGCGTGGGGACCCAGCACCGGCACGCCCGCATTGACCGCACCCGGGACACACGGGTCGCGGAACCCAGGCTGCCCGCTCCAGAGGACGGGCGGCCGGGGGAGGGACAGCGCCTGACACCAGGCGCCCCTCACAACGGTGGCAGGCCACCCCCCCCGGGGACGGCCCCCCACCACCCCCGCGGCACGCAGCCCCCACAGGGCATGCAGGCCAAGGGGACAGTGTTGGGCCCCCACACCCACACACCCGCGCCCACAGCACGTGGGTGGCGGACCCCAACAGCCCGCCCAATGGGCGGGCAGTCGGGGGAGGGACAGCGCCTGACCTCACACGCCCCTCACAATGGTGGAAGGCACCCCCCCCGGGGACGCCCTTCCGCCACCCCCACAGCGAGCGCCCTTGCGGGCCGGCGTTGCTCGCTGTGGGGGTGGCGGAAGGGTGTCCCCGGGGGGGGTGCCTTCCACCATTGTGAGGGGCGTCTGAGGTCAGGCGCTGTCCCTCCCCCGACTGCCCGCCCACTGTTGGGCGGGCTGCCGGGGCTCGTTGGGTGTGTGCGGTGTGTGTGGTGTCTGTGCCGTGCGTGTCGTGGTGCGTGGTGCCGCTCCTTGTTCCTCTGGTGCTCCCCTCTCCGGTGCCTCGGTGCGGTGTTGTGTTCGCCGTGTGCCTTCCGTGTCCCCTTCCCTGTGCGCGGAGTGTGTGTCGTTGATAGCGTGGTCTCTCCTTGATTCCCGCAGCTGCTGGCTGCCTCCTCGTCTATCGTGTCCTCCCCCCTGTGTTTGTGATAGGTGTGCTTATTGTCCCATGGTGTGGCGGCGTGCGTGTGCCGCTTCCTTCTGTGCTGTGTTGTGCGCGTATGTTTGTTGGTCCGGCAGTGCTCCATGGATAGGGAGGGGGTGGGTGGATATACCTGAGCGCTCCGGCGTCTCCTGCACGTCATTATTAGCTGGGATCAAATCTTCCATGCCGTTCAAGCTTGGTCTCGCGGTAGCCGGCTCAATGCACAGCGCTTGCTCCCCGGTAGTGTGCCATGAAGAAGAGTTGTGGGTGTGTATCTGCATCTTTGGGACCTATTTGTTTGTTTCCTTGGTTGCCTTTACCTTGGTCGGTCACCCTATCCTATGGATTTTGGAGCTTTCTTCGAACATCGGTTCGCAAAGATGGACTTTATGTGCGCCAACTACACTACGGATTGGCGCCGATGCGCCTATTTGTTTAGATGTCGGAGTGGCTTTCTGGTGCATGATGCCGAGCGATGGTCGCCTGATTTTGCCTCCTGGGAAGTGAACCCTACCTGCTATTGCCCGCTGCCTGCCTCGTATTCAGGAATTTACGTATTGTGGACTGAAAGTGTTTCTAATGGCATGCATTTTGTGCACCATATATTTCATGAAGGTTCTATGCACCCCTCTCTGCTCCTGGATTTCGCTTTTTGGTTTATATGTCTGCTAATCAGTGAACTCCGTCTACCTGGGATGATCCAGCTGTTACCAGGTTCTTTGCGAGGTTTACAGACCACTGAAATTTTTTGGACGATCCAGACAGACAGGCACACCCAAATTTTACTGGAGCCTGCAAACACAGGCCCATATTTCTGTCTTATCCTTTGTTACAGGCCATACGGCCAGTGTTCACCTCACTGATAATACTGAGCGTTTCCTGCTCTTTTATTATTTTGAATTTGTGCCGAAGACACTTGGTCAGCTCTATTTTTCAGTTCCAAGCCCCTCATCTCTGCAGATCAGCCTTGCTTCAGGTGCAGATCAACAGATCATGCAGTGATGGTACTGCATATGGGCTCCGTACATGATTCATCTCAGTCAATTCCATCAAGTTTTTCGAACTGCTTCCCCTCCTTGAGATCGCCCAGCAAGATTTGACTGCCATTTTGTTACTCTCCCTAGGCTATTGGTGCCTCGCTTGGCAGTGCTTTGCACGCAGGGAAATTTACAGTGGCATGACATATTTGTATGGGTTTTATTCCCGCGGCTGTCCTTCGAGGAACCTCGCATTGTGAGCAGTTTGTGATGAAGTCTTGGGCGGGAAACCGCCATGTCCCCAAAAAAAAGTTCTATACACCCCGTCCTACAGCTCAATCTCTTTCCTCCGGCTTGTTATTATGGCGTGTGCCGCCATCTGGCACTAAGTCAACCAGGTTGCTTTGTGTTAACGTGGTGGGAAGCTGCTATTTTGGTCCATGCCATGGTCCATGTATACAAAAGGGTGAGATGGCCTTTTTGTCGCTCCAGTTGTGTTTAGGTACCAGCCTTCATGCTAACTATCTGTTCACCGTGCTGCACTTTTGTTTTCCAAAGGCATTGTTTTCACGTAACATTTTGAGCACATGGCAGACTATTTGTTAACGGTGATGTTTTAGTAACATTCTTGTTATAATTAACAAGGGGGGTTGGGATGCGGCATATATATGGACGTTGGGCACGCCCTCACTCCGGTATGCCATGAGTACTATGAAGTCCCGCCGCCTTGAGGTCTCAGTGTGGGAGGGACGGGTACACTGAGACAAAACATAATTTGGTGTGATGAGCGTGTTTTATCATTATCCTTGAGTCCTGGTGCCGCGCCCTAGGGCGACATTATCCCGCATTTTGATGTTGACTGGTTCTTTGACTGCAGTGTATGTATTTGCCGCGGCCTGTGGTGCTGTGATTTTTCTGTTGTAATTAGTTTTTCCGTCGCGTCATTGTATTTTTTGCTCTACAGCATGTGATTTTGACTCTGTTGGGAAAGCTAACACTAACGTCAAGTTCAAAGATTAGCTGCTTGAGAACAACGCGCCCACAAGCAGAGCAAGACGGTCATTATGACCGCATATTCTCTTCGTGCCGTTGCTGTCATTGGTGCTTTGTTGTCACTGCTACAGTACTTCGGATTTCTGCTTCCGCAGGCAGAAGCAGAGTGGTACATTGTATTTTTGGATGATATCAAGGTTTGGAATCGATTTTGGCGATGAATCGATTAATCGATTCATCGCCAATTATCGGCCATCCAAAAAAATTAATTGCAATCGATCGATTATTTTGCTACCCGCCTTGAAATCGAATCGATTATTTTGCTTCGCAGCGGCGTCGCACAGGGGAGTCGCTGCTGCAGACGGCAAGGTTTGCTGAACGGCGGAAGAAACCAGAAGGTATGATGTGTTGCACTGCGTTTTTTCTTTTTAAAGGAACCAGTGTCATCAGCAACATGTCAATGACGCCGCGGGACGCGGACCTCTCCCACTACACGTTGGGGGAGACATGTAGTAGAACCACTTTTCTTTGTGTGTCTTTTGCTGGTCCTTCCCCCTCCGTCTCTTCTAGGTGCCGACTGGATGTGAATGTAGATCAGGACGTCGAGACCTCCGGGAAGCGCAATCAAGATCAACATCAAGGTGAAGATTGAGATCAAGGCATCGTGCAATGAAGGTTCCTTTGTCGTGTTTGCGGTTGTTTCCTATGCTTGTGTTTTTCCTTGTTTACTTTTGCTGCCCTCCGCCATGAAGTTTCTTATGCATACACACATACATACACCGCACAACACTACACATCACAACACAACACGACAAAACACGACACAAGACAACAGAACGCAAAACAACACAGCACAACACGACACAACACGACACAACACGACACGACACGACACGACAAGACACGACACGACACGACACGGCAGGACGGGACACACCCAAGGTTGTTTTCTACGGCGTATATTACGCGTAACGTAACGTATGATTCGTAACGTGCGCCATCGAATTATACTTACGCTGCTAACAGTGTGGGTGGAATGAATGCGCAGTGCAGGCGAAGGCTCTGAAGTACTACAACACCAAAGCCCAGTGAACAATGCAGGCTGCCTCAAACTTCGTTGGCACGGAGGCTCCTGACTTCACTGCAGCCGTCTTCGACGAGGATATCCTCGACGTGAAGCTTTCTGACTGCAGGATCAACAAGTACGGGTGGTCTTGGCGAGATTCGTTATCCCTTGGTGGCTGACTTGAAGAAGGACATTTCTGAGTCCTACGGCGTGCTGACTGATGAGGGCATTGCTCTGCGTGGTTTGTTTATCATTGACAAGGAGGGTATCAGTTAGCACTGCACCATCAACAACTTGTCCTTCGGCCGCAGCGTCGACGAGACTCTCCGCCTTCTTGAGGCTGTGCAATACGTGCAGGTACGGCCTCTTTCCTTGCTACTTGACTCAGCTCTGTTTTGCAAATGCGGCTGGCCGCCTCCTCCTTCCCCTTTCTGTTGTGCTCCTTGCTTTTTTTTGCGCTTCGCAGGCTCACGCTCATGAAGTTTGCCCAGCTGGTTGGAAGAAGGGTGACAAGACCATGAAGCCCGATCCTGATCTATTGGCTGTCAAAACTGGCATATATGTTGGTGAAGATTGGCCTTGGTGTGCGGCCCTAAGGCCTTTTCCACCTGCTTGAAGCAATTCGAACAACGCTTGTACACTAATTATTTTTTGCAGCTCACGGCACTGTCACTGATTGCAGCCCGTGACTGAACCAATGTGCAGAATTGTGCGTGGTGGAAGGATTTGAATGGGTCTGAATCCAGGTAAAGTAAGCAAAGGTGCAACGAAAGTGGTGCAGACTTGTGGAGTATAGCTCACAAGACAGCTTGTGCTTTGTGCTTGTTGGTTATGCTTTATTAATTGTTGTTTATTGGCATGGGTGGAGACCACAATGGGAAGAAAAGACAACTCAAAGGTGCAAGGCTGGAATCACAGAGATGCAAAGATGGATGGGAAATCAAACCACCCTGGGAAAAAGCAACAGCTCAACGGTGCAACATTAAACTCATAGAGATGCAAAAACGGATGGGAAATCAAACCACAGTGGAATAACACAACAACTCAAAGGTGCAAGGGTGAAATCAAGAAGATACAAAAATTGATGGAAAATCAAACAAATGATTGGCAATCAATGGGTTATTTTGCGCAAAATAATCGGATTGAATCGGTTATTTTTAGGAAAATAATTGGAAAAACCAATTATTTTTTGGTAAAATAATCGTTTAAAACTGGTTATTTTTGGTGCAAGCCAATTCCGAACCTTAGATGATATGACTATAATTCGTAGTTTGTCTTTGAGCTACACGCAAAATTGCCATGTACAGAGGTTCTTTGGGAACGTGATCACTATTAAGATAATTCATTGGTGCACAACCTACTAAAAGATCTCCGTGTGGAGTGAAGCCTCCACTCCTACACACCTATACACACTATTGCGCGTCGCCATGTCGAATATTTCTTAGGCTACTAAGTCCTCTTGTATGACAAGATATGGAATGCTCTAGGCCTGAGAAGGGGTAGAACCCTACAGGTATGGACCAGTTACAGGCTTTAACTGTGGCCGTGCTTGTCTCCATGGTGGCCATTCACTCTTTGCATGACTACACCTTGCTTGCTTCTCGCGGTATAGCCAGCCACTATTTTCCGCTACCTCCTTTTTTAAGATAACACCAAAGGTCTGCTCATGCGCCCCCAGGTCAACAAGGCACAGACCTCCCAACGCAAGCACGCAGTCAACAGACAACGTTGGATACCAAAAGCATGGGCAGTGCCGGGCACCTTCAAGGCAGGGGAGGGGCTCCAAAAGCAACGGCAACGGTCGGTAATACCCTGTTGGAGGTGGAAGCTCTTCGCGCGGGGCTCGATCGAGGTCCTAACTCTGTCATGATAAACACCGATTACGCACTATTTCAGCAAGTTGAGTGCACACCCCTTGTGATAGGATATCAAGACAACGGGTTGTGGGGAAAAGGTCTCAGACAATAAGCGTGCATCCACTCGAGACACAGCTTTGAGGGACCTTGTGGGCCTTGGTCGGTGTCTCACGTGACTCCGCTTGTCAAATGGTTCTTTGGAGGTAGGTATCCAGCACTAAACCGTCCACAAGGGTACCTGATCCAATGCTTAGGCCCATTCTTGGTACCCAAAGGGTAGCATGATCACCGGACAAAATTTCGATGAGAACTCTTAGGGCTAACCAGGTATTAAGACCCGCTGCATGTGGTTGCAATCTGTGGAAGCGGCCATAGTGGTCGGATGACCCCCGGTATTGCTTCCCTCAATGAAGAGGAAGAGTGCGTCTCCAAGTGGAGGGTATAGGTCAGCGGGTGTGGCCACCTCTGAGATTTTTAACGGGTGCAGCACATGTCTAGGCAGTACCAGCGCCTCTTGAAGCTTGCAACCTAGCTAGTTGGGTTAGGTGCACAAAAAGAAGGGTAAGATGCTATCACAGAGGCAGGTGGTTTAGCTGCTCTTCTTGCACTGAGACAAGTGCTCATCCAGGCCAGTAGCTAAGTGTCGTTGTTCTCAACCATGTAGGAAGGGAACGTGGGATTGATAGTTCCATCACGCTTCATGAAGGCACACATGGGCTCCGAGCCTCCCTCGGAAAGTCCATAGCTCGGACAAAAGATGAGGAATCTGCAAACTCATTTGTATTCTCGGCGTGCAATACTTGCATACCCGTAGTACCCATCCACTACCCTCTCATCGGCAGCCATCTCCTCAAGTTTATCAACCTCCTCAAGGGGAGGGTGTGCTTCACTGGTAGATTCTCCTAACCTGTTTGTCACTCATACGCCACTCATCACATGCAGGGTCATCGGGGGAGTGGTAGCGCCTGAGCTATTTTGGTGAATACAGCAGTTCACCTTCTAGACGGGGACTACATCTCAGATAGATCCTAGGTTCATTGTTTTTCAATACCATGAGGCCCAAAGTAGGGATCCCGCACAGTTGTGGGGCAATTACAGCACTCTCAAGTGGTGCACAAGCACAAGCACCAGGTTCCCAATCCCAACCTTTGCGGCCATCGCGGGGGTTTCATTCACAACAACTACGCAATCCTGCAAATCAGACTCCAAAATTAAGGTATCCAGTTACCAGAGGTGGTAAACCAAAGGCATGAAATTTCCAAAGTTCTTTTCTTGCATCCCAACAGTGTGGCGATCTCGCCTGTTACCGGTTACGTCCATGGCTCCGGATGTCATTTGCCATGTTTCCCCGTGCAGCGTGGCCGGAAGTTGACCAGTGGCCTCCGGGTACCGCCCCTGCTGCTGGCCCGGCGGATGAGCTAGGTCGTCTCAGTGTGTCCGACCCATGGGGTATGGCTTTTTCTACCCTGCACCCGTGGCCTCCCTGGGCGCGCACATGCACGTTGTGTCCATGGCCCTTTGGGGGTGGTTCACCGCTGGTGCAGTGTCATTTGATGCTGTGCGCGCCTTGTGCGTTGTGTGTGCGGTGTCCATGGCTCCTTTGTCCTTGGCACTCGTTCACCGCGTGTGGCGTGTTCTTCTCAGTGATCTCAGGTTTTCTGGCTGATCAGGCACAGAAAATATTTTGAACACAACATACAGGGTGTGTGTTCTAGCACTGGCTGCCAGGCTCAAATCACAGGCTCAAGTCAAAGGCACACTGAGAGAAACTGCTGCCATGAGTGTGGCGCTGCATTGTTATCTGATGGTCCATCCGGGTAAAATTCCAGTGATCTCAGTGATCTCAGGTTTTCTGGCTGATGTGGCACAGCGGGGTCAGTTAACATACAATATTCGGGTGACAGTGATGTGTGTCAACGTGTGTCACTTGGCTGGTCGAGGCGGTCTGCATGGGCACAGGGCGCAGTACACAGGGGGTACAGAGGTACAGGGGTACAGGTACACCCCTGCCAGCTCCCCGCACCCCAAGACCACCCACATGTCCTCTAGCGACTGCGGGAAGCCCTCCAAGAGGCGAAATGGGGGACACAAGCCTGTGAGACATCGCCCCAAGCCCACCTAACCACGCCGTCATCCCCCAGCCACACACCACCCACTCCCCGCCCCACAAGCGTCAGCGCACGGACACCGGGGCCGCCAGTGCAAGCCCTCCCCACGGCACCCCGAGAGCCCCATGCACCACACAGCATGACGCGCCCAGCCCCCGAGCCGACGACGCCCCCACCTGACCCTGCACCCCGCACCACCTGGATCCAGCCCGGGCCACATATAAGCCGCACTAGCACCACCGACCGTCACCCGCCATCCACGTCCGGCTTGCCGCTGGCACCGCTGCCCCGAGCTACCGGCACCACTAGGGGCCATGCGCGCGAGCCAGCCACGAACCAAATACCGCAGCCAACAGCACCCCCCGCCCCAACTACACTCCGGGGGCCACCACTAGATGACACCACACCGCCCAGCGCAAATGCCCAAAACAGAGCATCACCGCCAACGCCAAGAACAACTGCGCACCCCTTCGGGCACACCGCACCAACTCCGCACCAGGACACACCAGCCACCGGAAACCACACCCCGCGACGTCCCGCCCGGCAGCAAACCACTAGCCGCACCTAGTACTGCCGCCCGGATCCCGGCCCCGGCCCGACACCGTACACCGGCCACCCAAGGACGCACCCGACGCCAACGACCCCGACACACCTACAGACCACACCTGAAGCCACTACCCAAATTCCGACCTGCACCCAACACGATGCTCCAACCGCACAACATCGCACCCAGCGCCGTCGAGTCTAGCAAGTGACTTACAGTCCACGACCAGCGAGCAGCACCGTCTGCCGCAACCTGCACCCAACAGTGCCAAGTCCAGCAGCCAACCTGAAAACCCAGCCCAAAACCGTCCGCCAAAACCCGCACCCGACGATGCCTAGCCTAGCAGCTAACCCGGTGACTACACCCAAAGCCGCCACCCCAATCTTAACCCGGCCCCGCCAAGAAAAGTAGACCACCAAGAACCGCACCCTACACCAGCAAGGCCACCAGCTGACCGACTAACCGCACCTAAACCCACCACCCATACCGTACCGCAACCCGCCAAGAAAGATAGGCCACCAAGATCCACGCCCAGCACCATCGAACCCACCAGCTGCCCCACTAACCGCACCTGAGGCCACCACCCAAAGCCTAATCCACACCAGAAGCTGCCGCGGCACTGACCCAGACCACACCCATGTAGAGTGCAACACGCGCGCCGCGCCCCTGGGGCACGGCCGCCAAAAGCCAACAAGAGATAGCACAGAGGAACACAGCAAAAAACAGAGAAGCACACTGCACTGCGTCACGGAGCCCATACCTACGCCTGTTGTGTTCTTTTACTCTTTTTCGTTTCTTCTTTTTTTTTGGACAAAAAAAAAAGACCGCAAAAAGTAAAGAAAAGGACAAAAAATCAGACCCAAGGAGCCATGGATATCGCACACACAAAGCACAAAGCGCGTGCACCGGTGAACCAGCGCCAAGGAGCCACAGACACCCCGCGCACAATGCACAAGGCGCGCACACCACCCATCATTGGAACTTTGACCAGACGGACCATCAGGCAACAATGCAGCGCCACACTCATGGCAGCAGTTTCTCTCCTTGTGCCTTTGACTTGAGCCTGTGAGTTGAGCCTGGCAGTCATTGCTGGAACACACTCCCTGTATGGTGTTTTCAAAATATTTTCTGTGCGTCCTCCTTTGGTACTATCTTTTCATTTCCCCAACGGGAAAGCAACCACAAAGTGTACATACAGGGCAGCATATAGGTGACACCAGTCTGTATGGATACACTGATTCGCACTGATGTGTCTCGAACAAAAGTGGGGAATGCAACCAAAAATTGCAACGAAGAAAAAAAAAACAGTGCATCCACATGGCGACCTGCAAAAAGCCGTTTTCCACTCAGCAAATAGCTTGGAACTATAACTGTTCTGATGGACAGAAGAAGGGGATAGGTAAGGGGTTGAGCATAGGACATGATGTCAGGCGTCAACACATTCATGATCAAACTCTTGCACCAACCCTCGGTTGGCCATTGCAAGCCGCCGTGCACATCAAGTGAGAATCAGACCTTCGATTAGACTTTTTGCACAACCAGAGAATGCCTTCTGCAGATTCAAAATTCAAACAAAAAAAGCCAGTCATTGAACCCAAAGCACAACCACTGCATGCCAAAGGGCAAATGGCAACTGGACAACACAGACAAAAATATGGTCATGCACACGGCACAGAACAAAACTGGTGAAGCACAAAATCCAGTTCAGTCGCTGGGTACAGGTCAGAACATAGCACTCAAGCCTACCATGCATGAGCAGTTTGAGACACAATATAAAAAATGCAAAAATGTGTCGAAGTACCGTCTTGCGATTCCACATGCAGCTGCACCTGCAACCCCACATGGTGGTGGAGTGCGTCTTGGTGCAAGGCAGCACCTGCAGATGAGATGCCTGCGAGGCTGATGACTGGCAAAAACACATTACGCGAGCATGACCTCCCTTCTTGGCCTGGAAGGCCACCGTGGGGAATGTGTCAGTCCAAGGGAATGTGTCAGTCCTCACAACACAATTGTACGCCTGGCCAGCCTCTTTGACCATGGGCATTGGTACAATGTCAATGCTCACGGATGTCATGAGGCCTGTGATCCATTCATGCCGGCCCTCAGCTTCCCTGTTGGCCCATTGATAGGCGAGAGACGCCTTGCTGGAAAGGGGGGGCGCATCGTCCAGAGAAACTTGCAGGGGTAATTTTCGCTGAGGAGAAATTGAACTGCCTTTGCGAATGCACCTCAAATGGGATCGTTGGGTTGCGCATATTGGAAAAGCAATGGCTTGACCAAATGCTCCACAGATCCATTTAACACCCCCGGCCCCGTCTCAGAAGATGCTGCCAAAATCAGAAGACGCGCACATCTTCTTATTTTGGAGTCCAAAATAAGAAGATGCACAGAGCCCCAGAGCCTCAGCAGCATCCCTTCCTTCGAAGCAACAGAAGAATGCACTGATTGTGTCTCTCAACTACAAAAGCGTTTGCTTTGCTTACTTCCGCAAAAGGAGGTATGGACAGCTGCTTGGGCAGTGCTGCGAATGTTTTGTTCAGGGGATTTCTTTGGTCATGCTCACCGTCACACACCATGGAGGGCGGCAATAGGGCCACCAAACACCCGCCCCAAACAAGAGGGTGCACGTCTTCTCATTTTTTCGTTTCTTCTTATTTGGTGTGTCTTCTTCTATCACCCTCCCCTCTTTGACACCCAGAAATGCTTTGTCCCGGACCTATGATGCTGCTGTTGAATTCTTTTTGTACCAGTGCCATATGACACACATCATGGAAACATTTGATGCCTTTGTTGTTGATGTTGATGAAGCACGGCATGATGAACTTGTTGTGGACAATTTCTGGGAGCCAAACACAAATGGGGAAGAAGAGGACAAGAGCCTCAGTGAGGACCTTCTCCTTGTGAACAACAGCGCCACGCACAGGGAAGGCCAGTACTCTGAATTGCTGTATGTAACATGGGTGACATGGGTGCCATGTGTGCTGGCACACCCCAAGCCCCATACATACCGAATGCCCACTTGTGATGTCTCCGTGGCACTGCGGCATCCTAAACTGAAGTGGATCACGTGTGTTGCCGCAAGGGCCAACAGGGCTTAGAGAGATCAGACCCCATACGTCAGTAGCAAGAACAAAAATGGCTCAACACTTGGGGCTGGCCTGCAGATGTGTCCGTGCACAGCCAGGTTTGTGGCCGCGGTGCAGGACCAGGGCAGGCAGGGATGCGGCAGCACCGCGACTACTGCGGCGCCATGCTGCACATCTCGCTGGTCCCCGAACGTGTGCCATCTGAACATCATGACAAAGACCATGTCAAGACAAAACACGCAGTATTCTGTCAGGACGGGGCACGCTTGAGTTCACGCGGTCCTCAGAGGCCCCTTGATAGCACGGCCGCTGTCGCCGGCTTCATGTGAATTGGCTGCTGCACATGGTCCGCCATTTACGCTGGTCTGTGGGGCATATCCCCGACGTTTTGAACCGCACAGAGATCGGCCGCGCGAGTCACTTGGCCCCAGACCTCGAAATCCAGGTCCCGAATGCTCGGGTCCTGCCATGACAGCCCCGGGAACAGCAGCTGGTAATAATGGTCCATAAAGCCCTTGTCCCCATTGAAGTGCACGAAGACGGGGTGGGTCGCGGTCTCCGGGTTCGTCACGATGCCTGCCGCAACATACTGTTGTTCGCCATCGATGTTGGCAAACCTACAATCGTCCGCACACAGACCATGATGCGGTGAGTTAGCGGCATCAGGATTGGGAAACGCCTCGCAGGACTGCAACCCACGCAACCAGGGGACACGGACTCTGGGGATGAGGGGCACGTGGTGGTAGCGACCAGGTCGGCCGGCCCAGAGTGGCCTGTGCACGTCCTGCAGTATGTACAAACAACTGTCAACAACAAAAGTGAGGGGAGCGTTGGGGGGTTTGGGCAGTTTTGTGAGTGTGAGTGGAATCCAATGCCCTGCCAACGCTGGCAGGCCATATTCATTCAGCCTTTATGACACACACACACCCGCAGGCCTGTACCCAACGCGGAGGAAAGAACAGAAGTGTTGGACAGTCATTCAATCAGCACATGGAATTCTGGTGTGTTGGGGTGGACAGTGGTGTTGTTGGAACACGTTTGGCCTTCTTGGTCGTGCCTCCAGTGCAGGACAGCGCATTGGTGCTGTGGAAGACAAAAAATACGCATAACGCAAATGGTCAGGGGTGCGTAGCAGATGTGCTGCCAATTGCGCGCCTACGATGGACTGCAGCGCAAATTCATGCACCAAGCAGCGCACCTCGTGGCCTCGTGGTGCCATGCTTGGTGCTCCTTCCCAAAGACCTATGTGGGGTGGCCATGGGTACACTCAAAAACAGTGTTGAAGGTGCTTTTTCCGTGTCACGGGGATTCTTGTCAGCGAAATGCAGGGAACCACAGGAGTGTCTCCACCCCAGCCAGATCGTGCGGTGCACTGCCACATTCCTGCTTGCAGCCAGCCTTTGTCATGCCACAGTGTCCTTGACAGCACAAACCAGTAATGGAGTATGCAATTGTGTGAAGGCGCACAGGGGGGGTGGGGGGGCTCGTTAAGGAAATCGAACGAGATGCAACGTCATGCCTGGAGAGCATGGGTGAATCTTGGTTCTCCACCAGAACTGAGATGATTTAAAGCAAGCACAACCGAAATAAACAAAGGATACAAGTGATGCAAGGGAGGGGATGCACCTGCGGTCGTCCGGGCCCCCTTCGAGTTTTGTGCCCCAAGACGTCTGGAACAGACGGCAGTGATGGTCCAGTATGACGCGGAACTTGGGTCCTGCGCGGAAGAGCCAGGCCTTGGGAAATAGGTAGAGGTGATGCACGCAACGCTGGTCGTCGAACTTCTTCGACACGCAATCGGCCCAATTCGACACAAAGGAGCGGAAGTGCGGGCCATTCCGCGCCAGCACTCCCCCGGTGTTGACGTAGCGGAAGGAGGTGGGGGCGGGAGGGTACTCACCACACTGTGTGTACGCGTAGCACTGGCGTTCAGCACTGACCACAACAGTGTCCCGCAGGTCAAAGGTCGCAGCGATGCTCCGGATCGCATCCTCGTCCCGAACGGTGAATACGTCGTGCGCATCAATAAAGACGACGAGGTGCCCGTCGGGGTTGCGGTCCAGATGCTCCTGTGGCAGGGACAATCGAGTACCGAAGAAGGATTTTGAACGGCCCACACGCAAGACCAAAAGCCAGCTCAGTTGCTTATCCAAGTTGCCCGCAATGTTGTAGGTCAACACTGGCACTCCTGGGAGAGCCAACCGACTCACATGCCGCTTGCGGTGGTATCCCATCTTCACGGTTCACCTGGCCTTCCTTCCCGCTTAAAATCATGAATAGTTGTCATCAAAGCCAGTAGCAAGAAAAATACTAGCGAGTTAAGAATTTTCAATTGAGTCCAGAATCCCACTGGACTAGCCATCAATTTTGGCCAATCGGTAGCCTTGTGCTGTTTTTCAACTCGTGTTTTCTGTGCCCGCATCAGGTGCAGTGATTTTGTGTCCATGGCTCAGTATTCATTCATTCATTCTGTGGCGGTTTACCCCGCCTGTTAGCTACAGACCTGGTGACCCTTTGGCAACGCACAACGACAGCCTTTACCCTGATCTTCCAGTTCGTCCGTTGATACTCACCTATACGCGCCCATGCGGCACTCTTGCATCATACCCTTGTGCGCACTGGTTCACACCTAGCCCGCCTTTCGTTCTCACACTAAACTCACCAGACCTGTGTTCAAAAATCAGCTCTGCCTGCATGTATCCTGGCATATATCCACACAAGGATGGGGCACAGGAAACACACACAAACACACATGCATGCCTGCATTGACAAATCAATCCTGGGGCGTGTCCACTCCTTGTTTGCCCGAAACCAGGTGAAGGAGGGTGTACCTGCGTGAAAACCTCCCCAAACATGGCAACCACCGGGACGTGGCAGTTGCAGTCGTCGAGGGGCGGGGGTCAAGAGATCCTCAAGATAAGATAGGGGCGAGGGGGCTCATTTGACTGAAGCCTTCATCAGCCACTGGGCAACCGGACACCAAGGGCTCCGAAAACTTTTGTCGGGGTCAAAGCTTGAAAAAATTTGCTGCTAACCCCATGCAGATGATTGTCCAGTTCTCCACCGCTCCAAGACAAAATGGGGTCCCGTGGCTGACCACACAAGCGCTTTCTTGCCTGCTGGAGCTGAGGGTGAACCGGGCGTTTGCGGACCTTGCCGCATCCCAGCCATCCTTGTGACAGATCCCAAAGCACACCCTTCCATTTCAGTGAAAATCCAAGTGGCAGGAAGCAACACACTGTGTTGTAGGTTCCCACTTGATGGGGGTACTTGAGAAAGCTGCATGTCAAACTTTGGGAAGGAATGCCGAGGCAACATTCATGAAAACAATGGGGGTGCCCACCGTCGCAAGCGGTTGCAGGCGTTTGCAGGCGGTCGCAAGCGCTTGCGATGCCCTTTTTTGGCCAAAAACCCCCTTTTGAGGGCTCCACGCAATTGTACTATGGCTTGTGACCCCTCGACGCACATATTTTCTTGTGCTCTCTGCCATGAAAGTAGTTTTCACCACATTTTTATTTCAACCGAAAAAAAACGGTTTTGTACCCGAGAGTAACAATTGCATAGGTAGATGACGTCAAGACTATAAAAAAAGTGACGAGGGGGTCCATAAGGTGGTAAAGCGGTTCCTATTCCCATTGTCGATGTCCGTCGTCGTGCACGTGAGGCCCAAAAAGTATTTCGTGACCTTCATGTAAAAGCCTGGCGTAAAAATGGGTATCCTCCAGTGGCTTCACAATTTGATGTGCCACCGGTGGTTGCCTGCGTCTTGCATTCTTTTCACGGCCATCATCTAGCACCCGAGGAAGAGGGATACAATGACCACTAGGCCGTCTCAAGGTTGCCTTCGTTGCAAGGCATCTTGAATGTTCGAAAAGATAGGAATGAGCGCACGCGCCATGCCCTACAAAAGGCGGCCAAACAAAAGGGGCAAGCGACGGATCCAATGGAAGCTAACAAGGTGCGTGTTCATCGTGCCAAGTGGCAAAAGGCCAAGGCTCCCTGCGTCCAACCACTTGTGTTGACAATGAGGCAGGCAACAAGCCATTGCCAGTGCTACTATTTCGTGCAAGAGACAATTGTGATATGTCTTTCCTTCAATGGGTTAATGCATTGCACACTTGGAGGGACGGAGGGAGGGAGGCCGGGCGGGCTGGAGGGAGTGGGGGAGTGAGTGTATGGGTTATGCCATCCGTAGACGTGTACGAAAATTTTCTTAAGCAGTCGCAGGCGGTCGCAGGCGATCGCAGGCGGTGGGCACCCCCAATATGGCTGTATCGGGTAGGTGGGGTGAGCTAGCAAGCACGCAGCAGCACCACGACAAAGCTGAACACCGTTATAACATAGACTGTGAGAGCAAGAGTGACATGGCTGTATATAATACTACACCCCTCTCCCCTTAAATCTAGCGAACAAGCAACAACAACAAGCCACAACGACAACAATGAGCAACAGGCATACTCTACTCTAGCCATCGTGTACCCCACGTGGTGCCCTTGCCAAATCCAAGTTTTGAGCCAAAAACCCACCGGTGGTGCTCCGGGGCGGGGGAGGTGCCCTCCCAAAACTGCGCATTTTGTGCCCCAAAACACCCTTTTTTGGCCCAACGACCCTGAAACTCATTCAAAACGGCCAACCGAAGGAAAACGGTTGCTACGATACACATGTGCCTTGACCACAGGGTGTTTGATCTTTGGTATACACCACTGTCAGCTCACCACACTTCAGGGGAAAGCCTCTATTAGACATAGCCGCCTTGGTTGGTTGTTTTTTGTTTCACTACTCACGTGCACCATAATTGGGCTGTTCTCATGGCAACGCATGCTTCCGTGGTTAGGTCCACAGCTGCACACTTTGCAAGAAGGCAAGGCTTCCACCATGACCGTGGGTATTGTTTTTTGGAAAACAATGTGGCAACCGTGTGTACATTCCACACAAATCCCTGGCTATCCAATCTGTAAAACACACACTTTTTGAACATGTTTGGCGTCAAAGAACGGAGCATTGACCGGACGTTTGGTGACCAAATCTCCAGCAGTCATGCGTCAAATGGGGGTGAGGAGTCGCCCGGGCAACTGTGGTACACTGGGTTTTTGATACCTTTGTCGGGTAGCCCATTGAAAAAGAAGAGCTGGGACTCCAGGAAAGGTAGGGAAGCGCCCCAACCTTCCACTGTCAACTTCATGGAAGATGCCCGCTCCATTTGCTTTTTGACACAGGTAAGGAAAGCAGAGGGGTCGGTGAAGGGAGGGCACAGTGGCAGCCCGGTTCCCGGGATGGGGCACCAGGTGGTGGGGATTACAAGTGGACTAGGTGCCCTCGGAGGTCAGATTTGAGCCACGTAGCCCAAGATACCGCCCGTTCTCGTTTTGGGGCTTGTTGACACAAACTGTGCACGTTCTGGGCCATTTTTAGCCATTTTTGGGCCATTTCTTGGACATATCGTGGAGTTGGAGGGCAACAAAGGGCTCTTTGTCATGGGGAGGTCAAGGCACATGTGGAGTGTGATGTCATAGAGCTTCATTGAAGTTGCCACTTGCACACAAGAAGGGGCCAAGCCAAAACCAACCGTTTCCCTTTTGTTGGCCATTTTGAAAGGTTATTGGGGCCGTCTTGGGCCAAAAAGGACTGTTGCGCAATTTTGGGACGGCACCTCCCAACTTGGCACCCCTGCACCGGGGCACCACCGGTGAGTTTTTGGCTGAAAAATTGTATTTGGCAAGGCCAACACCTAGGGTCTAGGATGGCTAGAGTAGAGTAGAGCCTAGAGCGATGAGATAGAGCAATGGCCAAAACGGAAAGGAGTGCTTGCTTGTTGCTTGTTGTTGCTTGTTGTTGCTTGTTAGCTACATTTAAGGGGAGAGGGGTGAGGTACATCCTCTAATTTACACACCTCATAGACTAGCCAAACCGTGTACAAAAGTAGGCGGGAATGGACAAAGCATGAAGCACGAGACACAGAGGATTCGAAGCATGTTGACATGGGTAGATGTGGGACCTGCAATGCTTTTGCCTTTCCCGACTTGTGGTCGTGGAACTTGCCGAGCGAAGGCCCTAATGTCACAACGCTGAGGTTGTAATATGCAACAGTGCTAAGGGCTTGGCAAAATCTTCGATCTTGGGAGACCCAATTCCCATTTGCATCCCGTGACAGCGCTGGAGGGCCTTCATATTGAATCACATGCACAGGTGTTGCATGGAACTCCTCACAACCCCAAGGAATCAAAGTGGGCAGGAAGAGGCAAGCAAACACGATGAGTGGCAACATGAAAAGGCGTAGTTCTGAATTCATTTGTGTAGGCAAAGCCAAAAGCACAAGTCATGTTCCAACCTAGAAGCAAAGGAAGGCGCATAGAATGGCTACGTCCATTGCTTCGTCATGAGTACTTCAACTTTACATTGAGCATTAGTTGATGTATGTGGCGGTCCATCTAAAACGGCTCCAAAGGCTGCAAAAACATGCCAAACCGTAAGAGAGCTCCACTAACTGATGGAATGTCCAAAATGGCCCCTTTGTTGTGCCTGTTGTGCTGTGTACCGTCCGAACAGTGAGACACAAATACCACTTTCACTGCAGCATCTTTTCATGCACATCCTTCCGGAGGCAGCCAAAAGACCTTACAGTAAAATGTCCAACAATGTCCTAGCCAAAATCAAGCCCATTAGGACATTATATTACATAATCGTTACCTAACTAACGATTACTTAAAAGTGTTAGGTAGAGGGGCGAGATTTCAGGACGATAATCGTTACCTCCATATCAGCGTCACGAGATTTCAGGACGATTTTAGGACGGTTTTATTGATTGGTCACAACCCCGGGTGCTTTGGCGGTTGGCCGAGATTTTAGGACGATAATCGTTACCTCTGGCTTGGTCCCCCCAGATTTCAGGACGATAATCGTTACCTCTGGATTGGTCCCTCCAGATTTCAGGACGATAATCGTTACCTCTCCCGCGAGACGGAGGTAACGATTATCGTCCTGAAATCTCGCCCCTAGCTAACACTTTTAAAGACTTCTCAGCCACCCATTTGGGACATTACAAGACTTTCCTACATGGGCTCGTTGGAACCATTTGGACATTTTCCAGGACAATAACAAACTTTTGTGTCAAAGATGGAAAATTTTTCCTCCAGGCGCGTTGCACAAGGTTTGTATCTCCCCCTGTGTTGACCTGGGTGCTGTTGTCTTTTAGGAAATTTGTCTTCCAAGGCTCTTGGCGTCCTGTTTTTCTCCCCCCTCCGCTGTTGACCAGCCATTTGGGAATGGTAGACTTGTCCCAAGACGTCAAAACTGAAGTCTTGGAATATTACGAGGGCCATTTGGGACATGACCGAGACTTTTGTGCGGGATACAGTAGTACTAGACATTTTACTGCAAATGATGGGGGGATGGTGCGATGTACTATGATCATGTAGACCGAGTTGGCGAGCACGCTGCACGCTTCCAAACTGCTTGTGCAGCAAATTTACATTAAAATCGTTGTTTGTGTTTGAATAGTATGCTGTAATGCACCGGATGTAACAGATCCCAGCGAATCAGAGGCTACTCAAAAGATGAAGAGCAACTCCAAACTGGGCAAAGCAGCTCCCCATATGTAACTCCCAACGAGGAAGGGTTGTGGGCTCAATGCAACCCAAATTTGAACCATCGTTTCCCCAAACAGCAACAACCCTTGTAGCTTTACGCATCACGATGCAACACGCCCCCGTTCGTTGGAAAAACACAGACTAGCAAAGGTGCAGGCCACATGTTGAAAGTGATGCTTCCCTTTCCTTTCACGGAAAATGTTGTTTGCAGCCACTCAGCTGCTGCACTTGTATCTCCCTTGCTGAAACTAGCAGAACTGTGGAATTTGTGTTGAAGCAAAGTCTCGTCCCGTCCTGTTGAAAGGCATGCTTCTCCTTTCACAGAACATTCAGTTTGCACACAGTGGACACCTTGTATCTCCCTTGCTGAGGCCTCAAGAACTGTGTCATTCGTGTTTGGAGCCGAGTGTCGTCCTGTTTAAGGGATGCTTCTCTTTCCTTTTACAGAAAATGTTGCTTGCAGCCACAGCTGGTGAGCCCCTTGCTGAAGCCAGAATAACTGTGTCATTTGTATTTGTTGGAGGCAAGTGTCGTCCTAGTTCCGATTCTGTTTCCTGAACACCTGAGGTCCATGGTGATAAACGCGACGCACAGCTTGTCATCTCTAGAAAACGTTGTCAACTTTGGAGTTGATCGCCAGGCAAACACGTGACGCTGATATCTGCTCTTGCTTTCACCAGGTTGCTCAACATGTCGTTCCTTGTCAAGCCTTGCTATGCTCAGTGATGGCTGAGCGAAACGTTCGGCGGGGCGCACCCCGCTCCGGGGGTGCAGTATCATCTGGAAGTCCCCAGCTTGCAGTCAATGGACGAGATGGAAGAGAACTGAGTTCACCAACCACCAGAAGTGACAGACCCATAACCCCACGTGTCACAGTAGCTCAGGGTAGCAGCACCACCAGCAATCTCAAAAGTAAATCAGTACCCCGCCGTGCAACGGGGGCTTCCAATAGGGTGCAAGTTGCGGTCCGAATCCGCCCCCTTTCACGGTATGACGGTGCTGATGCGGAGGAGGTGTGCCGCGTCGACACAGACAACAGCATAACCATCGCGAGACCTGGGGAACACGGCAAAAGTTACACGTATGATTATGTTTTTACTGAAGGCCAGGACGTTGTTTACGAAAACATCGGGCGACCCATGCTGGCCGATGCATATGAAGGCTACAACGTCTGTTTGTTCGCCTATGGGCAAACCGGGAGCGGAAAAACCTACAGTGTTCAAGGAGAAGGTGGAGAAAAGCAGGGCCTTGTCCCTCGCCTGTGCAATGAAATGTTTGCTGTGGCGCAGGAGAAGTTGGACGAGGACCCATCACTCACGATCAAGATCTCCATGTCTTTTATTGAAATTTACAACGAGAAGGTACGGGACCTGCTCGAAAAAAGGCGCAAAGGCCAGGCTGAGCTCAACCCTCTGGAACTGCGCGAGTCCCCGGACAAAAAGGTGTTCGTGGACGGTCTCTCGGTGCACACGGTGATCAACTATGACCGTATTCAGAAGCTAATTGACGCTGGTAACGCTCAACGACAAACTTCAGAGACCAAGATGAACGAGAAGTCTTCCCGTTCACACTCAATTGTCCAGTTCTACCTGAACCAGACGCACGACCCACCCCAGCCAGATAAAAGGGACATCGAGTGCGTGCTCACAATAGTTGATCTGGCGGGCAGCGAGAGGCAGTCGAAGACGGAAGCTTCTGGGGCACAGTTTGACGAAAGCAAAAACATCAACCGTTCGCTGCTAATGTTGGGTCGTGCGCTGAACTCCTTTTCGGATGGCAACAAGCACCACGTGCCTCTCCGCGAATCGAAGCTCACGAGGCTCTTGTCGGAATGTTTTGGCGGCAACGCACGGACGTGGATGTTTGCTTGCATTAGTCCGTCCTCATACAACTACAGTGAGACGATGTCAACCTTGGAGTATGCACAGAATGCCAAGGCCATCATCAACAAAGCCAAGATCAATTCCATCCAACAACGGCTGGAACTGAAGGAATTGAGAGAACAGCATGCCAAGTTGACGGACCTTTATGAGGCCGAGAAAGAACGTGCACGACAAATGCACCTGGAACTGCAGTCAAGGTACGAAGAAATAGAAAGGCTCCGGGCCGAAAACAGCATGCTGAGGAAGAGATTGGAAACGGTCGAAATCACCAAGTTGCAAGTCGAAGAGGATCTGAGTTCTGCAAGGGGTCAAATGAATGAATTGTTACGATTGAAGGAGGAGCAGCGTCTGCACGAACGATCGCGTGAGGGTGTTCAGCTGTATATCGGGCGTGCCAAGGTGTCGTTGAAGAACATCATCGAGCAGACGTCCAACTATCTGACTCTGCCGCTGGTCAGCGACATCGCTGAAATTGATGGCACTCAACCACAGTTGATTGTGAACATCTATCCTGTTGATTCTAAGGGTTGCTCCACACTGGATAATTCCCGAGCGAAGAACGGTGCAAAAGATTTGCTCGGGCACAGGGTTGATTTTGTTGTGCATATTATCAGCGCAAAGGGAATTCCTCAAAATTTCAGTCATTGTGTGTATTGTAAGTACGTGTACAAGTGGGCAGAGAAAGATTCATACAAAACCAATGACGTCAAAGATTGCACTGAGCCCGAATTCGATTTCAAAAAACGCTTTGCGTTCTCCAAGATGAACCAGGGGTTGGTGGATTACTTCATGAGCGATAACGTCATCACTTTTGAAGTGATCGGGGAGTCTAAGCCAAATACACTCGCATAATCTTTCAATTTGTGCACCATGGTGCCGTGCTGGAGGGGACTGCATTTACTCTCTTGTAGGAGATGGGGTAATAATTACAGTTTCGGAAACTGCAAATCAGCACCCAAGCCCATTTGCGAAGCGTTTGCCTCTTCATACTGTTCTTCCGTCAAAGCGACAGACGGTAACCGTTGGTGTGGCCCATCTTTGTCCACATGGGTTCACGGGGTCTTTCAGGGAGACAACAGCTGAACAGACAGTAGATTGCAGTCCAACGCAACGCTCCTGGTCAACATCTTATGCATTACCGATCCTCTCTCCCCTATCATTGCGCCACCTTCAGCTGAAGACAGGGTACAGACTGCACGTCATTTCACAGGCTCTTGGCCCAGGACGTCAAGACCCAGGCATTAGCATTCAGGGAAGAGGGCAAGGGATGGACGTCACTGGAGCAGAGCTACATGTGTTACATGACCCACCCCCGCCATACATGACCTCATGCAAAGTCACTCGGCGGCTGGGACCATGAGCCAGGGCAGTAATAGATGTGAAGTTGAGCCATCCAAGGAATTTACATCATTGGTCCTGGAGGATAGCACATGCCCCGATCAATACAGATACCCAACTATCGTTCTTTTCCAAGAGATGGCCTCCATTTCAATGCCAGCAACACTAAGTGGTGTGGTCCAATTAATTGCAGCAGGGACTGCAATTAATTGTAATCCTCCAACGATTTTGGTTGGGGGTGTCGACCTCTTTCTCGGCAGCTGAACTAGTGAGATTGAAATTTCACAGAGGAATTTGAACCAACTGTTGCACGCTTTGCGCCGAAAAAGTCCATCTACGCTTCAATTTTTTTTGTTGATCTCTTAAGTCTCCAGCATTCCAGGACCCTGTCCCTTTCGGAAGGGTGCAAACGTCCCTTAACGCTGAATGCCCGGTGGGCCCTTCGGATCATCCTGTTATGTGGAGTGCACGTTGAAAGTGAGCTGTGCCATGATTGTTGCATCGCATCCTCCCGGGCTTTGTGCCGGCCATTGCGCAAGGTCATTCAACGGTGACAGGGAGGCCAGATAGGTGTTATTATTAGTGTTTCGGGGCCTCTAATGAGGGCATCCGTGCAGCTGCTCTCAAACTCGCACCACACTCGCACCGCTCAATTTTCCTTGTCATCATGACGATGTGGTGATGCCCCCACACGCTATGATGCACCAATTGAGGCCCGGAGCTCTAGCATTGGATTGCGAGGTCATTGGAATGACTCGGGGGATGGGTATTCTCAACCTGTATCACGGAACTGAGTTTGTCTGAGAAGTGCTTGCCACAAATTCTTCCCCAATCTTTCTGCGCCTTTCTGGCAGTTTTTAGATAGTGCATACGGGACATGACTGGATAACCCGCCCGCCCTACAGTCTCATGAAGAACTCACACGCGGGTGATACCATCGTGAGGTTTCCAATTTTTCTTCCAGAGGTCCTCCAGAGGGTCAGCAGAGGGATGGGTTGGTTGGGGTGATTGCGTCTCTGCCAGACGTCGACACTCCTCTACTGCATGTCGTTGCGGGTCAGTCACCATTCTGCTGATCATGATTGTCTTCATTTCTGCTGCCACAACAACACATTGACACAACAAATATTTGTTGCAATTTTCATTCTTTTACGTTGCATTTTCACTGACATTGAATTCTTGGACTGTTGCAAACAAGTGCCATTCTGTTCAAGATGTAATGGCTTTCACACAGTGCTCAGGGTTGCATGTTTTGCGGCTTCTGGTGGAATACTGTTTGCTTCCAGGTTGCGCAGAGCATGTAATGGGTGAAGCAAATGGCCACTATTGCCAACCTCACAATCCCTGTGTTTCATCAAAGGCTTTTTTGACCTACGCAGTTTCTTGTACCCCGAACACCTGGCGAGAGCCTGGAGGTTAGTACTGTCACAGTGTGCGGCTGTTTTCATCCCTGTTGCACTCAACATCCTTTTGGGGTCGGTTTAATCTGATTGACTGGGACCCTTGACATTTTCTGCTGTTTGTTGTTGTTTCGGATGCTGCGGTTGATTGCTCCAATCTGTTTCAGGGTGTGGGATTCTCCATACCAAGGAGTGGTATCTCCAAAAGACCCCCCGCCCCTTCAAACAATGGGCCCAACAGTGTGAGGTATTGTCATCTCTGGGTTTGCGAGAGACTGTTTTTGGTTGAATTGGACGCTAGAATGTACATGTGCATGTGCGCGCGTGTGTACATCGCTGGAATTGATGCAAAAAGGGCTCAGAGTGGTGCATCCGAGAAAGTGCCTTATGACGACACATGGGCTTACCACCCACTGAACAGGTTTCCCATTTATGGGGAGCTACAGATTTTTTCCTCGTCATGTGCATGGGCCATTTTGTGCTGCACCAGGGCTCTGTCAATGCATGGCTCTGCCGCTGAAGTGCTGTCGGACTCTCGCACATGCATTTCTGAGGCCATTGCCCTGGTGCGGTTGCTTTTATCACCTGTTTGCTGGGCCTTGTTTCCAGCAAATATGCACTTCTGACTATCAGTGCCAAGTACCTCCAGCCATCCATCCAAAGAGTCCTTAAATATTCAAGAAACGAGGACAGTTTATGTACTTGCTCTCAGATTGTGATTGCAGTTGCGGAGCAAGCGCCAGATTCGAGTTGGAGGGTGAGCGGCAAGGGTTGGGAGCTGACAGCAGTCCAGGATCACCTTCCTGCCACCTTGAAACCCTGCTGGACGTGCCACATCCACGTGTCACAGAGGCTACATGCAGTGCATTCCAATGGAGCAGCGGTTGCAGATTTATAGTGGCACCACGCACGTGTGCAACAGACGACCAACCAACGTTGACAAGAAGTTTGTACCTGCTGCCCCTATGCACCTGTGAGCGGGGAGCATTTGGTATCTCAGACTGATTCTTCAATGAGGGATTCACCCTGTGGAGGCTGCGTATTTGACCTCAACAGAACCAGCTGTTCTGGTTCTGGTTCTGTAATTTGTCAAACCACCTGTTCTGTAACCTCCGAGTTCTGTTTCGTGTTCTGCCACACCAACTCTTAGAGTGTTCGCCAACCCACTGTTACCACACACATATGTACAATGAGGGTGCCTCGCGCGCGGTGCGCGCGATGCGCGCGCGCGGTGCGACTGTAGCCCGGTTGACTTAGAACGGCGGTACCATAGAATGTTGCCAAAAAGCGGTCATAGGGGCCTTAGTATGACAACTAGGTGGCCAATTGTTGTGTTTGGGTGGAAATATCAATGTCCAGGTGTAGAAGTGGGCAGCAGGGCACCTTGTGCATTAGAAAATATCGGTGTGATTATGTTTTGCCTCCTTTGCTTTCCACGGGACAGATGGCAATGAATGCTGACCTTCTGGCGCCAGGCAGTAAGGTTTTTTATGGTTCCCTCGTTCACGGGTCATTCATTCTGGCGCATACTACTGCCCTAATTGATTTGTACTATTGCAGTGCTATGTTTGTCTTTGGGATTTTCAACAATGAGAAAACAAAGCATTGGGAAACAAACATTGCAGTGGAAACCAAACGTTTTGAGACCGTGTCAAAACAAAGCATTGGGAAACAAACATTGCAGTGGAAACCAAACATTTTGAGACCGTTTCAAAACAAAGCATTGGGAAACAAACATTGCAGTGGAAACCAAACATTTTGAAACCGCTTGAAAACAAAGCATTGGGAACCAAACATTGCAGTGGGAACCAAACATTTTACTGTAGCATTTCACAAAACACCTGTCTGAAAAAGGTGTGCATTTCACCGGTAAGTGACGCGTCTGCCTCAGCGCGCGGTGTGCGCGCGCGGTGCGCTGAGGCACCCTCAATTGGTAGTCCGCAGCGCTTTGATTCTTGATTCTCGATTATCTCACCCCAACACTCAGTTGAAATGAAATCCCTGTGTCGCACCCAAAGTGCCATCGAAATTTGTGCCTTTTTCACACCAGTCGAAACAGTTTGTCTTCTGATCTCTTTGCATTTGCCCCTGCTGGGTGTTTCGAGGGAGACAGGTAAACTCTTGGTGTCAATTTTATGGAAGGTGAACGGATCCATCTACCCCCCGCCCCCCCCCCCCCCCTTGCGCAAGCACAGGCTTGTCCAAGCACGGCAACCCCGTCTGACCGTCGTTTTTCTTTGTTTTTTCTGACTGCAGTTTTGTGGTCAGAATGTAGCGTGATGTGGTTGTGCTCCGATTGTAGAGGGAAAGGGGGGCTGGATCATGCTTGTAGTAGTTCCTCCTGCTCATACCAACATGCTGCTTGCAACCGCAACCCAATGCTGTTTGGTTTGATGTGATTTTCAGCCATGGCTGGTGTTGCTATTGCTGGCATGGCTGTTACATACATCCGGTCCTCCAGTGAACATGTGCACGCCACAATTATTGGTCCTTCTACTCATGGAGATGAATTCTTTCATGTGAAGTACATGCAGAATGGGCATGATATTGATCATCATGCTCCTTTGGACTGTGTTGTCTTCCCAATCCACTCCAATTGTGGTGAGGGTGAAATGTGGGCAGGTTTTCACTACATACATTCTTTTGGTCCTGCGCTTTTTGCGCAAGCATGGCCTTGTCCAAGCACGGGCCCCGTCTGACCGTTGTTTTCCTGACTTTCAGTGTGCCTGCACAAGGGGGGGGGGGGGGTACTAAACACATTGAACAACAGAGGGTTTCTGAATACTGGAAGCATTTTTTCATGTTGTGGGAGGGGCATGGGAAGAGGCTACAGCAGGCTGCAATTCCACCGACCACAATCTTTCCCTTAGTGCAGCAGAACAGGATTGAAAGCCAGGTGCGCCTGCCAAAGCGCGACATAGAGGTTGGCCTTGGCTCAAGTCGTTGAGTGTTCTGCATGTGAACCCACATCTTCTGGCTCACGTAAACTCAATGTCGGTGTCGTCTGGAGTTTTCAGCAGTCTAAGAATCTTCCTACATTGTCAGATGTACACACACACTCACCAGGCATATGCATATGCAATCTGTTTCTTTACAGCCTTTGATTTACCATCATGCTTGGATGCCTTCGGGTGTGGCAGTTCCCAGTCCCCAGCTGCAATCTTCCTGAGTCAGGTGTAACATGAGCTGAGTTCGTGAAATGTCTGCACCCACGCTCTTTCCTGTGGGACAGTCGTAGCGCTGTTCAGCTCTGATACCTGATTCAGAGAATACCAGTTGAGAGCCTTACTGGCAGCATGGCTCTGCCATGCTAGCATAGGCCTGAACCCCCCCCCCCAAAGGAATTTGGTTATGGCTCAGTTTGATGCAAGGTTTCTGCTACACGAAGAGATGGGCACGTGCAGTCATAGTCAACAGGCCTTTGCAGGAATGGATTCGGGGGGGCCTTAAGGGCGCGTACCGTGTGCTGTGTGCTCGCTGTGCGAAAAGTAGGCCACTCTCCACTACCGGTAGGCAGTTTTTTGGGTGTAGGATTGCCGCAGGGTACTATTACCATTGTGTATCCTTGTAGCATCAACCCTCCCCCTTCTTGCGTGTATGTACCCTTGCAAACGGGCACCCTGAGGCCGGTATATGGTGATACATTCTCAGGGTGTCTGCCGCGGGGCATCATCTTTTGCTCTCATTTCTCAGACCCTCTATTGCATTCACCATGGCATTTAATGTTGGAGATAGGGTGTTCTACACTCGCTCCAATGGGGTGCGAGTTCTTGCCACAGTGGTGGGGTTTGCGCCCGATGGATTAGTCCACTTGGAGTATTTCCGAGATGCGGTGAAGGTGGTGAATCGGCAGTGCAAAGTTGAGTCCATCTCCGTTGCCATCCCGAGTGCCGACTCACCGCCCCCCTGCTCACGCGGCCCTTCGCCGCCGCCTGACGATCGGGGAAGGAGACCATGCGGCAAAAAACATAAATGATGTGCATGGATATTATAGGGCACGGGTGGAACACTTGTTTGCCCACCTTTGGTCTTGGAGAGTAGTGCGTGACATTTGGCTGGGGTCCCATCAAGACTTGCATGCCGACACACGCATACTTTTGCACTTTTCACAATTCATGTTGCGAATACAGAAAAGGTATCGGCCTTAGGGGGCGCCTCAAGCGCAGTGCGCGCGCAGTGCAACTATTTGGGCGTCTGGCCGTACTAGAGACCCATACTTTCGGCGGATGTTCTCATTTGGGATCGCGAGGGGCCCAAAAGGGTGAAGGGACATTATATGGATTAAGAGATTGGCTCCATGGATGGTGCATACAAGGGGCGCCTCCATGTGGCATGGCCATTTATCGGTCGAAAGATACGTTGACCGAGCGGCAAAAGGAGTACAATGATGTTCATGGTTTCTATAGGGCACGTATTGAGCACTTGTTTGCACGCATGTGGCACTGGGGCATCGTAAGGAACATATGGAGGGGATCCGGCACGGAGTTGCATGAGTACGTGCGTGTACTATTGCATTTGCAGCAATTTTTGATTCGAAGACAGGTACGGTACCCTCCATATGGTCCGTGCGAACACGTACCTGCACATGTATGGACAGCACCTACACAGGAGGACAATGATGATGAGGATGTTGTGGGTGATGATGGGGATGTTTGTGCCCTTTGTTGCACCAAGTCTGACCCTGAGAAGATGTCCATGTGTGACAAGTGTGAACTGCAATATTGTACGGATTGCATTGACACACACACATGTGACAATGTGACTTTTGTTTGATGTGGTGTGCTTGGGGGCTCTTCGGGGGGAACATAGTCTAAAAGTAGCGCGCAGTGCGCGCGCAGTGCAAAGACTCCCCCTTATGGCCCATGGGAGCACATTCCTTCTTCCATTTGGGCAGAGGAAGAGGCCCCTGAGGTTGATGCGGAAGAGGAGGATACTTTCCTTTGCCAAGTTTGTGGCAAAAGGGACACATCGGAATGCTCCACGTGTGACCTTTACTTGTGTAGAGGTTGCATGGGTGAACATACTTGCGTTGTTGATGTTCCCGAGTAGGCCCTAATATATTTTCAGGTGTTCTTTAACACCCGCAAGACAATCTTTTTGTCTACATTGCATTGTTTTGGACATTGGATAATTGTGAGAACACGACACGTTTGAATTTGGGAGTTTTGAATTGCTCATGCATGCTTCTAGAGGTGGCAGGTTTTCAAGGCTGTTACCGGGGTAAACACCGTAATAACTGGCGCTGTGCGAAAACGCCCCCTAAGCGCAGTGCAACTATTTGGGCGTCTGGCCGTGGTACAAACCCTTTGTGGTACTTTGGGCATCATTGTTGTTTGGTAGTAGGTTTTGACGCTTTGGGGATATGGCATTTTTTGGATTTTCACCCCATTTCACCCATTTCTACCTTTTTGCACACTACCTATTTTCACTCGCCGCATTCTCTTCTTTGTAGGTTGATTTCTCAATGTGGACACTCTGCATCAGCCTCTCTTGATTTGCATTGTGCATCGGATGCAATTGTCAAGGTAAAGATGAACATGCAAAAGACAAGTGTGCAAGTGAAGATCAACCATTAGACAAAGAGCAGCTCAATAATTTGAGGATGCATGGTGGGCAAATGTGCATCGTGTGTAATCTCACTTAAATTGTGTTGTTGCCGAGATTTGATGGGTAGAAAGGCTTTGCTTTGTTCCTCGTGACACTAGCTGGTGTTTCTTCTTTGGGATCCTAAAGAGCTTCAAAGATTCAAGTGATATTTTTTCATGGCATTTGATGGGAAGGGAAGGTAGTACGCAACCGTTTGTAGCAAGGGTAGCTGGGGCAGTATCTAGGACACCTGTTCACGCACAAGTCTCCGCGCTTGTCGGTGGAGCAGGAGATCCTCCAAGCGGTCACAACGGACCTCAAGAGCTACGAAGACCTGTCTCTCATGGCGTGGGAGAGGGCGGAGCTAGTCTCCACTACCTTGCTTCCCAAGTGGTGCTACAAGTGGCTTCTGGTATTGAGTGACACCACCATGTATGCCATCGACAAGAAAACCAGGCATTTCGTCACCAACAGGCCGGGGATGTGCCCCAAACGGGTTGTGACAAAGGTGGTTGCCACAAAAAAGTTGGGAGGCATGGGCCTACACCAGGTGTAGAAGTGGCGCACCACAATAGTGTCCACGGTACAATCCATGCTCCGAAAACAACTTCTGCGACCAGAATGCACAGGGATGCTCTCCCTCTACACCGAGGTAGTCACACAGCTGCGGGCAAAGGTGCCACACTAGAGGACAGCCCCGACCCGCACGTCAGGTGGACCCAACTTGTTCGATGAAGAAGTCACACCGGAGGAGGCGGCGGCCCATAGACCGTTGATGAGGCCGGACCTACAAAAGAAGTACGCCACGCCGGAAATCTGGACACCGGCGCCGACCCCGTCACCGCCGCCGCCAGACTAACGCCCAGTGGAAATAGTTGGCTAACCGTGTTATGTGAAGGGACCCCTGAGGGCCCACGGACCATTCTACTCGGATGGCAACCGCCTTGACGACAGAAGGGCAAGAGCGGGCATAGCAGTAGGCGACACACACATCCTAGCGCGGGAACAGGAGTCCTACAGGGCGTAAATGTTTGGGCTATACCTTATCAGCCACATGGCGGAGCCACACGAGACAACTAAGCTGGATAATCAGGCCGTCACCAAAGTGGCGGGAACCTCCCCAATCCAAGAGGAGTCTTACACCGACCTGAAGGAGCCGCTAGCCGCCACAGTGCGGCGCAAGTCGTTGATAGTGCAGCGGATCAAAGAACACCGGGGTGAGCGGAAGGCGATAGATGATGCCAACAAGCAAGACATAAGATACAACAACATCACTGACGGCTTGGCCAAACAGGCAGCAAGACTGGCGCCACAGGACATTTACCTCACCGGCCAGTATTAGCATCGCGGGAGGGGAAGCGCCAATGCTAGCACGAAAGTGGATCCTAAAGCTTAGGCGACAACATGAGGTGGACGGGGTGCACTAGGTAACGTGGAAACCGTTGAGAGGTATACGGCACCAGCTCTGGGCCCAGTGGTTGTGGGGCAACATAGCATGGACAGGATGCGAGTACCCGGGGACAGTCACCAAGATGACGTGCAACCTGTGCGGACTCAAACACCCAGAGTCGGTGCAGGCCAAGTTGGTGCAGTGCTCGGCGTGGAGGGACCATTTCAAACGGGCATATTACGAGGCGTGGGGAGACTCGGCACCCATCGTCCGGTGGTGGTGGCATCAGGCATCGGAGGAAGACCTCGACCACGCAGCCCGGCTGCGCATACCAACCTCCCTTGCCACCTCAATCCCTTTGAACCAACACCACCGTTGGAGGCGCCAGGCTGCTGGATTCAGTCGCTCATTATAGTACAGCAGCTCATGGGGAGCCTGTGCATGCCGAGCATGGACACCGCGCCGTCCCACCCGAAGCAGCCACGCGCACACGACTCCCAGTGGGGGACGGCCCTACGGCGACGGGTAGTCACACCCAAGGTGAGCGACCACAAGCTGTGGACGCACTGCACGTATAAAGCCCCGGACAGTGAGGGGCAGCAGGGGCCCGGCAGGCAGCAAACGCCACAGCAGTTAGTTGCATAGGTACGGCACATGCGATGGAGTAAGCGCCAAAAGGAGATACTCGCGCGTCCGGCTACAGCTGTGAGCGAAGGCCTGAGTCTGGATACCATCGGATTGCAACTACACATGATAGGCGGCGAGGACGTCCGCCTCACACCAGGCGGCGACCCCCAGGAGAGGGTCTACATGCCAACCACACTGTCACGTTTCTGGACTGACAGCAGAGCCCTATGGAGAACCCAAATAAGACAACACGCATAGCTGACAGCGGCCGGGACGGCAGTCGTACAAGAATAACGCAGGTCAAGAGTGGTGCGGAGGTGGCTGCGCCAGCTGACAAGGGACTACAGCCAATGGGTGTCAGCGAGTGCATGGCTTTGGGACGAAAATGTTGTCACTGCTCTCTACATGCGGCGGACCCACCACCAGGCGTCCCATCAAGCGACGGTGCATGACCACCGGAGGCGGGTGAGACTGCTGTATGGGTCCGAGTCACACCGGATAGGGAGGGGTTCGGAGGAGCTCCTACGGAAACACCGACGCAAAGACTATACCCTGAGGGAACGCAGGAGCGCAGTGCAGAGGCGCCCGCGGCGCCTCGTCCCGCCCTGCACACCACAGGGTGCCACCGTGGCCACGGCGGCGGGGACCCCTGACAACAAGACCAGGCCCAACAGCCAGCCGGCTGCCTAGGCTGGCACTAAGATCAGACGGCAAGCACTGCAGGAAGGTACGAGTGCGGAGGCGCTTGCAGCCCCTCGTCCCGTCCACCCCTGACAGCTCCCACGCCCCAGAATCCTGCGGCACAGCAGGAGTGGCCTAGGGGAAGGCACCCACCACATCGCCGAGCACTCCTTGCCTTATGCCCCCTCTCTGTGAGGACGGCGGGTAGGCAACAAGGAACGGTAATGTACCATCTTGGGCAACGCGTCTGAAGAGCCGGACATACCATACGCAATGTTGAACAGTTGTTGATGGCACCGGACAGTGAGGAAAAAAAAGGATGAGGCAGAAGTGTGTGTGTGTGTTGTGTGGTCAGAAACTCTCCACCGTCACAGTTTGTAATGAGTGTACGGGGCACTATTGTGGTGAATGTATTGACACCCACACTTGTGGGACCAATGTTGTTTCTTAAGTACAATACAAATGACAGTTGGAGTTGTTGAATTCACAACTTTTGCTTTATTATGCAACGTGCTTTGTAGGGAAGGCGTGCAGTGCAATGTGATCTACTCGGGGGGATTCTCTATGAGAGGGTAAATGTGGGGCTGAAGGCGGGATAGATAATAGAAAAATAGCGTGCCGGGCGCGCGCCGGGCAAACATTCCCCCTATTGCCAGCATGTGGGCCCAAGCAAAGTAGTCCGCGGCTGCGTCCCGACGCGCCACAAACAAACAAATAACGGGGCAGAACTTTGGGCAGCACTCGAGGCGCTACAGGGGTTTTGGGTGCCCAAGCTGGCGATCCTCACGGACTCCCAATACAGTACTTGCAGTTAGGAGCAACGGGCAGGGCACAACATTGGAAGTCAAAGGGGTGGACGACATCATCCGGCAAGCTATAGGTCCACGTGCCTGTGTGGGAAATGCTACTCCATGAAATGGAACAGCCAGGCAGAGACGTCAGATGGGAACATGTTCCAGCACATGTCAACGTGCAGGGGAATGAGGTGGCGAATGGATTGGCGATGGAAGGCATGTGCCCCAGTCCACTGTGGTCCAAACAAGTGCTACATGATTCGTCGGATTCGGAATCCACAGTGGGGTTAAGGAGAGGGTCAGGATCAGAATCTGAGGACACCAAAACGCTGTGGTCCGTGGGTTTGGTGCCCATGGACAGTGATGAAATGACGGGGGAAGCGTCCAGGGAGCCAGCACCACACGGAGCAGAGCCGTGCAGTTCGGGTAGCGAGGAGTCTGGGGTAGGGTACATGCAGACGGAATGGGGGGGGGGATGTCACAACAGACTGAGTCAGAATCCCAATCCTTCAGTACGGATGTGAGTGACACAAGGCGACAGCGCAAGAGGCGAAAATTCAGGAAAAGGCCGCTATCCAATGAAACCGTGTAGGGCTCCGGGAACTGACCCTGAAATGCAAAATGAGCCCCGCGTCTTGATTGCGGTATCTCCGCGGCATATCTTTTCTGCAAATGCTTCAACGCATAAACCCCGCGTCTTGTCGCGGAGGAAACTGTTGTCGGGAGCCCCGCGTTCTGTCGTGGAACACGGCAGTAACACATTTCAGCAGCAGATTGTGTGCAATTACAAACTCCGCGTCTTGTCGCGGAGGAACTCGCTGGCGTGATGCTGCCACAAAGGCCATGGGAGACACGGGAGAGGTGGTAGAAGCCGCAGTATCGACACGGCCCATACACACAAGTCAGCCCGTCTCCAAAGAAAATCAAGCCGCAGCAAGCACGACGGCGTTTCAAAGTGCAAGCACTGAATCAGCTGGACGCCATAGCGGAGGAGGGGGTGAGGATTATCAACTTGGAGCTGGAAACTATGGTCTGGGCCCGGAACCAGCAAATGTGGCTTCGACTGGATCAACCTCAGAGCACGAGGATGCACTGTGAAATTGTGGACCACCACGGGGAGCCATTGCTAATGAGCAATCAGGAGCTCTACTCGGTGATGGTCCAAATCACCTATACCCTGAAGACTCGGGCCCTGACGAATATGCAGATTGAGTGGCGGCCCAAGAGTGCAGGCAAGTGGCACCCGTTTCAGTGGGAGGCGATCGTACACTGTCCAACGGCAGAGGGCCACAGGGTGGTGCCATCCTCAGTGAGTAGGAATGGAGACTGCTTGCACGTGTGGTTGACGGGTCGAGCTGACCCGATAAGGCTGTTTCAGAAAACACTCTTCAGGCAGGCAAACCCGGTCACAGGGGACGCTGTACGGTTCCTCTACACATTGCTCAGCACGCCGCCGTGCGAACGGCGGTACGCCTGAGTTGCACGGGCAAGCAAAGGGGGGGGGTAAGACGAGAGGCAAAGACAAAGGGAAGAGAGGGACGGAGAGAAACCCGTGGGGAGGGCGAAGAGGAAGAGAAACCCCCTTGGGAGGGCGAAGAATAAGACATACCCCCTTGGGAGGGCGAAGGGGAAGAAGCACACAGAGAGAGAGGCCCGCAGAGCGAGAGGTTTGAGACTAACCGGCGCTGTGGGAGGGTGGTGGGAGCGAGCTGACCTAGACAGCCAAAGAACTTTCGATAGCCACCTGGAGTGGCACGCGCGATGCAACATTCGGCACTGATCTGGTTTGCGCTGCAATGCAGCAAGGCAAAACATTGAACTGAGTGTGGTGATGACCATGCGCCTGTGACACGGGGGCATATGCGAGGCCCAGTATCCGTTGCCTCATGGCCCGCACACAGACACCCGCCCAACCCCCTCCCAAAAAAATGGCACCGGTGTACCGGGGTTTGAAGGGGGTCAAAATCAAAAAATTCATTGGGGGATCATTTTGCCTGCCAAGAATGATGATTTTACAAGGAGTTGGACATCATCAGTATGCTACACAAATGACCTAGAAAAGGGCAGTGCACTTGATCTAACAACCTCTCTTCAAGGTGATTTTCGACCTACCCAAATGATGACTCACGAGCAAAACTGTGCGTTGATTTAGACCCAGGTCCTGGTCAACCTTTTTCTTACACATGGACCCTCTAATCAATGGCAGGGGTCTTGTGTCTGAACTCTAGGTACCCCCAGTCGACCTCCCTAGGGCTCTTGCCAGTGAGAACTTGGCCGTTTTCAAGTTGGCATATGCCTTCTGTCCTGGCGACGACTCCTTTGCGCAGCATCGCCACCTCTTCCTCGCTACCGGGTTTGCCCTCTAGCACACACAGTTCCCTCCAGAGTGAGTCAGCCCCGTCGCCCTCCACCTCTTTGACCACCACATTGCCACTCGTCCTTAGCCTCGAAATTGCTGTTGTTTAAACAGCTTAGTGGCACCTGAAAAATTTTTCAATTTGATTTTTCCGGAACTGCTGTGTCGCCCCTGGGGTGGGTTTGGGTGATCATTTGGTGACAATAGGGGTACTCGAGCACCCATGGGGACCCACGTAGTGGCTGCTAGGCCCATGTAGCCCGGGCCATGGACCCCCCAAAGCCTCGAAATTGCTGTTGTTGCGGCTGTTTAATGGCACCTGGGAAAATTCAAAAACCTGAAGTTTTTTCGAAATCTTTCCGTCACCCCCCGAATGGATTTGGCTGATCATTTGGTGACATGCGGGGGCTTGAGCACCCATGGGGACCCATGTAGTGGGTGCTAAACCCATGTAGCCCCCCCGAAAGCTCCGAAATTGCTGGTTTTCTTGGCACTTGAAAATTTTTCGAAAATTCGAATTTATTCTCTCTTCGAGGTGCGCTTTTGGGGGCCAATACGCAACATTAGGAGGGCTATGAGCCCCCAGCCACACAGTGGCTGCCAGGCCCATGCTGCCGACGCCCCTCGAAAGCCCTCAAATAGATGATTTTGGTTCGGTATTTGGGTGGTCTATAGCCGCCACTCTGGCGGCAATTTGGACCGCGGTCCCATTTCACTTTTTCCTTCTAGATAGTCAGCACGAAGACGCCCCCCCTACCCCCCCCCCCCCATAACATTGAACAATGTGGTTATGACCATGCGCCTGTGACATGGGGGCGTATGCGAACCCAGTTTCCGTTGCCTCATGCCCCCCCCCCCCCCCATAACCCCTCCCCCCCCCGTACCCCCCCCCCCCCCCGTACCTCCCCCCCGTATCCCCCCGTAACTGTGCCTCGCCTCGCTTCGCTCGACAAACGGCTCGCTTTGCTCGACGCGGAGGCCAGCCCCCGCACCCCCGCTTAGATTACAAGACTCGTGCAGTGGCTACAGACCGCGTGTTGTGTGCACCGCGTTGTGTGTGCACCGCCCTCTATGTGTACCGCCTTCTGTGTGTACCCCCTTGCCTGTGGCCCCTTAAATAGCAAGACTCTTGCGGTGGCTACAGACCGCCTTGTGTGTGTACTGCCTTTTGTGCGTACCGCCTTGCCTGTGGCCCCTTAAATAGCAAGACTCTTGCGGTGGCTGCAGAACGGCTTTTGTGTGTACCGCCCTCTGTGTGCACCGCCTTGCCTGTGGCCCCTTAAATAACAAGACTCTTGCGGTGGCTACAAACCGCCTTTTGTGTGCACCGCCTTGTGTGTGAATACCGCCTTCTGTGTGTACCGCCTTGCCCGTGGCCCCTTAAATAACAAGACTCTTGCGGTGGCTACAAACCGCCTTTTGTGTGCACCGCCTTCTGTGTGTACAGCCTTGCCTATGGCCCCTTAAATAACAATACTCTTGCGGTGGCTACAGGCCGCCTTTTGTGTGCACCGCCTTGTGTGTGTACCGCCTTGCCCGTGGCCCCTTAAATAACAAGACTCCTGCGGTGGCTACAAACCGCCTTTTGTGTGCACCGCCTTGTGTGAATACCGCCTTCTGTGTGTACCGCCTTGCCCGTGGCCCCTTAAATAACAAGACTCTTGCGGTGGCTACAAACCGCCTTTTGTGTGCACCGCCTTGTGTGAATACCGCCTTCTGTGTGTACCGCCTTGCCCGTGGCCCCTTAAATAACAAGACTCTTGCGGTGGCTACAGGCCGCCTTTTGTGTGCACCGCCTTGTGTATGCACCGCCCTCTGTGTGCACTGCCTTGTGTGTGAACCGCCAAACCCCCCCGTACCCCCCCCCCCCCTCCCCGTACATCCCCCCCGTACCCCCCCCCCCGTACCTCCGAGGTACGGGGGGGACTTCGTGCCGTATATGTCCTTCTACGTGCAACAATATGCCGTCCGGTGTTCTACCCCCCCTGATCTGCCCCCCACCCTGCTGGCGCCACTTTTTGAGAGCGTGATGTCTGCCTCACGAGCGGGCAGCACTCATCGTGAGTGCGATGAGGACATGGGTCAGTACGAAGTCCAGTACTCTACCCCACCCTCCGTGGGGGAGTGGCCCCCTAACCCCTTTACCTTTCCCTCTCTTCGCGGAGCACAGCGTCTCTGCACGGAATTGCCTGGCATGGCCCGACAGGGCCAGGGATGGGTTCGTGACCCCCATGCACGACACTCCACCATGCTGTACAGCATGCAGGAAGGTGCTCTGTCTTCCAACAGCGCGGAGGGGCTCATGAAGCATGGACGGGCCTCACGTGAGGCAACCTAAAGGACGGAGGGGGGAGCCTCTTGTCATACAGGGCGGCAGCTCTCCAGAAACCCGCGCGACTTGCCCCTTGGGTGAGTATGGGGGCTGGAATGGGTAGAAGCCCCATGGACTATTGCTCCTTAATATGATTTCCCCCCCCGTATATGTCCTTCTACATGGACCCCCTAACCAATGAATGGCGGGGTCCCAGGTGCTATCTCCACTTTTCCGAGATTGGCCCCCCTGTGGGGCCCACTAGTAAGGACTCAGGGGGAACGTTAGCGCGCCGGGCGCGCGCCGGGCATCTTTTGTGACCCATGCCCTACCGGTGGACTGTTGCCGTTGATATGTTGGGCAACATTATATGGATTTGCCCCTTGGCCCCCGGGACATCAGCAGATGTTTTGATTTGGGATGGGTATGGACCTTCTCGTACCCGAGGTGATTTCTTTGATTTCGAAGTTGGGGGCCATGATGGTGCTTATAAGGGCCGGATTCATGTCATTGTGCCATTCATTGGAAGAAAGAATGGCGCTTTGACAGCCCGCCAACAATGTTACAATGACGTGCACGGGTGGTATAGGGCACACATTGAGTAGCTGTTTGCTCGGTTGTGGCACGCAAGATGAGGCAGAGGATGAGGCAGAAGTGTGTGTGTTGTGTTGCCAGAACGCTCCACCGTCGCAGTTTGTGATGAGTGTAAGGAGCACTATTGTACTGAATGTATTGACACCCACACTTGTGGGACCAATGTTATGATGCAGCTCTACTGTTCGCGATACCTCAATAACGCCTATCGCTTCTACTGGAGATCGATGCGGTTGTGCTATCCTAACCCCCCATTCTCCCAACTTGCTAAGGTGTTGACCAAGATCGCCCTTAAAGGAGCGAGAGTGGTCTCGTGTACCCCAGTTTGCAACTTTCTTGAGCTGGGGCAGTTTGGGTCACCTAATTCTAAGGGCGTTTCCAAGGGGTGTGCTTGGGGGCTCTTCGGGGGGAACATAGTCTAAAAGTAGCGCGCCGGGCGCGCGCAGGGCGCGCGCCGGGCAAACATTCCCCCTCAGCTCTTTTCAAGGCGGCATGGGTTGGCTGAAAAATTATGATTTTGGGGTGACCTCCCACGACCCCTCCGGACCCTTGGGCTATTGTTAGGTGATCATTTGGTGACCATGGGAGTATGTACAAACTCCTGTAGAGGTGCCTGATTTTTCTTCAGATGGTTGTTGTGTGGCTCCAGTGCAGCCCGGGTATGGGTTTTTGCCACCTCTCACCACCGATTCCCTCAGCGGGCACCATTGGGGGCGTTTTGCCTGCTATGCTTTTATGTTGTGTGCAGCCCCCTTGTTTTCAGGTGGCTGTCCAGCAGCAGAAGCTTGATACACGCTTTTCATCATCCAAAACGTGTTTGACCCAGGCAGGATACAGCCAAGCTGTAGTTTACAGTTCCCGTCTTGTCCTGCCTGGACTCTTGTTTTATTCAGTGTTGTTGCATTCCTTATGTGTTACATTGCTGGCACATGATCAAAGATCATGCTGCATACGTAGATGGTCTGCTCTGGGATTGTGCAGCTCGCCATGGTCCCAAGTGACATGTGCCCACATGAAACCCGGTTGTTGTGCAAAAAAATAACTAGGATTTCATCTCCTCTCAATTTTCTGGTGGAATAAGGGTCAGCACATGTGTGGAGGTGCTGTCACGCACCTCCTGATTCCTTGCCAATGCCTAGGCCCCTGCAGGAGTGTACCTTGTAGGGTGTTCATTGGCAAGTGGTGCTCTTCTGAGGATTGGCTGCAGCTTTGCTGCAAGGTGCAATTGGTGATTTTCACCTTGAGCTGATGAGGCTTGCATGCAGTGCTCACAGCTTTGTAGTTCTGCAACACACACTGATTGTCCAACATTTTGTAGCAGGTTGGAATGCATCCGACTCGCTTTAACCACAGTAACATCCATTGCACACTGGTTCTGTGGTACAGTGATATATTTCACAGTTGTTAAGGGTGTTTGGGGTTGTGGTGGATTCACAGTGCCGTGTGTTGATGTGTTGACTGTTCGTTTGAACTACTCTGCAGCATGGTGTAGTATACCTTCAAATGCACAAAGAAATGTTTTAGAGCTGGATGCCATATATTTTGGTCCTGTTGAAAAAGTAGTCTGTTGGGAAGGCAACTTGTTGGATTGCTGATGTCATAGAAGCAGAATTGCAATGCAACTTGCATTTCAGGTGAGGCACAAATGGTTTGGGTTCAAATGTCCATGTTGATGACTGGAATTTGCACTGCCCAAAAGTGGTAATCCTTCTTTCATGATTGTCCGGTGTGTGTGAGATGCGTGTGAGAACAGTCAGGGAATGCAGGGATAGATTGCGTGGATGACATGATCTCACATTGGGAGGATTCTACTCAATCTAGCCTAGGCTGCAACCAAATTGATTGTTCATGCTAAAGGTGATTGGAAGCCCAATGTGTGCTCGTTTGATAGGTTGAAATGGAGTTTTTGTTTTGCATTTTGAGGCCCCTTCTTGATGGAGTTAGATTGCTTGTCTCCACCACATTGCAGGTGATACCTGACAACAAAGGCAAGAGAAATAACAGTGTATCCACGCTGGTTCAGTTTGTTCATGCCAAAACTGAATGCATGTGCCCAGCGGCTCTATGGATGGAATGTGTTTTGCATCCCCGTTCCCCCCGCCTCAGCCGTTCTCAGCTATTGGAATCTGGACAATGTGGACTTGAATGGGACTGAGCAGCTGCATTCTCGAACGATGAGATGTCCTGCTGCACTAAATAGCTCTGTGGCCTCTCATCTGCTCTGAAGCAAGCCTCCCCTTGTGCTGACACAATCCTGTCTAAACACGGGAACCCAGCCATGGATCGACGGAGGGCAGTTTGGAGCAAACGCAGGACACTGTTGTACATGCTGAAAGCAAAAAGGAGGCGCCCAGACGGTGTTTGCATGTCTGGAAAATGTTTCGACAGCTTTTCATTCCGAAATGGGATCAGGATTTCATCAGGAGACCATTGTGGAAAAAACTGCCAATAAGGAAGGATGGGCACAGGGTGGTTAATGGCAAATGTCCAATCTATGGCTGACTGGAGGACCACAAGCATGTGCTCAGGCATTGTATGTTTGCACCATTCTACTTTGACAGCATTCGAAACGCTTTTCAGCTGGTGCAGAAGGAGGTGGTGGGGGGGGGGTAATCGAGCCCAGCCGCTTGCTGCTGGAGGAGCCCGGAGGAGCCCGCAGGACCTTGCAGTGCATGCAGGGGCTAGTATTATGGGCCGCACTGAAGGCCCAGTGGTCAGTATGATGTGACGCAAAGTATGTTGAATTGTGCCCGTCTCTGGATGATTTTGTTGCCAGGTGGCAGAAGACTTTAGAGGTCCGGCGTGCACGAAAGGACATGTCAGTTGCACGGAAAGATCTCAGCTATTTCATTGAGCGACTGAGCAGATGGTTCGACAACAAGATTTTTTTGCTGCAAAAAGAGCCCACGCTGGTGTTTGCATGGCCACGTGTACAAGCATTGGCACAGTCAGTCAGTCAAGGAGAAAAGGTAGGGGGAATATCGAGCCCGGGTGTTGCGTCGGCTGGACGTCATGGTCAAAGTGGGATGGACAGCTGCATACACGGATGGGTCTGTGAAGCAGGTGGGAGGGTGGTGGCAGGCGGGGTATGGAGTATTCTTCTCCCAGGGATCGCCCAGAAATTATGAGACCTCAGTGCCTCAAGAAGAACGGCAAAGCGTAAGACGTGGAGAGTTGCATGGCATTCTACATGCGCTGAGAGTTAGACAGCCGCATGAGCGCATGGTGATAGTGCTCAACTCAGGGTATGTGCAAAGGGATCATGGAGTGGTCCCTGAAGTGGAAAAGGCACAGCTGGTGCACATCATCGGGGGACATCATAAGGCCTTGTGATCCTCAAAACACACGATAGGTGTCCTGCAAAGCATGCGATAAATGTCACTGAGAGAAGTGATGTGAGAAGCCATTCTAGAGTTACGGAGTTAAGCTAGTTGGGGGGGGGCGCCTACAGTGGACCCCATCACACATGAGGGTGCCAGCACATGTAGCAAATCCCCGCGGCATGAAATTTTTTTGTACCCCCCCCCCCCTTGCAAAGTCCCCCCCCTTGCAATCTCCCCCCCCCCCCGGGAGACCGTCACTTCCATGTTTTCCTAGTTAACATGTATTGTGCTGGTTTGTGTTGCCCATCTGCCTTATGCATGGCCTTGCACCGCATGACCGAGCATGTGCAACAATTCAAAGTGTGTTATTCTCGTACCCAGAAGTTCTTTACCGTTCCTTTGGATCCTCAATAACATTTGTGTTGGATGAAACACATTGGCACCGCATCAACGCGAAAGTCGCTTCACACGTGTTCTCTTTGCTTGCGTCAGTGGAGGGTACCACAGTTTGCCTTGAGATACCCTTGCAATCTCCCCCCCCCCCCCGGGAGACCGTCACTTGGTGACCGTCTCCCCCCCCCACCCGGGAGACCGTCGCGCGCTACCCCGGGACTTTGCAAGGGGGGCGGGGGGTACCTTGGGAATACATGAGAACTTTTTTGAGTGTTGTAAATTACAAGGTGCAATTCCAAGTGAGGGCCGGAAAGTCGCATGGGCCAAAAAAAAAGTCCTCGGACATTTGGTTTGGCGCACCGCTCGGAAAACTAGAGGCGTCCGCCGCTTGGAAAATGTGCTTGGAAATTTTGCTGGGCGGGAGTGCCTGGAAAACTTTCTTGCGAGGTTGCCGGGTGGGAAGGGCTGAGACTGGTGCTTGGAAATTGCCAGGGTTGATGCACGGAATAAGTGCTTGGGCATTCCACTTCATCTGTTTCAACACCAAAGTACTTGTCATGTCCCCTTACAAGTTTTTTAGGGTGTTTTTATCAAGAGGTGCTTTGGGAAAGTATTTCCAACAATACCATGGCACACCATCATGTGGAAGTGATTGTTGTCTCCATGGGCCAACTAAAACAATCGGTTGTGAATACTAGAGAAGAGATCTAGCAATGCCTGGTACCATTGACCGAATAAACATTTTATGGGAAGCATATTTGCCGCTGCTCACAAATGGGATTCGATTTGGGTCAAAGGTCAAATTGGGTCCCGTGCCTTGACACGTACCCTCTTCATTGTGTCACTTACATTTGTGCTAAAGTGCGAGTTGCCCGTATCATTGTCACTTCAGGAACCCACCAACGACGTGAAAAGTGAAGTTATGTTGTCTTAGTCCATACTAGACCCTGTGACCCCCCCCCACCACCACCGACACAGGGGCGTATGCGAGCCCGGTATCCGTTGCCTCATGGCCCACCACTCTCAATGGACACTTGGTGGAACTTCGGTCACGAGTTAAAAAAAAAAATGCCTCATGGCCCACCACCACCGAGGGTCTTCAGTCGATGCTGTCGATGAGTCACTTTTGGCAAGTCACTTTTGGCCCCCTCTGCTGATGACGCCTCCGGGTCCATGGGATGCAGGCAAAATGCTTCCCGCTCTGGCTCTATCTTGCGTTGTTTCTTGTTGGGGTTTCATAGCCAACTAGCCTCCACCAGCCGATCCGCCCCCTCATTACCCAAAACCCGCTTTGCCGCTTTGCTGTGGAACAAGGATGAACAAAGGATGGGAGGCGGCTTAGCCGCTATGTTGGGCATTACAACATTGAACAATGTTTGAGGAGGGAGAGATTCCCGGGGTAACGGCCAATGCGTTATTGAAGCTAAGCACAAACACCGCACAGTCCCGTGTTTGGGGAGTATTTTGGGGATTTTTGGGATAGCTGTGTCAGATCCACTACCACAGTCAGGTGTGGGATCATCGTAGCACTAGACAACTCTGAACCTTGATCCCGAGGAGTTACCTCAAGTATTGTGAAGCGAGCAGGCTACACCGGCTCATCTTGGTCTGAGCCAATTTTTTTAGGGGGGGATTTTTGGGACACCTGATTCTTGTGAAAATCCACATCATTTGTGGGCGTTTGTTCCAAAAAGAGGAGTCGTTTGGTGGTTGAGGGTGGGTATGGCCATAGCAACATTTTGGGTGAATCCTTAGGGCTACAGAGAAAGAGGCGTTAGCCATGAGGGGCTGTCCAAACCCCCCTTTTTTCATTGGCTTGCCTTTTATACAAGACTAGGGCTTGCACATTATCACAGGTGCAAAGACCTCCCCATTTTTGGTGGAGGATGTCATCACGGAAGCAAACGTATTTTTGGAATGCACTACCACAGAGCTGCGCCACGCTCAAAGTCTTTTACGGTATTGCATGCACTGTGCATGCGTGCATAGGTGTTGCTTTTTCTTCGTATGTTGGTGCCTCACTGCGGACTCATTGGCATCATGTTATAGTAAGGTGTTGTATCTCGGGGTGCCTAGAATTGCATCCCAACCCCCCCCCCCCCCGGGTCTGTAGTTAAACCTAGTAAAAAAAAGTTTTTTAAAAAAAGTTGTTTTTTTTTACTAGGTAACAGTTTACTAGGTTCACTAGTTTTTTACTAGGTATCGGGAACCTAGTTAAGAAAAACTTTTTTTTTACTAGGTTTCAGAACCTAGTAAGAAAAAAAAGTTTTTTTTTACTAGGTTTCACAACCTAGTAAAAAAAAACTTTTTTTTCTTACTAGGTTTCAAAACCGCTAAAAACAAAAGAACTAGGCTGTAGAACTTTCGGGCCACTTGTTGGCCACTTCTGATCTTGTCCCCCGCTCTGAGGGGCTTTTTTCCACTGGCCTGGTGAGGCAGGGTGGTCCTTTAGGACCAATTTTTTTTTTTCTAAGGACCGCCCTTAAGGACTCTCACTATGGGATTTTTTCCAGGAGCCCGGCGCGGGCCACTTTTGTTTCCCTCCCCTTCTGTAGTGCACCCCGAGAACGCGGGGGTGACGTAGCGCTTCCGCCCTCTTTTGGGCCCCCGAGAAGGTAGGGGTGAGGCAACCACTTCTGATTTTGTTCCCCTTTTGTTGGGGAACACTTCTGCTTTTGCTCCCCTTTGTTGGGGATCCCCGAGAATGCCATTTTGCCTCCCACCTTCTTTCCTTTTTTTTGTTGATCCCCACGCTTTGTTGCGTCGCCCCTCGAGTTGGGGTTAGGGACTCACAATCCACAGCTGGGAATTTTGCTTGAACTAGTAGAGGGCGAAAAAATGGGTTTTCACCCATGTGTCTATACTCAAAATACTCAGTTTTTTCAGGAGAAGCAAATAATGGATGAAAACCAAATTGGCCCAAATATCAATACCACCTCTGTGCACACACACAACAGAGATGGCTCATACCCTAGTGGGTAAAGCAGTACCTTTGCAAGTGGGAGGTCATGGGTTCAAACCCCAGTGGGGGTATGGGGGTAAGCTGTGGACCCTGGGAGTGAGTCATATGCATCATGGGGGAATGTTCGTTTTTGTTTTTTTTGTGTTTTGATTTTGTCCCCTTTGTTGGGGATCATCGAGAATGCAGGGGCGACGTAGCATTTCCGCCCACTTGTGGGCCCTCCAGAAGGCAAGAGTTAGGCAGCCAATTCTGATTTTGTCCCCCTTTGCAACCCCCCCCCCCCCGGGAATTGACGGGAATTGACAGAGGAACAGTGCCAATGCACAGCCAGCAGCCACCTGGTGTGGTACAGAACTGGTCTACGCTGCAGTGCAGCAAGCAAAAAACTGAACAATGTGGTTATGACCATGCGCCTGTGACACGGGGGCGTATGCGAGCCCGGTTTCCGTTGCCTCATGGCCGGGAATTGACCGAGTAAGGAATTTTTTTTTCAAAATTTTGCTTTTTTTTACCTATTAAAAAAACCTTTTTCAAAAAAAACTACTAGGTTTTACTAGGTTTCACTACATTTTACTAGGTTTTGCTACATTTTACTAGGTTTTGCTACGTGCATACTAGGTTTCACCAAATCCCCCCCCCCCCCTTTGCGCAAGCACAGCCACAGTCCCTAAAGTCCAGGCAAACCAGTGGTTCAACACCCACCCGTGCTTGCGCGCGACACACACGCACAAAGCAGTTCAGTTCGTCAAGGGAACTGGAGTTCGGGTGACCTGATCCCTATTTCCACAGAGCTCACAGTCACTGTAGTTCAGTTATACACAGATGCCTTTTTTCCTACTCCCAGTGGTTTTTGATTTTACCATGGTGGGCCCACCCACCCTCCCGGGTTTGTTGTTTCTTTGACTCTGGTCTCGAACCAGAGGGACCTGCTACCAGTGTTTACGGGTTATACATTGGGGCCGGGTAGCAGGAGCTCGGGCCCTGGCCGTCGGGATGGATGCGATTCATCAAGGAGGAACGTCAAAAACGTGGGGTGGACCGCCCACATGGCTATCAGTCACTAGCGGACTTGGAAGAAGCGTGGGTGGCACTCGTGGCAGGCACAGAGCTCGAGCACTACAGGTGGCACTGTCTGCGGAGAGGCGGAGCGACACAGTTATGAGCCTCAGGAGCGCGCAACCAAATCGTCATGCTTGCTGGTGGATGGGACTCGCCGTCGGTGGCAAAACACTACACAAAGCCGAAGCACGCATGGAAATTCGTGGAGAGAGGGGAGCAGCCGGTACCGGTATGTGGAGAGAATGGGTATCGCCTCGTGTATGGGGACTGGTCCTCAAAGCAGTGGTGGTTACGACGTAGTTACGAAAGGAGCTCAGGGAACTGGCAGCAGAGGCACGGGCGGATGGCGACGTTCTGGGACAGACTGAACAGGCCGCCTGAAAGAGAAGAAGGCAGGACAGCCAAGGGCGGAGTAGAAGGCAGTGGGCGCATGACTGCCGCATGAGGAAGGTGGGAGAGGAGCTGGACATGGACGACGCGGTAGGTGAAGGAGAGACCCAGGGTATCCAAGGCGGTGAGCCAATTGCTGCTGGGGGTTTGTGATGCGGCAGGCGATTGTGCAACGGAGACCACCCCGGTGGTTGGGGGCTGTTTGACCGAGTTGGCAGAGAAGGGCGTTGACCCTGAAGACGAGTAGAGCTACTACAGTGACGAGGAGGACCATGGAGAGGTCGACCGGAGCGGTAGCAGCTAGAGAGCTGGGCCAAGTGGGAAATGTTCCGATACAGGACACACTGTGGTCGCGCTGTGTACTAGAGGACCTGCGGAGCCGGTACCGGAAGTGGAGAGACAATTCGAGAGGTGTGGGGTCGTCGGACGGCGTGGGGGTGAGTGAGATGCTGGATGCCTTGGTGCGGGATGGAGCCTTGAGTAAGCACACGAATGTTAGAGAAGCGAGCGGCAAGGCTCAGGTCCGGCCTAAAAGCAGTGAGAAATGTGCGTTCATCCTAAATTGCGCGAAGCAAAATGCCTGCGGTAGTCGTAATCTACCGGGGTTTCAACTGCCCCAGATTGAGCATCCTAGAGACTCCATTTTGTTGGGGACGACACAAGCTATATATGGCAAAACCGAACTTGTCCAACTGTTTTTGGAGCTTGCGTCTGCCTCGGTACTGGGTAGGTGAATTCAGTGTGTGTGTGTGTGTGTGTGTGTGTGGGAGATGCCCAGTATGTGTGGCAGTCACTGCCATTTGGGTGGAAGTATTCGCCACTCCTGTGTCAGAAGCTGGTGTACAAGGTGGTCAGAACCTCGGTTTGGTGGTTGCCTGTGCTGTTTTTTGTTTACCTGGATGATATATTAATAGTAGGCACGCAACATTTTGTGTGTAAAGCGGTGCGCCGAGCCAGGCATAGGTTGCAACGTGTAGGTTTTGTGATTAGCCCGAAATCTGTCACGAAACCCTCATGTAACTTGGATTTTGTAGGCAAAGTTTTTGACCTCCGCAGTGGCATAGTGGAGAACCGCCCTGGGATGCTGCGGGGACTGGTGCGGCTGTGGTTGTTGTTGGTGTTGGGTTTGCAGAATCGGAAAGGCCTGGAGCGGCTGCTGGGACGGTTGGAGTGGGCCTTAAGGCCATCGGCGGGACTGGGTCCGTTTCTGGCAGGGGCGTAATGTTGGAAGCATGCAGGGGGTAGTAGGGTCCCACGTGCGCTGCTGAGACCACTAATGACTGCCATTTGTTTTGCCTTTGTACCAAAGCGATATATGGTGAAGGCCAGCCCCCGACCTGTTGGAGTGATTATGTTTTGTTTGCTGACGCCGCCCCAGTGGGGCCGGACGCTTTTTCTGTGGGGTTGCACCTGCCGTCGGGGGGCATGCGCATGTTTCAATGCCCCCGCTGGGTGAGTACCTTGCAAGCGGCGGAGTTATGGGGCTGGGTGCAGGGTGTTCGCCTGGCGACTTACATGAAGTGGCCTCGGGTATGTGTGGGCAGTGACAGTACTGTGGCGTGGTGCCAGATCCAAGGACAGAGAGGTGCTGTTTTTTGCTCTGGTCAGCAACATATCTTGCGTGCCCTGTTCTGACTGCGCCGTTGGTCAGTAGTGCCCATTGCAGGTTTTTTTGTCCTCTCTGAACGAAACCCAGCGGACCCGCCTAGCGGCTAAGCAGGGTACATGAATTTGACTCTTGAGTGGTCTTGCCTGGGGTCTGCCCGAGAGAGGTACTGGCAATGGCACTCGTCCCCCTTTCCCTACCAAGATTTCTTTGCAATGGCCCCTTTCCCGTGGGTCAGTGCGCCACGTGACAGCCTCGATCGCCCCTCTGGCTGTTTGGCTGTTGATGGGGCGTGACGGGCTGCAGCAGGGGAGGAAACCACCGCTTCCCCAGCCTGGGGGGGGGGGGGGGGGCTGCTAGAGCCATGACCCCGATTGCCTCGGTTTCTTTGTTGGTTGGCAAGGAGCACGGTAACGATTGGCGCTTTGGGTTGACACGTGTGCCCGTCATGATGACTCCTGTCAGTTTTAATAGGCAGTGCAGGCGTCAGGAGATTACCTGGCCCAGCTTGTCGTTGGGTGCACACGCAGCACGATGGTTATAGTTTTCGACGACACGTGCGGTCTTTTACCTTTTCCGGCGCAAGGCCATAGGGGGAAATCCTTTCCTCTCGAAATAGGGCCCTGAATGGACCAGCATCTGTTTTTTGTTTTGCATGCATTCCTCAGAAGAAGGGAGTGTAAACTGTAGTTTCCGTAGAAACTGAAGTTTCATGCATTCCCTGGATCTACCAGCGTTTTTTGCATATGTGCAACATACACATGTGTTCCCATTTCCGCTTAGTCGGTTTTCATAATCGAGGATGAGGGTCCCACCCACCCACCCTTCGGACAGTGTCTACCCCTTGAGATGAGGGACTTCGAACTCGACCAGCGGCGCTACGAAAAGTGCTGCGGGGCCCCGAGTGGACCGGCATTTGTTTTGTTTTACATGCATTGCACAGAGGAAGGGAGTGTGAACCCAAATGTGTACGATGAAGGATGAGCGCCATGGTGACATGTGCCGTTAGAGTGGCAACCTGGGGAAGTGCCTCAGCGACAGCCTGTGAAGGGGGAGGAGCTAGAGTGGGAAGAGTCGCGTCCGTGGGACAACGGGTACTAATACTAGGAGTGGGAACTAGGAGTGGGACTGCGCCACCGGGACTATGGGAGGAATGGAACTGCGCCACCAAGGCACAACACCCTTGGGCCGAAGCAGAGGCAGAGTAGTGGCCAGAAGGCAAGAGTGGCAACCTGGGGAAATGCCTCAGCGACAGCCTGTGAAGGGGGAGGAGCCAGAGTGGGAGGAGTCGCGTCCGTGGGACAACAAGTACTAATACCAGGAGTGGGAACTAGGAGTGGGACTGCGCCACCGGGACTATGGGAGGAATGGAACTGCGCCACCAAGGCACAACACCCTTGGGCCGAAGCAGAGGCAGAGTAGTGGCCAGAAGGCAAGAGTGGCAACCTGGGGAAGTGCCTCAGCGACAGCCTGTGAAGGGGGAGGAGCCAGAGTGGGAGGAGTCGCGTCCGTGGGACAACAAGTACTAATACCAGGAGTGGGAACTAGGAGTGGGACTGCGCCACCGGGACTATGGGAGGAATGGAACTGCGCCACCAAGGCACAACACCCTTGGGCCGAAGCAGAGGCAGAGTAGTGGCCAGAAGGCAAGAGTGGCAACCTGGGGAAGTGCCTCGGCGACAGCCTGTGAAGGGGGGAGGAGCCGCGTCCGTGGGACAACGGGTACTAATACCAGGAGTGGGAACTAGGAGTGGGACTGCGCCACCGGGACTAAGGGAGGAATGGAACTGCGCCACCAAGGCACAGCACCCTTGGGCCGAAGCAGAGGCAGCGTAGTGGCCAGAAGGCAAGGGCAAGGGGCTCGGCTGCAGCAAAGGCAAGGATGGCAATGCGGAGGACGCCACCTGCAGTAATGACAATCGCCAAGCCAAGGGGCAAGACGAACGCAAAGGCCAAGGTGGCAAAGCGGTGGGCGAAGGCAAAGGCCAAGGTGGCAAAGCCGAGGACCGTGTGCTCGACGAAGGCCAAGGAAACAATGGTAGGACCAAGCTCACTTGCAAAGGGGCAACATATGCTGTTCGTCGTGCGTGTCATGCATATCACCGGCACAACCCCTCTTTGCATGGCTCTGGACCATTTGCCATGTGTTGTACACGCTGCGCGCGTTCTCTATGTGACCTCTATAGTTGAATCTAGAGTGTGGGTGCCTATCGTACATTTTGCATCCGCCTTGCAACCGACATCCAAGAAGAAGAGAGCAATGACCATGAGCAGCCAAATACCCGGGAGCCTCTGCCTACAAAGGGGGGCCCGTTGCTGACGCAACCATCGCGGCCCGGGCAGCAAGGTGTGTGAGGTGTGTGTCCTGCATGGTATTCTCGGTGCTCAACTGACATGCCTTGTTGTCATGCACATTCTGTGCATTCCCCGCATCACTTGTCGCACATTAGCAAAGCATGGCATAATTTTTTTCCGACGGGTTTTCTAAGCAAGAGCTTGGCATCTCCCTTTTAATATCCTCTAGTCAATTGTCTGCGTTGCAGGGAATGGATGCTCCATAGCCAAAGGAATATGGTGAGCAAGTTGTGCCAGCTCATCCTGGTTTCCCCCCCCCCCCCCAAAAGAACAATTAACGACAAAATACCGACTGCAAGTCACTAGGAAGTAACACCAACCATCCACAAGTCACCAAGAGGTAACAAGAACCATCTAGGAGCCTCTAGGAACCATCCACAAGCCTCTAGAAACACATGCCATAGTGGTTTTGAGAGGGACTCCTCACCGGGTAATATCTCCGGAACCACCAAAAAGGGTCCACACCTTGCGCACACTGTGTGACACACCCCATCGTGCATTCATCCTTTCCTTTCGCCATTTAGCCATTCATTGGGTCTTGTCTTACCCAACCCCATGCCTTAGAATTTTTGCCCATCCGTTTGGTGATCTTGCGTGCATGGTGATCATTAATCTGGCTTCGGTCAATTGTTGGCGTTGCTCCGACCACGCTTCTGATGGCTGGGCATCCCTAGCGATGCCGGAGGCCCGGGCTCCCAAAGTCGGTCCCACATTCGCTTCCAATTTCTAGATTTCCCCAGCAATGCAACGAGCTCGGGCACCTGAAAAAGTTAGCAAATGTCCCTAGGAAGTTTAGGTGCATTGCTCCGGTTGAATCTGGGCATGAAGGTACGGGGTTTGTCGGCGTTTGCTTGGCATGTCCCCTCCAATATGCTCCGGTCAATTGTCGGCGTTGCTTTCCGTCATGCCAAGCTTTTCGGTCATAATGCCATGCTTTGCGTTTGAGCGACATGTGATTGCTGTCACACTCATCCTGCGCGTTTTGTGCGCTTTAGAGCACCTTGCTCTTCCTTTGCAGCCTCGCCATGGCCGATTGATTGCACACCCCCTCTCTTCAACACCCTAGTCCGCACCATCCCCGTCAACCCCACTGATGTTCTGCCCATTTTTCCCGGGCCTGGAGCCGTAAGGTTGGCTCCACACCGATGAAGTGGTGGGTAGACAGGCATCCGTGCCGAAGCCCCCCCATGTTGACGGTTTAAATTTGGGGACGCGTGGTGCACTGCAACGTGTCCTCACCTATTGGGTACAACGTGCATACAGACGGTGGGGTGTAGTTCTAGGTGGTAGCACGCGCTGCAACCGTATTTATTGGGGATGCGTATTGCAACTTGTCGGTTTTCATTTCATTTTGTTCCCAGTATGATTTCGTTACCATTAGGGTTGCTGCGGGTGATTTGTTGGTAATGCCACTGGTTTGGCGAGTTTCTGCACATTCTTCAAAAAATTTGAACCTCCCACCGCTTGTGCCCTGTTGCCGCCACATGTTGCATTGTGCATCCAAATTGGTGGAAGTGATTTTTCAGTTGTGTGTGCATGTCGTACGCATCATATGCGCTGTGTAGAACGCTCGCTCTCAGACCATGTCACCGCATCGTACGAGTCGCAGATGTTGCGTGTGTCATCCATAGTCCCGCGGCTCTGCAGCACAATCTTGTCTCTGTCACACGTCATGCGTGTCATACGTGTCGTACATGTCGCACAATGTGGACTGTTTCCATTCCATTTTTCAACAACTCACAACATGCCCAAATTAGCACGAGACCTTGAGCGAGGCACAATGCAAAACCTGGGAGGGGCAAGTTGCAAGGGCCATTGTGAAGGGGGGCCAACTACGAACTCGTGGTTTATAAGAACCCCAAGGTGGGACACAAACCCCCCACCGTTGGTCCCCTTCGTCACCAACTTGTGGTTCCTGGAGGATGGACCCACACATCAGCGGAGTGGGGAGGACCTCAACCCGGTGGTGGCCGCGTACCGGGACTTCTCGCGGGCTGTGGATGGTGCGAGCTAGATGGCCCTCCAAATGCGGCAGCTTGGACGGCAAATGACATGGTGAAGTGCTGTCCGGGCATTCATGCTTAGGTATGCAACTGCAGACGCATTTGCGGCGTGCAAGTCCTTGGGGCTCATCAACTCCGGGGTGAGCATGTGGGCCTTCCAATTCGGCATCATGAAGCGGCACTACTTCAGGGATATTGGGGCTCCAGATGTGCAACCCAGCATAGTGCATGGCCCGTTGAGACGGTCCACACGCCAAATGTGTGGCCATTGCCGTGGCGGCACCACCACGTATACATGTGCGGCGTTCAGGAAAAAGTTGCACATCAAGTTGCTTTGCAGCGGCCCACAACGTGTACTTGTCATGGGCATGCGCTGAAGTGGAAGAAGAGAAGAAGATGGTGATGGAGGCAGAGGCCTGCGCCATCCCCACCCATGGGGACCGGTGCAAATCCTGTGGGACCCCGCGTAGGCTGGATACCCAACTGTGAGGATCCCCCCCCCCCTCTTCTACAAAGCTGGTTTGCACCATGGTGCAGCTTGGCAACACAATGCATGGAGAGAGTTGTGGCGGTGACCATATGCTTGTGACGGGCAATATGCAAGCTTTGTATCCGGTGCTTCATGGCCCCTCCAATAAGCAATTGTAAGCACAATGCCAACAACCTTAGCCTCTTTCCTCACCAAAACCCTTGTTTATGCAAATAAACACAAGTTTAACCCCTAGTGTATAGACTCACTAAGTTTTCGTTTTTGATTCCCTCCCCATAATGCCGGGAATGGAGGTAGCCCCGACAAAAGCACACGGACCAAAAGGGGACAAACAACCACGGAAGCGCAAGGCGGATCAAGGCGAACGTGGAGCCAAAGATGCTTCAGTCAAGGCTTGCACCAGATGGGTCGTGGGACCGTTCAAGCCGTACATGGACTCATGCGCATCATCCCAAAACATGGCAGACCTCCCTCAAGTTGGAGGAGGACATAGCTGAGAACGATGTACCGATTGGGGTGGTGGAGGCTTTGGCGAGAAGAGCCAACCTAGACGGATGAGAGAGGTTGGGCATCGTGACGGCGCTGGCGGTCTACAAGAAAAGAAAGCAGCTGGTATGCTGGGTGCTCGCCGACCCCACATGTCCATTCCTGAGTAATCTGTGCATGTGAAGGTTAGGTGTGGCTCCTGAAGGGTAGGTGTGGCTCCCAGTGCCTACAAGACTCGCCTGGTAAACGGCGTTTTTTCGCAACCCTTGTCACCAGTTAATTACTCCTCGCAACGCCCTTCAGAGTGGCTTTTCGTGGGCCAGGACCTTTGTCAGTGGTTGTGTTAGTGGACCCGGTACCTTCCTTGCTACGCGGTCTGGAGACGACACACACAATGTCATGGCGTCCTCTGGTGCAGGTCGGTGACTTTGACCGGACCTTTTTGTTATTGGACATTGCGTCCCATAGGTTGCAGGAAAATTACTTAGTTCTTCCACTCCACGGTGGAGTGGGATGGCGCCTGGGGTACGCCAGAGTGTTTTCATATTTTATGTCAGACCCCCACGCCTTATTGGGGTCATGGAGATGAGTTTTGATATGGTTCTAAGCATAGCACAGCAGAAACATACCGTGTCCTTTGGGACCAGGACCGGGATTCTTTCTTCTTCCTAACAGCGTGAGCTTCTTTGTGATGCACGGCTGGTCTTCAGATGCATATCATTCGAATACCTCCGGAAACATAGTAGCGAAGTCACCCCCGCACACTTAGAGGCTATTACCCTTGCCCCATGCACTCACTCACCCCATGCAAGGTCAGCACCAGCACCAGCACAGCACCAGGAACACTGAAGGTAGGCCACAACAGAGTTGGCGCCCCATGGGTCGCCCTTGTGATAACCAGGACCTCTCTTGCCGTGTGTAGTCCCCCCCCCCCTCCCCTCCCCTTAAGAGACATTCGATAGCCCATGGGCGAACTCAAGGCAACATTCACTGGTTTGGAAGTGCTGCAGTGCAGCAGAACATTCACGAGCTATGACCAGTTGCCTGTGACACAGGGGCGTTCGGTAGCTGAGTATCCGTTGCTTCATGGCCCCTCCCCTTGTATACCCAGAGAGAGAGAGAGAGAGAGAGAGAGGTGGCGATGACCATATGGCTGTGAAACAGGGGTATATGCGGGCTCTATCTCTGTTGCTTCATGGCCCCCGCCCCTTGTATAGGCTACGGCGTAGGGACCGTATTAATGAGCCACTTGAATTCGGTAACAAATTTAGCCGCGTAAAACATGGGTTTGGTGACCAATTTGCCAATTACATAGAGTCATGGACACATTTGTTGTGAGTGTTTGCTCACTTAAACCCACATAGCTCTGATTTTGGGGATACTTGGCCTTGTCTACGCAACCGCAGATATTGGTTGGTAATGGAACAGGAGGGCTGTACCCTGGTATACACCGATGGCTCAGTCAAGCAAGTGAAAGGGTGGTGGCAAGCTGGGTATGGGGCGTGGTTCAGCGTTAACTATCTTGGTTCCGATGGTGGAGCGACAGACTGTGAATCGAGGTGAGCTGTGAGGCGTCTTGTATGCACTCAATCACAGGAGGGTGAGTGAAAGAATGGTGGGGTATTGGATTCAGAATATGTTTTCAAAGGGATTGTAGAGCGGTCCGAAAAGTGGCACCGCCATGGCTGGAGGGTCAAGTCCAGAGAGATAGGGCACGTGGATCTGTGGGAGGAGATTTGGCTTTTGCGATAGGAGGCGGGAACGCAAGTTAAATTTGTCTGGACTCCGTCTCATGTGAAAGTTAAAGGCAGTGATGAAGTTGATGCGCTGGCTGAACACGGCAGACTCCAACACCTCAATAATAAAAGGCGAAGGTTGGAAGCGCCCGCGCCGGTGGCACAGCTGTGGGTGGATGTGGGACTGCAGCCCATGCCATCAGACCTGTCTTCCTCTGCCAGATCCATGAGAACGGGACCTTCGTCGGAGATATTGTATGGGGACTTAGGCAGGGTGAGCTCCTGGTCCAGTGTGGGGGGGGGGTCCTGTCTTCCAGTACCACATACGGAGATCCGGAGTGGGTTTCAGACTGACACAATGAAGGGTCAGGTTTCAGAATGCATGTGAGTGAGGGCGGAGCCTGAGGCAGAGGTGACGGAAGCAGCTACAGGGACAGGGTAGATCAAGAGTAACTCCTGGACGCCGAAAGATGCTGAGACCCTAGCCGCTAGATTGGGTGCATGAAGAGTACGACTAGATGGACATACAATGTGTGTCGACAGCTCCACCGCCTTGCATCAACTGTGGTCGCCATTCCTGATCTTGGCACAGCTTTTGGCAACTGAACCATGTAAATGGCACATGGTTATGTGCTTGCCGCACATGGGTTGCTACTGGTTTTTGAGGTGACCTGCTCCCTCCGAATGAACAGAATTCAGCAGTCTGACTGCCAGGGTGCAGGTGGATTGTCACAGTGCATGTCTGGACAATCACGGTGCGTGCCTGGACTGTTCTACAAGCTTTGGGCAAATCCATTGGGAAAGCAACCTCCTACCAACCAAATTCCAGCAAAATTTGTAAAAACAGACCACGGCAGCGCATACACAAAGGCGGCATCCTGTCCACGCACTTGCCCACCGGCCCACAATAATAAGCACCTGAAATGCATGTTGTTGCACTTTCCCTTGCCCGCCCTGCCCCCCCCCCCCCTCTTTTTTTTTGGTACTGTGGCAGAATCAAAGGACCCTACCACCACCAAAATGTCTGACAAGGACGGTAAGCAGCATGTTTCCATTGTTGTTGCTGGGCACGTCGATGCCGGCAAGAGCTCCCTCACCGGTCGCTTGCTGTACGACATGGGCGGTATTGATGAGCGTGTGATGGAGAAGCTGAAGAAGAAGGCCGAGGAAAACGGTAAGCCCTCCTTCGCGTTCGCCTACTACATGGACAACCAGAAGGCCGAGCAGGAGCGTGGTATCACCATCGCCTGCAACACCAAGGAGTTCTACACCAACCGCTACCACTACACCATCATTGATGCCCCTGGGCACAGGGACTTCATCAAGAACATGATCACTGGTTCCTCCCAGGCCGATGTTGCCCTGCTCCTCTGCCCTGCTGATGGTAGCAGTTTCATTGCCTCCATTGCGAAGGGTGACCACAAGACTGGTGAAGTTCCCGGACAGACCCGTAACCACGCCCGTCTGTTGAACTTGTTGGGTATCAGGCAGTTGATTGTTGGTGTCAACAAGATGGACAGCACTGTGGACAACGTTCAGTATGGCGAGAAGCGTTACGTCGAAATTTCCACCGAGGTCAAGCGTATTCTGCTCCAGGAAGGTTGGAAGAAGGATCAGATCGAGAAGGAGATCCCCGTCATCCCCATGGCTGGTTTCCATGGTGAGAACATCCTGAAGATCTCTGAGAAGATGCCATGGTGGAAGGGTGTTGACATCCAGATCCCCGGTGGTTCCGACAAGGTCAAGGTCAACTGCCTGTTGGACGCCTTGAACGACATGGTCAGTCTGCCCCCTCGTAACACCGAGGGTGCTTTCCGTGGCCCTGTCGGCAAGGTCATCACCAGCATCAAGGGTATTGAGTGCGTTGTGACCTCCCGTCTGGAGCAGGGTACCTTGGTGAAGGGTGATGAGGTGGTCTTCCTGCCCACCCACACCGCCTCCAACCCTTGCGTCGGTAAGGTGTTCTCCATTGAGATGCACCACAAGGAGCATGCCAAGGCCGGCCCTGGTGACAATGTTGGTATCTCCATGAAGGGTCTGCCCAAGGGTAACATGCCCCGTGATGGTGACATCATGGTCATGAAGAGCGACTCTGGCTTCAAGGCCTGCGAGACCTTCGTTGTGCAGGCTATGGTTTTGGATCACCCAGGCCAGATCAAGCCTGGTTACTCCCCCAACTGCTACGTCCGCACTGCGCACGCCGCCTGCCGTATGATGGCCATCAACTTCAAGGTTGGCAAGAAGTCCACGGGTGGTCAGAAGGTTGAGTCGCCCGAGTTCATCGAGAAGGGAGACATGTGCGAGTTGGTCTTCAAGCCCACCCGCCCCTTCGTTGTGGACGACTTCAAGAGGTGCGAGGGTCTGAGCCGTGTCGCCATGCTGGAGGGCAGTATTGTCTGCATGATCGGCAAGGTCGTGAAGGTCAACTTTGTTGAGGATGCCAAGGGAGGCAAGAAATAGGCAAGCTAACCGCGGCTTGGGTTTTGACCTGTGACTTAATTCTCATGTTTTCTCGTACAGCCCAACCTGTTGCGGCAGGGGAGATGTGTATGGGATTCTCGCGAAATGCATACTGTGGAGACACTCAGACTGTGGAAGGGGCCTGGGCCTTTGCTTTGTTGCTTGTGTACCAAGGGCACAGGGGCACCGGTAGTGGGCAGTTGTCAGGAGGTTCACTACCCCTCCCCCCCCCTGTTCCCCCCTCTGACAGTGCGTTGAGTGTCTCACACCAATTTGCGTTGTTGATCATTGGGATTTATGAGCATTTGAGTGGTTGCAATCCAGTAGCTCTTGGGGGGTGATTGTGTTAAACAAGGGTTGTCTTCGAAAGTTTCCACCTACACCTCCGCTTGGCTCACCTCAATTAGGTCTCACTGCCCCTCTCCCCCCTAAGAAGGTGAACAAGTATGTACATTCGGAAGTACCAACCGGCATACTCTCTCAGCCTTTACGGCACCCCCCCCCCCTTCCCTTCCCCCCCCCGTGCGCCCTTGTGAGATTTCCCCTTTTACCCTCAGTGGGGATGATTGCATGGGGGGCAGGAGTAGAGGCAGGAGACGTGCGAGGATAATGTGGGAGCTGTGTTGGTATGCTCAAACTGTGCCAAAGGGTTCCCATGAGAGCAAATTTTCAATGCTCAAGGTGCAGAAATGTGCGTGTCTGGCCCCCATAGTCCACAGTGTCAAGGACAAAACCAGAGGTGCGCGTTGTGGGTGAGCTGACCCCTGGTTCCTCTGCGGTGCAGAAATGTCATACAAGACCAGGTTGTGGCAAAGGTTGTGCCTTTTGGTAAAGCGTTGCCTGTATTGTGAAGTAGGAAGACTTAAGACAAACACGCAATGTCACACGACAGAAGGGGTTGTCTGCCATGCATTTGGCAACAGCGCACAGTGAGCCATTTTCGACTGACCCATTTTCGACTGCGAGACCCATTTTGCCCGTTTAAGTCCAACACCGCATGCAACCAGAGGTACAGTATGGCCAGGTGTCCATTTTACGTGCCAATGGACCGTTTGCCATCCCATACATTGAAAGGTTCACATTCAATTGATGGCCATTTCTTGTGCCTCAATGTTTTCGGGGTTCCCAGTTCAGGTTCCCGGAGTTACCCAGTCGTGGTTTGCGGACTGTGGTTCGTTCTGTTCAAAGAACAGTCTCAAGCACCACATGAAGTCACCGGGAAGGAAGAGACAGCTTACAAGACCCATCCCGCTCTTTTAAGGGCGAAATGGACCTCTTATGGGGTACATTGTGACGGTAAATGCAGGGCGGAACGGAGAATTGGAAAAATGCAACCTGGATAGCTGTTTGTTTTGAAGGAGTGAGGATCTGCAGCGTTGAAAGGCAATTTCTTTCCCCTGGCTGGCCCAATGGCTTCATTGAACCTCAAATGAAAACATGGCACCAAATGGAGACAACGAGCCAGCGCTTGCCATTCCCCTGGGGCAAGTGAGTCAACCTTATCCAGTGGGATCAGTGTCACCCTCGCTCAAAAAATTGCTGCTCCCTCCACTGATATGCAGCAACAGGCTACTTTCCCATTGCTTTGTCGCTTTGGGTGCGAGAAACTTGGAAACCCTTTTTTAGGACACTGAGCTTTCTGTTTTTGCCTCCAGAACAACATATTTTGCAGTTACCTGGGCACGAGTACCCCGAAGTTTTTGGATGTTTTGAAGTCAGAAGGTTTTTTGGTGCTGATGTAGGGGCAACTGGGATAGATCCAGGGGCAGGGGAATTTATGGGGAAGTGGCCAGGCCTTGGCACGGGTGATAGGTAGTACACCCCTAACCCACATGCACTCAGTTTTGTCACGCTGAATCGATCCCGGATGGATTTTGAATGGGCAGATGTAAATCTTTCCAAAGACTCATTGACAGACGGCCTGTGAAATCCCAACAAATATTTGACAAAAATGATCGTAAGAAGCAGGAAGCCTGGGGCCATTTTGGGCAGATCTATTTGTTGCTCAAAGCCACACACCGTATTTTACAAACATGGGGGAGCATAGGGATTGACTTTTGAACTTGAGGCATGGCATGCTGTCAGTTGTTGGGGATGTTTATTCTTTGCGGGCCGTGTGCATTGGGGCATGTTGGTGGACTGGTCTTCTTCTCCTAACCTCAATGTCGCTGGGCCGGGGTTTGGCTTGCTTCCCTGTCGGCTGTGGGATTGTTCTTTACCTTTTGCACTCTCGACCCACGGTATAGCAAGGATGATGAGGACGCCTCAGTGACGCTCAGTGGGGTAGTGATGGCTGTGGGGTGGTGGCGACTCAAAACACGCTGCATTTTCTGTGGACTCTGACCACTTGCCTCGGAGGGCTGGCGGCGAAGGGAGGAGGGGGTTCTACGACATATGCACCACTTTTGGTGCATTTACCTCAAAAATGCCGCCAGACCTTCCGGTGAAGGACTGAAAGGGAAAGGACGCTGATTCCTTTGAGCGTCACAAGTGGTGCAATGCTTGGGGTACAGGTCCAGGTAGAGGAAAGGGCGAGGGCTGACAGTAAGGTGGGGGATTGAGAGCAGGACACATCAACAGAGTGGCAACAATTGGGGAACTAATGGTACTGCACCCGCGACAGTGGTGTTGCCCCATCCCCATCCACTGTCGCGGTGGTGCCCCATCCACAACAGCAGAGGTGATGATGTAGACAGATGCCATGAGGTTACAAATGGATCATGCATATGCTGCACAGAATTACAAACCCAGGAACATGTAATGAATTCTGACAAACTGCAGACCGGATTGTGCTTGTCTCCATGTGCATGGTGCACCTCAGTTAGTTGTGGTAACCGACAACCGAGAGAGAATTGTAGTTGGAGGGCATAGCCCAAGCGAGCAATGTACCAATGTTGCATTGGTGTTTGTGTATCCCCTCATATACCTTGGCAACCCAGTGCTAGTGATGAATCACCCTGGCACCCTACCGGAAGACCTTTGAGTAGCCACTCCACTGATCAAAGGACCAAGACATCCTGTTAGAGGCTGATGCTGCTGACCCATGCTGGTGTCCCTCCATAATATGGTTCTCCCCCAGGCGTCTCATTGTACCTACACACAACACCAAGCACAAAAATGTAAAAGCTGCAACACAAAGCTCCTCATCTTGGCACAGCTTTTGGCAACTGAACCATGTAAATGGCACACGGTTATGTGCTTGCCGCACATGTGTGGCTACTGGTTTTTGAGGTGACCTGCTCCCTCTGAATGAACAGAATTCAGCAGTCTGACTGCCAGGGTGCAGGTGGATTGTCACAGTGCATGTCTGGACAATCACGGTGCGTGCCTGGACTGTTCTACAAGCTTTGGGCAAATCCATTGGGAAAGCAACCTCCTACCAACCAAATTCCAGCAAAATTTGTAAAAACAGACCACGGCAGCGCATACACAAAGGCGGCATCCTGTCCACGCACTTGCCCACCGGCCCACAATAATAAGCACCTGAAATGCATGTTGTTGCACTTTCCCTTGCCCGCCCTGCCCCCCCCCCCCCCTCTTTTTTTTGGTACTGTGGCAGAATCAAAGGACCCTACCACCACCAAAATGTCTGACAAGGACGGTAAGCAGCATGTTTCCATTGTTGTTGCTGGGCACGTCGATGCCGGCAAGAGCTCCCTCACCGGTCGCTTGCTGTACGACATGGGCGGTATTGATGAGCGTGTGATGGAGAAGCTGAAGAAGAAGGCCGAGGAAAACGGTAAGCCCTCCTTCGCGTTCGCCTACTACATGGACAACCAGAAGGCCGAGCAGGAGCGTGGTATCACCATCGCCTGCAACACCAAGGAGTTCTACACCAACCGCTACCACTACACCATCATTGATGCCCCTGGGCACAGGGACTTCATCAAGAACATGATCACTGGTTCCTCCCAGGCCGATGTTGCCCTGCTCCTCTGCCCTGCTGATGGTAGCAGTTTCATTGCCTCCATTGCGAAGGGTGACCACAAGACTGGTGAAGTTCCCGGACAGACCCGTAACCACGCCCGTCTGTTGAACTTGTTGGGTATCAGGCAGTTGATTGTTGGTGTCAACAAGATGGACAGCACTGTGGACAACGTTCAGTATGGCGAGAAGCGTTACGTCGAAATTTCCACCGAGGTCAAGCGTATTCTGCTCCAGGAAGGTTGGAAGAAGGATCAGATCGAGAAGGAGATCCCCGTCATCCCCATGGCTGGTTTCCATGGTGAGAACATCCTGAAGATCTCTGAGAAGATGCCATGGTGGAAGGGTGTTGACATCCAGATCCCCGGTGGTTCCGACAAGGTCAAGGTCAACTGCCTGTTGGACGCCTTGAACGACATGGTCAGTCTGCCCCCTCGTAACACCGAGGGTGCTTTCCGTGGCCCTGTCGGCAAGGTCATCACCAGCATCAAGGGTATTGAGTGCGTTGTGACCTCCCGTCTGGAGCAGGGTACCTTGGTGAAGGGTGATGAAGTTGTCTTCCTGCCCACCCACACCGCCTCCAACCCTTGCGTCGGTAAGGTGTTCTCCATTGAGATGCACCACAAGGAGCATGCCAAGGCCGGCCCTGGTGACAATGTTGGTATCTCCATGAAGGGTCTGCCCAAGGGTAACATGCCCCGTGATGGTGACATCATGGTCATGAAGAGCGACTCTGGCTTCAAGGCCTGCGAGACCTTCGTTGTGCAGGCTATGGTTTTGGATCACCCAGGCCAGATCAAGCCTGGTTACTCCCCCAACTGCTACGTCCGCACTGCGCACGCCGCCTGCCGTATGATGGCCATCAACTTCAAGGTTGGCAAGAAGTCCACGGGTGGTCAGAAGGTTGAGTCGCCCGAGTTCATCGAGAAGGGAGACATGTGCGAGTTGGTCTTCAAGCCCACCCGCCCCTTCGTTGTGGACGACTTCAAGAGGTGCGAGGGTCTGAGCCGTGTCGCCATGCTGGAGGGCAGTATTGTCTGCATGATCGGCAAGGTCGTGAAGGTCAACTTTGTTGAGGATGCCAAGGGAGGCAAGAAATAGGCAAGCTAACCGCGGCTTGGGTTTTGACCTGTGACTTAATTCTCATGTTTTCTCGTACAGCCCAACCTGTTGCGGCAGGGGAGATGTGTATGGGATTCTCGCGAAATGCATACTGTGGAGACACTCAGACTGTGGAAGGGGCCTGGGCCTTTGCTTTGTTGCTTGTGTACCAAGGGCACAGGGGCACCGGTAGTGGGCAGTTGTCAGGAGGTTCACTACCCCTCCCCCCCCCTGTTCCCCCCTCTGACAGTGCGTTGAGTGTCTCACACCAATTTGCGTTGTTGATCATTGGGATTTATGAGCATTTGAGTGGTTGCAATCCAGTAGCTCTTGGGGGGTGATTGTGTTAAACAAGGGTTGTCTTCGAAAGTTTCCACCTACACCTCCGCTTGGCTCACCTCAATTAGGTCTCACTGCCCCTCTCCCCCCTAAGAAGGTGAACAAGTATGTACATTCGGAAGTACCAACCGGCATACTCTCTCAGCCTTTACGGCACCCCCCCCCCCCTTCCCTTCCCCCCCCCCGTGCGCCCTTGTGAGATTTCCCCTTTTACCCTCAGTGGGGATGATTGCATGGGGGGCAGGAGTAGAGGCAGGAGACGTGCGAGGATAATGTGGGAGCTGTGTTGGTATGCTCAAACTGTGCCAAAGGGTTCCCATGAGAGCAAATTTTCAATGCTCAAGGTGCAGAAATGTGCGTGTCTGGCCCCCATAGTCCACAGTGTCAAGGACAAAACCAGAGGTGCGCGTTGTGGGTGAGCTGACCCCTGGTTCCTCTGCGGTGCAGAAATGTCATACAAGACCAGGTTGTGGCAAAGGTTGTGCCTTTTGGTAAAGCGTTGCCTGTATTGTGAAGTAGGAAGACTTAAGACAAACACGCAATGTCACACGACAGAAGGGGTTGTCTGCCATGCATTTGGCAACAGCGCACAGTGAGCCATTTTCGACTGACCCATTTTCGACTGCGAGACCCATTTTGCCCGTTTAAGTCCAACACCGCATGCAACCAGAGGTACAGTATGGCCAGGTGTCCATTTTACGTGCCAATGGACCGTTTGCCATCCCATACATTGAAAGGTTCACATTCAATTGATGGCCATTTCTTGTGCCTCAATGTTTTCGGGGTTCCCAGTTCAGGTTCCCGGAGTTACCCAGTCGTGGTTTGCGGACTGTGGTTCGTTCTGTTCAAAGAACAGTCTCAAGCACCACATGAAGTCACCGGGAAGGAAGAGACAGCTTACAAGACCCATCCCGCTCTTTTAAGGGCGAAATGGACCTCTTATGGGGTACATTGTGACGGTAAATGCAGGGCGGAACGGAGAATTGGAAAAATGCAACCTGGATAGCTGTTTGTTTTGAAGGAGTGAGGATCTGCAGCGTTGAAAGGCAATTTCTTTCCCCTGGCTGGCCCAATGGCTTCATTGAACCTCAAATGAAAACATGGCACCAAATGGAGACAACGAGCCAGCGCTTGCCATTCCCCTGGGGCAAGTGAGTCAACCTTATCCAGTGGGATCAGTGTCACCCTCGCTCAAAAAATTGCTGCTCCCTCCACTGATATGCAGCAACAGGCTACTTTCCCATTGCTTTGTCGCTTTGGGTGCGAGAAACTTGGAAACCCTTTTTTAGGACACTGAGCTTTCTGTTTTTGCCTCCAGAACAACATATTTTGCAGTTACCTGGGCACGAGTACCCCGAAGTTTTTGGATGTTTTGAAGTCAGAAGGTTTTTTGGTGCTGATGTAGGGGCAACTGGGATAGATCCAGGGGCAGGGGAATTTATGGGGAAGTGGCCAGGCCTTGGCACGGGTGATAGGTAGTACACCCCTAACCCACATGCACTCAGTTTTGTCACGCTGAATCGATCCCGGATGGATTTTGAATGGGCAGATGTAAATCTTTCCAAAGACTCATTGACAGACGGCCTGTGAAATCCCAACAAATATTTGACAAAAATGATCGTAAGAAGCAGGAAGCCTGGGGCCATTTTGGGCAGATCTATTTGTTGCTCAAAGCCACACACCGTATTTTACAAACATGGGGGAGCATAGGGATTGACTTTTGAACTTGAGGCATGGCATGCTGTCAGTTGTTGGGGATGTTTATTCTTTGCGGGCCGTGTGCATTGGGGCATGTTGGTGGACTGGTCTTCTTCTCCTAACCTCAATGTCGCTGGGCCGGGGTTTGGCTTGCTTCCCTGTCGGCTGTGGGATTGTTCTTTACCTTTTGCACTCTCGACCCACGGTATAGCAAGGATGATGAGGACGCCTCAGTGACGCTCAGTGGGGTAGTGATGGCTGTGGGGTGGTGGCGACTCAAAACACGCTGCATTTTCTGTGGACTCTGACCACTTGCCTCGGAGGGCTGGCGGCGAAGGGAGGAGGGGGTTCTACGACATATGCACCACTTTTGGTGCATTTACCTCAAAAATGCCGCCAGACCTTCCGGTGAAGGACTGAAAGGGAAAGGACGCTGATTCCTTTGAGCGTCACAAGTGGTGCAATGCTTGGGGTACAGGTCCAGGTAGAGGAAAGGGCGAGGGCTGACAGTAAGGTGGGGGATTGAGAGCAGGACACATCAACAGAGTGGCAACAATTGGGGAACTAATGGTACTGCACCCGCGACAGTGGTGTTGCCCCATCCCCATCCACTGTCGCGGTGGTGCCCCATCCACAACAGCAGAGGTGATGATGTAGACAGATGCCATGAGGTTACAAATGGATCATGCATATGCTGCACAGAATTACAAACCCAGGAACATGTAATGAATTCTGACAAACTGCAGACCGGATTGTGCTTGTCTCCATGTGCATGGTGCACCTCAGTTAGTTGTGGTAACCGACAACCGAGAGAGAATTGTAGTTGGAGGGCATAGCCCAAGCGAGCAATGTACCAATGTTGCATTGGTGTTTGTGTATCCCCTCATATACCTTGGCAACCCAGTGCTAGTGATGAATCACCCTGGCACCCTACCAGAAGACCTTTGAGTAGCCACTCCACTGATCAAAGGACCAAGACATCCTGTTAGAGGCTGATGCTGCTGACCCATGCTGGTGTCCCTCCATAATATGGTTCTCCCCCAGGCGTCTCATTGTACCTACACACAACACCAAGCACAAAAATGTAAAAGCTGCAACACAAAGCTCCTCATCTTGGCACAGCTTTTGGCAACTGAACCATGTAAATGGCACACGGTTATGTGCTTGCCGCACATGTGTGGCTACTGGTTTTTGAGGTGACCTGCTCCCTCTGAATGAACAGAATTCAGCAGTCTGACTGCCAGGGTGCAGGTGGATTGTCACAGTGCATGTCTGGACAATCACGGTGCGTGCCTGGACTGTTCTACAAGCTTTGGGCAAATCCATTGGGAAAGCAACCTCCTACCAACCAAATTCCAGCAAAATTTGTAAAAACAGACCACGGCAGCGCATACACAAAGGCGGCATCCTGTCCACGCACTTGCCCACCGGCCCACAATAATAAGCACCTGAAATGCATGTTGTTGCACTTTCCCTTGCCCGCCCTGCCCCCCCCCCCCCCCCTTTTTTTTTGGTACTGTGGCAGAATCAAAGGACCCTACCACCACCAAAATGTCTGACAAGGACGGTAAGCAGCATGTTTCCATTGTTGTTGCTGGGCACGTCGATGCCGGCAAGAGCTCCCTCACCGGTCGCTTGCTGTACGACATGGGCGGTATTGATGAGCGTGTGATGGAGAAGCTGAAGAAGAAGGCCGAGGAAAACGGTAAGCCCTCCTTCGCGTTCGCCTACTACATGGACAACCAGAAGGCCGAGCAGGAGCGTGGTATCACCATCGCCTGCAACACCAAGGAGTTCTACACCAACCGCTACCACTACACCATCATTGATGCCCCTGGGCACAGGGACTTCATCAAGAACATGATCACTGGTTCCTCCCAGGCCGATGTTGCCCTGCTCCTCTGCCCTGCTGATGGTAGCAGTTTCATTGCCTCCATTGCGAAGGGTGACCACAAGACTGGTGAAGTTCCCGGACAGACCCGTAACCACGCCCGTCTGTTGAACTTGTTGGGTATCAGGCAGTTGATTGTTGGTGTCAACAAGATGGACAGCACTGTGGACAACGTTCAGTATGGCGAGAAGCGTTACGTCGAAATTTCCACCGAGGTCAAGCGTATTCTGCTCCAGGAAGGTTGGAAGAAGGATCAGATCGAGAAGGAGATCCCCGTCATCCCCATGGCTGGTTTCCATGGTGAGAACATCCTGAAGATCTCTGAGAAGATGCCATGGTGGAAGGGTGTTGACATCCAGATCCCCGGTGGTTCCGACAAGGTCAAGGTCAACTGCCTGTTGGACGCCTTGAACGACATGGTCAGTCTGCCCCCTCGTAACACCGAGGGTGCTTTCCGTGGCCCTGTCGGCAAGGTCATCACCAGCATCAAGGGTATTGAGTGCGTTGTGACCTCCCGTCTGGAGCAGGGTACCTTGGTGAAGGGTGATGAGGTGGTCTTCCTGCCCACCCACACCGCCTCCAACCCTTGCGTCGGTAAGGTGTTCTCCATTGAGATGCACCACAAGGAGCATGCCAAGGCCGGCCCTGGTGACAATGTTGGTATCTCCATGAAGGGTCTGCCCAAGGGTAACATGCCCCGTGATGGTGACATCATGGTCATGAAGAGCGACTCTGGCTTCAAGGCCTGCGAGACCTTCGTTGTGCAGGCTATGGTTTTGGATCACCCAGGCCAGATCAAGCCTGGTTACTCCCCCAACTGCTACGTCCGCACTGCGCACGCCGCCTGCCGTATGATGGCCATCAACTTCAAGGTTGGCAAGAAGTCCACGGGTGGTCAGAAGGTTGAGTCGCCCGAGTTCATCGAGAAGGGAGACATGTGCGAGTTGGTCTTCAAGCCCACCCGCCCCTTCGTTGTGGACGACTTCAAGAGGTGCGAGGGTCTGAGCCGTGTCGCCATGCTGGAGGGCAGTATTGTCTGCATGATCGGCAAGGTCGTGAAGGTCAACTTTGTTGAGGATGCCAAGGGAGGCAAGAAATAGGCAAGCTAACCGCGGCTTGGGTTTTGACCTGTGACTTAATTCTCATGTTTTCTCGTACAGCCCAACCTGTTGCGGCAGGGGAGATGTGTATGGGATTCTCGCGAAATGCATACTGTGGAGACACTCAGACTGTGGAAGGGGCCTGGGCCTTTGCTTTGTTGCTTGTGTACCAAGGGCACAGGGGCACCGGTAGTGGGCAGTTGTCAGGAGGTTCACTACCCCTCCCCCCCCCTGTTCCCCCCTCTGACAGTGCGTTGAGTGTCTCACACCAATTTGCGTTGTTGATCATTGGGATTTATGAGCATTTGAGTGGTTGCAATCCAGTAGCTCTTGGGGGGTGATTGTGTTAAACAAGGGTTGTCTTCGAAAGTTTCCACCTACACCTCCGCTTGGCTCACCTCAATTAGGTCTCACTGCCCCTCTCCCCCCTAAGAAGGTGAACAAGTATGTACATTCGGAAGTACCAACCGGCATACTCTCTCAGCCTTTACGGCACCCCCCCCCCCCCCTTCCCTTCCCCCCCCCCGTGCGCCCTTGTGAGATTTCCCCTTTTACCCTCAGTGGGGATGATTGCATGGGGGGCAGGAGTAGAGGCAGGAGACGTGCGAGGATAATGTGGGAGCTGTGTTGGTATGCTCAAACTGTGCCAAAGGGTCGCTGCAAACAGCAAAGGGCAGCACCGCACCACACAGCACCACGGCACACCATAGGACAGTGCACGACACCTCGAGGAAAAACAAACAGTACAGCACGACGCAACATGGCACACCACTGCAAAATGTGACCCAAGAAGGCCAGTGCAGCATAGCAAAGCACAACGCACAACACAGCACGGCACAACAGGACCGCAATTGGAGACCCAAAGCAGCAAAAGAAACAAAAGCGGGGAGGGGGGGGGGGGGGGGGGGGGGGGGGGGGCACAACACGAGCCTTAGAGCGGCAGGGCCAAGGCACCTGTGGCCGGAACCTCACGAAGGCTAGAGCCAAAGGGGGCGCAGGACGGAGATCGAAAAACAGAAGTTGGACAGCAAGGGAGCAACAACACGCAAACGGGAAGGGGGTGAAGACGGCCTTGAGGGGGATACAACAAAAAAAGCAGGAGAACAAAACAAAAAGAGCAACCAGAGACCGCGCGGCGGTAAGGCCCAGGGCACCAAGGCCGGGAAACACAAGAACCCAGAGCCAACGGGGGCGCATGAGACGGACTGCAATGGGGAAGCAAGACAGCAAGGAAGCCAGAGCAAGGGCGGGGCAAAAGGGCCCGGAGGAGGCCGAAAAACAACAACAACAGCCAAGACAACTAGGACCGCCACAAGAGTGGTGAGGCGCACCAAAACGCGCCCGGGAGGCCGGCCCGCTTGGCCCGGCCTGGACACACACGCATGCACACGCGTGCACGGGACCCGGGCGTGGCACCCAACGACCGGCAGGGCAAGGTGACGGCGTCTACACAAAACAGCCCCGGAGCGCCGGTTGACAACCCCGTCGCAAGGCTGAGTGCACGAGCAACTAGACGCGTGAGTGACCGGGTCCACACACGCAAAAAGACCAGAGCGCATGCAGCCCCAAGACTGCAGCCTGAGGGACCCGCTATGGACAACCCAACAGGGAGGCCCCGTACGGGTACAACGTGGAGCGAGCCAAAAGCTCCCGCCGCGGGGGGCTAGCGGTTGGCAACAAGAGCCCGGTTTTCGGCCGGCTTCCACGTGCCTCGTGCAGCCGCCCAGTAAGACCAGGGGAGTGGAGCACCCGGTAGGGGAAGGCACCACAGTGACGGGAAATCCCACCAAAGCGGGGCCACGAGGCATGCTAGAGAGGCACGCTCCCGGCCACAACCACGGCACAACACCAGGTGCCAAGTGTCAATGGCCACGGGGTGCCGCGAACCCAGGAAATGCGACCGACAACCCAGAGCACGCAAGATGCGCAAAGAGACACGAAGGGCGCGCAGAGCCACACCACGGGGCCACAAGCCGGGATAGAGGCCGACAAAAAGGCACACCACATAGGCGGCAAGCCCCAGCCAAGAGAGGCTGGGAAATGCGGTTGACTTCAGTGACTTCAGTGATAGCCACACCGTTTGTTTTCTTCCCAAGTCGCTGTCCCTGTTTTTTCAAGGTCTGCTTTACCTATGAGACCGTTTTTGGGTCCTGCTTGGGTACTCAAGCCCACTTCTGCCTGTTGTCAACGCTCCACCTTTGTGTTGGGTCTTGTGGGGGGGTGTGTGATGGGCATGAGCACCCGCAGCCACATGAATACATACACTGCATGCACGACAGTGGCTATGGTAAGATAGATTTTATGTATATATATATATATATATATATATATATATATATTTGCGTGAAGTGTTGTTCATTTGAATTATCATTGTCAATATTTCAGACATGACATGCATTGCTTTGCACTGTAGGCCATCATGTGAAGGAGATTACTTTGTGTCTGAAATCGGAATCTCTACTTCGTCTTCTTGCTGCGCACTGATATTGAGATTGTCGGACGCCCTCATGCCACCCCCACAGCGCGCAACGCCAGCTCGCAAGAGTGTGCGCTGTGGGGTTGGTAACGGGCCCCCACACCCGCACCCTCCACGGCCATGGAAAAAGGGCAGCGTGTCCGGCGGCACGCCCGAAGGACGAGCGGTCGGAGGAGGGCAACTGCGTGAACACAGACACTCCTGACATGGGCAACAGGAGCCCCCCCCCCCCCCGGGGCAACCTCCTGCCATCCCCGCGCTGCGCTATGTCCGAAAGGGCATGTGGGGCAAGGCGCCAATGCACCGCATCCACAGCCAGTGGGCAGCGGACCCCGACTGCCCGCCCGAAGGACGGCCAGCCAGGAGAGGGAGAGTGCCTAAGCCCAGACATTCCTCACGGAGGCCCGAGCCCCCCCCCCCCCCCCCTAGGCGCCCTCATGCCATTCCCACGGCGCGCAACGCCAGCTCGCAAGAATGTGCGCTATGGGGTCGGTGACGGGCCCCCACACCTTCACCCCCCGCGCCCAAAGAACAAGGGCAGCGGGCCCGGGTTGCACGCCCGAAGGACGGGCGGTCGCGTGACAGTGAGTGCTTGAACATAGACATCCCTCACCTGGGCAAGAGCAGCCTCAGCCCGGGCTACTTCCTGCCATCTTCGCGGCGCGCTATGTCCGAAAGGGCATGCAAACCAAAGGGCCATTGCCGGGCCACACGGCCGCGCGCCGCACCTGCAGCCAATGCACAGGGGACCCCGATTGCCCGCCCGAGGGACAAGCAGCCAGGGAAGGGTGACTGCCTGAACTCAGACACCCTCAAAGAGGCACGAGCCCCCCCCCCCCCGACGCCCTCCTACCACCCCCACAACGCGCCATGCCAGCTCGCAACAACGTGCGCTGTGCGATCCGTGAGGGGCCCCCTAACCCGCACCCTTTGCGTCCAAAGAAGAGGGGCAGCGGGCCCCGGCTGTACGCTCAAAGGACGGGCGGTCGGGGGAGGGCGAGTGCCTAAACATAGACACCCCTCACCTGAGCCCGAGGAGCCCTACCCCGGGAAACCTCCACACACCCCTGCGGCACATTGCATCCGAAAGGGCATGCAAGCTCAGGGCCAAATGCAGGGCCCCAACGCCCGCGCGCCGCACCCATAGGCAGTGGCGGTCCCACCCCCACACGGCCAACCGACTACAGGCGCAACCCGACGGGTGCATGCCAACGGGAGACAAGAAGGGAGGCGCGGGGACCGCCCTCACCGGCCCGACATAGGGCAAGCAGAGCAACGGACCCGAGCACGAAACGCGGAGGGGCAGGAACCACTTGGAATGGCCCTAACAGCACCCTCCAAGGGGACCTCGCGAAGTGCACCCGCGACAGAACAGGGGGGGGAGAAGACACGGACACCGCGAGAGCACGAGTGCCCAAGCACACAACGGGCACGCGGCGTGCACCAGAAGGCTCAACGGGACCAACCTTGCGGAAGGCAAAGACCACATGGAATGGCGTACCAACACGCGAGGACAAGGGACACCCGGACGGGGCAACCCGCTACACGCACCGCGAGGGACGCGAGGCAGGGACAACAAGTGGGTGGGCGGCGAGAAGTGGCATCGGCCCCGCCCCGCCGACCTCCTGGGAGCGCCGCTCAAACAGCAGCACGGCACTGCACCCGCCAAGGCAGAAGTGGTGCAAAGCGCCACGCACTAGCCCTGTAGCTAGGCAGCCTCCGCGCCAGCCCTGGGGGTCCTACTGGCGACAAGCCCGTAGCACGGGCCCCGCAACGCTGGCACCCTGGGCGACCATGCATTAGGGGGGCAATGTGGTAGGTAAGCGCCGGCAATCTAGTTGCTAAGAGGCACGCCGACCGGGCGTGGGGAAACGGAAAAGCCGGGGGGGGGACAGGGCTCTGAGCCCCGTGAGCCAGGGGGACTCCGCCACCAGGCAGCAGCTGTGCTTTGAAGGGCCCCCCACTAGGCACCGGTGGGGAGGATATTACGTGGCCCAAACAGGTAGCCCCCCCGGGTCGGAAAGGCGTCTAGTAGCCGAAGCCTCAAACCTCAAGCCTCAAACTTCATGTGTCACTCAACGTCATGCAAAGGGGCAATAAAGCTGTCACCAATCGGTGTCTTTTTTTCACCATACATCTGTCATCCAATGGGACATCTGCACCAGATGCTCAATTCCGTTGCACATGCGAGTGGTGTCGGCAGTAGATTGCGTTAGTGTTTCAGGAATGGGATATGCAGTTCATTGGCGCCTGTCTTTTGACCCACTGACCACCACTCTCTAGGTCTTAGAGTATGACCAAGATGGCTTGCTGTTGCATGTATGTGCTTTCCCCACTCCGCGGTGCATCGTGACATATTTTGCATCGGGATACATCTGCGACAGCGGTCCTGAAGTTAGGGGCCGTGGTTTGATTATCAAAAGGTTAATAAGTTTTCATACTAAGGAGTACCTTCACCTTATGGTGAAAAGTCCATTTGTGGGTGTCCCTTCCACTTGTACAGAAGGTGCCCTGTGGCAACATTGATGCAATTCATATTTCATTCCCAAACTATACCTCTTAGGGTTAGTTTATGACCGTGGTCTGACCATGAGCTGCTTTGCTGTTTTTCAACAAAAGTAGAATTACCTAAGGCATTTCTAGGATGTTTTGCAATGAAACGACTTCATAAACAACATGGAAGATGGACGTAAAACAGACATTCCTCGGCACCCGAGGCCCAGTTACGACATTTTGCATCAAGAAATAAATGTTGTCAAAATGACACGGCGACTATCAGCGACAATTGCGGCGCCAATTGTAACTACTTTGAAGGTTTTTGGATTGTGCCTCCTAGCTATCCGGGTGGGGGCTCCATTTCTTGTTTTTTACTTTGAAGGTTCAATGAACCTTCAAATACACTGAAACTTTCTAAAATAGATAGAAGCTTGTAAAAGTACCTACAAATAAAGGCATGTGAAGCTATTCTTGGATGCCGCAGATTCCTTACCAGCGACAGTGAAACGCGACACCTTTCTGCTGCATTTTTACCTAAGGTAAGGTTAAGTTGGACTTGCAAGTTGATGTTGCACTTGGACATCAACTTGCTCGTTGCCATACACGTCACAAATCTTGCATTCAAGCCCTATCGCCGGCACAAAAAGAACCTGTAGACGCCGTTGACAACGGGAGAGGTGAGCTGGAGAGCCTACAACTGGTATGGGATGTCCTATTCTACTAAGGTTGAAGAGCAAGATGGCCATTGTTCTGCATTCAGTGATGTAAGCGACCATAGTCACTGATGGGATGAAGCCACACTCTCCGAATTCGATGAGATCACAGCCCACTTCGCGTGAACCAGTTCCTCGGCTCGCAACAGCGAGGATCAAAGGCCCTTGCATACCCAAGGAGGCCTGCAATAAGATGAACATGGAGAACGGTATTGGGGGGCCACGGTATGATGGCCCAAACAGCCAAAGATATCCTATAGGCTTTGGTGACCTGAGCTGCAGCAACCGCAGCAATGGACGCTTGAGGGCTGCACAAGCACGAAGGCTACGGCGATGACGCCTTGCCTTGCCACAACTGCGAGCCGTTCAAGCCGAATTGGATGGCATAAAAATTTCAAGTGGCAATAGTGTACATTCTTATTGGATTTCGTTTCTAATCTATGCCCATGCATACAGTGGCCCAAGTATAGATATGCTTTGAATTAGGAGTATATATTGTACCTTAGCGTGTTCACTGGCAATCTGCCTTCTCTTTTGTTGTACTTTACTGCATATGTTAGCTTAAGCTTTTAAAGGATTACAATTACACAAACTGAATCTAATTAAATTATCCACGGTCGTGTGCTTGTGTTGCTCGGTCTAGGAGGATGTTTTTTTTTTGTCAAAATGTGTTTCTTCCTTAGGGTACTGAGGTGACTTGAAACAGTTTTTCTCGGCAATTAAACATGGGCATTTTTACCACTGGACGTTTCTCTAACCAAAAGTCATAGCAACCTTCTAAGGAGGGGGGTGATGTGTATGGAGGTCTTTGCAAAAAGGCGTCACTGTTTCACTGTTGCCAACAGGCAATGTGCAGCATCCAAGAATAGCTGTACATGGCTTTATTTGTAGTTATTTTCATATCTTTTTTTCGTTCTTAGAACGTTTTAGTGCATTTGAAATTTCATTGAACCTTCAAAGTAATTGGAAGGAGTGCCTCAACTATCGTCAACACTTGTTGGTGTCATTTTGATGACATCTTTTCTTTTGATGAAAAATTCGGTATGGGCCTCTAGTGCCCATGATGGTCTGTTTTAGGTCAATTTCTAATGTTTTTTTCTGACTTTTGTTATGGTGAATTATCCCCAAAATGCCTTAGTAATTGTATTTCTGCTCACAATCAGCACAGCAGCTCAGGGTCAGATCTGCATTTCTCTTTCTGAATGGTTGTTGGTAAAATTTCCCTTGGCTCTTTTCAATAGCAGACAATGCAGTGAATTCCAGGAGTGATCTCTCACTTGAGTAGTGACAATTCAATGTATCAACAAAACACCAACCAAAAAGGTTGCAAGAAGAATGGTACAAAAGCCTCGTTGAACCTTACAAATTGATATAAAAACATTTGTAAATCATGCAAAAGCTCCTTTTATATCAATGTCATAGATTAGGAACATCCCATGCTGAAATGGATTTATCGCTTTTAGGAAAATTGCATGGATGGCATCCGGGAATCGAACCTAGGATTTTGCAATGCAAATCCCATGTTCCGCCAATTATGATAACACATCCGGCTGATAAATTTTCATCTCAATTAATTATAGATCAACAGACAAGATCGTTTGAACTCAGAAAATATCCGTCTTTTCTTTTTCTGCCCCAACAGAACAATGTCCAGATCCACAGCGATCATGCATGACAGATCGATCAGCGATTACGACAAGGTCCTTACCAAGTCTGAACCAAGAAGACGATAAACAGGTACTCTCATGCTCATGGTAGAACTGCATTGTTGAGGGAGTTATAGAATATAGAACTGTAGCCAGACTTTGTCAGTGCATCTGCGAGTTGATCTTGCGTAGCCACCCATTCAAGATTGGTAATTTCTCCAGACCTTATAGCATCACGAATCACCGCAAGCTCAATGAGAAGTCTCTTCTCAGAGACAGCCTTGTGCAGATAGACGTGGTCGAATAGTGAAGCACAGTCAGTGCGTAGCGTAACAGGGACTCGCATCTTCATAATCTGAGTAACGACATTGAGCATCAAGAACATGTCATCCAAGCAGGCTGAACAAGCAAGGGTTCCCCAGCAAAGGTGGACTTTACGACTCTGCGCAGGGTACGGCTTTTCCAGTTGATCAGACAGAAGCGCTCCTTCTTGTCTTCACCGACACTTGCGATAGTCCACAGCCAGCCACCAACAGTTTTCCCTTCTTCCCCATTGCCCCATGACGAGTCATGGTATCCAATACGACGAACAGGTCCACTCAACTTGGGAAATCTGATGAATAGTGATCTCTTCCTCATGTGCTGCAAGGTCTTGTTCGCTTGAAGCGCATCCGAGGCTGTAGGTTTGCTTGATCGTTGTGAGAGACGGCACACGCTATAAGAGAAGTCAGGTCTCGTTTGCCCGGTACACCAGGACAAAGCTCCAATCAAGCCGCGGTACAAAGTGGTCTCTTTCGCGTTTAGTAGTCTTCCACGATCTGTAGAATCCTCCAGAGGTAGGTAGGTAGGTGCACTCGGTCGTGGAGAGGCGCCCCATGGTTCTCGCTGGCGTTGCCGCTGTGACGAACAGGAAGAGGCTCCGCGCTTGAAGAGGGGAGGCGGCTTAAATCCCGCTAGACCTGATTGGTGGCCCCCAACAAAGCGGCCCCGGGCAACACCGGGAGGGCTGATCGCCGCCAGCGTGACGTGCTTGTCTCGCCGGGAGGACGTGCCCCCGTGCTTGCGCACGTCCCCTCCTTTGGGCGGAACCCTAGAGGTTCACCGGACTTCCTGGCATATCCCGTTCCTAAGGCATGCATGCATGTTCTTGGTACTGGGTTTCCGGGGCGCTTGGGTGTCGCACGCTCCGCCTCGAGTCCCAAAGCAGCGCAGGCCTTAGGATGCAGCCTTACCCCCGGTCTCCGGATCTCGTTTGGCGGGGTCACCTGCATGGCACGGGCTGCCTCATTGCCCGGGCTATGGACACTGGGTTTCCTACTGTTGTGTGGCGTTTGTGCTTGGGTCCGGGTTATGCTTGGGTGTGGGTTTCGGTAACCCCGCCAGCCCTGGCTGGGGTCTTGGGTGGGTGTGTTTGGGTACGGTTTGCGGTTTCGCCCCTCTTTCCCCCGCTGGGGTTCGTGGTGTTTTCGGTTGAGCTTGGGTTTCGGCCTGCACCCCACCTGTCTTGGTTTGGGTTTTGGGACGTGCGTGGCTGTGTGCGCGCTCCTCCTGTTCCCCGCCGTTCCCGGTTCTGGTGTGCGGTGTGGGCGTATGTGTTGGGGTCCGGGTTTCCGCTGCGCCCCGCCTATCCTTTGGGAGGTGGTGGGGTTTGTGTGTGCTTGTGTGCCCGTCCTGCGTGGTCTCCGGCACCTCCTGCTTGGGGGCGCAGTGTGGGGGTGTGTGGTTGGGCCTGGGTTGCTGCCGTGCCCCGCCACTCCTGGCTGGGGTGTTGCGGCGTGTGTGTGTGTGTGTGTGCGCGCCCCGCTTGTACCCCGCTTCTCTCGGGGTGGGGTTTGCTGTGTGGGCGTGTGTGCTGGGCTCGGGTTTCGGCTGCGCCCCGTCCCTCTTGGTTGGGTTGTTAGGGTGCGCGTGCGGTCGTGCGTGTGCCCCGCTTGCCCCCGCCCTTCCCGGGGGGCCGCCTGTGGCGCGGGGGTGTGCGGGTGTTTGCTGTTGGTGGGGTTTGCCCCCCCCCCCTCCACTTTGGTTTTTTTTTTGGGGGGGGCTGTGTGGTGTCGGTCGCTGGTTGTCCCGGTCTTTGGTCTCGTGGTCTCTGTCCCCCCATCCCTTCTCTTCCGGGCCGCGTTGTTTGCTGTTTTTTTTTTTCGCGTAGTGTGTGTCCGCGTGTTTTGGGTGTCCCTTCTCCCGTTGGGCCGCTGCCCTCGGCTCGGTGTTGCCGGTTTTGGCTCGGTGGTCCCTCGGCGCCCCTTTGGGGGGTCCTGTCTTCGGTGCCGTCTGGGTGGGGGTTTGGCCGCCTCTTGTGGTGTTTGTTGGCGGTGTGGTGGCTGTGAGCCGTTCTCGCCCCCCCCCCCCCCCCCGTGTTTTTTTTTCGGGGGGGGGGTCTGCCTGTTCCTCCCTCTGCCTTCCCTGGGCTGGCGCACGCACTGGTCGGCATTCAGTGTGGTCTTCCGGGTTGCTGTAGGTGGTTGTGTTTGTCCTGGCCGTGCCCCGGTACCATGGGTCGGGTGGGTTATGTACACGTTGGGCTCGGCGCCCCTTCCTGCCGGGTTAGGTTCTGGCTCTGCCGGGTGGGCAGGGGCGCCAGGCGGCTTCGTGTGGCCCTGGGTTAGCCGTGTCCTTTCGTCTCCGCGGTGCCGGTTTTAACTTTCTGGCGGCGGCTTAAGTCGGTTGACCGCCACCGTTGTTGCCGGGCGTGCGATGGCCCTTTGCCGGTGTGTGGCGGGCTGGTGCGGCTCCTTCCGGGGTGTGCGGCGGCTTGATTTGGTTAGACCCTTAGTTAGCGTCCCTTGCTTGGTGTTGTTGTGTGCTGTGGTGCGCCGTGCTGCGTCGTGTCGTGTTGTGACGTGCTGCATCGTGTTGGTCCGTGCTGTGTTGCGGTGCGCCCTGCTGGGCCGCGCCGTGTTGCGCCGTGCCGCGCCGTGGTGTGCCGCTCTGTGCCGCGTCGCGTCGCATCCTGCTGTGGCGTGGTGTGCTTTGGGGTGCCTTGTCGTGTTGTATTGCACTGTGGTGCGCTGCGGTGCGGTGTGCCGTGCTGCCTCGTGTTGTGCCGTGGTGGGTCGGTGGAGGTTAGTCTGGCTCGTGTCGTGGTGCGGAGTGCGGGTCGGAGCGTGGCTGGTTGGTGGCTGGGGGGTGTGGTCAGGTGTGGGTGGGTTGTTGGGTCCGTGTTGTGGGGGTCTGGGTGTGCCGCTCGGGCTGTTGGGTTCGGTACATGTCCGTGGGGTTGCCCTCCCAGGGGGCCTGTGCCGTGGTCCTCTGTCCTCTGGGGGTCCTGGTCCCTAGTCCTGGGTGCTGTGGCCGTGCCTTCGTCCTCTCCCGGTGCTTGTGAGGTGGCCCTTGTGGTGGCCGGGTCGTCGCCTGGCGGTGAGGGCATTGTGGTGGGTTGCGCGGCGATGTTCCCAGTGGCTTCCTCTGTGGGTGTAGCCCGTTCTCCCCGTGCAGGTGTGCCCTCCATCCCCTGTGTGGTTTCTGGTGGCTGGTGGGCGTGTGCCGGTGTGCTCCGTATTGCGTCCGTTTCGCGTTTCGGTGGCTTGTGTTGGGGGCGTGCGTCCCCGGGGATCGTGCGGCGTCCGCTGGGGGTGGGGGGGCGCTGGTCCCTCCGCCGTGGTATGCCCTTCTTGCGTGTGGGTCCTGGTGCCCGCCGTGATGTCTTCTTTCTCTGCGCCATGGTCCCTGTTCCCTCCCCTTCCCGGCCCTTGGGTGGTTTCCTGCTCCCACGTTGTGTGGTTCCCGGTGCCCTGTCCCTATGGGCGCCTGCCTGTCACCCTGGGCGCTTCCGTGCTCCCTTGCCGGTGTGTCCCTCTCTGCCCCTTGCCCTGCCCTTGCCCGTGCCCTTTCCCTTCCCGGTGTGGTGGTGGTTGGGTGGGGGGGGGGTGCCGATGGCCCAGGCCTGGGGGTGGGTGGCCTGGAGCCATTGGCGGAGGGTTCGGGGGGTGTAGGGGGGGCGGAGGCCCTGGACCGCGTCCCGGAGGAGGGCCTCCCATGCCGCCTGCGGCATGATGGCCTCCGGGGCGGCCTCGTTGGAGTCGGGGCGGGTGCAGGTGCGGACCTCCTCGAAGGTGTGCACCATGTGCACCCCTTCTCGCCTACCAGCTCCCCCGGCCCACTTCACCCAGCGGCGGAGCTCCTGCAAAGCGGGGGCAGACCACCAGGCGAGGTGGGCGGGGGCTTGGGGGGGGGAAGGGATCAGAGCTCGAGGTCCTGGAGTGGCGGGAGGAGGTGGTGGACATGCGGCGGTGGTGGGTGTGGAGGCGCCTGGGGGAGTGGGAGCGGCGATGGCGGGGACTGGGGGTGGAGGACGGGTACGGGCGACGGGGGGAACGGGAAGCCCGGTGGGGCCTGTGGGGGAGGGGGTGGTGGACATGGGGCGGCGGTGGTGTGCCTGGCGGCTCCTGGGGGAGCGGGAGCGGCGGTGTGGGGACTGGGGGCGGGGGTCGCGTACGGGCAGAGGGGGGAACGGGAAGCCCGGTGGGGCTCGTGGGGGGAGGGGGTGGTGGACATGGGGCGGCGGTGGCGCCGCTGGTGGCGCCTGGGGCAGCGGGAGCGGCGGGAGCCGGGCCCCGGGGGGTCTTGGTCGCGCCTTGGGGAGCGGGAGCGGCGCGAGTGGGTGGTTGAGGCGCGGTGGCGGTGTGGGGAGCGTGAGCGCCGGGGGTGGGTGCGCCGTGCGGGGGGGGAGCGGGAGCGCCGCCGTTTGCGGGACCGGGCCTCGTCGCTCGAGTCGGGCCAGTCGGGAGGTGTCGGCGGGTCCTGGGGGGCCTCGCGCGGCGCCGTCTGGTACTGGGGGGGGGTGGAAGTCCCCCGCCCTCCATTGATCCGCCACGTAGGGGTGCGGCGGCGGCAGCGGTTGGTGGTACGGGTCGAGTGACTGCCCCTGGTGGGGTTGGGCCCGGGGGGCCCCTTCGGCGTGGACGTGGTGGCCGGGGGGATACAGTGCCTGGTACGGGGGGGGGGTGGCCCCTGGTGGTAGGTGGGGTACGGGGGTGGAGCGCCCGGTGGCTGCCATCCCATACGCTGGTGCTGCTCGTGCACGGGGGGTTGTGGCCCGGTGGGGTAGGGTGGTGGGCAGTGGTAGTGGTGGGGGTGGTGTTGGTGGTTGTGGTGGTGGGGCCGCTGGTGGTGGTGGCGCTGGTAGTGGTGGGGATGGTGCTGCGGGTATGGCCCTAGGACCCCTTGTGGATCTTCCGGTCCCCCTGTTGGGGGGGGGGGGGGGGGTCGGGCATCGTGTGTAGTCCCTGGGGCCATACTGTGTGGTGGGCGGCGGGGGCGGGTCGGGGGCCGGGCTTAACGGTGATTGTGGTCGAGGGGTCCCATGTCCCTGGGTCGGTCTGGCCGGCGGCGGTGGTGGTTTGTGGGGGATGGATGACGGGGCGCTTGGAGATGGGGATGTTGACGAGGGTTTGGACGGGGTCGTGTTGGGTGGGCGCCTCTGTGGTTGCGGCGGCCGCTGGTGGGAGGGGGGCGTGGGTTCCGGTGGGTGGGGGGTCCTGGCTTGGGTTAGGGTTTGGGTTAGGGCGGTGTCGCTTGGGTTTGTGTCGCTGCGTTTGTGGTGTTGTGGGCTGCGTGGGGTGGTGTTGGTGGTGGTGCTGTTGCTGGTGGTGCGCTCGTTTGGGCGCTGGCTTGGGTTTGGGGTCGGGTTTTGGTTTGGGGTCCGGTTCGAGGTTGAGGAGGACCTCGGTCCGGAGGTATGAGGGCGCCGGTGCCGGGTGGGGGGGTTTCCTGATTGTTCTGTCGGGGTGCCTGGGTCGCTTGTGTGGGGGTCGGCGGGTCCCTGGTAGTCTGGCGTGCGGCCGCAGCACTGGCTGTTGCCTTGGCCTTGTGGATGAGGTCGGCGGGGAGGGGGGCGTCGGAGGATGAGGTGGAGGACGTCGATGAGGCTGAGGACGAGGAGGAAGTGGTGGTTTTGGGGGACGCGGGTTGTGCTGTGATGCGGGCGGTCGCGGGTTCATGGGCGGTGGCTTCTGCTGCTGCCGAGGCGGGGAGGATGGAGGGCATGTCCTCAGGCTGTAGGTTGGGGGTGGGTGGCTGGGGGGGCCCGGCCGTGACCTGGCGGCCCAGCGGGCCGATCTGGTCGGCAGCGCTGCGATAGTCCACAGCTAGCCACCAACAGTTTTCCCTTCTTCCCCATTGCCCCATGACGAGTCATGGTATCCAATAAGACGAACAGGTCCACTCAACTTGGGAAATCTGATGAATGGCGATCTTTTCCTCATGTGCTGCAAGGTCTTGTTCGCTTGAAGCGCATCCGAGACTGTAGGCTTGCTTGATCGTTGTGAGAGATGGCCCAGGCTATAAGAGAAGTCGGGTCTCGTTTGCCCGGTACACCAGGACAAAGCTCCAATCAAGCCGCGGTCCAAAGTGGTCTCTTTCGCGTTTAATAGTCTTCCACGATCTGTAGACTCCTCCAGATATATCTCCGCGATCTCATCAATATACTTCTGTTGGTCCAACGTTATCTCGATCAGATTGCCGTCATCGTCACGCCGATGACCCGCATAGAGCCGTACCGGCCGCCCCGCCAGACCATCAGGGAACTGATGGAGGGGCGGCCTGCGGGGGGGGACAACGGGGAAGTTCCCCCGAAGGGGTATCTGGGGAGGCCGCCCAAGTCGGCCTACAGGTCGGCAGACAGGGCGGAGGCCCTGAGGCGTGTGAAAGCGCGCGAGATACAGCCATGGCGCGGGGGCGACCAGCGGCGAGCACACGGAGCAGGAGAACAACAGTAAGAGGGCGCAGGGGACAGAGGGGAGGGGAGGGTGGAGAGGAGCGAAAGAAGATTAACTTCTACGATGGCAAAATGACTGGGACGCGAGGGAGGGGCGCACACCTGGCATGGCCGGGGACCGCCAAGGGCCGCGCCACAGGAAGGCGATGGGACTGGACGTGAGCACCGAACGGAGCCGAGACAGATGGCTGTGCAGTGTTGTTGTGCATGCATGCAGGGAGGAGGGAACCAAGCGGCAGAAAGCACAGCGAAAAAAAAACACGAACGAAACCCCACAGTGCCACAGGAGGGCCTGCGGCACAAAGCAAGCGGGCGGCAGGGGAACAGGACGGGGAAAAAAGGGCAGACGAGGGACCGCGGGTGGCGCAAAAAAAAATCATAGCAACGAAGAACAGTACCAACACAGATGGGTGACCTCGTGGGGGAAAGGCAAGGGTAACGGGGGGCGCGGGGGCCAGGAAGAGGGACCCACCACGGGTCCTGAAGGGAACACACCACGCAAGCGGAAGGGGGCGGGAAGGGGGCGACGAGTGCTAGGCTCACGAACCGGACCCGGGAAGGCAGCGGATCCGGTGGGCCCGCGCCAGAGGGTTGCAGGCGGGCCGCAAAAAAAAAACAGGATGCAGGGAAAAGGGGACGAGACTGGATGGGATAGGGCGTGTGGCTAGAGCCACACGACGGCCCCAGGGGGCTAGGACGGCATGGGAGGCGGAGCAGGAATAAGGGCCGGGGGCGGGAGGGGAGCAACCCGCTCTAGGCGCACGAAACGGTCCCCGGATGGATGAGGATCCAGTGGGCCCGCGCCAGAGGGTTGCTGGCGGCCCGGTGGGGTATAAACATGGGATGAGGGATGGGATGGGGCCGCACAACAGCCCAGGGGGAGAGGCCGGGGACCTGGCACAGGGGAAAGGGGCGGGGGCAGGAAGGGAGCGACCTGTGCTAGGCGCACGAAACGGTCCCCGGATGGAACAGGATCCAGTCGGCCCGCTCCACAGGGTTGCTGGCGGCCCGGTAGGGTATAAACACGGGATGATGGGAAAAGGGGAGGGGACAGAGAAGGGCGTGTGGCTAGGGGCGCACAACAGCCCGGCGGGGTAGGGAGTCCACGGGACGCTGGGAATGGGCAGGTGACGGGATGTGGCATAGGGGAATGGGACGTGGGATCGGAAGGGAGACCGAAAGCGCCAAGCAACAGCCCCGTGGGATTGGGAAACCAGTTGCCATGCAGTGGTGAACCATGGGCCAACCATGGGGAACCTGACGACGGGAAGTTGGGAAAATGCCCTGAACTCCGGGACGGCCCTGAGGTGTCCCCAGGGGTGAGGGTTGACCTTGAGATCCCCGGGTCATTGGCCTGAGTACACGTATGTTCACGCGTGAGCGGGACCAGGGGGAACGTGGAAAGGGTTGCCCCCCCTGGCCTCCAGCCGTGGATGGACGACAACCAAGTGCATCCGGGAACCGAGTGGGTACTCCAACCCGTGAGGGATGGGGAGTGGTGGAATGTGGTTGACAGAGAGAAATGCTCCGCTGTCGGCGAGGGCTATCCACAGGAAACCCGTCTGCAGGCGCCCAAAAGGCTGTGCTAGGGGGGGAAGGCCGGAGGAACCTTCGATGGGAGACCGGAGGGAGCTGACACTGTGAGGGCAGCGACTGAAGGGAACCTACTGCTGGTCATGCCCCAACGGAACCTGGTTGAACTTCTCGGCCGTGAGGTGAGACAGGGGTTGCCAGGGGAACTGATGGTGGAGCGCTCTCCTTCCCGCCAGAGGCGGCCACAATGTAAAACAAACAAGTAGATGTCAGATGAGGCTGCGGACACGGCCGCCCTTACTTACTTACTTACTTACTTGCCGTCATCGTCACGTTTGCATTCCAAATGCACTCCACAAAACACATACTCCTCTCTCTTTTCAGACCCAACAGAGAAGACACCGTGCAACGCATCCAGAACGGATGAGATGAGAGAATCAGTCCCAGCGATGGAGATACCGTCAACGTGAACGGCTGCTCATCCACAAAGATTCTCATGATCCCGAAAAAGGTATATTGCGAGGTCAAGCGGCACCACAATCGCACCAATAGACAACATAGCCTTGTGCAGCGCCTGGTACCAGTGCAGTGGAGCGTCCACGAGCCCGTACACCGCCTTCCGCAGCTTTAACAACTGCCCCGGTGCATGCAACTCCTGTGGAGGCCCTACATACACCTCACGCTGTAGGGCGCCTCCTTGTAAAAAGGCAGTGGAAATGTCCACAGCAATCGGAGCCCATCCTCGATAAGAAGCCACCGTGAGCAGCACACGCCAGGACGACTTGGAACACGTGGGAGAAAAGGTATCCAGGTCCCGCACACCCGCCTCCTGAAAGCCCCGCACAACCAACCGCGCCTTCGGCTTCAATGGACCATCGTCCTGCACGTTGTCAACGAGAACCCACCGACACGATATCGCCTTCTGCCCATTGTCTGGTACCAGGTCATACACATGACAAGCAACCCAGGATGCCAACTCCTTCTGCTTTGCCACGACAAAATGCAGCGATTGTGCCCTTTCAGGTGTCACCTCCCTCATGCCACGACGCGCAGAGCGATGCGCCACATAGCAATATGAAAGGAACACCTCACCCGAGACAGCAGGAGGTATCACAGATGTGTAACGTTGCCAGACCAACTCAAGAAAACCAGGTTCCAACCTCGTAAGCACGGACATCGCAGCCCTGCCCCGCGAACGTGTCACCACAGGTTCCCTGTCGTCTCTCACCTGTCTCAGCTCAGCAACCTCCTCCGCGCTCAGCTCATTCCCCGCCTCGTCAACGAGCAACTCTTCCAACTCCTGTTGCGCTCCATCAGGCACTACCACAGGCGCAACCTCGGGATCAACATCAGGAGAGCCAAGCACCGCCGAAGCAGGTCTGCAGTGTAACAAAGGTACGCGCCTCACACTCCCGCCGTGCCGTAACACGACAAAGTACCGTCAGCCCCAATGACCACAGCCGGCCCATGCCAAGAATCCTTGCCCTTCTCAAGTGGTTCAAAGTGAAAAACCGTATCGCCAGTCACAAGCTCAACCTTACGGTTAGTAGACGGCCGACTACGCTTCGCCAGCGAAACATTCACACTAACATCAGCTGCATGGAATTTTTCCCGTGCACGATACATAGCATCCAAGAACTTCACCATGTAGTGGCCCACATGACCAGAGGGCACAGGTGTTTCGGCCAGAGCAGGTAACTTCGCAGCCACAAAATCAGGCCTATTGAAGACACCCCATACACACATTGCTGAGGCGAAAAACCCTGATCCGGCATAGAATGATAGTTCAACGACATGCATGCCACGTCACACGCATCTTGCAATGACAGACTGTCATCCGCCTCCAGAAGTAACTCCACGGTATGTCTCAGCTGATAAAGGTGCCTCTCCACACCTTCCAAAGACCAATGTGAACCACCCGGCGCACAGTGCAGCGTAATGCCGTAACGCTCAGCGAACATCCTGATGAGCTCATTGTCAAACTCCTTCCCAAAATCAGTGTACAACAGCACCGGAGGACCATAGTACTTGACCCACAGATGCAACAACGAATGACACACGTGTGTGGCGGACTTGTCACGAAGAACAGAACAATGTCGGAGGCGAGTGAACAAACAGATGACGTGCAAAACAGGCTGTCCCCGAAGATACCAGAGATCCGCACCCGTCTCGTAATTGAAATGCGGTTCCTTGGGCATGGCCAGCAAAGGTGAAGCCGGTTCGGACCCCCGTGGCCATCTTTGGGTCACTTGGGGTGTGTATCTATGTGCCGGCAAGCCGCCATTGGCTGATATCATACTCTCCCATCCACCTGACCTAACCTGATGTGATAGTGTGATAGGCTTGGCCATTCCAGCTATGAGCGGCCATATTCAATACCGAGGCGCCGCCGGCTGAGATTTATATATCAAAATATCAGGAATCAACAGGGTTTTTTTATCATAATGTTTCCGTAGGCTTTCAGCTATCCGTTCTGATTGTCAATGTATTGGCGACTGTCAGTTGGCTCGCGATTTTGCGGTAACCGATTGGTTAACTGTTATTTCCAGATATTTTAGCGGAAACCCGGATGAAGGGTTAAATTTCGTCAGAAAAGGGTTCGTTGCTTCCGCAATTTTCATGTTATACACTCGCAAAATTAATCCGATTTTTCAGACATTCAGAATCGGATTTTCGACTTCGAGGTCGCCGGACTTGATATGATGCATTTCGAGTTGTCCTACATTTTTCCCCGATCACGAATCAACCTTCCTTTTGTTGTCTCCTTCATTTTTCTTGGAGATATAGGCGAAACAAAATTGATTCGTGAGGCCACTTTGAAGAATCATATCTCCGGCTCACTACGAGGAGTTACAATTTTAAGATATGGGCTGCAATCGCCTTGGTCTCAACTTAATTTAGGGGGCGTCAAACGCCTTTGATGTGTACGTATGCCTGGTGCAGCAAGGGATAATGGTCAAGAGGGTAGAAAGTGATATATAACTCTTGAACCATGCAACCGAATATTTTAATGCGACTTTCGAGTGTACCGCATGAGTGTTGGTGTTGCATAGAAACTTTTCTTGGGTTCCTACGTATTTTTAACGCGAAGTTATGCCCATGGAGGGGCATGGCATACCATGGTGGGAGCCACTTTTTGAGGGTATGTGTTATATGCATGGTATGTGCTTCGCTATGCTCAAGCCCATGTTATATATCTCCGTTTGTAGGAAGATATGTGGAGTCATACGTGGCAAGGGCTTCGCCCATGTCCCAACGGTGAGCTCCATAGTGCTAGACTATGTCTACCCAACATATAGTGCATGTGGGAAGGTTTACCGCGCGACCCACAAGCGCCACTATCAATTTTCCCATTTTCATGGTGCGTGTTGGGAGGAGGTTCGAAGGTGTCCCCATGCGTCCATGTGGGGATCCAAGTGGGGGGACTGTTTGCAAATGGTCCCAAGCAATTGTGTTTTGAACCATATGTTGATACCATGGGTGAGCGAAGTTATATACTATTGTGATTATCTTGAATTTGGCTTTATTTGCATGTTTTTGACCTCATTTTATGCTCATTTTTGTATTTGATGTGCTCAACCGGTCGGCTAACAGTAAAGTGCCTAGAGATCTGTGAACTATGGTATGTTGCTTATATGTTGGCATATGCTTCAGTGTTGCACCTCACCATATGCCGGATCACGTGGTCACTTTGGCGTGGCACACGGAGCCTCACAAAATTAGGTCTCGAATTCGTGAGTTGACTTGTGAAGCATGGCATGAATATATCCGGAGGGGTTTGGGAGCCAATGTTAGGATATTCTTGGGCATGGACCTTTGGTCTATATCACCCTTGTATATTACCTTCCGGTTTGACACATGCATGGAGCATTTGAATACTTGCCGTATGCACTTTTGAGTATATAATTCAATTTTGGGCATAATGGTGTGATTTGCCTAATTTTGCAATGTTGTGAGGTCATCTTCATGGGGCAATTCTCCAAGCCCAATCAACTCCAAGTCCAACCAAAGTTATGTCAGGGTAGGGCATGGTCCTGAGTGCCACTCTAGGCCATGATACGCCACCTCCCCTATTGGGCTAGGATTTAGAGGCTTGGGAGGGAACGCATTTTTGGGGTTTGTGTAGTGACTTTTGACACATGGCATTTAGCCATCTTATTTGACTTGGTTCAGGGCATCATGTTGGCGAGTCAAGGGAAGGACCTGAGTCCAGGGAATGAGGGGTCTATGGCTGTGATTGTGTATGTTTCCATCTTTCCCCAATGTTGCTTGATTTGTGTTCATATGCCAATTTCAGGGCTTCTTTTTCCATTATTCTATTGGTGCAATTCTATGTACATGCCCAACGCCCGTGTCTCCGTGTGCACCGTGAGACGACTGGCGTGTTGAAAGGAGTTGTTGAGTGTCAACGCGGGACCTCAAACACCCTTGGAAGCCCTCAGTGTGGATTTGGATTTGAGCTATTGTACTTGGGAATTGGTTATTGCAAGGGATCAGGATTTGTGTGAAGGAGCCATATTTTACTATTTTTTGTGGGAAATTGTGCAGGATGAGGCAAGATCATGCAGAACCTGGTGAGAAGCAAGACCATAGGAGTGACAGGAAATGGTGAAAGGGGTACAGGAGGGGCCGGTCCTGGTAGGGACCTTCTTTATGGTAGCAGAGGAGTACCTGCCCCCTACCGCCGCACCGGGGACTTGGGCCCTCATGAGCCCTGCCCAAGGACGCCCCGGGTGCAGATCGTGGAGTCTGTGGAGTGAACGCCAGACTTCGAAGCCCGAGAAGAGCGAAGATGCTCAGAGCGGAGAGCCCTTGCAGGACATGGGCTAGACATGGAGGACCTGGCCTCCATGTGTGAAAGGCAATGCCGCAAGGCTTGCAATCTCCGCTCCGCTGCGGAGGAGTTGGAGGAGACTGGCAGCAACGGCAGAGCCCGGCGTTACCGCAAGCGCGGGTCCCCAAAACCCACGGGGGAAGCCAGAGCGATGGAGACGGATCCCAGCCCGGTCAGGCTGTGGTCAGCTGCAGATTCCCAGGGGCATTCTGATGGCTATCGGACCGCTTTCCCTTCGGAAGCGGAGGAGATGGCCAGACCGCCCACAAGGGCGCACATGGCCCCCAAAGCCAGCCTGGAGCATGACGCCGAGGCGTTGGATGAGGCCTGCCAGAGCCAGAACGGCGCCTGTGGCCCGGCACACGGAGCCAACGCGGGATAGCATGGGCGACACACCCATGGCGGAGGAGTCCGAGGCGTTGGGAACCGTGGGATGCACCGGATCAGGTGGAAAGCACGTTGAGTGCCACTGCGAGCATGTATCCTTCCTCATCGGCAAGTACCCAAAGATGGGGATCGACGCCATCGTGCAGCACCTCGACCGCCTGGACAACGCGAAGGACGGCCTAGAGGAGGACGTTGCGGGAGTCCTGGATGACCAGTCGGCAGCGGAGAGAGACATGGCGGAGCTGCGAGCGGAGCAGGACCGGTACCGGACAGCCTTCTCGACCTGGTGGAGGACATGTCGGGACGCCTGAAAAGGCTAGAGGAGTTACAACTGCTCGCCTCGGGTCCGGAGCTCCCGGCAAGGCCGGCAACGGCAGAGCTGGTGGAGCGGGTTAAGACCCTCAGGAGCACCATGGAGCAACCCATGGGCGGCCCTGCAGAGGCACCTTACGCGCCTCCGCGTGTTGACCCGGGTGCGCTGCCGTTTGTTCCCATTTTCAGCGAATCCATAATGCTCGGGGAGCATACGGCACCAGCTGGGTCCATGCGGGAAGAGCACGTGACCACGGACCTGAGGAGCCTGACGGTACAGATGTCCCATGCCGCCCAGGATCCACCGACCACTACGACTGCTCATGCGGTTTATGCGGAAGAGGAGATCCAACACCGGACCATGCAGGGGCGAACCATGGGAAGGGCCGACGGACATGGTCGAGGCCATCCAGGCGGAAACCTGTGGGTGAAGGACCCCACTACGGGGATATGGACAGCCGGTGGAGCAAGTCCTTCCCGCATCCCAACTTTCATGGGTTCAGGCCCAACTGGACCGCACTCAATGGAGGAGAGGGATGTACGGGGAGTGTATTCACACCCCCCGGCCACAGGTGGTATCTGTCTCGTTGGAGTGGTGGCTGCGGACCTGGGAGACGCCATCAGGATTGACGACCTCAGGGGAATCAAAACCCCCTATTACGATGGCAACCCCTCCAAAGCTGGATGACTTCATCCTGGATTGGGAGGACTTCGCCGAGGAGGTCGTCGGCGAGATGAAGGGAGCGCCAAGGGACAAGTGGGTATGGCGGACATTCCCACACAGACTGGCGCAGGACGTGAAGGAGGAGTTCAGGGATCAGATCCGCGAGGGATTGATCCAGATTGAGCAGGCCTGCCTCCAGTGGCTGGAGGACGAGGAGCGAGTGGACGCCCCCAACCAGAAGTTGGAGGATTTGTGGTCCATTCCGCTGCCGCTGGAGCGCGGGGAATTGAGGGTCCGGGAATGGAATCGGTACATCCGCAAGTACCGAAGAAGCCTCAAGCTGGTGGAGGACTGGAATGAGGCCAGCGAGATCCGACACCTGCTGAAGGACGTCCTCCCCGGCCACTGGAAGAGAAGAGTGGAGGACGAGGAAAAGAAGAGAGCAAAGAAGCGCGTGGCCGTACGGATCATGGCATCGGAGGACACCCACGCCGGATTAATGGAGTTTTTCCCGCGAAACCTCGGCGAGCCCAGCCGAATGTACGGGTTGAAGAACGCCGTCTACGTGCAGGTATTCGGCGACACCATGGGGCAAAGGCTGATGCGCCTCAATAACGCGGAGTGGAGGCGCAGAAAGCCGCTGAGGATGCAGGTCATCTTCGCCCGCATGAGCCTGGACGAGATCGTGAAGTACATCACGGTGGAGCTGAAGCTCAACGCCAAGAACGAGGCCAACGTGCAGGATGGACAGGGCCATGGACATTGAGGTCATCGGGAAGATCGCCAACACCGAGAGGGGACACAGTCGGCACCGCGGAGGAAGGGAGTGGAAGCGGCCAAGATCTCTGGACCGCGACCACCCGAGAGGATCATGAAGAAGCCCACTTCTTCGCGTTCGTAGCGCACAATATGAAGGAGCATGGGCAGGACAGATCCAGGTGGAACCGTCTGGACCCAAGGACCAAAGGCTGCAAGGAACCGCGGAGGATCGGGAACCCGCCGCTCTCGTTCCGGGAGTACAGATCACAGCACGACGGTTGCTGGTTCTGTTACGGCAAGGGGAACAACCATGCACATGACCACCGGCATTGCAAGGTATATGAGGAGGACAAGAAGACCTACTTCGCCGCCCATCCCGACAAGAAGCCCAAGGAGCAACGAATTGGCGATTGGAAGGCAAAGGGCGGAGACAGTGGAAAAGGCCAAGGAAAGGGCCAAGGGAAAGGCATAGGAAAAGGCTATGGTGGAGGACCCGGCCCAGACCGACGCGTGAGGTCGATCGAGGAGGTTGCTGAGGACATGTTGAGGACGTTGGAGGAACTCAAAGCCCAGCGACGTGGTGGACAAAGTCTGAGCGGATCGCAGCAGGAGGGAGCTGCGGCAGGCCACGTCTAGAGGAGCCCCCACGGGAGTGGGACCTCGGAGGTCTCTCCTCCGAAAATCAGCGGAATCCTAGAGAAAGCGAAGGCACATCGGGTGCCGAAGAAGGCTCCAGAAGAGCCAAAACCACTGACTTTCGTCACTCCCAACCCCTGGAGCGCCCTGCCAAGGGAAGTGTATGTGGGCAAGGGACGTGGCAAGAAAGAAGGAGCGACCACGGAGAGCCCCGTGGATGGGCAGGACCAGCCCAAGATCTACACCATCCGTGACCATAACCTCGAAGTCCTGATGCATGCGGATGTGCTAGAGTTGAATGCCGTGAGAGTCCTCCATACACCGCAGGGTGACGAGCGGCAGTTGCACTTGAAGGTGCGTGTACGGTGCGGACAAGAGGACTTGGTGCTGGATGTGTTGGTGGATACGGGTGCCCAGGTAAGCCTGGTCCGGAGAGGGTTGTTCAATGAGGAATCCCTGCAGCCCAGCCGTAGACCGGTACGCCTAAAGGTGGCCAATGGAGAGATTATGGGTGGTGGCACCCATGAGGCCACTATCAGTATGGAATTCTGGGAGCATGAGCGCTTGAACCGCCCTGATTTGGCGAAGAGAAGCACTCTACCCGGGAACTTCTATGTGGCCGTCATCACAGATTGGGATAAGATTATGGGGTATGACTTCATGGTGAGAAACGCCATTGGAGCCCTTCCCCATCGTGCAACGCTGGTCCGGGAGGATGATGAATGCCTTACATGGCTGTCCACGGACTATGCGTGCGGGTCATCTCAATGGAATGCTGAGGAAGAGAATCGGATCGTCCAAGCGTTGCAAGCTGTGGGTGCCAAGTCCAGACGAGACCGCGGAGTTCAGCTCACGGAGTATGGAATGGCGCCACAGGTGTATACCAGGATGATTCAGACGCTGGGAGCCGGAGCGCCCGAGACGGACGTCTTCGCTTCCCGGGATGCCCCACTTTTGAGGAAATGTAGGAGGCATTGGCATCGAGGAGACTCAGCCTGGCACAGACATTGGGTTTTGAAGGAGTGAGGGCCCATGTATTGCCATGGCTCCCTGGAAAATACCAGACGTACGGTGGAGAAGATCGTCGCGGATAGGGCGAAGGGGATCCTGGTCATAACCGGCATAGGATCCACCCCATGTCTGCTGGAAGGTCTCAAGTCGACGCTGGATTCCATTACCCTGAACGAGATGTCATTCGGGCCAGAGGAGGAGTTGTTCATCGACGCCAAGGGTTTATCAATGCCCTCCCCGGGTCAAGCGTGGGGTACCAAGGCTTTCCTGGTGGATGGGGCGCAAGCCCAGCCCACGGGTGATGAGGCATTCATCCGTAGGGTTGAGACGGTGCCCATGCGGGTCATGTTTGAGCCCAAGGAGGGGACGGATCAGCCAATTGATGGCATTGACGTCCTGTCCCACGCCGAGATCGACGACGTCGTCAACTACATGCGGATGGGGATGCACGACCGTGTGGCAGCCAAGAAAAGGCGGGCCATGGTCACATCTCCGCATTGGTGGGATGACAAGATGTTGGTCACCGGCAAGTACGAGAAGGATGAGTTCATTGCGAGGGTCTTGGATCACATTGCGGACCAATATGATTGTCCGGTTGGGTCCGACCCGCCGACGTGGGATTTCCCAAGAATGGGCGCCGGTAGCGACAAGAACTCGGCCGATGCCGCAGGTTTCCGAAGATTATCGGAGGGAAGTGCACCCCACGACGATGAAGACGGCATATTGGACGAGGAGAAGTCGGACTCGGACCCGGAAGAGGCCTATACCGCAGTGCGGTCCGTTGTATCGATACCGAAGCAAGCGGCTGAAGAGGCCCAGGAGAACCCGAAGGTTGCCGAGCTGAAGGAGAGGCTGATTAATGCCTATCCGCGGCTATTCAGTGGCGTCGCCAACAAAAATTCTCCAGATCGTTGGAGGTTTGGTACAGCGAGGATCAAGCTGAAGCCCAAGCCCAAGATCTATCGTCATCGGGAGTACCAACTTCAGGGCGATCGGGCCGAGGCCATGAAGAAGTTGTTGGCCGAGTTTATTGAGCGGGGCTGGATCGAACCCTCCGACAGTGAGTGGGTCGGCCCAGCCTTTATCGTGCCCAAGAAGGAGAAGGGCGAGTGGAGGTTGGTGGTTGATTACAGAGGTTTGAGCGAGCAAACCGAGCACGACTCGTACTCGCTTCCTCTGATCGACACTATCCTCCAAAAGCAACAGAAAAAGCGGATCTTCACGGTGTTAGACCTGAAATACGGCTATCACCAGATGCCGCTACACCCGGACTCGAGGCCCTGCACAGCGATGTCGACGCCGCTGGGGCCCATGCAGTGGAAAGTGTTGCCTATGGGCGCCAAGAATGGCAACGCCGCTTTCCAGCGCATGATGGAGGACCTACTCGGTCCTGTCCGGCACTGTGCTGACCCCTTTGTGGATGACATTATCATTGGGTCTGGCACGGAGGACATGACTGAGGACGAGCTCATCGAAGCGCATGAGAAGGATCTGCGCCGAGTGCTTAGCGAGCTGGACAGGTACAACATGGTGTGCAAGCCCACCAAAGCCTCGCTCTTCGTGAAGGAAGTGGAGTTTGCGGGTCACGTGGTTGGTCACGGGCAACGCCGTCCGATGCCTGGGAAGCTGGCGTCCCTGCACCACTGGGAGAAGCCCCAGACCATCAGCGAACTCCGATCCTTCATGGGGTTCTGCAATTACTATTCGGGCTATGTCCGGATGTATGCAGAACTGTCGGGTCCGCTGCACAAGATGCTGCAGGTGGGCAAGTTCGATGGCCGGAAGGGGAGCAAGAAGAAGCTTGCCTGGACCCCTGAGGCCGAAGATGCGGTCAGCCGCCTGAAGGAGCGACTCCTGGGGCAGCTGGGGCTATTCCTGGTGGACCCGGACAAGGGATTCGTGCTACGGACGGACGCCTCGGACTATGCTGTAGGGGCAGTCCTCGAGCAGGTCCGGGAGGACGGGTCGCACGTACCCGTGGCGTTTTGGAGCCGGATCCTGGCCGAGGGCCAACATCGAACCTGGACCGCGAGGGAGAAGGAGACGTACGCCATTGTGTGTGCGCTCAGGAAGTGGTCCCGCCACATCGGATTACAACCGGTGGTGGTTTGTACGGACCATCAGTCCTTACAGAGCTGGCACAAGGAGCACGTCGACACCCCCTCGTGACCGGCGGCAAGGAGGGCCCGATGGCATGAGACGTTCGCCAAGTTCGACCTCAGCGTGGTATATGTCCCGGGGAAGGACAACACCGTGGCGGATTGCCTCAGTCGATGGGCCTTCTCCCCGGGCAAGGCTTGGATGGACATATCCAGCCATGGGGACGCCGAGGAGACCGAGGAGGCCAAGCGCATCATCGAGATGGAGAAGGTCATGGAGCAAGAGGGGGTCAAGTGCTTTGTGGTGATGGCAAACCGTACAGACCTGGCCAAGTTCCGGGGCGCCTGAGTCCAAGCTATTCGAGAGGAAACCCCCAAGCAATGGATGGTGGCCCCCGTAGAGCTAGTCAGGTCGGTGCTCACAGAGGACTGGTCGCATGACTATGCGGCATCCGAACATTGGAGCAGGTACTGGAATGCCGTGAGCGCCCCGTCGGACGACGAATGGCCTGAGGGCTTGACCGAGGATGGGGATAAATTATTTCTCAAGGACAAGCTATTGGTCCCTGAGAACCCAATGGAGGAGCTCATTGACCACTGGCATAACGCCCAGCTCATGCATCCTGGTCGGGACAAGATGCAGCAGGACCTGGGATGGCGTTTCAAGTTTCCACTGGGGTACTACGCCAATCCTGGACAAGTACTGCAGCGACTGCGCCGTGTGTCGGGCCACGAAGAGCCCCAACCACTCCACGGCGGGCAACCCGGTGTATACGGCTATACCAGAGGCCCCTATGCGGTCCGTGGCCATGGATGTATTCGCCATGCCTGAGGTCACCGTGGAAGGAGAGATCTACGACTGTGTCATCCTGGCGGTGGATAGGCACAGTGGGTACATCGTGGCGGTCCCTGGCAAGAAGTCCAAGAAAAAGGACAAGAAGAACAAGCATGGAGTGGGTCTGCAGGCCAAGACCGTCGCCATCGCCATGATCAGGCATTGGCTGACGATTTTTGATGTCCCAGCTGTCATCTGCAGCGATCGGGGCAGTCAATTTGTAGGGACCTGGTTCAAGACGATGTGCAAGCACATGGGGATTCGGCACGCCAAGACCGTGGCGTACCACAGCCGGTCGAATGGCCGGGCTGAGGTGACCGGGCGGCAGATGTTCGAAAAGTTCCGCCAGCTGCACATTGACGAACCGGGCCGGAATCGGTACAATTCGCTGTGGAGAGTACTCCAGGCGTACCATGACCTTCCGGAGCCCACTGGATTGTCGCCCCATCGTATCCTGTTCCTACGGGATCGAGTGTCACGCACTCTCCCGTGGTTGAAACATGGCAAAGTGGCCCGGGATGCGAGTGCTATGATGGCTGAGGCGCACGACACGGCGGCCAAGGTGTGCAAAGCACTTCAGGACAAGCATGAGGAGAGGGCCAAGTACTTCAAGCAGGGAAAAGTCCAGAAATATGCTCTCCAAGACACCGTGTGGCTGGAGCGGCACCACAAAGATGTCCTGTCCAGGCATCGGCAGGCGTCTTGGTATGTGCCGAGGGTAATTGTTCGGAAGATCGGGCAGGATGTGTATGCGGTTCGTGTGGGGGATAACAAGATCCTGGACCGCAACCATACCCTGCTTCGTCCCCGAGAACCAGACCCCAGCGGACATCCCGTCACCTTCGAGTTCACAGCCGGAGATCTGGACTCTGATGACGAGGGGGAGGACGACGACTTCACCGCCGAGAGGATCCTGACGGACAAACCAGACCCGGGGACGCCTGGGGCGTGGCTTTATAAAGTCCGTTGGAAGGGATTTGCTGCATCCAGAGATTCGTGGGAACCTCAGAGCAGTTTCGTGCCGAGGTATACCATGGTCTGGATGGAGTATCTAAGGAGGAAGAACATTTCTTTGGATGTCAACGACGTGTTGGTCCATTTGGTGGCTGCAGCAGCGCCGTGATGGATCCACCTTGGCATTTTTGTTTGTTTTTGTGCTTGGGAGACGGGTGAGGGCGTTCATCCGGGGATTTCTGGGACTTGATTGGCCGTATACCTCCTCCACTCGATCTCCACATATATATTTCATTGTGGTATACGTATTTAGGTCGACCGACGACGTTTTTCTATCTTTGATCCCCTTGGTCCATGTTGTAGATCAAGAGGAGACCAGATATGGCGGAGGGCACCGATTATGAGTGTCCTCACCCCTCCCTTGGGGCATGGGGGACGCCTACGCCGTATGTGGGGCCCCCATGTGTCCTTGGGACATGGGGGAGGGGGTTTGGAGCCCATTGGGGTCCTCCTGTCCTCTCTTCAATGACTTCCGAGCGGATACAACGCTCTGAGAAGGGGGGTGAAGCCGGTTCGGACCCCCGTGGCCATCTTTGGGTCACTTGGGGTGTGTATCTATGTGCCGGCAAGCCGCCATTGGCTGATATCATACTCTCCCATCCACCTGACCTAACCTGATGTGATAGTGTGATAGGCTTGGTCATTCCAGCTATGAGCGGCCATATTCAATACCGAGGCGCTGCCGGCTGAGATTTATATATCAGAATATCAGGAATCAACAGGGTTTTTTTATCATAATGTTTCCGTAAGGCGCAAAGGAACACAATGTATCACAGAGAAGCACCATGCCGAAGACCCGCATAGAGCCGTACCGGCCGCCCCGCCCGACCATCAGGGAACTGATGGAGGGGCGGCCGGCGGGAGAGGACGACGGGGGAGTCCCCCCGAAGGGGTGTCTGGGGAGGCCGCCCAGGTCGGCCTACAGGTCGGAAGACAGGGCGGAGGCCCTGAGGCGCGTGAGGGCGCGCGAGATACAACCATGGCGCGGAGACGACCAGCGGCGAGCACACGGAGCAGGAGAACAACACTAAGAGGGCGGGCAGGGGACAGAGGGGAGGGGAGGGTAGAGAGGAGAGAGAGAAGATACAAGTACATCAACGCGGGCTAAAAGGCTGGGTCGCCCTCATGGCCGGGGACCGCCCAGGGCAGCGCCACAGGATGGCGGAGGGACTGGACGAGAGCGCCGAACAGAACCAAGACAGATGGCGGTGCAGTGTTGTTGTGTGTGCATGCAGGGAGGAGGGAACCACGCGGAAAAAAGCAAGGCAAAAAAAAAGGAAACAAACGCGGACAACACCCCGCAGCACCACAAGGAGACAGGACAGAAAAGGACGAGTGGCTAGGGCCACGCGACGGCCCCAGGGGACTAGGACAGCATGGGAGACGGCACAGGAGAGAGGGGCGGGGGCGGGAGGGGAGCGACCCGTGCTAGGCGCACAAAATTGTCCCCAGATGGATGAGGATCCAGTGGGCCCGCGCCACAGGGTTGCTGGCGGCCCGGTGGGGTATCAACACGGGATGCGGGAGAGGGATGGGGCCGCACAACAACCCAGGGGAATGGGCCGGGGCCGCGGCACGGGGGAAGGGGGCGGGAAGGGAGCGACCCGTGCTAGGCGCACGAAACGCTCCCCGGATGGATGAGGATCCAGTGTGCCCCCGCCACAGGGTTGCTGGCGGCCCGGTGGGGTATAAACACGGGATGAGGGATGGGATGGGGCCGCACGACAGCCCAGGGGATTAGGCCGGGGCCGCGGCACAGGGGGAAGGGACGGGGGCGGGAAGGGAGCCACCCGTGCAAAGCGCACGAAGCGGTCCCCGGAAGGAAGAGGTCCCAGTGGGCCAGCGCCACAGGGTAGCAGGCGACCCAGTGGGGTATAAACACGGGATGAAGGGACAAGGGGACGGGGCGGGGAAGGGCGTGTGGCTAGAGCCGCACAACGGCCCGACGGGGTAGGAAGTCCATGGGACGCTGGGAGCGGGCCGGTGCGGGGATGAGGCAAAGGGGAATAGGACATGGGAAGGGCAGGGAGGCCGCAAGCGCCAAGCAACAGCCCCATGGGATTGGGAAACCAGTCGCCATGGAGTGGTGAACCATGGGCCAACCATGGGGAACCTGACCACGGGAAGTCGGGAAAATGCCCTGAACTCCGGGACGGCCCTGAGGTGTCCGCAGGGGTGAGGGTTGACCTTGAGAACCCCGGGTCAATGGCCTGAGTACACGTGGGTTCACGCGTGAGCGGGACCAGGGGGAACGTGGAAAGGGTCGCCCCGTGGCTTCAGCCGTGGATGGACGACAACCAAGTGCATCCGGGAGCCGAGTGGGTACTCCAACCCTCGAGGGATGGGGAGTGGTGGAATGTGGTTGACAGAGAGAAATGCTCCGCTGTCGGCGAGGGCTATCCACAGGAAACCCGCCTGCAGGCGCCCAATAGGCTCTGCTAGGGGGGGAAGGCCGGGGGATCCTTCAAAGGGTGACCGGAAGGAGCTGAAACCGTCAGGGCAGCGACTGAAGGGAGCCTACCACCGGTCATGCCCCAAGGGAACCTGGTTGAAGTTCTCGGCCGTGAGGTGAGACAGGGGTCGCCAGGGGAACTGATGGTGGAGAGCACTCCTTCCCGCCAGAGGCGGCCACCATGTAAAACAAACAAGGAGAAGTCAGATGAGGCTGCGGACACGGCCGCCCTTACTTACTTACTTACTTACTTCCGTAAGCTTTCAGCTATCCGTTCTGATTGTCAATGTATTGGCGACTGTCAGTTGGCTCGCGATTTTGCGGTAACCGATTGGTTAACTGTTATTTCCAGATATTTTGGCGGAAACCCCGATGAAGGGCTAAATTTCATCAGAAAAGGGTTCGTTGCTTCCGCAATTTTCATGTTATACACTCGCAAAATTAATCCGATTTTTTCAGACATTCAGAATCGGATTTTCGACTTCGAGATTGCCGCACTTGATATGATGCATTTCGGGTGGTTCCCCATTTTTCCCGGATCACGAATCAACCTTCCTTTTGTTGTCTCCTTCATTTTTCTTGGAGATATAGGCGAACCAAAATTGATTCGTGAGGCCACTTTGAAGAATCATATCTCCGGCTCACTGCGAGGAGTTACAATTTTAAGATATGGGCTGCAATCGCCTTGGTCTCAACTTAATTTAGGGGGCGTCAAACGCCTTTGATGTGTACGTATGCCTGGTGCAGCAAGGGATAATGGTCAAGAGGGTAGAAAGTGATATATAACTCTTGAACCATGCAACCGAATATTTTAATGCGACTTTCGAGTGTACCGCATGAGTGTTGGTGTTGCATAGAAACTTTTCTTGGGTTCCTACGTATTTTTAACGTGACGTTCTGCCCTTGGAGGGGCATGGCATACCATGGTGGGAGCCACTTTTTGAGGGTATGTGTTATATGCATGGTATGTGCTTCGCTATGCTCACGCCCATGTTATATATCTCCGTTTGTAGGAAGATATGTGGAGTCATACGTGGCAAGGGCTTTGCCCATGTCCCAACGGTGAGCTCCATAGTGCTAGACTATGTCTACCGCACATATAGTGCATGTGGGAAGGTTTACGGAGCGACCCACAAGCGCCACTGTCAATTTTCCCATTTTCATGGTGCGTGTTGGGAGGAGGTTCGAAGGTGTCTTCGTGCGTCCATGTGGGGATCCAAGTGGGGGGACTGTTTGCAAATGGTCCCAAGCAATTGTGTTTTGAACCATATGTTGATACCATGGGTGAGCGACGTTATATACTATTGTGATTATCTTGAATTTGGCTTTATTTGCATGTTTTTGACCTCATTTTATGCTCATTTTTGTATTTTATGTGCTCAACTGGTCGGCTAACAGGAAAGTGGCTAGAGATCTGTGAACTATGGTATGCCGCTTATATGTTGGCATATGCTTCAGTGTTGCACCTCACCATATGCCGGATCACGTGGTCACTTTGGCGTGACACACGGAGCCTCACAAAATTAGGTCTCGAATTCGTGAGTTGACTTGTGAAGCATGGCATGTATATATCCGGAGGGGTTTGGGAGCCAATGTTAGGATATTCTTGGGCATGGACCTTTGGTCTATATCACCCTTGTATATTACCTTCCGGTTTGACACATGCATGGAGCATTTGAATACTTGCCGTATGCATTTTTGAGTATATAATTGAATTTTGGGCATTATGGTGTGATTTGCCTAATTTTGCTATGTTGTGAGGTCATCTCCATGGGGCAGTTCTCCAAGCCCAATCGACTCCAAGTCAAAGCAAAGTTATGTCAGGGTAGGGCATGGTCCTGAGTGCCACTCTAGGCCATGACACGCCACCTCCCCTATTGGGCTAGGATTTAGAGGCTCGGGAGGGAACGCATTTTTGGGGTTTGTGTAGTGACTTTTGACACATGGCATTTAGCCATCTTATTTGACTTGGTTCAGGGCATCATGTTGGCGAGTCAAGGGAAGGTCCTGAGTCCAGGGAATGAGGGGTCTATGGCTGTGATTGTGTATGTTTCCATCTTTCCCCAATGTTGCTTGATTTGTGTTCATATGCCAATTTCAGGGCTTCTTTTTCCATTGTTCTATTGGTGCAATTCTATGTACATGCCCAACGCCCGTGTCTCCGTGTGCACCGTGAGACAACCGGCGTGTCGAAAGGAGTTGTTGAGTGTCAACGCGGGACTGAAGCCGGTTCGGACCCCCGTGGCCATCTTTGGGTCACTTGGGGTGTGTATCTATGTGCCGGCAAGCCGCCATTGGCTGATATCATACTCTCCCATCCACCTGACCTAACCCGAGGTGATAGTGTGATGGGTTTGGCCATTCCGGCTATGAGCGGCCATATTCAGTACCCAGGCGCCGCCAGCTGAGATTTATATATCAGAATATCAGGAATCAACAGGGTTTTATTATCATAATGTTGCCGTAATTTTTCAGCCTTCCGTTCTGATGGTCAATGTATCGGCGACTGTCAGTTGGCTCGCGATTTTGCGGTAACCGATTGGTTAACTGTTATTTCCAGATATTTTGGCGGAAACCCCGATGAAGGGTCAGATTTCATCAGTAAAGGGTTCGTTACTTCCGCAATTTTCTAAATATGCACTCAAAATTTTAATCTGAACCTTTCGCGATGTCGAAATCGAATTTTTGACCTCGACATCGCCGCACTTGATTTGGTCTTCTTCGAGTGGTCATACTCCTTTCCCTATGCCCAAATCAGGTTTCCCTTATACTTGCCACATATTTGACTTGGAGATATAAGGGAAACAAAAGTGAATCGTGGGACCATTTTGAAGGGCCATATCTATGCGCGAGTGTGAGGAAAGAGAAAAAGGAAGGTTGCGTTGCAAGCGCCTTAGTCTCAACTTATTTTTAGTAGGGTCCAACACCTTAAGTCGTCACACACACTCGTTGTATCATATGATCATGGTCAACATGGTAGAAACTTGTTTTCTAACTTGTTGACCATGTGTCCGCCCTTGATATTATGACTTTCGAGTGTAGCGCATGAGTCTTGCGGTTGCATAGCATCCTTCTTTAGGTTCCCACGTCCATTTAACCCAAAGTTATGACCATGGAGGGGCATGGCATACCATGGTGGGAGCCAATTTTAAGGGCTATGTGTGATATTGGTAGTATATGTCTTGATATGCTCACGCCCATGTTATATATCTTCCTGTGGCCAAAGAGAAGGGGAGCCACACGTGACAAGGGCTTTGCCCATGTCCCAATTGTGGAATTCAAAGCGCTAGACTAAGTCTACCGCGTATGTATTGCTCATGGTATGTTTGGCAAAGAGATCCATGAGTGCACTCCCATTTTCATGGGGCATGTAGATATGAGTGGCGAAGGTATCTCCATGCTCCCGATTGGGGATCCAAGTGGGGGAATTGTTTGCAAATGGTTCCAATCATTTGTATATTGAACCATGCGCGGATATCATGGGTGAGCATAGAGATATACTATCATGACAACTTTGTATTTGGACATATTTGCATGTTTTTGACCTCAATTTTTGCTCATTTTTGCGTTTTGTGTACTTACCTGGTCGGCAAACAGCAAGAAGCCTATGGAGAGTCGAACCATGGTATGTTGTTCATATGTTGGCATATGCTTTGGAGTTGAACATCACCATATGCCGGATCGCGTGCTCCAATCTTTGGCGCACGAAGGATTACAAGGATTGATCTCAAGACCATGGGCTGACTTGGGTAGTGCGTGGCGCCCATATCCGAAGGGGTTTCGAGGGTAAAGTGGGGATGTACATGCACATTGATCTTTGGTCTCTATCCTCCATGAATACTAGACTTCGATTCCATGCATGCTTTGAGCCTTCGGATAAGTGGTAACTTCAATTTTGAGCATTTATTTGATATATGGCCAATATGGTGTGAATTGGCAGTTTTTGGCATGTTATGAGTTCAAACTCATGGGGCATATCTCTAGGCCCATTCAACTCCAAGTCCAACCAAGTTTATGTCAGGGTAGGGCATAGTCCTGAGTGCCACTCTAGGCCATGACACACCACCTCCCCCATTGGGTTAGGATTTAGAGGCTTGGGAGTGAACACATTTTTGGGGTTTATGTAGTGACTTTTGACACATGGCATTTAGCCATCTCATTTGACCGGGTTCAGGGCATCATGTTGGCGAGTCAAGGGAAGGTCTTGAGTCCAGGGAATGAGGGGTCTATGGCTGTGATTGTGTACATTTCCATCTTTCCCCAACTTTGCTTTATTTGTCTTCATATGCCAATTTCAGGGCTTTCCTCTTTGGTGCAATTCTTGTACATGCCCGCCACCGTGGGACGACCGGTGTGCTGAACGGAAGCCCGCAGCGTGGATTCAATTGTGGATTGGGTTATTGCTGTATTTGTGGGATCTGGTTGCTGTTCAGGGTTGAAGGAGGATTACATTTTCTATATTTTTGGATTTTGGACCCTGGAATTTGAGGAATGCAATCGCTGATCCGGAGTAAATCAGCAGGGGTAACAGGCGGAAGGGGCACAGCGGGGGCCGGTCCTGGTAGGGACCTTCTTTATGGTAGCAGAGGCGTACCTGCTGCCCCTACCTACCGCCGACGCGGGGACTTGGGCCCCTATGAGCCCTGCCAAAGTACGCCCCGGGTGCGTATTGTGGACTCGGTGGAGATCACGCCGGAGATTGGAGCCATAGAAGAGCCGAGACGCTCAAGAGCATGGCGAACTCCGGAAGTTGAAGCCCAAAGAGAAATACGACGTTCGGGAAGAGGCGGACTTGACATGGAGGACCTGGTCTCCATGTGTGAGCGTCGCTGCCGAAAGGCATGCAACCTCCGCTCCGCCGCGGAGGACTCCGAGGAGACCTGCCATTCAGGCAGCAGTGGAGGACGGGCCCGGCGCTACCGGAAGCGCGGGTCACCCAAGCCCGCGGCAGGGGACGCCGGGGCTATGGATACGGACCCTAGCCCGGTCAGGCTGTGGGACTCCGAGGGGCACTCCGAGGGCTATCCGACAGCCTATGAGCAACCTTCGGAGTTGGAGGAGACGGCCAGACCGCCCACAAGGGCGAACACGGCTCCAGAACCCAGCCTGGAGCATGACGCCGAGGCGTTGGAGAGGCCCGCCAGAGCCAGGACGGCGCCTGTGGCCCGGCACACGGAGCCAACGCGGGATATCATGGGCGACACACCCATGGCGGAGGAGTCCGAGGCGCCGGGAACCGCGGGATGCGCCGGATCAGGTGGTAAGCACGCTGAGTGCCACTGCGAGCACGTGTCCTTCCTCATGGGCAAGTACCCAAAGATGGGGATGGACGCCATCGTGCATCGCTTCGACCGCCTGGACAACGCGAAGGACGGCCTAGAGGAGGACGTCGCCGGGATCCTGGATGACCAGTCTGCCGCGGAGAGAGACCTGGCGGAGCTGCGAGCGGAACGGGACCGGTACCGGGAGAATCTGGAGCTGGCCCTGGAGAAGCAGCAGCGAGTGGTGGACAGCCTCCTCCACCTGGTCGAGGACATGTCGGGACGCCTGAACAGGCTAGAGGAGTTACAACCCCTCGCCTCAGGTCCGGAGCTCCCGGCAAAGCCAGCAGCGGCAGAGCTGGTGAAGCGGGTTAAGACCCTCCGGAGCGCCATGGATAAACCCCTGGGCGGCCCGGCAGAGGCACCCTGCGCGCCTCCGCGTGTTGACCCGGGTGCGCTGCCGTTTGTTCCCATGTTCAGCGAATCCACAATGCTCGGGGAACACACGGCACCGGCTTGGTCCATGCGGGAAGGGCACGTAACCACGGACCCGAGGAGCCTGACGGTACAGATGTCCCATGCCGCCCAGGATCTACCGATCACTACGACTGCCCATGCAGTTTATGCGGAAGAGGAGATCCACAGCCAGACCATGCAGGGGCGAACCATGGGAAGCGCCAACGGACATGGTCGAGGTCATCCAGGCGGAAACCTGTGGGTGAAGGACCCCAAGACGGGGATATGGACGGCCGATGGAGCAAGTCCTTCCCGCATTCAAAACCCCATGGGTTCAGGCCCAACTGGACCGCACTCCATGGAGGAGAGGGATGTACGGGGAGTGTACTCACACCCCCCGGCCACAGGTGGTATCCGTCTCGGTGGAGTGGTGGCTGGGGACGTCGGAGACGCCATCAGGATTGATGACCTCAGGGGAATCAAAATCCCCTACTACGATGGCAACCCCCCAACCTGGATGACTTCATCCTGGATTGGGAGGGCTTTGCCGAGGAGGTCGTCGGTGAGATGCGGGGAGCGCCGCGGAACAAGCGGGTATGCCGGACATTCCCACACCGGCTGGCGCAGGACCTGAAGGAGGAGCTGCGGGATCAGATCCGGGAAGGACTGATCCGTACGGAGCAGGCCTGCCTCCAGTGGTTGGACGATGAGGAGCGGGTGGACGCTCCGAACCAGAAGCTGGAGGACTTGTGGTCCATCCCGCTGCAGTTGGACCGCGGTGAGTTGCGGGTCCGGGAGTGGAACCGGTACCTGCGGAAGTACCGACGGAGCCTTAAGTTGGTTGAGGACTGGAACGAGTCCAGCGAGATCCGCCACTTGCTGAAGGACGTCCTCCCTGGCCACTGGAAGAGGAGAGTGGAGGACGAGGAAAAGAAGAGAGCAAAGAAGCGCGTGGCGCTGAGGATCATGGCGGCGGAGGATACCCATGCGGGTATCATGCAGTTCTTCAGGAGGAACCTGGGCGAGCCCAACCGGATGTTGGGACTGAAGAACGCCGTGTACGTGGAGGTATTTGGAGACTCCATGGGGCAAAGGTTGCTGCGCCTCAACAACGTGGAGTGGAGGCGCGGGGAGCCGCTGAGGATGCAGGTCATTTTCGCCCGCATGAGCCTCGACGAGATCGTGAAGTACATCACGGTGGAGTTGAAGCTCAATGCGAAGAACGAGGCCCACGTGCAGGATCGACATGGTCATGGACAACGAGGCCACCGGGAAGACCGCCATCATCGGGAGATCCAGGAGGACACGGCCAACTCCGCGGAGAATGGTAGTGGAAGTGGCCAAGACCACTGGACCTGGTCCGGGGAGGATCACGAGGAGGCCCATTTCTTCGCGTTTGTGGCGCACAACGTGAGGGACCATGCGCAGGATCGGTCCAGATGGAGCCGAGTGGGACCCAAGAAGGGCAATGAGCCAAGGAGGATCGGGAACCCACCGCTCTCGTTCCGGGAGTACAGGTTTCAGCACGACGGGTGCTGGCTCTGTTATGGCAAGGGAAACAACCATGCACACGACCACCGTCAGTGCAAGGTGTATGAGGCGGACAAGAAGGCCTACTTCGCCGCCCACCCCGAGAAGAAGCCCAAGGAGCAGCGGATTGCCGATTGGAAGGCGAAGGGCGGAGACGGGGGGAAAGGCCAAGGCAAAGGCCAAGGGAAAGGCGGAAGGAGAGGCTATGGTGGTGGACCTGGCCAAGACCGACGAGTGAGGTCGATCGAGGAGGTTGCTGAGGACATGTTGAGGACGTTGGAGGAACTCAAAGCCCAGCAACGTGGTGGACAAAGGCCTGGCGGATCGCAGCCGGAAGGGGCTGCGGGAAGTCAAGTCTAGAGGAGCCCCCACGGGAGTGGGACCTCGGAGGTCTCTCCTCCGGAAATCCGTGGAATCCCAGAGAAAGCGAAGGCACATCGGGTGCCGAAGAAGGCTCCAGAAGAGCCAAAACCACTGAGTTTCGCCACTCCCAACCCCTGGAGCGCCCTGCCAAGGGAAGTACATGTGGGTACGGGACATGGCAAGAAGGAAGGAGCGACCACGGAGAGCCCCATGGATGGGCAGGACCAGCCCAAGATCTACACCATCCGTGACCATACCCTTGAAGTCCTGATGCACCCGGACGTGCTAGAGTTGCATGCCGTGAGAGTCGTCCATACGCCTCATGGTGACGAGCGGCAGTTGCACTTGAAGGTGCGTCTACGGTGCGGACGAGAGGAGAAGGTGGTGGATGTGTTGGTGCATACGGGTGCCCAGGTGAGCCTGGTCCGGAGAGGGTTGTTCAAGGAGGAACTCCTGCAGCCCAGCCGGAGACCGGTCCGCCTGAAGGCGGCCAACGGAGAGATCATGGGTGGGGGCACCCATGAGGCCACTATCAGTATGGAATTCTGGGAACATGAGCGCTTGAACCGCCCTGATCTGGCGAAGAGAAGCACTCTATCCGGGAACTTCTATGTGGCTGACATTACAGATTGGGATATGATCGTGGGGTATGACTTCATGGTGGCAAACGCCATTGGAGCCCTTCCCCATCGTGCAACGCTGGTCCGGGAGGATGATGAATGCCTTACATGGCTGTCCTCGGACTATGCATGCGGATCATCCCAATGGAATGCTGAGGAAGAGGATCGGATCGTCCAAGCGGTGCAAGCTGTGGGTGCCAAGTCCAGAGGAGACCGTGGAGTTCAGCTCACGGAGTATGGAATGGCGCCGCAGGTGTATGCCAGGATGATCCAGACGTTGAGAGCCGGAGCGCCCGAGACGGACGTCTTCGCTTCCCGGGATGCCCCACTTTTGAGGAAATGTAGGAGGCATTGGCATCGAGGAGACTCAGCCTGGCACAGGCATTGGGGTTTGAAGGAGTGGGGGCCCATGTATTGGCATGGCTCCCTGGACAATACCAGACGTACGGTGGAGAAGATCGTCGCGGATAGGGCGAAGGGGATCCTGGTCATAACCGGCATAGGATCCACCCCATGTCCGCTGGAGGGTCTCAAGTCGACGCTGGACTCCATCACCCTGAACGAGATGTCATTCGGGCCAGAGGAGGAGTTGTTCATCGACGCCCAGGGTGTATCAATGCCCTCCCTGGGTCAAGCGGGGGGCACCAAGGCTTTCCTGGTGGATGGGGCGCAAGCCCAGCCCACGGGTGATGAAGCATTCATCCGTAGGGTGGAGGCGGTGCCCATGAAGGTCATGTTTGAGCCCAAGGAGGGGACGGATCAGCCAATTGATGGCATTGACGTCCTGTCCCACGCCGAGATCGACGACGTCGTCAACTACATGCGGTTGGGGATGCACGACCGTGTGGCAGCCAAGAAGAGGCGGGCCATGGTCACATCTCCGCATTGGTGGGATGACAAGATGTTGGTCACCGGCAAGTACGAGAAGGATGAGTTCGTGGCGAGGGTCATGGATCACATCGCGGACCAATACGATGGTCCGGTTGGGTCGGACCCGCCGACATGGGATTTTCCAAGAATGGGGGCCGACAGCGACAGTAACCAGCCCGATGCCGCAAATTTTCGAAGATTATCGGAGGGAAGCGCGCCCCACGACAATGAAGACGGAATATCGGACGATGAGAAGTCGGACTCGGACCCAGAAGAGGCCTATACCGCAGTGCGGTCGGTTGTATCGATACCGAAGCAAGCGGCTGAAGAGGCCCAGGAGAACCCGAAGGTCGCCGAGCTGAAGGAGAGGCTGATCAATGCCTATCCGCGGCTATTCAGTGGCGTCGCCAACAAGAACCCTCCAGATCGTGGGAGGTTTGGCACAGCGAGGATCAAGCTGAAGCCGAACCCCAAGATCTATCGTCATCGGGAGTACCAACTTCAGGGCAATCGGGCCGAGGCCATGAAGAAGTTGTTGGCCGAGTTCATTGAGCGAGGATGGATCGAACCCTCCGACAGTGAGTGGGCCAGCCCAGCCTCTATCGTGCCCAAGAAGGAGAAGGGCGAGTGGAGGTTGGTGGTGGATTACAGGGGTTTGAACGAGCAAACCGAGCACGACTGGTACTCGCTTCCCCTGATCGACTCCATCCTCCAAAAACAACAGAAAAAGCGGATCTTCACGGTGTTGGACCTGAAACACGGTTATCACCAGATGCCGCTACACCCGGACTCCAGGCCCTGCACAGCGATGTCGACGCCGCTGGGGCCCATGCAGTGGAAGGTGGTGCCCATGGGCGCCAAGAATGGCAACGCCGCTTTCCAGCGCATGATGGAGGACCTACTCGGTCCAGTCCGGGATTGTGCCGACCCCTTTTTGGATGACATCATCATCGGGTCTGGCACGGAGGACATGACTGAGGACGAGCTCATCGAAGCGCATGAGAAGGATCTGCGCCGAGTGCATAGCGAGCTGGAGAAGCACAACATGGTGTGCAAGCCCACCAAAGCCTCACTCTTTGTGAAGGAAGTGGAGTTCGCGGGTCACGTGGTTGGTCACGGGCAACGCCGTCCCATGCCTGGGAAGCTGGCGTCCCTGCACCACTGGGAGAAGCCCCAGACCATCAGCGAACTCCGGTCCTTCATGGGGTTCTGCAATTACTATTCGGGCTATGTCCGGATGTATGCAGAACTCTCGGGGCCGCTGCACAAGATGCTGCAGGTGGGGAAGTTCGATGGCCGGAAGGGGAGCAAGAAGAAGCTTGCCTGGACCCCTGAGGCCGAAGATGCGTTCAGCCGCCTGAAGGAGCGACTCCAGGGGCAGCTGGGGCTATTCCTGGTGGACCCGGACAAGGGATTCGTGCTACGGACGGACGCCTCTGACTATGCTGTAGGAGCAGTCCTCGAGCAGGTCCGGGATGACGGGTCGCACGTACCCGCGGCGTTCTGGAGCAGGATCCTGGCCGAGGGCCAACGTCGAACCTGGACCGCGAGGGAGAAGGAGACGTACGCCATTGTTTGTGCGCTCAGGAAGTGGTCTGGCCACATCGGATTGCAACCGGTGGTGGTTTGTACGGACCATCAGTCCTTACACAGCTGGCACAAGGAGCACGTCGACACCCCCTCGGGACCGGCGGCAAGGAGGGCCCGATGGCATGAGACGTTCGCCAAGTTCAACCTCAGCGTCGTGTACGTCCCGGGGAAGGACAACACTGTGGCGGATTGCCTCAGTCGATGGGCCTACCCCGCGGGCAAGGCTTTGATGGACATATCCAGACATGGGGACGCCGAGGAGACCGAGGAGGCCAAGCGCATCATCGAGATGGAGAAGGCCATGGAGCAAGAGGGGGTCAAGTGCTTTGTGGTGATGGCAAACCGTACGGACCTGGCCAAGTTCCGGGGCGCCCGCGTCCAAGCTATTCGAGAGGAAACCCTCGAGCAGTGGATGGTGGCCCCTGTAGAGCTAGTCAGGTCGGTGCTCACAGAGGACTGGTCGGATGACTATGCGGCATCCGACCACTGGAGCAAGTACTGGAATGCCGTGAGCGCCCCGTCGGACGATGAATGGCCCGAGGGCTTGACCGAGGATGGTGACAAGTTGTTCCTCACGGACAAGCTGCTGGTGCCCGAGAACCGAGTGGAGGAGCTCATTGACCATTGGCACAACGCCCAGCTCATGCACCCTGGCCGAGACAAGATGCAGCAGGACCTGGAGTGGGGTTTCAAGTTCCCTCCGGGGTACTACGCCATCCTGGATAGGTACTGCAGCGACTGTGCCGTGTGTCGGGCCACAAAAAGCCCCAACCACTCCACAGCGGGCAAGCCGGTGTATACGGCTATACCGGAGGCCCCTATGCGGTCCGTGGCCATGGATGTATTCGCCATGCCTGAGGTCACCGTGGAAGGAGAGACCTACGACTGTGTCATCCTGGCGGTGGATAGGCACAGCGGGTATATCGTGGCGGTCCCTGGCAAGAAGTCCAAGAAGAAGGACAAGAAGGACAAGCATGGAGTGGGGCTGCACGCCAAGACCGTCGCTAATGCCATGATCAGGCATTGGCTGACGATTTTTGATGTCCCAGCTGTCATCTGCAGCGATCGGGGCAGTCAGTTCGTGGGGACGTGGTTCAAGACGATGTGCAAGCACATGGGGATTCGGCACGCCAAGACCGTGGCGCAGCACAGCCGGTCAAATGGCCGGGCTGAGGTGGCCGGGCGGCAGATGTTCGAAACGTTCCGCCAGCTGCACATCGACGAACCGGGTCGGAATTGGTATAATTCGCTGTGGAGAGTACTCCAAGCGTATCACGACTTTCCGGGACCCACTGGATTGTCGCCCCATCGTATCCTGTTCCTACGGGATCGAGTGTCACGCACTCTCCCGTGGTTGAAACATGGCAAAGTGGCCCGGGATGCGAATGCTATGATGGCTGAGGCGGACGACACGGCGGCCAAGGTGTGCAAGGCACTTCAGGACGAGCATGACAAGAGGGCCAAGTACTTCAAGCAGGGAAAAGTCCAGAACTATGCTCTCCAAGACACCGTGTGGGTGGAGCAGCACCACAAGGACGTCCTGTCCAGGCTTGGCAGGCATCTTGGTATGTGCCGGGGGTAATCGTGCGGAAGGTCGGGCAGGATGTGTATGCGGTTCGTGTGGGGGATAACAAGATCCTGGACCGTGACCATACCCAGCTTCGTCCCCGAGCACCAGACCCCAGGGGACGTCCCGTCGCCTTCGAGTTCACGGCCGGCGATGTGGACTCGGACGACGAAGGTGAGGTAGGTAGGTAGGTATCTTCGGGAGCTCGGGATGCCTCCTTTGACATTGCAGGAAGAAGGTCTTACCAAGGGGACGTCCTGTCCCTCCCACTGCCCTATGTCAGGTGCCTCTTGAGCCGCTCCCGCATGTGCTTGGGAAGGCATTGTCGCGGCCACCCGGTCCATGTGTCCCAGGTGGGAGGGTGTCCCCACATGTGTCCATGGGTAGGGCCACATGCCCCCTCCTTTGGGCGGCAGCTCTGGGGGGCTGCCCAGCCGTGTGGAGTATCTCTCACCACGAGGGGTATTGCTCCCGCTTGTCTACGGTACGACCGCCTCACCCTTGTGGCTTGAGTTGCGGGGCCACTCTGCTTGGCAGGTGACCCCCTCCTGGACTGTGTACCGGCTCGCCTGTCACCGGTTGCTTCCATGGCTCCGGGTGACGTTTGCCATGGTCCTCGATGCAGCCTGGCCGGGCTCGGACCAGTGGCTTTGGAGTACCGCTCCTGCCACTGGCCCGGTGGGTCGGCTGGGTCGCCCCAGTGCGTCCGACCCATGGGGTATTGGTTCTTTCCTGTCCCTCGGCTGCCCTACGTGTGTGTAGCGTCCTGGGCCGTTGGGCTCCTGTTCACCGGTGTGCCCGCGCGGTGTGCTGTGGTGCGTCTGCGGTGTCCTGGGCCAGCTGGCTCCTGTTCACCGGTGTGCCCGCTCGGTGTGTTGTGTTGCATGTGCGGTGTCCTGGGCCCTTGGGCTCCTGTTTACCGGTGTGCGTGCCGTGTGCGGTGCGCGTGTGCCCTGGGTGGATGTGTCCCTCTTCCTCCCCCCCTAATGTTCGTTTTTTTTTTTTTTTTTTTTGTTTTTTTTTTTTTTTTGAAAAAAGAAAAAGAAAAAACAAAAAAGAGGAAAACAGAGGCGCGCGTACACTGCAGGCACAGGCATGGGCAGCTGGTGCGGCGGTGTTATAGCGTTGTGTCCTCTGGCGTGTGTCGCCGGTGCTGTGGCGGCGGTCGCGCCCCAGGGGTGCGGCTCGCGTGTCCTGATGTACATGGGTATGGGTCAGGGTGGGTTTGGTTAGGTGTCTCTTTGCTTCTGGTGCTGGCTGGTTAGGCGGCTGTGTGGGCTGTGGCTGTGGGCTGTGTCTACGCATTTCCCTCAGCGGGCCTGGTTTGGAGTCAAGGGTTGACGGTTTCGGGTTGTGGCTCGGGTTTGATTTGTGTTGGGGCTTTGGCCCGGTTAGGCTTGGGTCAGGGTGGATTTGGTGTGGTGTTTCTTTGCTTCTGGTGCTGGCTGGTTAGGCGGCTGTGTGGGCTGTGGGTGTGGGCTGTGGTTGCGTTGTTCCCTCGGCGGGTTTGGTTAGGAGTCAAGGGTTAGCGGTTTCGGGGTGTGGCTCGGGTTTGATTTGTGTTTGTGTTCTGGCTCGGTTAGGCGGTTGCGCGGGGCCGGGCGTGTGGGTAGCGGCGTCCACGGAGTCGTGTGCCCGAGGCGGGTGCGGGGTGGTGCGTGTGGGCCGGCCGTTGGCCGGTGGCCTCACTGGGAGTCCCACACGGAGGGGTCGGCGGGCGCGCCGGGGGCGTACGCAGCGTGCAGGTTGGGCAGCTGCGGGCGCACGTGCAGGGCGTCGGCGTGCCCGATGGGGACCTCACTGAGGACCGAGGGGTTGGCGGTAAGTAGTATGCGATGCCCGGGAGGGGTGGTGGTGGGGAGCGGGAGGATGTCCGCGGCCCGCGACGTGGGGGCGAACACGGCGTGGGTCGGGTGCGGCCCTGGGAGTGGTGCTGGGGGGAGCGGGACCATAGGACGGTGGTCTACTGTGAGGTGCCAAGCGCCGCGATGGTGGAGGAGCCGGACTAGGGCGATGCTGTGGCGCAGTGTGTGGGGCTGGGTGCTGGGCGGCGTGGGGACGTGCGGCGGGAGGGGGGGGGGGGCGGGGCGGTGGCGTGGGAGGGGGCATGGCGGAGGAGTGACGTCAGTGACGTGTGTGTCGTGCTAAGCACATGGGGATTCGGCACGCCAAGACCGTGGCGCAGCACAGCCGGTCAAATGGCCGGGCTGAGGTGGCCGGGCGGCAGATGTTCGAAACGTTCCGCCAGCTGCACATCGACGAACCGGGTCGGAATTGGTATAATTCGCTGTGGAGAGTACTCCAAGCGTATCACGACTTTCCGGGACCCACTGGATTGTCGCCCCATCGTATCCTGTTCCTACGGGATCGAGTGTCACGCACTCTCCCGTGGTTGAAACATGGCAAAGTGGCCCGGGATGCGAATGCTATGATGGCTGAGGCGGACGACACGGCGGCCAAGGTGTGCAAGGCACTTCAGGACGAGCATGACAAGAGGGCCAAGTACTTCAAGCAGGGAAAAGTCCAGAACTATGCTCTCCAAGACACCGTGTGGGTGGAGCAGCACCACAAGGACGTCCTGTCCAGGCTTGGCAGGCATCTTGGTATGTGCCGGGGGTAATCGTGCGGAAGGTCGGGCAGGATGTGTATGCGGTTCGTGTGGGGGATAACAAGATCCTGGACCGTGACCATACCCAGCTTCGTCCCCGAGCACCAGACCCCAGGGGACGTCCCGTCGCCTTCGAGTTCACGGCCGGCGATGTGGACTCGGACGACGAAGGTGAGGACGACGACTTCACCGCCGAGAGGATCCTGGCGGACAAGCCGGACCCGGGGACGCCTGGGGGAAGGCTTTATAAAGTCCGTTGGAAGGGATTCGCCCCTTCCAGAGATTCGTGGGAGCCTCGGAGCAGTTTTGTGCCGAGGTACACCACGGTCTCGATGGACTATCTGAAGAAAAAGAACATTTCTTTGGATGTCAAGGACGTGTTGGTCCATTTGGTGGCTGCTGTAGCACCGTAATGGATCCCCCTTGGTATTTTTGTTTGTTTTTGTGCTTGTGAGATGGGTGAGGGCGTTGATTCCGGGGAATTCTGGGCCTTGATTGGCCATCTACCCCCTTCACTCGATCTCCACATATATATTTCATTGTTCTATACTTATTTAGGTCGACCGACGACGTTTCTCTATCTTTGATCCCCTTGGTCCATGTTGTAGATCAAGAGGAGACCAGATATGGCGGAGGGCACCGATTATCAGTGTCCTCACCCCTCCCTTGGGGCGTGGGGGACGCCTACGACGTGTGTGGGGCCTCCATGTGTCCTTGGGACATGGGGGGGGGGGTTGGAGCCCATTGGGGTCCTCCCGTCCTCTCTTCAATGACTTCCGAGCGGATACAACGCTCTGAGAAGGGGGGTGAAGCCGGTTCGGACCCCCGTGGCCATCTTTGGGTCACTTGGGGTGTGTATCTATGTGCCGGCAAGCCGCCATTGGCTGATATCATACTCTCCCATCCACCTGACCTAACCTGATGTGATAGTGTGATAGGCTTGGTCATTCCAGCTATGAGCGGCCATATTCAATACCGAGGCGCCGCCGGCTGAGATTTATATATCAGAATATCAGGAATCAACAGGGTTTTATTATCATAATGTTGCCGCTATTTTTCAGCCTTCCGTTCTGATGGTCAATGTATCGGCGACTGTCAGTTGGCTCGCGATTTTGCGGTAACCGATTGGTTAACTGTTATTTCCAGATATTTTGGCGGAAACCCCGATGAAGGGTCAGATTTCATCAGTAAAGGGTTCTTTGCTTCCGCAATTTTCTAAATATGCACTCGAAATTTTAATCTGAATTTTTCGCGATGTCGAAATCGAATTTTTGACTTCGACATCGCCGCACTTGATTTGGTCTTCTTCGAGTGGTCATACTCCTTTCCCTCTGCCCAAATCAGGTTTCCCTTATACTTGCCACCCATTTGACTTGGAGATATAATGGAAACAAAAGTGAATCGTGGGACCACTTTGAAGGGCCATATCTACGCGCGAGTGTGAGGAAAGAGAATAAGAAAGGTTGCGTTGCAAGCGCCTGAGTCTCACCTTATTTTTAGTAGGGTCCAACACCTTAAGTCGTCACACAGACTCGTTGTATCATATGATCATGGTCAACATGGTAGAAACTTGTTTATAACTTGTTGACCATGTGTCCGCCCTTGATATTATGACTTTCGAGTGTAGCGCATGAGTCTTGCGGTTGCATAGCATCCTTCTTTAGGTTCCCACGTCCATTTAACCCAAAGTTATGACCATGGAGGGGCATGGCATACCATGGTGGGAGCCAATTTTAAGGGCTATGCGTGGTATTGGTAGTTTATGTCTTGATATGCTCACGCCCATGTTATATATCTTCGTGTGGCCGAAGAGATGGAGAGCCACACGTGACAAGGGCTTTGCCCATGTCCCAATTGTGGAATTCAAAGCGCTAGACTAAGTCTACCGCGTATGTATTGCTCATGGTATGTTTGGCAAAGAGATCCATGAGTGCAGTCCCATTTTCATGGGGCATGTAGATATGAGTGGCGAAGGTATCTCCATGCTCCCGATTGGGGATCCAAGTGGGGGAATTGTTCGCAAATGGTTCCAATCATTTGTATATTGAACCATGCGCGGATATCATGGGTGAGCATAGAGATATACTATCATGACAACTTTGTATTTGGACATATTTGCATGTTTTTGACCTCAATTTTTGCTCATTTTTGCGTTTTGTGTACTTACCTGGTCGGCAAACAGCAAGAAGCCTATGGAGAGTCGAACCATGGTATGCTGTTCATATGTTGGCATATGCTTTGGGGTTGAACATCACCATATGCCGGATCGCGTGCTCCATTTGGCTTGGCGCACGAAGGATTACAAGGATTGGTCTCAAGATCATGGGCTGACTTGGGTAGTGCGTGGCGCCCATATCTGAAGGGGTTTTGAGGGTAAAGTGGGGATGTACATGCACATTGATCTTTGGTCTCTATCCTCCATGAATACTAGACTTCGATTCCATGCATGCTTTGAGCCTTCGGATAAGTGGTAACTTCAATTTTGAGCATTTATTTGATATATGGCCAATATGGTGTGAATTGGCAGTTTTTGGCATGTTATGAGTTCAAACTCATGGGGCATATCTCTGTAAGTGCGGCTAGCCCCATCTGCTCAGATTTTCAGACATTCTGCCCAGATTGGCTACATTTTGGTCATTTTCTTTGCTTCGGCGGAATCGCCGCCTCGCAGCTCAGTCACAGGATATTTCCTATATATTTCTGATATGCCGGATTTGATTCCGCGGTCCATTTCCCGTAAATCCGCCGCGTTCCGCTATTTTAGCTGGAATCGCCATTTGCCGCTGACGCGCGCTCGCGGGCCAGATCGGCCAAACATTTTTACATAAATGGATTATTTAAATTCTTTCAGACAGTTTTGGACACTCAGATGTATTTAGAATAATTCGCATCAATTTTCTTCATAGACTGGGATTTTCTGCCGGACCACAATCAGCATGGACCTTGCTTCTGTTGTCGCTGCTCTCGCCTCCGTTGGTGTCCGAGTGTCCGGTTCTACCCCCAATAACAACATCCAGGGAGACTCCTCGCGTGCTTGCCCCACTGGTCTTGCCGGCCCCGAGCCCTCCGGCACCCACAACGACCCAGGGCAGCACTTTCATGGTAGCAGAGGCTACCTGAATGTTGTTCCTTTGGTGTCCCAACCACAGCTAGCTCCCCAGTACGGCCCCGTAGACTCCGCCACCTCCGGAGACGTAACGATTACGCTGCCGTGGTGCTGTGCGAACGAGGCCTTGAGAGGACTGCCTTGCGCAAGCCCAAGTTGCCCAAGAAGGGCACAAATCAGCAGCTGTGGAGGCCCAGATTACAATCAAGATCCCAGTCGAAATTGGCCATCAAGCAGCTGGAATCTCCCAGCCTACGCTAATGGCAACGCTCCGGTGGAGCTTACGGACCTGGCAGGTACCAATACTCCCTACCAGTGTCCACATTTTGAGACCATCGACGCCGACATTGACGACATTGAGATGGGTGGTCCAGGTGAGGTACCTACCTATAATCGACCAGCCTCATGGGCACAATGGGACAACCATTTGTCTTCCGAAGTGACCCGGAACCTTGAGGCGCTTGAGGCCCTTTGTCTATTAGCCACGTCTAAGCTGATAGGTCAAGAAAGAATCGCCTCTGATTTTTTATTCGAATATTTTTTCCTCCTTCAAGAAGAAATTAATACCAGGATGTGGTGGTGTTCTCAAGAAGATGAATCTTTTGCCATTTTTTTGCAGATCTGGGAGGCAAGTCCCTTCCCGAAGGAGAAGACCAAGGCACCTGTTGCCGGGCCCTCCGCCCCTCATCCCTCTGTTTCCATCCGCGACGATCTAGCCGCCGCGGTTGAGGAAGGAATTTTAGAGGCAGCTAGGCAGGCAAGCCTGGAAATTAGGACTGAAGGAGCTCCCCAAGTGGACTCCTGGCTGCGAACCACTGAGATTAGCGGTCCGACAGCCTGCTCAGGCCCTTCAGGACACGGTATGTACTGTCCTGCCGACTGCTCTTGCAGATTACAGCGAGATACTGAGCTCCAATTGCTCAAAGATCAAATGCAACTCATCATTCAGACGCTGGGAATTAAAGATCTTTTCAAGACCCACATGAGGTCTGAGGGCGCATCATCGGTGGAACAAACAACAGAACCGTCGGAGGAGGCGACAGAAATTTTTTCGATTGCTCCTTCGGTGGACTCTAAGACCACCGACGCAAGGATCAGCAGGACTAAGCTAAAGGAAAGGGTTACAATCTCTCGATCTCAGAGTAGATCGGCGAAGGCTAGGACTGAGGCTCAGAATGCCAAACGAACTGCCTCCCGTACTACCCTTCCTGCTGTTGATTCCAATGCAATTGCCCAGATGTTGCTCGCCCAGACCCTCGCCGGAGCTGGTGTGGCTAATGATGCCGCCAAGGTGTCTGCCATTATGGCCGGTGTTGGGCTGGATTCACTTCTAAATCCCACTTCATTGCGACTTCGTCAGGTTGCCAAGCAGCCGAAGTATAATGGGAACCCCAGACGTTGGCCTCAGTTCCAACGGGAATTTAAATTGTGGGTTAAGACTCAAAAACTCCAGGATGATCAGTTCCTGATGGCCCTCCTGGACTGCCTTGAGGGAGCGCCGGCCAATACTTGGCTCAGGACCTGGAGTGATCGTGAAGATTCAAGTTCCCCCCTTACCTTTGATGAGGTGTGGGAACAGTTGGAGGTACGTGGATCCCGACTGCCAGAGGACCATTACCACCAGATGTTGAAGAATTTTCCTTCATTCTCACGATTAATCTTGCACGAAGTGCAAGACAACAGACAGCGCTTCTGGAATCTCGTAGAAGAATCTGAACATTCAGGCGAAAAATTTTCCAGTGCCGAGCTGAAAAATCTGATTTTTGACAAGATCCCCTCAGAAACCGCCGCCACCCTTCGGAATAAACAGTCCGAAGAAAAGGTCAAGACCTGGTGGGCGGAAGTCGATGGCTTCGACGCCTCGGCCAACCGGTTTACAGTCAGGGAGGCACTTCAAAAGTGCTCCCCCACGTCGTTTACCAAGGTGAAATTCACTGAAAACACGTGGAAAATCAAGTTTAATGAACACGAGGATCGGGACTTGTTTGTCCAAGTCCTCAATAGGGGAGTAAGTTTCCACGGCCATCGCCTGAAGGCCAGGAACTGGGTGTTTTCGTTTACCCCGCAGGAACTGTGGGAAGAGGTTGAGCGGCTCGCTGACGCCGCCAATCAAAATTTCCATGAGGGTCTTGGGGGAAACAAGAATACCCAGCAAAACACCCAAAATGGGGCCCAAAAGGGCAACAAAAAGGTGAATGACACCCGGAATGTTCAGGATCATTGTACAATCTGCCTTCTTTTAGGTTCTACGAACCGAGCTAAGACGCATTCTACTGCTAATCACCGATGGTCTGCTTACGATCACAAGGTGATTGGTGAAAATGTCAGTAATTCGCAGAATTCAGACAGGAATGACAGACAGGTGCATGGTGCAAAGGGGGGAAAGGGTAATCCGACCCCCTCCGGTGGAAACAAAAATACTGGAGGCCCTGGCGGGTCCCAAGGCAAAGGAAATCGGACTCCATCCAGTTCCGGTGGGCAGCCCAACGGCCAGACAAGTCCCAATGGCAACGCCGGAGGCGGAAATCGAAATCCAGGCCAAACCCCTCAATCCGGTACAAACAAAGGAAATGCTCCAGGATCACAGGGTAAAGGTAAGGGAAATCCTTCAGGAACCCCTTTCTCTGGTAAGGGCAGAGGGCGTGGCGACGGTGGTGGTCCATCATCCGGCGGCCGTGGCCGTGGACGTGGAAAGGGAAATCATCGTGTGGATCAGGTCTCAGGTGCAGATCAGGTGTCCGATGCGGATCGAGATTATGTCGAAAATGCCCTGAATCCAGCGGATGATCCGTTCCAAGATGAGTGGATCGACGAATCAGGCTGTGTTCACAATGTTAACGCAGCCGCTGGAGGTCAGAACGCCTAGGGGAGCCACGAAAATCGCCCCTCCCCAGGCGATTTCAGGCATGATCCCCAGATTCCAGATCGACCATTACTTGATGTAGGGTCGCTTGTCTTCTCTCCCCTGGATCCGGCAGCGGATCCTTCTGTTGTAGTGGACGAGGTTGGTGTACAGTCCAAGCACAGGGCTCGTCAGTTTGTCACAAAGCTGTGGGTCTCTGATTGCAAGGGAAATTTCCACCTCGCCACTTGTTTGTGTGACAATGGATCAGAGGTAAATCTCCAATCCAATTCATTCTTACCCGACGACTGCGTGTTTGAATCGCCTCATCCTGTTACCCTCGAGGGAGTTTCTGGACATTCTCTCGCAGGTGGGCAACGCGGTTGTTATATATCAACTCATTTGGTCGCTCAAGACCTTTGGGAAGAGCAAAATGTGGAAGAAGTTGTCCTTAAGGATGACTACTTCTATCGTGCTGACATAAAGTATGACCTTTATTTGGGCCATCCTTGGCTTCGCAAGAACAGGGTAGCGCCCGTAGGTCATCGTCGTTGTTTTTTGCTGGAGTCAGGTCCCTTGGAGCGTCCTGAATTTCGTTTTTTGCACGCAGGGTTTAAAAGTGCAGAAGAATTTTTGAAGCAAAAGGTGACACCAAAATTTGGTGAAGATGTCACCATTGCAGAGGTGAATGGGAGTGCCGATTACTCCCAAGAGTTAGAATGTCTTCGTAGGGACTCCCAGCCACGACGCCCTTCGCGCTGGCACTCTTCATCCTACAGAGTTGTCGACAAATGGCGCGATGCAATTTGTGAATACTTTCATGAACACCATTCCTTTTGGCCACAGTATGATGCCTTTGCTAACCGTATGAACAAGCGCTTTGACAAGCACTTCAGCGACGCTTGGACCCACAAATGGGACAAGAAGTTGTGGATTAATCCTCCGTTTCACTTAATCCAGCAGGTCATCCACAAAATCAAGCAAGATAAAACCCAGGCAATTTTAGTTGTGCCCTTGTGGGACGACAAGCCTTGGTTTCAGGAATTACAAGACATTTGTGTAGATTACATCGAACTTCCCAGGAAGATTAAGCTGTATGCCAGGGACGACACAGGTCCCCTGCCACAGCGGTCCTGGAGTTCGCTTGCATTCCTGGTGGACGGAAAGCTTTCTGACTCTAATTCTGCTGATTCTAGTACAGATTCCTGTGTTGGGTCTGGATCTGAGGTTGAGCGTGGTACTGATGATGAATCTATTTTTTCTGATTTTTGTCCGTCAGATACCCAAGGTGATTCAACGTCTAATGGATCCGCCTCGTCTCCCTCTTCCCCAATACGGTCGACATCGAAAAGAATCTTCAGTGCACGGGCGAGGAAAAATCTCCAATCGCGCCGCAAATTCAGAGTTTTTTATGAAAAACCCCCTGTGGAAGCTTTCATGGATCCTTTCGAGGAGCTGGATCACGAAGAGAATCTCTGGGATTTCGACACACGACCCACCTATCTTCAACAGGCAGTTGATACGGACCTGTTTAGGGACATCCGTAAGAAGATTCTTCCTGCCAAAGCCGAAGAAGTCGCCAAAGTTTTTTCGACAGTAATTCCTGGCGATCAGGTGGATACTGAATTGTGTTCCAAGTCAAGAGAAAAGATTTTTGAGGAACGGAAGGACACAACCCTTTCAGGGAAGTTGATCAAAGACCCCCCTGTCCGTGGACAGTTCGGTGAAGCCTTCATCGAGCTTCGTGAAGGGTACAAGGCGAAAAAAAAGTGCCCTTATGAATATCATGGACATAAACATGAGATCCTCAGAAAAATCATCGAGAGAAATCTCAGGGAATTTGGTTGGCTTGAGGGTTGTATGACCAGCGAATGGTGCTGTTCACCCTTCACAGTCCCGAAGCCACCGCCTGCAGACCAGAACACCATTGATGGTTGGCGAATGGTTGTTGATTTTTGCAATCTCAACGCCGAAACCAAGGCGGATTCGCACCCCCTGCCCCTCATTGAGGAGGAAATCGCTAAGAGGGCAAGAGGTCGTTTGTTCTCTGTGCTGGATCTCCGTCACGGCTTTCACCAAATGCCGTTGAGGAAGGACAGCCGACCTCTCACCTGTATGTGCACGCCATGTGGCCCAGTCCAATGGACCGTCATGCCCATGGGGCTGAAGAACGCCCCCTCATTTTTCCAAAGAATGATGGAGGATGTGCTGTTCACAACCCATCCTGAGCTTCGTGCCTTCGTGAGTGTGTACATAGATGACGTAATCATCACGACGGAAGGGGAGGGACTGACCGAAGCCGAGCTGGTGGCCCTACATGAGAAGCAGCTGAACCAAGTTTTGGACATTCTTGACGCCAATCAGCTGATTTGTGGGCCAAAGAAGGGAAAATTATTTTTAAAATCAGTCGAATTTTGTGGTTCTCTCCTAGAGAATGGCACCCGACGACCCAGTCCAGGGAAGCTCGTCGCTATTCAGAAGTGGAAGCGCCCTGAGACGATCACGGAGTTGAGAGGATTCCTTGGTTGTTGCAATTTTTACCACACTTTTGTGCCGAATTATGCCAAATTTGCTGCCCCCCTCACTGAATTATTGAAGGTAGGGAGAGATGCGGGCAAGGCAGGTTCAAAGGTTCGTGTCAAGTGGACTGACGAGTGCGAGGAGGCCTTCCATCACTTGAAGGCAGCCCTCTGCGAAGTCGCCACGTCGCATGTGCCCCAATTTGACCGACCCTTCTACATTAGAACCAACGCTTCTAGGTACGCGATCGGAGCTGTCCTTGAACAGGTTGATGAAGCCACCGGCGATCATTACCCTCTTGCATTTTGGTCTCGGAAGCTAGCCCCACGCCAAATGCAATGGTCGCCGCGTGAGCAAGAAACATATGCCATCATCTGTGCTTTAAAAAAGTACCACTCGTGGGTTGGCACCAATCGAGTCGAGGTCCTGACGGATCATCGATCTCTGGAGTATTGGGCCACCGAACACATTGATACTGTCGCGAGCCCAGCTGGTCGACGGGCCAGATGGCACGAATTTCTCTCTCTGTTTGACCTCCATGTGTCGTATTTGCCTGGAAAACACAACACGGTAGCGGATGCTCTGAGCCGAAGGGCTTACCCCGCCTCAGAGGGGCTGCAAAGTACCAACATCCATGGTACGGAGCAGGACCGCCATGTAATCATCGAATGGGATCAGGAAGAAAAGAAACTCATTCGACGTGCATGCATGCAGTGCGCTGTTAAACAGCACGCATTGCCGTGTCACGACATCACGGCCATCACAGATCCGGCGCATGCTCATGAGATCTGCACCAAAACACTGAAAGTCGTGGAGAAAGTCACCGATCCCTCCTCAGGGAGTGTGAAACGGTTTGACTATACCCGACAAGTAAGTCGATTTCGGTTGATCCAAGGCATTAAGCGACGAGATCCGGCCAAAACTCCACCCCTGCCGAAAGATTCCCTGATCATCCGTGACTGGACGTCCGATTATCTGCAGGATCCCATGTTTAAAGAGGTCTTTGGAAATCTCCAATCCAAAGATGCTCACAAGGATGGGATTTTTGCGGAGTACTCGTTGGATGGGGGGAAGCTGTGGATGGAGGGTAAATTGTGTGTGCCAGACGCCCTAGCCCCCCGAGTGTTAAACTGGTGGCACAAATGGGAGTCCCCCCACGCACATGGCCGTCGACTGTGGTCGATGATTAAGCATAGGTTGTTTGGATCGAGGCTCTACACTCATTGCATGAAAGTAGCCGCCGGATGTGCCCAATGTGCTGTCTCGACGCCCCCCAGCGCGAAGAAGCACGGCCATCTGAGGCCTCATCCTATTCCGGAGCGCCTCTTTAACAGAGTCACCAGTGATTTCTTCTAACTCGGTGAGCTCGATGACGAAGAGTGCCATTGGACTAACAAAAAAGTCAATGGTGTGCTCCTTATTCAGTGCCGTCATTCCGGCTACATTCAAGTGTTGCCTTGCAACATTGAGTCGATGACTGGCAAGGCTGCCGCCAAAGGGTGCGCGCAGACCTGGATGGGAGGCTGGGACGTCCCATCCGAGGTGGTGACGGATTCAGGCAAAGAGTACATCTCCGAATGGTGGAGAGAATTATGTGCTCGCCTTGGAATCCACCACCTCCGATGTGAAATCCACTCGCATCGAGCGCTGCCTGGCGAAAGAGCCGGCCGCTCAATTATTAATATGCTTCGTAAGGAGCTCGCGAGTGAAAAGGATTTCCATTGGATGGAAGTTCTCTTCGCATTGCTTCGCCGTTACCACAACACGCCTTTGTATCATGGCCTTTCTCCAAATGAAATTGTCTTTGGACGAAAGAAGTGTTGGTGGAACATGCCGTTGAATAATCCTCGCCCCTGTAAAGATGCTTCGCTGTTTTTGGACGAAGTCCAACGAGCAGATAAAACTGTGTCGAAATTAATCGAGAAGCATCAAGCTGACTGGCTTTGGGTTCAAAATCAAGGTCGAAAAAACCCCCACAATTTTGAAGTCGATGATCGAGTTTGGCTTCGAAAATCCGAAACCACCCTGGACGGAGATGACAAGCTTCTTCCCTTGTGGGAGGGGCCATTCGCTGTTACAGCGCGTCTTGGTGAGAACAGGTGGAGTATTCGTGTGGATGTCAGCAGGGAAATTGACGTTTCGGGTGATCGCCTCAAGAGAGAGATCCCCTCCCCCAAGGATCGGGTTAAACCCCTTTTTTGGACTGCAAAACACTTGTCCGATCGGGTCATCGAAGGGGGGAAGTACGAACTCAAGAGGATTGTTGAAGCAAGACGTGACGCCAAGGGCGAATGGGAATTTCTGTGTGAGTGGAGGGGCTTTGATTCCAGTCACAACAACTGGGAGCCAGCCCAATCTTTTGTCCATGGGTACACCAAGGGGTTCATCGACTTCCTCAAGAAGCACCCCGAAATTGGAGTACTTCTGACAGATTGTTTGTCGAAACCAGACAGACAAGTGGAGAGCGACGGAAAACGACCTGTGGTGAATCGAGATCCAGCCTTTTACGGCCCTCAGCAGCCACATTCCAGGGCTGATCCGTCGATCCCCCCTCCTGCGGTCAGGCCAGCCCAGGAGCCAAATGAGGACCAAGCTTCAAGTTCGGCCGCTGATTTGCAGCGCCCAAGCCGTACGAGGGCCAGGCCAGACAGGTTGGTGGTCACATGTATTCGTGCTTGGCCGAATTGAGGAAGCCATCCTACCACTTTCTGCTCAATCCACTGTTCATTCTTTCTGTTTATGTCATGATGTGGAGAACTGCGAATGTTTGATAATTTGACGTCAATCAACTTTTCTTTGGTCTCCGTTCGGCAGACAAGGCGTAGATACGCTGACGGAGTGTGCTGCCGTGTTCAGAAAAAACCAAACTCAGGCTTAATTCAGGCAGATTCGGGGTAATCTTGTCTCTGTTGGTCTGTGCATCTTTGGAATTTGGCTACTCGTGCAGATGGAAGCAAATGTACATAATCAAAACACCGGCCGGCGACATTCACCCCTACAGGCAACCCCTGTAGTACTGGCTGCACCAGATGCGACGCCAGGGACTCAGATCTCACCTTCATTTGCTGTGATGCTGACGCCAAAGTCCAGATTCAGATCCAGGATCCTCAAATTTGCCTTAAATTTTTCAGGTTTGTCCATCATTCTGCCACTGTTGTACGAAACCCAGACGTCAATTGTTCAGACAACCTTCAGATAGGAGCTCTAGGGACTTCTAAAAGCAACCTCTGAAGTCCGTAAGCTTCGTTGTATTTTTGGCACACGCCAATGTGAGCTCAATCCGACCTGAAACTGTTGAGAATGGTGAATCCAAGTGTCTTGTGGGACTCCATCGAAGGATTGGCCTTGTCCAAGTCGATTGACACCACCGCCACTGTAAATTCGGTGTCTCTCAGTTATATACTGTCAGTAAAGCGCCTTCAGCGAACCTTCGGCGCGTTACATGCCAAGGATCCAGGGCTATCATGTCCCATCATGATGCATCATCACATGATCCACATTTTGATGGAATCTGTTGGATGCTCGCGAACCAACGTGCCGGAAAGCACAATTGAGCTGAATAAAGGACAATATATATTAACTTTAGTCTAAACGAAGGTGTTGGTAGTTTCTGTTGTACACATTCCGCTTCATTTCACCTTCATCTTAGGGAAATTGCTGACATTAGGACAATTTAGATTGATTTCCTTGTCATCTCCTCTCATTCCTCGAAGATCTGTTTAGATCTAAGTGCACAGAGAAACATCTCTACCTTCAATGGTGCACTTAGGGTCTGTAGACTACATTTGTATTTGTTTTACCTCTCTGTGACTGTTTAATCTCCTTCATCTTTGCTCCAAATGAATGCTGAATCTTGTGATCATCCACCAGATGCGCCAAATCTGAGCCACATGCTGTACTTTTCAGAACGAGAAAAGCGGGATAACACGATGTAGAGTTCGGCGAGGACACCGTAGCGTGCCCGCGACAGCGAAACTGTGCCAGAGCGCTGAGATGTCACTCCAATTCTTGATCCCCCCACTCAATCCACCAATAATCTACCTCATTCTCAACCAATGCATGGTTTGGTATCGATTCTCGATACGTTTACATGCTTTTTAGCCCCTAACCTAATGTTTTACTGCACGGAGGACTGTTCGTCACTTCTCATTCTGTCTCATTTCAGGTTCATCCAGCCTGATTCAGTGCCAATTCAGTCCAAATCAGGTCAGATCAAGCAGATTTCGCCCCATCGAGGCTACATTTCTATTTTTTTCTGGGACTTACCCGCACTACGTTCTTCGTTGACGTAGCGACACACCCCAGTGTGTTTTTGGAGGGGGAGTGTAAGTGCGGCTAGCCCCATCTGCTCAGATTTTCAGACATTCTGCCCAGATTGGCTACATTTTGGTCATTTTCCCTGCTTCGGCGGAATCGCCGCCTCGCAGCTCAGTCACAGGATATTTCCTATATATTTCTGATATGCCGGATTTGATTCCGCGGTCCATTTCCCGTAAATCCGCCGCGTTCCGCTATTTTAGCTGGAATCGCCATTTGCCGCTGACGCGCGCTCGCGGGCCAGATCGGCCAAACATTTTTACATAAATGGATTATTTAAATTCTTTCAGACAGTTTTGGACACTCAGATGTATTTAGAATAATTCGCATCAATTTTCTTCATAGACTGGGATTTTCTGCCGGACCACAATCAGCATGGACCTTGCTTCTGTTGTCGCTGCTCTCGCCTCCGTTGGTGTCCGAGTGTCCGGTTCTACCCCCAATAACAACATCCAGGGAGACTCCTCGCGTGCTTGCCCCAATGGTCTTGCCGGCCCCGAGCCCTCCGGCACCCACAACGACCCAGGGCAGCACTTTCAATCTCTAGGCCCATTCAACTCCAAGTCCAACCAAGGTTATGTCAGGGCAGGGCATGGTCCTGAGTGCCACTCTAGGCCATGACACGCCACCTCCCCTATTGGGCTAGGATTTAGAGGCTTGGGAGTGAACACATTTTTGGGGTTTATGTAGTGACTTTTGACACATGGCATTTAGCCATCTCATTTGACCGGGTTCAGGGCATCATGTTGGCGAGTCAAGGGAAGGTCTTGAGTCCAGGGAATGAGGGGTCTATGGCTGTGATTGTGTACATTTCCATCTTTCCCCAACTTTGCTTTATTTGTGTTCATATGCCAATTTCAGGGCTTTCCTCTTTGGTGCAATTCTTGTACATGCCCGCCACCGTGGGACGACCGGTGTGCTGAACGGAAGCCCGCAGCGTGGATTGGATTGTGGATTGGGTTATTGCTGTATTTGTGGGATCTGGTTGCTGTTCAGGGTTGAAGGAGGATTACATTTTCTATATTTTTGGATTTTGGACCCTGGAATTTGAGGAATGCAATCGCTGATCCGGAGTAAATCAGCAGGGGTAACAGGCGGAAGGGGCACAGCGGGGGCCGGTCCTGGTAGGGACCTTCTTTAGGACCTCAAACACCCTTGGAAGCCCTCAGTGTGGATTTGGATTTGACCTATGGTACTTGGGAATTGGTTATTGCAAGGGATCAGGATTTGTGTGAAGGAGCCATATTTTACTATTTTTTGTGGGAAATTGTGCAGGATAAGGCAAGATCGTGCAGAACCTGGTGAGAAGCAAGACCATAGGAGTGACAGGAAATGGTGGAAGGGGTACAGCAGGGGCCGGTCCTGGTAGGGACCTTCTTTAAAGGACGCCTTGGTGCCTTCTTCCGCTTTTCACAGCATTCACATACCAAACCCCGTGCCACAGACCGGAGAAGAGAAGCATCTTCATCCGGATACGCCAGAGCCAAGTGTTCAACCAGATGAGAAAACGCTGCATGCCCGAGCTTGGTATGTAAGGCCAGCAATTCCTTGCGCGCCAGCCGTTCGTCGCCCCAAGACTCAGCAGGGAACATCGAATACGAGTGTCCAACCGGCAGAGAAGCTAGTCACAACGACGCACGATGCGATGAATCCCAAAGAGATAACACCAGGTGTCCGGACGAAGAAACATCACAATGAATCGTAAAATCGCCAGCACCCAAGTTTACAGTAACCGTGTTGTTCGCCGCGTCAATCCTCATGCGCATTCTCGCCATAGATCGCCGGCCAATCAACAGAGGTGTTTCCCCAGAAACCACGTGAGTATGTAACAACTGCACGCGACCACCAATCTGTACTGGTAAGTCGACTCTGTAGAGCGCTGACTTCGTGCCACCGTCCCCAAACACCAACCACACATTGGTGTCACTCCGACGAATATCAGAGCCATCTGGTCCAAGCTTGCGCAGATAGTGATCGAGCCAAAATTCCCCACACATCGTGTCGGTACACCCAAGATCAATGATCCCACGACCCAGAGATTCGGAGCAAAGCTTGTGGAATGGAGAAGACAATGGACCAGACTGCGCCATCAAACACACACCAGGGTTGTGAAACAAATCAGCTGTGGTGTCATGACCAACCACGGCGAAAACCTCACGCATGCCAGCCCCACCAGAGTTGTTCTCAGCGGTTGGCACTGCACGTGAAGACCCTTCCTCTTCCGTCGACGCCTCTTGTGCCATCAGGGTCGAAGCTGACGTCGTCTTCTCAGGACAATCACCCTGAACATGCCCACGCTTCCCGCACTTCCAGTAGGTAACCCGGGACCCACTCTGCGCGCTAACCTTATTTCCGCTTGGTGTTTTGTTGTTCCCCCGTCGCTGCGCCTCAGCCCCAAACATGCAATCAATTGGTCTCGACGTCGACGCGCATGGAAAAAGCTGTCTAATAGCAACCAACACTTGCGAGAAAACCAACAACCCACCTGTGCTCGTGACAACCATCGCCCGCTGATCCGCATTCAGGTTGGAGTTCAGCAACGCCAGCGTCCCCAAAAATCGCTCATCCAAGACAATGCCAAAATTCGCAAGACGATAGACCAGCATATCCAGCCGATTAATCCAGGTAAGCATGTCACTGTCACCTCGCCTACACTCCAACAGTCCAACAACTGCCTGAAGTATATTGTCTGCAGTATCTCCACCGTACGCCCACTCTAGTATCCCAAGCAGTCCTTAAAAGCCTTGATCAGTACAAAGCGCGTCCAGTGGCATCTTCGCAGCGACAACGCGTTCCGCACGTCCTCGTAGCTTTGTGAAAACCTGAACATTGCGTGTCGACACTGCAAGCGTACTATCTGCATGCCACGTGACGACCTGTACACGCCACCCGTGAAACTCGTGTAAACCAAGCTTGCCGTCCAGTGCCTCGTCTTCAGAACCAAACGTCGGACAGTCGAGTCGCGAAGGAGATCCAGAAGACATCAGAGTGGGTAACGTATTCAAGCGATGCAGTAAGTGGACGTTGTCTTGTTGAACTCGTTGCTGCTCAGCCTGCAGAGAAAGCACCTGTGTGTCGAAGGCTTGCTTCATGTCATGTAGAACTTGATTTTGCTGAAACAACTGTCTTTGCAACGTGCGCATAGACGTGTTCAAATCAACCGGCGCAATGCCAGTCACACCATCAGGAGGATACAACAGAGTGTGGCCAGAAGGTCCTGCCCCAGGAGTATAAGTAGGATCCAGATCATCCAAACTAAGTCCAGCCATGGAATAGTGATGCTACCAGTGTTAAAATTTCCCTTGGCTCTTTTCAATAGCAAACAATGCAGTGAATTCCAGGAATGATCTCTCACTTGAGTAGTGACAATTCAATGTATCAACAAAACACCAACCTAAAAGGTTTCAAGAAGAATGGTACAAAAGCCTTGTTGAACCTTACAAATGGATATAAAAACATTTGTAAATCCCGCAAAAGCTCATTTTATATCAATGTCATAGATTAGGAACATCCCATGCTCAAATGGATTTATCGCTTTTAGGAAAATTGCATGGATGGGATCCGGGAATCGAACCTAGGATTTTGCAATGCAAATCCCATGTTCCGCCAATTATGATAACACATCCGGCTGATAAGTTTTCATGTCAATTAATTATAGATCAACAGACAAGATCCTCTGAACTCAGAAAGCCTCTGTCTTTTCTTTTTCTGCCCGAGCAGAACAATGTCCAGATCCACAGCGATCATGCATGACAGATCGATCAGCGATTACGACAAAGTCCTTACCAAGTCTGAACCAAGAAGACGATAAACAGGTACTCTCATGCTCATCGTAGAACTGCATTGTTGAGAGAGTTATAGAATATAGAACTGTAGCCAGACTTCGTCAGTGCATCTGCGAGTTGATCTTGCGTAGCCACCCATTCAGGATTGGTAACTTCTCCAGACCTTATAGCATCACGAATCACCGCAAGCTCAATGAGAAGTCTCTTCTCAGAGACAGCCTTGTGCAGATAGACGTGGTCGAATAATGAAGCACAGTCAGTGCGTAGCGTAACAGGGACTCGCATCTTCCTAATCTCAGTAACGACATTGAGCGTCAAGAACAGGTCATCCAAGCAGGCTGAACAAGCAAGGGTTTCCCCAGCAAAGGTGGACTTTACGACTCTGCGCAGGGTACGGCTTTTCCAGTTGATCAGACAGAAGCGCTCCTTCTTGTCTTCACCGACACTTGCGATAGTCCACAGCCAGCCACCAACAGTTTTCCCTTCTTCCCCATTGCCCCATGACGAGTCATGGTATCCAATAAGACGAACAGGTCCACTCAACTTGGGAAATCTGATGAATAGCGATCTCTTCCTCATGTGCTGCAAGGTCTTGTTCGCTTGAAGCGCATCCGAGACTGTAGGTTTGCTTGATCGTTGTGAGAGACGGCACACGCTATAAGAGAAGTCAGGTCTCGTTTGCCCGGTACACCAGGACAAAGCTCCAATCAAGCCGCGGTACAAAGTGGTCTCTTTCCCGTTTAATAGTCTTCCACGATCTGTAGACTCCTCCAGAGATATCTCCGCGATCTCATCAATATACTTCTGTTGGTCCAACATTATCTCGATCAGATTGCCGTCATCGTCACGTTTGCATTCCAAATGCACTCCACAAAACACATACTCCTCTCTCTTTTCAGACCAAACAGAGAAGACACCGTGCAACGCCCCCAGAACGGATGAGATGCGAGAACCAGTCCCAGCGATGGAGATATCGTCAACGTGAACGGCTGCCCATCCACAAAGATTCTCATGATCCCGAAAAAGGTATATTGCGAGGTGAAACAGCACCACAATCGCACCAATAGACAGCATAGCCTTGTGCAGCGCCTGGTACCAGTGCAGTGGAGCATCCACGAGCCCGTACACCGCCTTCCGCAGCTTTAACAACTGCCCCGGTGCATGCAACTCCTGTGGAGGCCCTACCTACACCTCACGCTGCAGAACGCCTCCTTGTAAAAAGGTAGTCGAAATGTCCACAGCAATCGGAGCCCATCCTCGATAAGAAGCCACCGTGAGCAGCACACGCCCGGACGACTTGGAACACGTGGGAGAAAAGGTATCCAGGTCCCGCAGACCCGCCTCCTGAAAGCCCCGCACAACCAACCGCGCCTTCTGCTTCAATGAATCATCATCCTGCACCTTGTCAACGAGAACCCACCGACACGATATCGCCTTCTGCCCATTGTCTGGTACCAGGTCATACACATGACAAGCAACCCAGGATGCCAACTCCTTCTGCTTCGCCACGACAAAATCCAGCGATTGTGCCCTTTCAGGTGTCACCTCCCTCATGCCACGACGCGCAGAGCGATGCGCCACATAGCAATATGAAAGGAACACCTCACCCGAGACAGCGGGAGGTATCACAGATGTGTAACGTTGCCAGACCAACTCAGGAAGACCAGGTTCCAACCTCGTAAGCACGGACATCGCAGCCCTGCCCCGCGAACGTGTCACCACAGGTTCCCTGTCGTCTCTCACCCGTCTCAGCTCAGCAACCTCCTCTGCGCTCAGCTCATTCCCCGCCTCGTCAACGAGCAACTCTTCCAACTCCTGTTGCGCTCCATCAGGCACTACCACAGGCGCAACCTTGGGATCAACATCAGGAGAGCCTAGCACCGCCGAAGCAGGTCTGCAGTGTAACAAAGGTACGCGCCTCACACTCCCGCCGTGCCGTAACACGACAAAGTCACCGTCAGCCCCAATGACCACAGCCGGCCCATGCCAAGAATCCTTGCCCTTCTCAAGTGACTTAAAGTAAAAAACCGTATCGCCAGTCGCAAGCTCGACCTTACGGTTAGTAGACGGCCAGCTACGCTTCGCCAGCGAAACCTTCGCACGAACATCCGCTGCATGAAATCCTTCCCGTGCACGATACATAGCATCCAAGAACTTCACCATGTAGTGGCCCACATGATCAGAAGGCACAGGTGTTTCGGCGATCCAGGAACTTCACCATATAGTGGCCCACATGGTCAGAAGGCACAGGTGTTTCGGCCAGAGCAGGTAACTTCGCAGCCACAAAATCAGGCCAGCGTGAAGACACCCGATACACCAATTGTTGAGGCCAAAAACCCTGATCCGGCATAGGATGATAGTTCAACGACATGCATGCCACGTCACACGCATCTTGCAATGACAGAGTGTCATCCGCCTCCAGAAGTAACTCCACGGTATGTCTCAGCTGATAATGGTGCCTCTCCACACCTCCCAGAGACCAATGTGAACCACCCGGCGCACAGTGCAGCGTAATGCCATAACGCTCAGCGAACATCCTGATGAGCTCATTGTCAAACTCCTTCCCCAAATCATTGTACAACAGCACCGGAGGACCATAGTACTTGACCCACGGATGCAACAACGAATGCCACACGTGTGTGGCGGACTTGTCATGAAGAACAGAACAATGTCGGAGGCGAGTGAACAAACAGATGACGTGCAAAACAGGCTGTCCCCGAAGATATCAGAGATCCGCACCGGTCTCGTAGTTGAAATGCGGTTCCTTGGGCATCGCCACCTAAGGACGCCTTGGTGCCTTCTTCCGCTTTTCACAGCATTCACATACCAATCCCCCTGCCACAGACCGAAGAAGAGAAGCATCTTGATCCGGATACGCCAGAGCCAAGTGGTCAACCAGATGAGGAAACGCTGCATGCCCGAGCTTGGTATGTAGGGCGAGCAATTCCTTGCGCGCCAGCCGTTCGTCGCCCCAAGACTCAGCAGCGAACATCGAATACGAGTGTCCAACCGGCAGAGAAGCTAGTCACAACGACGCACGATGCGATGAATCCCAAAGAGATAACACCAGATGTCCGGACGAAGAAACATCACAATGAATCGTAAAATCGCCAGCACCCAAGTTTACAGTAACCGTGTTGTTCGCCGCGTCAATCCTCATGCGCATTCTCGCCATGGATCGCCAGCCAATCAACAGAGGTGTTTCCCCAGAAACCACGTGAGTACGTAACAACTGCACGCGATCACCAATCTGTACTGGTAAGTCGACTCTGTAGAGCACTGACTTCGTGCCACCGTCCCCAAACACCAACCACGCATTGGTGTCACTCCGACGAACATCAGAGCCATCTGGTCCAAGCTTGCGCAGATAGTGATCGTTCAAAAATTCTCCGCACATCGTGTCGGTACACCCAAGATCAATGATCCCACGACCCAGACATTGGGAGCAAAGCTTGTGAAGTGAAGAAGACAATGGACCAGACTGCGCCATCAAACACACACCAGGGCTGTGAAAAAAATCAGCCGTGGTGTCATGACCAACCACTGAGAAATCCTCACGCATGCCAGCCCCACCAGACTTGTTCTCAGCGGTTGGCACTGCACGTGAAGACCCTTCCTCTTCCGTCAATGCCTCTTGTGCCATCAGGGTCGAAGCTGACGTTGTCTTCTCAGGACAATCACCCTGAACATGCCCACGCTTCCTGCACTTCCAGCAGGTAACTCGGGACCCACTCTGCGCGCTAACCTTATTTCCGGTTGGTGTTTTGTTGTTCCCCCGTCGCTGCGCCTCAGCCCCCAACATGCAATCGATTGGTCTCGACGTCGACGCGCCTGGAAAAAGCTGTCTAATAGCAACCAACACTTGCGAGAAAACGAACAACCCACCTGTACTCGCGACAACCATCGCCCGCTGATCCGCATTCAGGTTGGAGTTCAGCAACGCCAGCGTCCCCAAAAATCGCTCATCCAAGACAATGCCAAAATTCGCAAGACGATAGACCAGCATATCCAGCCGATTAATCCAGGTAAGCATGCCACTGTCACCTCGCTTACACTCCAACAGTCCAACAACTGCCTGAAGTATATTGTCTGCAGTATCTCCACCGTACGCCCACTCTAGTATCCCAAGCAGTCCTTGAAAGCCTTGATCAGTACGAAGCGCGTCCAGTGGCATCTTCGCAGCGACAACGCGTTCCGCACGTCCTCGTAGCTTTGTGAAAACCTGAACATTGCGTGTCGACACTGCAAGCGTACTATCTGCATGCCACGTGACGACCTGTACACGCCACCCGTGAAACTCGTGTAAACCAAGCTTGCTGTCCACTGCCTCGTCTTCAGAACCAAACGTCGGACAGTCGAGTCGCGAAGGTGATCCAGAAGACATCGGAGTGGGTAACGTATTCAAGCGATACAGTAAGTGGACGTTGTCTTGTTGAACTCGTTGCTGCTCAGCCTGCAGAGAAAGCACCTGTGTGTCGAAGGCTTGCTTCATGTCATGTAGAACTTGATTTTGCTGAAACAACTGTCTTTGCAACGTGCCCATAGACGTGTTCAAATCAACCGGCGCAATGCCAGTCACACCATCAGGAGGATACAACAGAGTGTGGCCAGAAGGTCCTGCCCCAGGAGTATAAGTAGGATCCAGATCATCCAAAGTAAGTCCAGCCATGGAATAGTGATGCTACCAGTGTTAAAATTTCCCTTGGCTCTTTTCAATAGCAAACAATGCAGTGAATTCCAGGAATCATCTCTCACTTGAGTAGTGACAATTCAATGTATCAACAAAACACCAACCTAAAAGGTTTCAAGAAGAATGGTACAAAAGCCTTGTTGAACCTTACAAATTGATATAAAAACATTTGTAAATCATGCAAAAGCTCATTTTATATCCATGTCATAGATTAGGAACATCCCATGCTGAAATGGATTCATCGCTTTTAGGAAAATTGCATGGATGGGATCCGGGAATCGAACCTAGGATTTTGCAATGCAAATCCCATGTTCCGCCAATTATGATAACACATCCGGCTGATAAGTTTTCATCTCAATTAATTATAGATCAACAGACAAGATCGTCTGAACTCAGAAAACAGTTGTTTTTGACCAAAATCAACGAGATTGCGCCCTAGAACCCTTGGGAGCCCCCCCTCCTTCCCAACACGCAAATAGGGCGAGCAACACATAAAAGGGGGCTGCAACATGCTTTACATAGCATGTTTCATCACTGTAAGTGGTCACAACATCAAAATTTTTTTTTGCCCAAATTCTATTGCCTTCGGCAAGTCCACCTCGCAGAGAATTTACCCAGAGCAACACACACCCAAAATAGGGTGGAAACTACATAAATACGGGCTAAACATGCTATAAATACCTTGGATGATCATTTTAGGTGATCACGGTATCAAAGAAACAAGTTCTAAAAACTTCGATTTTTGAGCAGCCTAGGGTGAAAAACTGCATAAGCAGGTTGTGTACCAATCCCTTGGGAGACCCCCCCCCCCCAACCCCCCGAACCTAATACCCAAATGGGGTAAAAAACACCTAAATACAGCCTAAAACATGCTTTATATACCTTGGATGGTCATATCTTGTGGTCACAATATAATAAAAAAAATTTCAAAAACTTCGATTTTTGAGCTGCCCAGGGTGAAAAACTGCATAAGCAGGGTGTGTACCAATCCCTTGGGAACCCCCCCCCCCCAGACCTAATACCCCAATAGGATGAAAAACACGCAAATACAGCCTAATACATGCTTTACATACCTTGGATGGTCATTTTAGGTGGTCACAACATCAAAAAAACAAGTTTCAAAAACTTCGATTTTTGGGCTGCCAAGGGTGAAAAACTTAAGCGTTTTTTAGCTTGTCTTCTTCTTGACATAATTTTGTTACTATTATTAGTAAAATGTTTTTTTAAGAGATTTTTTTAACCTAAACATAAAATTCTATTGCCTTCGGCAAGTCCACCTTGCAGAGAATCTACCCCGAGCAACACACACCCAAAATAGGGTGAAAACTACACAAATACGGGCTAAAACATCCTTTACATACCTTGGATGATCATTTTAGGTGATCACGGTATCAAAGAAACAAGTTTCGAAAACTTCGATTTTTGAGCTGCCCAGGGTGGAAGACAGCAAAAGCAGGTTGTGTGCCATTCCCTTGAAAGACCCCCCCCCCCCCAACCCCCCGGAGCTAATACCCAAATAGGGTGAAAAACATGTACATACGGCCTAAAACATGCTTTACATACCTTGGGTGGTCACTGCCATGTCTTTCTTGGAGGGCCTGATCCAGGCTAAGCCCCCCTTAAAACCCTTTGTTGATGCTGAGACAAACTTAAGTGTTTTTATCACTCTTTTGTGGCCTAAAGTACACTTTCTCAAGGTAACTAGGGTTGTGACCCTAGCCCCCCCCATGAAGTTCACCCCTACCACTCAACTGAGCGGAGGTACCTTCCTTCATGGAGGTCATACCAAAATAAATCAGGCATTCCATGCTTGTGGGCCTTGGAGGTTAAGCCTCAGTGGTCTCCCACCCCAAGACCCCTATACTCAATTGATTCTACCACTTATTGTGGTCCTACTTTGTAACTGTTTCTGAATTCAGTTGCTTGGCCAAGTCATTTTCTGTGTGGTCCTGACATCTATGCCCCTCAGTCCTAACCAGCACCATTTCACCCAAAAGAGTGCACATGAAGTGCCTATTACAACCTCTGAGGCTAGAGTCTGACCAATTTTCATATAAAACCTTTTGCATTATTCATTTGTGATTGAATCTATGTACATATACCTGCTTTGTCTATCTGCAGCCCTTCTGTGTTACACTGGATTCCAAAACCAATCATTGATTTCATTGATACGATCCATATTCAGTCCTTGCTCTACTTGCTGCTTTGGTTTGGGGTTTTCCACTACAAAACCAACTTGCAGGAATACATCAAAAGACCTAGGGCATAATTCAAGGACATCTTTCCGGTAGCAGAGGCAGTCCCTTGAGACCTTTTGAACCGACCCTGAGAAGTGAAGAACAAAAGCTCAACAAAAAGTCCATAATGTCCACACCAAGTGTAAGGACCTGGCCTATCCGAACTGTCCAAGTACAAATGGGCAGTGTGGTCCACCCAATGAGTGAACCACCACACCGAGCACCACATCACCTCAGTGGCGCATCTGGGTCCCAAGGAGATCCAGAACGCAGAAGGGCGGAGAAGAATAAAGGCCTTACCACCGAGGCCTTAGCAGCACACGGTGGAGACAGCTTCAGTCACCTCCACAGACGTGTGGCTGCTTCAGTATCACGATCCAATTGCCCAGCTTCATCCTCAACTGCCATTGAAGGACCTGAGGAATATGAGAAGCTGAAGATGAAGATGGATGAGTACATCATGCACGATGAGTACTACAAATCCATCCGTGGGGAAGATGGAGAGGAACCACTGGCTGTACATGGGTCCAGACCACGTACGGATCTAGGGTCCTACTCACACTCAGGCCCTCCGTCTACTGCATCCCTGCCAAGACGACTACGACCTGAGTACCCAACCCCAAGGGCTCCCGAAGTGGGCCCAACACGAGTCGAAGAACATCATCCAAGGCCAACCTACGGTGCCCTGGATCAAACGGCCGAGCTGCTGGCCAAATTCCTGTCTGGATCAGAAGATCCAGATGTGACGGCCTTATCAGAGGCCATTAAGGCTAAACTGGGTATTGCAGAACCCTTACCCAAGCCTGAGTTCCTCTCTCTCTCTCCAGGGCTGAGTACCCTGGCCGAAGATCTCAAGAGATGGAGGGTCTCAAGGCTGTTGCCTAAGGTTACCTGCCCCAGCCCCTTTCACCCCCGTGCCAGGACTGTGCCTATGGCGGACCTACAGGATGTGCCTGTCACAGAGAGTGAGAGAAGAGGGCTGTCAGCCCTGGCCCCACTTGCCGGCGTGTCGCCTTCAGGCCTAACTCCAGGGGGTGGGAAGATGGGCAGACCAATTGCCCAGGCGAACATCCAGCTGGAACTGCCGGAGTTCGACCCTAAAAACCTGCCTGAATGGGCAGAAGAATTTGCGGAGTTCCTTTTGTTGACTGGCCAATCCCATGTGGATGTGGCCACCAAATGTTCACTGCTAAAACGCTCATGCAAAAATTTTTTTTTGCAAAAACAGGTCAAACAGATTGTGAAAACCTGTTCTACTTGGGCGGAGGTACTCCTGAGGTTAGAGAAAACATTCCCAGTCTATGAGACTGACCTCAGCGTACGCACACAAATCGAGGAGCTACCTATGCTCCCGGAGTTTCCATCCGCTGCGCGAATTTCTGAGTATGTGTGCGACATGGAGTACTTATTTTCGAGGATGAATGTGGGCTCCTACGGAGCCACTGAGCCCCACCTGTGGCTCATGAGTAAGATCCCCCAGCGTACGTGGGATGATTGCCGCTCAACCTCTGAGAGGAAGAGCAGGACCCACTCGTATGATACACTGGTGGATCTCTTGATTGAGCTAGCTCTTGAGAGAGAGAACGACTCCCACATGGAGAAGTTCCTCAAGAAGCATTTGGGACGAGGTGGTACCCCTACCCCTGAACGTGGCGAAGGGAAGGGGCATAAAAATCCCACTAACACCAACCAGGGAGGCGGTAAAGGGAGGGGCAACCTACGTGCCATGAACGAGGTTCCAACTGATGCAGGCACCCCCCCCCTGTTTTACTGCCGACCTGTCAATGACAAGGGGGGACCTTGTCATGCCTCTGACTGCGATCTCCGCAGTGGCTGTATGCTGCAGATGAAACGTCAGCAGCATACTAAAGATGGGAAAACTGTGACCCATCAGGACCACTTCAGGTGTACCATCACCTGTGGTTACTGTGGCAAGCGTCGTCACTATGAGGACGAATGCCACATCAAGAAACGCGAGAGTGACAAACTCAAGCGTCAGGAGGCGGAGCGCCAGAAGAACCCGACGCCCGCCAGAAATCCCCCGAATGGGGATAAAGGTAAAGGAGGTGGCAAGGGGGGTGGTAAGACTGGACCCCCTAACCCCCAGAGGCGCTCATCAGCGCCCGTTGCTACGCCTACTCCTGCTGCTACACCCGCTCCTGCCGCAGGTGTCCCCCAGAAGCGCCCCCAAGGGGATAACGCTACCCCTGAGGGGAATAATTCTAAGAAGAGGCGCTTGGCCTGGATGGCCAAGGCCCTCATGGCTGCAGGAGTGGATGTGAAATTCCCTGATGAGGAATAGGGGGGCGGCTCCGAAGAGGAGGACTTGGTTTTCTGGATCCTCGTGAAAATCGGGGATCAGGTTTTTCGAGCAGTGCTTGATACCGGTGCAACACTTTCCATAGTGGCCCGGCGCCTGCTTAAAACTTTCAGGAAGACCAAGACTGTGGCCATAAGAGTAGGGGATGGGCGTACCATCCATTCCTTGGGGGGGGTCGATGTGACCATATGTCTGGGCGACGAAACCGTGACCCAACACTGCAGAGTGTTGGACACTGACGCCTTTGACATTGTCATTGGCACTGACTTTCTAAGAAGAAACCCCCAGGTTAAAATGCTGTCCCTACAGCGTCCTTACTCTTTGCACTGCGACTTTGGCAGTGGGCTATTCTCCGTTCCTTTGGAGCTGTCAGGACGAAAAGAGTCTGGGCTGCGCTACGCAACCAAGACGAACTATCGTACTGAAAACTACCAACTGGCCCGTCATGTTCTCGAAAATGGACTGGCGGCCCTTCAGGTAAACCTGGATGAGATCCAGGTGGAATTGTTTGCGAGCCAACAACAGCACATCATGCAGTTGTACTGCTCGAAACAAATGAACAATGCTTTCCGATTCTTCTGGAAAGCAATGGGCCTAGCGTATGCTAACCCTCCCTTCTCCCTGCTCGCGAAGGTTCTAACCAAGATCGCTTATGAGGGAGGAAGGGTTGTTATGTGCACCCCTGACTGGGGTTGCTCTGGTGAACATGCTTACTGGCGCCGTATGCTTGACCGAATGACCGTGGGAAGAGTGCAACTCCCCGACGGCCCCATCTATGTGCCTGAGGACTCAGACACAGCTATGCAGGCCCCTGAGTGGGCCAGTTTCCTGTCCATCATCGATGGATCTCTCAATCCTGTACCCCTGTGTGACCTGAACCAGGTGCTACTAAAAGAGGTCATGGCCGAAAATCGTGGCCTGACCCTTTATGATCTCAAAAATCGATCTCCTGAGCACCTATCTGCCACACTTACAGGGTGTGAGTCTCCTGATGACTATCTGGAACCTGCAGCTGTAAAAGAGGATGCAGACGACCAACTGTCTGAGATCGCCAGCACTATTCCCTCTGTTGATCCCAGCTGTGTTGACCTAAAACATAGTGCTTTCCTGGCCCAGCTGTTGCTAGAGGAGGTAGATCTAGAGTCAACCTCTGAACCCGCTTCCTCTGTTGGGAAACCAGTGCTACACATGCAGCCTGTGGACACAGGTGAACCCGTGGCCCGGAGTACTGATGCTCTGGCACGGCCTGCTGCTAATAACATGCCCTTGTCTGAGCATGACACGCAAGAACTCCGACGGCTGCTGTACCTGAAGGCCGAAGGTATTGAGCGCCAAGAGCGGCTGCAATACCTCAGACAGACCTGGAAATACTCCATCTGGTCTGAGGAGGACGATGAGTCCTATACGCTGCCTGATCCTGAGGTACCTCTAGTGTACTCTCTACACTATGGGCAGCAATGTCCCCCTGAGTGGGACGATGGTACTGTACCCGCCGAAACTGCTGATCGGCATAAAAAGAAAGAACATGGAAAAAGCAACCTCCATGCTGAGGAGGACTTCCTTCAGAAAGTCGAGAGTCTTAACCTTGACCCCCGCCTGAAGAAACTGCTTATAAACTATGAGGAGGTGTTCGGCGCCTTGCCGCCTCCTCTATCTTGCAAAAAACTGGTCCAGATGGACCTGAAATTGAAACCAGAATTTGAAAAGACGCGAGTGAGGCGTCGTCCGTATCCCGCTCCACAGGAACAGGTTGAAGAAATCGGGCGCCAGATCCAGAAATGCATTGATGCTGGCCTCGTTGAAGAGTACAAACATGGGGACTATCCCCATCACTGCAGCCCCTGTTTCCTTGTTGCTAAACCAGGGTCGACTGCTCTACGTCTTGTTGTAGACTATGGTGAGGTCAACAAGAAAACCCAGAACCACTCAGGGAGTATTCCTAACATGGAAAACACCCTGGAGCGTATTGCCAAATGCAGGTATAAGACCAAAATGGACAAACGCTCTGGTTTCTGGCAGGTTGACCTAACCGCCGCAGCTCAGGAGCTGCTTGCCTTTATAACCCCTAAGGGTCGTGTCTTCAAGTGGAAGGTTATGCCTTTCGGGGTGGCTAACGCCCCAGCGCTCTTCCAGGAGCTTATGAACAAAACTTTGTACATACTGAGGCGCAGGCCTCTAGTACAAGAGTTGATTTCTCGGGGTGCAGAAATGGAGGCTCACATCGACGACGTGAGTTTGGGTACTAATACCAAAGAGGACCATGTCCTTCTCCTCCGTGAATTCTTCACTGTCTGTCAAGAAAACCATCTCCGAATCAAACTCGAAAAATGCGAGTTTATGAAAGAGGAGATGGAGTATTTGGGTTTCGACGTGGGGTATGGCTGGTGGAAACCAGCCGCGTCTAAGATGCAGCCCCTACAGGACATGCAGATTCGCGATGACCCTAAGAAGGGTCTACACGATGTGAGGAGTTTTGTGGGCGCCTGTAATTTCTATCGGCGTCACATCCACAATTTTACTTACTCCTCTGCACCCCTCACTGACCTAATCAAGAAAACTACTCCCTGGAGGTGGACCTCCAGAGAGGAAGAGTGTTTCCAGGAGTTGAAGAGGAAGATTGCCTCCTCCAACTGCCTGGGAGTTCCCCGCCCTGAGGGCGAGATAGTCCTGATCACTGATGCCAGTGATGTAGGGGGGGGAGGTACGATCTACCAATGGCAGGAGCTTAACCCCGCTGAGCTAACCCACTGCCATTATCGTACTACTGGACTGAACCGTGATGGTTCGTTGAAACATGACTATCCTACCAGTGAGTGGCGACTGGTGCCACTGGGACACTGGAATTGGAAGTGGAACCAAGCGCGTTCCAACTACAGCACCTATGACCAGGAACTCCTGGCCGGTATGTTGGTGCTATCTTCACAATCCCGACTCCTGGGGTCTAACCCTATTGTCTGGCTGTGTGACCAGGAGCCTGTGAAGTCTTTTCAGAAGGGGCCACCACCAGAAAAAGCGAAGCTAAAACGGTGGTGGACTTACCTGAGCCAGTTCAGGCTGACAGTGCATCATATCCCCGGGATTAAGAATGAACTGTCTGACTATATATCGCGCAACAACTTCGATGCGCTTATTGGTGAGAGCTCTGAGGCACTCGCCAAAGAGGCTTTCCAGCGTATGGATGTCCAGCTTGACCTGTCCATGCGCACTGCTGGAATCCTGGAGGGTTGGAGTCTAACCGACTATCAGTCAGAGTATGAAGAAATTCTCCAAACCCTCAACACTGGTCTCGAACCCCGTGTCATTGACGGGCACCAGTGGTATAAAAACAATCAGTACCTCTTCTACGAGGACCGAATTGTGGTGCCTGAGGCACGACTGGATGGGTGCCTACAGTGGTCCCATCTCAGTTCTGGTCACACTGGCGCTAATCGCTCAGTGGACTTCTTCCGTGAGTGTTTCTACTCTAGTCTAACCCTGACTGAACTGAGGTCGCGTATGCAGACCATTGTGGATGCTTGTGGCTGTCATGCCAGCAAGCAAAGTGACAGTAGGGATAGGGGTCTGATCTCCAGCTTACCCATACCCTATTGTGCTAACTCTCTTCTCTACGTGGATTACATCCACGGCTTACCACGCTTTGGCGGCTATGATAGTTGCCTCGTGGTCACCTGTGGTCTATCTCGCTTCACCCGTGTGTTCCCTTGCAATAAGAAAATCACAGGTGAGCAGACTGTAAAAATGTTGGTCGAACAATGGTTCGAACCCTATGGAGCACCTAAACAGGTGCACTCTGATGAAGATGTACGCATCCACAGTGACACTGGGTGGTACAAACGAGTGCTAAATGCCCTCAACGTGGAGGTAACCACAGGTGTGCCCTACACTCGAACGTCTAACCCTCTCTGTGAGAGACAAAACCGTGTGGTGGAGCAAAACTTAAGAATCCTGATGAAACAGGAGCGCACCAAGGACTGGGTACGCCTAGTGCCCTGGGCAGTTCTGTCCATGAACTCACAGCGGAGCTCTTCTACGGGTTTCACCCCCCACGAACTGTTCCATGGAGAACGCCCTGCTTGGTTCTTCAAAACCCCCTTTCCTGAGGACTTCAAGAGCCCTGTGGGAGATTGGCTAGAACACAAGCAGTCTCTGGCTAACCAGGCTGGTACTAACCTGAGGCACATTCGTGACCGTGAACAGAGCCGACGGAACCGCCTACGGCGACCTGCCAGCTTCAAGGTTGGTGACCTTGTTTTGGTACACCATTCACGCCTACCCTCCTGGCCACGTAACTGCCTACAGGACCCTTACTTTGGACCCTATCGTATCATCAGGATAGATGGATCCAGGATCCATGTCAGGTGCAGTCCACGTCTAGGTGGTGAACTGCTATGTGCTCCTAAGCAGCTGAGGCACTATCACTCCCCTGACGACTTGTCTTGGGATGAGTGGCGCCTCAGCGACAGTGAGATTGAACGTATAGACCTAGAGAACGCTGCCAGTCCAGAGGAGGCAGACGAACTCGAAGAGATGACTGCCGATGAGATGGCAGTCGATGGTTACTACGTGGTTGCAGGTATTGCTCGCCACGAGTATAAACAGGGCTGGAAATTCCTTACCCTGTGGGATGGCTATGGGTTGTCCGAGGCGACCTGGGAACCTATGTCAGCCTTCATACAACCAGATGGGAGTATCAACCCCATCTTCCGCACTTATCTCGTTGAGAACAACGAGGGGCAGCTCCTAACCCGTGCTGAGACTATGTCCCAGCGTAGGAAGCGAAACTAACTACCCTGTGTCAGTCTACTGACCCTGTCTGTGCCCTGCAGACCCATGCCTATGGTTTCCAGCGTGAGCCAGGTGACCGCTTATCAAGATGGCAGTCACCCAGCGAGTGTTTGCCTTGTTGACCATGTGTTGCATGGGTACTGCCCTAATGTAATGACCTTGGTGAGCCAACGAAGAACGGTGGCTTTCTACACCAGGGGGGAATGACAAGCAAGGTGTTATGAGACAAGGTGTGTCTTCCCTCCTTGGGGACAAGCGAGCCCACAGTTAGGACCCCTGACTGGTCCAGACCCATGGGGTTCTACCCTTCCTTACAGGGTTTACCTTACCCTTACCTGCCATAACGTATGTGTGAGTGTGCTAGTCCTAAGGTCCTGAGAGCAAGCCGCAGAAGTGGTGTCCTAATTATACCCAATTCTGCGCCCTTGCTAAACCCGGAGGGTTGGCTTATTGATGCCACGGGGTACGCCCCGGGTCTCCCCTCCCCTATGCGCCCAATTTCTGTGCTGGCGCAAAACCTTGGGGGAATACCCAGAGTGTTAGTCCAGGTATTGTTTTCCCTACCTACCTGACTACTACAGGGAGGGGTGGCCAAAAGCTATGAAGGCATGCAAAACGCCTGTTTGCTATGTGGCCAAAAACACTAACCTAACCACTGTCACAGCCCACCAGCCCAGCTAAAATTGCAGGAAAAGGGTGGGACAGTGACACGCCCCCTACAGGTCCTACACACCCTACAGTGGCACCATCCTGGTGGGCGAGCACTGGGCAACTGGCTCTAGCCCCCACTCAGGACTACCACTCCTACACGCACACTCTACTTGGCGTTGCGGAGGTGAAGTTCTCATGGGTCCTAACGACCCTCCTGTGAAAAGGACAAGAGAACACAGCGCTCCTAAGCAGCTGTGGCCTAACAGGGGACGCCACAACGCGTTTCCCCTGCTAGGGCTTGGAGGGAAGGGGTGCTCTCGTTGCGTGCACAGCGCAGATGTCGTTGAAGTCGGACTGTCCTCGCCACTCCTGGCTGAGGCACAGTGATTTGATTTGTGATCAGCGCCCCTGTTTTGCTGGGGCAGAAAAATGGTAGCCGCCGAAGGCAGCTGCTGCGTGCACCAATCACCCTAACCTCTCCCACCTGTACAAAAGAGGCAGATGAAGGGGCGTTTGCGACTGTGGAACCAAGCCACACTCCAGGTATTATACCCTTCTCAGTGTGACCTATAATACGCTGTTCGCAAACACGCTGCAGGTGCAGCTACCCCTGTCAAGCAAGCAAGCTTTAAGAAACTCCTCGGGTTCTCTTAAAGAACGTACCGAGGAGCCTCTGAGTAACCTAAACAAGGTTTACCGTGCGCAATTCGCGTGGCCTACCCTTTAATGCATCATGTGCACGCAGGGAAGGGAGGCGTAACCACAGACTCAACCAGGAGGTGAGCTCCTCCTGGGCTAACCTACCTTACTCACCATGCATCGTGCGAATGCCGCATTGAAACGAACACAAAACAAACCTAAGCGTTTTAAGCAACTCAACTTGAACGCTACGGCCGCACACATACAAACGCTTACCTGTGAAGAAGGAAACAAGGGTGGATTAGGGATACAGGTGAAGCGATACAGCGTGTGGATGCCTAGATTAGGCACATGCATCGCGAGCACAGCGCATATTCTAACCCTACGTGCGCGCTGCGCGCTCCATCCGCATCACATACCTTTCATTCCTGCTTTCGCCTGTGCAGAGCACGAGAGATGAACACCCGACCCCCCAACGAGCACAGCGTTGACAACCCTAACGTTTTGACGGAACAACCAACACGAACGCAATGCGTGAGTGTGAAGTGACACAGACATACCTGAGAGACGGGTTGTTGAATTGCTCTGTGGTGCGGGCTGATTTTGAATACTTTACTCTGAAGTTTATAAAAATTTTGATGCAACTGTGCAAAAATTTTCTTTAAAACTTTAAAAACTACGGCTCATACCTTCTTTTCCAAAAGCCGTTTTCGCTTGCGCAACCCTTTTCTTGGCGTCCGCTTCGTTTGCGCTTGTCTGCGACTTTAAGTTATGTGTAAAAATGACGATTTCCCGCGTGGTTTCGTCGATTTTCAACGATTTCACTTGCTAAATCGCAGCCCCTTCCGCAAAACCGCAGGAATCACTCCCTGCTGGTTCCATTTTCTATTTTTTTCAGCTCCTGGGGGTTCGTGTCCTCCATTGGGAGTATTGCTCCGCCCTGGCCCTTGGTCAGGACGTTTACTAAAACGCTGTTTATACGGCGATAACCGTCCGCATTAGAGCGTTCGACTGTACCCTAGTGGACAGACACATGTGCTCTGGACAGGGAGTCCTGGGTTCAATTCCCACTGCCCCCACACTCTTTCCAAAAGTTTTCGCCTCACGCCGACGACTTTTGAGGAATGCCCCTTCGAAGGGACATCATTCACGGTACATTACACTGTTTTTCAAGGGTCCATACAGTGTGATAGGCTTCTATGAAGTGATGAGAATGTTTTTGGTAAGTTTAATGCATTTTTTTGGGTAATTTTGGGAATATTTGAGCCTTTTTCCTTGGTCCTACTAGCTTGATCAACTAGTACTCCAGGGGGGAGTAAGAAAAAGTCACTGCCATGTCTTTCTTGGAGGGCTTGATCCAGGCTAAGCCCCCCTTAAAACCCTTTGTTGATGCTGAGACAAACTTAAGTGTTTTTATCACTCTTTTGTGGCCTAAAGTACACTTTCTCAAGGTAACTAGGGTTGTGACCCTAGCCCCCCCCATGAAGTTCACCCCTACCACTCAACTGAGCGGAGGTACCTTCCTTCATGGAGGTCATACCAAAAAAAATCAGGCATTCCATGCTTGTGGGCCTTGGAGGTTAAGCCTAAGTGGTCTCCCACCCCAAGACCCCTATACTCAATTGATTCTACCACTTATTGTGGTCCTACTTTGTAACTGTTTCTGAATTCAGTTGCTTGGCCAAGTCATTTTCTGTGTGGTCCTGACATCTATGCCCCTCAGTCCTAACCAGCACCATTTCACCCAAAAGAGTGCACATGAAGTGCCTATTACAACCTCTGAGGCTAGAGTCTGACCAATTTTCATATAAAACCTTTTGCATTATTCATTTGTGATTGAATCTATGTACATATACCTGCTTTGTCTATCTGCAGCCCTTCTGTGTTACACTGGATTCCAAAACCAATCATTGATTTCATTGATACGATCCATATTCAGTCCTTGCTCTACTTGCTGCTTTGGTTTGGGGTTTTCCACTACAAAACCAACTTGCAGGAATACATCAAAAGACCTAGGGCATAATTCAAGGACATCTTTCTTTTTAGGTGGTCACAATATCAAAAAAACAAGTTTAAAAAACTTCCATTTTTGGGCTGCCAAGGGTGAAAAACTGCATAAGCAGGTTGTGTACCAGTCCCCTAAGAGACCCCCCCCCCCCCGGGACCTGATACCCAAATAGGGTGAGAAACACGTAAATACGGCCTAAAACATGCTTTACATAGCTTGGGTGGTCATTTTAGGTGGTCACAATATTAGAAAAAAAAGTTTCAAAAACTTTGATTTTTGAGCTGCCCGGGGTGAAAAATGGCATAAGCAGGTTGTGTACCAATCCCTTGGAAGCCCCTCCCACACCCCCCCCGGACCTAATACCCCAACAGGGTGAAAAACATGTAAATACGGCCTAAGACATGCTTTACATACCTTGGATGGTCATTTTAAGTGGTCATGGAATCAAAAAAAAAGTTTCAAAAACTTCGATTTTTGAGCTGTCCGGGGTGAAAAACGGCATAAGCAGGTTGTGTACCAATCCCCTAGGACCCCCCCCCCCCGACCTGATACCCAAATAGGGTGAGTAACACGTAAATACGGCCTAAAACATGCTTTACATACCTTGGATGGTCATTATAGGTGGTCACAACATCAAAAAAACAAGTTTCGGAAACTTCGATTTTTGAGCTGTCCGGGGTGAAAAACTGCATAAGCAGGTTGTGTCCCGGCCCATTCACGAGGCAAATATTGGCAAAAACAGCCATTTTGCGTCTTTGGCACAGGTTGTGGACAGCCCTAAGCAAGGCCAGAGACTGCAAAAAACGTCCTTCCGTATCCTAGTAGGCATATACTGTCACAACATCCCCACTCACATTCCTCAGAGTGCGTACCACAGGGTCACTGAGGTCGCCAAAACCGCCAACATACCAAAAAGGGCCAAAAAGTGTATAAACTGCATAAGCGCTCGTCGCACTCCGCCCCATACAAACCCTATGGAGTCGGGACCCGGAAACACTTTTTCAGCTCAAAATCGAAAAAAACCAAAAGATTCATGATTTTCGACCCAAAAAAAGGGGGGGTCATTTTTTGACCCCCCCCCCCACCCCCCCCAACCCCCCCCTTAAGCCCCCCCCCTCCCTCAAAACATCAAAAAAGTGGGTTTCAAGTGGGGGGGTCTGGGGGGGTCCGGACCAAAAGCTCATTGGGGGATGCATTTATTGGACAAAATAATGATTTTACAAGGGGTTAAACTAACAATTCAACCCCTTGGGGTAGGGTACGCGAATGGGCCCAAAAAGGCCCAAATGGGGGGGTATTTGGCATTTTCCCCATATATACGCCTGCCTGGCTTTGATCTAACAACCTCTGCAAGGTGATTTAACCTTTAGAACACTTAGTTCCCATTTTTGAACATCCTTGCATTCTATTTTTTACACCAGCTGCATCTAAACACCCACGAATAATATGATAACGTACTCCAAGTAAATCCTTAACACGCCCTCCACGAATCAAAACAACGGAATGTTCTTGTAGATTATGACCAATACCTGGAATATAAGCAGTAACCTCAAACCGAGAAGAAAGCCGTACACGCGCTACTTTCCTAAGAGCCGAATTTGGTTTCTTAGGAGTCGTTGTGTAAACCCTAGTACAAACTCCCCTTCTTTGCGGATATGATTTGAAAGCTGGTGATTTCGTTTTTTTCTTTATTTTTTGTCTTCGAAATCGAATAAGTTGTTGAACTGTTGACATCTGCGGAATACATTTTTTTATTGAACTATAAAATTTTAAAACACAGAAAATATTCTTTCTTATTACATATTACTAACTTTATTTAAAAGACAATCAAAAGATTTTAAATCAAATAACCAAAGCCGAGAAAGAATTTTTCGATTCAGCACAATACTAGACTGCTTTAGCTTATAAAAAAAATCACTGTAACAAAAGTCTTTCAATCTAACAGCCGCATTTATACGCTTAAACGGTTGTGTACCGGCCCATTCACTAGGCCATTATTGGTGGACACAGTCATTTCGCGTCTTTGGCACGGGTTGTGAACGGCCCTAGGCAAGGCTAGAGACTGCAAAAAACGTCCTTCCGTATCCTAGTAGGCATATACTGTCACAACATCCCCACTCACACCCCTCAGAGCGGGTACCACAGGGTCACCGAGGTCGCCAAAACCGCCAACATAGCAAAAATGGCTCAAAAGTGCATAAACTGCATAAGCGCTCGTCCCACTCCGCCCCATACAAACCCTATGGAGTCGGGACCAGGAAACACTTTTTCGGTTCAAAATCGAAAAAAACCAAAAGATTCGTGATTTTCGACCCCAAAAAAGGCGGGGTCATTTTTTTCGGCATTTTTGACCCCCCCCCCCCCACCCAGCCCCACCCCCCCCTCAAAGGCTCCAAAAAGTGGGTTTCAAGTGGGGGGGGTCTGGGGGGGTCCGGACCAAAAACTCATTCGGGGATGCGTTTATTGGACAAAACAAGGATTTTACAAGGGCTTAAACTAACAATTCAACCCCTTGGGGTAGGGTACGCGAATAGGCCCAAAAAGGCCAAAATGGGGGTGTATGTAGCGTTTTCCCCTTTATACGCCTGCCTGGCTTTGATCTAACAACCTCTGCGAGGTGAGTTTCCATTTTTGACTTGTAGAGGGTTGAAAGCTGCTTAAGCAGCTTGTGCTCACATCAAATGCCATTGAACCGCCTACAAACAGCAAAAACAGCAATTTTAAAGCTTTTGGGGGGCCCATGGTACAGGCTATATAGGCCTTGTGGCCACAACGTGGGTCCCACTGGGTGCTCAAGTACCCGTATTGTCACTAAATCATCACCCAAACTCATCCCAGGGGCAACAAAAGGGTTTCGGAAGAAGTCAATTTCTAGTGCCTTCGGCAAGTCCACCTCGCAAAGAATCTACCCCAAGCAAAACACGGCCTAAATAGGGTGAAAACCATATAAATACAGGCTGAAATATGCTTTATATAGCTTCGATGGTCATCTTAGGTGATCATGATATCAAAAACATAAGTTTCGAAAACTCCGATTTTTGAGCTGTATAGGCCGAAAAGCTGCATAAGCAGGTTGTGTACCAATCCTTTGGGAACTCCCCCCCCCCCCCCGCGACCTAATACCCAAATATGGTGAAAAACACATGAGTACGGCCTATAACGTGCTTTACTTACCTTGGATGGTCTTTTTATGTGCTCACAATATCAAAAAAGGAAGTTTCAAACACTTCCATTTTGAAGCTGCCTAGGGTGAAAAACTGCATAAGCAGGTTGTGTACCAATCCCTTGGGAGACCCCCCCCCCCAATACCCAAATAAGGTGAAAAACACGCAAATACAACCTAAAACATGCTTTACAGCGCTTGGATGCTCATTTGATCATTTGAAAAATAAGTTTCAAAAGCTTTCATTTTTGAGCTGTCCAGAGTGAAAAACTACATAAGCAGGTTGTGTACCGGCCCATTCACTGGGCCATTATCGGTGGAAACAGACATTTCTCGTCGTTGGCACGGCCATTAACCGGCCCTCAGCAAGGCTAGAGACTGCAAAAAACCTCCTTTTGCATCCTAGTAGGCATATACTGTCACAACATCCCCACTCACACCCCTCAGAGTGGGTACCACGGGGTTAGCAGGGTTGCCAAAACCGCCGACATACCAAAAACATACCGAAAAGGCCAAAAAGTGTACAAACTGCATAAGCGCTCGTCCCACTCCGCCCCATACAAACGCTATGGAGTCGGGACTCCGAAACACTTTCTCGGCTCAAAATCGAAAAAAACCAAAAGATTCATGATTTTTGACCCAAAAAAGGGAGCGGTCATTGTTTGACCCCCCCCCCCCCGCCCCACCCACGGGGGCCCACATAGTGGCTGCCAAGCCCATATAGCCCGAGCCATGGCCTCCCCAAAAGCCCCGAAATTGCCGTTGTGTAGGCTGTTTAGTGACACCTACAAGATTTCCGAAAGCACCTCGCAGAGGTTGTTAGATCAAAGCCAGGCAGGTGTACATAGGGGAAAACGCCACATACCCCCCATTTTGGCCTTTTTCGGGCTATTCGCGTACCCTACCAGGCAGGTGTACATAGGGGAAAACGCCACATACCCCCCCATTTTGGCCTTTTTCGGGCTATTCGCGTCCCTACCCCAAGGGTTGAATTGTTAGTTTAAACCCTTGTCAAATCATTGTTTTGTCCAATTTAAACCCTTGTCAAATCATTGTTTTGTCCAATAAACACATCCCCCAATGAGTTTTTGGTCTGGACCCCCCTAGACCGCCTCCCACTTGAAATCCACTTTTTTGAGGTTTTGAGGGAGGGGGGGGAGTGGGGGGGGGGGTGGGGCTCAAGTACTCGTATTGTCACTAAATCATCACCCAAACCCATCCCAGGGCTAACAGGAGGGTTTCCGAAAAAGTTGAATTTTGGAAATCTTGCAAATGTCATGAAACAGCCTACACAACAGGAATTTCGGGGCTTTTTGGGGGGCCATGGCTCGGGATATATGGGCTTGGCGGCCACTATGCCGGTCCTTATGGGTGCTGAAGTACCCGTATCGTCACTAAATCATCACCCAAACCCTTCCCAGGGGTGACAGAAGGGTTTCCGAAAAAGTCGAATTTTGGAAATCTTGCAGGTGTCGCTAAACAGCCTTATCCAGCGTGAAAACAGCTAAGTCCTCACTAGCAAAGGCCCATAGGGGGGGGCGACCAGGGGTACCCGGAGTTCGGACCCGGGACCCCCGCCATGAGTTAGGGGGTCCATGTACAAGAAAAAAGTTGCCCCGGACCTGGGTCCAAATCCACACAGAGCACCCAGAATACGCAAAGAAGTTTTGACGCCCCCCCCCCAACACCCACCCACACACACCGCCAACCCCCCCAAAAGGGGTACCCAGGTGCGGGGGGCTAAAGGGTTCAAAAACGAAAAATTCGTTGGGGGATCATTTTCTCTCGTAAAATTATGATTTTACGAATGGTTGGACATCTGGTACCATACCTTGGGGTATCGTACGCGAATGACCCCAAAAAGGGGGGGTACATGGCATACGCACCTGCGCTTGATCTAACAACCTCTCTTCAAGGCGATTCTTACGTATCCTCCATGCCTGTGTCCCCCCCCCTTTTTTTAGATTCTTTGCTTAGTTGTGCAATCACCCTCATCTTTTGAACGGTACTGGCCAAGGTCTGAGATATCTTGGCCGATTCCGCCCAGGATGTGCAATGGATTAATTGATTCATGCCAAGAGCTGTATGCGCATTTCTGCGGTCTTGGAAAAGCCGAGAGCCAGCCTGTGATTTCCAGTTACATGAAATGAGACAATATCGAACGGTTATTTTTTTGAAAAACCATCGGAAAACCCGGTTATTTTCAAAACTACCACATTCCAACCGTAAAGATATGGCAGGGTTGAGGTCTTGGGTTTGGTAAAACCGAGTAAGAAATGAAATAACAGGGAGCAAAATATGGCTAAACTGAGCAAAGAGGAGGCAAAAATCAGCGGACTTTTTCTTGGAAATCTTTGGTGAAAAAATAGGCTCACTCACGTTTGCTAGATTAAGACTCAGTTTTACGTCATTTCTTCGATAATAAAGGGTACTTTTGTTTCAAAGCATAAAACCCATGCGTCGTTTTCCAGCCACTCTTTACAGCAGCACCCCACCTGGGCATCCTGCAGTGCAACAGAGTTCTGCTGCTTTGGTCACGGTCTGTCTTGTTGCCCTCTGGTAAGTCCAATGGCCCAAGGGCTAAGCTCCTCAGTGTGATTTCCTTCATCTCTTGTTGCCGTCCTGTTATTTACTCTCTCTGCAACTGATTTCGTCTTGCTGGTTGGTGCAAACATGCATTCGGTGGGCAGTTTTTTGACCTCAGAAATGGCAGCTCAGTCTACAGGCAGGATCCTCGGTTTGTTGCGGTGAGTTACGTGACCTGAATGGGCATGGATCGGGGGGAACCTCACAGAAAAACAAACACATCATTCAGATCTGAACTTGCCGGAAATACACCATACAGCACTGGCATGACTCAGAATGAAGGCTGTGCAGGAGACTTTGCATGGGAAAGGCCTTGAGGTATGGTAAGGACAGTCAGGTGTGAAGGTGAAATGAAGTGTACAAGGTATCAGCAACAGCTACCGTTGCCTTTGCTTATCCAGGGTTGACAAAGTTTTCAACTATATGAGGGCTGAACCGACGTTTGCCCCCACCCCCTCCCCGGAGTCTTTGCACTGCACGCGCAATGAGCATTACTTTTAATCGAGGTTCTCCCCGAAGAGCCCCCAGGCACACCCCTTCCAAACGCCCATAAATTTAGGTCACCCAAACCTGCCTAGCTGAAGACAAATGCAAGCTACCTTCCCTTCACATAAGACATCATGCAAAAATGCGGAAAGCCTAGGGTGTGCCCCTACACACAGAGCCCAATGCTTGCCACAACCCACCATAGGTCAAAGACATGAAAGGAGAAGGGAGTGAGTCTCTAGGGCGAGACTCTCAAATAGCGCCAATCCTTAGGCTTTCTCTGCAAGCAACTCAGCTAGCCTCAGCAGTTCACCTAGGTTGTTCTGGGACAAGTACTCAACCACAACAGAGTTCAAACGCCCATCGGGCAAAAGAAATGCTGAGCAGGCGTCCCAGGTGGCCTCATCCTCGCCATACCCTTTCCAGAGGGTAAGGAACTGCCAACCTTGACAGTGGGGGAATGTTTGCCCGGCGCGCGCCCGGCGCGCTACCTTTCTATTAAATATCCCGACTTCAGCCCGAGATTTACCCTCTCATGGAGAAGGCCCCCCAAATGGACCATGATGGACTGCGCACCTTCCGTACAAAGCACGTTGCATAAACTGTGAATTCAACAACTCCAAATGTCATTTGTATTGTACTTAACAAACGGTACTTTGCCTTTACCTTTCCCATAGATTTTGCTATGGTAATGAGTCCCCAAGCCGCAAGCGGTTTGGACAGCGTTTCTGCCTCATGGCACAAGAACGAAGCGCAAACTCAGCATTGGTGACATCACCCCTGCCGTCTCGGGGGCCCAAAGTTGGGCGGAATGGCTCAATCACCCCTGCCTTCTCGGGTTCCCCATGGTGGGGAGAAATCAATATGGCTACATTACCCCTGCTTTCTTGGGGTCCCCATGGTGGGGAGAAATCAACCTAGTAAGGAGTGGATGTGGTGGAAAAGAGCAAAAAATGGATGAAAATGGGTGAAACTGGGTGAGAATCCAAATATACCATCTCCTGAATGTGAAAAAAGCATCAAAATACCCGTTGTCAAAAAACAATAATGCCCATAGTATCACAAAGCATGGGGTTCTAGGACGGCTAGACGTGCCAATAGTTGCACTGCGCGCGCGGTGCGCTTAGTGCACCCCCTAAAAAGTCACCGGTGGGGCACGGGTCAAAAAATGCCTGGCGCGCGCCCGGCGCGCTAACGCTCCCCCAGTAGCAATGGCGGAGTACTAGCTTCACCAAGTAGAAGCCTTCCTTAGCCATTTCTTCGGCGTTCCTGTCATGGAGAGTTTCTTCCACTTCATTACAGCCGGCAGCACCCTGTAAGTCCAGTGCCGCTACCTCCTCATTATTCAGCTCCCATCCCCCCCCCCCCCCATCATCCCAACTCAAGGGGCCACACCGAAGTGTGGGAGTCCATCACCCCAGCTCAAGGTGCCACACCAAAGTGTGGGAGTCCATGGTGGAGACGAGCAAAAAAGTGTGAAAAGGGGTGGAAATGGGTGAAAGTGGGTGAAAATCCAAAAATGCCATACCCTCAATGTGGAAGAAGCATCAAAACCTATGCTAGGGGCAACAATGATGCCCGTAGTATCACAAACTACGGGTCTCCAGTATGGCTAGACGCCCAAACAGTTGCACTGTGCCTGCACTGCGCGCTCACTGCGCTAAGGGCGCCCCCTGTGTGCCGGGTGTTCGCATCATGCGGCCAATTCCTTTGACCCCTTGTCATTAGGCTTTGTGCAATTAGGCTTTGTGCTCAAGGGGGGCACCTGAGCCCTAAGGGAGCGGACTCCAGTGCAGCGCTTAGTGCACAAGCCACCATGCTGTGGTCATGTGGCGAAGCAGTGCTGCACCGTGAACAAACAGGTGGGCAGTGCACGGCTTCAATGTGAATACAAAAGATCCATTTTATGCAGTGACACTGTGGCTGTTTCCCCTTTGGCGGCACGTGTCACAGGACAGTCTTTCCTCCTGTTGTACCCTGCGCCATGGTTCATTGCTGGCCAGCTGCCAGTGGTCATGGGCTGAACATGAGCACACACTGGCCACGCTCCTCAGGAAACGGCAATGGGTCGGTTTGTATCCCCCCCCGCTTTGCGCACTGACCGGTAATTGAACACCGCCTGACCAGCAGGAGGTCGTTAAACAGCGTTTTCAGACCAAAAAGCGCCGTTTAACCAGGGGCTGGTCATCGGGCAAGACAGTGGTTTCACAAGAACCGTCAGCAAAAGCGCCATTTGACCAGGGGGTGGTCGTTGCACAACGCAATCTTTGCGCAAGTGGCCAGCGGGGGGGGGGGATTCACATAGCATCCACAAAGCCCCACTGGATCCCCTGTAATCCCTGACTTGCACACCATGGGTGCCATGACGTTGGGGAGGGGGCATGAATCAGTTCACATGCTGCTCAAACTGCAAGATCAGACTGATGCATAGCAAACCACATGTTCGTGATCGTGCTCTGTTGCCAAGCTTGCCATCCATCAAATAGGACCCCTTCACCGGCCGGTCGCTGCCGCCTCTCTCTTTTGAGAGGAGGCAGCTGGTGGGGCTGGGAGGCGGCCAATGGCTGAGGCGTGCTTTGGGTCTGAAGTCATCAACAGAAAATATGGAGTACACAGGCCATGGTTCAGATTCCAAGGTGCGCAGGGGCGCCATTCCTTCAGATTCCTGACAACCTCATGCATGCTGAAGCACAGATGCCTGCACTCAGACCAGCCAGCATGACTGAGTGTCACAGCAAAACCACTCCCCTGCAACCACTATGGACCCCTGTGCATAAGGATGATTCCTGTTTGGACTTGCTGCAGGACCCCCGCCAACAGAATCGGTCTGTCCAGCACTGAGCAGGTGACATTTGGGTTATAACACAAACACTGGCGAGGTCAGGGACAAGCAGTATCTGACGGAGGCAAGCACATATAAGGATGCCTTCAGCAGCTACTCCCCCCCCCCCTGGTATAAGCTACACAAAAACCCCAAATTAATACAGTCCCTACACTGTAGCTTAGACAAGCTACAGTAGCTTACACGCAACACATACAACTACTGACACACATGTGAGTTCCCAAAAGCAATGAAGCATGTGAAGCCTACAAATGTTCGGCTTGGAAACCCTTCTTGCAATGATACACCATGCGGAACAACTGCACAGGCTTACCACTTAAAGATGCCTTTGAAGATGCCTTTGCCCGAGGTTTAGGGGCTGATTTGGGCTTACGCAACTTCAACACCGCAAACAGTTCCCCCTTCTCAGATTGTCCCTTCATTGTGGCATCCACACGCTCACCGGTGGGACGTGTGAAAATAACTGGACACCCAGGTTCAAAAAGAGAGGGTTGCATGGTGAGCTGGTGCAAGAAAGGGGAATATAATGCACAAATATCCCCAAAATCAGAGCTATGTGGATTCAAGTGAGCAAACACTCAAAACCCGTCACTTGGATGATGCATGACTGGGGCAATCTTCCTGATATCACAGACACTGACCTAGACACTGCAGCCGCCTGCCATAAAATGCTTTCGACTTCAACACCAAACACTGCAAATGGGTGTTGCAAGCAAGTGCAAGTGGCACAAAGAGTAAATGTGCCCAAGAAACATCCACAAGTGCGAGATCAACCTCTAAAAAGAGGACCTCACCCACATTTTACGAGACAAAGACTCCAACCAAACAGCCAAAAACAACACCCAAGCAACCATCCACACAATCCCGCCCCCAACCAGTCAGACCAACCAAGAAGATCCCCACGTCCAAAAGGACAAGCCTACCCATACGTTGCCCAAACCCTGACGCAGCACAAGCCCCACAAAGGTCAAGGCAAGACAGCAATGGCAAATCCCAACACCAGGAATCAAGGAACAGGCCATCTGAACTCAAAAGTGGGCGAAAATCCAACAAGCGCCACCCAAACAAAGAACGAGCAATCAACGTGTGGCAGCTGCACCCACTACTCAGGTACACGCGTGCTCAGGCATGCCGCTGCAGGAACAGGGTGGAATGGTGGCTGCCGCTTCCATTACACGTGGCCTGTACACGCGCCTCAAAACCAAGTTCCCTTTGGCGTTCCATGAGAGGTACCTAGAAGAGCAGAGATATAATGCACAGCGAGGGAGAGGGTTCAAGAGGGTCGGTGTATGACCCCATTGTGACCCGGAACAGAGCGGAGCACATTACGGGAAATGCTTTCCTTCTTTGGCTGTAAAAGGTTGGGCTGTGGAGCATAGTTTCAGGTTGTAGAAACATTCTGTCTCGTGTTGAGCACACGTCATCCATTTTAGATTCTAGGGTGGACAGGGTTCACAGGAGTCACAAATGTGAAAATGGTAGTTTTACGACGCCTCGGGGTACAACACGTCCCGACACGTCGCGTGTACAACATGTCGGGGAGCACCATACGTGTACAAGCAGCAGCAAGACATCCCAGACTCTTTGTTGCACATCAGAAGCAGCTTCTTAGGCACATAACCCATTGAATAGGCCGTGGCATCACAAATAGGGTGTTGATATCCACACAGGCACTGTTCCAACTTGCTCATCAACCTGACGGCAGTGGTCAAGTGCTGTATTGTCCTTCATGCACAAATGCCGCATCCAAAGGATGCCAAACACCCTCAAATCAAGATAGTGCGAAGACTGCAAGCAAAGAACACAGAAACACATGCACAGAGGTCGCCACCTCTGGTCCAGAGAAGGAATGCATATGAAAGAGCGCCGCCCACCAGGTACAGTGTTGTCAGAGGTTGGCTGGGGAAAGAGGTTCCCACTTCCCCTCGGAGCAAGAGGCTCTTTCCATTCGGCCTTGGGTGCGCATGGATGCCTGTCAAAAATGCACCCTCTCTTGCAAAGACCCTGCCCTCCGTGTGCACCATGTGAGCGGCGGGTGGGGGAGGCCCTGTGCAAACGAAACATCTCGCACACGCCATGCGAATATGGCGCCCAACCGTCGGGTTTGTGGAACTCAATCCTCCGTACAACACAGCCCTGTGTCTCTCCCTGTCGCTCCCTCAACCTGCAGTCTGCACATCAGTCTCATTTTGCTCAGCCCATTTCGCCATTCGACAGCGCCTGACCGAAATGCATGGCGTGCCGCGCCCAACTCCTTGCTCAATGCCTTTCTTATCATGCTGTGCCTTGCAGGTGTGCCCCCAGGAGTCAAAGAGAAAACCAGAGATTTGACATCCTTGGGAATTCTCACGTGCAGCTTGCACCGAATGGCACACAAAATCTAAAATGTTAGGAGGAGGACCTACAGAGGGTTCTTCAAATCCTGTGGCATAAATTGAGACTCGCTGTGCAGCGAACAATGAACATGTTTTCTTATGTTTGCTTTGTTTACGTTTCGTGTTGGCTGTGTGAGGGAAACAATCCTGCGAACATGCTTTTGTGAGTTACTTTCTTCTGAACGGATGCAATTCACACCTGCGGACCAGGTCTGTGGGTTAGCTGTGGGGAATTCATTGGCACAATCATGATTCACACTGCAACAATTTGAAATTTGACGTCGTCTATGATGCAAAGATGAGCAGGCGGCATCTGCCAATCTACTTACAATGTCTGAATCGTTGGCGCTGGGGATGGAGGAGAATGTGATGGGGATGGAGTCATAAAGGCTGGAAAGGTCCAGAAGACGCAACACACTAACAGATGCAGAAACAACCCTGAAAAAGCTGCGGAAACAACACTGAGTGTTGCTTGAACAGCAGTGTTGTTGAGCGTCGCCCTACGACACATCCAGTCCCCTAGTCATCCAGGGCCCTTCAGGAAGCACAGATGTAAAAACACAACAAATCCATTCGATCAGTAAATTGTGTCATAGTACTAATTATGTCTACTGAATACACTTCCAACCAAACAAAACTGCAACATCGATGGTCCAATACTTTTAAAGGCAGATCTGCCCTTCGTGTTGCATGCTAAGAGTTGTGAGGGTTCACAATGGCACGCTCTGAGACACTTAGACCAAAATACTAAAATCTGGCGAAAAACGGCTGTTCTACACAACTACGACGGCCACAGAATGGCACTATGGCATGGCAGCCCAAATGCATGTTTGTGCTCTGACGCATAGCACTCCTTTTGAGGGGTCAATGGGGTACCTTCTGGTGGTCAAAGATACTGAAGTTTGGGTTGAAACTGGGCTGGGTTTTGGCACCGTGGTCCAAGAATGCTGAACCCAATGGGATATTTGTGCTTGGTGATGCATGCTGATCATTTTGAGGATCGGGGCACTGCATCTGGTAAGGCGTTGTCTGCGAAAGTGCGGACGCGTGAAACCTGGAAACCTGGAAAGGGCGCAGCCTAAATGGCTTGGACCGACAGGCGACGGACATGGAGTGTGGATGGGTTCGTACAACACAGGCGTTTCGTCCATTGGGGAGGAGTTATTTGGGGTCAGAGGCTTGGACAACGGGGGAGTCCTTGCACTGCGCACACACGTCGCGCGCACTGCGCGCTATTTTTAATCGAGGTTCTCCCCGAAGAGCCCCCAGGCACACCCCTTCCAAACGCTCATAAATTTAGGTCACCCAAACCTGCCTAGCTGAAGACAAATGCAAGCTACCTTCCCTTCACATAAGACATCATGCAAAATGCGGAAAGCCTGGGGTGTGCCCCTACACACAGAGCCCAATGCTTGCCACAACCCACCATAGGTCAAAGACATGAAAGGAGAAGGGAGTGAGTCTCTAGGGCGAGACTCTCAAATAGCGCCAATCCTTAGGCTTTCTCTGCAAGCAACTCAGCTAGCCTCAGCAGTTCACCTAGGTTGTTCTGGGACAAGTACTCAACCACAACAGAGTTCAAACGCCCATCGGGCAAAAGAAATGCTGAGCAGGCGTCCCAGGTGGCCTCATCCTCGCCATACCCTTTCCAGAGGGTAAGGAACTGCCAACCCTGACAGTAGCAATGGCGGAGTACTAGCTTCACCAAGTAGAAGCCTTCCTTAGCCATTTCTTCGGCGTTCCTGTCACGGAGAGTTTCTTCCACTTCATTACAGCCGGCAGCACCCTGTAAGTCCAGTGCCGCTACCTCCTCATTATTCAGCTCCCATCCCCCCCCCCCCCATCATCCCAACTCAAGGGGCCACACCGAAGTGTGGGAGTCCATCACCCCAGCTCAAGGTGCCACACCAAAGTGTGGGAGTCCATGGTGGAGACGAGCAAAAAAGTGTGAAAAGGGGTGGAAATGGGTGAAAGTGGGTGAAAATCCAAAAATGCCATACCCTCAATGTGGAAGAAGCATCAAAACCTATGCTAGGGGCAACAATGATGCCCGTAGTATCACAAACTACGGGTCTCCAGTATGGCTAGACGCCCAAACAGTTGCACTGTGCCTGCACTGCGCGCTCACTGCTCTAAGGGCGCCCCCAACGTTCTTGTTTTCTCTTCCAATCCCCTGGGGAGGCGCAGCAAAAATGCATGGCCCCGCCCCTCTGGTCCACAAAATGGCAAAGTCCAAAACAAATACAGCTCATACACCCTCTGCATCTTGGACGTGTCATTAAGCGCGGCAAGAACAAAGCATTCCATTTGCTGTGTGTTGCCCACGTGAACAGCAGCAAACTGTTGAAACAAGTCCACCAGATGACAACAGCTGCTGCGTCACTCAGCAATTGCACAATGAACCATTGTGCTCCTTGACATCCACAACTGAGAGCCACATGAAATGGTCGCAACCCAATACAACCTATACAAGACACACCGTGTCTTGGTCAGGGGGGAGAAGGATCACCCCCTGCACTTTTGGGAACCACCACCCAAAAAAGCGGGTCCAGATGGCTAGTGCCCAGCCCTTGCACAAAAAAGTGGTGGAGGGCTGCCTACAACACAGGCAACGCCACACACAGGCACGCAAATGCTGGGCGGTGGGCCAGCGGTGACCAGGATCCAACTATCAGCCATGGTCAACCGTTTGAAGGAAAAAAGGGAAATGGAAAAAGATCAGGCTTCCGAAAGCTCCCGCCCTTAGCCAGACCCTGATACTCAGTGTTATCGGAAGCGAAGAGACCAAATGGACCTGTCTCTGGAATTGTCCTGCATGGTTCTTCTCCCATCCTGCTGCAATCTGCTTCAGCACGACTGTTGACATGCACTGGCTCTGGGCGTGCATTCTACTGTAGATCCACAGAGGAAGGTCATGTTTGTGCGTTTCGGGCACCATCACAACCCAACCTCAAAGTGAGTGCTGACCAGACTCTCAAACAAACAGAAATCCTGAAACAGCACCCTGGCCCTTGTCCCATTTCTGGAGAGATGTTCCGAATGCAATGTTGTCCTCAATGGCACACATGTCAACTGACATTTAGGATTGTAGACCTGCCTTGGAGGGAGAGTTATGCTGTGCGCGGGCGACAGGCATAATGATGACACCTGCTTAGCAAAGGGCTAGTGAGTGGAACCAAATCTTACCGCAAACTCGTGCCTGCCCTGCGTGTAAGCGATAGCAGTTGTAGTCCTCCGTGTTAGAGTTGGGGGCGGTGGTCTGGCTTCACGATCTGGCTTCGCGACCTAAACCCAACGCCTAGGGATGCCAGAACATGAACCTGTCATCACCACTTGACAATAAATAAATTGCAACCGAAGAACCTCCAGGAGAATCAGGCTATGCTACGTGGATCTGGAAACTGTGTGTGGTCCGGCAGACTTTGACAGAGCCATCTCCAGGAGGAGATTTCAGGTGACATCTTCGGCACACAAGAATTGGACACGGTGCATGCGAAAGAAAAATGACGGTCCGAACCTCTTCAGAGGTTGTGAGGTTGGAAAAAGCCAGAAATAGCAGACAATACGTGACACTCAATGATCTGTGGGACCGCATGCAGGCGGAAACAACACGCCATACCATTCTTCTCGCACACCACAAGCCCTTCTCAACTGCCAGTGACATGCAATGCAGTAGTGGAAGAGTGTGCTCAGCAACTGTTTTTTTTTGCCAAACGCCACAAAAAACCGTCAATGATTTCGGCATCCGTTTGACAAAAGAGATATGTGTCTCTTGTCTGAACCCGTGCGCATGGGTACAACTTTACGTTCGCCTGAGCTGCTTCCAGAGAGGAGTTCAGCACACCCGCCAGTCTGACTCCATTGGCACCGTGCCACGCCCAACTACATTTGAAGAAGGTCCCAAAAAGTATCAACATTTGAAAACGCCGGCTCACGATTTCAAATCGAGAAATGATGGCGACCATGGGGTCAGGGCCTGCACAGGTGCGGCTTGGGGGCTTCCTGCATCTTCACGGCAGATTCCCTTCGACTCTAGCGGATTTCTGGCAACACCACCAACGCCCCACGGATTCGATTGTCTCCGGTCGAATTCTCGCCCCATGCCACCAATTCTGACGGTTACCCCCCCCCCCCCCCGCTTTCGTTGGCTTGGAAAAAGGTGGGTGCGCAGCGAAAAAGTAGTTTGGCACGCATAGGGCCTTTGGGGGGCATCTATAGTCTTGCAGAGGCCACCCTGTTCATACAACGTCGTCTCTGCACACATCACAACGTCGATGTCGATGCTCCCACTTGCTGCCATCTTTCCCGTCCCTTCATCATGAAGGAGCTAAAGCTGTCAATATGAGTCCAATCAACGACGGACCACGTTCTCGTCCCAATTTGGCTTGTCCCGCATGTGCTCTTCATTTGTGACAGGACAAGTGGGTGAATTGTCAAACACATCCCCACAATGCGGACATGTGGTTTTGTCAGTCCTCTCCACGTGATCGAACCAGTCATCACTGCAGTCGCTGCTAACCGAGTGATTGGTGCTGTCCATAGCAGGAATCGGGAGAGAGTCACGGAACGGCTTTGCGCGGCGGTTCCGGGCATTCAATGACGACTCGCTCTTCTTTGCGGAAGATGGTCCGTTCTCCACGTAGTCAAACCAATCTGAACTGTTGCTACGTTCGATCTTGGCCACACAGCCCGGGGCAGTGACATACATGCAGCGGAGTTGATGCAGCTGCATGTTGGCTCGTGGAACTGCTTTCATGCAGATCTCACAGAAATCCAGCTGCTCAATGCTCATTGCGGGTTGATCAACAGTGGCCATAATTACGAAGGCCGTGTTCACATGATCGTAGTTCCCTATGCGGCAAAAAATACATGGACATGGAGGACTGACAGTCAAGTCGCAGACTGACGGCTGCGCTTCTTCGTACACGTTGCCGCCACTGAATAGCCATAGCCTTGCTTCCGCTATTCTACTTGCCCAACAAGGGGGCGGGCTGCTGCGCTTCTAGGCATTTTGCTCTGCCATTTAGTGCGGAATTCGTGTTGAAGAAGTCCCATGCTTGGACGACGTGCATCCCCCCCCCCCCGTGCATAGGTGCACTAGATATTGGATAGCCATTTGTGGGTCAATGGGTGCCCAAGCACACCAATGCTAACGGTCATGGACATACCATGGACTTGACCTAGCCATGGCTAGAGCGGCTTGTGGATGGAGAGGAGGGGGAGCCCCCCCCCCCCCCCAACCAGGCTAGCTGTGGGTGGAAGCCATTTTTTCATAAAACCCCAAACGGTGAAGAAGGTGTCTCAATACGGATAGTAGGCACGTCTATTTCATGAAACACAATTGCAGTGGACATACATGCACATCAGGAGGGGGATAGTGTTGGATTGTATTGTGTTGTTTTGTCAGAAAACGAAGACATGGGATACATGCAAGGCAATACGTGCTGGACCACTTCTTGACACATGACAAACTGTCCCGAAAGACTACGGGTCGAGGAATAGTGTGTGCACTCACGAAAGGCAAGTGTCCGAGACGATTGGCACAAATGAATTGTATTTTATGGTGCATTGTATGGAAGAAACACACGGAACACACATAACGCAAATCACATGTCGTAAACCCCGTTTCACATGCCGGCGTGCAGCAAAGACACCAATCTTTGGCAAATGCAATGTCAAGTGGGTAATGCTTCAACCACACAAGGGTGAAGTACAACGTCACCCTTGAAATGTTAAAAGGTTCACAAAATTTCTTATACAAGAGTTCCAACAACCAAATGCGCAACCCCGTGAGTTTGACCACCTTGGAGTAGCTGTCTGAATATCATCAAACCAAAAACTGTTCAAAGTGCAACCGGTGTTGTAGTGTGACACGAAAGCACGAGGCGAAACAACAAACAATAATTCAGGCATGCATACGTATGAGAAAACATAGGCTTCACTACCATCACCAAGAGGAGGAGGCCCCCCCGCCCTCCCGCCCCCCATGGTCGCGTCAAGTCCCATGCAAAATTTCTCTTGTTTGTTTCCCACTACCCCTCACTTCCTTGAGCACTTCATCCGGTTACACCTTGGCAAGTTCCATGGGTTTTCACCAGTTGAGCCTTCTGTTGGAATGCCGCAATAGAAGGGCTGCAGCCCATGCCACCGTCCCTCCTACTTAAGGCCACCACCTCTTGCCCTGCAACTCAAATTTTGAAGAATTTTGAAGACACAAAACATTGAGCAGGGCTGTGGCTGCAAGTCATACTCCCGGAAATGGCCATGGATGCCCATCAAGGTCAGAATGAGAGCCCTAGGATTGCTCGGTGAAATACCACCACAGATTGTCAAATTGTGGTACATTGACAGGCAAATCAACTCAAAGCTTGCGGGCAAGCAAGCCAAGAACACGGGGGGTTTGAAGAGGGGCACTTGAAGTCTGAAATGTCTCACTAGGTGCAGCAAAGCTGAACAATTTCAAAATGATTTGTGAGCTACCGTTTTATTGTCCAAAAGAGGCTGCAAGTGGTGCCTGATTTCTTAGTGTCTAATTTTTTTTTCATCTTGAATGCATTTGTGAGCAGTTTTGCTGCCCCTGCTGCCCCAAAGTACCCTGACATGATTTTGACCCCACGAGGGTCAAAATGTAGAAAATGATTGCGGAGAAATTTTGATGAACTTCAACAAATTAAGCAAATTATCCACGTTCACCAATCTTACAACACACTTACAAGTTTCTCCGCCATCGGATCTTGCCCATTGGAAGGATCGTGTATCTTCGCCTCCAAGCGCCGAAAGGACGCAAGATGCTCCCACATGGAATCCATCTTTTTGTACCACGGGAAGCATTTGCTCCAAGTGTTCATCAATGGCACTTCGGGCGACACCGCCTTTTGATGGATCCAGATGAGGAAATCTTTATACCTAAGGTTTGAAATTTGGGCTTGAACCACTTGAATTGCTTCAAACCGGTTCAAAGTTCAAGTTTGAAGCGCTTCCATTGCTTCACACCACAGGCAAAGTACACACATGTCGTTTTTGGCATTTGCACCTTTAAAATCAGCCAAACCACCTCCGTCGGTGTCGACACCTCCTACATTTGTTGTTTAATGTTTGGCGGCATCCGACGTGATACACCCACATCTTTTGACAACCGGTAGAACATGGCACGGCATATGGATGTTGAAAAACTGTCAACAAATCACCCTCCGAGTCCCTGTTCCGGTATAAGTGACGCACATATACACCTTGTAGTGCTTCCCATAGCTACATACCGAAAGGCTTGCTGTTTTCGCGACTGGGAGGCACCACATCGAGACATTGAAAACAAACAAGCACGCACAAACACAAGAAGAGCAACGTGCAAGATAGCGACCGTCAGCATCGCCCTCCAAGTTTTTGATACAGTAGCAATGCCGCCCATACGGGGGCTACACTGCTTCCCTTGATCTTTGAGCCATGCCAAAAGGCTGGAAGATGTCAACGGGTTGTAACATTTCCTTTTCCGAACACGCAAACAATAAACTATTGTGCATAATGCTCAAAATCATGAAACATGAAACATGAAACATGATTCTACCCAGGGCTGTGGATGTCCCCTGTTTCCCGTGGCATTTTTTTCGTGGAAATTGCAGGGTGACAAGTCCCATGGCCAACGTGCTTGGCCAATGAGGGACAAAGAGACTTACGCAATTGTTGCGACCCTTCACAAGTTCCATGCATTTTTCCTGCCATCACCATGACATCCGCCGTCGCTCCCGCCGCCGCCATGGAAACGCCTTCGGCAGAAATGGATTTCCAGTGTGTTGCACAAAAGAGGTGCTTTTTTGTTCGAAAACATTCCTCCTACATGCCTTAACATTTGTTAGTGCGCGAAAAAGTGGCTTTTTGAGGGTTTCAATTCCACTATTTGCTCCTTCACCACGGTAGGGGTTCAATCGTGGGGAAGCCGTGATTACGGTGCGTGGTTGAACCTGGCTGAACCACGGCTTCACTCGGGGATTTCAGGAGAGGCGGCGGCTCCGCAAAAACCCGTTGGACACAGTGTTCTTGTCGCCGGCGTTTTGGTGCTCCGCCTCCGCCTCTCCCCTTTCTCCCTCGGCTTGGTTACTAGAGGGAGTTCTTGCACTCCTCAGGAGCCTGCCACGCAGGTGGCTAGAGGTGGAAGAGAAGGCAAGCGAGAGCAACAACACAATAGTGAGGTCCTGAGGACTGAGGATCAGCTTGTGTAGGATGGCCCTGGGCAGGCTGGAAACACTGCTGTTTGTGTACTCAAATGACCCGCCCCCTTAAATTTGGCTTAACGGCTCAAAACAGCCCTCTGAAAGTTGCTGCGCGTTCCTGAGGACCCAAAATTTGCGCCACTGTGGTTAAAGGGTTGTTTTGGGCCCTCCTCGTGGCTCTCTCGTGCGTCTTCGGAGCCGATTTCTCGGCACTTTTGGCCCTGTTTTTCTGCACGCCTGTCTACCTCCATGAACCTTAATCTCGCATAGAACCGCCCCTTGCAAAAGGCATAAAAGCACAAGAAAAACATTGGGTCCTCACATGACAACCGCGTCCTCCACCCACTCCTCCAATTGTGCCAACAATTGGTCCCGGTTGACATTCAACCTCAAGAAATCAGCCACCTCAGGCTGTCTCCGGCGCAGCAACTTGGTGGCCCTTAAGAACCTCAACCGTAATGGAAGATGTGTCCTTAGGGACCAAAGAGGCATTCAACAAGCGTGCCAATATCTTACCATCCCTTTCCTTGCTCTTTGCCGCTGCCAACTTCCTACCATTTTCCTCCAGAAGGTGCTCTAACTGCAGCCTACAATACGTCATGTACCTAACTTCCTTTGAAGCGAGGCGTGTGCTTACGCGGGTCATGCACTCGTCCATGGGGGTAGGATCCTCAATGACATCGGCAACATATTTGCTTCGCTTCCCAATGAACTGAGGCGCGATGAGCACCATGCGAGTGTTCTGATTTCTATCGAATGCTGCACGCATGTACCGAAAAATAGTCTCTCCAACGCGGTTAGTACTGGAAATGAAACCGTCACTTCTGCTTACATGCGGCAACAAATGCTTCTTAAAAGTGTTAGATGGAGTCGAGTTTTCAGGACGAAACGTCATTTCAAAACGTCATGTATTGCAGCAATTCGGAAGAGGATGATCTTTCTGTGATCGTCGGGGAGGTTATGCAATGCCGGCATATTGAAAAAAGCACCGTCCGGGTTTTGCCACCAATCGTCCACAAAATTTGCCCACATGCTTGTGATGCCGCAATGGTGACATTGAATCTTAGAAGGACAATACTTTAGGTCGAGGCTACAAGGAAACACACCTCAGCTGTGGATCTGAAAAGTTACGGCCACAGAGCTCTTACAAGCACTTACAGTGCCCAACTTGAATCTTTCAGTAACTAGAGGACACAATATAAAACAAACATCACCCGACATCGGGAAAACAAGCAGAAGGCGGAAATTTGATGTGCCACGATGAAAAATACAGACATTCTGATCAGATTGATATAAAAAACGCCTCCATAACGTTCAGGAATAAAAAGATAATTTCTCAGTTGGCCCCAAATCCTAGCGCCGGAATGTAGGCCGCGCCCCCTACACGCGCGACCTAAGGACCTTGCACAAGCTGAACAGCGTCTGTGACTCTGCATCTGAAAATTTGGCTGCGGACGTTGGTTTTCGTTTGTCAGTCAATCGGATCGATATGCCGTTCGTTACGACACAAGGGCGTGACACGCTGCATCGAATCAACGTCACAAACGAATTAACGTCACATACCGCCGGTAGAGGGGGGTCAGCCACTCCTGTTTGGGATATCACGGGGTTAGGTGTAAGCTTATGTCTTGTTTTGGTTTTTGGTTTGGTTCGGGATAGGGTTAGCTAGCTACCATCCCTAGGTCCCCCCCCTTGACGTTTGAACGCCCCTTGTAGGATTTATTTGTCTTCAAGAAACTTGTGTTTTGTTATCTTGCCCCGGGTCCCCACCTGCTTGGGATATCTAGTTTTCTGGTGCTACCGTTGCTACCACGTGCATATAAGGTATTGAGGACTGCCAACCTGAATTGGCACTGACCCCTCTAGAGGCGCTCACTGCCCCCCCCAGCATGTACCATGCACACACTGAACACAAACAGTCAGCACACCACAGGCCCCAGCATGGGGCCTTCTGGGACACAGTGATTTGCATTGTGTTTAATTGTGCATAAAATTGGGCTAAAAAAGACAATGTGTGAACGAAAGACAAAAACCGTATGCTGTGTCCTACAGATCTATTGGCAATCTTCTTATGCATGCCTCGCTGTGCCGTTGTAAGCCCAACTGAAGAGTTCACCTTTGTTGCCCAATTTAGCTACGTAGCACCATCTTTGTGTTAGCCACCTCCTTGTATTCGATTTCTGGCTTGGGCAGGCTACAATCTACCACAAAACAATCTGTGTCGCTCAAAATCATACTTCGTGGTTGTCACTGTGCGCCGCAGCCCATGTTGATGTGTGCCCCCCAAACAAAGTATCTCGAGGCTGTCTGCATTGCGTTTGCACAAGAGGTAACAGACATAAGAGTTTGAGGTGTGGCGCCTCCTTGGCCGCAGCTTTCCCGCGGCGATGCCTTTTATGGAGTGGTAAAAGAAAGAACTGAACACACCACAAAGCAAACGCATTTGCGAATATGTCCAATGACGTTTGTACGGTTTTGAGTTCTCCGTGGATTGTGTTGCGCGTAGTAAAATATCCTTATGACCGTGAGCACGTTTTTGTCACAAGTGAGGTTGATAATCCCAAGGACACGCGTCATGTAAGTTCACATGTCATGTGTGGATATAGCACATGACAAATTTTGTGATGTTAGGCCACTTGTGGCACCGTGAGCGGCAGAGATGCACCACATGGGGGCAAAATTGAGCGACACATCGCATATTGATTGGTACACTTTCCCCTCCTCCTTCACGCATGCGGTTCGTCTCCATTTATCCACAGCCGTTTACAATGTCCCGTTGATGCGCCGTGGCACATTCATGTTGTGACACGGCCGCGAACTGGGTGTCAAGCCCTCCGAGGCCTCCACGTGCTTCATTTGTTTGGTGTGGATTTGTCATTCCGAAGAGGCTGGCCACACGGCACTTCTTTAGTGCACCGGTTCTGCTGCAATATCAATTTTTGTTCAAGCGCCCATGGGTCGTTTGGGTTTCAATGTCTGTCATTGCCCTAGTGAAGAAGAAGGGTATATTGTGCTGCTCGAGATTGCATGTTTCCGGACCCAGTTGAAAGCCCCGACCGCTCTTCCAAACACGATGCAACATGATGGACCACAACAACCAAACAGTGTAATCACAAATTGTGCGTTTTTGACATGATTGGTATGCAGCACAAGACCCAAATTTGTTTGTTGTGGGAAGTACAAGCCGGTACTTCTGAGTGCAACCGACCTTGTCAACCTTTGGTGCAACATCTTTTTGCGAGTTCAGGTGCCTCCATAGTTTGGCACAAGCCCCAAGTGATCCTAAATCGCTAAATGAGGGCTTGCTACCTAAACTGCTACAACTTGCGATGGTCGTTGTAGCTCTTCTCGGGCAATGTGCCAAACACTATTGGGCTATGTCTGCTGCTACCTTGATGCCCAATGTGCTAAGAGGGCGCCCTGGACGCGGGGGGGATGCGGGGGAGGGACGCGGGGGAGACGTAGGGAGGGCATGAAATTGGTGTTTTCAAGGGACCTAGATATGCAACTATTTTTGGGGGTTTGGCATTGCTTATGCCCTCCCAAGCCCTCCTATCCTTCAATACCACAGAAAACAACACATGATGGCCCTTTGGATTGCAACCATCCTGCCACAACATGTACACGGCGTTGCAACTCACATGTACACATGTCCTTCAGCGACGACAAATAACCACAGAAACACAAGCTTCAGCATTCCGAGCCAAAAATAGTTCAGGTCCCATCCGGTGACATAGTGTGGCGCGCAAAAACAAAGAAACAAATGATCCTCGAATGGGTGCCGTTAAAAAAAAAGGTTAGAAGCCCAATCAGGGATGTTGTCTTCTTGCAAAATATTTCCTGACCATATTGCTCAAAAAAATCCGTGGGGCAACAATACCTGTCAGAATTCAAGCATCACTCAACCATCTCTTGGGGCTCTTCCCTATGGGTTGTAATGAAGACAAATATCATCGTTTTCATGGTATAGCGGGACGCGGGGGGGACGCGGGGGAGGACGCGGGGGGGACGCGGGACGGCGCCCTCTAAGGGTGGCTTTTTTTTTGTCCGAGACGTATCAAAATTCTAGAAAGGGACTCGTGCTGACACAAAATGTTGTTGTGTGCCGTGCATTTGTTGCATTAAACAACGCAAAGCCTCAAGCTCATCATGGGGGCGATTTTGCACCTCGTCCAATTTCAACACAAAATGGGACGCTCCGCAGGCCAAATGTGAGGGTGGTCACCCCTAGCAGTCGTAAGTGATGCCCCGTGGGCATATGTGTGGTCTTGTGCATTTGGGTTGATGACCTCATCAAACTTGGGGTAAAACATTTCATCTTGACAACGTCAATGCGAAAAAAAAGTAAATTCTCCTTGTGGGAATTGTGTTGACACACATAGGCGGTTTGGTGGACAAAAGGAAGGGGGGGGGGCGGTGGCATGGCGCCCAGTCGCCCCCCTCCTCCCCATCCCTCCAAATGGCTCGGGGAGTTGAAGTGGGGGGATATGTACATACATGTTCACACATGTACATGTATGTACATACTCCCCCCCCCCCCCGGTCACAGTACACCCACCAGCAAAAGACGTTTTAAGAGACCTAGTCCAATCTCGGACCCGTCCCCGACTCAAACGATAAGAGACCCACTTGGAAAAGTACCGTACAAGAGACCCACTTGCAGCAGGTGATACATTGGAACCTGAACCAAAGCCCAAGCCCTCATGTGACGAGACAATTTTAATCAGATGCTCCCAAATTCAATGTTGTTACAGTTGAGGGTATTGTCACACACAATTCCAACAAATAGATCTCCGATTAACATTAGTGCCAAAGCCCAAGGCGAACACTTCGCGCCAAGGCACGATCTCGCTCACTTGCTTCAAAAGCATCAACCAACTCCTGTCAAGTGTGCAAGTGGCTCCCAAGAGTCATCTTCTTCCCCACAACCCTTCCAAATGGTTTTTTTCAGTTAAACAATGAAAATGAATCTCGGTGGGCTAGTTGGATGCGGCTTGTTTTCGTGATTTAAAATACAGGTCACATCAAGGCCTGGAACTACAGTATAAGAGACCCACTTGGAAAAGTACACTCTAAGAGACCCAGGGCTTTGGCTCCGGGTCAAAAAATTAAGAGACCCGGGTCTACTGTTACGGGGGGGGGGGTACAACTACAATGTGGTGCAAAAGGGTGGAGGTATCCATGGTGGTTTCCACTTTAGCGAAGCGAGGTGAATGGTCGGGAGACCGGACAATTGACAAGAATTTCAAGGTTCCAACACTTGATGAGGTGTGCAGTTTGCCAAATGGGATTTGTGTGGAACACATCGTTTTATTGGTGCAGTTGGGTCCTAAATCAAAATGAACATCTCTCCTTTTGTCGCATGGGTGCCTCGGGATCCCACCTTCTTTGATAGGTAGGAGTTCACTATCCACAGGTGTAATGGAACTCCTTAACGATCAATGTGGTTTTGTGACTTCCACCTACAAGGATGAGTGGTGCATTATTGGTAGTGCCCTACAGAGAAGGAGATACTTCTTGCACAAAAATATTCTACAATTTTACCCCCTTAGATCAATGTTATTGGATGCACGGTCTCCTGCAAATGAACGAGTGCCAGGTGGCTTCTTTGTGCTGGCAAGGTCCCGTTGGGGCCATGCAATGGAGGTTCATAGCCTTGGCATCGCACCCTCGCGTCCTGCTCCAAAGGCAATGGCTCAACAATGACCCTACTGTGCATCGGGGGCGATGTTCGGATGGGCGGATGTAGCTTGACCCTAGAGAGAGGCAAGGAAGGCGGCAAAGCCGGTGTCACATAAGATTGTGCCTAGGAAAGCAAATGTCGACTTCATTCCCTTGCTACCAGTCTTCTTGTTGTGTGGTGGCTGAGCCCGAAAGACTCGTGGTGCCTATGTACAACAGGCAGTGCCACACGATTGACGGGCCTTGCTGAGCAAGGCAAAGGGCACGTGTGCCAAAGGCCCGAGGGGAATATGTATGTGTCCATGCATGAATGGTTACTTTCTTCTCGCAAGTAGCAGTGGATCATGTGAATTTGGCCAAGGAGGATGAATGCCACTTTGCCTTGTTCAGGTCTGTTCGTTACTACAATAGAGCCTGGCCCTCTCCTTGCTCGATTACAGGTGGTGATGTTTGTTGATTTTCATGATGGGGTTGGGACTGATATCTTTTTTTTTCGTATTGGTATGCAACGGAAGCACTGATGATAGTGGTGCTGGACGGGGTGCATGTAGGTGGTGGGGAGGAGTATGCAGAGCAATAAGCTAGTGGCAATGGGGTGGGCGTACAACCAAGGGTCCCTTCTTTTCTCTCTTGAAATGGGTGGCTCGCTTTCGACGGGTTAGAGATGCTTGAGCTGACACATATCTTATTTCCGAAGTGCTTGCGTCCAATTACCTTGTGCTTAGGTTTGCGGGCGCGCAACTGCAGTACCACACTGTGGACGCCGTTGGATGGTCTTGTGGCCGCTTTCCAAACTTCCCTGTGGAAATCGGGATCCAGTTTGAGGGGGTCGTGATGCTGAGATCCATCGACATTTTGGCGCATGAATTCAAGATCGCATCCAAAGTTGACGTGTTTGTCTGCGACGGTCCCGCGGGAAATTCCAGTCATTTTCCGCAGTACAACAGAGTTCAGTGGCAGCGATTGGGGCATTTTTGTCTTACGTCCAACAAAGAGACCGAGTATAAGGGTATGCAGTAGGCCTTCTGTTTCAGCGCGGGGTTTGCTTTTCCTTTTTAGATGTACACTGTAAGCAACATCGCCGCATATGGTCTGCTAAGCGCATAGTAAGTTACGAAGCATTTGCCATAGGCTGCAAGCCCAAGATGATCATCGGCAAGTTGCAGAGGATTGTAGAGGTTCGTGAAGCGTGGTAGAGACCTTTCGTAAAGGTGTCGTAAGGAGACAGACAAGGTTGTATGCAGGGTCATTCGAGAGGGGTGTTTGTGGGATTTTGGAAGCTTGTCAAGGATTGTCGAGAAGTATAGCAGGTTTTGAAGGCTTGTGAAGTATAGCGGGTTGTGAAGGCTTGAGAAGGATTTTAAAGAGTCTCAGAGAAGCGCAGAGGATTGTGGAGGCTTGTGAAGCTTTTTAAGGTTTATAAGGACTGCAGAGTGGTGCAGAGGATTTGACGGCTGTACAGTCGCAATGATACGTGAGGCGTTGTGAAGGGTTATGGAGCGCTTATGCTTTGCGTCGTTGATCGCAACGGTGTTTTGGGCTGGGATGGCGTAGCAAAGTGCCTGTGGATTGTCACAGCCCGCGAGTTGAAGACCGTGCAGATCAACCGCCCAACACCGTATCTACGACTGCTCTTTGCCAAGTGCCACCTGAACCCTTACAATTTTTTCAATCAAGTGGGCATCGTCGGCTTGGATGCCTTTGGCGATGTGGTGACGCCACTGCGGCTTGTCACCCCCATCCGCGCATCACCTGCCCCAGAAGTTGATCTGAAGGCTTTGAGGCCCCCTTCGAGTACTGTACGCATGGGAAAGCCTGGGGCTGGCGGGTTTGACGTGGTAACCGCACAGAAGATCAAGGAACTGGAGGCGCTGAAGGTCTGTTGGGTTTGATGAAATCGCCTTGTTGGTTGACCCACCACCGTTCCTCTGCACCCCCAACCTCCAACCGCCTCTGGGGCCTCCCCTATCCCCCAATGGACTTGGGCCCCACAGGCACCAATGCATGGGTTGGTGGGGTTGGGTTCTCAGGGGTGCGGTTTTCTCACCCATTGGTACCCCCTAGTTAGGGGAGGGGGCCGCCCCTAACCTGAACGTGCCGCTCAGGTGTGGGAGGGGGCCGCCCCTGCCACCTCCATGGACGCCCTCCAGTTGGGGTGGGGGGGGGGGTGCCCCTGCACACCTGCCCTTTGTGCGCCCCAGTCTGCGGGAGGGCTGCCCCTGCCATCCCAGCTGAACTGCAGCACATAACCCTGGGCCAAAAGAACCTCCCCACCGCTGGTGGAGCCTGTCCCGCCCCACTTGAGCGGCCCTTCATTTTAGCAAAAGCAAAGAAAAGGGAAACACAATTCTTGCGGTGATGATGGTGCCTAGGTAACCCTACCCCGTAGGGGGCAGGCGGTTCTTCTGCTCACATGGAAGATGTCCTGTAACTTTGACATGAACATATATCGCACGAAGTCGCCCCCCCCTACCATGGAGGTAGGGGGGGGGGTAGGGGGGGGGTGTAGGGGGGGGGTAGGGGGGGGTAGGGGGGGGTGTAAGGGGGGGGGGTAGGGGGGGGAGGTAGGGGGGGGTAGGGGGGAGAGGTAGGGGGGGTAGGGGTGGGAGGTAGGGGGGGGGTCGAGAAGGTAGGGGGGGGTAGGGGGGGGATGGGGTGGGTTTGGGGGGAGGGGGGGGGTAGGATCATACACACAGAAGGCGGTGCACACACAAGGCGGGGCATACACAAGGCGGAACACACAAAAGGCGGTCTGTGGCCACGCAAGAGTATTGTTATTTAAGGGGCCACAGGCAAGGCGGTGCACACAAAAGGCGGTGCACACACAAGGCGGAACACACAAAAGGCGGCCTGTGGCCACCGCAGGAGTCTTGTTATTTAAGGGGCCACAGGCAAGGCGGTACACACAAAAGGCGGTGCACACACAAGGCGGTGCACACACAAGGCGGTGCACACACAAGGCGGTGCACACAAAACGCGGTCGGTGGCCACCGCAGGAGTCTTGTTATTTAAGGGGGCTGCGGGGGCTGGCCCCCACGTCGAGCGAAGCGAGCCGTCTGTTGAGCGAAGCGACCCGAAGGTAGGGGGGGGAGGTAGGGGGGGGGAGGTAGGGGGGGGGAGGTAGGGGGGGGGAGGTAGGGGGGGGTAGGGGGGGGGTAGGGGGGGGGGTGTAGGGGGTTAGGGGGGGGGAGGTAGGGGGGGGCGACTTCGTGCATACTATCACATGAAGTGAATACCAATGGATGGTTTTGAGCAGGTTCAATGGCCAGATCCCCAAAACTGGGACCATGAATGAACCAGGTGACAAATTGTGGAATGGCTGAAGATTGTGCAGGAGAAAGAATATCGGGGGAGAAGCCCCAAAGAGTGGGATGGAGGAGGAGCAGCAGCAGCAAGAGGGAGAGGAGGAGATGCGAACCATCATTGCCACCGCACGACCATTCCTTGGTGTCCAACAGGATTTGGGCCGGCTGAAGGGGGACGGCATGGGGTCGTTGGAAACGTAGGGGCCGTTTCGCAGTGAGCTAGCAGAGCAACAACAACAACAACAACAACAACAACAACAAAAACAACAACAACAACAGCAACAGCAACAGCAACAACAACAACAACAACAACAACAACAACAACAACAACAACAACAACAACAACAACAACAACAACAACAACAACAACAACAACAACAACAACAACAACAACAACAACAACAATAGCAGCTACAACAATAGCAGCAGCAGCAGCAACAGCAACGGCAACAGCAACGGCAGCAGCAGCAGCAGCAACACCACCGCCGCCGCCGCCACCACCACCACCACCACCACCACAACCACCAACAGCAACAACAACAGAAAAGCCCTAAATTCCGGCAAAAAAAGCAGTCCACAAGAACATAGGAAAAGTGTAAACCCCGCGAAGGACAAGCGGGACCACTTTTGACGGTGGGTGTGGTGACATCACTTCGGGGGGGGGGGGGGGGGGGGCAAAGAAGGGCCGTGCCCCGCAGTGTCCAAGGCCCAGTGCAGCTAACGAACCACAAACCACCAAGGCCACAATTGCCTGCGGCGAGCGGGGGCAGTGCAGGGCAATTGACGTGGGCACGACGTAGACTCCGCTGTAAAGGATCAGAAGGCTGGGTGGGAGTTGCATGTGAAATGGTCATACGATGCGCCACGGAGGCGTGAATAATATGGTGCCTGCAGGTGCATGTCTCTATGTGCTCAAGGTTAGGGGCCCATGAAACGTCAAACTGCAACACGGGGCGCACGTGCTAACCTAACCGATTCATGCCAGTTATTCAACAGGGCGCGCACGGGGCGCCGCCAAGTGCTAAGCATTGCTAGTCCAGTCTATGGGAGCCGTTGCGTGTCTTCGTTAGCGTTGGCAGCTGATAGCCTACGTACCTATATCTTCCTGAAGTGTCCTGACCTATCCTCCCTGCTAACTAGGCAGCAGCAAACACAGTATAGAGGGCGGCTCTACTCTGGTAGTCAGTGGTGCGGGTTGATATTCACAGGGGGCCGCAGGCGTCCTGAGCGCCGGCGAAGGCAGGCTAGGGCAATGCAGCCATGAGCCGAGTTATGTATAGTGCTGGCTCGTGCATGTCTCTGCGTGCACGAGGGGGGCAGTCCATGAGGTGTCAAGGGGTAGCGAGGAGCACACGTACAGATCTGACCAGCCAGTGACAACTGATTTGCGGGGCGCACAGTGGGCTCAACCTACCGCCGTGCAGTACGGGCCACAACTATGGAAGCCAATGCCTGTATGCGAGGGCAGTAGCGACCGATAACTTGCGTGCCTCACCCTTCCCGACATGTCCAACAACGTGTTGCGCACTTCCAAACGGGGCAACAGACTGCAGTCAGCGTATCCACTCCTATGGTGAACGGCATGAAGAGTATTTGGCAAGAGGCCGTAGGCATGGACGCTAATGAAGGCAGACTGGGACCGTATGAGCCTGCGCCAGCGGACTAAAATGTTCGTTTTTCCGGCATACCAGAGGCCTTTCGTGCGTGTTTCTGTTGCTCTCCTGATGTGAGGTGGGATCCGGGCTGGTATACCGAAGGAGATGGCGGGCCGAAGCGGAGGAATGGGGGATGACTAGCCCAGCTGACACCTACCTCAGCGGCTAGTGGCCCTGCCTTGGAGACCGTAGTGTGCGGGTTCGAGCCCCGCTAGTGGCACCAGCGGGGCACACCAAAGACAAGGAGCATCCTTGGATTATGGTACGGGAAAAGGGACGAAAGGCTAGGAAAGCGGCCCTGAGCAGGGTTGCATGAAAAAAATTTGGGGGACCTAGAAGCTGGTGGGGAGCACACAGGGAACAGAGGTGCGGCCGTAAAGCACGGGGAGGGGGGAGACCAGGTGTTGAACTCGCCGAAACAAGCCGCGAGGTGGGGCACAAGAAAAAGGGTGGGGGAGAAAGTGCAACCACCCCAACACAATGCCCTCGTTGTGCCCTGTCTTGCTCTGTCAACTCCACGGAGTGGAAAGAATGACTAGTCGAACCATAGTCCGACGAGGTATCGGATTACAATGAGGGAGCAGAGTTGAAGGTCGTGTAGGACAAATACCCTCCCTCTCTCCTCCTCCCTCCCCCGCTACCGTGTTGCAAAGCCGCTGCTCGCGTTGGTGGAAGCCCAGCCGCAACATCCTCACCCCCCTAGGGCCTCCCGCATGACCAGGCCTGGGGGTAAAGTATACTGCGGGGCGGTATATGGGGTGAAGGTGACTGTGTGGAAACTCCCCTGCTTAGCTTGGATGGGTGGTCCATATGAGCTCACCCTAGCCCCCGTGAATCCGAGCTCGCCGCATGCGCACCCAAACTCCTGGGCTACTGGTATCCCCGGGGCCTAAAGGTCGCCCACTCCATGGCCCAGGGAAGTCGCCAAGTTTCGCTTCTTCCCGGTCCAGCCTTGCTTTGGGCAACACCCAGGGTACTGGGCTGTACAACCCTCAATCTCAAAATTATCCGGGCAATTTCCGGAGGAAAAATGCCCCGAAGAGAAAAGCACGTCAACTGTCGGTGAAGCCCCCGTTTTACGAGGGGACACACACCGAGGCACAATTCCATTGCGCCGCTATTCTTCGGCTTTGGCCGTAAACGTGATTGGTGTGTCCCTGTGGGCACTGGCACGCGTGCTAGGCACCTTTGCACGGCCACACCCGTGTCGTGAGGGTTAGTCGCACACAATGGTGTCACACTGTTCGTGGAATTCTTGCAGTGGGCCGGACTCTACTAACACGAGCAGTGGCAACGTCCCACGAGTGGGGCGTTCCCCCACATATACCGGTGCGCCGGCAGCCCGATCAGCCGGAGCACGGTACTGTTCCCGTGGCGGGAACGGGAGCAGCGGGGGGCTGGTGGATGGAAGCTTGCCTCCTTGGGTGCTAGGGTGTGGGGAACGGGAGCAGAGGGGGGCCGAATGACGAATCCCGTCCCCTGGAGCTCATGGGGGCCGGGTGATGGGGCTCCGTATCCATCGGGATCATGCTCGCCGGTGGACGAATCTCAGGGAACACGTTGCGCAACAACCTGGCCGCCATGGCAATGCCAGCCGCCGGCATTGGTGCGGTCTGTGGGGGCCTTGCGCCCATGACAACGGCCACCGTTCGTCGATCACATCCCCCGGCCGGGGCCTGTTTGTGCCCTCATCTGCCATTCCCGGGAGTTCCGTGGGCAGCCTGTACGCCGTCCAAAGCATGATACCCACCGCCAGCTGGAAGGGGCACGGCGCACGCCCCTCGGACAATGCAGTCCACGGGCGCACATGGACGGGGAAGGCCGGGTTCGCGGCAGCCGTGACAGCACCCCGCAGCCATGCCGCCCGTCCGGCGTCCCCTTCCAGGCAGTACCCTTCCAGGGTAGCCGCGAGGGAGGGCTACGTGGGCATGGCGACGTCCGGGTTGTTGATCCAGTACCATGGTGCCGCCTGCAACTGCATGATGTGGGAGTCCTCAAAAAACCACCGATCGGACATCGACCTGGGGAACAGCACGTCTCTACACACACGTGCGCGAGAAGCGGGACCATGAAGGCGTATGCTGGTTAAATGGGTGTCAAAGCGCCCCTGCCTGTGCGGAACACCCCATGCTACGTGTGCGCTCCAACCACCGAACCCCCGTGGTAGCCATTATCCTCTGAGTCACATGTTCGTCACATGAGAGAGACACACACCAAGAGACGGGCACAGCACGTCCGACGAGCAGACCCCGAACACGCGAAAACATGTGGGAACTGCAGAGAGCCGTTGCGTGCAGAGACATGTGCGTCTTTTCGCATTCATGATGGTGATCATCGGCAGAGGCGTCGGGAGATAGGGACACAACAACAGACGGAGCTCTGACGCATGACCCCTGCCAGGCCTGCAGCGGATAGGGTGTCTCGCACCCCAACCCCGCTCGGTCCACGGGAGCTGTATCCATTAGTGGTACACAACAATGCTGTACAGCCGTTGAGCTGTCCCGTGACGTAGCCACTGTTTTGCCACTGCATGCACCCCGAACGGGTGGTCTTGTATAGCGCCTTGGTACCTGTATGAAAGGTAGTTTTGTTCATCATAAATCGTTTTATGAAATACGAACACATTTTGCTGTTGCTAGGGTACCCATGGGCCATTTTTGTTCAAAACTTGGGGGGTTGGGTCAACACCCTCGAGGTCAGTTTTTTTTTGTGGATGGGGTTTTTTTTTGGAAAAATTGCCATTTTTGCGGCAAGAACAAGCAAGGACAAGGGACAAAGAAAAGCAGTGAAGTGGATAGGACAGATTGAAAAGTGAGCAACTTTTGTATGCCTGTGCATCTGTTCATAAAACACGTTCATAAAATGCGTTCATAAAACGAGTTTTGAATTATGAATGGAATTATGAATGGAGTTATGAACAACGGAGGCTGTTGTCGGGCTGGGGTCTGTCGGGTCCTCCCAAAGGGGGGCCGCGGCCCGGGGGTCGCCCCCATCCGGGGCCTAGGCATGGGTTTGGGCAGGTGGTTGGGTTGCGGGTTTGGCCGAGGGTTGCGCTGGGGCATCCACCTCCATGGGGGCGGCCTCAGGGGCAGCTTTGGGCTGGGGCTGAGGGGCCTGCTTAGCCTCAAGCTTGGGTTCTGCCTTAGCTGGCTTGGGGGCCGGCTCAGCCGGCGGGTCAGCGTCCGGTTTGGGGTTAGGCTTCTTTTTGGCCTTGGCGGCCTTCTTACTTGCAGGTGTAGCCTTCTGCTGCTCCCAATGGGTCACTGCTTCAGCATTACAGGCATACAACAGATGCCTCTCAACCCGAAACATCTCCTTTTCCCCCGGGTGTTCCACCCACACCCCCCCCCCCCCCCCACAACCGGGGTTACAACCCCCGGGTAGACACCATCGGTGTAGGGCACATAAAGCTGTTCACCAAGCAGGTGGTCAGGTGACTCATCCCCCTCCAAAGAGGGGGTTTCCTCGCGCTGCTTTTGCTGTTGCGGCTGCTTCCCCTTCACCACCTTCACATGTCCACGGGGGAGTGCCTGCTTGGACGATGAGCTGCTGCCCGATTCGAAGGACTTGCGCTTCTGCGTGGGGGGCTTTTTTGGGTTGGTCGGGTTTTGGGGGGGGGGGGGGGGGGCAGGGCAAGGGGTTGGGGTTTCTCGGCGGGGGGGGGGGGCTTTGCTGGGGAGATGCTGCGGGGCCTGAGGGGGCTCAACCCACAACTGGAAAGCAGGATGTCCTTGCTAGCACATCCGTCCCACCCCAACTCACCCAAGCTAGCCCAGCACGGCGTATTTGCCGCCCAAGTGTCCGTTAGGCGGCGGGATCGCTCCCACTCCCGCAATCCGGACACGATAGAGCACCCCCATTGCGGGTTGAGGAGCAGCAGCTGGTTTAGGGCGGGCAGGGCGATGCTGAACTCGGCGGTGCCCAGCCGGTAGCAGATGCGGACCCCCGCGACGTCCGCCGGGTTCACTTCCACGTCCATGACCTGTGACAGCGCCGTTCATAAAATGCGTTCATAAAACGCGTTCATAAAACGCGTTCATGGTTCATAAGGGGGCAGTGCAGGGTCCTTGAATTATGAACGCTAAAATATGAACGAATTATGAACGAATTATGAACACGAATACCTCGAAATCCGGCTCTGGTCCAACGGTGCCTATGGCGCCCAAGGCGGTCGGGAAATGCGCAGCTGCGCTGGGAGGGGTGCCTTGGGGGGTGCCCGTAGGGGCCGTGGTGCTGCTGGTGGCCGGGGCTGCCCGGCCAAGGGGAATAGGAATACAACAAGGCTTTCAGTCCCAGGAGGCATCTTAGACCTACCCTTTGCACATCACTTAGTTCTCTATAATTGTCCAAGAGCACCTGTGTCGTACTATCAAACCGAGCCTTGTGGGCAGCAGTGGCAAGCAGCAGCCGACCATTTGTTTTCTCCATGTGTCGCAACTTCACTTTACGTGGTACCACGGCCCCGACCTTCAGGTCCCACCTTGCTCGAGAAATTTAACAACTGGTATAAATGCTTTGTGGGCCATTTCCACGGAGTACTTGTATGGGTGCCAGAGCCCATACATTAATGGGTGTCCCGATAAAAACTGGTCTGCATGCCAAGGGGCCTGGCTAGGTCCGTAGGACATCTTCAACAATGCATAGAAAAGTCACCTCGGGGCTCGAAAAAAGGGGGGCATCGGGGGAGTACCCACTGTCCAGCACTCCCTGCACCCAGGGGAGGGTCGGCACATTGCGCTGGTTGGCGTGGCTCAGGGCCATGCATGGCCGGCCTCCCCCCTCAACCACGGGGTCACAACCAAAACCCCCTCCCCCCGCCACCCCCTGCGTCCCCCTCCACTGCCATGTCCTCCATCTAGGCCTTTACCTCCTCCGTGTCGGTCGCGGCCTCCTCCTCCTTCACCCTACAATTACCGTCGCTACATCAGTGGGGTTGACCCCCACAACCCTGAGAAGAGCTTGAATGTGACCGCAGTCGCTGTTTTGCACACTACTCAGCTACCACAATACCCCGGTCTGCCTGATTTGGATGTTGTTGCACACGCAGTCCCTCCAGTCATTGCCTATTTTGTCCGCTGTGTTGGGTTGTTTCTACAAAGTAGTGCAGTACCAGATGGACCTGTGGTGAGGACCTGGGTTTGTGCACTGCTCGATTTGGCTGGTACTGCACTTGTGTCCCTCAACTTGAGGCCTTTTTTGTTGTCAGAATTTAAATGTGGAAATCATGTTGAGTTACTTGAATTTGTCATGGGGCTCGAATGTCTGCACCTCAGGACAAGACGGATTGTGCCGGTTTTGATTGACATGAAGATTTCTTACATCCGCCTGCGCTGGGCATTTCGCCGCCTTTTGCGGCACCGCATCCGCAACAAGGGTGCGGGGGGGGCCTGGCGGCACACAGGGGGGGCATGGTCATGGAAACCCCTGCCGGCAAGGCCCCTGTCCCCCATCCCCGGAACCAATTGGGGCCCCGGATTCGACGCAGGCCAAAGTTTTTACGGGCCCGCGCGGGGCCTTGATGCGGGGGTCCCATTGGGAACCGTGCTTCCTCCACTGGGAGGAAAGGGGGCGGGTGAAGCTGTAGCGCTCGAGGCGCAAGTTGGAGTGCATCCCCCAGGGGGAATCCATTTGGGGGAGGGGGGGGTGTATGACCCGGGGCAGGAGGTGTGACTCGGGGCTTCCGGAGCCTAGCTCTCAACCCTTCATACATCTAGGAACACCAAAAAGGGGCCCTGATAACAAAGGCCCAACGAGGCCATGGTGACTCCTCTTTCCAAATCCAGCTACCATACATCACACGGATATGGGCCATAATGCGACAGTGTTCTTTGCACAAGGTAATTGTACCCAAATTGGTGCAGCAGATCACAAAATGCACGGTGAAAAAGCAATATGTGCATACCCAGGAACGGGCGAGGCTGGACAAAATTTAGTCCAGCTTTCACGACAAATCGGGATACACATGTAAAAGTAACATTAACTCGAAGGAACAGCACAATGGCATACCCTTGCTTGCATGAACAAAACCCTCTGTAACTGCATCCCGGTGCAACACATGCCAGCTCCACAATTGTTCCGGCCGGGCAATTTTGATTTCACGTTTGATTCCCGAGATGGTACTCTTGTTGCTAGGTGTACAACACAATACTAGATAGCCTATCAGGCATGAAGCCCTCACACTCCTTGAGAACACCAAAAGCAGGCTCCAGACTTCTCTTTTCCATGCCATACACCGTGTCAACACCGTGTTGCCACACAAATTTCACCAGTTTTCCTAACCTGGCCCAGCGTTTAGCTACTGTGGCCTTGAGAGACAAGCAGATGATGGAATAATGCTCAATGAGATCGGTATCGACAATTAACACTGGAAACATGTGCCACACACCATAGAGCCTTCTTCGGCTGTCATTCCCACTTCCGTCGGCATATTTTAAACATGGGTCAATAGTGGGACACCTTGGTCCTCTGCAATGTGCTCCAAAAGAAGCTGCATGCGTTCAGTGGTGGTTGACACAGAGCTGCTTGTGGTCTGCACTTGATGAAGCCCTGCCAGCTCTCTTCGGATGGGTAACGGTGTGGCACATTTAATTTCAGGGGCTTCAACTTCTTTTGTCCAAGTTGGCAATGGGTGATGTTTCTTTTCCATTTCCTTGCGATGCTGCATGGTAGCTATGCAGATGTGCTGACCCCCACTGGCATACCAAAAGCCAACTAAACAGACAACAGCAGTGAGTACAGTAAACAGTACAATGACACTGGCCGACGAGTACACATGTGCGGAACGTACGGACTCCAGGTACCAATAATAAATCGTCTATAATATCAGGGGGTGGTGCCCGTAGTAAATCCTCATAGCGCTCTCGGACGCGATCGGGGTTCAGCCCACGAACCTAACCTTTAGTACACGAAGTATCAATCAGAATTTGATCCCAACAAACCCGAATGCGCTTGGTTGAAGTGAGGTAGTCAGCCAGACAAATATTAGCCTTCCCTTTTGGCTTCGCGTTTGGCTTTGGCTTCGCAAGAGGTTCGGGGGGCTGCTTCTTCAGCTGCGTCTCAAGCGGATCATATTCTTGAGTTCCATTTGTGGGTGCCTCATCATTGGTCTAGTCCGTGGGCTCAAGAAAGACATTTTCAGACTCATTAGTTGCAAACGTAGCTTGAACATAGCAAAAGACACTCACGGGCACTGTTGATGTGAGGAAATCAGGAACACTATTCTGCAGAATATAAACAATATTACAGGTCGGACAGAAATTAGTAGCTGTGCAACAGCGACGGGGCGGTGCTACAGAATGGCAAATTCACAACAAAGGCGGGTTTGGACGTAATTTAGTCTAGCTTCGACAATGACAGCAAATGATACAATGAAATCACGAAATCCGAAAGCCGGACGAAATATAGTCCAACTTTGAGACATAACAACAAATAACAAAGGCAATTTAATCCCAAAACTATGTACTATGTCCCAATTCAACATTTCCATCAAGCATCTCCAGGGACGAGTCACTCTAAACCTCTTTAGGCCCATCACCGGCACTCTCCACACAATTGAAATCATCAACAAGTGCAGGCGCAGGCATCAGGGGGGCGGGGGCGGGTGGAGCAGGGGGAGGGGGGGGGCGGGGCTGGTGGTGGTGAGGGGGTGCTGCAAGCTACCCACGGCGGGCTTGCTTCGGTGGAGCTTTTGGGGCATTGGCGCTTGCGTTGTTAATGTTCTGCTACTGCACATTGTGTTGCCTCTAATCCACATCATAACGTTTTTGAGCATAGGTGTAAAGAAAATCCTCCACACCATTTGGTATTTGTGTCCTTGCAATGAGACACCTAAGGTTATGCGTAAGCAGTTTGGCAAAATCTTGCTCTTTAACTTGAGCACGGGACAACACTCCTGACAAACGCATGGCAACGGCTTCCTCAAGCCGTTCACCCAGATATTTGTCCTCTTGAAAAACAGGAACAGAGAAGCAGGCATGTGATACATTCTGAATGAACAGGCGGACATTTCTAGTGTACTTTTGAACGGTCAAAACACTAGCATAATTTTTCTGCCCCGGTAGTGTGGGTGGCAGTGTTCGAAAAATGTCAAACGTTTGTTGCACCGACGGCGCATTGCCAACCTCCTTTGACCTCATGAGTAGACGGCTCAACATCGCCTCGCCATACTCCTCATGAAACGGACAGCCAAATGCGCGGCTGTGCCAGTCGGACAAGAACAACAGTGCCACACTATAGATACGCAGGTACTCAGTAGTCAACCACTTGTCAGAAGGTATTATATGCATGCATGCATGCATCAGCAGAATAGTACTCATTGCAATACATTCCTTAGCAGCAGTGGTGGAAGAGGATGTCCCACCATTCCAATTACATTCACAAACGGCTTGACGGGGCGGGCGATGGTGAGGCCCTCCACGGTCCCCTCGTACGAGGCCACATTTTGAGAAAGCCGATGGTGGGCATATCATCGTTAGCCTGGGTGACACTATTGTTGAGACTGCCATAGGGAAGATTCTGAAAGAAGACGGCAGACTGGAAGTACTCCCTCTGTCATATGGTTGCCCAGTCCCCACATTTGTTAGTGCACTGCCCTTTGTCTGCTGTTTGATTGAGGTCCCACGTATGTGGGCCCTTGCGGTGCACAATATGGTGGCTCATTTTTTGCTGAATGGTGTTCTAATTGCTGTGCTAGGCAAAACTGCAAATGTGCGAGCATGTATTGGTAATTTGAAGGTTGCCTGTTCCGAGGAGTTTTTCCATGCTGATTTTTGTGTCTACAACCTCTCTAAGGGTTCTGTAGTCTGCAGCATGGGATAGTCTACATTGGCACTCTGCAGTTTGCACCAATTCAATTCCCGTCTGCCCCGCTATATGTCGTTTATAGAGGGTCCGGTGTCAAGTCCCCTTCCTATTCAAATTGTATATTTTTTTGCTATTTCATGTGAATTTAGTGAAGGAGAACAGCACGTGGATCATGGTTGCCACACAACAACCAGATTTTGCCGCAGCATAGTGTGTGCAGAGTGTGTTCCCAGTTAACATTGGTGTAGCGTATTTGTCTGAAGACAAAGCAGTGCTAGAGGCCTTTGTTAGTGATCTGAGGGTTGGTGTGTCAAACTGCGCCTCTGTGGCGCCCATTATTTGGGATAGGGCCTGTGATGACCTAGACGACCTCTTTCTAGTGGATTGTTACGGAATGAGGTATGTAGAGCAAGAAGAGGAGGCCCCCTCACACGAGGAAGAGGGAGTTGACACGCAGAAGCGCCCCCCGGCTAAGGGATTAGGTATCGGGGGGGGTGAAGACACACTAGCTGAGGCAAAAAAAAAACAAAGCGGTGCCAATGGCACTCCCGCGCCGTGGGGTGCCTTACGGGATCGGGTGCCATTTTCACCCAGGGGTTGGGGGGGGGGGTCACCGGTTTCCTTGCGGAAAAAACATTAAAACGGTCCTCGGGATTAATTTTTGATTTTACTTTTTCAACTAATTTTTGAAATATTAAACATTAATCAGTCGCCGGCATTAATGTCAACCTGCGAAAAATTAATACACTGCCGCAAATATTAATCTCTCCTACAAATGCACAACAACAAGCCAAACACACTAGAGGGCATGCATAATTCTTGTGCCTTACTAAAGTGGATGTCCCCCCTCTTTTTCTGCACACACACACACAAGGATGTTGGCACCCCCCTATACCTCTCCGCTCCCACACACATCCCTCTATGATCCTTCTTCTTTCCTCCCCTTGCCCTTGGGATTTGGGTTTGGGAGGGTTTGCCCCTTTCTTTCTGCAGGTCTTTTGGAGATGTTCCTCACAACAGTTTTGTAGGCAGGACCAATCAAAACAGCTTGGAGGCATGTGTGTCTTAGTGTGTGTGTGTGTGTGTGTGTGTGTGTGTGTGTGTGTGTGTGTGTGTGTGTGTGTGTGTGTGTGTGTGTGTGTGTGGGTGGGTGTGGGTGTGTGTGTGTGTGGGTGGGTGGGTGCGTGTGTGCATGTGCATTGTGGCTGGGTTGTAGGGTGTAGATTGCCCCAAAGCAAATAAAGCGGCTAGTTCAGGCTTTGTTTGCAATGCCACCCCCCCCCCCCCCCGCCCTTGGTAGTGTGTTGTGTGGGGATGTGGCGTACGGGGCTGTGGTGTGTGGGGATGCGGTTTCTTGGGCTGTGGTGTGTGAGGATGTGATGTGTGGGGCTGTCGTGTGTGGCGTCGTGTGTGGGGCTGCGGTGTGTGGGGGTGTGATTTCTAGGGGTGTGGTGTGTGCAGCTGTGGTTTGCGGGGCTGTGGCGTGTGGGGCTATACTGTGTTGGGCTGTGGTGTGTGGGCATGTGGTCTCCCGGGCCCTGGTGTGCGGGACTGTGCTGTGTGGGGCTGCAGTGTACTGGGCCTTGCTCTGTGGGTTTTGGTGATATGGTGTGTGGGGTTGTTGCATGGGTGGGTGGGGATGCTGTGGGGGTGCATTGCGGCACATTAGTGGGTTGTAGCGCATTATGGGTGCAAAAAAAAAGTGCAGGAGGGACTGAGGGCAATTTTTTAATTTCTTGAATGGTAATATTAATCGTTAATTTTAATACTTCGAACGCCGGTCTAAAAATTAAACATGAACTTGCCGATATTAACGGTGGCGGCCAAAAAATTAACTGGAAACAATGGGGGCAATGTGGGGCTTTAGTGTGTGCGCCTATATATGGTGTGTGGGCCTTTGGACTGTCAGACTGGGGTGTGTGGGGTTGTGGGTGTGGTGATGCAGTGTACAGGGCTGGGGTGTGTGGAGCTATGGTGTATGCGGTTGTGGTGTGTGCGGCTGTGTTGTGTGCGGCTATGGAGTGTGGGGCTTCACCAACTCCTTCCATGTGGTAGTGAAGCGGTCATGTGGAGGAATGGGTCAGAGGAATGTGAGGCCCGTTGCGGCGGTGTAAGCAGCTCCCCGGCGGGTCATGAACTCCGACACATGCCGGAAGCCGGACTTGGGGACATTCAAGTCCATATTTAGCCCGATCAACTCGGGTGCCGGGAAGAGGACAGAGGCATATTGCTTCACGGCCTCTATTTGTTTGTCGCGGATGAGGGGGAGTTGGCCAACCTCAGTGGCCTCGTACCAACGGGCCTTAGCCAAAGGGGATGAGGCCACCCACTCACCAAGGAGTTATGAGACCAATGGGTCACGCAAACTCTTGGCCCTAGTCAAACGCGTGAGCGTCATACTAAGCTCGAGAAGTGTGTCCCGAGAGAAAGGCAAAACAAGAGGTACACAAGGGAAAAAGGAGGTTGGGAGTGGGGTGAGTCGGGGGACTGGAGAGGGAGGTGTGGGGCTACATAACCACCTATAGGACTATGCAACCCGTGTAGCATCCCGTTGGACACCCTTTGACCACCCAAACACTTGAAGTGGGCACGGTATGCACACAAGCAAAGCGGTGCAAATGACCAAAAAATGGGTTCGCGTGTTAATATTTGGCAGGTTAATTTTTACCCCCTTTCATATATCAAAAATTAAAATCAACCATATTGGTTTTAACGTAGGTCTTTAACGTGATGCAACCAAACTGCACCCTAACTTAGGCCACGCAAACTACCCCCACCCCCCACCCCAACCCCCCACCCCCCTGGGCTACAAGGGGCCATGCTAGCCCAGGGGGGATACACCTAAAAATGTGGTATGAATTTTTCACCTAGGGGACCCCTTGCACCTGGTGAGGGGAAATGGAGTCTTTTACATTTCAAAGATGGTATTCACATGCAACCACATCCAAGGGAGTGCCACACAATAACCATGCATGCATAATGAGGCGGACTGCACTTGCAGCCACTTTTTGTAATGATTCAACCATTTCGAGTGTACCACACATATGGAACATGCACCACTGCCCTGCATGACAAGAAACACGATGTCACGGCCCTCACAGTCACACACATAGGGTGTGACTGTGCAAAAACCGTCAACCGACAGTCACCGAAATCCAGTCATCATAAATGAGGTCTCTATTTCCCAATGTAGGGACCCCTGGACAAATTTTCTGCCAGATCTTGCAAAACCCTAAAATTGAAGTCTGTATTCTTCAAAAACAAACAAACTTGGACGAAATTTCTGCCAGCTCAACTAAAACAGACTAAACCAAGTGTCAAAATGGCAACAACACCTGCAGAGACAGCGCAAGACGAAGGAGCCGGGTGTATAAATCAAATACACACAATAGATAGGCCAGAACAGATAGAACAACCAATGTACCGCCTCTTGCGCAAGCCAATAGCCCTCTACTTGGCAGGCTTACCTCCACCCTTCCCTGCATTGGCCTGTGGTGCTTGTTGAGCATCCACATTGAGGTTGGAAGCAGCAGCAGCATGGGATGCCTATGCCTGTTGGGAGGGGGTAAAATGGGCTGCAAAGGCACTCATTGCCTTGTTGGCCGCGGGTCTCGCTCAAGGCTGGGGAGTGGACTGGGGTGCTGTTTTTCTTGTTTGAACCCCTCAACCCCCCCCCCCCCCAAAAAGGGTCAACTTTGGGTTAACGCATGAATTTTTGACCAAATATTAAACATATTGGTTTTAACATAGGTCTCTAGGGCACTGTATACCACCACCATTTGTGGGGTGAATGTAAACAGAAAGGGTGTGTGGTCTGTCCATAATAAGCACGGGGTGAAGGACCTCTTTTTGCAGAAGGGGGGGTATTTGAATCAGGTTCGGGGGCCCCATAAGTTTCAGAGTGTTTCAAACTTAGAAAATGTATACATCATACAGCCTGTGTTGCACAACACCAAGGGCGGCTTCTTCGTGTCATTGGGCGCACGCTTCCGCTTGAGTCGCAACATGAGTTGCTGCACGTTATGGCCCATGTGGCAAGAAGGTACAACCTAGGATCCCTACCACTTGATAGCCGGGAGCACCGGCGTTTAGTGAGGGGTTGTTTCCTGGCTGGGATCGGCCTAAAAGGCCGCGAGGCTCGGACAGTAATGGGCAGACTGACAGGTGGCATGGTTCCGCCTCTACCCTTTCGCTCACTAGTTTTGGCGTATTGCCGCATGGTGCACCTCTGTTATGGTTGCATAGAGTGGACCACTTGTTCATGGCATGCTATGGGCTTTGTATGCACATACATTGTGCACATCATCCCCGAATTTGCCGGGTGTGCCCTGATTCAGGGCGTTTGTTTTGTGTACAAGTTTGTGACCTTGTTTGATGGTGTTGTCTAGGTGTAGGACCATGATTGGTCGCGGTTGCAGGTGGTTCTCCAGTTTGTCATGTTCCATATTCCACTATTTCACAGGGAACTTGTCGAATCGGAACATATTGCGGGACAAGGATGGGACCACATGCACCCATCCTGGGACCCCCAGCCAGTGCCCCCCCCCCCCCCTGACAGCGGTGGCGTGGGCAAGGATAGGGGGAGGCAAGGCGTGTTGCCAGCCAATGCGGACACTTTGCGACTTGCATCGGGCGCCAGCCTGCAAGGGATGCAAGGGGCACAGAGGTGTGCACCACTATTGTAGCTTCCTTGCACAGTGAGGAGCGCCAAGTGTGGGTGGTACCGGGCTAGAGCCCTAGCACGTGGTAACCCAATTGTAGCTACTAGTATGATGGTGCCGAGCCCCAAATAGCCACCTATTGGTACAGTGAACAAGGTGGTGTGCCTGCTCGTGATCCCGTGTGAGCCGTGCGGGGTGTAGAGCGAAGATGTTGAGGAGGGGTGGGCCGGGTGTTGGGCCCTAGCCAGTGGTGCCATAGCAAGGGGCAGCCCCCTGCCTAAGCAAGGGGCACAATGCACCAGGTCCCCTCGGTGAGGTGGATAGGCATGGCCATCCCCTGCCAGCACTACGGACATGTGTCAACCGGCCAGGAGTTTCATATACTCCAATACACTTTGGGCCAAAGGCTCCTAGGTGCTCACTTTGTGGGTTGTGGCACTGGAGCACCCCACATTGCCCGAGGGGTTCGGTGTGGCCTAGGAGGCGAGCCTAGGTCGCGGCACAACCCTCGCACCCAGCCTAGGGCGACGTACTAGGTGCAACCACCAAGAAGACTATGGGGAGAAAGGCACCGCCATCATGCATGGAACACTTGTAGTGGCTTGGGAGTGACACAACACCACGAGCTCAAGTGGCCATGCTACGCACCATGGGGTGGTGGCATGGCTTGGATACCGGCCGCATCTTCTCCTCTTCCTCCTCCTCCACCACCTCCTCCTACTCTTGAGCACACGTGTGTGTGTGTGTGTGTGTGTGTGTGTGGTGTATATGTGTGCTTGGTCGTTTTGAGGAATTGGCACTGAAAACAACACAGCAAATATTCCTGTCGGTTACACTTGCTGTCAAGGCGGGGAATGGAGCAGTGGGCATCATAGTATATGTCAAACTAGAGTGGCGCGGATGACTAAGGGTAGTCCGCCCACACGGTGTCGGGAATTGTGAATATATAGAACAAAACTGAAGCTTGAGCACACAAGCTTGCCCTTTGATCAGAATTTCGCAATGTATTCACTCTCCGACAAAATGAAAGCCGTCTAGGGGTGCCCTACGGCTCCCCAAGATTTTTCTCCAACTACTTTCTTGTGCTTTTGCCCTCTTTTTTGCAGTCCCCAACATATGTGTGTGTGTGTCTTAGGCGTCACAAGTTGCCCACCCTCTAGGACCCGTATACGCGCGATATGAGAATATTCTACATTTCTACTTTGAGTATGCTATTTGACATATGTGACCGATGTTGTTGGCAGCGCTGTGTGACACCCATTGAAATACGTGTTGATGTGTTAGCCTTGTGTATCCACTTCTTCTAGTGTTGTATTTGACGTTTTTCTGAAGCTGGCAGAAAATGAGGCCAACTTTTGGGTAACACTACAAACAACTATGTGTTTATGCAGTTTTTGACCCTTCTGGCCGGAATTTCGGCCAGCTTTTTGGTTTCATGGTGAATAGGTATAATTATTTTCATTTTTCTTCGGGCTGGCCGAAATTTCGGCCTGCTTTTCCTATTCTAGTCTATATAAGCAATTGTTTCCCCTTCGAACACACCTGGCCGAAATTTCGGCCAGCTTGCAATTGTGATTGTTCATGTGTATTCCACCTTACACTCCTACAAAAATGGTTTCCTGTCTCAGCATTAATGTCTTCTGCTATTACTGTAAATGTCGTACATGCTGCAGTTATTGGTGCTTTTCCTACTACAACCAAAGGGCTATGGCGAAATGCATTACGTGGTGGGACTCTGCCAAGCCAAGCCTGCTGCTGCAGCCACTGCCAAGCCTCCTGCTAACACAGGTGCTAAGAAGCCCCATGCATCTGGTTTGCGCAAGCGCTAATGCCAGTGCTAATGCTTATATTGCCTGTCAATTCGAAGTTTGGCCGAAATTTCGGCTATCATGCAGTCTTCAGCCTCTTAAGACTCTTATTATTGTGTTTCTCCACAGGCACTGCAAAAGTCTGTTTTGATTGGTCACGTGGCAAGTATTTGCTTGTAATTGAGTATATTACGTTGCACACCATGTTGAAATGTCAATGCTCCTGTGTTCCTTGCTCCTGTCTACTGTCATAGGTACCCATTTCAATGATCATATTCCGAGTTTCGATGGACCTGGCCGAAATTTTGGCCAGCTTAGGCCTGTCTGCCAAATAGGACCATGTGGCAGCCCCCCCCCCCCCCGCACTGGAATGCAATGGTCTAAATGTAAAACAACACTATATTTTGGTGATTGAATATCTTTATTTTGAAAATCTGTGTGTTGCCAGAAATGCAAATAATGGCATATATTTGAAATAAACACCTTGTTTTTGCATGTTGCCACCAGGGGGGTATGGATACCAAAAAAATAACACCCCTTTTCACACACTTTTCCCCTCACTACAACATGGACTTCCGTGGGCCATAGCGCCAGGTGGGGGGTGGGCAACTTGTGACGCCTAAGTGTGTGTGTTTGGTCTTTCTATTGAGTCAGAAAGTGTTCCAGAAAAGCAAGGGTCATACCAAGTCATACCAACACTAATTCATTCGAGACCTTCGTCGGCAATGGTGTTCCATAATGGTGGCCCATGACGCTTCAAACCATATTAGGTCACCCTCCACAACAAAGGAGGAGGGGCCTTCAGGCTAAACCCCCGCCCCTACCGATTCCCTACGCACCATCCGGGCGCACCCGCCGCGTAGAGCGTGGATGTGGACCGAGGCCCACAATACGAGTCCCTACCTGTTGGCCTGGGGCAGTAGAGGGTGCGGATACAGACTAGCTGTGGGGTGTGGCTCACATCCCACGGCCGTGAGCAAAGGGACGCACAATCACTGACCCAAAGGATACGCCGGGGTGACACCAGCCTGGGACCCTGGAGAACGACGTCCAAGTGAAACATTGGGCACCGGCGCATGCATTCCGCACATTGGAACCTCGTCGGTTTGCTCTTGCACTTTGCGCTCTCTTATGAGGTTTTGTTGTAGAACAGCCATGGTACATGTTCCATAGCACTTAGACATTCACATGAATGCTCCAACCCACGACCTGCGGCTTCACTAGAGTCCTCATGTTACCACCTACCCCACAAGGGTTGTCTACAGGTACAATCCTATTCTCCTCATTTGTAGTCTGTTTGAGAGGTGCATTTCGACCCTTGGGAGCCCTTTTGCTCCCCATGCGCCGACCCTCCCTCAATTGGGTGATTCTGATCTGTGGAGGGGAGCGCCTCTGTTGCAGGACAGCTCTCCCCGACAGAGCCGGCCTCAGTTTCCAGTATAGTTCGTCTTCACTGCTTTTATTCAGCCGGTTCTAGCTAGACGTCATGTCCGATCATGATGAGTCTTTCATCCCCATATGCACATGCATGCATGCATGCATGCATGTATTCCCACCACTGGTCATACGTTGATTAGGCAACGGCTGTTGGTAATGGCAGAGTGTGGATGCGCGGCTGCCAACGGTTGATCACGTTTTGTAATTGTTGAGGTGGATATACGGTATGATTTCAGTTTTCGCCATTTTCAACAAAATATTTTCACTTCAGTCCTCGTTTTCTGTGTAATTTCATTTGTATTTACGGAGGCCCCCCGCCTGTGATCCTTCTGTCTGTTCATAAGCTAATTTGTTTCGATTTGGGGTGAAGTGGCGATGCTCTGGGGCTATTCAAGGGTGACATCCGCGTACACCCAGAAAGATTTAATCCCCTCCCCCCCCAGCCCCATCTATTGAGACGAGGGCTCACAACGGGCCTAGGGGAGGGCCCCGACCAAGACCCATGGACACGTGGCTGTGGACTGCAGGCCGAGGCAGTGCGCAATGAGGAGTATGACAATGCCAAGCAGTTCAAGGTCAGGATCGATGCGCTCCGAAACGTGGCCACAAAGCTGTATCAGCTGGAGAACGATAAGCGGAATGCGATTGCAGCAGAAGACTACGATCAAGCAAAGGCCCTGAAGCTGGAAGTTGAAGCCATTCGACGGCAGGCTGCTGGTCTCTCTCCCTCCCTTCCTCCCTTTCTCCACACTCTCTATCGTTCCCGGAATACAAGGGGAGGCATCCTACAAATAGGCTGAGAGAGCAGGACAAAGCTTTAATGCCAAAGGCAGCCACTCCAATGCAAATATCCCCTGTCCTGGCCTGAGCCTATGGCCACCAGCATCAGACCGATCGCCAACAGCTTGCAATTCCATTCACTACTGCTGCTTAATCAGCCAACTGAGCAAATTTTTGGAGATTTCTTCCTGTAGGTTAGTTGTTGTGCGAATATTCAAATGCGCACCATTTTTTCAAGTGCTTCTTATGTCTGGGTCCACAGATTGTGGTGTCACACTGCATCTATTATTATCTTCTCCTCAAAAGTGTAGCTCAGCCATCCAGCCTGCTATGCGGCCTCATGCATCACAGCCAATGCAACGAGCTGACTGTCCTCTGGACTATGTTGCTTCGCGCTGTGTCCATGTTCCAGAAGCGATTCATGTAGCACCTGTCACCTTCAGCAAGAACGTGAATAAGATTGCCCAGGTGCTGCAGGAGCCAAATTTAGAGGGTCCAGTCCTCGTTGTTAATTCAGCATTCAGCTTCACGTAATATGCACATTGTAAGCCATGCAGACCACAAACACCGAACAGCTTGCCACATAAAAAATGTAGACCATATGGATTTGAACCCAGATTGTCATGTTCCACTCACCTACGATGGACGGCACAGTGCAATACACGTACAGAATGATACCAGGGTGCACACCTGTGTTGGAACCAAAAAGCCAATGATGGAAGTGGCATTTGTTGCGACATGAGATGCGCTAACTCTCCCCCCCAAGTCCAGCAAGCATGCAACACACCACTGTGGCTAGGTGCTCTGGTGCTCTGTATCCTCTCTGACCAGAGGTGATCTGATCCAGAGGTGCAGATGTTACCAATTGGGCATACGAGGTGCATGGTGGAGTGAGAAGAAGATGGCAGAAAGCACTGATCTGCCCCCAATAGATATTCTTTCACGACAGTGATTCTCAACTCTAGGTGTGGGTGGAAGTTCCGGGAGGTGGCCTTGAGACGTGCAAACACAGCGGCTCTCTTGGCCGAGTGACAGAGAGTCATAGCTTCACATGTGCGCTTCACATAGTCATAGCTTCACATCGCAAATGCGCGTCCCCAGCATCGGAACCAAATGGAAACAGTATCAAACCCAGCAACTAGGCGGCGCCCATGTGGTGATTTGTGTTGTGTCCTATTCAGGCCGGCAACCATTGGAAAAATTGTTACTCTTTTGCACACAGAGGGATGGCCCTCGTGGTCAAGGCTGTTTGCAGCTCTACCACCACCACTCTCTCCTCCTCCTCCTCCTCCTCCTCCTCAAATTCCTCCTCCGCAACCTCCACCTTGTCCTCTTCCTCCTCCTCACCCCACTCTTGCGAAAGCATCGTGCTTTGCAGGGCAGTGTTGAAGAGGCCACCTGCTCGCCTTCTCAGCTCATTGGAACAAGCGTTGCGAGCCCCAGTGTGCCCTGATGTGTCCCCAGGGTACGGCTTTTTTTTTTTACTGCCGGGGTCCAGCAGGGCCCATTGCAAGGTAGAACAAAACGAGGACCCGTCTACTTGGTGGAGCTGGGCAAAAAGAGGCAGAAAGTTTCAGAAGAAGAGGCAAAGAGAGATGGTAGAATGTCTCATGGTAGCATCCAGTAGCTGTTTCAGACATAGAGGGGCAGAGAGTAGGAAGAGTCTGTGACCACTACGCCCACTTAGTTCAACAAGAGCTTGGAAGTTGAACACTGTCATGCTAGTGTTAGAGGCACAAAGAAGGCGTACTGCAAGTGAAGCAACATAACGAAATGCGCCTGACTAAGCACCGACAGCCAAGGCACGGCACGCGCTATTATTGCTACCGCAACGAGTGAAGTGTACTATGCTTCACATGCTGTATGCCCCACATAGTAGTTCCTCTCGAAAGTCTGCTTCTTTGCCCACGAGAATCGTAAGCCTGCGAATGCACAGAGATGAAGGGATGCAAAAAGGGAGAGAGATTAGGATAAGGGATTGCCTCTCTTTGTTTTGCTCATGCTTTCAATGCCCCTTGTCTTTACCATTCCTAGGAATTGCTGATCGTCCCATCCGTGAGGAAAACCCTACAGCTTTTCTAACACCAGCACTGATGCAGGCAAAGAGCCCCGAGATCATGCGGAACCCCCAGTACCCACAGTACCAACCTCAGCAAGCAGCTCATGGCCCATCGCCGCCACCAAATTTCGATGATCTGCCGGTAGGGGGAGCCAAGCCACAGCAGGTCTGCGCAGCGGCTGCATCGCCTCATGCCTGACCTGTGCCATCAGAGTTATTAACCATTCAAGCCCCATCTGTGCTGGGGATGGCAGTGGGTGGGCGAACTTGCCAGTCAAGGGGCAAACCGATTACCTTAATTACCCCCCCATACACACATATCACCACCACCTCCCCCCGCCATCTTGCGCTGCTGTTGCATGTTCGCGTGGGTACGGATCCGCCCTCATGACTCCACTGCACGGTGGCTTCGATTCCCTGTAGCATGTGAGCGCGAGCTGGCTCTGGCGGCGACGGCATGCTCGGTGGTGCTCCGCTGGGTTCACGTCGGGTGTTGGGATCTGGATGCCACACTGTACACATGCAGGCTAGCTGTGAAGTCGTTTTTGCCTCTGCGTACCCCCTTAGTGTCCCTGAGCGCACGTGACTGTGTGGTCCCGTCAGCCTTTTGCCCTGGGTTCTCAGCCAGCCTCGCCCCCACTCCGACCCCCAAAGGCGGCAGACACAGGGGCGCGGCGGTCGACGGCCCGGTCTCAAGGCGGCATGGCGGACGGGCGGTCCTGCAGGGCACGAAGGGAGAGCTACGGAAGGGGTGGTGCTCTGTGCGCCGGTGCCGTGTCCCAGGGGATTACCCGGATAGCCGGCGAAGTGGCAATACGGGATGTGCAGCGGGATGACATCGACCTGGGGACATGAGACATGGACAAAGCAGCGCGGGTGTATGGTGTGGTGGTATGAGGGCGTGGGAAGTGTGGACAGCAGGGAGGAGGCTAAAGGCAGCAGAGCGAGTGGACCAGGCCTCCAACGGACAGAGGCCGATGATGCAAGGGGGACGAGAACATGGGGAGCAGGACCCGACCGGTAACCTGCGGTGTGTGGCCGCGTCCCCAACAAATGGAAGTGTAGCGCCCTGTGAGGCAGACACCGCCCAGCAGGAGATTACCCCCATACCTGAGACCCCCCCCCCTGACCCCTTGACACCATTTGTCACCCCCCTTTGCCAGCAGAGTGTGGGGTCCACATGCCCCGTTGTAGCCAACCCCCAGAGGTTGTTGCAGTCCAAGTCAAACCGGTGGAGCGTCTGTTGCATTCATTGGTCTGACTCGGTGTGACTGCTGCCCACAACCGGGGACATCCCACCCCCAATCAAGATGAAGCTTTTCAGTTCAAGAGGGGGGGGTCGGAAAAACGGCACGAAGGGTGAATTGCTCTATTTTGGGGAACGTGTAAGAAAAAACGGAGACGGGGGGTTGGTCAAAACTTGTGCTATTTTTTTCTTTCTTATTTTTATCCGGTGTCTAAATTACAAAGGGGGTTTTGAATAGGTGTTAACGAATGAACCACAAGGCCCGTCAGGGTTACGGTGAGGTGAGGAGCCACAAAAGTGTGGATTCAAGAGTCAATATCCCAGACTCAAGGGGCCACAAAAGCAGACGGTGGATTCAATGGGCTGGGAAGGGGGGCTCTGGGAGGGGCGAGGGGGGGGTCTAGGACGGGCTTTTGGGGGGGGGGTCGAGGAGGGTCGGTAGGGGGGAGCTCCAAGTGGAGTGATTTGGGGGGTACATGTCCCCAAGGCCAAGCGTTGGTCAATCACAGGCTCCCTTTACCTCACATTGCCCACCCTCTAACCAGACCATAACCCTAACCAGGATTGGATATTGGGACCGAGCTGGTGGGGGAAGGAACATCGTCTTGGAGACTTTAACGACAAATGAGGTACACACTGGAAAGTGGATGAGAGCGGCTCAAAAGGGGCTCAAAATGAGCTGTGCCCATCCGTTTGTGCACCACAACTAGACTAGGATCATTTTTGGAAAACCATGGTTTTGACCCGTTTTTGAGCCATTTGTGGTCCCAAATTGGCCCATTTTCAAGCCTTTCACGGGCCAAATTTGCTTAACATGGGCTCAAAATGGGCTCATTCCACTTGTTTGTGCACCCCAAATAGTCCAAAAGTATCTAGAAAAAGTATCTAGACCCCCGTACCTAGGCCCAGTGGGCTGCGGCAAGCCGCAAGAGGTAGCCCAAAGAGGTGGGTGCCAAAATGGGTCAACAAGGTCCACCAGGTGCAAAAAAAAGATTTTTTTTTATAAAAAAATGATCCTGTACCACATGGAATGCCAAGGCCCCGGTGAGGTCCCCAATACAAATCATTTTTCCCTCCCCCATCTCCTCTGCCAACGACACAGTGTCAACGTGCAACATGGAAGGTTCATTGTGTTTTACGCCCGAGCGGGCACTTTTTCCTGAGGAATGCCCCTCACCACATTGCAACACCCTACCCCCTGCATTTTGTATGTACTATTGAACCAGGCAAGAACATGTACCCACTAGGCCCTTAGGCCCAAGGACCAACAACAGTAGGGCAGGGCAGGGCAAGGGCCAACGGCAGCAAGTGTAGTCCCACTGATGACCATTGACCTACATTGATGCTCGTAACCCAATAAAGGTACGGCCCAACAACGCTATTCGGTGTGCCATAGAGGGCGGTAAGCCATCCCTAATGTTTGCACCCATTGGTCCAATAGGCAACAACTGACCTGGTACAGTGGAGTACATGAGGTAGGGTACCAGATGGAAGTTGGGGACAACAAGCTGCAATATTTTGGAACTGTCACTTTGAACTAGAAGCAATAAAGACCGTGGCTGCAGATGCGGTTGGAGGTAATTGTAGGGAGGCAAATTTGACCCTTTGCCCCCCCACACCCAACATCACCCTCCGTGGGGTTGGGGACCAATTGTGCTAGCTTGGTGGTTGGATGTGGTGGTCGGGAGCATCCCCCGGGTTGGGTGCATTGGCACTAGCTGCTTCCATAGTTGGTCCACTGCTAGGTGTCCGCTGAGGGTTGGAAAACCCCCATCCCACTCCAGCGGCACTCCTTGCAACTTGACATGGAAGGTGGTGTAGATCAACCCATGGCAGACGAGCTACATGCATGCCTTGACCCTTACACCCACTGCTGACTTACCAAGGACCGCTAGAGGCTTTCGCCGGATTCGGCCATATGCGTCCCTAGATTGCCCAATAGAGGCCGAGTATCCATGGGCCCTAGCCCTCAAGCAAGGGTCCTTTGCCTCAAATCCCAGCACCTAGGGCGCACGAGTTTCTTTTGGCAGTAGTCCTCCCGAACCCTTGGAGCCAAATCTTCGCCTTGCCCTCCATGTTCCTTGTGAGTAAGCCCCCAAACAACCTCCTCCGATAGCGTCCTCCGAACCCCGGGGATGTGGCTAGTGGCTTGGGGTGGACGGAGAGGGGGAGCAAAAGAAGAGGAGAGGTGGTTCTAGGCCACTGTGCGCGCGCATCGCAGGTGCGGCTTCCTCCGTTTTGGGAGAAGTTGCTGTGTATCTAGAACACAGCAAACACGAGCTGGAAAAATGTCTCACTAGGCGTTGTGCCGGAGGGGCGGCCTCCCTATTGTTTATCGCCTCCTCTGCCATCTTTTGCTGTGAGTCATTGTTCTTTGGATGGTGCACAATGAACTCGGAGGACGTGGCCATTTTGGTTGGGGTGCCGCTTCCCCTCACGGACAATACTACTCCCTAGTGGTTTCATAATTGTTACATGCCAGCCCTCTTTTGGTGCGGCTGTTGGTGCAATTGGGTGAGGAGCCAATATCGGCTGTGCAGTGGTAGCGTTTCAAACGGGTGGGAGGTCGGGGTTTGTAGCCAGGGATGAGCTCGTGCGAAGGAGCTTGCTTTAGAGCGTTGCACACACACACGCACACACACACACACGCGCGCGCGCGCGGTCGACGCAACAAACAAGGGACTGGTCGATGCGGCTTGAGTGTACTACATTTCATCACGTGCAGGTCAAACAAAGGCATGTTCAAACACAACACTAGGCTCGTTTTTGCAATGAAGGAGCATCGGCACAAACGTGCTAGATTGCAGCATCTCGGTCGGACCTTTGGTGGCTCGGAAGCCAAAGGTTTACAACGAAAACACATGGCACATGTGCGCCCAGTTCATTATCCCTCTAAGCCCATAAACCTAGCAACCCGCATCCATCCTTCAAATCTTGAGGAACTCAGTGGGGAGGCAATTTTGTTATCTGCAGGCTCGGGTTCACACTCCCCACGCCCTCAGAGGTACTGGGACAAGTGATAAACGAGGGGCATCTTTCTCCAATATGATGCAACAAAGACAGAAATGGAAACAGAAACCCCCCGTGGCATGGATGTTGCATTATGATTGCGCCGCAATAGTCTGTTGGCACACCACCAAATTTGTTGTGTGTGTGTGTGTGTGCCTGTGTGTGTCTGTGTGCTAGACACAAAGGAAATCCAAACAAAGCTGATGTAGAAACAGTGAACTTTTGTGCGCACAGAAAATACAACAGACATGTGAATACCTAGTCAGTGTGGATGGGGCCTGTGGAAGATTGACTCCTACTTAAAAGCCGTCCACCAAAAGCTTCTAGTTTACTTGGAGGTGCATGCCCAACATTCTTGTTTTCCTCTTCGGCCATCTCCCTCTTCTTTTTGTGTGTTTCTTCTTCTCTTTCCCTCTTTTGTATCCACTCGAGAAGGGCAAGGGCAAGATGAAGAAACTGCCAAGTCTCCCTTGCCTCCTACTATGGCACTACCTCCGAGTCAATCTTACATTGGTGCCCCCCTACTGCCAACTACTACTGCTACTGTGTTTCCAGGCATGGCATTTGGGCTGAAAAACCAACACCTAAAACTCATTGTAACTCCTCAGATTGCAACCAGAATTTGCCAACAAATTGGATCCAGGTGGTAAAACACCTTTCAATAATCCTTGGAGGGGGGAGTGGGATGTCATCGTGTAAAACTGGTCCTTGCTGTTGCAGGCCGAGCCTGTGGCCACAGGTTTCGACCACTATGATGACATTCCTGTGGGCAATACAAAGGCCCAATCGTTGATGGTTGCGAAGGACATGGAGCAGATCATGAACAGCACAGACCCTTTTGGGCTGAAGCGCCGCCCCAGCGTCGTCCTCAGTCGCCAGTCTGTCAGTGGTTGTGCCCTTTGCTTTAAATCAGACGCCCTCCACCTCCGGCCCAAGGACACTCTGACCTGTCTTCCCATGGAAGTACCCTCACTCCAGGCCACTCCGTGTTAGCCCCTGCAGCGCCCCCTCCCACGCCTGTTTATGAAGCCTCTGTCAATGCTGGCAGGTCCCGACCACAAACTCCGCGGGAGGTGCGTTCATTGGACACAATAATGATTTTACAGGGGGTTAAATCAACAGTTCAACCCCTTGACGCAGGGTACGCGAATAGGCCAAAAAGGGGGGGTTATGTGGCATTTTGCCATACATCCGGGCCTGCGTGGTTTTGATCTCACAACCTCTGCGAGGTGATTGTTCAGCCGACGCATGCCCCCCCGAAAACGGCTCGAGTCCTCACCGGCAAGAGCCCACAGTGGGGTCAACCGGGGGTACCTGGAGTTTGGACCTGAGACTCCCGCCATCGGTTAGAGGGTCCATGTATGAGATAAAAGTTGTTCAGGACCTGGGTCTAAATTGACACACAGCGTGCACAATATGCAAACCGTTTTGAACCCCCCCCCCCCCCACCCACCCACCCCCACCTACTGTCCCCACCCCACCCCCGCTCCCAAAAAAATTGGCACTGGGTAAAAGGGTTGGAGGGGTCACAATCAAAAAATTAATTGGGGGATCATTTTGTCTACCAAAATGATGATTTTACAAGGGTTGGACACCCATCACCCATTGGGGTATGCTGCGCAAATAACACCCCAAGGGGGGGGTATATGGCACCCGCACCTGCGCTTGATCTAACAACCTCTCGGCGAGGTGATTTGCATGGAAAAAAGGCTGGCGACTGGCTTCGATGATGTGGCAGAGCACTGAGCCTCAGCAGTGTTGGGGCTTGAGCAAGCTGCACGCTGTTGTCCATATCACATACCAGGATTGACTGCATACCCGTCGTGGAATAGCTACCGTTCGAATATTTGGCCGCTTTCTTAAGGGTTTGGCCGCAATATTCTCTTTACTTGCACTGGATCGCACGCACTGCAACACTTGCAGATTTCGAGCACTCGTCCCACCTTAGTGCCGAAAGGTATTTGGCCGCTTTCTTAAGGGTTTGGTCGCAATATTCTCTTTACTTGCACTGGATCGCACGCTTGCAGATTTCGAGCACTCGTCCCACCTTAGTGCCGAAAGGTTGTACACAGGGCTGGGGAATATTGCTCCAGGAGCGGCAGTCGTTAGAACCCCCTTTTCAAAACCCCCACCCCCCCGGGAGGGGCTCTCTTGTCAGGCCATTTCCAGGCCAACCGGTCACGTGGGAGCAGTCAGGCACCAAAAGAACAAAAACATGAAACTGGCATTTTTTGAATGGGCGCATCAATCGGATTCATAAAAGTCATCATATGTCCCCCTTTCGATGACATTTTGTTTTCAAAATGTTTTGTCCAGATGGAAGGCACCTCTGCTCCATTGGGCATTGCAAGGGGGCACGGAGGAAGAAAATTATATTGCCTATAGGCGGACAAAGCCCCACCCATAACAATGCAAAAACGCCCAAAAAGGCGCTTTTGCGGGCTAATAAGCACCATTAGCAGGGCTTATTTGGTGCTACATGAGTTTATGCGTCCCCCAAATGTCACAAAATGATCATCCAACAATGGCCCAAGGGTCCCCAGAGGTTGTGGGAGATCACCCAAGAATCGCGATTCTCCAGCCAACCCATGCTGGCTTAAAAACGGCCAAGCACTCACCGCACCCCAAAATTGCGGGTTTTCGGCCAACCCATGCCGGCTTGAAAACCCTGAAGTCCTCACTGGTGGGCCCCCATAGGGCGGCCGATCTGGGAAACTTGGAGATAGCACTCGGGACCCCCATCATTGGTGCCGGGGTCCATATCGAAGAAAAAAGTGGAAAGGGACCTGGGTCCGACCTGAAGCACAGTGGCAGCTACAGGCCAACCAGTTTTTGCCCGCCACAGTGCAACCAAGCCCAAACAGTGCTTTTGGGGGGCCAATAAGCACCACCAGGAGGGCTTAGTTGGTGCTACACGGCTCCCCATGGGTTTATATGCATTCCCATTGTCACCAAATGATCACCGAACAACGACCCAAATGTCTTTGAGGACCGTCAAGTGTCGCCGGGAAAAGTACCTTTTTCACCAACACAATTGGGCCATTTTTAGTGGAAACAGTCATTTCTCGTCCTTCACACGGGCCATGGCCGCCCCTAGGCAATGCTAGAGGCTGCAAAAAAATGTCCTTTTGTATCCGAGCATGCGTACACCAACACAACATCCCCAGTTGCATCCCTCAGAGTGGCTAACAGGGAGTCACTAAAATCACTAAAAACACACACATAGCAAAACAGGCTGAAAACTGCATAAACTGAATAAGCATTATCCCACTCCGCCCACACAAACCCTATGGACTCGGACCCGAAACACACTTTTTCGGCTCAAAATCGAAAAAAACCAAAAGATTCCTGATTTTCGACACCCAAAAAGGGGGGATTCTTTTTTTGAACCCCCCGCAAAAAACAGTGGGTTTCCAGTGTTGCAGGGGTTCTACGGGGGTGGATGCCACAGGGGCATAATGCTCTAACTGTCAGCAGAGGCAATCTACTGTCACCCACAAAATTACATGTCTCTCCACAAACGACCTCAACCTATCTCAAGCACAAATGACGTCAAGCAGGTCATATTAAAGCCAGGAAAACCTGCCCCTTTTTGTCAAGGCCTGCAATAGGATATCCTTCACACCATTCCTCCCCCCTTGCTAAATCTTATTCACAGTGTTCCTCCCCCTCCCCCCACTCCTCCTCCTCCTCGTCCTCCTCCTCCTCCATTTGTGTGCGCGGGCATGCATGCATGCCTCCATGCATGTATTCTTTTTGGAAAGGTGCCTGGCCAAATTTGACTTGCTTTTTGTCTGGAAAAATTTGGATTGATGAGAAGTTTGCCTCTGGCCTGTGTGCCTGCCAATACCTCGGGGGCTTCAGTTTGGTTTTGGTGGGTGCTTTCGCTCACTTTCTGGGTGTGCGTTTGCCTGCACCGTTATCGAAGGTTCAGACCATCTGGAAGTAGTGTACACGAAACCATACCCATCGGGAGAGGTCGCTGCTTTGAACACTGGGGACTCAGAGCACATTTTGTGGACCTGCATAGATGTGCAGGGAACATGTGTGGGCAGCAGTACGTGGCATCCCAGGTGCTTTGCTTATCGCCTGATGTGTCATGCAGCTGTGGAGCCAACAAACTACATTGCACATGAGCGCAGGGATGGGTATGAGGACAACAATGCGGCCAACGGCGATGTGCATACCACTGGCAGCGGCCCCAGCGCTGCTGACATGGAATCAAAAGAAGAGCACACTGCAGAGACTGACGATGAGAGGCCGCCTGCCCCGTTTTCCCGCTTTGATCCCAAAGACAAGGCAAAGTGGGAAGTTGACTTGTTTGGCATTATTGAGAGCCTGAATTCTGGTGTGTGTGTGTGTGTGTGTGTGTGTGTGCATCTGTCTGTTTATGTCTGTTTGTCTGTGTGTAAATGTGCATAGATGTCTGTGGCTATGGCTGTGTCTCTCTTTGCATCAGTGTGTCTGTCTTGTTTGGGTCTGTGTCCGTGTCCGTGTACAAGCCTGCGTTTGTGGTTGTGTTTCTGTTTGTGTTTGTGTTCCCTCACTCTGGTCAAGGAGTGCATACCTCATAGTCTATGCGGGGGTGTAACTACGATGGGATGGCGATGCCCCACTACACTAACGGACAACCTGGACCACCTCCATCCTACACACTGGCTGCCCCTTTGTGGTGAGGCTGAGGGGTGGGTGTGTGCCGTTACCAGCTAGGGGTAGGGTTTGTTGTCCTACCTCCCAGCTCGGGGTAGGGTTAGTTGTCTCTGATTAGGGGCAGGGCTATCCACTCCTCTCCCGGTGAGGGGTAGGGTTTCTGTCGTAGCCAAGGGGGGGGGGGGGGACAAGTTCGCGGTTTCTCCCCCTCTTCAGCCCTCCGGTGAGCACTGGCCCTGCGCACGTACGGGCTGATGCCACACGCCAGGGCCTCAGGGAGGCTAGCCCACGGTGCTTGTGCGACAAGATCGGGCGTGCCCCGAATGTCCGCCGAAGGCTGGTGCTGCACCTGAACCTGTCCAATTTCGGAAGGTAAGCCTCATTAGGCTCTGTCAGTACCGAGGTGGGAGACCACTTGGGAACACTTGGTGTTGTACGCTTTTTTTGCGGGACCCTCAACGACACACAACACACATATACACCCCTTACCCCAACCAGCTCGCACTCCTTTCCAGTCCCTACTGGTGAACACACAACTCCTTGGGTGCCCCATGTATGACATACCACAAACAGATGCACACCCACCACAAGCAGGGCTGTCGCGGCTTTTTTCTTTTTCGGTGCCAGGGTGAGGGTTAGCACACGGTCATCGGCGGCCCTCCTTTTGAGGGGCTGGTTTGCCCAATGCCACCACACGTGCCACATTGCCACTAACGTGCAGGTGTGGGGAACACCTATGGCAGCTTACACTTTCCGAGTGTCCTATTTTTTTTTCAGTAAATGCTTGTTGCATAATATGCACACCACGGCGATCTACACGGATATTGTGGAGGAGTGTATGTGCCATATCCTTCTAACATGAATGTATCTCACTCACTGCATTTCCACCCCCTGTGTGTGAACACACTGATTGCCCCTTTGCGCTATGGCTTAAGGGTTGATGCTTGCCGTTACCGGCTAGGGGTAAGGCCAGTTGTCGTGCCTCCCAGCATGGAGTAAGGTTAGCTGTCTCCCTGCCAGCGAAGGGTAGGGTTGCCATTTTCCCTTGCAGCTACAGAGGAGGGGTTTGGGGTCTCCCTCCTGCTTCAGCCCTCCTGTGAGCCCTGGCCCTGCGCACCTATGGGCCGGTTGTGCACACCAGGGGATGGGGAGGCGGGCTTTCCTGAAGGTGGGCTTGCCGACTGTGCGGGTGCCACAAGACCATCAATGGGGGTTTCTTGTCATTGCCTTTGAACATGATCTTGATCGCATGTTTCCTTTACTTAAACGCAGCCATTTGGCCCCCCCCGTATATGTAATTTTTTTTGCAACCTGCACGCAAACTACGCTCACTGTGATCTTGTTACTGCCGTTACTCTGTTGTTGCCAAGTCATGTCTCAATGATGTTTTTCCTTTTGGGACCCGAAATCTAGACGCAGTTCTTTTGCGTCTCCAATGGCAGCAAACTGTCCTCACAGAATGCCAACATCTTGCTAGTAGAGAATGACAGCAGCATCAGTTTTAATGCATTGCCACATGCTCAAGGTTGTGTCAGTATGTCGAAAACTTTGTTACAGTTCCAAGTTTATTGCTGTGGACCAGATATTCATTGAACATTGAAAACTTTTTGCTTTTTTCCTTTTTTTGTCCCCATGATTTCCATTGCGAAGATATCCAGCACATGACGCCATGTATGTCAAATCCACTGTCCATGATATTGTTGCCAATCTTTTTGCTCAGTCGTCCCATTTGCAAACACACCCTACGATGTTTCCCAATTTTAGCTCACACTGTTTGGGAGGTGCAACATATCCATTAATCCCACTCTTGGTGGTAATCGCAGGTAAAAAAACAGCATACCACAAATGCACAGACTATTTATTTCCGCCATGGGACACATTGTTTTGAAACTTCCATAAAATACTGTCATTTCACCCAAAACCGCACCCTTGCACCAGCCAATCACTCTCAAACAATTTATCTTTCTTCTGCACCTTCACACACAGTTATGCTGCACTAATTCTGGGATGCCATTCCCCGTGCTGTTAAAAATGTTCCCTCAGCCTTTGACTCAATCACTCCTTCCTCTGCTTTGCTTTGGATCAATACGGTGTTGCTGTTTTGTGACCCAACCAATCAATTTTCTGCCCTCCTGCTGTCCAAGAAAATTTTCTTATGTCCCAGCCAAGACTGACCGTATTGCCTCTTTCACATAGCTGAGTACTACAACCTGTCCATGCTCCATCATTTTGCCTTTCTTCTCTGCATCCTGAGGGGTACAACGAAACTCGTTTCCTCTGCAAACATTTGGCATTCTTCTTTTTTTCATGGTGCATCGGTTCATCAAGATCTACTCCAAAACCATCACCTCCTCAAGGTGGCCACTGACACTATCGTGCTATCCAACGTTTCAGACACTACCGTGGGGGGGGGATTCAAAAGACATCTACCCAATCCAAACTTCTTCTTAACTACATAAATATCCCAATGTGTACTGCTGACATGGATTCAAACGCCCTTCAGAAACTTCAGGTACGCAAATCAGAGCAAAAAATCAGAATTTGCCAAATCAATGCACGTCTGTCCACGAGTGTGGTGCAAAGAAACTTCAGGGACAAGTACAAACAACGATTGTGATTTTTCATAATTTCTGTCATTTCCATAATTACCGTAATTTTTCCATTATTTTTGTAGTTTTTATCAAATTTTGGGTGAAAGTCTATGAACACCAAAGGTCAGGTGGCCCCTCAATTGCCATTTGTATGGGTGGATGGAAAAGGGCACGTCGCCCCTCAACGGCTATTGGTAGGAATTGCACAAAAAAGGGCAGTTGACCCCACTGCCACTACTATGGGTTTACATGGAAAGAACCAACTTCACCCCACCTTCTGTCCACATTGCATGTGTTGTCATAATCCTTTCCCCTCGTTGTTGTCTTTCTTTGTTACCAATGGGCAAACATACAGCCCAAGACAACAGCAAGAAACAATAATTGGTGACAGTGCCCACTATCCGCATCCAACCGGCAGCATAGTACCTTGGTATGATGGGGGTACGCGGCGCTGCTATGTGGTGCAAGTACCAAGCTTCCAAGGTACTTGGTTGGCCAAAAATCGACGGATAACTTGGGGGTTCCCCATTTTTTCATTTCGGACTCTTAGATACCTTTTTTTCAAGAGATTGTAGGTCACCATCATACATGTTTTCGTCAAAGGCCTTCTTACATGCCACCAGGTGTGCCGCACGAAGATTTCTCGTGTCCCAAATCTTCTTTGATGATTTGGCATCTGATTCCTAGCCAAGGCGGCCCACGTCCCGTTTTGACATGAACAACTTGCATTCATGAGGCGAAAATGTATGAGGAGTGTCCTATTTATAGGGGGCGCCTCAAGCGCAGTGCGCGCGGAGTGCAACTATTTGGGCGTCTGGCCGTACTAGAGACCCATACTTTGAGATACTAGGGGCCCCTCGGGGCATCATGGTGACCCGTAGCGGAGGTTTTGAGTTCTGATTTTGTCCCCCTTTGTTGGGGACCCCCAAGAATGCAGGGGTGATGTAGTATTTCCGCCCTCTTTTGGGCCCCAACCTTCCGGTGCTATTGAGGAAACCGGGACAATCTTTTGAATCCACGCTTGAACAAACAAACGGAAGACAAGATCCTGGAGATGTTGCTCCATGTGCATGAGAAAAGCACCGGAGCTCACCCTCTTGACCCGCAAAAAGATGGTGTTGAGTGGTGGATTAAGCGTTGTGGTGGAACTTGGTCCCTAAGGACGCAAGTCAGTTATATGGGTATTGATGCCCACTCTGCCGAGGAGTTTTGGCTAAAGTATGGGCATGATGATTTACTTCCACGCGAACATTTGTTCCGCTTCTTTTTCTTCCTCAAGCACACTCCACCTCAAAGGTGTGCTCATCTCCTCTCTGGAGCAACAGGGTGCTCTGAGGAGGCTTGGTGGGCAAGTGTGCATCGTGTTCGTTCTTACTTGAATGGTGTTGTCGCTGAAATTTGATGGGCAGTTTGGGTCACCTAATTCTAAGGGCGTTTCCAAGGGGTGTGCTTGGGGGCTCTTCGGGGGGAACATAGTCTAAAAGTAGCGCGCAGTGCGCGCGCAGTGCAAAGACTCCCCCATAGACAAAATAGCCCGTATGACGCAAGAACACAAAGCAAAAGGAGTAGCACAGGACCAAGTTGCAGCAAGGGCCTGAGAAAGGGGAATATATTGGAAATTCATGATTTTGATTTTAATTTTGAACATGACAAACACAGCATTTGGAAAGACAAACTGACAGAGAAAAATAGTTGTTGCCCAATGTGGTGTGCTGGAGTTCTTGTGGTTCATGCACATGCCAAGGTATGGAAGTACGTGAGCAAGCACATGGACCTCTCAAAACAAACCAAAATTCTGGATCCGACTCAAATGGGTACCTTGCTACCCCATCTGGATGCTTTTCCTCCGATTTTTTCACTCGACCTCCAGTGTGCATTGGTTGATGGTGGGGAATAGAAGATGTATTTTGACGGTGCCACCCCGACCACACACGTCAGTTTGGCATCTTTGCATGATGGAAGTGCATTGTTGAGTGCATCCTGACAATCTGTGGCATTGCATGTTCATTTTGCATACCTCTTGTGATGCAGACCTGTCATTTTATTGCTTGGAAGCGGATGCGGTCTGAAAAGTGGCATGAAGTACTCATAAAGCATATATGTCCTTTTGTTTCAATGGTGCTATCCCTGCACCATAGCCAACACATCAACTTGCATGTAATGTGGTTGACGAATGCTTTTGATTTAGATTTGAGGCTCGAGCAGTGAGTAGGGTTAGAAAAAGCCAAAAAGCCACAATACAAAAAAGCTGGGATTCCATTGGATGGCACATGCGGTGGGCATCACCAAACTGGTGATGCTGAGAGCCCTGACAACCCTTTGGTTGCATGAACCTGGGAGAGCCTCACATAATAGTCACGGTCATTTTCCCCATAATTTTCATGATTACAACAATCATAATTTGTACGTGCGACTGGAAGAAACATTCATTGGACATACACTCACTACCCCACAAATTAGATGGAACTACTGCTATTGCCTCCTTTTGTAATATTGCATACTATCCCGCTGCCAAAATGCCCATGCAAGAATTTTGTGTATGTGTGAGCTTCTGGTTTGACCCATCCCTCCACTTGTGTGTTTATCCACCTAGTCCATTTTGGTTTGCTTACATCAGTGCAACTTGGCCAAAGCTAATATAGAAATTAAATGAAGTTTACGTACACCATACCCTGCACATCAAATGCCTATTTCTCATTGCACATTTCTGTTTTCTTGGTGACACTCCAGAGTTCATGAATTCTTGCTGAAGAAGTCTTGCTTTTTGCATTGCCGCACTTTGTGTGTGTGTGTGTGTGTGTGTGTGGTCTCTTCCCTTGCCCTTCCCCTGTACTCCTTAGACTATTTCCACCGGGTTGTGGTGCTGAGTTGCCATTTCCGTGAAGCTCATGGTAGGCAACATACTCAAGAAAACCAGCTAACAGATAGAGCCAGCACAGTTTCAGCATAGTGGGTGGGTTGGGCTAAGGGGGGCGGCCTGTTCGAATCCAGACCCCCCCCCCCCCCCCACCCCCTCCAGACCCCCCAAAGTTCTCGGATCCAGATTTCTGCAATTTGAGATTTTGGGGGATGCTGTTGGCACCGATTTTTTTTGTCGCCTCCCAAGGGGAAATTTTTTTACCCTATTTGTCTATACTCAAAATACTCAGAATTTTGTGGAGAATTGAAAAATGGGTGAAAAACACAAAGAAAAAATTGACCCCCCGACCCGACCTCTGGGTCCAGTCTTGGCTGATGGGAGCCTGAGCTGATGGGCAAATTTTTTTGAAAAAATGTTTTACCCCAGCTGTGTACGTTCAAAATGAGCAGCGCGTAATGGGGATCATTTTGAGGTATGTATGTTGGGGAACCCCCCCCCCCCCGGGACCCGGCGGCTGCCTGGCCGACCCACCTGCCCCCCCCCCCCCCTGCAGTAGAGCCCGGATAGCTAGTATAGGGTCAAGGGATGAACTTTTGATCAACTGTCGCACTGTGGACGCTCCACATACTGGCATGAAGGACAGAAGGCAATGACAGCCGTGGGGCAGGCGCGGCCAGAGCCTAATGCGGACACTACAACCTGACCATGTTGAGGCCCCCCCTCGGATCCCTAAAGGTTCTCTGACACAGTTGGGTGTCAATATTCGAACAGGCGGCCCCCCTTGGGTTGGACCGTCCAGCATGAGTGGAAAAGTCATGCACACCGCACAGTCTCCTGCAATCTCTGTATCCCAGCCTCAAATTGACTCCACGTGCCGCCCCGCAAGGACTCCGTGCTCACGCTCAATTCTGTGTGCCTGTCCGTTGGTGTGGGGTCTCGGACCATTTTGCCCGACGTTGTGCAGAATCGAGGCATCTTGTGGAAGATTTGCCGGAGTCCAAGGCTTCCGAGGCCAAGTTGTACGCCGAGGCTTTCGGTGATGTATTCGTGGAGTGTCTATTGTCTAAACGGTGGCAACTCCGTGAAATGGCTTTGAAGGTATGGCGCCATTCCCGCGTCCCTCACCAGATTCTCACCCTCCAGCCCTGCTATTTTTGGACCTGCTAGTAGTGGTCTGGTGTCTACAGCCATTTCCCCCTCTTATTGGCCGCCTCAGGACACGGTTTCGAGGGCCTCTGTTCTGTTACTGTCCTCATCCTTCACTCCTCGACCTTCTGGTGGCGATGATGGTGTGATTCTTGTGGCTCTTTCTGCCTGTATCTTGTGCCTAGCCCTTGTTTTTTTTTTCGGGGGGGGGAGAGTTGATTGGGCGGGACTGATGGCATTCACCTCCTGAATGGGTGCTAAGGGGCGCCCCCATCCCTGCGTTCATTGGGCACGTTCTTGTTCCTTTCCTTGCCACACTGTCTCCACTTTCCTGGCACCGTGGCCGGTGCTTCGGCTTGCGCATGCCTGCTGGCCTCAGTGACCTCATATTTAGAGCCGCTCTCCCACTGCTGTTCGCATGGGCCTGATGACACTCGCCTCGAGAACCGGTGTCCAGTTCTCTTTTCTGTCCTTCCTGCAGTCCTCCCGGTGGTGGGCCCAGTCAAGACACCTCAATCCCCCACCCCTGGACCTGTCATTTGTGATGCGAACTCCTGCTGGGCAATCGGCAGGGTGGTTCGTACCCTTGCAGTTCTCGCGTGCAGAACTTCGTGCAATACACAGCTCGGCCGCGTCATTTTTGCACTGTTCATCTCAAGCCTACCCCCTCTCTGCAGCGGCTGGTGCAAGGGCGACTGGAGGGGCAGCAGTGGTTTGCGGGGTTAGCAGATTCTGGGCCCATAGACCCTCCTGCACTCAACATCTGCTTGGACGGCCATGGGTACGGCAGGTGGGAGGACATGAGACGCGGGCGGTCCGGCCTGCAAGGGCTCTGTGTACCACTGACCTTCACTAGCTTTCTTCTCAGGCCATTGCCAGGCGTATTGCTGCCAAGCAGCCATTTGGGGTGCCCTACGCCAACGTGTTCCAGTTGTCCTGCCGGTTCCTGGTCAGTAAAGGTATGATCCCCGTGGTAACCTGGGTCTCAAGGGGGAAGAATTGAGAGAAACCGGGGAAATTGACTGAAAACCCTGTGGGCAATTGAGGCGGAGAGGGTAGGAACACGGTGCCCCAAAGGGCGCAGTGAGCCCCAAAGTCGGGTGGAGGGGAGTGCGAGGGGGTGAGAGGGAGTGGGATTGTTGGGGGGGGGGGCAGAGTGGGAGGGAGGGATGGGAGTGGGATGGAGTGGGCGGAGTGCAAGTGGGAGGGAGTGGGACTGAGTGGGTGAGTCAGTGCATCTGTGAGTGAGGACAACCCTATCATAGTCGGGGGACCCAGGCTGCTGACTGCCAGCGAGGAAATGAGCAACACCCACCTTGTCCCCCCGGACGGTCTCCTGAATGGTCCATGGTCGGCAGGGAGGTAGTTGCATGCAGAGGTACCCCTGGGTATGCATCGCACTGTGCAATGGTCTACTGGAGGAAGGCAGAGTGCGGCAGGGATGAACTTGACTTGGTTCCCCTATGGCGGGGCTTAGCTCTTGTCCTCCTAGTGAACTGAAGGGAAGTGGAGTGAACGTTGCTGGTGCTATTGTTACCTTCCTTTGGTTGCCTGCCACTGCGGTTCACCAAAGAATCCTGGTTGTTCCCCTCTGCTGGCCCTGCTGGGATATTGGTGTTGCTCTTCGTGGGCAAGAGGGAGTGGGAGGGAGTGGGAGGGAGTGGGAGGGAGTGGGAGAACAGAGCCTGCACGCAGATCACCGGCAGCGGCGGCGGCGGGCCCTATACACACAGGCCAGCGGCGGCAGCAGTACGGCGAGACAGGCCCTATCCGTGAGCCGGCAGCAGTGGAACAGCAGACTGCCACCACCGTCCGCACGCTGGGCCCATCCCGCTGTCCTGCTGCCTCTGGACAATGAATGGAGAAAAACCTGACCCTCATCCGAAACCCGTTTCAGCTCGTACGTGACATGTATCCGTTCTTACTGCACATACAAAGGCTCATTGGCGCGGAACACATCGGGTTCGCCATTGTGCCGTTATGCCAAAGTCTCCCACCCAAGCAAAAGGCCTGAGAGGGTCCAATGACACAGGCAGACAAACAAGAAGCCACTGAGGCCAAAAGACCCAGGAATTTGCAGGACGTCTGCGTGGGGGACCCAGGGGGGATGGGTCAGGTGTCCACCTGCAAGCAACTGCTGTGCATCAGATGAAGCCCAGGGGGCTCCCTCCGTCTTGGGCCTGCGGCTTGTGGTGGGGTGCCTGCGGTCAGAAATGTCTGGTAGGGCTACCAGCCCCTGGAGCCCTCACCGGGCCGGCAGGTGCACATGATAAGGGGGTGCATGCTGCTGGAACATGCGACAGCGGCAAATCACCCCCCCACCGCCCCGCCCCGCCCCCCTTTGTACTGTGGGCCACTGCCAAATCCACCCGTGGAGTATTGGAGTAGTGGGAGGTAGGGGTGTGAGAGGGCGTGAGGCAGTGCTGAGGAGCATGGGGAGGTCTAGCGACAGGATTTTCCATGTCTGCCCCCCCCATCCCCCCATGGACGCAAGTGAACCGGTGCTCGGAGTCCAGTCGATACAACTCGCGATGCGACAGGGCTCTGCTGCAGCGTGTTCATGGTCAAACGTGCCCCTGGGGCCGTAGCCCTCACTCATCTTGACAAGCCTCCGGTCCCACCCGCACTGGGGCTGGGCAGAGGAGGCAGCGAATAGGGCGCGTACAAAAATGGGGCTGCCCCCCGTAATTCGGGGAGTCAGTGCCCCATGCACAGATCGACTGCTCCTGGGGTGGGGAAGGGAGAGGTGGTGAGTAGCAGGGTGTGGGAGGGAGGGCGAGGGTGCGGGAAGGAGTCGGGGGGAGTAGGAGGGAGCTGAGGGCCCGTGTCTGTCTGTGAGTGCGGGCAGCAGCAAGCAGTCCACCCGGACAATATGTCACTGTGACCATTTTCCTTTAAGATTAGATCTTAATATTAGGAGCTGCAGCCTCCTTCCCCCCATGCCCAACCTCGAAGCGAATCTCCCATTGGACTATGATTTGCAGGAAATGGCTTGAAAGACACCGTAGCCAACGTATTTTACAGTTCCTGTGAACTCTTGGAGGTAATGAGCTGCATGGAAACTCAGTTAGCCCCGCAGCAGCTAATGGCGACCCTCAGTCCCTGCCTGCAAGACCTGGTATGCTAGCCGAGTGCACGTCTCATAATGTCTCAGGATGCATCTTTCCATGAGGATGGGTGTGACCACATGGGGGGTCAACAGTGACCCCATGGCAGGTTCGTTATGGTGGGCGTCACAATGATTCAGAGTTGGCGATCGCAAAAGGCGCACGTTTGGTTCTTTGCATTTGTGTTGTGAAAATGTTGGCAAACCCCGTCTAAACAGGTGGTGAAATCTGCGGATACCAATGCACGCACAAAGGACGTGGCCATTAAACTTCTCAAAGCCTTGGCAAATGATCCGACGTACGGACCTGCTGCCCTGTACATTGTTATCATCGGTGTGGAAGAGGTATGTGCTCTCACACCACCACTCAGTGTAGTGGCCTGTGCGTGCGTGCGTGCGTGCGTGCGTGTGTTTGTGCGCGTATGTGTGCTGTATCATGTGCTATTTTCAGATTCATGGTCTCCGCCGGGAACAAGATTGCATGCATTGTGGAGCCTGTAGTTGAGGCAACCGTATGCGACAAACCATTCCTGCTCTTTGTACCTGCTCAAGGACCATCATGCTTCGATTGCTGCTGACTGTGACTAGGTGATTTACTGCACCAGCCTCATAGGAAATGTAGGCCGCGGTTGCATAGCATGCAGGCCGATCATCAAGCGATCCGCTGCAAAACGGGTCACAACATTCGCTGTCCTGTTCACCTCAAGAAGGTCGCTTAGTCTTGCTGCATAAGTCTGAAGAATATTCCCACTGCACTTTTGTTCGCTGCCCCCACTTTGTGTATGTATCGTTTGTGTGTGTGTGTGTGTGTGCGCGCGCGCGCGTGTGTTGGTGACTGCAAAGTTTTTGGACACACAGTGGTTGCACGCGCAATGGGACCAGGCAATCTCCAACGTGGTAGGGGATATGGAACCGACACATAGTGATTGTGGCAAGCTATGTGTGTTGTATGTGCTTGCAAAGGCAAAGTCCCTGCGCACAGAGAAATGGGTATTCCGGGGCATTTCGGCCTCCCCAGCCCCAGTGCTGCGGCTACCTGCCCTTTCCTTCACCTGCATTCAAAGGCAGAGATTTCACATCATTTTCAGTGTGCAGACATCACACAGGTGTCTAGGTGGTTCCAATTGGGTGCCGATAAGGGAGCTCGCTCCATCCCGGGAATGGACTGCAAGAACCAATTTGGTAACATCCCACGAAAGGCTATAATTCAATCTTTTTCTGCGACGTCACGCTGGTTGCACAAGAAACGGAAATGGCGCCAAGTCAATCCGCAATGGTCCATCAACCAGGACACACCAAAATTGGATCAGGCGTGGTTGCTAACAGTGACAAATTCTGGACTATGTCACATGACCTCCTCACAGGCCTGCTGAAATTTGAACTTCTCTGTAACAATGTGCTGCAAGCAGTTGGTACGATATGGAGTCGCACGACCAGCATACCAATGGGAGGGCCCTTCTCAGCGCAAAGCGCAGATCTCCACACACTATGGAATGTTAAGAAGGCGGGAAGTGGTTACGAAATTGGGGGACAGTGAATGTTTCCGTGGAAGGGTGCATTTTTTGGACTATGTGCGCTGTATGGTTCAGTCTCAGCCAGTTTCATGACAACATTCTGCTTGCCACAAACCTTAACCCGGGTGCCAGCACCTCGATGATACAGGAGGTATGTGATACGCTGTCAGAGATTTTCGGACCTGGAGGGCCTGTGCAACTGCTTGGATGCAGGGGAGCAGTGCTGTTACGGCGTTGGCCTGAGCTCCACACACCCCTTCACCCTGAACCCCGACTGGTCCCTCCGCTACGGGAAACCCCTCATTACCCCACACAGAGCTCCCAGCGAATGGTTAGTAGCCTAACAGCCGCCCTCCCGTGGCAAACAACATGGGCAGCACAATTTTGACAGCCCTGGCGGTGGCACAGGTCGCCATGGGAAGCGATTACGCACGCATGGTGGTCATGAGGGCACAGCACAAAGCAGTGCGCTGTGTGTATTCGGCTTCTCCGTGGAAGCGCCGAAAACACAATGCGGGCGGTGTAAGCCATTGCCCATCACTAGCAGTGGGCACGGCATCGCATGGCAACCCAACTGCTCCACTAACTCCACAGCAATGCAAAATGGCACCAGCGGACTTACACCGACACCATCACCCCGCTGGTTTTTCAGCCTGAGGGCTACGCCCCGGCGTGGTGCACCAACATTCACCTCCTTCGGGCTTGCACCAAGCCATAACTCTCAGCCCACATTGTGAATTTTCTTGTGTGTGTGTGGTTGGATGGAAGCACCTAACACAATTTCCAATTATTCAGCATGGCACGGGTAATTCAGGACACGAACTCCTCCGTGGATTTTTTCAGGTCTGGCGAAGAATATCCGCCCGCAAAGCATTGCACTGTGCACTATGCTTTCTTCGGTAGACCAAAGGACGTCCGGGACATATACATATACACATACACACATATGCACATACACACACATGTAAATCTGCCTACATGCACCTATCCTTAGCAAGCACGGATAGTCACACACACACACACACACGCACATTGAGAACCGTGAGACAAGAATAAAGCAAAGAAGAGTGTTTGGAGAAACTCCTCATGAACTTTGTATGTGCATGTGTATGTGTATGTGCGCTGGGCTGTGAATGACGTGGTGTCGAGAGTTAGTCAAGACCCAGAACAAAAGCCTAGTCGGTGGTCAAATTGGAAAGTCCTCCGTATTCTCAAGGAACGAAAATAGGCGCAAGATGACAAAGATTATCCGCGTGTCGCGGCCATGCGGGGGGGACTGACCGAACTGTCCGCCTCCCTCAACATTCCACTACTCTTGGGGGCATTAGACGTGGTGCGAAACCTCACGCCAGAACAGACGACTGATGTATATCGTCTGATGTATGGGGTTCTGCGCAGTGCAAGCCTAAAAGCCTAGGAAAAATAGGCAGTCAAGCGCGTTGTGTGCGTAGTGCGAGCCAACCCACACACAGTCTAGTCTGTTTTTAATAAACATGCCACGGCACAAGATTGGTCTGCTACACGCCCCCCATGCACCTGTAAATCAAAGCTACAGACAATCCGATAGTATGGCACCCTAGCTGATACTAAGGGACATGTAGCCATCATTCCCGTTACACTCAAAGATGACTAGGGGCGACCATTGAGACCAAGAGACCTGTTACTAGTACCAAGCAGGGTTTCACGGAAAGCCGCACACCAGGGAATCACTGCCTTTGCGCACACTGTGAGAGGCAAGGGTCCGGATATGTCCAAGCTGTGCCCTGACATGTACACTGAAACAAGGGCACTACTGGCCAAGCTAAAGTCGGTAGCCAAAGCACTGTCCCAAGATTTTGTAGTCTGAGTGATGGAAAAGGGTGCAGGGCAGCTGTGGGGCTTCTGCAAGCAGTGGGTATGGGATTCCACAATCTGATTTTTGCAGGAGGGAGGCTATGCGCGCGCGCAACACACGGTACCCGGGTACATGAAGCAAGCTTCCTCCAACACAAGTGGGTTGGGATGTCCCCTAAACACCAAGGCCACGATCACTCGGATGTATTTGATCGCGAAGGCCAAAGGCCTATGAGTAGGGAAAGGCTGGCTCTGCCGCCCGATAGCAGCAGCAACACCGGAACCCATGATCACTAAGTCTAAATTGAAAGTCCATGCTCGAGCATTTACTCGACTACTGCAGTACCTAGTCTCTGAAATACTCATGAGCTTTTTACGCCTGTGTGTGACAGATATGGCAGCTTGGTTTCATTAGAGTGTGCAACAAGGTATGACAGCAATCTGCGAGTTAGACCGCAAAGAGCAGTTTAACAACATCCCACCCCAAACTGTTGTTGAGCATTTGACCACGTGTACTGCCTAGTTGGCTTGTCGTTGTCGCGGCAAGGCTTTAGAACTCAATTGGAGTGTGCACCACACACATTCCCGTTTGGATAGGGCAGGCAGGGCCACGAGTCAAGGTTTCAAGTTTGTGTCACATGAGGATCTCACCGCTGTAGTGTGTTAGGACCTCACTTCCAACAATGGCTGTTACGGGGTAGGGAGGGTCTGGAGACAGACTAATTGTATCCCAATGGGAGGGTCCTTTTCCGCTCAAGGGGATCTCCACTCAGTCTGGAGTGCATACCAACACAAGAAGTAGTTTCACTGACTAGGTCGGCTGGAGATCAACCTTGAGGGCTGGCCCCTATGGCACACTCTATTGGGCAAGGTCATCATGTGTCAGTTCCGGGACAACATCTTGGTGTGGGTATGTGTTCTAGCTGGTGCTATTGTTGTTGCCTCCCAAGTTGAGGACAGCCACGCAATTAATGGTTGGATGGCCTTTGCTGGAAGTCCTATTCCTAGTGGCATTGTACAAGGCATGCCACCTGTAGGGCGTCTCCACACACGAGGCACGTGGTGTCTAGCTAAATGTTCAGCCATGGTTGTCACTGTGGGTAGATTGTGTATGCATTGGTGGCTTTTGTTGAACCAATTCAGGGGGAGGCCGGACCTGGTTTGTAGTTGCCTTCTATGAGATGTCATTGATCATGTCAACAAGGATGGCTACTTATTCTCGGAGCCAAAGTTGGAAGTATTAGGGGGCCACCTTGCACTAATCTCAGTGCTTGATGGTGAAAGTAAAGGAAAGGGTCAATGTAACATCCGCGTCTCATCTGCTTCCGGCGTCTTGTTTGTTGGCCCATCTACGGGGACATTGTGATTGGTGATCTTGTGGGAGGGGGTGTGATGATATTTATGGCAATGTGGATGTTGGTCTTGGTGCCGTGGATATGGGTGTGGAGGAGATGTATCCCATTTGCCCTCCAGAGCAACTCTGAGCAACGCTTGTGAGGAACAAATGAACCAAATGGATGCCCACTTGAGTGGCATGTTGGCGGATATATCAGAGGTGCATAGTACTTTCCCGTTTTGAGGGGCACGCAATCTAGCCGCCAATTAGACATGGTACCACGGTTTTGGTCTATGATGCTTGCCATAGTCATCTATGCTGAAGTGGTGCTAGCATCCACAATGATGATGGTGTGTTGGAGGTGTCTATGGGCAGGAGGCTGTGGAAGTGCACTCTAAGTTGGTGTTAGGCTCGAGTATTAGGCACCATGAGCGTGGTGTCATTCACGGTGCTCTGGGTGGGTCAGTGCAAGCTGGCGACCACCCAAAATTGGCCTGCATTGTGCAAGGTGGTCTGCTGGCTGGGTGATAGCAGGTGGGGCACTGTTGTTGTCCCCATTTGTACCTCTTGAATGGTATCCTGAGGAACCCAGAGGTGGCTCTCATCCTGGATGCCGATATAGGCCCCCGCTATGGTGGGAACGCCCGGAGCTATGACGTCAAGTTGGTGATCAGGATGTCAACCACCAACTTGGCCAGGCTGTCAGGGCTGCATTACTACGCAAATGGGGCCCGGCCTACCATGTGGCCTGTCAGGGAATGATGCATTTTTGACACAGTGTTCTGAGGAAAATGATACAGCTGTCCACTGTGTCGCTGCTTCATGCTCGACAAAAGGTGCATGTCATGATGCACACAGTGTCTGCTGAGTCTTAAAATGGCTGTATTGTGGTTGCAGCTTTGGACTGGTGGATCTGGATGGAGGCTGTGGAGATGGTGCCATGGGAGATGGGAGATGGGGCATTTGTTCAAGGGCCCATTTCCGAGTGCGCAGAGTGTGCATGCACCCGTTACGATTGCAGGACCCCAAAAGCAAGAAGAACAGCTGGAGGACACAACTGGCGAAGTTGCACATCGTCTCCATCCTTCTGGAAGTTGGTGGCTTGCAGTCACAGGTCATTCAAGTCATGTAGTGTGCTGCAAAAGCTGCAAGCTGGAAAGCAGGAGAGATGGGGAGGGAGGAGAGAGGGAGCAGGCAAAGGATGGATGGATGGATGGATGGATTGGTGGCTGGGTGGGTGGGTGAGTGGGGAGGTCGGTGGGTGGATGGATTTGCTATACCTAAGGCTGGTTGTGAAGCTAGCTGATGGTGCTGCCTTACTGTCCTCGGTGTCTTATGTGACTATTTGCCGACACCGCTTTTTGAGTTTTGTTGTTGTGTTCCCAGTATTTACAACTTAAGTCCTACAGCGAGTCATGCCTCAGGTGCGTGTAGGTGTGGCGCAAACATGGGCCTGACGTGCTCTCAGGAAAAAACAAGACAAGGCCTGGATGTGCAAAACGTGATGACTCAAGCGGTCGTCCCGGGGCTGCAAAACCCCAACAATGAGGTCCGTAACGAAGCCATCGCCATCATTGCCGCGCTATCGTGCCTTGTGGACGACCGCGCTGTTATTGATGAGCATTTGGAGGGCCTGAAACCCGCGCTGCTGGTCGCCATCGAGGTGTGTGACACTGCCTCAGCCCAGGTGGTGTGCGAGACTTGATACCCTACTGGCCTGTCATGCACGAATCTTCACCAATTTGAACGTGGTGGGTGGGCTGCCTGCACTCCGACGACTCCTGTTTGGGCGCAGGTCTCATTGTGCGCAGGAGCCTGGAGGTTGTTGGATGTTCAGGGGGATATGTGAGAGACATTGACGATTCGAAATGCATGCCCCCCTCCTATTTCTCCGCGCGTGCACACACACACGCACGTGCACACACATTGCAAAGGGATGTTCCGTCCAGCCCAGTGACACATAGTCATGTGTAGGTCACACAAGCAACAGTACAAGTGGAAATGCACGACACTGACCCTAAAGGGTAGATGGGCTATTGCGGCCTCTCCGCTAGGTCACCAATATGGCACCAGTCGTACAAACAAACTATCTGCCAGACCACCTGCTGGGCCACTTGCCGAAAACCTGCCGAGCAGGAAAATGGCCCCCAGGCCCCTTCAGAACCGAATGCGTCTAATGGACTTTGATCTGCAGCCCCAGTGACAATCTCCAGCACATCACACTGCGCGACACACGATAACAATAACCGCAATTGCAAGGCAATTTGCGTGCTTGTTGCAGTCGCCGGCAGAGCATCTTCCCGCATCTTGCAGACAAGGGTGGAGGCATAAGGGTACTGGAGCACAGGACCTCTTACACACCATGGCTGATCCTCTTGTTGCACCTGGCTGGGACCTGGCGGGTGTTCCGGTAGGCCGTGCGGCTTCTTTCCACACAGCAAGCCATCAGTTTGAAGGCTGGAGAAGAAGATAGTGAACCTGACAGCCTTCCTGACAGGCAAGCGGCCCCTGCGTCACGCAAGTCTCTCGTTCAGTCCCAGCCTCTCGGCCGTTCAGACAGTACTCGGGTGTGCAACATGTGTCCCGCTCGTGGTCTTTCCCACGTGCTCTCATCTGCGCGCCTTCAGCTTTTCCTTTCGATGCCTCAAGAAGGTTATCGGCAGCTGGTTCTTGGTGTTGCGCTGGATGGTGGTTTGAGGTGCAGGTATTGATATGGGACCCCAAGTTTGGCATCTTAGATGCGAGCTCCATGACCCTCCCGATGTCTACTGTCCACAGCCGCGTTGTTGCCCAACTGGCAGTGGCAAGTCATAAGGCATCAGCAAATGAAGGGGCATATAACAAGCAACCAGTTCAGGCGCGCGGGGGCAATGTGTACCCAGCATTCAGGAGCCACTGCCAGAGGCATTGAGTTGCTGAAGGAGTTCACACGAAGCATGTGGCGTTGGAGCCAAGAAGCTCCACGTGCCCTCACTCTGCAACTCCACCTATGTCAAGGGTCCGGTGTGCCCGTCACTTTGCACCCCTTCCACCCCACCGATGAATAGACATCTCTGCAGTCTCGCATCCGGGAAATGCCAGATTCGGTGCGGGCGATATCTCTTCCTTGAACGGTTTGCACCTCGATCCGGGTTCCCTGGGAAGTGCCGTCCAGTCTGAGATGTGGGAGGGCCCGCCAACGCCTGCACCCGGCTGCAGTCCAGCCCCTTGCAGCGTATCTAGTGCTGATGTTGCACAACATCATGCAGGGCATGCCCCTGTGGCTTGCAGGAGTCCGCGGCGTGGTACGTCTTGATCACCCCACCCCTGCTCCACCCAGACGGCACAGCCTTTTCGTTCTGGGACGAGCACACCCGCCCTTGTTTATTTGACTGACTCAGAACGCATCAATTCTCGCTGGCTTCTCAGGACAAAACTGCGGAAATTGACGCCCTTGCGGAGCAGATTGAGGAGCTGAACCGCAGGAAAGACCAAGCACCCCCTGGGTATGTCGACGGAGTTGGAAGGAGTACACAGGATGGAGTCATGAAACTGGGCTCACTACCCCCCCCCCCCCCCGGTCCCAAAGGAGACCGCAGCTGTTGGAGAAGTATATGGGATGCGCTTCAAGGAATGTGGGTCTGTGGTCTTGTTTGGTAGACGAAATTGTGGGCCCGCCCCCTGGCCTGCTCACCGCTGGATAGTGGATCTTCCAGGCTGGAGTTGGTACAAGGAATCTCTTGGGCGGCGAAGACATTCAGTTGTAGCCCAGGCAGGAGGATTTGGGGCGGTTGGAGAAGCAGCGCCGGTGTTTCTGTTTCCCGTATCTCACTTGTTTCAGTAGCAGCAGCACCTGAATTGTTTTTGTGGCAGCAGTACCTCACTTGTACCTCATCAATAGCATATAGTAGCACCAGTAGTTCAATTTTTTTTTGTACTATCAGTGCCCCAGTTGTTCAACAGCGCCTGTACCGTAGTTGCTTCCCTGGCTGCTTGTACCCCAAACCTTGCTACCTTCGCCCACTTTAAGCAATGTCCTGCCTGAATATGAGTTTCAATCAGGCCACTGGGCAGCAGAGAGTGCCCAGGCAGCCAAAATGCGACCACAATTCAAATGCTTGCAACACTTGTTTCCGGGCCCACCCCCGTCGTCACCCCCAAGCGCACGTTCTCACTAAATTCCTGATCCGGCTCTGACCCTGAACCTGGAATCCATTTCTCTTCAGGCCACAAGCCGCAGCAGCAGTCGAGGATGAAGATGATTTCACCACCTGCCAGTTCTGTGGCAAACAAGTGTGTGCCCCGCTTCTGAATGCTCGTACAGAGGCAGAACACCATGACAACAGCACCCGAGATGCTACATGGGTTTGCGGTCGTGTTCAGCAGAGGCTGTGCCTCTTTTCCATTGTTTACAGGGGGGGGGGGGATTTTGGGAGGGGAGATTTTCGCGGGGAAAATTTCGCCGTTAAGAAAAGTGGCGAAATTTTCCCCCTGGCGAAATTTTTGCAGCGTGTGACAGGTGAGTACTGTGAATTCAGATATGCGCAGTGGTGTACCAAGCAGAGAGAAGGGACCAGGGATGTTTTTGTTTGCAACATGCAGTGGTTGTGCCCAGAATGCATTGGAATGCCGTGTTGCCCCAGGTTTTGAAAAAAGGGACACTGATAGTGACATAGTGACAGTGACAGTGACAGTGACAGTGGTAGCAGCAGTGGTAGTGACAGTTACAACGACAGTGGCAGAGACGTGCAGACGCGCCGTGTTCATGTGCAAAGGAGTGAGCAGGACAAATCTTTGATTACTGCGTCTGCACTTGAAAAGTGTGGTGTTTTGGATGGTCATGCATTGAGAATCCTGGGTGCTTTAAAAAAGCGGAAGACTCGCCCTGCTGCGCCTGCAATTACCGGATCTGGGGCAGCAGATTTTGTGCGCCATCGCAAGAAGCGGCTGGTAAGGCACGTTCATAGTTGTACTGATGTCGGTGCTGCCTGTCCAGCGATATATCAATCTCCTGCCCGTGCAATAGCCACTGGGACATGCAATTTCCAGCTGTGTCTTTTGGTACAGTGCCTTAGCAACCCTGTGGTGTGACAGAAAAGTGTTTGTCATTGTTGTGCGATCTTCGTGCCGGTGATCCATCCAGAGCCCACCAGGAAATAGCAGGAACCATCCAGAGCCCACCAGGAAATACCAGGAACCATCCAGAGCCCACCAGGAAATAACAGGAACCATCCAGAGCCCACCAGGAAATACCAGGAACCATCGAGAGCCCACCAAGAAATAACAGGGATCATCCAGAGCCCACTAGTATATGACAACAAGCCTCAGGATTCCTGGAGGTGCCGAAATTTTCCCCTGTCGAAATTATCCCCGTCGAAATTGTCCCCTGGCAAACTCCCCCCCCCCCCCCTTACACTCCTTTTTTCCTTCCGTCTTGTGTTTGTGTATGGCACAGCCCTGTGCATGTAAAAGTTCAGTGTGCTGGTTTTCACGTGTCACAGCACCCCGGCCAAGTGTCACAGGATAGGGCCACGGGGCTTGTGTTTGGCACGTGAATGCTCAGTGGAGAGGACTGCGTATATGTCTGTTTTCGGGGGGGGGGGGCGGGGGGGGCAACTGGGGGTTTTTGAGGAACTAACAGGTTTTTTGCCGAAATCGGCTCAGTGCGCAAAAATATCGTTCCATAGGGGGGGGGGGGGTACGTGTATACTTTCCGAAAAGTGCTTGAAAAGGGCTTTCCAATGAACTAGGTCCCGGGCTCCAAGGTGCCAAGATCATGGAGATATCGTCCGTACACTTTTTTTCATTTTGGGTTCCACCTGCCGCCACATTTTTTGTGACACGTGTGTGGACACACAAATGCGAGAGAAAATGGACCGGTGCTTGAGTGGAGCACCTTGTTGGACCGATCTTCGTGCATTTTTGAACTCGGCACATCAAAATACACCATTATACCTTCTATGGTTTTTGGTTGTAGTGATGATATGTTGGAACTATGCGCGATTCTCTCCCAAACCCCAGTTGGTGACCTGTGTATTCTGCAAAGACAGCCCAAAATCCTGGAAGCATCCAACGTGCGCCCTGATTTCCGAAAAAATGTGGTCTCCTACCACCCCTCAACCCATACATATCCGAAAAGCCCTTTTCTTGGAGATTCCGAAAAGGTATAACATACCCCTACCTACGAAACAACATTGTTCCGCAATTCAGCCTTCACCGGAATGCATGTGCAATCTGTGCAACCTGCTCTGCAACGGAACAGACCCAGGTGTGTACGGTAACAGGCAATTTTCTCAAAAATATGGTCTCCTACCCCCGCCCAACCCATACATCTTCGAAAAGCCCTTTTCGAGGGCTTTCCGAAAAGGTACAACATACCCCCCCCCTTCGGGACACCATATTCCGAGAAATCAGCCGACACTGGCAAAACCTCCGTTAGTTCCCCAGTTGCCCCCCCCCCCCCCACGAAAACAGACATATACATGCGTCTTCGGATACGCGTGTATGCGCGTGTACACGGGTGTTGGACTTGCAACTGCGGGGAGGGTAGGGGTCACCAGAACCCCCCGGAAAGATGTGCCGGGGGGGGACTCCGGGCCCACTGTGGAGAGGGGGCGCTGAATTGTCCGGTTACCAACACTCCCCCAAAGCCTCGCTGCTCCTGCTTGGTGGGGGCATAAGGACACAGTGGCGGTCTTTTTTAATAGGCAGGAGGCTGACTTGATGGGGCACATTGCGCCACAAGCCACGCTGCTTATGGGTGTGGCCCCGATATGTGCATGTCCATCACGCGTTGCTGAGATGAGAGAATCTGTGGTGGCTTTCCCTTGAGTACGTGCATATGGGCCTGCCACCACTGCCTAACCCGAACTCAACCCAAACCCCAAGGCTGACCTTAACCGTAGGGATGGGGTTCGGGTTGCTCCTGGGGAAATCGTTTTGCCAAGTCCCTCCTTAGCCCCAAGCCCCTGCCGCCCTCCAATACCACCCCACCGAACCCCCCCAATACCCCGCTTCGGCGGGGGCCTTCGGCCAACACAAACTGGCGGTGAAGAAATGCTTCTTTGAACGTGTGTTTCAGCAGAAGTCGATGCCAGGGTGGTTTTTACTGATAGTTCGTCCAAAGTGGCCTATCAGCCACCGACAGGGGGGTACAGGGTCTGGTATGGAGTGATGACAAGCGCAATCAGTCATTTCTGCTGTCAGACATGGGGAACAGACTGGGGTAAGCCGCTGCGCATGGTGGTTGACTCGGAATGGTTGTTTAAGGGAATTGCAGGGTGGTGGGATGGCGTAGACATGGCTGGGAAAACTCTACGTGGGATATCGGGTACAAAGAGTTGCAGGACAAGATTAATCAGATGGGGGAGCTGTTCTCCATACGCTGGGTTCCATCGCACATGGAGACATTTGGTAATGAGCAGGCAGATGTCTGAGCAGAGGAATGCAGGTTTCAGCACCAGTGTGGGTGGATGAGGGAGGTGAGCAGCCAGGAAACTCGAGAGTGGGATGCAATGGGTTTGTGCGAGATGTTGTCGTTAGTGCCTCTTTAGAGCTGGAGTCGGCGGCGCATAGTGAATCAGTGGGGGGGGGGGGGAGTTTGGGCGGTTGGGCTGTGGGTGTAGCACCAGCTGCCCATGCACCTGATGGGCCCGCTCCTGGGATGATCCAGTGAGTGACGAACCAGGTTCCAAGTGAGATTCAGGGCGGTCGTTGGTGAGCAAATGGAGGGCAAAGGACCACACCATTGATGGATGCTGCCGAGGCATGGTGCATTGTGCACTGATTGTACCATAAGACATTTGGGATGGGTGGTCAGGCCGTTGAGAGCCTCCGAACATAGCCGTTGTCTGGATGACGACCATGAGCACAATGCCTTTTCAATGGTAAGGTATGGGATGCAAGAACGGTGGTGGAGTTTCAATGTGAGTTGCGGCCTTCTGCGCAAATTGGGACAAATTAGCCAACATGTTGTTGAGTTGAGGGGTGCCCTATTGTACATGGGTTCTAAACATCAAATGCAACCAATCCACCTGAATGACTTGATCTCCAACTGACAATATGTTGGAGGCATAGGGGCGGCAAGGTTGAGACCCACCCTATGCAGCCTGGCTAGCAGCGGGCCTAAATATTAAAGAGTTCAAAAAGTCGCCCCGCTACTGAAAAACATGGCTTTGTGACCCCCCATGACCATACCTCTTCGAATAGCCCTTCTCTTGGAGATTTCAAAAAGGTTACCATACGCCATGTGCACCAGGACCCCACTTGGGACGAAGAGGCCCTTGACAAGCACTATGAGGAGAGCTGCCCATGGCTGACGTGCTGCGAGAAATGTGAGCAGGTGTGTGTGTTGGGGAGGGGGGGGGTCGCTCTGCTTGGTGTGTTTGTGTGTGTGTGTGTGTGTATGTGTGTGTGTGTGTGTAGCACCTGACCTCCATGAATGTTTTTCAATGTCACACCATAAAACACTCCTCTTGTGTGTGTGTGTGTGTGTGTGTGTGTGTGTGTGTGTGTGTGTGTATGTGTGTGTGTGTGTGTAGCACCTGACCTCCATGAATGTTTTTCAATGTCACGCCATAAAACACTCCTCTTGTGTGTGTGTGTGTGTGTGTGTGTGTGTGTGTGTGTGTGTGTGTGTGTATGTGTGTGTGTGTGTGTGTGTAGCACCTGACCTCCATGAATGTTTTTCAATGTCACACCATAAAACACTCCTCTTGTGTGTGTGTGTGTGTGTGTGTGTGTGTGTGTGTGTGTGTGTGTGTGTGTGTGTGTGTGTGTGTGTGTGTGTGTGTCAGCAGGTGGTTACATTTTGCTCAACAAATTGCCCCTCCCTTGCAGTGACCAGACCCTTGGTGCAGTGGCTTACCCCTCGCTGATGTTGGCAATGTCAGTGAGACGTCACACCAAGTTGCTCGCCATCGGAGAGGGGTGAACCCAGGTAGAAGTAAGTCCTGAGCACCGTTCGCTTTTGGTTGTCTTTAGTGTTGTAGGTTATTCAGCCGCCGCTCTGTTCTGCCAACGTGCGTCACACTTGTGTGTGTGAGTGTTGATGCATATCACTGTCATTATCTACTTTCTAGAACACCAACATTGAGGGATACGTAGTGTACCCCTCGTACTCCTCTGATGAGGCATTTTGGAGTCCTGTGCCCACAGTGCCCATCTATACAACCCACTACCTCTTATGTCCACACTGGGTATCTGTTGGTTCTGGTTTCTTGCACTAAGTGTGTGTGCCCACGTGTGTGCAGGCGCAGGGGTGGGTGCATGTAGGTTTGGGTGTGGTCGTGGTTGCATGTGTCTTCGAGTGCAGGGCACAGCCTACGCCCCTTTCCAACTGAGTTGGGCGTCTACAAGGCACAAACGAATACACTGTCTGCAATGCAGTGCCCACGGTCTGTCGGGGTGCACAGAAACATCTCACTGTCCGCGTACTGCTCCTGTCCGTGTACCTACTGTACCCGCAGAAAGAGATCTTTGCGACCGCATGGCCACTGTTTCCGTTCGCGCTGCGGCAGCTCAGGCATCGTCACAGGGCAGAATTGGGATGTGCTGAGTTTGTACGCCAAGTTTTGTGTGACATGCGTTCTTACGGACATCAAACACCGCTACCCTGACGGCTCTTTTGCAGCTCTGAAGGCTGTCGCTTCGCGGCACACGTCCCAAGAAATATGTCGTCAAATTCGCTACGGCACAGAGGGCGACGCGGAAATTGCTGCGAGGGGGGGGGGGGGGGGGGGCATCCCGTCCAGGGGGAACGGGGGCATCCGGGCCTCCGCTCTAGCCCGTTTGAGGACCAGCAGTGGCTCCAAATTAGGCCACAAAGCAGTCCGGACAGAAATCCCCGCTGAGATACACACCCCAAAATGATCAGCAGGTCATGGGGATCGTTTGACTCATATGTGTTGAGGGTATACCCCATCACACACACCCTTCGAACATCCCTGCGGCCCTGGTCATCTGCACAAAATGCGTTTTTTGTCCCCCAAGTGGGTATTTCTCTACAGTCATCTCCATAAGGTCAGTGGCATGGAGGACAACACGGGGTTGGAACGCCGCTGCTTTGATCCCATGCAACCGCAGGAGCAGCACGAGACAGGGACGTGCCATCTGGTGGGGTGCAGTGAGGGTACTGCTCACAATGAGAAGTTCAAAAGCTAAAGACCTGAGTGAGCAGAACGACGTTGCCTACCCCTTCCCAGGAAGCTGTGTGCCGCTGGCCACGGCAGAGACTGTGTTTCAGGATGTGTGGGGGTTGTTGGTGTGGATTGGGCGATGGAGTCCACCAAGTGCTCGCACTCTCAGACGCTCCTGCGCCCATTTTTCAGGTTGTAGAGATTCCATTCCTGAGGGAGCATGCGGTGACCGACTGCGAGGCACGGGATCCCTCCGATGGAGCTGTCGTTGGTTCCAATGCAAGTTGCCCCCTCTGTGGCGAAGCAATCGACCCCACCGAAGGGGGCTGGACAGCCCATCTCTTGGTCGCCCCTGGATGCCCCAACAACACCAGGCCCTTGGACGCTGCTGCCCCGAGTTGATGGCACGCTGCCATACCTCAAATAATATTTTTCATGAGACTTTACGCTCAGGGAGGTCACACTCATGAGGGGCGTGTCAGTGGGACCCGGATCCCCCCCGCCTCCAGACCCCTCAACCAACGCCCATTTGTCCCCCTAATTGTTTTTTAAGAGGTTCATTTATGGGTCTGCCAGGATTTGTGTTCTCAGTTTTGGTTGGTGGTCGACGGTTCTTTACCCCTGTGTGTCATAATACTCGGAATTCAATGGGGAAATGAAATGGGTTCAAAAGAACCGAGCCCCCTCCCCCCTCCCCCACCCTTCTGACCGCCCCCCTCCCCCCTTCCCCCTCCCAGTCAGATAGGTCTGGACAGGGGACCTCTACCACCAGGGACTGGCACCCCCTGAGGAAGGTGCTATCTGGATGGGGCAGCCCCATGACTGCTAGACCAAGTGGAAGAAATCAGGGTTGCCAGCCACGGTCTCCAGGAGAGCCTGACTTCCGCACAGCGGGGTGGAGGTCTCATGCACGCTCAGTTTGGTGTCCCCTGGGTACAAGTGGCCAGGAGCCCGGTGTCATCTCGCTGAACTATGGCCATGTGTGAGTGGGACAGCCCAATGGGATTGTCCAAGGTCTTCACTGTCACAAGAGGTGTTGTGGACCAACAGGGTTTAATCCTCGGAGTAGGTTGGAGCCCGTGGATGCTCAAGAGGGGTATGTGGCCGGTGGCTCGCCCTGACTGGTCAGTCCTCCAAGAGGGTAGCAAGGGACCCTTACCAGAGGGGGCTTGTGACTTTCAGCCATAGGCTCAGGGGAGCATGGACCAGGCAGTGCCCATGCCTCACCATGTGAGGATCATATAGGATGCCTAGCCCCATACACAAGCCACCCTGTCAACACCCTCTGTACAAAGCATCCACCCCGGCGGTTAGCAGTGGAGCCCTCCCCCTAGTAACAGCCGCTGTAAGAGTACACAGAACACTGCACCGCACAACCGTTTCACCCGTGCTGCGGCGACAGCAGTGGCGGTCCCCGGATGCCTCACGAGTCTGAAGAGGCAACCGCAGTACAGTGAGACACGTGGTGGTCCTCGGTACAAGGACTCCATGCCAACCAACCAACCAACCAACCCCCCTTCCCCCTCCTGTCGCAGGTATTGGGTCCAGAACTAAAGTGAAACACCGCCGCTGGCCAGACCCCTGCCTTGTTGCATGTAAATTACCATCAACCCTGTATTCGTCCAAGCACCGCAATATGCCATCCCTGCCATGAGATGGGTGGGTCGCGTGCTATGTACAAGCAAAACAAACAACGGACAATGTCAGGCTTACCTCAGAATATCTGGCCCACATATGCTCTCGCATTGTTCCTCAGAGCTGGACAAGGCTTCGGAGGCACTCTGGCCCCGCTAAGAACATGCATTCGCCCACCCCCATTGGGGTTCCTTACTAAGTTTACCCTCTTCCGTCACCCGCCACTCCTCTCATTGGCACATTTTTGCCGTCCTGTCTCATGTGCCCACTGCTTTGATGGTGGGCTCGGTACTCACACACTGTCAGTCCCTCTTAGAAGTGTCCACAAACACGAGGGAAAGACAATCAGGACGAACATGCATTCGCAACGCCATCCTGGACTCCTAAGTACTACACCAGTGATGATTTTCCAGAACTCCCTTCCCAAACATCATCTTGTGAATTTTGGCGTCTGAGTCACATGTGGAGCAGTTGTATTTTGAGGTCCTTGTCCATTTGAGCTCCTCTCAGGGGAGGATATGGAGAAACGTTCCATTGAACCCCCAAAAGTTGAGGAGGCACAGGCACAGGCACGGGCACATGTGCCAGACACACGTGCCAGACACGCACAGGCACTAATGCGACGGATAAGTAGGAAGAACGCGGACAATCGTCCAAGCCCCATCCCCCAGCCCACATTTGGTGATCTTTTCGAAGAAGGCTTGCCTTCGAACCCCTCGCTCTGAAACCTTCCCGAGGCCTCTACAGGACGGTCGACAAGGTGTGTGCGGGCGGGGGAAGGAAACCTCTTCCGCTGCACCCTTGAGCGACCGGCGCAAAAGGAGAGACCATTGCGTCTTCGGGGACTCCATCACATGCTCCGATCGCAGTACTCATTTACTGCGGTGCAGAGTTTCAGTCACTTTCAACATGCTGAGAACCAAACGTCCGTGGTCTCCGGCATTTGACAACGTTCCACTGCACACGTACACTGCATGACAACGATGGACGGCCTGGGGGCCCACACCATGGTTTTGTTTTGCATGGGATATGTTTGTGAGTTGGTCGGACGTGGCCTGTGTGCAGCAAACCTTTGGCTGATCCCAGTACTTGTGTGTGGGCATTTGCGCAGATGACATTGCCTTGCAGATTTTGTGCTTGGAGCCGCTTGCGGATGATTGTTCAACTGTTTGTTGTTGTATTTGGGGGGGTGGGCATCACAGCTTTCCATTCTGGTGGTAGGGAAGGAGGGGGTAATCGAGCCCTGACGAAAGTGAGGGAGGGGGTCCAGAACACGGTTCCATTGAAAGTGGGCTATACAAGGTTATTAAAGGCGCCCGATGCTGTATGTTCGGAGTCAATGCCAGGAGGTCTGGGCTGGCGGGCACAGAAGAAGGCACCAGAGACCTCTCAATTGCCTAACATGAACTGTTTGCTCCGGGCCTGGGTGTGCCGAACAAACGGACGTACTGAACACGACTGTCCATTGAACACTGTCTCTTCGAACCATATTAATTCGTCGCTCTGGTGTTGGTGTTGAGTCCCGGGGGGGGGGGGGGTGATGATGATTTTCTATGGTGTGGTTCTCTGTGCTGGCCTGACGACGTGCTGGACATGTTTCAATTTCTGGAGAAGGCGGTTTAATGGAGCGCTTTCCCGCGACCCCCGGAAAGGGGCTCGGCACAAGGGCTCCAAAACCCAACCGGGACTAAGCCTGCAGTTCCAGAAATGACCCAGCCCCCAACAATCAGATGATTTTTCGACCGCATGGAAGTGGAGGATCACCACAGAAAGACAACACAAATGGGCCCATCCGAATGGTCCATTGCCTTTTTGCAACGTACCCCCGTGTGCTGCAGTTCCTGCATGTTCACTTCACAGCCGAAGGTTTGTCATGCACCAGCTTGGGGTGCACTGTGCACATGTGTAGAGCCATAAACGTGGGGCGCGTTGGGGCGAAAAGGGCCGGAAACACCACGGAGATTTCCATTAAGTGTAGGAAATGCAAAAAGGGGGCTGGTAGGCGGATTGGCACACTTGTAATGTAAACGTTTATGGCGCCACCGCCGTAAATTGGAAGGGGTGTGGGAGATAAACCCCCCAGCAGGAACAGTGGCTACACCTCCTTTCGTGTGCATATCTTTCTTCACGGGCACAAACCATACTACAAAATAGTCACAATATAATTTGGACTGTAACAGCCTGCCTCAGGCACGCGAGGTGTTTTGCATGCAGGGTCAGGTGCAGGGCAGAGATGGACTCGTGGGATGGGGAGGGGGAATCTGCATAGTCTGCAGGGGGCTTTTTAGAGGGGCCAATGCAAAGGGTTACAGTTTGGGTAAGGGCTAGCAGGATAGGAGTGTGCAAGGTGAGCACTGGGGGTGGGCCAGTGTGTCAGTGTCCATACTGAAACTGACTGCTGCCTAGGAGGTAAGGTATGTGCATAGCTTTACTCTTAGCGGTGCCAAAGCCGTAAACCTTTGTATACGCAGTAAACCATAGTTTAAAACATGTGTGTGACTCTTGTCGTCTTCAGAACTCACTGAGTTTTTGTTTTTAGCCCGGGTGCGCAATGCCTGAAATGGATGTAGACCACGTCCCAGAAGGACATGAGGACAATGGAGCGGAAGGGGGGCGGGGGGGCGAACTCAAGCGGAAATCCGATGGGAAGGAAGGCCGCGAAGGAGAGGCTACACTGGCGGCATGGAAGCGGTGCACACAGGGGCCTTTGGCGCTACTCATGAGAAGTGAAAAGAATCGGGGACAAGCCGAGGAGTGGGCAATCCAACTCATGGAGGAGATGGCGGAAGAGGGAGTGCCGGATGGAGCAGTGCCAGCGCTAGTAAAACGGGCAGCAATGGACTTGGAGATGGAGCAGGCCATCGAGGCACCGGCGGTGTACCGCGAACGACGACAACTACGCCCAGACTTCGTACAAGGTGTGTCGTACCACATGTGACACACGGGAGAGGACAAGGGGGAGAACAACAGGCAGAAGCCATGGCACCAGCAGTGCCGGAGCAGAACCACGCGTTCACCGAAGTGGTAGCGAGACTAGTGGCGGCAAAGTTGGAGAACGAATTCCTGCGACAAAGCCTCATCCCACCACTCACGCCAGAATACCTGGGACGCATCATGACGGAGCAGATACCGTACGTGTGGATGACCGCTTGTTTGGCAACGCTCAAGGGGTTCAATGACACGAGCCCAGACTGGGCATCACACCCGCTGCCCACCCTAATGTGGCAGGTGGTGAACGAAGAACTGCGGGCACGGCGGCAGGGACGACAATTGGCACCACCGCCATACGGCCCAGGAGTTCAAGGCGTAGGACAAATGACCCCGAATGGGGGAGGGGGCATGGCAGGACACGCGCACCACCCGCCGGGGAACTGCTTCAAATGCGGATAGACGGGACATTGGGCCTCGTCTTGCCCAGCGAAAGGGCCCAAGGGGCGAATGCAAATGGTGGGCCATACTCTAGTGTATAAAATACAAGACCAATGGCTAATAAGAGAGCGGGGTGGATTTTGGAGGCCTTGCACGAAGCTAGAATAGAGCAACATGAATCCGGGAGGAAGGGGTGGCAACTCCGGGAAGGGTGCAAAGTGGTGATTGATAGGGGCTTGGGCTTGCCTCTACCAGGTTAAGGACTTGGCTTTGGCTTTGGCTTTGGCTTTGGCTTTGGGGCCACATTGGCGGCGGGTTTGGCGGCAAGGTCACTTGAGCTTAAAGAAGCAACATCTTGTGATGCCTGCGCATTCAGTAGAATGGATGCTTCCTCCTTAGCACACTCATACTTTATGAGCTTGGCGTAGCCATTGCGCAACACTTGCTCCAACTTGTGAGCACATCCAACCATATATTAAGGCAATTTATGCCTTGTTTGGATTGCAAAGCGAGACAACTCATTGCACAATTCCAATGCCTCAAAGGCATCAACCCTTTTGAATGAAAGTGTTTTTTCATTTCAATTTTCGTTGCAATGCAGTGGCATTTGATCCGAACCAAGGATCATGGGCTCCATGTCAAACTTTTTGTTTTTGATAATTCGAGAAAAGAACAAAGATTTTCTTTTAACAAAGGTGTTTCGCAACGCAAAGCGCAGCGCAAATCACCTGCAGCGCAGCATTTGGCAGCAGATCGATCTAGCGATCGCAGCGCCGGCCGCATCTGGCGATTCGCCTGCGATCGCCAGATCCATCTAGCGATCAGCGCAGCACGTCCAAGTTTGGGGCTGGCGGGAAATTGAACGGACCGGGCCTCGGATCGGCGACCAGGTTCCCAATAAGAGACCAGGGCCGGCTCAAAACTCCAAAAATAAATAAGACACCAAGGACTTGTATTTTGTACACTAGAGTAGCCAGTTGTGGGTATCACAAAAAGGTGTGGCCTTTGACATGCACGGCCCACCGCCCTCCACGTGCCGGTATTGTGGAGGACAACACTGGGAGCAGTTTTGCTCAATCGCCCAGCAGCAGCAGATGAATGCAGCAAGGACTTGGACAAATGGGGATACCCCAGGCAATAGGATTGGGGATGCCAAATCCGCAATGGGGACCACAAATGCAAGGACGTGGGCAGCAATAGGCACCGGGACCAATGCAGACGCCAACAGCCCAAGGAACGCCAAGAGGAGTCAGGGGCAACCAAATCGCCCAACAGTGCTTGCAACCAGTATACCAGGAGATGGGTATCCGACAAGCAGCAACGGGTCCCTAGGGGCATGACCGAGTCTCCAAGCCCATAGGAGCCGGAATCATCACAACCAAAGAGGCCCGCATCGCCACCATAGTCTTCATCAAAGCGTCATCAGACGAATGGCAAGACGGAGCGACCTAGCTCGCAGTGCGACACATCAAAATGGGATCACGCACTACCTACAGATGGGCGCTTAGAAGATTCCTCGAAGGATGCTGGCGAAAGCCCTCGATGACAGGCTGCAACAGATGCTCGCGGGCCGAGGGGGGACTCGGCAGCAAGGGGACTATTGTCAGCAGTCCGTATGTTGGAGAAACTCCAACTCGTACCCCCCACGGACCTCACCAGACACTAGATGCACGTGGAAGGAATCAAACACATCACGGCCCCAAACATTAGGGTCCGAGTCTTCGCAAAGACCAATGACTTGGAGTTCCTCGGGAAGCATAGGGAACACTGGGGCTGGGTCCATTTGTTCTTTTTGTCTGTCTGTGTGGGTGTGTATAGGATGGGTTCCGGGGATTGTGAAAGTTTCACGTGGTGCTGTGTCCGAGAAGGGGGTTGGCTGGAGTTTTTTGACGAAAAGATTAACAAGGAGTGGGTTGCCTACCCCCTCTCCCCCTTCCCGGAGGTATGAAGACAGTACGTGTACACCCAAAGACACACAGGCACCCCAAACGATAGCCCCTTTATGCTAGGGGGGGGAAACGCCCTGAGGGAGGCCCTTACGACCTGTTTTCAAAGGCACATCAAACCTCCCCTCACGTGTCACCCGTGGGGAAGACTGGGAGCCGCGGCATATGTGTGTCTGGGTGTGTCCGTCGCAAACCTCATGGCATGGGCGAGGTGGAGGATCCAACATCAGGCAAGACGTTACACAAAGCACGCGCCAAAGTGGACATTCACTGACACAGTATTTCTGCCCATCCCAAGACAATGGACACGCTCCCGCGCAAACGACCTCGAGTATGTGCAAGTCAAGGTCAAAGAGTTCTGGCCAACAGATGCCTGGAAACGGCAAGCTGGCCCATACAAACCTAAATAGCGGAACGACGGAGACCAGGGCGGACAGGCAAACCCCCCCCCCCCCTTTGAGCAGGGACGTGTCTCATCAGAGCCCACCTCTGACTTGTCATCACAGTCTTCGGAGCCTGTGTCGGAAGATGACACAGTTGTGGAGCCTCAGGGAACAGACGCGGGGGGGGGGTGGGGCAAAGGGGACATACCACCACAGGGCGGAGCAACAGAGCCGGGCGGGGGTGGCACCGAGGAGAAAATTTGGAGTTCACGAGAGCAAGATGGCTGCGCCCCAGCACAATCGCCCACGGACCCCCTATGCCCCCACAGGGACCAAGGACGACAAGCACTGCTCCCCTCATCCAAATCAGGCGACTCAAGGGCGTCAGAACGAGGGCCCAGAAGCCCCCCACACCCTGCAGTTGTGGAGACCCTTCCCCCCGGATATCGGACAAGCCGAGAAGACATGAACAAGAGACAGAATGCCGAGCCTACAAATGGATACTGACGCCCTTGTCACAGAAACAGAAAAAAGAGGGGCCAACAAGAAGCTTCTTGGCGCGGCAAAAGAGGGCACCAGCCATCTAGAGACAACCCCTACCCCATGCACAAAATTCGGCTGGTACCGGCTTAGATGCCCCACGCCCTAGGGGCCAACCACAACGCACCACACTCAAGTTATGACCTCTGCGCGCCTCTGCACAGAGGTAGATTTGCACATTGAAAACCCGCACAGGTGTCACTATCACAAGATGTGGACACACTATAGGGCCTAATTGGAGAGGGTGCACAGGGCTATGAGGAAGGTGGTCCGCAATCCTGGGTTCCGGTCAGTGGGACCGCAGACGACTGCTTGGTTGTGGCGGGATTGGGTCCCCATAACGCTCAACAGAGCGCGGGAGGGGGGGGGGGGCTACCGGAGAGTCACGGAAACCCTGCTTGCGATCGTGCTCACACTCACCCCTAAAGATCTTGAGGAGGAGGAATATGACCCCTACAACGGGGAGGAAACACCCTGTGGGCCTGTGGGGCCTGAAACGGGCGGAAAGGGCCTTGGGAGGGCAGGGTGTGTCCCTATTCCAGAGTACATGTGGAGTAAACACGCCCCGCTATCCTTGGAGGGGGCACTAAACAATCTACCGGACTAGGGGCAATCTAAGGACCTGGGCCTAATGGCGATGGCGACACGCATGGTGCACAATGGGCTACTGGATCTAGGCAACGCACCTGGCAAGTCGCATTTCAAGGCCTTCGCGAAAAGAAAATTTGCGTGGAAGGGGGCTCTGATTGCCGACTTGCGCGCACTAAATTCAATGCTACCTAAACCAATCCCTTTTAGACTGCCCTCTTTTGGGTAGCTTGGTTCCCTGCTCTCCATTTGTAAACATTTGAAACTCAACCTGTTTTCATAAAACTGGACATCTTCAATATGTACTGGGCTTGCAAGCTCCCCCTTGAATGGTCAAAAAAATATGTTTCAAGGTGAACGGGGTCTTCTTTTCTGTCCCATCACTGCCATTCGCGTGGTCTTACGGCCCTGTGATTGCTCTCGAAAATCTAGCGAGATTGTTGGCCGTGGCCCACCAAGGCCAGGTAATTTTGCTCCAATACTTGGACGACATTCTCTTGCTCTCCACGGACAGGCATACGTTGGAATGGGACACAGGTAAGTTGGTCAGTGACCTTGTCAGCGCAGGGTGGGTGGTCAGTCCAAAATCCGTGACAGTACCCACGACGTCTCTAACCTGGCTGGGGAAGGAGCTGAATGGTGTCGACCTCAGCATCCAACAGTCCCCTGTCTATCTTGCGCAGATGGTGGTAATGTGGCTGCGGTTGGCGAGCACAGGCTATTATGTGAAAAGGGCAAGAAGGTCGGTGGGAAAAGTCCTCTGGGCCTCAAGCCCAAGAACATTGGTTGTGCCTTTCATGCAGTGGCCTGTAGCATGGACCGTCTAGGGACTCCCTTGCGCACCGTACACCCCCCAAAGAGTTTTGCGTTCATTCGGAGAAGCCATGGCACAATGTGTGCTGCTATGGGATGCAACAGGCCCTAACGAGCCCAAATGGCGGTGGTATGTTGATGCAGCACGGTCCCCGGTTGGACATATGAGTGCAGTCTTGGGTACGGCCCTGGGATGCCGTGTTGAAGTCGAGGTGGGTCCAAACCCAGCAATCTGCAGAGATGTGGGCCATCTTGCAAGGGGATGAACTGGCGTCGCACATGGGGATAAGGGCGATCCACATAGCGCCGGATAACCTGTCTGCCATATGGTCCGCCATCAGGCTAACGGGGGCTATCGATATCCCATGTTGTGGCAAGCTCCCGCGGAGGCTAGCACACCAAGTGCGAAGAACTAAGATCCAAGTTTACTTAAACTCGGTGCCGTCAAAAAGTAACCTTGCGGACGCTCCCTCCAGATTGTATGAGTACCCCGACCTTGTAACAACGCCAGCAGGCGCTTGTACCACCCACTTGGTGGCGAGCAGCAAGCCAAATAATGATCCAATGGCCATGGGGTGGCTAGGATCATCGGGATCAAGTGGAGGCGGGGCCATTGCAGGGAAGGGGCCAGGACCCTCGCCAACCCCAAATGCCATTGCCTGCAGACTTTGAAGATTGCATGCCTAAAGTGAGGGACAACAGCCTACAACGAGAAATTTTTGTTTACACGGCAAACAATATTTTGATACATGTGCGTGCATCCTTCCGTCTTCAAAACTCACTGAGTTTTTGACCCACCCACCCGCCCAAACCACTTCTCCCTCCTCCCCTTTGCACTCCCTTAACCCCACCCACCCGCCCCCAACCCGAGAAAGTATTGTCCTATCTACAACCGACTTTTACGGGCATCAAGTCCCGGGCTGGGACCCTCGCCGACCCCGAATGCCATTGCTTGCAGACTTGGGTGCCTTGCATGCCTAAGGTTAGGGGCAAGAGCCTACAACATGAAACTTTTGTGTTACCAGTGCCATAAAATATTACGGTGCTAGCGCGTTAAACAAACAAGAACCAACCCCAAAGCAGAGGAATAATTTGCCCCCTTAGGGATAGTTTGCCCCCACCCCTGACTTCTTGTTGCCTAGTATTTTCCCCTACCTGTGGTCAATTGCATTGAACTCTCGGGGGCTGCGGCTCTTGGGGTCCAAGGATGGCAACAACCCCCCCCCTCCCCGCCCCCAAGGGGCGTCCGACCAACAATTAGTTGCCAAAGGCGGCGCCCTTAGGAGTCAATGGGCACCAAAGGCGCCCAACGGTCCATGGTCACCTAAGGCACCGGAAGGAAATTTTGTCCATTTTCGACATTATCCTTAAACTCTACCCCGGCCCTAACGCCCACCCCAACCCTCAGCCTAGTCCTACACCTACCCCTACCAATAGCCCTAACCCTAACCCTAACCCTAACCAGAGCCCTAACCCTAACCCTGACCCTAGCACTCACCCTCACCCTAATCAAGACTGAATATTGGGACCGAGCTGGTGGCGGAGGGAACATCAGCTATAACTGGTGAGGGACATCAAGAATGATTCACACATTGATGGCTCTTGACAAAGTGAAATCAGCTTGCAAGTGAACCCCATCACCACGAGGTGGACTTCTCAGGGGCCAAAATGCCCGAAAATGGGCTCAAAATGGGCTCATTTCACCCGTTTGTGCACCCCAAATGGTCTAGGATGAGGTTTGGAAAAATGCGTTTTTGACCCATGTTTGACCGATTTTTGGTCCCAAAACAGCCCATTTTCAAGGCATTTTGGGATTTTTGGAGGACCAAAATGGGCCACCACAAGCTCAAAACGGTCCAAAAACACTTGCTTTAGCGTCGCACATGGTCTAGGATCATTTTTGAGAAAAGTCATCTTTTTGCCCCTATTGGACCCTGTTGACCCATTTGGGCACCCACCTATTGGGGCTTGAGCTTGCAGCTTGCCGCAGCCTAGTGGGCCTAGGTATTGGGGTCTAGGCGTCCGTTTGGGCAATTTTGAGGGGTGGAAACCACAAAAAGTGGGGGGTTGCGGGTAGACTAGCTGCCCTCGGAATCGCATTTTCAGCCATGTTGCCAAAGATATGGCCTATTTGTGGCTGTCGGCATTTGGAGCTTCTGGGGGCCTTTTTGGGCCGTTTCCGGGACATATCATGGAGTTAGAGGGCCGCAAAGAGCTCGTTGACACGGGGAAGTCAAGCCGCACGTGGAGTGTTTCCCCTTTGTTTGGCTGTTTTGAATGTGTTCCAGGGCTTTTTTGGCCTTAAAATGGCAGTTTTTGGCCCTAAACTGCAGGTTTTGAAACTGAGGTCCGCCACTTGCGAAGCCCGTTGCCGGTCGCCACTGTCGAGTTTCTCGCTCAAACTTTGTGTGATTGTACTTCACACCCATAGGTATCTTGCACCAAAATTTCAACCAAATCCAAAGCACCACAACGGAATTCTGATTTTTGCCCATTTCGCGCGTGCTGCTTGCTTGCTTGCTGGCTGCTTGCTTGGTTGCTCGCTGCTGCTAAACCTGGTAGGTCCCCCCTACACACTACAAAGGGTTATAACACCAAGACTGGTTCCACCAGCTCGGTGACCCTAACCCTAGCCCTAACCCTAGCCCTAGCTTGAACGTTAGGCTAGGGTCAGAGTTATTGTTTGGGTCCAAAATGGAGAGAAATGATGTGACAAAAGCAGCCATGTACGAAAATTGGGGGATTTTGTTCAGCCTAATCAACATGGTAGTATGGTTAGAGGGAGGGCAAGGGGCGGTAAAGGGAGCTTGTGATGGACCAACGCTTGACCTTGGGGGCATGTGCCCCCCAAATCTCCCCATTTGCCCCCCCTTCGCAGGCAAAAGCGCACGCCCGACCCCCGCCTCGCCCCTCTCATAACTCCCCTTTCCCAACCCTCCCCCCCCAAGGGGGCCTCCGGCCAACGGTTAGTTTTTTTTGGGGGGGGGGGGGTAGTTCGCTTCCAGATGCGAGGAGTCGCGTCCCCCATGATTGATTTGCAGTGCAAGCACCATGACTATTTGCGTCACTTGCGCAGTAAAGAACAATTATAAGGGCTGCACGGATAACAACCAGGGAACACTTAGTTGATTGCCATTGGTGTTTCATAAGTGTTCAATCTCAATCCACATTCTTGTCACCCGAAGAATTGGATGTTGAGGGAAAGTGTTTTCATAGACCAAGAACAAGGACCGCCCAAGAAGGACACAGGCTGGGGGCCTTACCTGGTCTCTTTCTACACAAGATATAAAGTCCAGATGATTTTTCAAAGGGGCTTACAAAAAAAAACGAGCAAGCAAGGGTGTGTGTGTGTGTGTGTGTGTGTGTGTGGGAACTCCCTTTGGGCGTAAAAAAGAAATCGTCTGCCTGGTAATTGGAAACCAATACTATGACCCAAAAATATTTTCTCTGTCTGAAGGAGAAGGGCAGAGATGGACAAAGGGGGGGATATACATAGTTCATTGTTGCTTCCCATATGTGCTAAGTGTGATCCCCCTCATCACCTATGGCACCTGGACATACTAGTGAAGACCCCCAATGGGTCAAGGGTCAATGAGGTGCGCATTCGACAGTGACGGAAAGGTGTTCGTAGATGCAACCGGTGTAAAGATGTGAGCTCTGGGGGTGCATGGAGGACTCGAGCATTTGATGTGGATGGAGCCCAATATCACCCCACGGCAGATGAAGCATTGGTCCGCAAGATTCAAGCCGGCCCGATGAAGGTGATGTTAGAGTCCAAGGATGATCCAACGGAGGAGATGGACGTGTTAACTCCGATGGAGATCGACCAAGTCGTGGAGTACATGCGGCATAGCTTGCATGACCCGGCCGCGATCAAACGAGCTAGAGCTCAAGTTAAGCCGCCGCATTGGTGGGACAACGAGGGGTTGATTACCGGCAAGTTTGAGAAGAAAGAATTTGTGGAGGGTCATGGACCAGTGGCGGACTGGAACGATGGGCCGATGGGAGCCGATCCACCCACATGGGATTTCCCGCACCCCGGCGCCAATAATCACACAAGACTACTGACAAAAGGCCGCAATTTTTAAGAATTTCGAAGGGAGAGCACGCCTTTGACGATGAAGAGGGCATATTGGAGAAGGAAATGTCGGAGGTGGATTCTGATGAGGTGCACACGGCAGTCTGGTCGCCGGTTGTTGTACCGTTGGAAGCCGCCGAAGAGGCGAAGGAGAACCCCAGAGTGATTGCCCTAGAGGACGGACTTGTGGAGCAATACCCTCGACACTTCAATGGGTTGGCTCACGGGAGCCCACCGGATCCGGAAGATTTTGGACAGCAACGATCAAGCTAAAACTCGACCCCAAAATATACCGGCACAGGGAGTATCAACTCCAAGGCACAAGGGCGGAAGCAATGAAGGAACTGTTGATGGCCTTCGTTCAATGCAGATGGATTGAGCCATCGGACAGCAAGTGGGCCAATGCGGCGTTCATAGTGCCGAAGAAGGAGAAGGGCAAATGGAGGCTTGTGGTCGGCTGCAGGGGTTTGAACGAGCAAACGGAGCACAATTCCTACCCGCTCCCCTGATTGACACATTCCCAAAAAAAAAAAAAGAACAACACAAGAAGCGCATCTTAATGGTGTTGGACCTGCCAGGTAAGCTGGCGGCCCTTAACCAATGGGGGGAAATCCGGACCATCATTGAGCTAAGATCATTCATGGGGTTCTGCATATATTACTCTGGATATGTTCGGATGTATGCAGATCTCTCAAGGCCACTGCACAAGATGCTGCAAGTTGGAAAGTTTGATGGACGGAAAGGCAGCAAGAAGAAAATATCGTTTTTGATGGAGGCGGGCATAGCATATGGGGGTTTCAAGCGAACATTGTTGGGAGATGTGGGGCTTCTCTTGATAGATCCCAACAAGGGGTTTGTTTTGCGCACGGACACCTCAGAAAATGCAGTCGGGGCGGTCCAAGAACAGGTCCGATGCGATGGAACACACATGTAGCTGGCCTTTTGGAGCCGTGTGTTGGCCGAAGGTCAACGCCGCAAATGGACAGCGAGGGGGAAGAAGACCTATGCGATCATGTGCACATTGCGAAAGTGGTCGGCACACATCGGCTTGCAGGTAGTGGTCATGTGCATGGACCATCAAAGTGTACAGAGCTGGCACCGAGAGAATGTGGACACTCTCTCCAAGCCGGCGGCAAGACTAGCGTTCGCCAAGTTCAACTTGAGCGTGGTTTATGTGCCGGGGAAGGACAACACGGTGGCGTATTGCCTAAGCTGTTGGGCTCACCCCGCTAGTAAGGCGTGGATGGATATATCAAGCAACGGTGATGCGGAAGAGACAACGGAGGCAAAATGAATTATCAAGGCCGAAAGCATTCTAGACCAAACATTTGGTGTTAATGAGTTCCCAAGCACCCCTTGCCTACATCCGAGACGCCAAAATACAAGCCATCGAGATGGAGGCAACGCATGAATATGCTATCTCACCTATTGCAAATGTGGATTCGGTGATGTTTGAGGATTGGTCGGAGGATTATGTGGCGTCCAAGCATTAGGTCAAGTATTGGAATGCCGTAAGTGCTCCATCCGACGACAAGTGGCCGGGGGGCTTAACGGAGGACGTGGACAAGCTGCTCGGGAACTACAAGTTCATTGTCCCGGAGACATGTATCGAGGCCGTGATCGACCAGTGGCACGATAGCCTACTCATGCATCAAGGAGAGGATAGATTAGAGGATGACTTGGCGTGGAGATTCAGATTTCCGCCGGGTTATTCTAAGGTCCTAAATTGCTATTGCAATGATTGTGTTTCGTGCCACCAAGAACCCAAACCGGTCGATGGCAAGGAACCCGGTGTACACCGCCATACCGGAGGCACCCATACAGTTGAGTCCCATGGATGTCTTTCTCATGCCGGATGTGAACGTGGACGGCGAAACATATGATTGCATCATTTTGGCCGTGGACCATCACAGCTGCTACATCGTGGTTGTGCCGGGCAAGAAGTCAAAGATGAAGAAGAAGAAGGACAAATATGGAGTGGGCTTGCAAGCCAAGGCGGTCGCGCAAGCCATGATCTAGCATTGGTTGACAATTTAGGACGTCTCAACCGTCATATGCAGCGACCGGGGTTCCCTGTTTGTAGGCGCGTGGTTCACACGATGTGTAAGTATGTAGTAAGGGGACTTTTGCGCGCCCTGTGTGAGCTTAGGGGCAATATGTGGTTAGGTGCCTAGTTTAAGCAGCTCTGACCTACTGCTACCTCCTTGCTCGATTTGGTTCAACACTTGTGCGGCACTCTGTGGTTAGGTGCCTGCTTTAACCAGCTCTGGCGACCGTCTCCTTTGTGTACATCGTTGATTCAGCCCCTTCAATTGTTCACCTGATTCGTGGAATCCTTTTTAGGGTGAAAGCGGCCACTGCGAAAAACTAATGACAAAGCAAATACCCCAAAGGTGGCAAATAAAGCACTGCAAGCAAGCCCCGCCTTCACCGGCTCCATTTGATTGGAACGGGATCCATTTGCCACACTGCATGTGTGCAGCATCACAGCCCTTGTGGTGCGCGGCCTGCTCGAGAGAGCATGTTTCTTTGGGGTAAGACTAGAGTCATTAGTGCGACACACAAAGCAATAAAATTTTTCTTCAGAGTCGGGATGTTAAGAGCCGGCAGCGGCGGGGAGGGGGACTGGGATGGATCTAATTTGCACGCGCTTGAGGGGGTGGGGGGTGGGGGGGGGATTCCTGGGATATACACTCTATTGGCATTGATTGCTTCATTGGAAGGGGTGTTCTGCGTGCCTCTTGGTACCCTGCGCGCCTCAATTTTTGACTGCTTTTCTTGGTGACGGATATCGTGACTCCTCGTGACAACAGGGGAACCCCCCCCCCCCCCCCACGAGTTAGATCCATCCTTGGGGCGGGGGGGGGGGGTCCAAGTGGCTAGGACAGCATTCAGGAAGACGTCAGGGTTTTCGGGGGGCGGGGGGTCCACGACACCCATTCTGCCGCATTAAGATTTTCTGTGTTGTATGTGTGTAGTGAACCAATGAGCTGCGGTGAGGGATTGGCTTGCGTTTATCCATTTCGGAGACAAATATTCTCAACGAAACGCTTTTCAAAGCTTAAAACTTTCAGCCTCTCATAATTATGGTTTTGGTTTACAGTCACAATGATGTTGTATACAAAGTATACCTGCTATATACTACTGTATACTGTATACTTGCTGTATATTTGCTGTGTGCAAAACATACCCTGTATACGGCCGTATACTGTATACTTGTATATTTGCACGCACATTGGAGCACTGTATACCTGTATGCCAACCCTCTGCCCTAGGTACCTCTCGCCTTGGGGAGGTTCTTGTCCTGGTTGTCCCGTAGGTTGAGCCAGATTATGCCACAGTGGCCTGATGCCATTCTCTTCCCCCTAAGGTATGGTACCTACTACTTTTGAAAATAACTGGTTTGGACCGATTATTTTTCCAAAAACAACCGGTTTTGCTGAGATGTGACATTGAGGGTTAATCTCTACATTACAAAAAATGGGAGCATTGACAGAGTGTTCAAGTCTCATTTGATCAATATTTCCCTCCTTGCAGTTGTCCAATTGGGGAGATGTCGTTTAAATTATCCTGAAAATGCAACTCATAGCTGGCTGTCTTTTTCGGGATCTACTTTACACATTCCCCTAGGGTTGCCAATGACCCGTCGTAGCATATCTGAACAAGGTCCAGATCCTGCGCTATTACTTTAAACCGCGCTATTACTTTAAACCGTTGCTGGAACTGTGTTTTTCATATACAACTCGGTGTAGAGAAAATGCAAAATTTGACCGAGATTCGTCAATGTTTACGGCGTTGGGGCCGCAAAAATTTCATTGGTCATACATTTGCGATCCACGGGGTTAGAGCCCTGTCATGCGCATGTTTTCAAGAAGAGTGCATTTTTTTAGGCACCCTGGGTTTGGGGGTTTACAGCTGTACGTGTGCACGTAGTGCACCCCAAGACTGGGTATCCCAACCGTCCCTGATGTGCCCCCCCCCCCCCGCCCCGCCTTTCGCATCCCCATGACTCCCCTGTGTATCCTTAAAGAACTGTGTTACTGGTGTGGACCACACAACATGACCGGAACCATGACTATCCGTGAGTACCTCAGACCCTTGGAAGCTTTTCAAGGGGACCAATTGTGTCCAAAACTCGGGAAGTAATTTGTGCAATAGCATTTGTTTGATTTTGAAGGATTGAAGGGGGGCGTTTGGACAGAGCCATGGAGGCTTAAAACGGGTTGAAGATGGCTGAATGACTTGCTTGCAGCTGGAGAGCGTTGTTGGTGTGCATAGTTGACCAAAGTTAGAAACGGCTGTCATGAAGGATGGGGCGCATTGAACGATACCTCTCCCGCTGCTTTCCGTTCTCTTTCCCCTGGACAGCACGCACGGTTGGACACCTACCCCCTCATGTAGCAAGCACCCTGCTTGCCCATGACACCAACTCCCCCATGTTCAGGTACATGTGTGCTTGCACACATGAAACAGGTACCACGAACCTCTCCGACAAAACACTCATGACTCATGACACATGCGTTCAAGCCCCTAGTACCAACCCGTCTCAACCTTGTGAACATGTTTTTGGGCTGCTTGCCCCCCCCCCCCCCCTGCGAGACCAACACCCTTGTGTCCGTCAAATTTTGGAACTTTAGCGTTGCTCTCGCAAAGGGGGGGGGGTTAACTGCATTGCGGAGAGGGGCTCGGGGGCTCCGACCCCCCCTCACCACCACCTTCGCTCTAAGCCATCACATACTGATTCTGGATTTTGAGGGGCTGTGGGTGGCTGTCAAGGTGTTTCAGGTTTGTAGGAGCACTCTGGCTCCAGGAGTTATCGAGACGGCCGACTTGTGCATGGCTGAACGTCTTGTGCATATGATTTCGTGCTTGGAACTGGTGGAACATTGAGTACTGACGGCTGAAAGTAGCTAAGGCAGGGCCATTCAGTCTATCAGTACCGACCTCCTTTGTGCCTAAGACAGCCCCCCCCCCGCCACAAACACACTCCTGGACCACCCTGTCTGACCACAATTGCCGTTCCTTCATCTGCAAGCAATTTCCTGCAAGCCTGCGTTTTGGGCCTTAATAGGCAGTTGCCCTCCTCTTGAAAAAGGTGCAGCAACGTTGAGAACAAGCAAGCTGCGCCCGGCGGGCCTGCTTGAGGTTTAACCCAAAAAGTGAACCAAAACACCCTTGGGATTGACTGGGGATCAACAAATGTGCGTCTGGTGAGGTCACAACTCCAGGAATGGAACCAAGATGTGTTCTGGCACTGGCTGGATGGCCCATACCAGAACATGCAGCCCACGTCTGTTGAGCAAAGCTGAAAGGAAGCAAAAAGGAGGAATCGACATGCTGGTGCACCCTGAAGACTTGTGCGTGCTGAGCGTGAAAAAAGGTGAAGAAGGGCTGGCTACAAACGGAGGATGTGTGGGTGCGCACCCACGAGTGTATGCTATGATGCTGAACATAAATGGTCCACTGTCTGCTGTGCGCTTTGGGCGAGGTACATGTCCACCACATTTTGCCATGGGGCAATGTGACATTCATTCCATTTTATTTTACTGCCCAGACCTCTGACGTCAGACCCCAACCTGCAACGGCTTCACCTTCATCAAAGGTGTGGTTACCCACTCCCCTGCCTGCCCAAATATGACTTTTTGTATTCAAACTGCTGATCTTTCTTTTTGATTGCCACATTGGAATGTGAGTGTTGACATTTGACTGTCTGAGGTTGTTGCATGAGAATTTTTGACAAAATGCAGCACTAGACATGATCATATTGGTCTGATTTCTCAAAATGTTATTGTTTCATGACTTTAGGCAATTCAAAGCCCCACATTGGGTTTCTGAGCAAATGGGATTCTATCTGGTATTCTGAGTGGGCGCAACATGTGTTGTACGAGTGAATTGTTGCCATAGGAAGATGGAGAAGCCTGGAGTACCTCATGCTGCCCCACAATTGATGCTTCCAGATTTCAGCGTAGCATACAAATCACCTTCAAGAGAGGTTGTTCGATCAAGTGCAGGCGCGGGCGCCATATACCTTCCTTTTTGGGGGGGTCATTCGCGTATTACACCCCTATGGGTGATAATGGCTGTCTAACCCCTTGTAAAATCATCATTTTGAGAGACAAAATCATCCCCTGATGAATCTTTCGAATTTGACTCCTCTACCCCCCATTCCTGGGTACCATTTTTTGGGGGGGAGGAGGAAGAGGACTAGCGCACGGTGATGGCGCCACCCACTACATCAAAGGCTGGTCTCGTGATGGACCTTTGACGAATCCTCTGTGCGCCACCTCATGCATACACTGGGGGTGTTGTAGGTGTAAGTTGCACCACCTCCGGGACACTTTCCGGTGAGCAGTGTCCCACGCACCGTTACTCGGGACGCCCCAACTCCCAGTCTAAGAGGGTACCAAAGGGCGTATTTTCACACAAACACGTGTCCGGACTGCATCTATGATGATCCTCCCGTTATCCAAGCCAGATTAAGTGGTGTTTCCGAGTTCATTAAGCAACACCATCCCTGTTGCCTGTGCAATGCAAACGTTACAGATCTCTAAGTATGGACATCTCACCCTGTGTGATGCACCCCCCAGCCACTGGGGTGCTCGTGGGTATAAAACCACCTCCAAATAGGGGATAAAACCACCCCGAACCCCCCTTTTGCCCATTTTTGACCCCCTGGGGTGGTTTTGTGCCACCTGGGGCTGGTTTTTATCGCCCCTTTTAGGGGGGTGGTTTTTTCACCCCAAAGAGGTGGTTTATCTGCCCATTTCAGGGGGTGGGGATCACCCCTGTAGGGTGGTTTTGTCCCCCATTTTCGGGGGGTGGTTTTATCCCCCGTTGGGCGGGGGGTTGTCACCCTTTGAAGGGGGGGGGGGGTGTATCGCCCATCTCTATGTGAGCCAAGAATCACAGCACCGGAAGACAGGTTGCCTCATGTCTATATGTTGTGCTGTATGCACGCACCCTTGGGGAGGGAGGGGGGGTTTGTCCCATTTCCATTTCAGGTATAGAGGTAGGAGAGGTGATGGAAGGTCACGGAACCACATATGATTGTACACTCAGTGTTTTGTTTCACGTTGCTCTTTGTATGTGTGTTGCAGGATGTTTGACCTGACTAGGGACAAGTTTACAGATGGGGTGAGGGATGCGGTTTCAGACATGGTTTGGGTTCCACATGGACAGAGGATAGGGACAGGGTTTGAGATAAGACCTGCTTTGGCAACGGGGTGTGTGATGGAGTTTGCCACGTGTGGTGGGCGTCATGCAATTGGGGTCCGCTTATTTGTGGGGGGGGGGGGTCATTTTGTGTTTCATCAGTCAGTCACAGGCCAACATTCCCCTACACCCACCCACCCGCCCTCGACCCCTTCCCCGAACCTACGTTAAACAACCAGTTTAACAACCTGAGAAATTTTTCAGAGGAATAGAAGTAAGTAGAAGCTGACCTATCAGTTGTGCCCCCCCCCCCCCCCATCACAACAAAGCCATGGTGCTGACCACACCCACAGGAGGCAGAACAATTCAATATTGTGCTCATCCATGGCTCATCAATGGCTTCACCTCTGAACTCAGGTAGGGTCATGAGTCATCCCCTCATTATTTGACGCTGCGCACAGTTCATTGCTCAGACTGCTTTTCATTGCTTTGTTGTGTCATTTGTGGTCCTGGTGGCATAAAACCACCAGGGTGGTTGTATCCCTGCAAAGGGGGTGTTTTTAACAAGGGGGCTGGGTTTATCCCCCCAAAGGGATTGTTTTTTCCCCCCTAAAGGGGGGCATTAAACCACCCGGGGTGGTTTTATCACCCATTCGGGTGTGGTTTTGTGCCCGTGACCAGCCACTGGGGAGATCTAACCACCAGGTTCATTGGCTCTGACACTGGGACCACTCTTGTTCTCCTCTGCATGTGAGTGCTGCATCCACCAGTAGGAGCAGATTGGTGTAACATACATTTACCATGCAAATGCCATTCAATGTGATCCTTGGTTGGCACGATCTAACATTGCTTATGAAAGTTTTGATGTGTTCAGATTTATGGCATTTGTGCATCACATATAGCATAGTTCTCATAGTTGCCACAGCAAGGGCCACTAGTTCCCTCAGGTATGAATGGTGTAAAGGGGCACTATACACCAGCAGCAGTCGGTCAGCTGAAAACACATTGGATTACAACCTCTTTTGGATGTCAGCAAGGGACGTGGTGGGGGTGACATCAGCGGACAGATCAGACATTGGAAGGGGAGAGACATGCACCCTTTGGTTCCCAGAGAGCAGCCAAGTCGCACCGGTCATGGGGGAATGGAGTGAGATCATGACAGATTCACTTGAATTCCAGCCGCATGGTACTTGATTTGCATTTGGGAGGGTGTATTTCTCGCACATCGCCCAGGAAACGTCCCGACCCAAGTAGTGCTTCGCGAATGGGCTTCATTGCGAGCTACGCCGTGCAGATGGAAGTTTCGACAAAAGCTAGGGCTTTTGAAGAAAAAGTGGCAGGACTAGAGCAAAGGGAATACATAGGGATTGTCCTCACCATGGGAGTGGCCAGTTCCTACCCATGAGAGTGGCCAGGTCCTACCCAAGGCTGTGCCCAAGCCACAGTGATCCAACCTTAGTCCCCGCAAAGATCCCAATATGGCGGCACGCTAGGCAGGAAGTGTGGTTTTGAAAGGGAGCATAGAGTTAGGGCCAGGGTTTTGTGAATGGTTTCAATTCAACCAGCATTTGCAGAAGGGCAACCAAGCATTGGAATCCGCGGGCCAACAATATCAAGCTCCCGCACAGTGTCGCCGCAGTCAAGCTTGGGGTATTCAATGGCAAGAGTGAAGGAGAACCTAGCCACAAGAAGCAAACTATCCGTTAAAGTGGCCTTGACAAGGGTTTCTCCAAATGACACTGCACAAGTTGTGAAGACTGCCAACACCCACGAGTAGCTCGTTGCAGCCAATAATGCTCCATGATTGAAGCTACCAAAAATGTTGTCAATTTTGCAGAGCTTACACACAACCCCTAAAATGGAAGGTGTGACTCTTTTTCAGGGTTAATAGTTTATTCAAGTTTGAAGGGGCATGTTTTCAAGGATCAACAGGGCACATTTCCTCCATGCTTGGTCCAATCTGGGAAAAGTTTCCTGGCGATGATTGTCCATTGTTTGCTAGGAAATGAGTACCAACCTCCCCTCCTTCGGGATTTTCAATATGCTCCATAGTAAGACGGTTTTGGATGCCACTTCTACCACCCAAAACCCTCTTGAACCCTGGGCTGCAATGGAACTAGATACGGTTGGAAAGGTGCCCAAATTGTCCCTGAGGAGGTCTTACTAGGCCTGTATTATATGGTAGGTGAATTTGAGAAGGTGCGGAACTCACGCCGTAAAATACAATGGGTTTCCAGTGTCCAAAGTCAACAAAAAGGACGACCGGATAGGCAGTGGCTCTTAACGGTGGATCAAGAATGTGTGGATTGCATATCTACAATCCTTCAGTACGTATGAGTTGTTGCACAGCACATGGTTCCGCGCCGGCAGCTGAGTGCGAAGGCAACTTGAGCACATCCCTATGGGAGGACCCCGCAGCGCCCAGGCTGCTGGCTTACATATGGCTGCAGAGCAAACACTAAACACTATGCGCTCCCTCTTCAGCCGCCACTTCATTTCTGCACGCTATAGCGATAACTTCCATCTTTTCGGCCCTGAGATGTCCCTCGCTTCTTGTTTTAACAATCTTCAACCTTTGCTATCTAAAGCTTATGATATGCCCATCTAGTACGAAGGGCTGGAGCCTTGTCTGTCTTTGCTTCAAGTGATGGTCATTGTGCACAAAGACCAAGCTCGGATCCAGCTATGCTCTATGGTTGGGTGCCCCACTGACGCGGCGCACACATCAGAATGCCAGCAATAGTTCTCTCCATGACTCCCTTCTTAGGGTACGACCCTACTGTTTTTCCTACTCCTAAGCGGCCAAAGCGGAAGTACACAAAAAGGTAATGAAAGTGCCGCCACAAGGTCACAAGGTATTTATAGGGATGCCAACAGCCGTACAAGATTGGAGTTCTCTTGATTTTTTCGTGCTAGCTCTAGAGCTGCGTTGTGTCACAGTAGAATAGTTTGAGGCATCTTTTGTGTCCGTTCTTATCTCCACTCTTGTTCTTTTAAACAGCAGCCCATGGGGATTCCGGAGTGGTATATCCATGTTCCGTTGCACAGAAAGCTCGCAATCGCCTCACAGTCCGAGTCAACTCCTTGTGCGCTCGATGCGCAGTGTTGTGTAGCATCAAGAATCATCTCAAAAATTGAAAAAACATATTTGAATTGAAGATTTGTTAAGAACTTTATAAAAAAAAGGCATTTGCAACGCTACTAATGATTAAGTTTTCTTGCCAGCATAGCGGTGCAGACGCGACACGCGCATATCCATTTTTGCGCGCCACTTCGTCGCGCGTGCACATTTTCGGTAACCTGTAACTATCAGGTACTTCCACATTTCTCTGGGTAATCCTATTTGCGGTAGCGAGTTGCGGCGCGCTACCATCCCTGTTGGGCAGTGAAGTGAGCGGTGACCACAGCATGAAAACTAGAGATGCCGGCGGGACCTGTAGGGCCGGCCATACATCAGCGCCGCATCAAAGGGAATGTGCATGTTGTGTAGTTGGTGGATCTGCCCATTTTATTGTTTCATGCTATATTATTGGGAGACCTCGCATTCCGATTTGCGAAACTACACCTTTTTACAATATTTCAAACCGGAATGCGAGGCCTCGCATTGGACCGACCAGGTTATTTGACCCAATTGCCAATATGCGAATTTTGCATTCGTTCAATTTCAGCAAAAAAAAAGGAAAATTAAATCCACCTATTGCAAGGCCTCGTAATACGTTGCAGAAAAAGGTGTATTAACCTAGACCTATGAGGACGTATATCGCAATATCCGTTTGCGGGGAGACACTTGAATACGTAGCAATAAAGGAGATTACAAATTGTTGCGACATCTTGAAAAAAGTACCTTCTTTGCCAAAAAAACATTCATGAAAAATCAGGGCCCAAAAAAAGAGGGTAAATCACTGAAATAACCCACATCATTCTCTCGGTCCTTTTTTTTAAAAACAGCGGTACAAATGTGTAACTGTTTCGCCCGTCTAAGTATCTACAGGATTCAAAACCATACATTCTATGCTGTAAAAATGGCATCAACAAGTCGCCGACAAAGACGTCGTCATATCAAGCTTCACAAACAGACCACAAAGGCGACATACGACAACAACAACAATGTAGGACTATATTATGGTGTGTACGGGGATTTGGCACCACTCTTCAACACATGGCCCATTATGCCGGGTCTACATCACCTCGCTCGTACGCTCAATCCTTGGACCGTGGCCATGGGATGTCATAAAAAGCAAACACACTTAGATGAGCAAAATGATGCCTCAATCCTATTCAGCAGTCCCTCTTGCTTCACCCGTACCCCCTTAGCAAAGAGCTCTTGTAAAAATGTGAAAATGAGAAGTAAGAAAATGAGCGCGGGCACCTTGATTGGGAGAGACGGCGGGATCATAAGCAAGGTAATGCTCTCACCAACCATCAAACGGTTTGCGCTTCACAGATATCAATTGAAGACACAAAGCATTGAGAAAGTTAGAACAGGCTTTCACTGTTGATTGGTTTGATGATATTGTTTTCTTGGTGCCCCTGCTTGCTCCTGCTGCTTCTTGATGTAGTTCAGGTTTTCCAAACAAATGAGTTTTGATGAAATCAACCACAAATAAGTACCCACAGTGCAAGGCAAAGGACCACAGGATCAAATCCACAACATGAAGGGCTGTAGTCAAGGAGATAATGTAGCAACAAAGGAAACTCACAATAGCTACACATTAATGAAAAGATAGTTAGAAAATATCCTACAAACATGGAAAAACTGCCCACATGGGCATCCTCTCTTTTATAGTGCCATCTAGAGATGTGCACTCTTTGTTTTGGGTCCCATAGGTGCTGAGGTGGCATGGCTTGTGGCGCTGAGGTCACTGCCATGTCACATGGGATACTCCTACTTAGCTAGGCTGACTGGGAATTGAACCAAGGACCTCTCAAAAAGAGGTGCCACAGCCCCCTAGGGTGCAGACCACTAGGATAGCTAAGCATTCATGAGAAAACATAGAAAAATGTATAGGCTCTAGATCAATGTCAGCGCCTCAATCAGTCCAGGAAATGGTGTATAAGATCAATCAGTTGGGGGGTCAGGGGTCCACACAACATTCACAGCTCAATGCTGGATTTCATAGGTCAAAATGTCTTATCACCCCTTTTTGGGTTAGGCCAATACTAAGATAAAAATGTGTTATGCCTTTAGGCCTCTTTATAACAACTAAAGGTAACCTTTTAGCAGGGAAATACACTTTTTCTTACTCCCCCCTTGTGCTGTGGTTACCCCACTGTCGCATTTGAAAGGAAAAACGGAATTTTTCTTGGCCTCCCCATGACTTCAACATTCTTTTAAAATTTCTTATAACCTCCCTAACATTGGAAAGAAGGCGCTGCATCAGGGCAGGTATTCCTTAGTCATAACAAGCACCTACAGCTCCCACTGCGTGCATTGGCGTAGCTGGGGCAGCTGTGGCTTGGTAGGGGGTTAGAATGGGCATGCCAATTCATGTGTGCATAACCCTATCCCTCCAAATGGCAAAGAGCAGTGCAGTACGCAACGCAGGATACAATCAGGGCACGCTGTCTGGGGTCTCGATGAACCTGCTGTGTGACCTGATCAGTCCTTAGTGGCGTTGAAAATTAACTTACCCTCATGGGGGTTTGAGATTCTTGACAGTGGTCCAGGAGTCAGTTTTTTGGCCTGAACACGGCCTACTCCACTGTTTTGCGCTCCGAGATATCTGCAGAGAAGGGACGAAGGGTTGAGGGACTGACAAACACGCAACGATCGACGCATACACCAAAATCCGTCAAATGACGGCCTAGAATTTTTCTGAAGGCACACACCTGTGCAGAATCTCCATGTGCATTAAATGCACATTTTTACGAAATTTTATTTCATCACAGGAATTTTTAAATTCATGGATTTACACGCAGAGAAAAGCGGCGCGCCGGAGCACGTCCTAATTGGGCGCCGGAAAAGACAGGAAAAATAAGATTATAACAGTATGTCACGTAATAATAAGAAAATGACCAGACACACAACAAATAAGAAACGTAGAGATTCCTCTCATGCTTCTAGGAGCAATCAAGAATGAAGAATTCGAAAAACTCAATATGAATTCAAAGAACAAGGTATAAACATACAAGTTTTGTTTGCTTCGTATGCAGCATGCACATTGCTCGTCTCGTGTTACCGTGAACTCGCCGTGTAGCAACGCAAACGTAGAGTAGAGGGACAGATTGGAAGATTGCACGAAGATTAGAGGTGAGATCGGGTGATTAGAACATACACACGCGTGCATAAACACTTGCTTTGATTGTGTTTCGCTTATCCTTCCCTTGCTTCGCGTTCCAGCGGTAGGTAAGGTGAGTAAGCCCAGGAGGGGCCACCCCCTCGTGGAGTTCGTGATCGTGGTATGGATTGTGAGAGAAAGGAAGAATTGGTTAAACTAGGAGATTGACGGCTTCATGCATACCCGTGCATGCATATGACGCGTTAATGGATAGGCCAGGCGTGTGGCGCACAGTACAACCCTTGTTTAGGTTACCCAGGGGCTCCACCCTAAGTTCTTTAAGAGAACGCATGGAGTCCCTTAAGCTTGCTTGCTTACACCTGGGTTTGGGAACAGCGTATTACTTAGGCGGCTCAGGTTGTAGGGTCAAAATCTGCCCAAAGGGCCTGTCTGCATCACTCAGAAAAAATAGTTGTTTGGGTGACCCGAAAACAAAGAGACAGAAATTAAGCAAAAAATTGATTACTTGGACCATTTTGATTTATTTTCAAGAAAACCGACTACCCCGGAAAAAAATTTAACTCCCTAAAAATGCACTGCTTTTTTGGAAAACGATGACTTTTTCTTTCTTCTACAACTTATGCTTTCATATGAAAATACCCATTAGCTTGCAATCCTTTCGGGAACCAGTTTTTGAAATGCATGTTGCATGCAGCACCACAAGAAGCATTTCTTCACACCCTTCTTTGCGCGAGGCCTCGCGCAAACATCAACACAACACCGCAAAAAAATGCATCACAGCGAAAAATGTGCCGCACAAAGTGACAGCAAAAAGGTCGTCGAAGAGGAATGCATGGCGCGACCCCTCGCGCATAATATATCAGAACAACCGAAGAAATTACTTTTTCTTCGGAACAGTTTGCATCTTAGCACCCATAGACTTACCAACGGACATCTTACCCTTTGGCGGTGGCTTTACGGGCTGGTCCCTTGGCTGGGACTGGAGAGCTGGCTCCTTGAATGGAGCTCTGGCCCGGCTCTCCTCGGACCCTGGTTTCGCTGCCGCTTTCTTCGCTGTCTTGCCTTGGGAGACCTGCGGTTCCTCCTCCTCTTCCTCGTCGCTCTCCTCCTCCTCATCTCCATTGCTCTCGTCGGTATCTTCACCGGTACCCGATTTCGCTGCCTGAGGCTTGGAAGCAGTGTTCTTCTTCTTGGTGGCAGGTTCCTCACCAGTTGACTTCTGCTTTGCCGCAGGGGCCTGTGCTTTTGCAGCTTGACCCTTCTGAACGATCTCTTCCTCCTTCAGCTAGCACCCATCAGAACCCAGCTTTTCATCCCGAACCCAAAGGGGAATACCACGGTTTGTCCATTTGGTCTGCTTGTCCCAATCACCAGACTCGTCCAGCTTTGACCCCTGTGTCAAGACGTGGTTCAGCTGATTCTGCACTCTGTTGACCCAATCAGAGAGACTGTTGGTGAACACACCAAGATGGTACATGCGAGAATCCGGCTCGATGCCAGCAATCTTGCACACCAGGTCTGGTTGATGATCAATGAAAGCAAAAGCAGCCCTGAAGCCCTTAGTCTCTCTCAGGTGATGGAGGTGAGTATCGAAATACCACATAACAAGCGTTATCGGCAGGGGGCCGCCAAATTCAGTGTCTACCATCTCCTGTACTTCAGTAGGTCCAAACGTCAGGTAGTTCGGAATCTGCAAAGAGAGGGAAGTTATTGCGCGAGGCCTCGCGCAAAGAGAGGACGTAATGACGAAATTATACCTTTCTGGTCCAGCTATCCGGTGCCGAAATCAGCAACCAGCGAACGTCGAACAACGTAGGATCCCCCGCTGCCTTGGGTTTGGTTCGCCAAGTGAAGATGGGAATCCGCAACATGTTGCCAATGCGTGGCGCGTTGAAATCATCGTTGAGACGCCTCTCCGTCTCCATGTCGAGAACGTTGTACATGTTGTCGACAACAGTTTGAGATCCGCAGATAAGTGTATCAGCACGCGCCCTTTTGTCATACAGCCGGGCACATCGTCTCACGATCAAGATGTTCAAATATGTTGCCGTTGATGACAATCAGGTTCTTGTCAATCTCCAACAACCGCTTCGGGGATTCGTTCACCAGAGCTGCAATTGGAGTTGCCTTAATTGTGATAGTTTGACTTGCTAGCAAGGGATCGTGCTGTTCCACTGTCTTGAAGTCACCAGTAACGCCAGCAGCTGCGGGGACCACACGGCTCTTGGTAATCTCTGTACCGAGGAGTCTTTGGACATTGAGGAATTTTCATGACAACGGGTTTGCCATTCTCTGCCACCTGCCACAGTGGTGCGCGCAACATTGATTTTCACGCGGGCCATGGACCGCGACTTTTGCCTTCCGGTTCCTGCCCATAGCCCCATGTGCCAAGAGTCACCTTCAGGGCATGCTTTCCAAGTGGAGCAACCTCTTTGCGGCTGCGCATGTCCTTGGTTACAGAACAAAAAAGGAGAGGGTGTCGCGCAGCCGTGTAGGAACAGAACCTAGGCCTTATGGAAGATACACACCTTTCTCAGATCGGACGTACTAGCCGTTCCCCGGGTGGTCCAGATGCATTGAGACCCACTGTTCAAGGATGATGGTGTCCAACGATTTCTGCAACGACTTGAGGGTTGTTTTTTCTTCCTGCAGCTCGGCTGCCACTTTCTTGTAGAACTCCGGCAAGATGACACCCTCCAGTTTCTCTAATGCGTTCTTCGAGACTTTCACCCCTTTGTCATGGAACTTTTGCAGACCTTTCACAGCATCCGGACCAGCAGAATAGGCAAACGTCATGAAATCCTTCCACAATTTATACGTTTTGTCCTGAGAACAACAAGGTAATGCGCGAGGCCTCGCGCAACGAGCAGCGTCGAAACAACATTAAACGAACATACGAATTGACCCGGTTCTTTCAGTTCAGCGGTTGGAACAAGGGCACTCATCTGCACAGCATCCACAATGGCGATCTTGAGATTGTTGTATGTGTCAGGTAGGTTCCGCCCCCGCGGATCTTCAACGCATCGAAGGAGGTCATCTGCCGCCTCATACAATGGTATCGGCTCAACGTCTTGTGCGCCTCCTTGTGCTTGTCCCGCCAGTTTTGCACGGAAGGCCCACGGTGTATCAGTCTTCAAAATATCGGCCATGCATGTGGTATGCCACTTGTACAAGTCCAAACATGCTGCACGTCGCTTCTCCTGAATCTTCAAAACCGCTTCAACGCTGTGCTGTCCAGATACACACCAAAAAATCGCCATCTGCGAATAGAAGATAGGTCCATGCGCGACGGCTCACGCAGCGAGAAGAAGGAACAGTCGGTTGGTAACATACTGTTGTCTTCCCAGAGAACGACGTGTATGGGGCCTGTTGGTGGTGCTGCTTCAAGTGACTCAATACGCTTCTGCGTTAACTTCGCATCTTTCCGTCGGATCTGTTCTCTTGTCTTCTCCTGGTCGCTTCTCACATTGTCCAGCTCAACCTCCACGTGCTTCCTATCTGGCTGCAGGTAGTCCTCGATGTCTGTACCCATTGTCAGGCCAGGATCCGGTTTTTCCTTCTTCTTCCGCCCCTTCTTTGGCGTTCCAGCCTCCGATTCCGATTTGTCAGGGTTGTGGTCGGTATCCACCAGTTCCTCAACTGTCTTTTTGGCAGGGCTTGCCATTCTGCGATACAGGGGATGGTAATGGTTCGTAAGTGTAAAGGTTCGTTTTGTAGCAGTTTGTATGGGTGGCGTTTCGAATTGCTGCATGTAGAAACCGCCAGCTGTTACGAACCGCTGCAACAACGAACTAAAACTGCGCAGATGTGATCCGGAATTGGTCAAATCTGGGAAAGGAGAACAGAGGCTTTTGTATCACGCTCTGTTGAGCTTCTGTGGTCATAATAGTAGTAATAATGATGATAGTAACAATAATGATCAATAACATTCATAATTTTTCTGTCTTCAGCCATGCAGCGCTTCCTCACAAAGAGAGGCCAGTACATGAACGACGCTCTGGCTGCAGTGGTGTCACAGTCCCAGAGCAAGAAGGTCTCCGCCAGTTCTAAGGCCCGTCAATACAAGAGCTCAGCGTCGAGCACTTGGCTAGAGTGGACGCTGGCGCAAAAGTCCCCTTGTGTGCAACTGTTCCTGGAAGGTAACTACGACCACGTTGTGCTGCGTTACGGGTGCCAAGCGCCGCCCCTTAACACGCTTCGCACCTGGGCTGGCAAGGTGCAGGAGGGTGAGCCACTGGAAGGGTACGGCACCAACTCAGTTCCCAGCCACAGAGAGGAGGAGACCATTCCGAAGTTCATCAAAGAGTTGAAGTATGAGGCTGCCGTGATTGACCTGGACACCATTGCGGCGCTTGGAAGAACAGTCGCTGAGAGATCTCGTGGGCCTGGTCTTGCTCCTGTTTTGGACCGCCAATGGGCTGGAACCTTTCGTCGCAGGCACAGGATGGGTTGTCTCAAGAAGATCACGACTGAGCGGCTGCCTTCTAGAGTGTCGGACTTAGCGCCCGACAACAAATGGAGACGTGACTTCTTGGACCTCGTTGAGCAGCCTCAAAAGTATGGTGTGCGTATCCCTGAAGGTGAACCCCAGTTGCTGCCGGCGTGGGCGCAGTTGGGGCTGGACGAGACGCCCCTTCAGTATGCGCCCAAGTTGCGCGGAGGGTATGCAGCCGGAGAAAAACAGGTCAGACACTACAGCCGCGCTGACAACCGACAGGCCAGGGCCACGCCTGTGGTCAACCCTGAAGGCACCGTAAAGGTACTACAAGTGTTGCACAGAGGAGAGACAAGTCGCTGCCATGCACGTCTCGACCCGCCTCAGGGCCTGCCATCCTACATGCACGAAGACCACGCGGAGGAGAAGTGTCAGACTGGCGACACGTTCAAACGCCTGATGATCAAGGTCGACACTGAAGTGCCGAACGACAGACGCGACCATGGCGTTGCGCAGAAGTACCCGTGTGTTGTCATCATGGACTGGGTTGGAGGCCATCTCGACGATGATGAGTTGAAGCGCGTCAATGATGCTGAAATCAAGTTAGCCAACTTATACTACTTTGTGGCGCGTCCACACATATATGTTTTCTTTGGCCACGCTCGCCGCAGCCATGTCAGCAATGCTAGCGATGTGGTCATCAATCCAGGCATGAGAGCATGGTTGCGCGACAGACTGAAGCGTCGCCAAGTTGACCATTGCCTGAAGATCCACGATGGACTGCTGCCAAAGCACTCCAAGCTGGATAGCAGCGAGCGTAAGATGAAGGCGCTCCTTGTAACTTGGCTTGCTGAATGGACTGCATCCCCTTCGACAACCACACACGTCCTCAGCAGCTGGAACATGGTGTTTACAGAGGTACGAGTGACAGAATTTGTAGATGATCTGGACCTCCCCTGCCCTTCAGCAGCCATCCCCATGCCTGCACCTTTGCTGTCCGTTGTTCCTGGTCATGTTTCAGATCTAGAGCAAGCCTCAGAGGCACAAGCAGAGGCAGATGAAGCCTCTGGGGCAGAGGTGGAGGACAACATTGACGTCCTGTCAGTCCCAGACACACCACCTATACAAAGAGCAGCAAAGAGCAGGGCTGAGACCCGGTTGGACAGACTTGCCAAAAGGTTTCGTGCTGCACAACGTGATGTACATGCTCAGCGTGTGGCCAGAGAGAACAGGCAAAGGGCAAGGGAGGCCCGGGAGGCAGTGCAGACTTCGGATGATGAAGGCACTCTGAGCTGTGCAGTGTTGCTTACCATGAGTGAAAGAGAGTAGTACCTCCTGTTTCCTCTTGAATAACACCGGAGCGATGAAATGAATATGTGGTTCATCCTTTGCAACAGCGACATGTCCCTCAAAGAACAGTGAAGTCTGTAGCGTTGGACGATTTGCACACGAGAGCACTTTTTTTTTGGGCATTTTTTGTAACTCACGCGAGTTGCGCACCGCAATGGTGGTCCACAAAAAAGCAGGAGCTGTGACCACTTCAGAGAAGAAAAACAATATAAACAAAAACAGGATTTGCAACATGCAAGTCAGTGACGAAAAAAAACAAGCAATATTTCAGTACGTAAAAAAAAACCGCATTTTGAATGCAGAAGTGACTGACAAAAAGAAACAGTGTAGGTTTTTCAGCACAAAAAGGAGTGCAGGTTTCGAAGAAAGAAAAAAGAGACAAAACGATTTACACAAATAGCAAGAGCGCAGGGTGTAGGAAAAAAAAGTATAATGTTTTGAAAAAGCGAGGAGAGAGAAATAGTACCAGTGTTGTACAAATGAGAACCCTAGGAGCTTTCGAAGAAGAAATAATGGTTCTACAGTAGAGAAATACTCCATATAGTAGAAAAAGAAAATTCAAGCAAAAGGAAGCATTCTGGTTTTTCAAACGGGACATCATAATGCATTCAAAATAGAAAATACAAAGAAACATTAAGGTAAACATAAGAGGAGGATGTTGGTAGGAACCTTTACATGGAAAAACACCAGCCTTTCACCAACCGCTGCATGAAAAACACGTCTAAAATCACCTTTTGGCAACCGCTGCATATATGAACTATTACTTCCCCCTGTAAGAAGAAAGACTGTTTCGCAAGAAACGAAGTATTACAAAAGGTTGAAATCGTCGAGAAAAATCACTGTGTGACGCATTTTTAGCAACAACGGGTAAGGTATAGCTCAGAATGCACAACTGATAGGCACCGCAACGGTTTTTCCTAACTACCTCGCGCATCACTGCATGGTCTCCAATCTTCTTCGAACGTTTCGGATTGTGTCAGCCTCTCTCTGCTCCTCAAACACACTGCGTTGGGGAATCAGCTCCGACAATTTTCTCTTAAAACCAGTCTTAAGCGGCCCCTGCTGAGTCATCACCAACAACACAGACACAAGGACTTGTTTGTAATGGTTAGAACCCTTTGCAATTACAGGAAACGGTGGAGAGCTGGGTACACCCCTGCGTAGCCAATTTGCCTGGATTACACAAGTAGGCTCCGCGCACTACCTAACCCAAGGCACGTACACACGCTCTGCGTTCACGTAAGCGGTTAACCACTAACGCACGGAATCGACAAAGGATTTGGGGATTTTGCAGAAGTTCACCATGTGACCTTCTTTCCGGATAGTGATTAGATGGTACAGATCGTCAACATCTTCAATGGTCACTGCACCCCTGTTTTGCCCTTTCTTCGTCACAAGACTGGAGAGTAGACCTTCACAAAACTCCCCGGCAGAAGCCTGTCCAGGCATGGCTGAGTGCCATGCAGTCTGGCACAATAAGGCAGTTGCAACAGTGCGTTCATACTTTAAAAGTGTGCCCCCCATGTTCAAACGGTTCAAAAGACACATAACAATCTGCAATCCCTCGGAAGAAAAAACACCCGTGTTAGCGGTCTCACCGGACCGATTGCACTGCCATACAAGGTCTCCTAGGTATAGTAACATAGGATAGTATTGTGTTAACAGAACGTGCATGGGTTTACACACAGCGTACCGAAGACAACTTCGCCGATTCGCTGGTGGTGCCATCCCAAGGGAGTGACATTTCCTGTTGAGGCGCCGTATGTGGGGGCCCATACCCAACAGCAGTGCACCAACAGTTATCTCCATTGTGATCAGCTTCGGAAAACAGGGGACTGTGTCACCGCTGCGCAACAAACCTTTACGGAAAAAAGGTCACAATCGGCCAAAACGAGCGAAATGTTTGTGTAACGTGAAATTTGTACGCGTGCCAGAAACCATATAATATAGGGTGTGACCGCAAAAAAACAGGACATTCCAACCCGTTGTTTTTTCACCATACATCATCTTACAAATGCCGTAATGGATGTTCTTGTCACATAAAACAGGCACAACTGGCCGAGTGTGTTGCGCCAAGTCCCTATTAGTCCTAATAGTGAATTGCAGTAGGTTAAGAAGCGATACGTTGCCGCTTACCTTTTCTTTGCTTAGACAGAGTGGCCGCCAATGCGGTCTCTTGGAAGGCACTGGGCGAAAAATGTCAAGCGGTGCCCTAATGTTTCGCACAACAGGCCGCGTGCTTGCAAATCCTAGATCACGCAGGATACGTGCAAAGGTTCCCTGAGTGTTCCCCAGCATGCGCGCAACAACAGGAACACGCCGTTCAAGCTCTTCCAGGCTAGGATGACCATGCCAGTAGCGTGGTGCATCCCGTAGTAGCAAGACAGCCAACGGTGTTGCGTTAAGGCTCTTGTCGCTGTTGTCAGGGTGTGTGGTAAATTGTTTGTTGTACCAGGATTCCCTCCACAACACAACCCAATGCTGGTGTATTTTGTTCCATGTAGTCTGTAGCCTGACTGCGGCCCTTTCCTTCACTGAAGGTGCGCTATATCGCGCCAGACCTGACTTTCCTAAATTGCGCCGCTGCGCCTTACTTCCCTCTATCTCAATAACAGACTTTGGTTTTCCCTGGTACGGAACTGAGAGGTGGCGCATCAGTAAATAAAGGCGCCAGGGCTCTTCTAGCAACACAGACACCCATCTCTTACCCTCTGCCACGATTGCCTTTTCAACGCTGCAACGTGTCCGTTCATTTTTGCGCACACGCAGAAAAAACACAAACAACAATTGCGCGCCCTCGTCCCCTTGTTTTAGCCCTTCCCACAATTCTTCTGCCGTGTGATACGGCGGTTCCTCTGAGCAGACATCGCGGAATACTCCAGATGCTGCGGCCACTGTCTTCTCAAGGTCCGACACTTCTCGCAGAGGCATTGTTACTGTGAAAAAAATTGCGTAACTGTATCTTCCTAAAAATCGCTGTTCGAAAACTTTCTGCCTTTGAAACATCAACCTGTCAAACACTTTTCGCGCGACCAAATGTTCAATGATTCGCTTGTCGCATGCACCATTTCCGGTCTACTGTAACTGTCTGGTGGTCCCACATTTCACTGGTTTGGCCTAGTTGCGGTACCCAGCTGCGGCGCGCTACCATCGCTGTTGGGCAGTGAAGTCAGCGGTGACCACAGTATGAAAACTAGAGATGCCGGCGGGACCTGCATGGGCGCCCATGCAGCAGCGCCGCATCAAAGGGAATGCACATGCTGTGTAGTTGGTGGATCTGTCAATTTTCTGTTTCTATGCGCGCCTATGACCTGCATGGCGCGAGGCCTCGCGCAAACATCACTGATAATTTAATGTTTCCCATGTGCCATTCCATGCGCAAGGCCTCGCGCATGAAACTACAGTTAGTTCCGGAACATCTATACATTTCAAGATTCTTGGGTGTAGCGATATCGAATTTTATTTATTGTCTTTTGAATGTTCTTAACCGCATCAACTTGTTCTGGGGCTGACGTCCCCCAAAAGGAAGACCTCATGAGAGTATGTACATTACATGGAGCATAGAATACATCACGGAGGCGGCTCGCCTAGGAAAGGGAAAGTGTCGGCTCTGATGGTGTGTTTTTTTTTGTTTTTTTTTGCTCTTAACCGCATCAACTTGTCCATGGGTTGACGTCCCCATTTTTTGTTCGTGGAAGTTGAGGAGGAAATGTGGTTTCTACTTATACGGTATGTAGAGTACAAAAGGGAAGAAAGAGGATGAAGTGAAAGGGTTGCGGGTATGGTACAAGTCGCCCCAAATCAGGGCAGTGCGTGTGTACGGAGTTTGTGTGGTGCATTGAGTGTGGTTTGCTTGTGTGTGTGCGTGGTGAAGTGTGTTAAGTGTATGTGTATGTGAAGAGTTCAAGGAGTGTGGACCCGAAGTACAGAAGGAGTGGACGAAGTGTGGTTGAAGGTAGATGAGTGAACTGGACAAGCTGTAGGCACAGAGCTTCTGCATCAAAGTACTAATACTGCCATGCCTCCGCATTGCGTTTTGCAAAAGCCCTGCTTTCACTCCTGGGGGAAAAGGGCACTGGCAGATGCAAGCAGAGCCCCCTGGCAGACGCAAGCAGAGCGGAGACAGGAGTATCAGCATAAACAGATCAAGAAGTCTTCACACTCTGCAAAAAAAAGATCAAGGGACTGATACATCCAGCACTAGCGGCTGCCGAAAAAAAGGGGATGGGAGGGGAATCAATTAGCTGACCCGTGAGGCTTGCCGGGCGTGCCAGTGGGGGCGCTGGATGTCAACACGTGAAAGGCCAATGAGTCGGCGCCAAGCAGCATTACAGCCGCACTGTGGGTAAGAAGACACGCCCCGCGGTGTTCACTCGATCTCGGCGTCCGGAGGGTCCGGATGTAGCCATTCCAGGTCGTGTATTACCGTTGAGGCCGACAGCGCAGTACTGTACGGCCCAGACAGTACATGAAGTAGAGCGTCTGGCTCTGATGTACTATCGCAGTCCCAGAACTTTCCACACGGGATGTCGGGCGTAGAACAAGTGTCCTTCAAGGCGGTGCTGGAGTCGGATGAACTTTGCAGACTAGTCAGATCGCATCCAGAGACAGACTGATCGCTAGGCGGCTGATCTGGGAGGTCATCGGCCAGAAAGGGGCGCCACGGGTAGGTAGGAGGGTCGACTGGTTGTGGCTGGACAATTCGTGGTTCGGCTGCCGCAAGTGATCTGCAAAAGGGCGTCCCTTTGGTTTTGTGGTGGCCACGTGGGTGTTTTCTAGTGCCCACCCATTGAGATATTCGCGGGCGTGGCAGAGCGTTGCCCTTCTTGGGCAATTGCAGTGGAGCGGCTTCCTCTGTGCGAAGCGGCTTGCGTACAAGGGTGTAACCCGGAGGAGGAGAGTTGAATGTGTGGGAAGTCTCGGCCGGGAACTCTTGGTCATCTAAGTCGGGTGCTGCGAGGTCAGCAAGAGCTTGGAACGGGTTGGTCGTAGACAAGGGCGAGATACATGTCAGGCCATCTGTGCTAGATGCACGAGAAGATCGTGGAGAGGCCCGGCTACTGCGGCGGCGAAGGGCCGGTGACTCGGGCGGTCTTGGTGAACTTTCCACAATCAGAGGAGGGCAGATTGTGATCCCCTGTAGCATATACCAGCCTGGAGGCGGTGCACAGCTGTGCAGGGTGGCAAACTGGTCTGCCAAGCACGTGACTATTGGTATGCCAGGTGCCGCACTGCAGGTAGGGGACGGTAGACGGGGCTCAGCCTCAGGATGTTGAGGACCGTGGGCTTCACCGCTAGGCAGACAGTAAGGGCAGTGGGCAAAGTTGACATTAGTTTGACTGACGTTCGCCACAGGTTGTCCCGTTGTGTTGGAGAACGTACCCCGAATGTCGTACGCGGCAGCGTTCTCTGGATAGTATGGTGACACGTGACGCTGGCTTTCAGGCACGGCGGCGAGCGAGTAGGCATCGTAGTACGCATGAGTCTGGTACGCGTCGGCGGAGCTGTCGGCACACGGACATCACTGCTCTACTAAGGGATCGTCTTGGTAGTAACTGGTGGTGTTCTGAGTGGCGTCCGTTCACGGCCCGTAAGCAGTTGAGGGGGACGTGAAACAGGGCTGCTCTACAAAAGGATCCTCTGGGTAGTGACTGGCGATGCTCTGATTGCCGTTGGTCCACGTCCCGTAAGCAGGCCAAGGGGAGGGTGAGCACAAATCTCGACAGGCGCCATTAGCGTAGCGCGGAAAGGCCTGAAGGGGAGTGCGCGGGAAAAGATGCGAATTTGCGTGTAGATAATGTAGCTTCATTTGCTGAGCTTCGTGCAGCAGTAGGCTGGTGAGGTGCGTAGCATTTAAGAGTAGGGCTTGCAATATGTCGCTGTTGGTAAGGCTGTGGACACGCGACGGCGACATCCTGCTTCTCGGTGTTCAGGCTGATCAGTTCACGGTGGCCATCATTTCACAGGGTAGAAGCCCGGGGAAAAGCCCGTGTGAAAAGTCCTGCTGCTGGCTTTCCAATTGTTACATTTTGAGGCTCAGTAGGACCCGCCCGCGGGTTTTTTTTTTAAAAATGTATTTATTAATAGATCCATTTCTATCACGCCATCCTGATAATGGTACAAAGTTACCTGTATAAATACGACACGTTTCTGTTTTCCGACAACCTGCCTAATGAGTTGTGCTGTAGTACATTAATCTGACACAAATGAATGCCTTTGCGCGAGGCCTCGCGCAAAGAATGGACACAAAACAATACTTTTCCCTGTATCACTGATGGAAAGTGTCATTCTTTTGACAATATTTATTTCACTGTACTGGTTCTCGACGGTCCAGACATATCCATCAAAATAATTTTTTATGACGCTTTTTGAAACCTGTTGTTTTTCTACCTTTTCTGTCGTTTTTGACCCTGCAACTTGATCCGCCTAAGTATTATAGGGCAGACGAAGAAGCGTATAATACGTGGAGGCTGTCTTGGTTCCTCAGTCTCAAACTCAGGCCATTTGCCTTTGCTTTACAGGTGGGCAGGTGAGGGTGAATTGGTGCAGTCCCCTGCCGCGCTAAAACATGCGACGCAGATCACAACAAAAAACTGTACCTCAGCTGTGAATGGCGAGGGCAGTCGTTCCTGTTCTTCATACACACTGTGCACGCAAACAGAGCACTCCTTCCCTCCAAGCCCTGACAGGGAAACGCGTAGTGGCATCCCTGTTAGGCCACAGTCGCTCAGCAGCGCTGTGTTCTCTTGTCCTTTCACAGGTGGGCCACTACGGCCTGAGACAAGGTAGGTAGGTATGTATCTTCGGGAGCTCGGGATGCCTCATTTGACAATGTAGGAAGAAGGTCTTACCAGGGGGACATCCTGTCCCTCCCACTGCCCTAGGTCAGGTGCCTCTTAAGCCTCTCCCGCAGGTGCTTGGGAAGGCAGTGTGGCGGCCACCTGGTCCAGGTGTCCCAGGTGGGAGGGTGTCCCCACATGTGTCCCTGGGTAGGGCCACATGCCCCCTCCTTTGGGCGGCAGTCCTGGGGGCTGCCCAGTCGTGTGGAGTATCTCTCACCACAAGGGGTATTGCTCCCGCTAGTCTACGGTACGACCGCCTAACCCTTGTGGCTTGAGTTGCAGGGCCTCTCTGCTCTGCAGGCGACCCCCTTCTGGACTGTGTACCGGCTCGCCTATCAACAGTTGCTTCCATGGCTCCGAGTGACGTTTGCCATGGTCCGCGATGCAGCCTGGCCGGGCTAGGACCAGTGGCCTTGGGGTACTGCCCCTGCTGCTGGCCCGGTGGGTCGGCTGGGTCGCCCCAGTGCGTCCGACCCATGGGGGGTTGGTTCTTTCCTGTCCCTCGGCCGCCCTACGTGTGCACGTGTGTGCGGTGTCCTGGGCCACTTGGGTCCTCTTCACCTTTGCCCGCTTGGTGCGTTGTTTTGCGTGTGCGGTGTCCGGGGCCGCTTGGCTCCTGTTCACCGGTGTGCCTGCCCGCTGTGTTGTTTTGCTTGTGCGGTGTCCTGGGCCCCTTGGCTCCTGTCCAGCGGTGTGCCCGCTCGGTGTGTTGTTTTGTTTGTGCGGTCTCCGGGGCCACTTGGCTCCTGTTCACCGGTGTGCCCGCGTGGTTTGTTGTGTTGCGTGTGCGGTGTCCTGGGCCACTTAGCTCCTCTTCACCGGTGTGCCCGCTCGGTGCGTTGCTTTGCGTGTGCGGTGTCCTGGGCCACTTGGCTCCTGTTCACAGATGTGCCCGCTCGGTACGTTGTTTTGCTTGTGCAGTGTCCTCAGCCACTTGGCTCCTGCTCACCGGTGTGCCCGCTCGCTGTGTTGTGTTGCGTGTGCGGTGTCCTCGGCCACTTGGCTCCTGTTCACCACTATGCCCGCTTGGTGCGTTGTTTTGCTTGTGCGGTGTCCTGGGCCGCTTGGCTCCTGTTCACCGGTGTGCCCGCTCGCTGTGTTGTTTCCCTTGTGCGGTGTCCCGGGCCACTTGGCTCCTGTTCACCGGTGTGCCCGCTTGGTGCGTTGCTTTGCTTGTGCGGTGTCCTGGGCCACTTGGCTCCTGTTCACCGGTGTGCTCGCGTGGTTTGTAGTGTTGCGTGTGCAGTGTCCTGGGCCACTTGGCTCCTGTTCACCGTTGTGCCCGCTCGGTGTGTTGTTTTGTTTGTGCGGTGTCCTGGGCCACTTGGCTCCTGTTCACCCGTGTGTCCGCTCGGTGCGTTGCTTTGCGTGTGCGGTGTCCCGGGCCACTTCGCTCCTGTTCACGGTGTGCCCGCGTGGTTTGTTGTGTTGCGTGTGCGGTGTCCTGGGCCACTTGGCTCCTGTTCACCGGTGTGCCCGCTCGCTGCGTTGTTTTGCTTGTGCAGTGTTCTGGGCCACTTGGCTCCTATTCACCGGTGTGCCCGCTCGCTGTGTTGTGTTGCGTGTGCGGTGCCCTGGGCCACTTGGCTCCTGTTCACCGGTGTGCCCGCTCGGTGCGTTGCTTTGTGTGTGCGGTGTCCTGGGCCACTTGGCTCCTGTTCACCGGTGTGGCCGCGTGGTTTGATGTGTTGCCTGTGCGGTGTCTTGGGCCCCTTGGCTCCTGTCCACCGGTGTGCCCGCTCGGTGTGTTGTTTTGCTTGTGTGGTGTCCTGGGCCACTTGGCTCCTGTTCACTGGTGTGCCCGCGTGGTTTGTTGTGTTGCGTGTGCGGCTTCCTGGGCCACTTGGCTCCTGTTCACCAGTGTGCCCGCTCGGTGTGTTCTCCGGTCACCCATGTTGCGCGCGCTGGGGTCCTGGCCGAGAACGAAATGAACAAATGGGTAAAACACAATGAAAAAAGTTTCGGAATAGCTGGAAATAAAGCTAATTAGCATAAAAAAAGCTTAGGCCAAAAAGCGCGCCGCGAAACGCGTAAAAACGCCAGGAAAAGCTTTTCGACATGAAATAGGTGAATAGTTAACGCCATGAACACCGTAACGCTCATAGGACGCTAACGCCATTGTTCTTGTCGTCTAACTAGCCATAGACGCAAAGAAAAAAGCGTCGCGAGCAGCGCATAAAACTCGAAAAAATTTCATAACTCGCTACGACCCCTCGCGTCGCGCCCTGCCACCTTTTTCTCATTCCTCTCCATGTACCTCCCTCCCCACCCTCGTGCCCATCACTCCCCTTGCCCTGCAGCTCAGGCGGCGGCCCTGGGGGAACGCGGTTAACCCCTAGCAATGGACACCAACAATATCCACAACGCCAAGCACAAGTACAAGGCCAAGTACATCAAGATCGACGGGTAGCACGTAAGACACAGAAGCATACATGGTCTTGCTGCTCGCGGGTGTGTTGTGTCGTGTATAATTCTATTTTATTTTAAAAAAAAACATTTTTTTTATATTTAAAACAACTTTTGCAGCGGTTTTTCAACTAGGAGAAACCAAACGAACACAGGAAGCAAATCAAACAAGGCAGCAGGACAGGACACCACAGCACCACACGGCACGACAGCACCACGGGGCACAGCACAGGGGAGCACGGCACCAAGGAAGAGCAGGGCCGCACAGCAGCACCGCACAGGGCGGAGAGGACAGGGAACGCACAGCAGGACACCCCAGGACGCACACGGCGCAAAGCACAACGGCGAACAGCACCACGCAGCAACACACCACAGCATTTGACACACAGCGCAGGGAGACAAGACAAAACAGAGCGCCAGAAGGCACAGGACCCCAGGACGACGGACAGCACCCCAGGACACGACACAGCGCGCAACAGCACCAAACAGAGCAAAACGAAACAACACAGCGCACAACAACACAACGCCAGGCGACAAAACGCGCAGCAACACGGCGCAGCACAGCACCCAGGGACACAACAGAGCACACCACCGAAAAACGGCAGCAGGAGCCACCAGGACCAACCAGAAGACAACAGAGGACAGCCAGGCCCAACAGCAAACACGCAAACACAACAGGCAACAACACACCAGCCAGCGCAGCATGGGCAAGAGAGCACTGCACAGAGGGCAACAACGCAGGCACACCAGCACAGCACCGCACAAACAGAGCACAGAAACAGAAGCAGCCCGGAGCACCATCGAAAGGCAAGGGACAACGCAAAAAAAACAACCAGCAGAGAACGCAGCAGCGCACGACAGCAAAGCACAACAAAAACAGGATGCAGCACAACACCGCGCCGAACAACACGGCGCAAGAACCCACCCCGACACAAGCACGCCACACAACACCGGGCACAACACAGAACGCACCATAGACCGCAGCACCACAGGACAGGACGCACAACAAAGCACAACAGAGGACACCACAACCAGCCGGGGGGGGGGGATGGGGCACAACCAGAAAACACCCGACAAGCGGAAAAAAAAAAAACTCTGCAAAGCACCCGAGGGGGGGGAGGTGAGCAACACCACACGGCGCCACTGGGCACGCGCAACACAACAAGCAACAACACAAAGGGAGGAGGCAAAGGCAGGGAGCACCAAACGACGGAGCGCAACCGCACAGCAGCCCCCGCCAAAGCACAAGGCCCACAACAACACACACCAACACACCCCACAGCCGAGGACACACCAGCACAGAGCACCGCACAACCAGCACACCATGGCACAAAAAAAAACAAAAAAAAAAACTGACAGGAAAAAAAAACACGCAAGGGGGGGGGAGAAAGAAAAAGGGAGAAAAAGAAGAAGAAGAGAGGGGGGGGGGGTGCAAGACGCCAAGAACCAAGGCACCCAGGGCCGGAAAAAACAAAAAGCAAGAGACAAGGGGGGCGCAAAAAAAAAAGAAAAAAAAGAAAAAAACAAAAAACACAAGAACAACCACAAGCAACCCGAGCCCGGAGAGGCGGAGCAGACAAAGAGAGCACCACGAACGGCCACAGAAAAAGGGGAGGCCCACCAGAACGCGCCCAGCAGGCCAGCCCGCCCGACTCCCCCAAGAAAGCACGCACACGCACACACGCAGAGGACCCGGGCGTTGCGTCCTCCGACTCAAAAGGGGCGGTGTCGACGTCCACACGAAACAGCCCCGGTGCACAGACCAAGTCCCCCGTCGAAAGGCGGATGGTACGGGAAACCGGACACGTTAGTGACCGGGTCCACACAGGCACACCACCGCAGCGCACGCAGCCCAAGACCGACGCCGGAGGGACACGCCACGGACAACACCATCGCGGGGCCCCGAACGGGTACGACGTGAAGCGAGCCAAGCGCCCCTGCCTCGGCGGGGACCAGCGGCAGGCACAATGAGCCCGGTTCTCGGCCGGCCTCCGCGTGCCCCGCGCAGCCACCCAGTAAAGCCGGGGGTGCAAGCCCCCGGGGTGGGGAAAGGCACCACGGCGTCGGCAAAGCCGACCAGGGCACCGAGAGCGACCGGACCGGACGAGGCGCAGCGCACCACGCGGGGCCACCAGGCACACCAAAGAGGCATGCCGCCGTCCACAACCAAGGCACACGGACAGGTGCCAAGCAACAACAGCCACCGGGTGCCGAAAACCCGGGCAGCGCGCACAACACGCAACGAACCACGGCACAGGAACAGGTGCGACCCAACACCAAACCCACAAACCACAAAATCAAGCCAGGAGTGGCCGAGTACCAGCGGAGCGTGCACACAAGCACATACACACCCAGACACCCCAGCCAGGAGTGGTGGGGCGCAGCTGAAACCCGAGCCCAAGCACACACACCCAGACCACACACCCCAGCCAGGAGTGCCGGGGTACAGGAGGAGCGCGCACGCAAACGCACACACACCCGAAGACCCGAGCCAGGAGTGGCGGGGCGCAGCCGAAACCCGAACCCAAGCACACACACCCACACAGCACAACCCAGCCAGGCGTGGCGGGGTACAAGCGGAGCGCGCACACAAGCACACACACACCCCGACACCCCAGCCAGGAGTGGCGGGGCGCAGCCGAAACCCGAACCCACGGACACACACCCGCACTGTACACCCGACCCAGGAGTGGCGGGGTACAAGCGGAGCCCGCACACGAACGCACACACACCCCAACACCCCAGCCAGGAGTGGCGGGGCGCAGCCGAAACCCGAGCCCAAGCACACACGCCCACACCGCACACCCCAGCAAGGAGTGGCGGGGTACAAGCAAAGCGCGCACGGGAGCGCACACACACCCCAACACCCCAGCAAGGGGGGGCGGGGCGCAGCCGAAACCAGAGCCCAAGCACACACACCCACACAGCACACCCCAGTCAGGAGTGGCGGGGTACAAGCAAAGCGCGCACAGGCACACCCCAACAGCCCCGCCAGGAATGGCGGCGCGCAGCCGAAGCCGGAGCCCAAGCGCACCCACCCACACCGCACACCCCAGCCACAAGTGGCGGGGCACCAGAGGAGCGCGTACACGCACACACACACACCCCGACACCCCAGCCAGGAGTGGCGGGGCGCAGCCGAAACCCGAGCCCAGGCACACACACCCACGCCGCACATTCCAGCCAGGAGTGGCGGGGTACAGGCGGAGCGAGCACACAAACACGCACACCCCAACACCCCAGCGAAGAGAGGCAAGGCGCAGCCGAAACCCGAGCCCAAGCACACACAGTTGCACAGCACACCCCAACCAGGAGTGGCGGGGTACAGATGGAGCACGCAGACAAGCACACACACACTCCGACAACCCAGCCAGGAGTGGCGGGGCGGAGCCGAAACCAGAGCCCAAGCACACTGAAGCCGGTTCAGACCCCCGTGGCCATCTTTGGGTCACTTGGGGTGTGTATCTATGTGCCGGCAAGCCGCCATTGGCTGATATCATACTGTCCCATCCGCCTGACCTAACCTGATGTGATAGTGTGATAGGCTTAGCCATTCCAGCTATGAGCGGCCATATTCAATACCGAGGCGCCGCCGGCTGAGATTTATATATCCAAATGTCAGGAATCAACAGGGTTTTTTTATCATAATGTTTCCGTAATTTTTCGGCTATCCGTTCTGATTGTCAATGTATCGGCGACTGTCAGTTGGCTCGCGATTTTGCGGTAACCGATTGGTTAACTGTTATTTCCAGATACTTTGGCGGAAACCCCCATGAAGGGTCAGATTTCATCAGTTAAGGGTTCGTTGCTTCCGCAATTTTCATGTTATACACTCGCAAACTTAATCCAATTTTTTCAGACATTCCGAATCGGATTTTCGACTTCGAGGTCGCCGCACTTGATATTATGCATTTCGATCAACCTTCCTTCTGTTGTCTCCTTCATTTTTCTTGGAGATATAGGCGAAACAAAATTGATTCGTGAGGCCACTTTGAAAGGTCATATCTCCGGCTCACGGTGAGGAGTTACAATTTTGAGATATGGGCTAGAATTGCCTTGGTCTCAACTTAATTTAGGAAGCGTCAAACGCCTTTGATGTGTACACGTGCCCGGTGTAGCAAGGGACAATGGCCAGGAGGGTAGAAAGTGATGTATAACTCTTGGACCATGCAACCGAATATCTTAATGCAACTTTCGAGTGTACCGCATGAGTGTTGCTGTTGCATAGAAATTTTCTTTGGGTTCCTACGTATTTTTAACGTGAAGTTATGTCCATGGAGGGGCATGGCCCACTATGGTTGGAGCCACCTTTTAAGGGTATGTGTTTTATGGATGGTATGTGCTTCGCTATGCTCACGCCCATGTTATATATCTCCGTTTGTAGGAAGATATGTGGAGTCATACGTGGCAAGGGCTTCGCCAATGTCACAATAGTGAGCTCCATAGCACTAAACTAAGTCTACCGCACAAATAGTGCATGTGGGAAGGCTTACGGAGCGACCCACAAGCGCCACTATCAATTTTCCCATTTTCATGGTACGTGTCGGGAGGAGGTTCGAAGGTGTCCCTATGCGTCCATGTGGGGATCCAAGCGGGGGGATTGTTTGCAAATGGTCCCAAGCAATTGTGCTTTGAACCATATGTTGATACCACGGGTGAGCGAAGTTATATACTATTGTGATAATCTGGAATTTGGCAATATTTGCATGTTTTTGACCTCACTTTATGCTCATTTTTGTATTTTATGTGCTCAACTGGTCGGCTAACAGTAAAGTGCCTAGAGATTCGTGAACTATGGTATGTGGCTTATATGTTGGCATATGCTTCGGTGTTGCACCTCACCATATACCGGATCACATGGTCACTTTGGCTTGGCACAGGAGGCCTCACAAAATTAGGTCTCAAATTCGTGAGTTGACTTGTGAAGTATGGCATGCATATATCCGGAGGGGTTTGGGGGCCAATTTTGGGATATTCTTGGGCATGGACCTTTGGTCTATATCACCCTTGTATACTACTTTCCGGCTTGACACATGCATGGAGCATTTGAACATTTGCCGTATGCATTTTTGAGTATATAATTGAATTTTGGGCACTTGTCGTCTCACGGTGCACACGGAGACACGGGCGTTGGGCATGTACATAGAATTGCACCAAAAAGGAAGGAGAAAGAAAGCCCTGAAATTGGCATATGAACACAAATCAAGCAGGTGTGGGGAAAGATGGAAAGGTACACAATCACAGCCATAGACCCCTCATTTCCTGGACTCAAGACCTTCCCTTGACTCGCCAACATGATGCCCTGAACCCAGTCAAATGAGATGGCTGAATGCCATGTGTCAAAAGTCACTACACGAACCCCAAAAATGTGTTCCCTCCCAAGCATCTAAATCCTAGCCCAATAGGGGAGGTGGCGTGTCATGGCCTAGAGTGGCACTCAGGACCTTGCCCTACCCTAACATAAACTTGGTTGGACTTGGAGTTGATTGGGCTTGGAGAATTGCCCCATGAAGATGACCTCATAACATAGCAAAATTAGGCAAATCACACCAACCGGCGTATTGAAAGGAGTTGTTGAGTGTCAACGCGGGACCTCAAACATCCTTGGAAGCCCTCAGTGTGGATTTGGAGAGGAGCTATTGTACTTGGGAGTTGGTTATTGCAAGGGATCAGGGTTTGTGTGAAGGAGCCATATTTTTCTATTTTTTGTAGGGAAATTGTGCAGGATAGGGCAAGATCATGCAGAACCTGGTGAGAAGCAAGACCATAGGCGTGACAGGAAATGGTGGAAGGGGTACAGCAGGGGCCGGTCCTGGTAGGGACCTTCTTTATGGTAGCAGAGGAGTACCTGCCCCCTACCGCAGCACCGGGGACTTGGGCCCTCATGGGCCCTGCCCAAGGACGCCCCGGGTGCAGATCGTGGAGTCCGTCGAGTCGACGCCGGACTGGGAAGCCCGAGAAAAGCGAAGATGCTCAGAACGGAGAGCCCTTGCAGGACATGGGCTAGACATGGAGGACCTGGCCTCCATGTGTGAAAGGCAATGCCGCAAGGCTTGCAATCTCCGCTCCGCTGCGGAGGAGGTGGAGGAGACTGACAGCAACGGCAGAGCTCGGCGTTACCGGAAGCGCGGGTCCCCAAAACCCGCGGCGGAAGCCAGGGCGATGGAGACGGATCCCAGCCCGGTCAGGCTGTGGTTAGCTGCAGATTCCGAGGGGCACTCCGAGGGCTATCGGACCGCCTACCCTTCGGAGTCGTAGGTCAGGCCAGACCGCCCACAAGGGCGCACAGGGCCCCAGAACCCAGCCTGGAGAATGACGCCGAGGTGTTGGAGAGGCCTGCCAGAGCCAGAACGGCGCCTGTGGCCCGGCACACGGAGCCAACGCGGGATAGCATGGGCGACACACCCATGGCGGAGGAGTCCGAGGCGCCGGGAACCGTGGGATGCGCCAGATCAAGTGGAAAACACGTTGAGTGCCACTGCGAGCACGTATCCTTCCTCATCGGCAAGTTCCCAAGGATGGGGATGGAAGCCATCGTGCATCGCTTCGACCGCCTGGACAACGCGAAGGACGGCCTAGAGGAGGACGTCGCGGGGATCCTGGATGACCAGTCGACAGCGGAGAGAGACATGGCGGAGCTGCGAGCGGAGAAGGACCGGTACCAGGAGAAGCTGGAGATGGCCCTGCAGAAGCAGCAGCGAGTGGTGGACAGCCTCCTCCATCTGGTGGAGGACTTGTCGGGACGCCTGAAAAGGTTAGACGTTTGAGGTTTGAGGTTTGGTTTTGCGGGTACTAGACGCCTTTCGGCCCCGGGGGGCCACCTGGTCGGGCCAGGTGATATCCTCCCCACCGGGTCCTAGTGGGGGGCCCTCCAAGACGCACCTCCTGCCTGGTGGCGTAGTCCCCGGGGTTCACAGGGCTCCGAGCCCCGTCCTTCCCCGGCTTCCCCGTTTCGCCACTCCCCGGTCAGTGCATCAATTCGCAGCCGTGGCTGCGGGCGCTTACCCACTGCGTCGCCCCCCTAATGCGTGGTCGCCCGGGGCGCCGGCGCCGCCGGGCCCGTGCTACTGGCTTGTCGCCAGTGGGACCCTCTTGGGCTGGCGCAGAGGCTGCCTAGCCTAGGGGTTGGGGCGTGGCGCTGTGCGCCACTACTGCCTTGGCGGGTGCAGTGCCCCTTCTGTGTGTGCGCGGGGCTCGCGGCCGGTGCGGGGGGTTCGGGCCGGTACCTGGTGTTGTGTCTCTCTCGTTTCCCCCTTCCCGCCCCGCGTGTTCCGCGCTGAGTGTGGCGGGCCGTCCCGTCCGGGTGTCCCTTACCCTCGCTCGCTGGTACGCCATTCCACGCGGTCTGTGCGTTCCGCGCGCTCGGTCTGGTTGCCCTTCTGGTGGTCCCCGCGTGCCCTTTACGTGTGTGTGCGCTCGCGCTCCTCCTGGGCGGTGTGGCGTGCGCACCTCGCGCGGTCCCGGCACTGGGCGCTGGTAGGGCCGTTCCACGTGGTCCGTGCCCCTCCGCTTGTCCTGCCCCGGTCCCTTGCTCCGTCTGGCGTGCTTGAGGGGGGGCGGTCCGGTCCCGGTTCCCCCCTACTTGGCTTGGGGTTGTGGGGGTGGTGGTAGGGCGTCCCCGGGGGGGGTGCCGTCTACTGTTGCGAGGGGCTTCTGGGGTCAGGCGCTCCCCCTCCCCCGACTGCCCGCCCACTGGGCGGGCTGTTGGGGTCCGCTATCCACGTGCTGTGGGCGCGGGCGTGCGGGTGTGGAGGCCCTTCTCTGTCCCCTCAGCCTGCACGCCCTGTGGGGGCTGCGCGCCGCGGGGCGGGTCCGTGGCGTTCGTGTGCCTGGGGGCGGGCTTTTGGGGGGGGGGGGGGCGTGCGCCGTACCCCCCGTTTGTGCTGCCGGGGGGGGCCTGTAGGGCGGGGGGTCGCTCTGCCTCGTTCCGTCCCTCTGCCTTCCCTGGGCAGGCAACAAAGCGGGTGTCACTGGTGTCGTGCTGTCCATGGGGGGCGTGGCCCCCTATACCACTCCAGTTCGTGCTCGCCCGCCTTCTCTGGGCGCGATCTGTTCGGCGTCCTGGCGCGTTGGCGCGGGCTTGCTTGTTCTCTGCGGCCCCTGTGGGAGCCGGCGGCTGGGGCGGGGGGCAGGTCGCGCTCCGGCTCCTCTCTCGGGCGGGGGGGGGGACCATCCCCCCCGCCTCGGGGGATGGGGGCCGGGGCCCCCGCGGCTTGCGAGCCGGTGGGGGGGGTGGGGGGGGGGGGTCGCGCCGCGGCCTCCCTGCTCCCCTTCTGAGTGGCGGCCTGCGGTACTCAGTCCTGGCCCCCCTCGTGTCGTCGGCGCACTCCCTTCCGGCGTGTGCGTGCGGCTGGGGTCGCGGTGCCGCCCCGGGGTGGGGGGGGGTGAGGGGCGGCCCGTGGACCGCTCCCCCGGGGGCCCCTGCAGACCTGAATCCCCCCTCTGCCCTCCCTGAGTGGGCTGCGGTCACAGGAGGGTCATGTAGGGCGCGGCCTCCATACTGTTCCGATGCGCCGCCGTGCGCTGCCGTGCGCCGCCCCCAAGCTTGGTGTGCGCGTTGCTCCGGCACCCTCGTGTGGGCCCGCCCTGCGGCCGCGACCCCGGCGGAAGCAGGCGGCTGGGGGCGCTTGGGCGCGCGGTGTGCAGGTCCAGCGGCATCCCCCCCCCCCCCCGCTTCGCGGTCCCTTCTGGGGGGGGGGGGCGTCCCCTCGGCTCCGGGGGGGCGGAGGGCCGCTCCTGTGGCTCCCAAGCTGGGGGGCAGGAGCGGGGGGGGGGGTGGGGGGGCCGCCCCCCCGCCACCCCGCCCCGTCGGGCGTCGGCCTGCCATCGATTGTCTCCGGCGTGGCCCCCCGGGGTATACTCGTGCCGTGGGGGTTGCCGGGCGGCCGCGGGCGTCGGGCGCGGTCCGGTCGGCCGCCGACGGGCCAGTGCGGCGGGGGGGGGGGGGGGGGAGGGGGGGGCCGCTCCGTTTGCGCCGTCCCGGGCGCCGCCGGTCCGCCGTCGGCCGGCAGCGGGCGGGGCGTGCGGGCACCTGCCTCGGCCGTGGTGCCCCCCCACCCCGGGTGCAGCGGCCTCTTCGGGGGGGGTGCGGGGCCGCCGTTTCTGCGTTCTGCCTCCGTCCGCTCTTGGGCCTGAGTGGGAGGGGGGGGGGGGAGTGAGGGGGGCCCTCTGGTTCCCTGGCGCCGCCTCCTGACGGCCGGGCGGGGGGCGGCATGGCGGTTGCGGCCCCGGGGGTCAGCCATCGGCTGGGGGGTCGCACCCTTCCCCCGCCCCCCTCTACCTAGAGCCGGACCCTCGTGCAGGCCTTCGCTGGGGTCCCTCATCCCCCCTGCCGTCGTCGCGCGGCGCTGGCCGGCCGGGGTCGGCCGTGAGGGTTAGCGGTCAGCGGTTAGCGGGCTGCGGGGCAGCAGGTTCCCCCCTGCGCTTGTTGTCTCTGCCCTCCCTCCCGCGGGAGGTGGCGCGCGCTCCTGCGTCACGCCGTACCGTGGGGGGGGCGTGGGTCAGGGGGCCCAGCTCCCCCCCCCACTTTCTCGCGTCCGCCGTCTGGGCCGTCACCTGCGCCGCCGCTTGTGTGGGGGCTGGGGCTGTGGCGGCAGCGGGTTGCGCCCACGGTAGCGCCAGTTGGCGAGGGCGCTGCGCAAGGCCCGGGGGAGCCAGTTGTTGGCGTCCGCAGCCGTGATGCGGAGCACCGCTCCCCCTTCCGGCAAGGCCGGCCACGTTGGCTCCCTGTCGGGCCAAGCCGCCCTGATCACTGACCTGAGGACCCTCTCATGGTCCTCTGGGGCTGCCCACCCCCCCGGGGGTACCTCTCGGTTTCCTCCGTCCCTCCGGAGGAGCACGGCATCGAAAGGCCGGTTCCTGATCCCCCTGGTTGTCCCCTGGTTGGCCCAGCACAACCACCCGTACACCTCCCCAACCAGGGGGAGGGCCTCCTCCCCCAGAGGGTCCGGGACCGTGCCCCAGTCCCGGTCCCAGGGCCGGGCCCCCTCCGCCCCCTGCGCTGGCTTCCCCCTGCTGCCCCTGTGCCTGCGGCGCCGATGCCGCGCCCCGCCCCCCTCCCGCCGGGGCCATCCGCGCCGGCTCCGCTCTCGGCGCGGGGGGGGCTGGCTGGTGCTGGGGTCGTGGGGGTTGGCGGGCGACGAGCCCGCCGGCGTCAGGGTCGATGTTGTAGAGGTGGTTGTGGTGGTGGTGGTGGTGGTGGCTGTGGTGCGCTGGCATCTGTTGGATGCCGGGGGGGATGCACCTCACCGGCTGCACGTCCGGCTGCGGGGGCGCCCCGCTCCCCGTCCCCCTCCCTTCAGCCCGCCCTCCCCCCCGGGCTCCCATGCCCAGTCCCGCCTGTCCCTCGGGGCCCGCGGCGCCCTTGCCCTTGCCCTTGGGCCCCTTTCCAGCCCCCTGCCCGTGCCGCGGGTCCCGCCCCCTGTCCCCCACGCCCTGGCCTGCCCGCTCGCCCACCGTCCCTCGCCCCGCTCCCTGCACCTGGGCGCCCTGCCCACGCCCCTGCGCGCCCTTTCCGTGCCCTGGTCCCTTCCCGGCCCCCTGCTCTGAGTCGCGCCGTCCGCTGCCTGCGCTCTGTCCCCCTCCGCTGCTGCGCCCTTGCTCCCTGCCGCGCGTGCCCTGGCCTGCTCCTTGCGCGCGCTGCTGCGCACTCCCCCTGTCGCCTCCTGTCCCCCGCTCCGCGCTCCCGTGGCTGGCACGCAGCTCTGCCTGCGCGCCGTCCCCTTCTTCCTGGATCATGCGCCGGGCGTCCCGCTGTCTTTGCAGCTGCGGCAGCGTGACGCCTGGCGGCAAGCGCTCGGGCGCCGGGGGGCGGACGTGCCGCGCCCGCCCCGGGGGGAAGGGCTTGGGGGGGAACGGCTTGGGGGGACTGGTGTGGGTGTGGGTGGGGTTCGCGTGGGCGCGGTACTTCGCGTTCTCCCTGCCCACTGCTGGTGCTGCGGCGGCCGCCGGCGAGGCGCCCGTGGCCCGTGCGGGGTCGTTCCCCCGCTTTCGCGGCGTGCTGGGGGTCGCGGCGTGGCCGGCTGAGGCGGTCACGCGGCTTGCCGGGGCTGCGGTCGCAACCCCTCGCGCGCCCTCCCAGCTCTCTTCTGCGGCTGCGGCAGCCCCCAGCGATGCGCCCGGTTCCTGCGCCGGGGCTGCCCCCCGAGTCGGCGGAGTGCCGGGGGCCGCGGTCGGGGCCGCGGCGTGGCTCGCTGGGGCAGCGGTCTCCGCTTCCTGCGCGTCTGGGGCCCCCTCCCGGGGCGGGGCGGCAGGGCTTGCTGCTTGGGCGGCGGGGGCGGTCACTTTGGCTGGCTCAGGCACCTGGGCCGGCGGCGGCGGCCCGACCAGCACCGCCGCTTCCGCCAGCCTCCGGTCCTCGCGCTCCGCGAGGGTCTCCCCCGTCCACTCTGGGGAGACGGGGGAGCGGGAGCGGGACCGGCGGTGGTGGCGGTCGTCCCGCTGGGGGGAGCCATCGGAGTCTGCCATCACTGTTATCCTGGTAGGCATGCGTGGTGGCAGGCGCGCCCTTCCCACTACCTCCTGGTGCATCAGTGCCGTGCCGTGGGCAGTGCCGTGCGGTGCTCTGCGGGGGGGAGGGGGGGAGGGGGTGGGGGGCCGGCTGTGGCGTCAGCCCCGCACGGGCGGGGGCCGGCGGCCATCCATCGGCATTGGGAGGGGAGGCGGGGGAGCCACGCGGCCCACGCGTCGCGCCACAGCCCCCAGTCTGGGGCGGGGCCCAGGGCCCTGGGCCCCCGGGGGTCGTCAGGTGGTGTCGAGGGGAGCCGCACTAGGTGGACCCCCGTAACGGCGGTGGCCTCCTGTGTTCGCAGGAAGGTGTGTACTCCGTCCCGCGCCGCGGGCGCCGGGAGAGGGGGGCGGGGTACGGGTGCTGCCCCATAGAGGTGGGTGGGGGTGATCCCCAGGACCTGCTCCGGGTCCCCGCGGGTCGCGATGACGAGGAGGAGCACGGGGGTGCCAGGGCACTCTTGCCAGAGGACCTGCCCCCTGTGGTGGGCACCACTGGTCCTGGAGAGGGGGGGGGGGGGGCAGGTCTGGGTTGGCCCAGCCGCGGGGCGCGTGCGTCGCCGGCGGGAGAACGGGGCACCAAGTGGGCTATCTGGGGAACGCCTCGCATACGATGGCGTACGGGGGGGTAGGCCTGGTGCCGTCGTACACCGGGTTGGTTGGCGGGGGGCGGGCGGGCGCCTCGTCCCCGCCTTCCACGAACACCGTGATCTCGCCCACCTCCAGGTCCTCGTCCGGTGGGTGTAGAAGGTGGAGCGCCGCATCCAGCTCGGACACTCCTCCGGGTATGTGGCCCGCGCCTGGTTGAGGTACGGGGCCGCGTCCCCGGGGTAGCGCGTCCTGAGGGCGTGCAGCAGGGCTGGGGCGCTGCTGCGGAGGGACATGGCGGACCGCCCCCGTCAGCTGCAGGGTATCCCCCATGGACAGGGGCGGGCCCGACCGGTTGGACTCATGCCACTCCATCCAGTGCCCGTAGAGGGCCGCCTCCGGGCTGATGAGCCCCGGCCGGACAGTGTTCACGATCCGAAGCATCGCCGGGAGCAGCGTAGGGGCCCCCGCTCCATTCAGGGCGCGGACGGCTGGGAGGGCGGTCTCGTTGAGGAAAGCCCTCGCACTGCCCGTCAGGTCACGCCGTGCGGCAGCGTGCGCCTCGTGCGCCTCGGCCACCGCGTCCGCCACCAGGCCCCGGACGGCCGCCTCCTGCGCTTTGCGGCGGGCCCTGGCATGTCCCGGCCCATCCCCCCGTCGGCGTGGCATGGTACTGCGGGCTCTGCAAAGGGCGGCGGCGGGTGGGGGTCAGGGCGCGAACACGTGCGACAGGTGCGCAACGGATGTGGGATCCCGCAGGTGCACGTGGATCCACTGAAGGGCAGCGCCCGCGGGGCCCGCGCGCTCGTCTGAGGGGGCGTGTGCCCCCTCGATGTGCCGGTGCAGGGCCTCCTCCTCTGTGCGCCTGCGCGGGCCTGCGAGAGGTTCGGGCCAGGGGCACTCGGCCACCTGGGCGCACCGCGCGCACCTGTTGGCGCCTGTCGACGCTGCCGAGGACACCGTCCCACATTCCCCGCAGAGCCGGCAGGTGTGTGGGAGGTGGGAGGGCGGCGACTTAGGGTAGAGATGGCGGAGCCAGAGGTCGTCCCACCTCTGTCGGAGGGGGTCCCTGATCTCCAGCAGGCGGGCGCGGACGCGATGCCGGTAGTCCCTGCCGAGCGTCTTCCGCTGGACCTCCTGCCACGTGTCGTCGGCGAGAATCCCGTGGTCGTGGAAGGCGGTGATGAGGTTGTCCCACGCCGGGCGGGGGTGCCCCTGGGGGGGGGATGCCATGTACACGTGGCGCCTGGTGAGGTGGGGCGTCAGCGCATCCCATTGGCACCCGTTCTCGGCGTCTCGGTGCAGGAGGGCCAGCAGGGTGCCATCCGCGACTGCCTCCCATCCCACTCGCAGCCCTTCGCAGGCGTCCAGCTCCTGGCGCAGCGCGGCTGCAGCGTCGGTGGGGAGCATGAGGAGCAAGGGCCCCTGGGTGTCGCTCAGCCGGGACAGGGCGTCGTCGTATACCGGCCCCCCAGCTTTGAAGTGCGCCACGGCGAGCTGGGCGGCCCCGTCCTCTGGGGGGTGCCACCAGACGGTGGACGCGGCGTGTCCCCATTTGCGTATCTCCGTAGCCCGGAGTACGTTGGCGGCCTGAAGGACGATGCGGGGGGGGGGCGGGTGTCCTGACGAGTGAGGACACGTCCCCGGTCCATCCTGTTTGCGGCCCCGGGGCCGCTTGCAGCCATTCCCCTGTCGCCGCGTCCCACGGGTGGTCAGGTGCCGCCCCACGGATCACGGTGTGTCTCGGGCGGGTGTCCGGCCCCTATCCCTCGAGCGGGATGGCGGCGTATCGTTGCGCAGGGGTCTCCGGGGCGCGCGTGGCGGCGCACCACCGGCTCCACTCGCGCGCCCATTCCTCACCCACGATGCGCGCCTCCCACGCGGTCATGGAGCCGCGCCCGATGATCCACGGTGGGAAGAGGGCGTCTTGTAGGTGCTTCGAGAACCCCCCCGGCAGGTCCTGGTATGGCTCGGGGCCCTCTTGGGGCGGGCACTGCACAGTGCCATTCACGACACGGAGGGACGCTACGAAGTCCTTGTCAGGGCGCGGGGAAGGGGGAGGGTGGTCGCCCTCTGCCGTACTGAGCCATCGGTGTGCCCGGGCCGCCGCGCTTAGGGGCTCGCGGAGGAGTTGCTTCAGCCGGTGGTTGCGAAGCTCCCATGCGAAGTCCCCCAGCTGGAGCATGTGGTGGAGGAAATCGTCCACAGAGGTTCCTCCCGGCGGGTCGTAGCGGGCTATGGCGCGGAGCTGCGCCTCCGCGTCCTCGGGCACCAGTCCGGAGCAGAAGACTTCCATCCATGTGGCGCCTGCGGAGCGCCACGAGGCCACCCACAGGGCTTTGTCCCCGGGTGGGAGGTGGCGGGCCGCCTCGTGTGCCGCCTGGCGGTAGTGGGGCCAGAGGAGCCGTGAGTGGGCGCACCCCACGTGCATGTGCACCGGGGTCTCCTCCGGGCCGCCGCATAGGAGGCACGGTTGTGGGACGACGGAGACGCCGGAGAGCTGCTCCTTACGGACGCGGAGCCTGCGCTGCACCGGCGTGTGGCCGTCTCGGGCTCGCAGCGCCCGGCGGTTGGTGGCCGTCGCGGTGAGGTCCCGGGCGTGGACATAGGCTGTGGCGTGGGCCGCGCCCAAAGATGTGTGTCCCCGGTGCGTCAGCGCATGGTCCGTCTGCGCCCGCTGCGCAACCTCGCCGAGCGCCCGCATCGCGGGGGGCCGTAGATGGAGGTGGCCGTCACGGCCGGCGACAATGAGTTGGGCGTGGCCAGGGTCCGGGGGCGTGTTCTGCAGGAAGGTGTCCTGGGACGCCGCCCAGTCCGCCTTGTGCAGCAGGGCGTCACTGTGGTGCGAGGTGGCTCGGACATACCAGAACGGGTGCCCGGCGTGTTGCCCTCGCGCGCACAGGCCGTCCCGGAGCCACCGCAGGGGCATCTGGTTGACCACCTTCGCTGCGCCCGCGGGGACCCCCGTGGTCCGCTCGCGATCTGCATGCTGCAGGAGGTGGAGGATGACTTCGGCGTCCACCGTGTGGACCCATGGCCGGTGGGCACCGTATTGTAGGGGGAGGGAGGCGGCCACCCCCTCCCCGTTGGGCACCGTGCCCGAGATGGCCACCGCCCACGTGCGGGTGAGGTTGGCGGCGAGAGCGACGCTGGTGGCGTGTTTGCAGGGTCCGCCCCCGGACGTGTCGGAAGAGGTGTGGCCCCAGGCCTCCGGGATCCAGTAGTACCCGGTGGGGCTGAGCCACCCCGCGTTGAGGTCGGCGGAGTGCCACCGGACGTCGGGGTGGCTGGGGGTCAGTTGGTCCACGCTTAGCGCCCTGGTGTCGCCGGGGCTGATCGCCGGGTGGTCGTGCAGCCGGATCTCCGCTGCGGCGATCGTTCTTGCTCAGGACCGAAGTGCTGTCACATGTTCCTTGAGCCACGCCGGGCCTCCGCGCTGGTGCACCACCAGGTGTCCCGTGTCCTCCGGCTGGTCCTCCAGTGCGTGCACTGCCATGTGTGGGTCGTGCGGCACCCCCGTAGCTACCAGCAGGGCGGTGCCACCGGGGAGCCCACGGGGTTTGGGCTGGCCTGCCCCCACCTGCACTATTACCCACTCGCCCCGGAGCTGCGCTTGCCCCGCCGCTTGGGTGCATTGGTCGTCCGTGGTCACCAACCACAACGGCGTCGGCGCGTGGGGCCGGGGGCGCAGGGGCTCGGGCCAGGTAGGTAGGTAGGTGCACTCGGTCGTGGAGAGGCGCCCCATGGTTCCCCCTGGCGTCGCCCCTGTGACGAACAGGAAGAGGCTCCGCGCGTGAAGAGGGGAGGCGGCTTACATCCCGCTAGACCTGACTGTTGGCCCCCAACAAAGCGGCCCCGGGCTACACCGGGAGGGCTGATCGCCGCCAGCGTGACGTGCTTGTCTCGCCGGGAGGGTGTGCCCCCGTGCTTGCGCACGTCCCCTCCTTTGGGCGGAACCCTAGGGGTTCACCGGACTTCCTGGCGTATCCCGTTCCCAAGGCATGCATGCACGTTCTTGGTACTAGGGTTCCGAGGCGCTTGGGTGTCGCACGCTCCGCCTCGAGTCCCAAAGCAGCGCAGGCCTTAGGATGCAGCCTTACCCCCGTGCTCCGGATCTCGTTTGGCCGGGTCACCTGCATGGCACGGGCTGCCTCAGTGCCCGGGCTGTGGGCACTGGGTTTCCTACTGTTGGCTTGCGTTTGTGGTTGGGTCCGGGTTGCGGTTGGTCGTGGGTTTTGTTCACCCCTGCCCGTTTTGGCTGGGGTCTTGGGTGGGTGTGTTTGGGCTCCGTTTTTGGTGTTGTCCCTCTTTTGCCGGCTGTTTGCGGTGTTCGTGGTTGGGCTTTGGTGTCGGCCTGCTTTCGGGACCTGTGTGGTTTCGCGCGCTTTTCCCTTGCCCCCCGCCGTTTCCGGTTCCGGTGTGCCGTGTGGGCGTGCGTGCTGGGCCCGGGTCTCGGCTGTGCCCCGCCCTTCTTGGCTGGGTTGTCGGGTTGTGTTTTTTGCGCTTTTTTTTTTTTTTTTCCGGTTGCTCGGTGTCCCTGTCCCGGGCCTTGTGGTCTCTCCCCCCGTCTCCTTTCTTTCGGGCTGGGCTGCTGGCTTTTTTTTTTTTTTTCTGCTTGTTTCGGTGCCCCTTTTTCCGTCGGGCCGCTGTTTTTGGCTTGGTGTTGCCTGTTTTGGCTGGGTGGTCCCCCTGTGTCTGTTTGGGGGTCCTGTCTTCGGTGCCCTCTGGGTGGGGGGTTTGGCCCCCTTCTGTGTTGTTGGCGGGCGGTTTGGTGGCTGTGGCGTGTTTTCGCGCGCCCCCCCCCCCTTTTTTTTTTTTTTTTTGGGGGGGGGGGGGGGGGGGGACTACCTAGCTGTTCCTCCCCTTGCCTTCCCTCGGCTGGCGCTTGCTCTGTGGCTGGTGTGTGGTGTGGTTGGTCCCTCGCCACTCCTGGCGGAGGTTCCTGTGTGCTACTCCCCGCCACTCCTGGCTGGGTTTCGCTGCCGGTGGTGGTGGGCGGTCCCCGCCACTCCTGGCTGGGGTCTGCCGGCGGCGGTGGTGTGTGGTGTGTGGCGGTGGTGTGTTGGTGGGGTTGTGGCTGGTGTGTGGTGTGGTTGGTCCCTCGCCACTCCTGGCGGAGGTTCCTGTGTGCTACTCCCCGCCACTCCTGGCTGGGTTTCGCTGCCGCTGGTGGTGGGCGGTCCCCGCCACTCCTGGCTGGGGTCCGCTTGCGGCGGTGGTGCGTGGTGTGTGGTGTGTGGTGTGTGGCGGTGGTGTGTTGGTGGGGTTGTGGCTGGTGTGTGGTGTGGTTGGTCCCTCGCCACTCCTGGCGGAGGTTCTTGTGTGCTACTCCCCGCCGATCCTGGCTGGGTTTCGCTGCCGGTGGTGGTGGGCGGTCACCGCCACTCCTGGCTGGGGTCCGCTTGCGGCGGTGGTGTGTGGTGTGTGGTGTGTGGCGGTGGTGTGTTGGTGGGGTTGTGGTTGGTGTGTGGTGTGGTTGGTCCCTCGCCACTCCTGGCGGAGGTTCCTGTGTGCTACTCCCCGCCACTCCTGGCTTGGTTTCGCTGCCGGTGGTGGTGGGCGGTCCCCGCCACTCCTGGCTGGGGTCTGCCGGCGGCGGTGGTGTGTGGTGTGTGGCGGTGGTGTGTTGGTGGGGTTGTGGCTGGTGTGTGGTGTGGTTGGTCCCTCGCCACTCCTGGCGGAGGTTCCTGTGTGCTACTCCCCGCCACTCCTGGCTGGGTTTCGCTGCCGCTGGTGGTGGGCGGTCCCCGCCACTCCTGGCTGGGGTCCGCTTGCGGCGGTGGTGCGTGGTGTGTGGTGTGTGGTGTGTGGCGGTGGTGTGTTGGTGGGGTTGTGGCTGGTGTGTGGTGTGGTTGGTCCCTCGCCACTCCTGGCGGAGGTTCTTGTGTGCTACTCCCCGCCACTCCTGGCTGGGTTTCGCTGCCGGTGGTGGTGGGCGGTCCCCGCCACTCCTGGCTGGGGTCCGCTTGCGGCGGTGGTGTGTGGTGTGTGGTGTGTGGCGGTGGTGTGTTGGTGGGGTTGTGGCTGGTGTGTGGTGTGGTTGGTCCCTCGCCACTCCTGGCGGAGGTTCCTGTGTGCTACTCCCCGCCACTCCTGGCTGGGTTTCGCTGCCGGTGGTGGTGGGCGGTCCCCGCCACTCCTGGCTGGGGTCCGCTTGCGGCGGTGGTGTGTGGTGTGTGGTGTGTGGTGTGTGGCGGTGGTGTGTTGGTGGGGTTGTGGCTGGTGTGTGGTGTGGTTGGTCCCTCGCCACTCCTGGCGGAGGTTCCTGTGTGCTACTCCCCGCCACTCCTGGCTGGGTTTCGCTGCCGCTGGTGGTGGGCGGTCCCCGCCGCTCCTGGCTGGGGTGCGGTTGCGGCGTCGGTGTGTGGTGTGTGGCGCCGGTGTGTTGGTGGGGTTGTGGCTGGTGTGTGGTGTGGTTGGTCCCTCGCCACTCCTGGCGGAGGTCCCTGTGTGCTACTCCCCGCCACTCCTGGCTGGGTTTCGCTGCCGCTGGTGGTGGGCGGTCCCCGCCACTCCTGGCTGGGGTCCGCTGGCGGCGGTGGTGTGCGTGCTTTGTTTGGCCGGGTCGGACGGGCCGGCCTCCCGGGCGCGTTCTGGTGCGCCTCACCTTTTCCTTTGGCCGCTTTGTCTTTCTGCTTTGCTTGGCCCCCTCCGGGCTGGGGTTGCCCCTCTCTCTTTCGCTGCTGTTGCCGTTCCTCGTTGGCTGGGGTTTGTGGTGTGTGGGTTGGCTGTTGCCTGGCACCTGTTCGTGTGCCGTGGTTCGTTGCGTGTTGTGCGCGCTCTCCGGGTTTGTGGCACCCGGCGGCCGTCGCTGCTTGGCACCTGTCCGTGTGCCTTGGTTGTGGCCGGCGGCGTGCCTCTCTGGCGTGCCTCGTGGCCCCGCGTGGTGCGCCGCGCCTCGTCCGGTCCGGTCGCTCTCGGTGCACCGATCGGCTTTCCCGACGCCGTGGTGCCTTTCCCCACCCCGGGAGCTTGCGCCCCCGGCTTTACTGGGCGGCTGCGCGGGGCACGCGGAGGCCGGCCGAGAACCGGGCTCATTGTGCCTGCCGCTGGCCCCCGCCGAGGCAGGGGCGCTGGGCTCGCTCCGCGTCGTACCCGTTCGGGGCCCCGCGATGGGGTTGTCCCTGGCGGGTCCCTCCGGCGTCGGTCTTGGGCTGCGTGCGCTGCGGTGGTTGGCGTGTGTGGACCCGGTCACTGACGCGTCCGGTTTCCCGTACCGTCCGTCTTTCGACGGGGGACCTGGCCGGTGCACCGGGGCTGTTTCGTGTGGACGCCGACACCTCCCCTTGCGGGTCGGAGGACGCCACGCCCGGGTCCCGTGCGTGTTTGCGTGTGCTTGCTCTTCTTGGCCGGGTCGGGCGGGCCGGCCTCCCGGGCGCGTTCTGGTGCGCCTCACCTTTTCCTTTGGCCGCTTTGTCTTTCTGCTTTGCTTGGCCCCCTCCGGGCTGGGGTTGCCCCTCTCTCTTTCGCTGCTGTTGCCGTTCCTCGTTGGTTGTTTTTCTCGGCCTCCCGCTGCTTGGCTCGCGCCTCGTTTGTGTCCTCCGCTTGGCCGTTGGCTGCTCTTTGGTGGTTGTTTCCCCGCCCCCCCCCACTTTGTGTCTCCGGTTTTTGTCGCTCCTGCTTGTGGCCTTGGTGTTTTTTTTTTTTTTTTTCTTCGTGCGCCCCCGTTGTCTCCGGCTTTCTCTGGTTTCCGGCCCCGGGTGCCCTGGGCCTCGGCGCTTGCGTTGTTTGTTTTGTTGGCCTTCCGCTTCTCCGCTCTCCGTGGCCATGCCGTTGGCTGCTCTTTGGTGGTTGTTCCCCCGCCCCCCCCCACTTTGTGTCTCCGGTTTTTGTCGCTCCTGCTTGTGGCCTTGGTGTTTTTTTTTTTTTTTTTTTTTTTTTTCTTCGTGCGCCCCCGTTGTCTCCGGCTTTCTCTGGTTTCCGGCCCCGGGTGCCCTGGGCCTCGGCGCTTGCGTTGTTTGTTTTGTTGGCCTTCCGCTTCTCCGCTCGGGCCATGCCACATCCGCGTTAGGCTCTTGGTGCTCGCTTTCCGCGAGTACGTCACGGAGGATGTACATGAGGGCTGCCGGCGGGTGGTACGCCGCCCCCCGCGTGGGGGGGGATAGGCCGCCCTGGCGGCGGTAGCCCCCGACGTGGAGGTGCAGGCCGTCTGGGGTCACCCGTGGGCCGGTGTGGGCGTCCTGCTTAGCCCTCGTGGGTTGGACGAGTCTCAGGCGGGGGTCCCGCGTGCCGTTGGTGTGGAAGAGGTGGACCAAGGCGTCGCGCCACCCGGGGTGGTTGGTGGGCTCCTGCTCACGGCGGCAATAGTGGAGGTGTTCATCGGCGCATTGGTTGAGGCATTCCCGCACCGCCGTCGGCAACGGGTCGTCGTTGTCGGGGAAGGGCCGGCGTGGCCCGTGGTGCCCATGCCGCGGCGTTGTGTGCGGCAACGTCAGGCGGCACATGTCACGGTGTCGCAGCTTGGCGGTGCGCAGCGTGACGATGTTGCCCGACGGGGACTTTAGTTGGACATGGGCCGCCCTGGGGCACACGATGGGGTTTTACAGCCCCACTCCCAGGGCGGCCAGGGCCCGGGGTATGCGGTGGACCCAGTCACCCCCCGCTAGAGTTTCGAACTCCGGGACGGGGTAGTGCACCTCGGCACATATTCCGTGCGCGCCGGCTATTTCCCACAACATCTTGGTCACCTCGGCGCGCACGGAGGTTGAGCGGTGGTGGACGAGTGTACCCACGAGGGCCACCGCTGCCTGCTGGCACCGCGTTGGCACCCATGTGAGCCCCAGGGTCCGGTCATCCTGCAGGCTGTCCCGCGAGGCGTCGAAGGCGTACCGCGCCCTGTCCTTCGCGACCTGGACCGTGATCTGGTCCAGGTGGCGTGCAGTGTCGGAGTCGTCGGCGATGAAAGGGGCGACGTACTGTGTCAGCCCCCCGAGGATTGCCAGAATGACTTCCTGCACCACTTTTGGTGGCGCGGGGGTGTTGAGGCACCAGTGGTGCACCGCCGCCAGGCGTAGCCGGTGCTTGCGCTGCAGGGAAAAGTCCCCGTCCGGCTGCAGCTGGAGTCCCAGGTAGGGGACGGAGTCTGCCGCTGGTACCCAGTGCCACGGGTTTTCCAGGCGGGGACAGAGGCGCAGCTGCAGGCCCAGGACCCCCTCCGTGGTGGCCATGGCGCACTTGCGGGGATTGAGCTCCATGCCCATCATCCCCAGGTACGCGGCCACCGCCTCCACGCCCTCGACGAAGTGCTGCAGCGTGTGGGTCACCACCAGCAGGTCGTCGATGTAGGCCTGGATGAGGCCGTGCTCGGCCCCTCCCTGCGGGCGCAGGCGGTGCCCCTGCGCCCTGAGCAGGGGCTCCAGGAGGAGCGCGTACAGCAGGGGGCTCTCGGGGTTGCCCTGTCGGACGCCACGCAGCATGTAGGCGGGCTGTGTTAGCCCGTGTGCTGTGACGATGCGCAGCCTGGCGCACGTGTGGAGGAAGAGCAGGAGGTCGACGACGTCCGGCGGCACGGAGAGGTGGCGCAGGATGAGATGGAGGGCGCTGTGCGGGGCGGTGTCGAAGGCCTTGCGGGCGTCGAAGGAGAAGACGTAGTTGGGCGTTCCCCGCTGGAGCTTCCGCTGCGCCATGAACAGTGGGGGGCCTGTGTTGGAGCCAGGGAGGGCCCCTTGCTGCCAGTCGCTGACCACTCCGTGCCGTGTGAGCACTTCCGTGATGCGCTCGGTGAGGGGGCCCGTGAGCAGCTTCATGTCCAGCTGGCCAAGGGCTATGGGCCTGTAGTCGTCCAGTCTGGCAGAGCCCGGTACCTTGGGGCTGAGCCAGATGTGCGCGTCTCTCCGGTGCATCGGCGGCGGGGCGCCGCGGAAGATGGCGCGGTAGGAGTGGACGAGGAGCCACTGGACGGGCGCTTGGGGGTCCTTGATGAAACGGGCCTCCACGTGGTTGGGACCTGGGGCCTTGCCATCGGCCTTGTCCAAGGCGGACTTCAGGTCCTGCATGGAGTACTGCTGGACCTGTGTCCAGGCCCCTTCAGGGACCCGGGGGACATGGCAGCCGAGGACTGCCTGGAAGCCTGGGAGGTCCACCGGGCGTTTGTCATACAGTTCTCGCCAGAAGGCGCGAGCTGCGAACATCACGTCGTGGGCCTCCGTGAGGAGCGTTTGGGTGTTGGGGACCCGCACGTTCCAGAGGCCTGACGGGCCCGGGGCCTCTACCTCTATGGCTCCCCGCACGGCTTTCCATCGCTGGGCGATGTCGGGGGCGTGGCAGCGCCAGAAGTCCTTGATGGCGCGCTTGTGGTCTGCCGCCAGGAGTGCGCGGAGCTGGCGAATGTCCTCCTCGAGGACGGCTGCTTGCCTCTCCCGCCCCTCCTGTAGCTGGCCCTGTGTGGTCGGGCGGAACCCGGGCGACACACCCCGCAGCTCCTCCGTGAGCCGGAGCGCCGCCTCGGACCGGATGCCATGCCATGCCACGTCGGCCTGGTACGCTGCCGGCGTGCGCTGCCAGGGTGTCAGAGCGGAGGACCGCCGCCTGGAGCCGCTTTCCGCTCTCCGGGAGGTCCCCCTCCGCCGGGTCCGTCCCCGCCGGGGACGGCTGCCGGCGTCCCACCACACGCGCCAGGGCGTCGTGCGTCGCGTGGAGGTGCTCGAACACCTTGTCCACCGCGGCCGCGGGCATGGACCCGTAGTTGTGCTGCTCTGCGGGACCCAGCCAGGGCGCCAGGGAGGGTTCATCCTGCGCGGCGGTGACTGCCGCCCACAGGCAGTGTTGGACGGGCGCGGCCTCGGCGTCGTACGGGAGGAGGCAGCCCTCCGTGTGGCTGTAGGGGGTGGGCATTGCCGCGCGCCCCGCTGCGCTGAGGAGGCCCGGCAGGGCCAGGCGGACCGGGAGGTGGTCCGAGCCGACCACCTGGGGGTGTGCCATGCCGCGAGCCCAGACGCTTTCCCGCAGGGACCACGGCAGGAGGGGCTCGTTGACCAGGAAGGTGTCCACCCTGTGCCGGGACGGGTGGAGCGTGGGGGTCATGTCCTCCTCGCCGCCGGCCGTGGCCCTTCGGAAGCCGCAGGCCTCCCAGCCCGCTCGGAAGTGCTCCATGGCCGGGTTGGTGGTGGCATCCATGTAGATGTTGGTGTCGCCGGCGATGACCACCGGGTGTCTCCCTCCGAGGCTGCGTGCCGTGGCATACATTTGTATGTCGGCCCAGAACGCCGCCTGTCCCGCCCACGGGGAGCAGCCTGCTTGCGGCCTGTGGACGTTGATGAGGGTGAGGCCTCCTCCGTCCGTGCGGATCTCCAGGGCCGCGGCCTTCCCGGGGACGATTTCCGTGAAACTGAGCACCTCGTGACCGCGGTGAGGAGGCCCCCCCCTCTCGAGGTGTAGGTGGCTCCCGTCTCCGCCAGCCGGCTGCTGAAGAAGGCGGTGTACCCCTTGTCCCGGAGCGCCGCGGCCACGTGCATCTCCTGCTCCCGGGTGGCAATCCCTATTTCCTGGAGCATGATGGCAAAGCCCCCCATCCTGGGGTAGCATGCCGGTGATGAGGTTATCCTTGTCGGTACAGGCCGCTGGCCCCCGGCGCCGCCGGAGCGTGTCCCGGAGGGACCGGTCTGGCGGTACGAGGCCGTTGCGCAGGTTCCACGAGAGGAGCCACAGGGCGTCGCCCGCCGTGTCCTCCTGGAGTCAGCTATCCCGCATCGGCATCGCCGCTGAGTTCGCCGGCGCAGCCAGGGCATCCGGGTGCGCCGCATCCGCTGAGCCCGTTCCCAGCGGGGCCCACAGATGGACCCGGGGGGCCGGGGGAGTCAGGGGGGCCAGGGGGGCCAGCCCCGCGGGGATGGACCCTGGTTGGCCCGCACCGCCGGTCCCCGGGGCCGCCCCGGGTGCCTCCTCATCGCCGTCTGCGTGGTCTGCCGCCTGGGGCGGGGGGCGCCGGGCGTACGGGGCGTTGCCATGGGGACCTCCGTGCCCTCCCTTGCAGGATGTTGGAGGCTGCCTCCTTGTCGTCCACCGGGGCTGCAGCGTGCACCGCGTGCCACGGGAGGTGTTCCAGCATTGCCCCGCTTGTGTAGTACTTGTCTGCACACAGGGGGCATTTCGTCGGCTTCGTGGCCCCTCGCGCCGGGGGGAGCGGCACCGAATTCTGGATGGCGCCCTCCGCCGCTGGTTCGAAGGGCAGGTTGGCCAGTGGAACCGTGTGTGGTGCCAGTGTGCCGCCGGGGCCGCCGCATCGAGGGCTCGTGTCGCGGGCGCGGGCCCGAGACCCCGGATGGCATCGCGCTGCACGTCTGCTTGCAACCACGTTTGCCAGTGTGTGGAGCCGATTTGGCGGTCGGGTTTGCCCCGCCATTGCAGGTCGTGGAAGGCTTGTAGCCAGTGGTACACTGTGGTCGGGACCGCCAGCTGGAGCTCTAGGTCGGCGGGGTGCGCCGCTGCCGGCCACACCCCCGGCCTCGCCGCCCGGGCGTTGTCCTTCAGCCTGACCTGGAGCAGGAGGGCGTGGTGTTCGCCCTCCCGTAGCACCTTGACGATCATGCGGGTACAGTCTGCGATGCGGACCACGGCTTCGGGCCCTGGCAGGCGCTCGAGGTCGCAGACGACGATGTGGGCGTCCGCCGGGCTGAACATCCAGACCACCCACTGCGGGTTCTGCTGTCCCCGTTGGGCCACTGCCAGGGTAGCCGCCGGGCGGGCGTGCGTGATTGGCCCCGCGTGGAGGTCCGGGACGTCCGTGGCCCTGATGGCGTCTCCCTGCTACCCGGCCCGTAGATGCTCCTCCTGGTCGGGGCTCCACACCAGTGCGGGGGGGTTGACCCACCCCGGTTCCTGCCTCTTTTTGGGGGCGCTGACGGTGTGTAGCAGGACTGCCAGCGCCCAGGGGTCCGCCGACATATAGTAGGCCTGGCCGGGCCCCTGCTGCCAGTCGACGTGGGGCAGGGGCGGGAATGCCCCTTGCCTGGCGGTGCTGTGCCAGACAGTCCAGCGGCCTCCGGCCAGGACGTGCGACCGGTACCCTCCGGCGTGGCCGTGCAGGATGGCCTGGTAGCCTGCCGTCTGCAGCACCAGTGCCTCCCCCTGCTGAGGCCCGGGTGGGGGTGTGCCATCGCCCGCATCCCAGACGCGGGTGCGCCCGCGGAGTGTGGCGTGCCACGGGTCTGGTACATCGCGCTGCGGCCCTTGTATGCTTCCCACAATCTGCGCCGGGCCGTGGTGGTGGACGAAGCTCTCCCCGCCCTCCGCTAGCAACGCCGCCGCGACGACGTATAGCTGCTCCGCCGTGAGGGGTGCCGTTGGCGCGTGCGTTGCGGCCGGCCGGCGGGGCTGCGTGTCGCGGCAGGCGCTCCGGAGGACGGGCGGCCGGGGGAGGGACAGCACCTGACTCCAGGCGCCCCTCACAACGGTGGCAGGCCGTCCCCCCCGGGGACGGCCCCCCGCCACCCCCGCGGCACACAGCTCCCACAGGGCATGCAGGCCAAGGGGACAGTGTTGGGCCCCCACACCCACACAACCGCGCCCACAGCACGTGGGTGGCGGACCCCAACAGCCCGCCGAGCGGCCCGGCGCTCAGGGGAGGGACAGCGCCTAACCTCAGACGCCCCTCACAATGGTGGAAGGCACCCCCCCCGGGGACGCCCTTCCGCCAGCCCCACAGCGAGCAACGCCGGCCCGCAAGGGCGCACGTCGTGGGGCCGGTGCTGGGTCCCCAAGCCCGCACCGACCGCACCCGGGACACACGGGTCGCGGAACCCTGGCCGCCCGCTCCAGAGGACGGGCGGCTCGGGGAGGGACAGGGCCTGACACCAGGCACCCCTCGCAATGGTGGCAGGCCACCCCCCCGGGAACAGCCCCCCATCACCCCCACGGCGCGCAGCCCCCACAGGGCATGCAGGCCGGAGGGACAGTGTTGGGCCCCCACACCCACACATCCGCGCCCACAGCACGTGGGTGGCGGACCCCAACAGCCCGCCCAATAGGCGGGCAGTCTGGGGAGTGACAGCGCCTGACCTCAGACGCCCCTCACACAATGGTGGAAGGCACCCCCCCCGGGGACGCCCTTCCGCCACCCCCACAGCGAGCAACGCCGGCCCGCAAGGGCGCACGCTGTGGGGCCGGTGCTGGGTCCCCGCGCCCGCAATGACCGCACCCGGGACACACGGGTTGCGGAACCCTGGCTACCCGCTCCAGAGGACGGGCGGCCGGGGGAGGGACAGCGCCTATCACCAAACGCCCCTCACAATGATGGAAGGCACCCCCCCCGGGGACGCCCTTCCGCCACCCCTACAACGAGCAACACACCACCGCACCAACGCACCAGCCACGGGACATCCGCACCCCACCCCCTGCTCTTAGGCACAGCGACACAACAATGGCGGAACCCGCGGCCCCACGCAAAACACGCCCCCGATCTCCGACGCTGGACGCGGCACACAGGTCATCAGGGCACTGGGACTCAGAGACGGCGACGGAGACCCCCCACAAGGGGACGCGGGCACGGACTCCGACCTGGAGGCAGTACCGGAGCCCTCCACGGGAGGCGCGCCCGCGGAACCTGCGCCGCCGGCGGGCAGCGTGCCCAAGCTCTGCCGCGCGTGGAAACGGGGCCACTGCACCGGCAAAGGCTGGTGCCCCAAACAGCACCCTCAGCCCGGCCCCGATGACGGAGCGCTGCCCGAGGTGAGACCCGCGGCCGCATGCGCCGCCCTAAGCTACGGAGTGGCGCAGGGCTGGATCCTGGATGAGACCGCACGCGGCAGCGTGAACATCCAGGAGGCTGTCGACCGAGTCACCCACGCGGGACAGGCGGCAGTGGCCTTGCACACCCGGGGCCGCCACAGCAGACCCGCAGAGGGGATCATTGTGGAACCCTCGAGAATGGTGCTGGTCCTGGCGGCAGACATGGTCCGAGGGGTGCTCCACGCATCCCGTGTGCGGCGGGCGTGCCCACAGTGGACCATCCAGGTGTACACCCCCCCACGGGCGTGGCCCTTCTCCACGTGGGCGGTGCTCGCCGTCATGTGGCACCTGGCACCGGAGGACGCCCCCACAGGAACCCCAGAGGAAATCGCCCGGGACCTCCACACCTGGCCGGCCGACCAGGATTACCCCTGGCACAGGCCCCGGAGCGGCCTCCCAGTGGCACACGCGGCAGAGGGGCTCAGCCTCGCGGCAACCCTCCAGCGGCACCCCGACAAGAGGGCACGCCACTTCCTGCAGACGGGCACGGTCCCGGCCGCCGCGCCAGACTCCGAGTGGCGATGGGACGCAGGGGAGGCGCAACCGCTGCCAGGCCCCTGGGTCCTCCCGTTGTGGTATTTGCCCACGGGCACCCTTGCCCACGCCACTCAAGCCGTCAAGGGTGCTTTCCCGCAGCCGCTCCTCCCCGGCGTGGCCCTGCTCCGCAGCCTGCAGGCGGGGGCCGCCTGGGTACGGTGGAAGGAAGGAGGCGGGCGCTTGAGCCCCTATTTCCCCCTGGTCCAGGGTCAGGCGCTGCTCCACGCCGAGGGCATGGGGACCGTGGAATGGGGGGCGATCGTTCCCGGCACGGCGTGCAGGTGGATCACAGCGGCCGCCCCACAGCCCGTGCGATCGCCGCCGGTGTGCCACCGCCTTCTACGGATGGTCCCCTCTTTTGCCGCCCAACACGCCTTTACGAGGGACGTGTGGAAGGCCATACTGAGCCACACCAGGGAGTGGCTAACGAACCCGGGTGCACGGTACCCGCCGGGGCCGGTGCTCGGACAGCTCACGGGCCCCAAACCCGGGGTCCGCCACGCCCTGCACAGGGCGTCGGCTCTCACGGAGCAGCTCAACGACGAGGTGCTGGACCTGGCGCTGGAGCCGCTGCGGGTGCTTTATCCGCAGACCCACATCCCACCCGCGGGCACGTCCAACCGCCTAGGCCGCCTGGGGTTGCAGCGACGCGTCGAGGCCGCACACCCGGGAAGTGTGGTTGAACAGTGGCTAAAGCTCCGCAACCCGTCCGCCGCGGAAGGCCACTGGTACCTACACCAACTCCTCTTCCTACCACGGGCGGCCCCCGAAAACCGCCGGCAAAACCCGTACCACACGCACCCGGAGCGCCGAGGCGCGCAGGGCTTCCAGCAGCCAGTCCCGCCCGCCCTCTTGCCGGGGCAGGGCCCGGAGGCGCTGCAGCAGGGCCCCCCGCTTGACACCGCCACGACGGTACAACAAAGGGGACGCGACGGCGCGGATGGTGCCCAACGGGACGTCACGAACTGCGGAGCGGTGGCCTGGATGGCAGCCTGCAGGCACTTCGCCCGAGATACCACGGGGCTCTGGCAGTACAGACCAACGGACCGCACGGCGCTGGCGTCCGCGGTCGCGGCCGTCACCATGGGTCCCGTGGCGGCGTGGCCGGCGCAACTGCTGCCCCACGTCCCGGGCAGCCGGGGTTCCGCGACCGGTGTGTCCCGGGTGCGGTCGGTGCGGGCGTGGGGACCCAGCACCGGTCCCACGGCGTGCGCCCTTGCAGGCCGGCGTTGCTCGCTGTGGGGGTGGTGGAAGGGCGTCCCCGGGGGGGGTGCCTTCCACCATTGTGAGGGGCGTCTGAGGCCAGGCGCTGTCCCTCCGGCGACTGGGCGCCCATCGGGGCGGGTTGTCGGGGTCCGCCACCCATTTGCTGTGGGCGCGGGTGTGTGGGTGTGGGGGCCCAACACTGTCCCCTTGGCCTGCATGCCCTGTTGGGGCTGCATGCCGCGGGGTTGGGTTGGGTTGGGTTGGACTCTCCCGACTTGAAAAATGCGACAGACCCGTCTAGGTAGAAGATTTGGGTCCCCCGGGAGCGGCGCAGTCATCGGAGTAGTCACAGCACACTCCGCCTCCGAGGACCACTGCACCGCACTTGGAACTGCTGCCGGGGCCCAGCCCCTCGGCGGTCGCACGGGGCCCTGCCCCACTCGGCTTCTGGGGCCCAGCCCCACGGCGGTCGCACAGGGCCTTGCCCCACTCGGCTTCTGGGGCCCAGCCCCACGGCGGTCGCACGGGGCCCTGCCCCACTCGGCTTCTGGGGCCCAGCCCCACGGCGGTCGCACGGGGCCCTGCCCCACTCGGCTTCTGGGGCCCAGCCCCTCGGCGTTCGCACGGAGCCTTGCCCCAATCGGCTTCTGGGGCCCAGCCCCTCGGCGGTCGCACGGGGCCCTGCCCCACTCGGCTTCTGGGGCCCAGCCCCACTCGGCTTCTGGGGCCCAGCCCCTCAGCGGTCGCACGGGGCCCTGCCCCACTCGGCTTCTGGGGCCCAGCCCCACGGCGGTCGCACGGGGCCTTGCCCCACTCGGCCTCTGGGGCCCAGCCCCTCGGCGGTCGCACGGGGCCCTGCCCCACTCGGCTTCTGGGGCCCAGCCCCTCGGCGGTCGCACGGGGCCCTGCCCCACTCGGCTTCTGGGGCCCAGCCCCACTCGGCTTCTGGGGCCCAGCCGCTCGGCGGTCGCACGGGGCCCTGCCCCACTCGGCTTCTGGGGCCCAGCCCCACGGCGTTCGCACGGGGCCTTGCCCCGCTCGGCTTCTGGGGCCCAGCCCCTCGGCGGTCGCACGGAGCCCTGCCCCACTCGGCTTCTGGGGCCCAGCCCCACGGCGGTCGCACGGGGCCCTGCCCCACTCGGCTTCTGGGGCCCAGCCCCTCGGCGGTCGCAGGAGGCCCTGCCCCACTCGGCTTCTGGGGCCCAGCCCCACGGCGGTCGCACGGGGCCCTGCCCCACTCGGCTTCTGGGGCCCAGCCCCACTCGGCTTCTGGGGCCCAGCCCCTCGGCGGTCGCACGGGGCCCTGCCCCACTCGGCTTCTGGGGCCCAGCCCCTCGGCGTTCGCACGGGGCCTTGCCCCACTCGGCTTCTGGGGCCCAGCCCCTCGGCGGTCGCAAGGGGCCCTGCCCCACTCGGCTTCTGGGGCCCAGCCCCACGGCGGTCGCACGGGGCCCTGCCCCACTCGGCTTCTGGGGCCCAGCCCCTCGGCGGTCGCAGGGGGCCCTGCCCCACTCGGCTTCTGGGGCCCAGCCCCACGGCGGTCGCACGGGGCCCTGCCCCACTCGGCTTCTGGGGCCAAGCCCCTCGGCGGTCGCACGGGGCCCTGCCCCACTCGGCTTCTGGGGCCCAGCCCCTCGGCGTTCGCACGGGGCCTTGCCCCACTCGGCTTCTGGGGCATGCCGCGGGGGTGGTGGGGGGCCGTCCCCGGGGGGGTGGCCTGCCACCGTTGTGAGGGGCGCCTGGTGTCAGGCGCTGTCCCTCCCCCGGCCGCCCGTCCTCTGGAGCGGGCAGCCAGGGTTCCGCGACCCGTGTGTCCTGGTTGGTGCGGGCGTGGGGACCCAGCACCAGCCCCACAGCATGCCAGCTTGCGGGCCGGCGTTGCTCGCTGTGGGGGTGGCGGAAGGGCGTCCCCGGGGGGGGTGCCTTCCACCATTGTGAGGGGCGTCTGGGGTCAGGCGCTGTCCCTCCCCCGGCTGCCCGCCCACTGGCCGGGCTGTTGGGGTCCGCCACCCACGTGCTGCGGGCGCGGGTGTGTGGGTGTGGGGACCCAACACTGTCCCCTTGGCCTGCATGCCCTGTGGGGGCTGCGTGCCGCGGGGGTGCTGGGGGGCCATCCCCGGGGGGCTGGCCTGCCACCGTTGTGAGGGGCGCCTGGCGTCAGACGCTGGCCCTCCCTCGGCCGCCCGTCCTCTGGAGCGGGCAGCCAGGGTTCCGCGACCCGTGTGTCCAGGGTTGGTCGGTGCGGGCGTGGGGACCCAGCACCGGCCCCACAGCGTGCGCCCTTACGGGCCGGCGTTGCTCGCTGTGGAGGTGGCGGAAGGGCGTCCCCGGGGGGGTGCCTCCCACCATTGTGGGGGGCGTCTGAGGCCAGGCGCCGTCCCTCCCCCGACTGCCCGCCCACTGGGTGGGCTGTTGGGGTCCGCCACCCACGTGCTGTGGGCGCGGGTGTGTGGGTGTGGGAGCCCAACACTGTCCCCTCGGCCTGCATGCCCTGTGGGGGCTGCATGCCGCGAGGGTGGGGGGGGGCTGTCCCCTGGGGGGGTGGCCTGCCACCGTTGTCAGGGGCGCCTGGTGTCAGGCGCTGTCCCTCCCCCGGCCGCCCGTCCTCTGGAGCGGGGAGCCAGGGTTCCGCGACCCGTGTGTCCCGGGTGCGGTCGCTGCGGGCGTGGGGACCCAGCACCGGCTCCACAGCGTGCGCCCTTGCGGGCCGGCGTTGCTCGCTGTGGGGGTGGCGGAAGGGCGTCCCCGGGGGGGGTGCCTTTCACCATTGTGAGGGGCGTCTGAGGTCAGGCGCCGTCCCTCCCCCGACTGCCCGCCCACTGGGCGGGCTGTTGGGGTCCGCCACCCACGTGCTGTGGGCGCGGGTGTGCGGGTGTGGGAGCCCAACACCGTCCTCGCGGCCTGCATGCCCTGTTGGGGCTGCATGCCGCGGGGTTGGTGGGGGGTCGTCCCCGGGGGGGGGGGGGGGCTGCCACCGTTGTGAGGGGCGCCTGGTGTCAGGCGCTGTCCCTCCCCCGGCCGCCCGTTCTCTGGAGCGGGCAGCCAGAGTTCCGCGACCCGTGTGTCCCGGGTGCGGTCGGTGCGGGCGTGGGGACCCAGCACCGGCCCCACAGCGTGCGCCCTTGTGGGCCGGCGTTGCTCGCTGTCGGGGTGGCGGAAGGGCGTCCCCGGGGGGGGTGCCTTCCAGCATTGTGGGGGGCGTCTGAGGCCAGGCGCTGTCCCTCCCCCGACTGCCCGCCCACTGAACGGGCTGTTGGGGTCCGCCACCCACGTGCTGTGGGCGCGGGTGTGTGGGTGTGGGAGCCCAACACCGTCCCCGCGGCCTGCATGCCCTGTGGGGGCTGCAAGCCGCGGGGGTGGTGGGGGGCCGTCCCCGGGGGGGGTCACCTGCCACTGTTGTGAGGGGCGCCTGGTGTCAGGCGCTGTCCCTCCCCCGGCCGCCCGTCCTCTGGAGCGGGCAGCCAGGGTTCCGCGACCTGTGTGTCCCGGGTGCGGTCGGTGCGCGCGTGGGGACCGGGCACCGGCACCACAGTGTGCGCCCCTGCGGGCCGGCGTTGCTCGCTGTGGGGGTGGCGGAAGGGCGTCCCCGGGGGGGGTGCCTTCCACCATTGTGAGGGGCGTCTGAGGTCAGGCGCTGTCCCTCCCCCCACTGCCTGCCCACTGGGTGGGCTGTTGGGGTCCGCCACCCACGTGCTGTGGGCGCGGTTGTGTGGGTGTGGGGGCCCAACACTGTCCCCTTGGCCTGCATGCCCTGTGGGGGCTGCGTGCCGCCAGGGTGGTGGTGGGCCGTCCCCGGGGGGGGTGACCTGCCACTGTTGTGAGGAGCGCCTGGTGTCAGGCGCTGTCCCTCCCCCGGCCGCCCGTCCTCTGGAGCGGGCAGCCAGGGTTCCGCATCCCGTGTGTCCCGGGTGCGGTCGGTGCGGGCGTGAGGACCCAGCACCGGTCCCACAGCGTGCGCCCTTGCGGGCCGGCGTTGCTCGCTGTGGGGGTGGCGGAAGGGCGTCCCCGGGGGGGCTGCCTTCCACCATTGTGGGGGGCGTCTGAGGCCAGGCGCTGTCCCTCCCCCGACTGCCCGCCCACTGGGCGGGCTGTTGGGGTCCGCCACCCACGTGCTGTGGGCGCGGGTGTGTGGGTGTGGGAGCCCAACACCGTCCCCGCGGCCTGCATGCCCTGTGGGGGCTGCAAGCCGCGGGGGTGGTGGGGGGCCGGCCCCGGGGGGGGTCACCTGCCACTGTTGTGAGGGGCGCCTGGTGTCAGGCGCTGTCCCTCCCCCGGCCGCCCGTCCTCTGGAGCGGGCAGCCAGGGTTCCGCGACCCGTGTGTCCCGGGTGCGGTCGTCGCGGGCGTGGGGACCCAGCACCGGCCCCACAGCGTGCCCCCTTGCGGGCCGGGGTTGCTCGCTGTGGGGGTGGCGGAAGGGCGTCCCCAGGGGGGCTGCCTTCCACCATTGTGAGGGGTATCTGAGGTCAGGCGCTGTCCCTCTCCCGACTGCCCGCCCACTGGGTGGGCTGTTGGGGTCCGCCACCCACGTGCTGTGGGCGCGGGTGTGTGGGTGTGGGGGCCTAACACTGTCCCCTTGGCCTGCATGCCCTGTGGGGGCTGCATGCCGCGGGGGTGGTGGGGGGCTGTCCCCGGGGGGGGGTGGCCTGGCACCGTTGTGAGGGGCGCCTGGTGTCAGGCGCTGTCCCTCCCCCGGCCGCCCGTCCTCTGGAGCGGGCAGCCTGGGTTCTGCGACCCGTGTGTCCCGGGTGCATTCGGTGCGGGCGTGGGGACCCAGCACCGGCCCCACAGCGTGCGCCCTTGCGGGCCGGCGTTGCTCGCTGTGGGGGTGGCGGAAGGGCATCCCCAGGGGGGGTGCCTTTCACCATTGTGAGGGGCGTCTGAGGTCAGGCGCTGTCCCTCCCCCGACTGCCCGCCCGCTGGGCGGGCTGTTGGGGCTCGTTGGGTGTGTGCGGTGTGTGTGGTGTCTGTGCCGTGCGTGTCGTGGTGCACGGTGCCGCTCTTCTCTTGTCCCTCTGGTGCTCCCCTCTCCGGTGTCTCGGTGCGGTGTTGTGCTCGCCGTGTGCCTGCCGTGCCCCCTTCCCTGTGCGCGCCCCTTGCTCGGCCGCTGGCTACCCCTTGTTCCTTTCGTGGCTTCGTTGCTCTTTACCCTTTCCTCTACCCTTCTCCCTGGCATGCACTTTTTCCCTGCCTCCGCTTTGGTGCGTGTCTCGGTCTTTTTCCTTGCCAGCTCGTCGTTCTCTTTCGTTGGGCCTTCTCCTTTGAACCTGCGAAGAGAAAGGATGCAAACGGGCGTGCGGCGGCGGGGGTTTTGTCGCGCCATGGCACCTCGTCAGTGCCATCCTAGGTCGGTCTCTTACTCCCGCGGCGGTGTGGTATGTTACCTATTTATGCTTCGTTTGTGTGCTCCTCTCTCCTTTTTCTTACCGTGGTGTGCTTGTTACGGCGTCTTTTTTCGTGCGTCGTTTGGCGTAGGTTTATATCCTACTTGCTCTCAACTTGGCTCCACACACCTCTTTGGCCGCCACCTTTGTTCGTTGTCCCTCCCGCGTGCGCGGCGTGACATGCAACATACTTGTTTTTTTCCCACTATCTTAGTGTGTCCTAGTCCTCTTGCTTTGCCTACGTGTGTATGGCGCGGGCCGGCGTGACATTTAGAGAATGGCGAATGAGTGACGAGGGCACGACGCAAAACAAGACTAAGCGTCTAAGACAACCCTATTTTAACGCACAAGCGGCGCAAACACGAGCACACACTTCTCCTTTGGACTTGCGCTCTTGGTGGCGGTGTGTGGCTCCCCCCTTGCCTACTACTCGTTTGCATGCGGCGGCATACCTTTTGTTCCCTATGCAAGCAGGTGGGTGTGGGTGCGGCACGCATGTTTGTTGTGTTTTTGCACTTGCGTGTTGTCCTTTATCGTGGTTGTGTGTGGTTCCCCACGCATGTTCCGCCCGTCATGCTTAGCGTCCCTCGTATTCCTCCATACCATTTTGCTTGCTCGCGGCGGTGGTTCTCTCGTTGCACGTGCGGCGGTATGCACGGGCGGGCATACCTTTCGCTCCCTTTCGCCTCCTACGTAAGCGGGCGTGCGGGCGGGGGATGGGCAGGGCTCGGTCACGCCTCGTGGTCACCTTTTACTTTTGTTGGCGCGGTTGCCGTTCTTATCCCGTGTCCGTTGCGTAGCAAAGCATGGCATGTAACATACTTGGATCCAACAAGCTGCGTGTGCATGTTGTGTATGTTTAGTTTTTGTTTGTGTGTTTTTATGTGTGTTGTGCTTCCCCTCGGTGGTGTGTGGCCTCCTTCGTGCGTTCTTCTCTCCTTTGTTGGTTTTGTGTTCCCCCGTTGTGCCCCTTCATACCATTTTGCTCGTCCGTGGCGGTGATGACCTTGCGGCGATACGGGCATGCACGTACCCGCATACCTTTCATTCCCTATGTGTGCGGGGGTGGGCATAGGCATTCATTCGGTGTCACCTCTTGTTGGTTTTCCTTGCCGGTGCGGTTTTCGTTGCGCTTTTCGTGGCGGCGCATTTTGGCGTTGCATGGCATGTAACATACTTGCGTCTTGGCGGCCATTGTTGTCGGTGTTGTTTGTGTCCGTTTTGTTTTCGCTCGCTTTCCTTTGTTCTCCTTTGTGCATGCGTTCCCTTTCTTTGTGGTTGGGGCGCGCACAAGTCCCTAGCGCCTAGGACACGCACTTTTCTAGGTGTTTTTGGGCAAGCAACGCTCAACTTCGTCGCCGTCGGGTCTTTTGTTCTTCTTTTTCTGTGAGTGTCCTAAATTTTGCGACCTCGCCAAACAGCGGCGTAAAATTTTTATTGGGGGTTTCTGAGGTCGGATAAATCGATTTTGCGCTTTTTTTTTCTGGTTGTGCATCTTCTTCTTGGTTTTTTATTTTCTTCTGCTGCGATCGCGCGACGGCTATTTGCTGCTTGTAAAGGTTAGAGGAGTCACAGCCCCTCGCCTCGGGTCCGGAGCTCCTGGCAAAGCCGGCAGCGGCAGAGCTTGTGGAGCGGGTTGAGACCCTCAGGAGCGCCATGAAGAAACCCATGGGCGGCCCTGCAGAGGCACCTTACGTGCCTCCGCGTGTTGACCCGGTTGCCCTGCCGTTTGTTCCCCTGTTCAGCAAATCCATAATGCTCGGGGAGCATACGGCACCAGCCGGGTCCATGCGGGAAGACCACGCAACCACGGACCTGAGGAGCCTGACGGTACAGATGTCCCATGCCGCCCAGGATCCACCGATTACTACGACTGCCCATGCAGTTTATGCGGAAGAGGAGATCCAACACCAGACCATGCAGGGGCAAACCATGGGAAGGGCCGACGGACATGGTCGAGGCCATCCAGGCGGAAACCTGTGGGTGAAGGACCCCACTACGGGGATATGGACAGCTGGTGGAGCAAGTCCTTCCCGCATCCCAAACCCCATGGGTTCAGGCCCAACTGGACCGCACTCCATGGAGTAGAGGGATGTACGAGGAGTGTACTCACACCCCCCGGCCACAGGTGGTATCCGTCTCGGTGGAGTGGTGGCTGCGGACGTCGGAGACGCCATCAGGATTGATTACCTCAGGGGAATCAAAATCCCCTACTACGATGGCAACCCCTCCAACCTGGATGATTTCATCCTGGATTGGGAGGACTTCGCCGAGGAGGTCGTCGGCGAGATGAAGGGAGCGCCAAGAGACAAGTGGGTATGTCGGACATTCCCCCACAGGCTGGCGCAGGACCTGAAGGAGGAGCTCAGGGATCAGATCCGCGAGGGAGTGATCAAGACGGAGCAGGCCTGTATCCAGTGGCTGGAGGAGGAGGAGCGAGTGGACGCCCCCAACAAGATGTTGGAGGATTTGTGGTCCATTCCGCTGCCGCTGGAGCGCGGGGAATTGAGGGTCTGGGAATGGAATCGGTACATCCGCAAGTACCGAAGAAGCCCCAAGCTGGTGGAGGACTGGAATGAGGCCAGCGAGATCGGACACTTGCTGAAGGACGTCCTCCCTGGGCACTGGAAGAGAAGGGTGGAGGATGAGGAGAAGAAGAGAGCAAAGAAGCGTGTGGCTGTACGGATCATGACATCGGAGGACACCCACGCCGGAATAACGGAGTTTTTCCGGCGAAACCTCGGCGAGCCCAGCCGAATGTTGGGGTTGAAGAACGCCGGTATGTGGAGGTATTCAGCGACACCATGGGGCAAAGGCTGATGCGCCTCAACAACGTGGAGTGGAGGCGCGGAGAGCCGCTGAGGATGCAGGTCATCTTCGCCCGCATGAGCCTGGACGAGATCGTGAAGTACATCACGGTGGAGCTGAAGCTCAACGCCAAGAACGAGGCCCACGTGCAGGATCGACAAGGCCGAGGACATCGAGGTCATCGAGAAGATCGCCACCACCGAGAGATCAGGGGGGACACGGTCGGCACCGCGGAGGAGAGGAGTGGAAGCGGCCAAGATCTCTGGACCGCGACCACCCCGGAGGATCATTAAGAAGCCAACTTCTTCGCGTTCGTAGCGCACAATATGAAGGAGAATGGGCAGGACAGGTCCAGGTGGAACCGCCTGGACCCCAGGACCAAGAACCGCAGAGAACCGCGGAGGATCGGGAACCCGCCGCTCTCGTTCCGCGAGTACAGATCACAGCACACCGGTTGCTGGGTCTGCTACGGCAGGGGGAAAAACCATGCACATGACCACCGGCATTGCAAGGTATATGAGGATGACAAGAAGACCTACTTCGCCGCCCATCCCGACACGAAGCCAAAGGAACAACGAATTGCCGATTGGAAGGCAAAGGGCGGAGACAGTGGAAAAGGCCAAGGAAAGGGCCAAGGGAAAGGCGGAAGAAAAGGCTATGGTGGAGGACCCGGCCCAGACCGACGCGTGAGGTCGATCGAGGAGGTTGCTGAGGACATGTTGAGGACGTTGGAGGAACTCAAAGCCCAGCAACGTCGTGGACAAAGTCTGAGCGGATCGCAGCAGGAGGGAGCTGCGGCAGGCCACGTCTAGAGGAACCCCCACGGGAGTGGGAACCCGGAGGTCTCTCCTCCGAAAATCGGAGGAATCCTAGAGAAGTCGAAGGCACATCGGGTGCCGAAGAAGGCTCCAGAAGAGCCAAAACCACTGAGTTTCGCCACTCCCAACCCCTGGAGCGCCCTGCCAAGGGAAGTGTATGGGGGCAAGGAACGTGGCAAGAAGGAAGGAGCGACCACGGAGAGCCCCGTGGACGGGCAGGACCAGCCCACGATCTACACCATCCGTGACCATAACCTCGAAGTCCTGATGCACCCGGATGTGCTAGAGTTGCATGCCGTGAGAGTCGTCCATACACCGCAGGGTGGCGAGCGGCAGTTGCACTTGAAGGTGCGTGTACGGTGCGGACAAGAGGAGTTGGTGGTGGATGTTTTGGTGGATATGGGTGCGCAGGTGAGCCTGGTCCGGAGAGGGTTGCTCAAGGACGAATCCCTGCAGCTGAGCTGTAGACCGCTACGCCTGAAGGTGGCCAATGGAGAGATTATGGGTGGCGGCACCCATGAGGCCACTATCAGTATGGAATTCTGGGAGCATGAGCGCTTGAACCGCCCTGAGTTGGCGAAGAGAAGCACTCTATCCGGGAACTTCTATGTGGCCGAAACTACAGATTGGGATATGATCATGGGGTATGACTTCATTCTGGGAAACGCCATTGGAGCCCTTCCCCATCGGACAACGCTGGTCCGGGAGGATAATGAATGCCTTACGTGGCTGTCCAGGGACTATGCATGCGGGTCATCCAATGGAATGCTGAGGAAGAGGATCGGATCGTCCAAGCAGTGCAAGCTGTGGGTGCCAAGTCCAGAGGAGACCGCGGAGTTCAGCTCACGGAGTATGGAATGGCGCCGCAGGTGTATGCCAGGATGATCCAGACGCTGGGAGCCGAAGCGCCCGAGACGGACGTCTTCGCTTCCCGGGATGCCCCACTTTTGAGGAAGTGTAGGAGGCATTGGCATCGAGGAGACTTAGCCTGGCACAGGCATTGGGGTCTGAAGGAGTGGGGGCCTATGTACTGGCATGGCTCCCTGGAAAATACCAGACGTATGGTGGAGAAGATCGTCGCGGATAGGGCGAAGGGGATCCTGGTCATAACCGGCATAGGATCCACCCCATGTCCGCTGGAAGGTCTCAAGTAGACGCTGGATTCCATCACCCTGAACGAGATGTCATGCGGGCCAGAGGAGGAGTTGTTCATCGACGCCAAGGGTTTATCAATGCCCTGCCCGGGTCAAGTGTGGGCTACCAAGGCGTTCCTGGTGGATGGGGCGCAAGCCCGGCCCACGGGTGATGAAGCATTAATCCGTGGGGTTGAGGCGGTGCCCATGCGGGTCATGTTTGAGCCCAAGGAGGGGACGGATGAGCCAATGGATGGCATTGACGTCCTGTCCCACGCCGAGATCCACCACGTCGTCAACTACATGCGGATGGGGATGCACGACCGTGTGGCAGCCAAGAAGAGGCGAGACATGGTCACATCTCCGCATTGCTGGGATGATAAGATGTTGGTCACCGGCAAGTACGAGAAGGATGAGTTCGTGGCGAGGGTCATGGATCACATCCCGGACCAATTTGATGGTCCGGTTGGGTCGGACCCGCCGACGTGGGGTTTTCCAAGAATGGGGGCTGGTAGCGACAAGAACCAGGCCCATGCCGCAAATTTCCGAAGATTATCGGTGGGAAGCCCGCCCCATGACAATGAAGACGGCATATCGGACGAGGAGAAGTCGGACTCGGACCCAGAAGAGGCCTACACCGCAGTGCGGTCGGTTGTATTGATACCGAAGCAAGCGGCTGAAGAGGCCCAGGAGAACCCGAAGTTTGCCGAGCTGAAGGAGAGGCTGATCAATGCCTATCCGCGGCTATTCAGTGGCGTCGCCAACAAGAACCCTCCAGATTGTGGGAGGTTTGGCACAGCGAGGATCGAGCTGAAGCCGAACCCCAAGATCTATCGTCATCGGGAGTACCAACTTCAGGGCGATCGGCCCGAGGCCATGAAGAAGTTGTTGGCCGAGTTTATTGAGCGGGGCTGGATTGAACCCTCCGTCAGTGAGTGGGCCAGCCCAGCCTTTATCGGCGCCCAAGAAAGAGAAGGGCGAGTGGAGGTTGGTGGTCGATTACAGAGGTTTGAACGAGCAAACCGAGCACAACTCGTACTCGCTTCCTCTGATCGACACCATCTTTCAAAAACAACAAAAAAAGCAGATCTTCACGGTGTTAGACCTGAAACACAGCTATCACCAGATGCCGCTACACCGGGACTCCAGGCCCTGCACAGCGATGTCGACGCCGCTGGGGCCCAAGCAGTGGAAAGTGGTGCCTATGGGCGCCAAGAATGGCAATGCCGCTTTCCAGCGCATGATGGAGGACCTACTCGGTCCAGTCCGGCATTGTGCCGACCCCTTTGTCGATGACATCATCATCGGGTCCGGCACGGAGGACATGACTGAGGACGAGCTCATCGAAGCGCATGAGAAGGATCTGCGCCGAGTGCTCAGCGAGCTGGACAAGCACAACATGGTGTGCAAGCCCACCAAAGCCTCACTCTTCATGAAGGAAGTGGAGTTCGCGGGTCACGTGGTTGGTCACGGGCAACGCCGTCCCATGCCTGGGAAGCTTGCGTCCCTGCACCACTGGGAGAAGTCCCAGACCATCAGGGAACTCAGGTCCTTCATGGGGTTCTGCAATTACTATTCGGGCTATGTCCGGATGTATGCAGAACTCTTGGGGCCGCTGCACAAGATGCTGCAGGTGGGGAAGTTCGATGGCCGGAAGGGAAGCAAGAAGAAGCTTGCATGGACCCCTGAGGCCGAAGATGCGTTCAGCCGCCTGAGGGAGCGACTCTTGGGGCAGCTAGGGCTATTCCTGGTGGACCCGGACAAGGGATTTGTGCTACGGACGGACGCCTCGGACTATGCTGTAGGGGCAGTCCTCGAGCAAGTCCGGGACGACGGGTCGCACGTACCCGTGGCGTTTTGGGGCCGGATCCTGGCCGAGGGCCAACGTCGACCCTGGACCCCGAGGGAGAAGGAGACGTACGCCATTGTTTGTGCGGTCAGGAAGTGGTCGGGCCACATCGGATTGCAACCGGTGGTGGTTTGTACGGACCATCAGTCCTTACAGAGCTGGCACAAGGAGCACGTCGACAGCCCCTCGAGACCGGCGGCAAGGAGGGCCCGATGGCATGAGACGTTCGCGAAGTTCGACCTCAGCGTTGTATACGTCCCGGGGAAGGACAACACTGTGGCGGATTGCCTCAGTCGATGGGCCTACCCCGCGGGCAAGGCATGGATGGACATATCCAGCCATGGGGACGCCGAGGAGACCGAGGAGGCCAAGCGCATCATCGAGATGGAGAAGGCCATGGAGCAAGAGGGGGTCAAGTGCTTTGTGGTGATGGCAAACCGTACAGACCTGGCCAAGTTCCGGGGCGCCCGAGTCCAAGCAATTCGAGAGGAAATTCTCGAGCAATGGATGGTGGCCCCCGTAGAGTTAGTCAGGTCGGTGCTCACAGAGGACTGGTCGGATGACTATGCGGCATCCGACCACTGGAGCAGGTACTGGAATGCCGTGAGCGCCCCATCGGACAACGAATGGCCTGAGGGCTTGACCGAGGATGGGGATAAACTGTTCCTCAAGGACAAGCTATTGGTCCCTGAGAGCCGAATGGAAGCGCCCATTGACCACTGGCATAACGCCAAGCTCATGCGTCCTGGTCGGGACAGGATGCAGCAGGACCTGGAGTGGCGACTCAAGTTCCCACCGGGGTACTACGCCCTCCTGGACAAGTACTGCAGCGACTGCGCCGTGTGTCGGGCCACGAAGAGCCCCAACCACTCCACGGCTGGCAATCCGGTGTAACCGGCTATACCGGAGGCCCCTATGCGGTCTGTGGCCATGGATGTATTCGCCATGCCTGAGGTCACCATGGAAGGAGAGACCTACGACTGTGTCATCCTGGCGGTGGATAGGCACAGCGGGTATATCGTGGCGTTCCCTGGCAAGAAGTCCAAGAAGAAGGACAAGAAGGACAAGCATGGAGTGGGTCTGCAGGCCAAGACCGTCGCTGATGCCATGATCATGCATTGGCTGACGATTCTTGATGTCCCGGCTGTCATCTGCAGCGATCGGGGCAGTCAATTTGTGGGGACGTGGTTCGAGACGATGTGCAAGCACATGGGGACTCGGCACACCAAGACCGTGGCGTACCACAGCCGGTCAAATGGCCGGGCTGAGGTGGCCGGGCGGCAGATGTTCGAAAAGTTCCGCCAGCTGCACATTGACGAACCGGGCCGGAATTGGTATAATTTGCTGTGGAGAGTACTCCAGGCGTACCACGACCTTCCGGGGCCCACTGGACTGTCACCCCATCGTATCCTGTTCCTACGGGATGGAGTGTCACGCACTCTCCCGTGGTTGAACCATGGCAAAGTGGCCCGGGATGCGAGTGCTATGATGGCTGAGGCGGACGACACGGCGGCCAAGGTGTGCAAAGCACTTCAGGACGAGCATGAGAAGAGGGCCAAGTACTTCAAGCAGGGAAAAGTCAAGATATTTGCTCTGAGAGACACCGTGTGGGTGGAGCGGCACCACAAGGATGTCCTGTCCAGGCATCGGCAGGCGTCTTGGTATGTGCCGGGGGTAATCGTTCCGAAGGTCGGGCAGGATGTGTATGCGGTTCGTGTGGGGGATAACAAGATCCTGGACCGCGACCATACCCAGCTTCGTCCCCGAGAACCAGACCCCAGCGGACGTCCCGTCACCTTCGAGTTCACAGCCGGAGATCTGGACTCTGATGACGAAGGGGAGGATGACGACTTCACCGCCGAGAGGATCCTGACGGACAAGCCAGACCCAGGGACGCCTGGGGGGAGGCTTTATAAAGTCCGTTGGAAGGGATTTGCTGCATCCAGGGATTCGTGGGAACCTCAGAGCAGTTTCGTGCCGAGGTATACCACGGTCTGGATGGAGTATCTAAGGAGGAAGAACATCTCTTTGGATGTCAAGGACGTGTTGGTCCATTTGGTGTCTGCAGCAGCACCGTAATGGATCCCCTTTGGCATTTTTGTTTGTTTTTGTGCTTGGGAGACGGGTCAGGGCGTTCATCCGGGGATTTTTGGGCCTTGATTGGCCATATACCCCCTTCACTCGATCTCCACATATATATGTCATTGCGGTATACTTCTTTAGGTCGACCGACGACGTTTCTCTATCTTTGATCCCCCTGGTGGATGTTGTAGATCAAGGGCAGACCGAATATGGTGGAGGGCACCGATTATGGGTGTCCTCACCCCTCTCTTGGGGCATGGGGGACGCCTACGCTGTATGTGGGGCCTCCATGTGTCCTTGGGACATGGGGGGGGGGGTTTGGAGCCCATTGGGGTCCTCCCGTCCTCTTTTCAATGACTTCCGAGCGGATACAACGCTCTGAGAAGGGGGGTGAAGCCGGTTCGGACCCCCGTTGCCATCTTTGGGTCACTTGGGGTGTGTATCTATGTGCCGGCAAGCCGCCATTGGCTGATATCATACTCTTCGATCCACCTGACCTAACCTGATGTGATAGTGTGATAGGCTTAGCCATTCCAGCTATGAGCGGCCATATTCAATACCGAGGCGCCGCTGGCTGAGATTTATATATCGAAATGTCAGGAATCAACAGGGTTTTTTCATCATAATGTTTCCGTAATTTTTCGGCTATCCGTTCTGATTGTCAATGTATCGGCGACTGTCAGTTGGCTCGCGATTTTGCGGTAACCGAGTGGTTAACGGTTATTTCCAGATATTTTGGCGGAAACCCTGATGAAGGGTCAGATTTCATCAGTTAAGGGTTCGTTGCTTCCGCAATTTTCATGTTATACACTCGCAAAATTAATCTGATTTTTTCAGACATTCAGAATCGGATTTTCGACTCCGAGGTCGCCGCACTTCATATGATGCATTTCGAGTGGTCCTACATTTTTCCCCGATCACGAATCAACCTTCCTTTTGTTGTCTCCTTCATTTTTCTTGGAGATATAGGCGAAACAAAATTGATTCGTGAGGCCACTTTGAAAGGTCGTATCTCCAGCTCACGGCGAGGAGTTACAATTTTGAGATATGGGCTAGAATCGCCTTGGTCTCAACTTAATTTGCGAAGCGTCAAACGCCTTTGATGTTCACACGTGCCCGATGTAGCAAGGGATAATGGCCAAGGGGGTAGAAAGTGATATATAACTCTTGGACCATGCAACCGAATATTTTAATGCGACTTTTGAGTGTACTGCATGAGTGTTGGTGTTGCATAGAAACTTTCTTTGGGTTCCTACGTATTTTTAACATGAAGTTATGTCCATGGAGGGGCATGGCATACTATGGTGGGAGCCACTTTCTAAGGGTATGTGTTATATGGATGGTATGTGCTTCGCTATGCTCACGCCCATGTTATACATCTCCGTTTGTAGGAAGATATGTGGAGTCATACGTGGCAAGGGCTTGGCCCATGTCACAATGGTGAGCTCCATAGTGCTAGACTAAGTCTACCGCACATATAGTGCATGTGGGAAGGCTTACCGAGCGACCCACAAGCGCCACTATCAATTTTTTCCCTTTTCATGGTACGTGTCGGGAGGAGGTTCGAAGGTGTCCCTATGCGTCCATGTGGGGATCCAAGTGGAGGGATTGTTTGCAAATGGTCCCAAGCAATTGTGTTTTGAACCATATGTTGATACCATGGGTGAGCGAAGTTATATACTATTGTGATTATCTGGGATTTGGCTATATTTGCATGTTTTTGACCTCATTTTATGCTCATTTTTGTATTTTATGTGCTCAACTGGTCGGCTAACAGTAAAGAGCCTAGAGATCCCACACTACACCACACACCCGAGCCAGCAGAGGCGGGGTACAAGCAGAGCGCGCACACGCACACCTCAACACCCCAGCCAGGAGTTGCGGGGCGCAACCGAAACCCGACCCCAAGCACACAAACCCAGGCCGCACACCCCAGCCAGGAGTGGTGGGGTACAAGCGGAGCGCGTACACAAAGACGCACACCCCAACACCCCAGCCCGGAGAGGCGGGGCGCAGCCGAAACCTGAGCGCAAGCACACACACCGGCGCCGCACACCCTAGCCAGGGGTTGCAAGGTACAAGCGGAGCACGCACACAAGCACACAGACAGTCCAACACCCCAGCCAGGAGTGGTGGGGCGCAGCCGAAACCCGAGCCCGAGCCGAAGCACACACACAAACACCGCACACCCCAGCCAGGAGTGGCGAGGTTCAAGCGGAGCGCGCACACAAGCAGACACACACCCCAACACCCTAGGCAAGGGGTGGCGGGGCGCAGCCGAAACCCGAGCCCAAGCACAACCCAGACCCAAACACAAGCGCCATGCAACAGTAGGAAACCCAGTGTCCATTGCCCGGGCACTGAGGCAGCCCGTGCCATGCAGGTGACCTGGCCAAACGAGATCCGGAGCACGGGGGTAAGGCTGCATCCTAAGGCCTGCGCTGCTTTGGGACTCCAGGGGCACCGTGCGACATCCAAGCACCTCGGAACCCCAGTACCAAGGACATGCATGCATGCCTTGGGAACGGGATACACCAGGAAGTCCGGTGAACCCCTAGGGTTCCGCCCAAAGGAGGGGACGTGCGCAGCCACGGGGCCCATCCCCCCGGCATGACAACCAGTCACGCTGGCGGCGATCAGCCCTCCCGGTGGGGCCGGGGCCGCTTTCTTGGGGGCCACCAGTCAGGTCTAGCGGGATGCAAGTCGCCTCCCCTCTTCAAGCGCGGAGCCTCTTCCTGTTCGTCACAGCGGCAACGCCAGCGGGAACCATGGGGCGCATCTCCACGACCGAGTGCACCTACCTACCTACCTACCTTTGCGTGCGCCGTGTCCTGGGCCACTTGGCTCCTGTTCACCGGTGTGCCCACGTGGCTTGTTGTGTTGTGTGTGCGGTGTCCTGGGCCGCTTGGCTCCTGTTGACCAGTGTGCCCGCTCGGTGTGTTGTTTTGCTTGTGCGGTGTCCTGGGCCACTTGGCTCCCCCTCACTGGTGTGCCCGCGTGATTTGTTGTGTTGCGTGTGCGGTGTCCTGGGCCACTCTGCTCCTGTTCACTGGTGTGCCCGCTCGGTGTGTTGTTTTGCTTGTGCGCTGTCCTGGGCCACTTGGCTCCTGTTCACCGGTGTGCCCGCTCGGTGCGTTGCTTTGCGTGTGCGGTGTCCTGGGCCACTTGGCTCCTGTTCACCGGTGTGCCCGCTCGCTGTGTTGTTTTGCTTGTGCGGTGTCCTGAGCCACTTGGCTCCTGTTCACCAGTGTGCCCGCTCGGTGCGTTGCCTGTGTGTGCGGTGTCGAGGGCCACTTGGCTCCTGTTCACCGGTGTGCCCGCTTGGTGCGTTGTTTCGCTTGTGCCGTGTCCTGGGCCACTTGGCTCCTGTTCACCGGTGTGCCCGCTTGGTGCCTTGTTTTGCTTGTGCGGTGTCCTGGGCCACTTGGCTCCTGTTCACCGGTGTGCCTGCTCGGTGTGTTGTGTTGCGTGTGCGGTGTCCTGGGCCACTTGGGTCATGTTCACCGGTGTGCCCGCTCCGTGTGTTGTGTTGCGTGTGCGAAGTCCTGGGCCCCTTGGCTCTTGTTCACTGGTGCGCTCGCCCGGTGTGCTGTGCGGTGTCCTGGGCCACTTGGCTCCTGTTCATCGGTGTGCTCGCTTGGTGTGTTGTGCGGTGGGTTGCCTGTGCGGGGCCTCGCTGCAGTGCGAACACTCGTCCATCCGGACGTCGGCTATTCGTAGCCGGCAGGGGCTGGGTACCCTCCGGGCGCGCACTCGCCCATCCAGACGGCAGCTATTCGTAGCCGGCAGGGGCTGGGTACCCTCCGGGCGCGCACTCGTCCATCCGGACAGCGGCTGTTCGTAGCCGGCAGGGGCTGGGTACCCTCCGGGCGCAGACGCGTCCATCCGGACGACGGCTGTTCCACAGCCGGTAGGGGCTGGGTTCGCTGCGGGGCGCACACACGTTCGTCCGGACGGCGGCTGGTGTTGCTTGTCACCTGTCCTCGTGCCGTGGTTCGTTGCGTGTTGTGTGCGCTCTCCGGGTTTGCGGCTCTCGGCGGCCGTTGCTGCTTGGCACCTGTCCGTGTGCCTTGGTTCTGGCCGGCGGCCTTCCTCTCTGGCCTGCCTTGTGGCCCCGCGTGGTGCGCCGCGCCCCGTCCGGTCCGGTCACTCTCGGTGCTCCGGTCGGCTTTGCCGACGCCGTGGTGCCTTTCCCCACCCCGGGGGCTTGCACCCCCGGCTTTACTGGGTGGCTGCACGGGGCACCCGGAGGCCGGCCGAGAACCGGGCTCATTGTGCCTGCCGCTGGCCCCCGCCGAGGCAGGGGCGCTTGGCTCGCTCCGCGTCGTACCCGTTCGGGGCCCCGCGATGGGGTTGTCCGTGGCGGATCTCCTGCGTAGGTCTTGGGCTGCGTGCGCTGCGGTGGTTGGCGTGTGTGAACCCGGTCACTGTGGCGTCCGGTTCCCTGTACCATCCGTCGTTCGACGGGGGACTCGGCCTGTGCACCGGGGCTGTTTTGTGTGGACGCCGACACCTCCCCTTGCGGGTCGGAGGACGCCACGTGTTTGCGTGTGCTCGTCTGTCCTGGCTGGGTCGGGCGGGCCGGCCTCCGGGGCGCGTTCTGGTGCGCCTCACCTTTTCCTCTTGCCCCTTTGTCTTTTGGCTTTGCTTGGCCCCCTCCGGGCTGGGGTTTGCCCCTTTCTTGGTCCTTTGTTTGCCCCCCCCCCCCCTTTTTTCTTTTTTTTTTGTTTTCTCCGTTGTTGTTTTCCGCGCGCCTCCTTTGTCTCTTGCTTCCTTTGGTTTCCGGCCCCGGGTGCCCTGGGCCTTGGCGCCGTGTGTTGTTTGTTTTGTTGGCCTCGCGCCTCTGGCCTCTCCGTGCGCTCTCGCCTCTTTTGTGTTGCCCGCTTGGCCGTTGGCTGCTCTCGGGTGGCCCCCCCCCCCCTATTCGTGTCTCGCGGTTTCCGTTGCCGCCGCTCGGTGCCTTGCGTTTTTTTTTCCTTTCTCTTCCTGTCTGCGCCCCCGTTGTCTCTGGACTTCTTTGCTTTCCGGCCCCGGGTGCCCTTGGCCTTCGCGCCGTGCTTTGTGTTTTTTTTTTGCCTCCCGCTTCTCGGCTCTCCGTGCGCTCTCGCCTGTTTTATGCCTCCCGCTTGGCCGTTGGCTCTCCCCAGTGGTTGCTGCCCCCCCCTCCCGCTCCCCTTTTGTGTCTGATGTTTTTCGTCGCTGCTGCTCGGTGCATTGTTCTTTTTTTTCCCTCCTGTCTGCGCCCCCCTTGTCTTTGGCTTTCTCTGGTTTCCGGCCCAGGGTGCCCTGGGCCTTGGCGCTGTGCTTTGTTTGTTTTTTGGGCCTCCCGCTGCTTGGCTCTCCGTGCGCTCTCCCCTTGTTTGTGTGTCCCGCCTGGCCGTTGGCTGCTCCCTGGTGCTTGCTGCCCCCCCCACCCCTTTTGTTTCTCGCGGTTTTCGTCGCTGCCGCTCGGTGCCTTGCTTTTTTTTCCCCTTTTTTTTTCCTCTTCTTGTCTGCGACCCCGTTGTCTCTCGCTTTCTCTGGTTTCCTGCCTTGGGTGCCCTGGGCCTTGGCGCTGTGGGTTGTTTGTTTTTTTGGCCTCCTGCTTCTCGGCTCTCCGTGCGCTCTCGCCTCTTTTGTGTCTCCCGCCTGGCCGTTGGCTGCTCCCTGGTGGTTGCTCCCCCCGCCCCCCCCCTTTTGTGTCTCGCCGTTTTCGTCGCTGCCGCTCGGTGCTGTGTGCCGTGTGCTGTGCTGTGCTGTGTGTCCCTGGGTGCGGTGCTGCGCCGCGCCGCTGCGCGTTGTGCCGCCCGGTGTTGTGCTGTTGTGTGCTGTGTTGTTTTGTCGCGCTCCTTTGGTGCCGCTGCTTGTTGTGCCGTGCCCTCTGGCGCTGCCCGTCGCCCTGGGGCTCTGTGCTTTTGGGCGCTGTGTTTTGTGGTGTTCCCCTGCGCTGTGTGGTTTGAGGTTTGAGGTTTCATTTTGCGGGTACTAGACGCCTTTCGGCCCCGGGGGGCCACCTGGTCGGGCCAGGTGATTTCCTCCCCACTGGGTCCCATTTGGGGTCCTTCATGACACACCTCCTGCCTGGTGGCGTAGTCTCCGGGGTTCACGGGGCTCGGAGCCCTGTCCCTCCCCGGCTTCCCCATTTCGCCACTCCCCGGTCAGTGCATCACTTAGCAGCCGTAGCTGCAGGCGCTTACCCACCGCGCTGCCCCCCTAATGCGTGGTTGCCCGAGGTGCCGGCGCCGCCGGGCCTGTGCTACTGGCTTGTTGCCAGTGGAACCCCCGTGGGCTGGCGCGGAGGCTGCCTAGCCGTGGGGCTGGTGCGTCACGCGGTGCGCCACTACTGCCTTGGCGGCCGCAGTGCCCTGGTCCTGTGTGCGCGGCGCTCGCGGCCGCTTCGGGGGGGTTAGGGCCGGTGCCGGGTGTTGTGTCCCCCTTCCCGCCCCACGTTTCCTGTGCTGTGTGTGGCGGGCCGTCCTGTCTTGGTGTCTCTTATCCTCGCTCGCTGGTACGCCATTCCACGCGGTCTGTGCGTTCCGCGGGCTCGGTCCGGTTGCTCTTCTGGTATTCCCCGCGTGTCCTTTGTGTGTACGTGCGCTCGCGCTCTCGCGGCGTCCACGCCCCCCCCCCCCCCCTCCCCGGGTTTGTGTGGCGCGTGCACCTCGCGCGGTCCCGGTGCTGGGCGCTGGTAGGGCCGTTCCAAGCGGTCCGTGCCCCTCCGCGTGTCCTGCCTCGGTCCCGTGCTCAGTTTGTCTTGCTTGGGGGGGGAGGCGGCCCGGTCCCGTTTCCCCTCTACCTGGCTTGGGGCTGTGCGTTCCCCATGGGGTGGGTCTGCGTGTCTGGGGCGTTCGGACGCCGGGGGGTGGGGGGGGGGGGGTGGGGCTGCGCGCCGTCCTCCCAAGTGGTGCGGCCGGGGGGGCCAGTGGGGTGGGGGTCGCCTTACTTCGGTCCGTTCCTCTGCCTTTCCTGGGAAGGCAACAAAGCCGGTGTCTTTGGCGTCGCCCTGGCAAGGGAGGGCGTGGCCCCCATATCGCTTCGGTTCGTGTTCGCTTGCTGTCCCCGGGCGCGGTCTGGGTGGCGTCCTTGTGCGCTGGCGCGGATTCGCTGGTCCATCGCAGTTCTTGCGGGAGCAGGCGGCTGGGGGCGTGGAGGCGGGCCCTGCTGCGCCCCCCCCCCCCCCCGGGCGCCGCGGTCCTTCCGGGGGGAGGGGGGACCGTCCCCTCTACTTTGGGGGGGGTGGGGGGCCGGCGCCCCCGTGGCCCGCGGGTCAGAGGGGGGGAGTGGGGAGACAGGGGGGGGGGGTGGCGCGATGGTTCCCCTCCTCCCTCTCCAGTCCCCCATTTGTCGCCGGTACGTGTTCGGCCGGGGCCGTGGGGCAGCCCCAGGCGCCGGGCGCGGCCTGCCGCCGGCGGGTCAGCCTGGCAGGGGGGGGGGGGGAGGGGCGGCCTGTGTGCCGCCCTCCCCGGAGGAGTGGCCGGGGGGCCTAGCGGGGCGGGGGGTCGCTCTGCCTCGGTCCCTCCCTCTGCCTCCCCTGGGCGGGCAACAAAGCGGGTGTCATTGCCGACAATCAGGTCATGGAGGGCGTGGGCCCCATACTGCTCCGGTTCGTGTTCGCTTGCCGCTCCTGGGGGCGGTCCGTGTGTCGCCCTTGTGCGCTAACGCGGGTTCACCCGCCTGTCCCGGCCCCCGCGGGAGCAGGCGGTGGGGGGCGTGGGGGCGCGCGGCGTGCGGGCTCAGCTGCGTCCCCCCTGGGCGCCGCGGCCCCCTCGAGGGGAGTGGGGACGTCCCCTCTGCCTCGGGGGGGATGGAGGGCCGGTGCCGTGGCCCGAAGGCAGGAGGGGGGAGTGGGGGGGAGAGAAGAGGTGTAGGTGTAGGTGTAGTGTGACCTGACGATATAGGATTTTCTTGGAAGCCGCACGCCCCGACGGTTGGCGGGAGGTCTCCGTCTAGCACTAGAGAGGCTCCTCACCCAAGGGCCCTTCCACGCGCTGTTTTTCTTGCCGGCTGTTTTGCTCTTTGTCGCGCCGCTCGCTGCACCCCGCGCACTTCATGCTCGTGCCTCGCAACTTGGTGCCACCACTTAGTGGACTTTGTACCACCACTTGGTGGGCTTTGTGCCACCACGCGGTGGACTTTGTGCCACCACTTGGTGGGCTTTGTGCCACCACGCGGTGGGCTTTGTGCCACCACGCGGTGGACTTTGTGCCACCACTTGGTGGGCTCTGTGCCACCACACGGTGGACTTTGTGCCACCACGCGGTGGGCTTTGTGCTTCCTTGCGGTGGGCCGCGTGCCACCACATGGTGGACTTGGTGCTTCCACGCACTGGGCTTTGTGCCACCACGTCGTGGGCTCGCTGGGTGCTGCAAGCAACCCCTGCCCGGTTACCTACCTAGGGGTGTTGAGGGTGCAGCACCAGCAGCACGTCAGGTGCAGCCGTTGTGCAGCAGCTGCTGCTTCCCCTTTCATGCTGCTGCACATGTTGTGTAGCTCACTGCAGCCAACCCCCGCCCCGTTACCAATCTAGGGGCTATGGGGGTGCTGCGTCAGCAGCACATCAAGGGCAGCCCTCACGCTGCAGCACCTGCAGCCCTTCGTGCTTCAGTACGCATGCTGCAGCTGTCTGCAGCCAAACCCAGCTCGGTTATCTTTGCAGGGGCTGCGGGGTTGCTGCACCTGCAACACTTCCGGTGTACTGCGGCTGCTGCAGCCACTTTCTTGCTAACGTTAGTGGGCCGCAGCTCAGTGCAGCTGACCCCCGCCCCGTTACCAATGCAGGAGCTATGGGGGAAGCTGGATCGGCAGCACTTCAGCTGCCGCCCGAGTGTTGCAGCAGCTGTGGCTCGTCCGGTGCTGCAGCGTGTGTTGCAGCTCACTGCAGCCAACCCCCGCCCGGTTACCAATCTAGGGGCTATGGGGTGCTGGATCAGCATCGCACCAGGTGCAGCCCTCATGTTGCAGCAGCTGCAGTTCTTCACGCTGCAGTCCATGTGCTGTCCATGTGCTGCAGCTGACCGCAGCAAACCCCCCCGGTAGCAATCCAGCGGCTGTGGCGGTGCTGCTGCAGCACCACGTCAGGTGTGCTGCAGCTGCTGCAGCCACTGTCGTTCGTGGGCTGCAGCTGACCGCAGCCAACCCCCGCCCCGTTACCAATACAGGAGCTATGGGGGTGCTGTGTCAGCGGCACTTCAGCTGCCGCCCTCGTGTGGCACCCGTACCTGTCATGGGCTCTGGCTGCGTCGTTGTTCACGTGCACGGCGCGGGGCTTGCTCTTAGCGTGCACTGCTCGGGGTGTGGGCGCTGGCGCGCCGCTCTGTTGGTGTGTACCCACCCCAGGTGCTGGTCGCTCCGCGTGTTTGAGGAGGACCGTGCGTGGAGGACGTCCTTCAGTCCTGGGATGAGCTGGCTCAGCGCTGGACGTCCAGCCGATGGTTACGGCGCTAGCTCCCCACCATGTTGGCATGGTGCCGGAGGCCGCGGGGTATGGGGCCGTCTGCTTCAGGGGGGCCACTTGGGGCTCGCTCTGCGCGTTGCCTCTTGCTGCCGGTGTGTGTTTGTGTGGCCTCTCTAGCCTGTTTGATGTAGGCTGTTGCGGGTCTTGGCGCAACGTCGGTGAGACGCGCTCAGAGTCCTCGCACAGGGAGGGCGGCCAAATTAGGCCTCATCCACAGGGCTCAGCCCGCCCGTGGGGTGGGTGGACCTTGTTCGCCGCGACAAGGGTGTCGGTCCGTCCCTCTGCCTTCCCTGGGCGGGCAACAAAGCGGGTGTCATTGGCGACACTCAGGTCATGGAGGGCGTGGCCCCCATACTGCACCGGTTCGTGTTCGCGTGCCAGTCCTGGGCATGGTCCGTGTGTCGCCCTTGTGCGCTGGCGCGGGTTCGCCCGCCTGTCCTGGCCACCGCGGGAGCAGGCGGTGGGGGGCGTGGGGGCGCGCGGTGTGCGGGCTCAGCTGCGTCCCCCCCCGGGCGCCGCGGCCCCCTCGGGGGGAGGGGGGACGTCCCCTCTGCCTCGGGGGGGATGGAGGGCCGATGCCGTGGCCCGCAGGCCGGAGGGGGGAGTGGGGGGGAGAGAGGAGCGGGGGTCACGCCGTGGTTCCCCACCCCCCTGCCCTGGGGGGTGGCCCGTGGCCCCCGGCCCAGTCTCCCTTCTTCGCTGGCGCACCCCCCCTGGGTATATATGTTCGGCCGGGGCCCCCGGGCAGCCCCAGCCTGGCGGGGGGGGGGAGCTGCCAGGGCGCCATACCCCCGCGGGCTCGTCCGAGGGGCCCCGCGGGGCGGGGGGCGGGGAGGTTTCTTTGCCGCGGTCTGCTTCCCCGCCTTCCCCGGGCGGGCACCAAGGCGGTTCGCTTCGTCTGTGTCCTGCCCTCCATGCTGCATTCCCGGGCGTCGCCGTTCTGCTGCGGCCCACGGGGCGCCCCTGAGCGCCGGCGCAGACCTGCCGGTCGGCAGCGGGCACTGCGGCAGCGAGTGGGCGGCCGACTGGGGGCACTCGGCGCGCGGCTGCGCCCGCCGCGGCTGTGGCGTCCTCCCCCTGGGTGATGCGGCCCTCTCGGGGGGCTGCGGGGCCGCCGCCCCCCTGGCCGGCCTCCGGCCGTCCGCGGGCCGGGGGGGGGAGAGGAGGGGGGGGGGGAGGGGGGGTTCCCCGCAGTCCCCCCCTCGTCCCCTGGCGCCGCCCCCTGGCGGTCGCGGGTGGGCGGCCTGGTGTTCCCGGTCCTGGGGGGCCAGCCGTCGCCAGGGGGGGGGCGCACTCTTCCCCTGCCCTCCTCCATCCTTCGGGTGCCAGACCCTCGTGCAGGCCCTCGCTCGGGCGCCCCGCTCTCCTCGCAGCCGCCGCGTGGTGCTGGCTGGCCGGTGAGGGGGGGGGTGGAGGGCCGGCGAGTGCTGGGGGCGGCGCTTTGGGTCAGCGTTTAGCGGTTAGCGGGCTGCGGGGCAGTGGACCTCCCCCCGCGCTCGTTGCCCTCGCCCTCTCCCCTGCTTGAGGTGGTGCGCGCCCCTCTGCCGCTTCGTACGGTGGGGGGGGTGGGGGTCGCGCTCAGGTTGGGGGGCCCGGCCCTGCTGGGGGGAGCGTCCCGCGGCACTGTCCCCTCCCCACCCCCTCGCGCGCATCGCCTGGGCCGGCGGGGCGCGGCTGTCACCTGCGTCGCCGCTTGCGTGGGGGCTGGGGCTGCGGCGGTGCAGGTTCTGCCGGCGGTAGCGCTAGTGGGTGAGGGCGTTGCGCAAGGCCCGGGGGAGCCAGTTGTTGGCATCCGCATCCGTGATGCGGAGCACCGCCCCTCCCTCCAGGAAAGCCGGCCACGTCGGCTCCCTGTTGGGCCACGCCGCCCGAATCACCGCCCGGAGGACACTCTCGTGGTCCTCTGGGGCCGCCCAGCGCCTAGGGGGCACCTCCCGGTTTGCCCCGTCCCTCCGGAGGAGCACGGCATCGAAGGGCCGGTTCCTCATCCCCCTGGTGGTCCCCGAGCCCCCCGGGCTCAACCACCTGTGCACCTCCACCAGAAGGGGGAGGGCGCCGCCCCCCAGGGGGTCTGGGACCGCGTTGCGGTCCCGGTCCCAGGGCCAGGCCCCCTCTGCCCCCCGCGCTGGCTCCCCCTGCGGCCCCTGTGCCTGCGGCGCCGGCGCCGCGCCCCGCCCCCCCTGCCGCCGGGGCAGCGGCAATCTGCGCCGGCTCCGCCCTCGGCGCGGGGGGGGCTGGCTGGTGTTGGGGTCGGGGGGGGTGGGGGGGGATGAGGTCTCTGGCGTCGGGGTCGATATTCTAGAGGTGGGCGTGGTGGTGGTGGTGGTGGTGGGTGTGGTGCGCCGGCATTTGTTGGATGCCGGGGGGGATGCACCGCACCGGCTGCATGTCCGGCTGCGGGGGCGCCCCCCCCCCCGTCCCCCTCCCTTCGCCCCGCCCCCCCCCCCCTGTGGCTCTCGTGCCCCGTCCTGTCTGTCCCCGGGGGCCCAAGTAGCCCTTGCCCTTGCCCTTGGGTCCCTTCCCGGCCCCCGTGCCTTTGTCTCCCTGCCCACGCCGTCGGTCCCGCCCACTGTTACCTGCGCCCTGGCCCGCACTGCCAGCGCCAGTATCCTTCCCGTGCCTGTGCCAATGCCCTTGGCTGCGGCCACGTTCGCCGACCGCGCCCCGCTCCACCCCATGCGCTCCGTGGCCGCCCGCCTTGGCGCCCTGCTCGCGCCCCTGCGTGTCCTTCTCGTGCCCTTGCCCTTTTCCTGCTCCGTGTCCCGCGTCGTGCTGTCCGCTGCCCGTGCTCTGTCCCCCGCCGCTGCCGCTGGCCTCGGCGCCTTGTCCACGCCTTCGCCCTCGCTCCTTGCCGCGTGCGCCCAGGCCTGTCCCCTGCGCTTGCCCTTGGGCACTCCCCCTGTCGCCTCCCGTCCCCCGCTCCGCGCTCCCGTGGCCGGATCCCTGCCCCGCCTGCGCGTTGTCCCCCCCCCCCCCCGGATCACGCGCCGGGCGTCCTGTTGCCTCCGCAGCTGCGGCAGCGTGACGCCTGGCGGCGTACGCTCGGGCGCCGGGGGGCGGACGGGTCGCGGTCGTCCCGTAGGGAAGGCGGCTTTCGGGGGGTACGGCTTGAGGGGGCTGGTGTGGGTGTGGCTGGGGCTGGTGTGGGCGCGGTACTTCGCGCCCTCCCTGCCCTCCGCTGCGGCTGCGGCGGCCCCTGGCGAGGCGCCCCGGGCCCGCGCCATGGCCACCCCCCAGCGCTGGCGGCGTGCCGGGGGCCACGGTCGGGGCCGCGGCGTGGCTTGCTGGGGCTGCGGTCTCAGCTCTCTGTGCGCCTGAGGCCCCCTCCGGGGGCAGGGCGGCAGGGCTCGCGGCCTGGGCGGCGGGGGCGGTCTCCTCGGCCGGCACAGGTCCCCGGGTTGACGGCTCGGTGTCGGCGGGGGCCGTCCGGGGCTGCCCAGCTGGCGGCCCGACTGGCACCGCTGCCTCCGCCAGCCGCCGCTCCTCGCGCCCTGCGAGGGTCTCCGTCGCGCATCCCGGGGAGACGGGGGAGCGGGAGCGGGACTGGCGGTGGTGGCGGTCGTCCCGCTGGGGGGAGCCATCCGAGTCCGACATCACTGTTATCGTGGTAGGCATGCGTGGTGGCAGGCATGTCCTCTCCACTACCTCCTGGTGCATCTATGGTGTGCCGTGGGCAGTGCTGTGCAGTGCCCCGCAGGGGGAAGGGGGGGAAGGGGGGGGGGGGGGGGCAGCGGTGGCGTTGACCCCATGCGGGCGGGGGCCGGTGGCCATCCATCGACACTGGGGCGGGAGGTGGGTGAGCCACGCAGCCCACACGTCGTGCCACAGCTCCCAGTCTAGGGCGGGGCTCAGGGCCCTTGGCCCCTGGGGGTCGTTGGGTGGTGCCGAGGGGAGCCGCACTAGGTGGACCCCCGTAACGGCGGTGACCTCCTGTGTTCGCAGGAAGGTGTGTACCCCGTCCCGCGCCGGGGGCGCTGGGAGGGGGGGGCGGGGCACGAATTGTGCCCCGTACAGGTGGGTGGAGTTGACCCCCAGGACCCGCTCCGGGTCCCCGCGGGTCGTGACAACGAGGAGGAGCAGGGGGGTGCCCGGGCGCTCTTGCCAGAGGACCTGCCCCCTGTGGTGGGCACCCCTGGTCCTGGAGAGGAAGGGAGAAAGGTTCGGGCTGCGCCGGTGGGAGGGCGGGGCACCAGGTGGGCTCCCTGGGGAACGCCTCGCACATGACGGCGTACGAGGGGGTCGGCCTGGCGCCGTCGTACACCGGGTTGGTCGGGCAGGGGCGGGTGGGTGCCTCGTCTGCGCCCTCCACGAACACCGTGATTTTGTACACCTCCAGATCCTTGTCCGGCGGATGTAGAAGGTGGAGTGCCGCATCCAATTTGGAAACTCTTCCTGGGTACGTCGCCCGCGCCTGGTTCAGGTAGTGGGCCGTGTCCCCGGGGCAGCGCGTCCTGAGGGCCTGCAGCAGGGCTGGGGCGCTGTTGTGGAGGGACATGGAGGACCCAGCGCCTGTCAACCGCAGGGTGTCCCCCATGGACAGGGGATGGCCTGACCGGTTGGACGTGCGCCATTCCATCCAGTGCCCGTAGAGGGCTGCCTCCGGGCTGATGAGCCCCGGCTTGACAGCGTTCACGACCCGGTGCATCCCCGGGAGGCCGGCCTCGCTGAGGAAAGCCCCCGCGCTGCCCGCCGGGTCGTGCTGCACAGCAGCGTGCGCCTCGTGCGCCACCGTTATCGCGTCCGCCACCAGGCCCCGGACGGCCGCCTCCTGCGCTCGGCGGCGGGCTTTGGAGTGCTCCGGCCCGTTCCCCCGTCGGCGAGGCATGGTGCTGCGGGCTCTGCAAAGCGCGGCGGCGGGTGGGGGTCAGGGCGCGAACACGTGCGACAGGTGCGCGACGGACGTGGGGTCCCGCGGGTGCACGTGGATCCACAGGAGGGCGGCGCCCGCGGGGCCCTTGGTTCGTGTGAGGGGGTGTGTTCGCCCCCGATGCGCCGGTGCAAAGCCTCCTCGTCCGTGCGTCTGTGCGGGCCCGCGGGAGGTTTGGGCCAGGGGCACGCGGCCCCCTGGGAGCACTGCGCGCACCTGTTGGCGCCCGTCGGCGCTGCGGAGGATACTGTGTTGCATTCCCCGCAGAGGTGGCAGGTGTGTGGGAGGTGGGAGGGCGGCGACCAGGGGCCGAGACGGCGGAGCCAGAGGTCGTCCCACCGCTAGCAAAGGGAGTCCCGGAGCTCTAGCAGGCGGGCGCGGACACGGCGCGGTAGTCACTGCTGAGCGTCTTCTGCCGGACCTCCTGCCACGTGTCGTCGGGGAGTATCCAGTGGTCGTCAAAGGCGGCGATGAGGTCATCCCACGCCGGGCGGGGGTGCTTCCGGGAGGGGTTGCCATATACGTGTGGCGCCCGGTCAGGTGGGGCACCAGAGCGCCCCACTGGCACTCGTCCGCGGCGTCCCGGTGGAGGAGGGCCAGTAGGTTGCCGTCCGCGACCACCTCCCACCCTACCCGCAGCCCTTCGCAGCTGTCTAGCTCCTGGCGCAGCGCGGCCGCAAGGTCGGTGGGGAGCATGAGGAGCAGGGGCCCCGGAATGTCGCTCAGCTGGGACAGGGCGTTGTCTTACACAGGCCCCCCATTTTTGAAGTGCGCCACTGTGAGCCGGGCGGCTCCGCCCTCCGGGGGGAGCCACCGGAGAGCGGCCGCTTCGCGTCTGCATGCGTGTATCTCCGTGGCTCGGAGCACGTTGGCGGCGTGGAGCACAATACGGGGGGGGGGGAGGGGCGCTCGGATGAGCGATGACACGTCCCAATTCCACCCCACTTGTGGCTCCGGGGCCGCCTGTAGCCAATCCTCTGCCGCCGCGACCCACGGGTGGTCGGGGCCCGCCCCGCGGATCATAGTGGGCCGTGGCCGGGTGTGCGGCCCCCACCCCTCGAGCGGGACGGCGGCGTACCGTTGTGCGGGGGCCTCCGGGGCGCGCGTGGCGGCGCACCACCGGCCCCATTCGCGCGCCCACTCCTCGCCCACTATACGGGCCTCCCGTGCGCTCATGGAGCTGTGCCCGATGATCCACGGTGGGAAGAGGCGTCTTGTAGGTGCCTCGAGAAACCCCCCGGCAGGCCCCGGTACAGGCGGGGGTCCTCTTGCGGCGGGCACTCCAGGGTGCCATTCACGATAGGAGGGAGGCTACGAAGTCCTTGCCAGGGCGCGGGGGGGGGGGGGGGGCAGCTGACCTCTGCCGCGGTGAGCCATCGGTGCACCTGGGCCGCCGCGCTTAGGGGCTCGCGGAGGAGTTGCTCCAGCCGGTGATTGCGAAGCTCCCACGCAAACTCCCCGGGCCGGAGCATGTTGTGGAGGAAATCGTCTACGGAGGTACCTCCCGGCGGGTTGTAGCGGGCTATGGCGCGGAGCTGCGCCTCTGCCGCCTCGAGCACCAGCCCAGAGCAGAAGACTTCTGTCCATGCGGCGCCCGCGGAGCGCCATGAGGCCACTCATAGAGCCTTGTCCCCGGGTGGGAGTTGGCAGGCCGCCTCTTGCACCGCCCGGCGGTAGTGGGGTCAGAAGAGCCGCGAGTGGGCTCATCCCACGTGCATGTGCAACGGGGTCTCCTATGGGCCGCCGCAGAGGAGGCACGGCTGCGGGAGGACGGCAACGCCGGAGAGCCGCTCCTTTCGGACACGGAGCCCGCGTTGCACCGGCGTGTGGCTGTCCCTGGCCCGCAGCGCCTGGTGGTTGGTGGCCGTCGCGGTGAGGTCCCGGGCGTGGACATAGGCTGTGGCGTGGGCCGCGCCCAGGGGTGTGTGTCCTCAGTGCGTCAGCGCATGGTCCGTCTGTGCCCGTTGCGGCACCGCACCGAGCGTCTGCATCGTGGGGGGCCGTAGGTGGAGGTGGCGGTCATGACCGGCGACTATGATCTGGGCCTGGCTGGGGCCCGGGGGCGTGTTCTGTAGCACGGTGTCCTGGGACGCCGCCCAGTCCGCCTTGTGTAGCAGGGCGTCACTTTGGTGGGAGGTGGCTCGGGCATACCAAAAAGGGTGCTCGGTGTGTTGTCCTCGCGCGCGCAGGCCGTCACGGAGCCATCGCAGGGGCATCTGGTTGACCACCTTTGCCGCGCCCGCGGGGACCCCCGTGGCCCGCTCGCCATCCGCGTGCCGCAGGAGGTGGAGGATGACTTCGGCGTCCACCGTATGGACCCATGGCCGGTGGTCGCCGTATTGCAGGGGGAGGGAGGCGGCAACCCCCTCTCCGTCGGGCACCGTGCCCGAAATGGCCACTGCCCACGTGCGGTTGAGGTCGGCGGCGAGAGCGACGCTGGTGGCGTGCTTGCAGGGCCCGCCCCCCGACGCATCGGAGGAGGTGTGGCCCCAGGCCTCCTGGATCCAGTAGTACCCGGTGGGGCTGAGCCACCCCGCGTTGAGGTTGGCTGAGTGCCACCGGACGTCGGGGTGGCTGGGGGTCAGTTGGTCCATGCTTAGCGCCCTGGTGTCGCCGGGGCGGACCGCTGGGTGGTCGTGTAGTCGGACCTCTACTCCAGGGATCGTGCTTGCCGAGGACCGGAGCGCCCTCACATGTTCTCTGAGCCACGCCGGGACCCCGCGCTGGTGTACCACCAGGTGTCACATGTCCTCCGGCTGGTCCTCCAGCCCGTGCACTGCCATGTGCGGGTCCTGCGGCACCCCCGTAGCTACCAGCGGGGCGGTGCCGCGGGGGAGCCCACGGGGCCTGGGCTGGCCTGCCCACACCTGCACTATCACCCACTGGGCCTGAAGCTGCGCTTGTTCCGTCGCTCGGGTGCACTGGCTGTCCGTAGTCACCAACCATACCGGCGTCCTCGCGTGGGGCCGTGAGCACAGAGGCTCGGGCCACGCCACGTCCGCATTAGGTTCTTGGTTCTCACCGTCCGCGAGTACGTCGCGGAGGATGTACAGGAGGGCCGCCGGTGGGTGGTATGCCGCCCCCGGCGTGGGGGGGCATAGGCTGCCCCCACAGCGCCAGCCCCCGACGTGAAGGTGCAGGCCGTCCAGGGTCACCCGTGGGCCAGTGTGGGCGTCCTGCTTAGCCCTCTTGGGGTGGACGAGCCTCAGGCGGGGGTCCCGTGTGCCGGTGGTGTGGAAAAGGTAGACCAAAGCGTCACGCCACCCAGAGTGGTCCGTGGGCCCCTGCTCGCGGCGCCAGTAGTGAAGGTGTTCATCGGCGCACTGGTTGAGGCATTCCCGCACCGCCGTCAGCCACGGGTCGTCGTTGTCGGGGAAGGGGTGGTGCGGCCCGTGGTGCCCATGCTACGGTTTCGTGTGTGGCACCGTCAGGCAGCACGTGTCCTGGTGGTGCAGCTTGGCGGTGCGCAGCGGGACGATTTTGCCCAGGGGGGACTGTAGTTGGACATGCGCTGCCCTGGGGCACGCGATGGGGTTGTAGAGCCCCACTCCCAGGGTGGCCAGGGCCCGGGGTATGCGGTGGACCCAGTCGCCCGCTGCCAGGGCTGCCAATTCCGGGACGGGGTGGTGCACCTCGGGGCATATGCTGTGCGCACCGGCGATTTCCCAGAACATCCTGGTGACCTCGGCGCGCAAGGAGGCTGAGCGGTGGTGGACGAGTGTGCCCACGAGGGCCACCGCTGCCTGCTGGCACCGCGCTAGCACCCGCGTAAGCCTGAGGGTCCGGTCATCCTGCAGACTGTCCCACGAGGCGTCGAAGGCGTATCGCGCCCTGCCCTTCGCGACCTGGACCGTGATGTGGTCCAGGTGGCGCGCGGTGTCAGAGTCGTCGGCGATGAAGGGGGCGACGTATTGTGTCACTCCCCCTAGGATCGTCAGGATGACATCCTGTACCACTTTCGGCGGCGCGAGGGTGTTGAGGCACCAGTGGTGCACTGCCGCCAGGCGCAGGCGGTGTTTGCGCTGCAGGAAGAAGTCCCCGTCCGGCTGCAGCTGGAGTCCCAGGTAGGGGACGGAGTCCGCCGCCGGCACCGAGTGCCATGGGTTTTCCAGGTGGGGACAGAGGCGCAGCTGCAGGCCCAGGACCACCTCCGTGGTGGTCATGGCGCACTTGCGGGGGTTGAGTTCCATGCCCATCATCCCCAGGTACGCGCCCACTGCTTCCAAGCCCTCGACGAAGTGCTGCAGCGTGTGGGCCACTACCAGCAGGTCGTCTATGGAGGCCTAGATGAGGCCCCTTTCGGCCTCTCCGGGCGGACGTAGGCGGTGCTCCTGGGCCCTGAGCAGGGGCTTTAGGAGGAGCGCGTACAGCAGGCAGCTTTCGGGGTTGCCCTGCGGGACGCCGCGCAGCATGTGGACGGGCTGTGTCAGCCCGTGCGCGGTGATGATGCGCAGCCTGGCTCTCGTGTGCAGGATTAGCAGGAGGTCGATGACCTGCGACGGCACAGAGAGGTGGCGTAGGACGAGGTGTAGGGCGCCGTGCGGGGCGGTGTCGAAGGCTATGCGGGTGTCGAAGGAGAAGACGTAGTTGGCCCTTCCCCGTTGGAGCTGCCGCTGCGCCATGAACAGCAGAGGGCCGATGTTGGAGCCGGGGAGGGCCCCTTGCTGCCAGTCGCTGACCACTCCGTGCCGCGTAAGCACCTCCGTGATGCACTGGGTGAGGGGGCCCGTGAGCAGCTTCATGTCCAGCTGGCCCAGGGCTATGGGCCTGTAGTCGTCCGGTCTGGCGGAGCCCGGTACCTCCGGGCTGAGCCAGGTGTGTGCGTCCCTCCAGTGCATCAGAAGCGGGGCGCGGCGGAGGATGGCCCGGTAGGAGTGGACCAGGAGCCACTGGACGGGTGCCGGGACGGCCTTGATGAAACGGGCCTCCACGTGGTTGGAACCTGGGGCCTTGCCATCGGCCTTGTCCAGGGCGGACTGCAGGTCCTGCATGGAGTACTGCTGGACCTAGACCCAGGCCCCCTCAGGGACCTGGGGCACGTGGCGGTCGAGGAGCGCCTGGAAGCCGGGGAGGTCCACCGGACGTTTGTCATACAGTTCCCGCCAGAAGGCGCGAACCGCGAACATCACGTCGTGGGCCTCTGTGAGGAGCGTTTGGGTGTTGGGGACCCGCACGTTCCAGAGGCCCAACGGGCCCGGGGCCTCCACCTCTATGGCCCCCCGCACGGCTTTCCACCGCTGGGCGATGTCCTGGGCGTGGGGGCGCCAGAAATCTTTGATGGCGCGCTTGCGGTCAGCCGCCAGGAGTGCGCGCAAGTGGCGGATGTCCTCTTCGAGGCCGGCTGCTTGCCTCTCCAGCCCCCCCTCTAGCTGGCCCTGCGTGGCCGGGCGGAATCCGGGTGAAGCACCTCGCAGCTCCTCCGTGAGCCGGAGCACCGCCTTGGACTAGATTCGGGCCACGCGAGGCAGGCGACGGCAAAATTCCGCAGGGAGCGACAGGAAGGCGACAGGGTGGCGACAGGAAGACGACAGGGTGGCGACAGGAAAACAACAGGAAAGCAGCAGGAAAGCGTCAGGGAAGCGACAGGAAGCGACAGGCAGGCGAAAGGAAGGCGACAGGGGGGGTGCGACAGGAGGGAGACAGGGAAGCGACAGGGCGGCGACAGGGTGGCGACACGGAGACGACAGGGAAGCAACAGGAAACAAGACATAGCGACAGGATAAGCGACAGGAAAGCGATAGGAAGACGACAGGAGGGCGATAGGGCTAGCGGCGACAGGGAAGCGACAGGGAAGCGACAGGGGAAAGCGACAGGAGAGCGACAGGAGAGCGGCAGGGTGTTTTTTTGCGACAGGAAGGCGACAGGAAGGCGACAGGAAGGCGACAGCGATGCGACAGGAGAGCGACAGGCTTGTGGAGGACAACAAGTGAGACAAAATAGTACATGGTTTTTTATATAGGTGGATATATGTAAAGAAAATGAGAACCAATGTTTTAGATTTTTTGGGATTCTTATGAAGTTGTCATTTCATTGTTACATGGATAAACTTTTACCATTTGGTGAATTTTAATCTTTTATGGAATCACTACATTCAGCAGGTAGATTTCACCTGAAACTGAAAGCCAAATGATAAAGATAAAGATAAGTTTCAACTGCAAACTGTCCCGATCATAAATGGTCGCAACATCCCGAAAACAAGAACTCGTCCCGACAGCAAGGGCTCACGAGAACTCACTATAAACAATAAACAGAAAATGTGGCAAGAAGAGGAGAAAAATAACACAGTCGGAAACAAATAAGAGCAAGAACGAAAAGGTCCTTGTGTGTGTACAACTTCGCTGCTCGATCAGTGTGCCGCAGTGATAGCCGACCCATTTCTATCCCCAAGATCAGGACCTATTTTTCCTCACAGGTTTCCTTGCACTGATCTATCGCCTATCCGAGGATTCCCGAGGAGCCCGGCAACAACGCGTTCACGACCCCAGGAACAGGCAACGTCTCTGCCCTTTTTCCCAGGTCTCTCTCTGAGCTCTCCCGCACAGCACAGCACAGCACCATTCAGCACCGCACGGCACAGCACAGCACCATTCAGCACCGCACGGCACAGCACAGCACCATTCAGCACCGCACGGTGCAGCACAGCACAACTCAGCACCGCACCGCACAGCACAGCACAATGCAGCACCACACGGGACAGCACAGCACAACTCAGCACCGCACGGCACAGCACAGCACAATTTAGCACCGCACGGCACAGCACAGCACCAATCAGCACCGCACGGCACAGCAGCACAATTTAGCACCGCACGGCACAGCACAGCACCGTTTAGCACAGTACAGCACCATTCTGCACCGCACGGCACAGCTCAGCACCATTCAGCACCGCACGGCACAGCACAGCACCAATCAGCACCGCACGGCACAGCGCAGCACAACTCAGCACCGCATGGCACAGCACAGCACAACTTAGCACCGCACGCCACAGCACAGCACAACTCAGCACCGCACGGCACAGCACAGCACAATTTAGCACCGCACGGCACAGCCAAGCCGCAAGACCGGGTTCTACGGCGGCTTCTTTGGTACAATAAGGTGGAAAAAAAGGGTCATGCCATTATTTTTAACGTTTTTATCAATCCGGGCCGTGAAGTCATTGCTTGCTCGTGGTGGTATCCTACTAAAGTATGGGACACCTCAAAACTGCGAATCGTCGCGTTTAAAGGTGGGGGCCATCCACCTTTGCATCAAACTGCCTATTTTCGTCTATTTTAGGCCTACGACGCAGACATTACGAGAGATATGGATGCTGCTCTTCCGTGGGTGTGGGACGGGCCTCGCCCTGATATGCGCCTTGGTGACCTTCATTATCGGACATGTCCCAACATGCTTAATCGGCTGCCGAGGCCACGACCGGAGCCCGGTGTGCGCCAAGCCGGACGAGGTAGAGCTGGAGGTCGAGGTGGTGGTGGTAGAGGTCAAGCTCCGCGTGGTGGTGGCTGGGGCAATGGTCGAAGACGGCCTGGGCAACATGCACAACAAGTGGTAGCGGAAGTTTATGTTCGCCTGTTCAATCCAATGGTGTCCAAGGTATTTATGCTAGTACGCAAAAGCCCAAAGCCAAAAAAATGTATGTTTGGATCGTGTAGTACATTGCTCTTTCATCATTGCACCTCAGGGGCGCATTGCTATTGAGAACGCATTCTCCAACATCAAGAAGTTTGGCCTTTTTCATCGAGTTAAGAGCCGAGGTGGATCGTACGAATATAATGAGTTGACCTACTTCTTCTTGGCGGCGTGTGTACTACATAATTGTGAGATTCAGTTTGATTTGCAAAATGGTTGCGATCCTACAGCTGAGCGGCCATGCAAATGTGCATAGTAGATCACCAAGACTGTTAGGAATTTAGGATTGTCAAACAATGCAAATGATTGAACCATCCATCTACGATTTGCATCATTGCTTTGCACACCTTTGAGGAGGTTGGCTAAGGCGAGATCTCACATTTTGGCATGAACAAAGAACATTTTTAGTACTATCGAACTGCCTGTTTGAGGTATCTATGGCTTCCCATCGATACGGTAACACATTGCGCGACAGGGAGGCGACAGGGAGGCGACAGGGAGGCGACAGGGAGGCGACAGGAAGGTGACAGGCAAGCGACAGGCAAGCGACAAGCAAGCGACAGGAGAGCGACAGGTTACCACGTTGGGCGACAAGGAGGCAACAGAGAGGCGACAGGGAGGCGGCAGAAGATGACAGGCAAGCGACAGGCAAGCGACAGGCAAGCGACAGGAGGGCGACAGGGAGGCGACAGGAGAGCGACAGGAAGGCGCCAGGCAAAAAGTAGCATGGCGACAGGAAACGACAGGAAGCGACAGGAAGCGACAGGATAGCGACAGGAGGGCGGCAGGAAGGCGACAGGGAAGCGACAGGGGAGCGACAGGGGAGCGACAGGACAGCGACATGGAAGCAACAGGCAAGCGACAGGGGAGCGACAGGGGGCTGAAAGTGCCAAAACAGCGACAGGGAGGCGACAGGGAGGCAACAGGATGGCGGCAGGAGGGCGAGGTGGCCCTGTAAAAAATCCGTAGGGCACATATATCATCTTGAATGGTGCCTGCAGATCACAGGCGACGCAGAACCGTGGGTCGCAGACGCTGGCACAGCTGAGAAGGATTTTAATAGTTTTTTTTGTGCTACGGAGTGAAGCAGGTGGCTTTCTTCGTTTTTGTCTGCAGACAGTAATACAGTGCATTGATGCAGGAGTGAGACGACAGTTTTTAAATTGTGTCTGGACTGACAGCCGTCGCACATTGCAGTACATGTGCGCCGCCCATCAGTAGGAGTAGCATCGTCATGAGAATGCATGTTTTGTTTGCTATTGTATCGTGTTATGTTGGACTTTCATCATGTCATGCAGTGCATATATGTTGGTATATTAATTCCTGTTGTATTCTCTTTGTATGATCACAGGGAGATGGATTTACGATGATTCAATATGAAGTTTTCTTACATTCTCCCTAATTGATCGCGACAAGAAGGGGTTTATCAGAATTATTGTAAGTGGATTTCGTCGAGTTACTTCATCCACATTTCCTTGTGAAGTTGTTGTTCATTTTGCATTGTATTGGTGTTCTACTTGCTCATTGTGCACTCTGTTCTTCCTATTGTCTTTTGGATTTGTGGAGTCAAAGTTCTCGGAGAATTTTTAGGATAGTTACCAAGAACGAACCTAAATTGTGGTAAGCAGAGGCTTGTGATTGGTCATGGGCACAATGAAGGATGACGACTATGTGTCTATTCGATCCATTGAGGACCTTGATGAACAACTCCTTGGAGACCTACAAGAACAATTTTCATTGAACATCAACATGATTGAATATCATAATGAACAAGGTGGTCCTTCCTCAAGGGAGAGTCATGATCATGTGGAGGAAATTAATTGTGATGATCATGAAAACCACACTCTTCAATTGGTGCTACATCAACAAGCTCACGAACAAAAACATCAACTACAAGAGTATTCACAAGCACGTTCCAATCAACAAGAACAATTAATTCAACATCATACTCACGGACAATATCACCATCATATCGCTCTACAACAAAATCCGGCGATGGGTGAATTTCAATCACAACAACTTCCGGGCGGATGGGGTTTTCGTGCATTTGAACGTGTCCGTTTTGTAAACGAATTTGGGGAACCACAAGAACGGATTCGTGTGGCCGAATGGGCGCCGACACACGATACGGCGTTAAACCAAGTGAGCGAGCTCACCAAGGCACTTTCTATGTTGCGGGACGATCATTATGGTCTACATCGCGCAGGTGCCAAAACCTTTCGTGAGGCCGAAACGGCTTTGGATCGACTTCGAGGACAAGTACAAGAACATGTTGACGGAGCTTATGGTGAAGGCCGAACTCTACGAGGCATTGTTGATGAACAAGGACAACGACTACATGATTTTAGTGGGCGCGTTGAGGGCTGGTGCAAGGAGAATTTTTCACACATTGACAATCGACTAAATGCTTTGCTATCATCCATGGGTAAGAAGGAAGTACAATGCTCATCTGAGAATGAATTGTTATCTCTCAAGCACCTGTGTTTGTCGACCAATGAGTTAGTAGATTCCATGGCCCATGAGCGTGAAGAACTAAATGGTGAAATTGGGAACCTCAAACAAGCATTAAATGCTTTTGAGGTTGTGGTTAATCAACTCAGGTTGACCGTAGACATGATGGAAAGTGAAGTAGGTCCACTCAAAACTGCCTTCTCCAAATTCCAATTGGAAATTGCCACCAATCTTGAAAAGATTCGTCAAAACATGGACAACCAATTGGAAAGGGACAGGGCTGAATTTCTTGACGAAATGCACACTTTGTGACGACAGTTCTCAATGGAGAAGACCTCCCGTGAAAGTGAAAAAAAACATTTCGAGCAACAAATCTCTTCTCTTGTTGCACGCACTGAGACATTGGAGAATAAGCGTGGCGTACAACGTTCTTCTCCCATGAAAGTACCGGGTGATGGTGTTTTGATTCAAGTTGCATCTTTAGCGGCTGAGATCCAGGTGCTGAAGGTACATTTTGACAGTGTGCATCAGTCTTTGAGTGCATTGGAGGAACGTTTCCTTGCGTATGATACACAGCATGCACCCCAACTCAATCAACTATCCATAAGTTTTAAGGGACACTTGACGGAATTCAGTGAGCTCAAGTTGAGCCTGGCCAAGCTTAGGATAGATTCAGAGGCCAATGAATCCTTGTTGCAACATGTGCGTGCCAAGCAGTCTTCGGTGAGTCCTCGGGGTACAAATCCATCTCCCAAAGTACCGAATGAGGCCATTGATAGGATTGACTTAGCTAAATTGCACAACTTATGTAGGGTTGCTAAGGATAAATCCCCCAAGGCACAGGTTGATGTGTTGGGATGCTTACAAGATTGTGCGTCATTACGTGGTGCATTAATGGATTCCATTGAGAATCATCGATCCCTCAAAGGGGAATTTGATGCACACTTGACATCAATGCATTCTTCAAGTGCGCGGCGAGAATCACAGCCATCAGGGTCAGTTACGTTTGGAGTGGATGCGAAGGATAACCCCTTGTCACCCAATTGTGCTTACATCCCATGTGGTCCCCCAGATCTACAATATGACGAGCTTCGGGCTCAAGAAGTACAGCATGGCAAGGAGTTCGTCTCAAATGAGCGACGAGGAGTTACCTCCAACAGCGCTGGGACAGCTCAGGTTCACACTCCATATGCACCTCCATGGCATGCCACACAGATTCAGGATCAGGCCCAACCTTCCTTCACATACCGGGATCCAAAGCGGTCATGCCCACAAGAAGGATCTTATCACAGCCGGTCAAGTGTGGAAGTGAACAATCCAACAACGCATACCGGTTCTTCTCCTCCCCACGCTAATCCACAGGGTGATTGGCGTCATTGTAAGGGATTGGACGTTTGATTTTTCGATGATGATTCATTTTTTTAATCCCTTCTCGCCATTGGACTTTAAGGATGAGACCCAGCTACCTAAAGTGAAGCCCACAGGGATTCCTTCTTTTGGGGCAGCATTTGCTGAGGTACGACCTCGTGAGGAGGATGAGGGAACCACAGATGTTAAGGATTCATTTTATCAAGGAATTCCTGGTCCAGGTTTGTATGGCACATTGGCCACGCCGTATTTGGACCCTGAATCGCTCACAGAGACCCAGGCATTGATGACTGTGCCACATTGGGATGGAAAAGGGGAGTCTGGTGTAGAGTGGAAGGAGTCCTATTCGGTGTGGGATAATGATGTTGGCAGGCCCCTAGGAGATGCAGTCAGGCACCGGGTGCTGCAGGCAGCCATCCCCAAGGATCTAGCCAATAGTTTTGGGAAGCGCATCGATCGGCGGCGTCGTGGCTATGCAGCGCTGGAGAACTTAGTCTTCGATGAGGTTGACAGGCGTGCAAACCCAGATGTCATATCCGACAAGTGGAAAGCACTTGAACTGCCTGCCAAACCCACTGCACTGGATGCTGCAGGTTTTATGGACGATTGGCTCTACTATGGAAGCCAGGTTAAAGGTGGTGTAACCCATCAGGGCGCTAGGGACCAATTTCTGGATGCACTGGGCCCAGGGCAGGAGAACTTTATTTATAAACTCTACCTTGAAGAGAGAAGAAAAGGTAAGGAGCATAACTTTTTGGAGATTTTCCTGGTGCTTATGACAGAACTGATGGCCCGTGATGCTGCACACAATAAGCAGGACCATTGGCGCCGGCGCAATCACCAAGGTCATGGCAGGGTCCAACAAATTCAGGGTTCAGAGACAGGGGAAGGTATTCCTGCTGCCTCACTGCCCACAGAGTTTGAGCCTGATGAGGCCCAAGTGCTTGCACTGATGGATAAAAAAAAGGACATCACATGTCATCATTGCGGCCGCACTGGACACATGGTCAAGGATTGCTGGGTTAAACACCCCGAGCTCATTCCTAAGGGTGTAAAGGTGCCCAAAACGCTGTTGGAGAAGCTCAGGACTCCTCCTACACGTCGAGATACAGGAGGAGGACCCAACATGTCTCCAGCGGACAGTGGTAAGCCCCCTCCCAAGAAAGGTTACCGCCCTTGCCCTACTCCAGGTTGTGGTAAAACAAATCACAGGCCCGAAGACTGTTTTATTTTCTATCCTGAGAAGGCTCAGGAATATAAGCGCCGCTTTAAGAAGTAGAGGCGTGGACAGTGTGTTTTGGGCGGTCCACTGTCACATAGACGCCCACCCCTACGGGTGGACTATGAGGCAACGTGGAAAAGTGCATATGTGCAGCATATTGAGTTACAGGGTGAGGAGATAGAGGTCCTCAGGGAACCCCGTCCTGTGATTTGTCGCAAGAAGCGGCGGGGCATCATACTACAGGGCCGATACCAGCTTGATAAGTATCCTGAGGCGGGCCCATACCTGCTGCAGTCATTGATTGACACGGGATGTGAGTCTCTCGGTGTCATTGGCTGGGAGCTGATAGATAAGAAATATTGTGAGGCTGCTGATGTGCAGTCTCGTTTGTTGGGGGCAGGCAATATGGAGTTGGAGGGAGGTAAGTTAGGGGTCAGGGTGACTCTTTTGCTGCCTGTACACACCTGCGCAGGAGTGGTAGTGGCACGGTGTGTGAATGCATTTTTGCATCTTGCCTCTGTGGGACCCCGGGTGTTCCTGGGGTACCCTTTCTTAACCCGATATGGTCTGGCATTGTTGCCTTCTCAGGGCCAACTGGCCTTTGAAGAAGAGTTGAAGTGGACTACCCGTACGATGACAGAAACCCGTGGGGAAGTGACTGAGTTCAGCACCTCGACCGGCTCTGTACATCAAGGTATCCATGATATGCCAATAGCACATATACCCATACATGTGCATGATGCATTTGCTCTGGACTTTCCGGATGCTGACTACTCTGTGGATCGGAGTGCTCAGAAGGGTACTCTAGCACAGCAGTCTGAGATTGTAGGGAACGTAGTGATATGCAATCCACAGACAGGAGCGGATATTGGCAATGTTTATGAAGTCCCCTGTGAGGATTCTATACAGACTGCAGGTTTGGCCCTGATTGGGTGGCCTCCTTTACAGTCATCTTACACTGGTGACCAGCCCCTCTTGGGTGGGGCACAAGCCCTGCGCAACGATATGTATATCCTGGTGCAGGCCCTGGTTCTCATCAGTTATTTCTTGGCCTTTACATACAGGTCTCAGAATTACTGTCAGGTGCCCCCACAGGCATCCAGGTCAACAGACGGTTTGTCAAGAAGACAGAAGTGTCAGAATATGACAGTGATAGGCCGTAGTGAGGAGGCCCTGACCAGCCAGACCATTAGGTCGGCTGCTTGTTGCTATATTGTAGCAGCGCTGATGCTATTACCTATTAGGATACCTGACGTTCCACCCCAGCATACCCCCCCTGTGCATGTTGGCACGGCTAGGCCGCAGCCACCCATGGGTGATATCATAGCACATATACAGTCGGAGATGGCCTTGCGGGAGTCGTTTGCCTGTCTTGACTCCCATGATGCTGAATTGTCTCCCCCGACACCTACGGAGGCTATGGCATTCATGATGAATGTCCAGTATTTCCTGAATAAATGGGATGCAGGTGATGAGTGTGTGACACACAACCCAATCCCTACAGTGGAAGCTGAAAGTAACCCAGGATCGGAACCATTTTCTGAGGACGAGGGATCCTTGGGTTATGAAGAGCCCCCACCTGAATTTATGGGTGGCTTTGGCTTCTGGAGGAACCATATAGGTCAACAGGTTGATAGTGTGGACCAAATACTGACAGGGCCCACCTCACTGGAGACCAGCGGTCCCTCACCTGTGCCAGGTGTGGCTGCTGCAGCAGACATTGCCCGAGGTGTGGAGACGATCTCCAACCCGAAAGCCGATTCTGGGTCTGGAATGGACCCAGCGGACGGAATACAGCACAGAGCTCAGATTCAATCTTTTTTGGCAGCCAAGATTCGATCTTTACATCAGGAACGTCTATCTATGACGTCACATCATGCAGTTAGGTTGCACCATCGTCGTGCTTATAGGTTGAGGAGAGATGCCACTACAAGAGGCGTTTCCAAAGCCAAAATTAACTCCCGTATGGGACTGAGATCTCATTGTTTTCGAACAGGCCAAAATGTGCTGACCCCCGATTGGAGACAGTGCATTTTGAATTGGGCTGGGTCTGAGTTTGTACCCACGTGTGAGCCGTGGGATGAGTCCACCCGATTGCAGTTGCATAAGGGGGATGATAAAGGGAAGAAGAGAGGATTGTATCTACCGTGGGGGAATGAGACGTTGTTTCTGCATCCCCTCGTCAATGACATGCAGATGGCCTTTGAGAAGGTGTACTGGGAAGGGAGTAGAGGTGTGGCAGTAGTACCAGTACAACACAAGGAGCCGTGGCTTTGGGCGCTGGGTGAGATAGCAGTGGACTGGTGGGACCTGCCAAGGGGTGAGTCAATATGGGTAGATCGATGGGGTGTACAGCATACCCAGGAACACAACATTCATACACGTGTGGTGTTGTTTGATGCTCTGGGGCGTCATCAGGAAGGCATGAATGCAACTGATTGGATGTCGCCACAGGTACAGCAAAAAAAGAGCGCCAAGATAATTGTGGGGAGGCCCAAACGACCGCTGGGACAGCCCAGGAAGGTCTGGAAGGCCACTGTCGCTCAGTTAGCACGAGATGGACAGCTCCCTTTCCCTGATTGTGATGATATGCTTGAAACTGCAATCTTTTCAGGCCCTGTGCCATTATCTGCCTCTCCCTCTCCCCACAGTGATGTCTCAGGCATTCCTGTGCACTCTCCCTCTCCCCACAGTGATGTCTCAGGCATTCCTGTGCATTCTCCCTCTCCCCACAGTGATGTGTCAGGCATTCCTGTGCACTCACCCTCTCACATGCATGTTGACGTTACCCCTTCTGATTGTTTTCCTTCCTCTACACTTGACAAACATTTTCTGTTCGATGACTACACAGGTCTATCAATTTTGGCTGACGAGTGTCTTCAAGACGATGCCAGACCTCCGAATACCGTGGCGACTATCGATCAGACGCCGGTATATGACAGTGCAGTTGTTTCTCCTTCCCTTCCCTCCTCAACAGTGGCTTGCAAGGGTTCGCATATGCCTTCCAGTCGACGAATTTCAGCCTGGATTGACTCAGTGACTCAGTCCACAAAGCTGAAGCGCTTTCAAATGTCTGAGGGCCCTCCATCACAACTGTTCCATTCCCGAGACCGAAGCGTGCAGTCAGTCATTGAAGCCGACGGCGAAATTCGTGAGTGTCAGAAATGGAGGGAATGGTTAATGCAGGAGTTCAGTTCCTCAGTGTTTAGGCGGGACGGCGATACATATGCTGAAATTGAAGCCAATGCGTCCAAGCGTGGACCACATGGTTGGTGTAAGTTGGAATTGTTGCCCAACAGTGAGCCGCGGGCGTGCAAGGCCATTAGAGTAGTGGATATAAGGGAGCAGGTTTTGAAGGAGAAATGTCAGGAATTTTTGGATAAGGGTTGGATCCGCGAGACCCACTCAAATTGGGTGGCTCGTGGATTTCTAGTGCAAAAACCGGGGGTGAACAAGTGGAGTCATCGATTACCGGTATCTGAACTCCTGCCTCAAGGGCCACGAGTTCCCATTGCCGGTAATCGAGCACACCCTCCTGAGCCAAGCAGGCAACCACCTCAGGACCCTCCTGGATCTGGAGGATGGATTCCACCAGATACCTCTGGAGGAGAGCAGCAGGTTTCTCACAGCCTTCTGCACTCCTTTTGGGGTGTTTGAGTGGAACGTCCTGCCCATGGGGGTCAAGGTGGGGCCTGCAGCGTTCCAGAGAATGGTGTCCTGGTGTCTGGCACACCATCAGGTGCCAGGTGCCCGGGCATACATTGATGATATTCTCACTGGAACGCGGCCGACTGAGCGTGGCAAGGGAAAACTTTTAGATAGCCGTGCATTTGAGGAGCATTATCATCAGGTCAGGGCACTCTTGTTGGCTTTGGCTGAGTGCCATTTACAGGTTAAGCCAGAAAAGTGCCACGTGTTTATGGGGAGAGTTAAATATTGTGGGCACATTTTAGAGGGGGGCATGCGAAAACCGGCCCCATCCAAGGTGGCGGCCATCAAGGAGTGGAGTAAAGCAATGATCTCCACTCCAAAACAGATGAAGGGGTTTCTAGGGGTGTGTAATTGGTACTCAATATACATCAAAAAATATGCAGCCCTAGCCGCCCCTCTCATGGATAGCTTGCATGGCAAGTATTCACATGTGGCTGGCAAGGAGGGATCTAAGGGCAAGTGTGTGGTCAAGAGGGAGGACAACCACATTACCTGGACCCCCTTGATGCGAGAGAATTTTTCGAAGTTGAAAGATGCCATCTGCGAGAAGACGGCACTGTACATACCCCCGGCCGATGGAGAATACGCCATTCATGTGGATGCGTCAGATTTCGGTGTGGGGGCAGTCTTGGAGCAACAAGATGAGCATGGCCAGTGGGTCCCCTGTGCTTTTTTCAGCAGAAAGTTGGAAAAGGGACAGCGTGTTTGGGGGGTTCGTGAGAAGGAGACATATGCTCTGGTCTCCTGTCTTCTGGATCGGGGGGCGAAAAGTGACTATTTTTTCGGACCACAAATCCCTAGAGTCGTGGTACAAAGAAGATCTTTGTACCATGGCCGGGCCATCGGGGAGAAGGGGGCGATGGCACAAGTTTTTGAGCCGCTACAACATAGTAGTGGTTTATAAACCGGGGAAAGACAATGTGGTTGCGGATGGGTTAAGCCGCTGGGCTTATCCTGCAGGAGAGGCAGACGACACCAATTTTCAGGGGTCTGATGCCGATTTGGAGGGGGTTTCCAGGTGGGAGGCCAAGGAGAAAGCGTGGGAATTGGAACAACTCAGTGACGTGGTTCCAGCCAGTCCTGAGATGTCTGTACAGGCCGTCAGGTTACAGTTTGCGGCTGATAAACGGCGTCTGCAGGGTGCTCAGGCAGCGTCATCTGTCTTTTGTGCTTTGTATGTGGCAGCGTGGCTCCAGCAGAACCATGGGGTCTTGCTGAGCATCATTTCTTCCCCCTCTCCTGATGTGTTTTTCCCTTCCTCAACTGTGTGTATGTTGCATTCCCCTCTCGACACTGACACTGTATCTCAGTGTTCAACTGATGAAGGTTCCCTGGGTCCTACTTCTGAGATGGCTGAGGCGTTACAGGAGCTTATCAGTGCACATGTGGACTGCAGTCTGGAGACGACAGAGCTGGATGGCCAGGTGTGTCAGGTCTTCAAGCAGTGTACACACACTCCATGTATGTGCCCGTCCAAGAGGGGGCCCATCAGCCAAACCCGGCGCCGTGTGCAACCAGTGCGGGCCAGACAACAGTTTGTCAGACAGCTTTTAACACAGGGGTACACGCGAACAGCACATGCCATGATTGCTGGCTGCACTGCTGTCAAAATACCGCCAGCCTGTCGCGTTTTGTAATCTAATTGGCATGAGCATTATGCGAAGGATGCTTACTATAAGCATCGTTATCGGGCTGCGTGTGCAGAACCCACCAAGGAGGGATATGTTGTGCAGGATCCCGGTTCTGACCGACCCTTCCTACGACACCAAGGCAAGATTTGCGTGCCTGATTGTATTGTGGATGATGTCCTGCGGGCTGTACACAGTTTTGCGCATCTTGGACTTTCTAAGTCTCGGGAGCTGTTTGAGAGGCGATACACCTGCCATGCCAGTGCATTTGGCACCAAAGAGGCGTGGTCTGACCGTGTTTCTAAGGCGCTTGGTGCCTGTCATGTGTGCGGGGCTACGAAGGCGCGCCGTGGTTTGCAGCCTAAGGCTTGCCACGAGCAGCCCATACCCTCCCATGTTTTTTCTGATGTGGCTATGGATTTTTTTGACCTCCCCCCTGAAAAACATGCCTACACAGGGGAAATGGTGGACTACGTGTTCACTATTGTGTGCAGGCTCACGGGGTATATTGTTGCAATTCCCTGTAAAAAGCAGGGACTGACCAGCAAACGTGCGGCGGAGCTTTTTCTCTCCCGCTGCGCATTTTTCATGGGTCTTCCTAGCAGGATTATGAGTGACAATGCGTCCATCATTAATTCAGCTTTCTTCAATACCCTGTGCAGTCTTAGTGGGGTTGAGATGCATAAGAGTATCATCTACCGGCCGCAAAGCAACGGTCGCGCTGGGCGTGCCGTGCAGTCTGTCATTGATGCCCTGCGAACCTTTTTGGAGGGCAGGAAACAGTCCTGGGTGACAGCGCTGCCCCTTGCCCTTTGGGGTCTCAATGACCTCCCTGGGGGCGTTTCCCCCTATTCCCCGCACCGTTTGGTGTTCGGTAGGGACCCCGTGGGGTTTGGGGATGCAGCCCCATATGCCGATGTGGATGGCTGTGAGGATGCAGGGGCCTTTTTCAGGCGTTTGAGCCAGAAGAGGGAAACTGTCCGTGCCAAGTTGCAGGCGGCACATGACAGGGCTTATCGAAAATCCTTCGCCAGATACCCAGAGCAAGTTTTTCGCCCGGGTGACCGTGTTTGGGTGCGAAACCGCATCGAGTCGCCTCCTCTGTACCCTAAGCTTGACAGGCTGTGGCAGGGTCCAGCAGAAATCTTGGCTCGGGTTTCCCCGTCCACGTACCGTGTTTCTTATAATGGTGTCGAACAGGTGCTTTCCACTGACAGAGTGAAGCCTTTTTTGCGCTCCCCTGATGGTACTCAGCCACCACTGCATTATTATTCTGAACGAGACGGCCTAATTGAAACTGCTGAGTACCTGGTTGAGCGTGTGCTGGAGCATCAGTGGCGGTTGGGCAAAACAGTGCGTAAAGGTCCATTTCCTGGCGCCAAGCCATGGTTCAGGGTAAAGCTTCAGGGCTTCACCAAGCCGGAGTGGCACCCTGTGAATAATTTCATTCACGACATTCAGGATGAATGGTTGCAATATTGTCGTAACCAGAAATTGGATGTTGGTTTGAAAGATTTGACCATGGTGGGTGCTGATGTGCTGGCTGTCCAGCCTGTGACCTCTCCTGCACTCCTGGAGAATAGTTTGGTTGCAGGCATGAGGCCTGGGGATGCGGATGTGTGCGTGTATCATGAGGGTTCGCTGTCCCGGCATCGCTTGCCCCCCGATTGTGGTGATGCTATGCACAGGTTGCAGGGATTACCCGAGATTTCGCCTGAAGAACCCCTACGAAGTGTGAGGCGCTTGCGTGTGGTGTGGGAGTTGGTTTTTGGGACTTCTTCCTGACGCTGGCCCCTGCCAAAAAGTTGACGGCCTGTCTGTGTTATGCATGGTGAATTCCGCGTTTCTCTGTTCTCCTTTACAGCGTGGCGTGCCATCACAAGCTGAGTCAAGAGCAAGATCTCCGCTTCTGGGTCCAGCCGTTAATTGTGGCCCCGTCAGGGATGATTGCCTGCTTTCACTGATTTTTTTTTGTTCGTGTGGTGACAGGGGCCTGACTCAGACACAATGGACTGGCCCAACCTGGACTGTCTGTATCCGTGAACGTCAGATTTTTCTTTGGTCTCTGCCGGTTGACTGTGTGTTTGCCTATTGTTGCCCTACTTCTTTTTTCGGAGGTTCTTCCGCCAAAGACCGCCAGAAATTTTTCTTCTGGGATCTTTGGGCTAGGGAGGGGGGTGTAAAAAATCCGTAGGGCACATATATCATCTGGAATGGTGCCTGCAGATCACAGGCGACGCAGAACCGTGGGTCGCAGACGCTGGCACAGCTGAGAAGGATTTTAATATTTTTTTTGTGCTACGGAGTGAACCAGGTGGCTTTATTCGTTTTTGTCTGCAGACAGTAATACAGTGCATTGATGCAGGAGTGGGACGACAGTTTTTAAATTGTGTCTGGACTGACAGCCGTCGCACATTGCAGTACATGTGCGCCGCCCCTCAGTAGGAGTAGCATCGTCATGAGAATGCATGTTTTGTTTGCTATTGTTTCGTGTTATGTTGGACTTTCGTCATGTCATGCGGTGCATATATGTTGGTATATGAGTTCCTGTTGTATTCTCTTTGTATGATCACAGGGAGATGGATTTACGATGATTCAATATGAAGTTTTCTTACATTCTCCCTAATTGATCGCGACAAGAAGGGGTTTATCAGAATTATTGTAAGTGGATTTCGTCGAGTCACTTCATCCACATTTCCTTGTGAAGTTGTTGTTCATTTTGCATTGTATTGGTGTTCTACTTGCTCATTGTGCACTGTGTTTTTCCTATTGTCTTTTGGATTTGTGAAGTCAAAGTTCTCGGAGAATTTTTGGGATAGTTACCAAGAACGAACCTAAATTGAATTTACTGGATGCCATGCCGTGCCGCGTCCGCCTGGTATGCTGCCGGCGCGCACGCGGCCAGAACGTCGTAGCGGAGGATCGCCGCCTGGAGCCGTTTCCCGCTCTCAGGGGGGTCCCCTCCTGCCGGGTCCGTCCCCGCCAGGGATGGCTGCCGGCGTCCCACCACGTGCGCCAGGGCATCAGGGTGAAGGTGCTCGAACACCTTGTCCACCGCGGCCGCGGGCATGGACCTGTAGGCTTGCTGCTCTGCGAGGCCCAGCCAGGGCCCCAGGGAGGGCTCATCCTGCTCGGCGGTGACCGCTGCCCACAGGCAGCGCTGGACGGGCGCGGCCTCGGCGTCGTACGGGAGGAGGCGGCTCTCCGTGTGGCTGTAGGGGGTGGGCATCGCCGCGTGCCCTGCCGCGTTGAGGCCAGGCGGACCGGGAGGTGGTCCGACCCGACCACCTGGGGGTACGCCACGCCGCGGGCCCAGACGCTCGCCCGCAGGGACGAAGGCAGGAGGGGTCCGTTGACCAGGAAGGTGTCAACCCTGTGCCGGGACGGGTGGAGCGTGGGGGTCATGTCCTCCACGCCGCCTGCCCCGGCCCTCCGGAAACCGCAGGCCTCCCAGCCCGCTCGGAAGTGCTCCGTGGCCGGGTTGGTGGTGGCATCCATGTAGATGTTGGTGTCGCGGGCGACAACCACCGGGTGTCTCCCAAGGAGGCTGCGCGCCGTGGCATACATTTGTATGTCGGCCCAGAACGCCGCCCTTGCCGCCAATGGGGAGCAGTCTGCCTGCGGTCCGTGGACGTTGATGAGGGTGAGGGCACCCCCGTCCGTGCGGATCTCCATGGCTGCAGCATTCCCGGGGACGATTTCCGTGAAACTGGGCACCTCGTGCTCTGCGACGTACTTGCTGCTGACCGCGGTGAGGAGGCCTCCCCCTCTCAAGGTGGAGGTGGCCCCTGTCTCCGCCAGCCGACTGCTGAAGAAGGGGGTGTACCCCTTGTCCCGGAGCGCAGCGGCCACGTGCATCTCCTGCGCCCGGGTGGCGATCCCTGTTTCCTGGAGCATGATGGCAAAGCCCCCCTCCCGGGGTAGGATGCCGGTGATCAGGTGCTCCTTGTCCGTACAGGCCTGCCGCCCCCCGGCGCCGCCGGACCGTGTCTCGGAGGGACCGGTCTGTTTGGACGAGGCCGTTGCGCAGGTTCCATGAGAGGAGCCATAGGGCGTTGTCCGCCGCGTCCTCCTGGAGTCAGCTGTCCCGCATTGGCATTGCCGCTTGGTCCGCCGGAGCAGCCAGGTCTCCGAGGTGTGCTGGGGCCATGGGGTGTGGGGAGCCCGTCCCCAGCGGGGCCCACAGGGGGGCCAGGGGGGCCAGTCCCGCGGGGATGGATCGTTGTTGGGCTGCACCGCCAGCCCCCGCAGCCGCTCCGGGCGCCTCCTCCTCGCCCTCCGCGTGGCCAGCCGCCTGGGGCGGGGGGCGCCAGGCGTACGGGGCATGCCACTGGCACCTCCGTGCCCTCCCCTGGAGGATGTGGGAGGCGGCCTCCCTGTCTTCGTCCGGGGCGGCGCCGTGCACCGCGTGCCACGCCAGGTGTTCCAGCATCGCCCCGCTTGTATAGTACTTGTCTGCACATAGGGGGCATTTCGTTGGCTCCGGGGGAAGCGGCACAGACTTTCGGATGGCGCCCTCCGGCGCTGGGTCGAAGGGCAGGTTGGCGAGCGGAACCGTGTGCGGTGCCAGCGTGCGGCCCGGGGCCGCTGCATCGAGGGCTCGTGTTGCGGGCGCGGGTGCGAGACTCTGGACGGCGTCGCGCTGCGTGTCTGCCCGCAGCCACTCTTGCCAGTGTGTGGCTCTGATTTGGCGGTCGGGCTTGCCCCTCCGTCGCAGGTCGTGGAAGACTTGTAGCCAGTGGTACACTGTGGTCGGGACCGCCAGCTGGAGCTCGAGGTCGGCGGGTTGCGCCGCTGCCGGCCACACCCCCGGCTTTGCTGCCTTGGCGTTGTCCTTCAGGCGGACTTGGAGCAGGAGGGCGTGGTGTTCACCCTCCCGCAGCGCCTTGACGATCATGCGAGCGCAGTCCGCCACGCGGATCACGGCCTCGGGCCTCGGCAGGCGCTCGGGGTCGCAGACGGCGATGTGCGTGTCCGCCGGGCTGAACATGCAAACTAGCCATTGCGGGTTCTGCTGTCCCCGTTGGGCCACCGCGAGGGTAGCTGCCGGGCGGGCGTGCGTGATTGGTCCCGCGTGGAGGTCCGGGACGTCCGTGGCCCTGATGGCGTCTCCCTGCCATGCGGCCCGTAGATGCTCCTCCTGGTTGGGGCTCCAGACCAGTGCGGGGCGGTGGGCCCAACCAGGTTTCTGTGTCTTGCTGCGGGAGCTGACGGTGTGTAGCAGGACTGCTAGCGGCCAGGGGTCCGCCGTCATATAGTAGGCCTGGGTGGGCTCCTGCTGCCAGTTGACATGGAACGGGAATGCCCCCTGCGTGGCGGTGCCGTGCCAGACGGTCCAGCGGCCCTCAGCCAGGATGTGCGACCGGTACCCTCCGGCGTGGCCGTGCAGGATGGCCTGTTAGCCCGCCGCCTGCAGCACCAGCGCTTCCCCCTGCTAGGGCCCGGGAGGCGGTGCGCCGCCACCCGCATCCCTGACACGGGTGCGCTCGCGGAGTGTGGCGTGCCACGGGTGGGGCGCGTCACGCTGCTGCCCCTGTATGCCCCTTGCGATCTGCTCCGGGCCGTGGTGGTGGACAAAGCTCCTCCCGCCGTCTGCCAGTAGCGCCGCCGTGACGACGTACAGCTGCTCCACCGTGAGGGGTGCCGTTGGCGTGTGCGTTGCCGCTGGCTGGCGGGGCCGCGTGTCTCGGCAGGGGACGTGGGGCAGCAGCTGCGCTGGCCACGCCGCCACGGGTCCCATGGTGACGGCCGCGACCGTGGACGCCAGCGCCGTGCGGTCCGTTGGCCTGTATGGCCTAAGCCCCACGGTGTCCCGGGTGAGGTGCCTGCAGGCCGCCGTCCAGGCCACCGCTCCGCAGTTCGTGCGGTCCGGCTCGGCCCCGTCCGCATTTTTGCTTCCCCTTTGCTGTACCGTGTGGCTGTGTCGAGCGGGGGGCCCTGTTGCAGCGCCTCCGGGCTCTGCCCTGGCGGGACGGCGGGCGCGGACGGCTGCAGGAAGCTCTGCGCGCCCAGGCGCTCCGGGTGCGTGTGGTACGCGTTCTGTCGGCGGTGCTCCGGAGCCGTCCGGGGGAGGAAGAGGAGTTGGTGCACGTACCATTTGCCCTGCGCGGTGGACCGGTTGTGGAGTGTTAGCCACTGTTTAGCCACGGCTCCTGGGTGTGCGGCCTCGATGCGGCGCTGCAACCCCAGGCAGCCCAGGCGGTTTGACGTGCCCGCAGGCGGCATGTGGGTCTGCAGGTAGAGCACCCACAGCGGCTCCAGCGCCAGGTCCAGCACCTCGTCCGTGAGCTGTTCTGTGACCGCGGACACCCTGTGCAGGGCGTGGCGGACCCCGGTCGTGGGGGCCGTGAGCCGCTCGAGCACCGGCCCCGGCGGGTACCGTGCACCCGGGTTCATCATCCACTCCCTGGGGTGGCTCAGCATGGCCCTCCACACTTACCTCGTGAGGGCGTGGCGGGGGGCCAGGGGGGGAACTGCCCGTAGGAGCGGTGGCACACTGGTGGCGATCGCATGGGCTGCGGGGCGGCCACAATGATCCACCTGCATGCCGTGTCGGGCACCATCGCCCCCCACTCCACGGTCCCCATGCCCTCGGCGTGGAGCAGCGCCTGGCCCTGCACCAAGGTGAAATACGGGCTCGGGCACCCGTCCTCCTCCCTCCACCGTATCCCGGCCGCTCCCGCCTGCAGGCTGCGGAGCAGGGTCACGCCGGGGAGTTGAGGCTGTGGGAAGGCCCCCTTCACGGCTTGGGCGGCATGGGCCAGGGTGCCCGTGGGTGAGTACCACAGCGGGAGGATCCAGGGGTCCGGCAGCGGTTGCGCCCCCCCCGCGTCCCATCGCCACTCAGAGTCTGGCTGGGCGGCCGGGACCGTGCCTGTCTGCAGGAAGTGGCGCGCCCTCTTGTCGGGGTGCCGCTAGAGGGTTGCCGCGAGGCTGAACCCCTCTGCCGCGGGCGCCACTGGGAGGCCGCCCTGGGGCCTGCGCCAGGGGAAGTCCTGGTCGACCGGCCAGGCGTGGAGGTCCCGGGCGATGTCCTCCACGGTGCCTGTGGGGGCTTCCTCAGGTGCCAGGTGCCACATGACGGCGAGCACCGCCCATGTGGAGAGGGGCCACGCCCGTGGAGGGGTGTCAACCTGGATGGTCCATTGTGGGCGCGCGCGCCGCACGCGGGATGCGTTGAGCACCCCTCGGACCATGTCCGCCGCTAGGATCAGCACCATTCCCATGGGCTTCACCACAATCCCCTCCGCCGGTCCGCCGTGGCGGCCCCGGGTGTGCAAGGCCACTTCCGTTTTGCCGGTGTGGGTGACCCGGTCGACCGCCTCCTGGATGTTCACGCTGCCGCGCGCGGTGTCATCCCGAATCCAGCCCTGCGCCGGCCCGTAGCGCAGGGTGGCACGTGCGGCCGCGTGCCCCACCGCGGGCAGCGCTCCGTCATCGGGGCCGGGTCGGGGGTGTTGCTTGGGGCACCAGTCTTCCCCGGTGCAGTGGCCCCTTTTCCACGCGGGGCAGAGGGCGGGCACGCTGCTCGCCGGCGGCGTGGGTTCCGCGGGCGTGCTGCCCGCGGGGGGCTCTAGGATTATCTCCAGGTCGGAGTCCGCGCCCGCGTCCTCCCGTGGGGGGTCCCCTTCGCCGCCTCTGAGTCCCAGCGCCCTGATGACTTCTTGCGCCGAGTCCAGCGTCAGAGACCGGGGGCGTATTTTGCGTGGGGCCGCGGGTTCCGCCATTGTTGTGTCCCTGTGCCTAAGAGCAGGGGATGCGGTGCGGATTTCCCGTGGCTGGTGCATGTGTTGTGGGCGCGGTGGGGCGTCGGTGGGGGAGCCCAAACGCTGGCTCCGCGAGCCAGAGTGTACGTGCTCGCGTGGCCTTTAGGCGCTATGCCTGTCTCCCGTGTGGCATGGGAGGCCTCGTTGCGAGGGGCGTCCGAGGTCAGGCGCTCTGCCTCCCGCGGCTGCCCTCCTGTGGGGGGCTGCCGGGGTCCGCCACCTGCGTGCTGTGAGCGCGGGTGCGCGGGCATGGGGGCCCAGCACTGTCCCCTCGGCTTGCATGCTCTGCGGGGGGCTGTGTGCTGTTGTGTTTGTGGGGGGCCGTCCTTGGGGGGTGGCCGTCCACTGCTGCGAGGGGCGTCTGGTGTCAGGCGCTGTCCCTCCCCCTGTTGCCCGTCCTTTCAGGGGTGGGCGGCCAGGGTTCCGCAACCCGTGAGTCCCGGGTGCGGTTGGTGTGGACGTGGGGCTCCAGCACCGGCCCCACAGCGTGTGCCCTTGCGGGCCGTCGTTGCGCGCTGTGGGGGTGGCAAAAGGGCGTCCCCTGGGGGGGGTGCCGTCCGCCGCTGCAAGGGGCGTCTGAGTTCAGGCGCTCCCCCTCCCCTGGCTGTCCGTCCTCTGGCTGGGCCGTCAGGGTCCGCTACCCACGTGCTGTGGGCGCAGGTGTGCGGGTGTGGGGGCCCAGCACGCACTGCCCCCTTGGCTTGCGTGCCCTGTTGGGGGCTGCGTGCCGCGGGGGTGCTGTAGGGGGCCGTCCTGGGGGGGGGTGGCCTTCCCCCTTTGTGAGGGGCGTCTGGCTTCAGGCGCTGTCCCTCCCCTGGCAGCTCGTCCTCTGGGGCGGGCAGCCGGGGTTCCGCGAGTCGTGTGTCCCGGGTGCGGTTGGTGTGGGCGTGGGGACCCAGCACCGGTCCCAAAGTGTGCGCCCTTGCGAGCCGCTGTTGCGCGCTGTGGGGCTGGCAGAAGGGCGTCCCCGGGGGGGTGCCGTTGGCCGCTGTGAGGGGCGTCTGAGCTCAGGCGCCCCCCCTCCCCCGGCTGCCCACTCTCTGGGTGGGCTGTCGGGGTCCGCTACCCACCTGCCGGGGGCGCGGGTGTGCGGGCGTGGGGGCCGAGCATTGTCCCCTTGGCTTGCATGCCCTGTGGCAGCTGCGTGCCGCGGGGGTGGTGGGGGCCGTCTCCGGGGGGGGGGGTGGCCTTCCACCGTTGTGAGGGGCGTCTGCTGTCAGGCGCTGTCCCTCCCCTGGCCCCCCGTCTTCTGGGGCGGGCAGCCGGGGTTCCGCGACCCGTGTGTCCCGGGTGCGGTTGGTGTTGGCGTGGGGACCCAGCACCGGCCCCACAGCGTGCGCCCTTGCGAGCCGTCGTTGCGCGCTGTGGGGGTGGCGGAAGGGAGTCCCCGTAGGGGGTGCCTTTCGCCGTTATGAGGTACGTCTCAGTTCAGGCGCTCCCCCTCCCCTGGCTGCCCGCCCTCTGGGCGGGCTTTCGTGGTCCGCTACGCACGTGCTGTGGGCGCGGGTGTGCGGGTGTGGAGGCCCAGCACTGTCCCCTTGGCTTGCATGCCTTGTGGGGGCTGCGTGCCGCAGGGGTTGTGGGGGGCCGTCCCCGGGGGGATGGCCTTCCACTGTTGTGAGGGGCGTCTGGTGTCAGGCGCTGTCCCTCCCCCGGCTGCCCGTCCTCTGGGGCGGGCGGCCGGGGTTCCGCGACCCATGTGTCCCGGGTGCGGTTGGTGTGGGCGTGTGGAACCAGCACCGGCCCCACAGCGTGCGCCCGTGCGAGCTGTTGTTGCGCGCTGTGGATGTGGGGGAAGGGCGTCCCCGGGGGGGGGGTGCCTTTCGCCGTTTTGAGGGGGGTCTGAGGTCAGGAGCTCCCCCTCCCCCGACTGCCCACCCTCTGGGAGGGCTGTCTGGGTCCGCTACCCACGTGCTGTGGGCGCGGGTGTGCAGGTGTGGGGGCCCAGCACTGTCCCTTTGGCTTGCATGACCTGTGGGGGCCGCGTGCAGCGGAAGTTGTGGGGCGCCGTCCCCGGGGGGGATGGCCTGCCCCCGTGGTGAGGGGCGTCTGGTGTCAGGCGCTGTCCCCCCCCCGGCCGCCCGTCCTCCGGGGCGGGCAGCCGGGGTTCCGCGACCCGTTTGTCCCGGGTGCGGTTGGTGTGGGCGTGTGGACCCAGCACCGGCCCCACAGCGTGCGCCCTTGCGAGCCGTTGTTCCGCGGTGCGGGGGTGGCGGAAGGGCGTCCCCGGGGGGGCTGTCCTTCGCCGTCGTGAGGGGCGTCTGGGTTCAGGCGCTCCCCGTCACCCGGCTGCCCGCCCTCTGGCCGGGCTGTCGGGATCGGCTGCCCACCTGATGTAGGCGCGGGTTTGCGGGTGTGGGGGCCCAGCACTGGCCCCGTGGCTTGCATGCCCTGTGCGGGGCTGCGTGCCCCGGGGGTGGTGGGGAGCGTCTGGGCTCAGGCACCCTCCCTTCCCCGGCTGCCCGCCCTCTGGGCGGGCTGCTGGGGCCCACGGGGCACGTGCTGTGGGCGCGGGTGTGGGTGTGTGCGGTGTGTGTGGTGTCTGTGCCGTGCTTGCCGTGGTGCGTGGTGCTGCCCTTCGTCTGTCCCTCTGGTGCCCCACTCTCCGGTGCCTTGTTGCGGTGTTGTGCTCGTCGCGTGCTTGCCGTGCCCCCTTCCCCGCTCGTTTGGCTGCAGGCTACCTCCTGTTTCTTTCCCGGTTTCGTCGCTCTTTACCCTTTCCTCTACTCTCCGTTGGCTCGCCCTCCTCCCTGGCATGCACTTTTTCCCTGCCTCCGCCCTGGTGTTTGTCTTGGTCTTTTTCCTTGCCTGCTTCCTTTGTCCCGGTACCCGGGTCCCCTTTTTTCTCTTCTGCTGGGTCCTGTGAGACAGGGGATGGATGGGGGTGTGGGCCTTCGGGCGGCGGCATGGTACGGTCCGGGCGTGTGGGGGTGGGCTCGGCTCTACATACCTGGTTGGTTACCTTTGTTCGTTGTCTTTCCCGTTTGTGTGCCGCGGCGTGGCATGTAACATACTTGTACTTGTCCCTCCTTACCCATATCTCATCTTGTTTAGCTTGCTGCGGCGGCGGCACACCTGTTGTTTCTGTATGCTCCCTATGCTCCATATACTACTCCCCTTGGTTGGTCACGCACCTTTGTTGGTCGTTTGCGCGGTTACCGTTGCGCTCTTCGGTGCGTGGCGTAGCGCGGCATGTAACATACTTGCACTTGTGTTTATGTGTGTGCGCACTTTCTTCACCCTTCTTGTCCCTTCATACCATGTTGCTTGTCCGTGGCGGTGGCGGCTTGCTTGTGCGGGCCTTTTCGCCCTTCATTCCCTGTGTGTGCGGTGTGCGGGGGTGGGTGCGGGTCACCCGTGTGTGTGTGGGCATACCTGTCTCTCCTCTTCCGGCATGTGGGGGTGGGCATGGCTCCCGGCTGTTCACCTTCTTGCGTTGCATGTAACATACTTGCGCTCTTGGTGGCGGTGTGTGGCTCCCTCCTTGCCTACTACTCGTTTGTGTGCAGCGGCATACTTTTTGTTCCCTATGCAAGCGGGTGGGTGTGGGCATGCGGCACGTATCGTTTTTGTCATTTTGTAATTGTGTGTTGGTCTTTCTCGTGGTTGTGTGTGGTTCCCTACGCGCGTCCTCCTCGTCATTCGTGGCGTCCTTGGTTTTCCCCCATATCATTTTGCTTGTTCGCGGCGGTTGTGGTCTTGGTGCGCTTGCGGCGGCATGCACGGGCGGGCATACCTTTCACTCCCTTTCGCTCCCTATGTAAGCGGGCGTGCGGGCGGGGGTGGGCATGTCTTCGGATGGGCACGTCTCGGTTACACCTTGTGGTCACCCTTTTTGGCGTGGTTGTCGTTCTTATCTCGTGTTCGTTGCGTGGCATAGCGCGGCATGTAACATACTTGCACTTGTGTCTCGGCGGCCGGTGCGGTGTTCGCCGCTTGTGCATGTTGTGTACGTTTAGTTTTTCTTTTCGGTCTTTTTTGTGTGTGTGTTGTGCTTCGCCTCGGTTGTGTGTGGCTTCCTCCATGTGTTCTTCTCTCCTTTGTTGGTTTTGTGTTCCCCCGTTTTGCCCCTTCATACCATTTTGCTCTTCAGTGGCGGTGGTGGCCTTGTTGTGCTTGCGGCGGTACGGGCATACATGTACGGGCATACCTTTCATTCCCTGTGCGTGCGGGGGTGCGAATAGTCTTTCCTTCGGTGACACCCTTTGCTGGTTCTCCTTGCCGGTGCGGTTTTCGTTGTGCTTCTCTTGGCGGCGTGATTTAGCGTTGCATGGCATGTAACATACCTGCGTCTTGGCGGCCATTGGTGACGTTGTTGTTTGTGTGTGTTTTGTTTTCGCTGGCTTTCTTGTGTTTTTCTTTGTGCGTGTGTTTCTTTCTGGTTGGGGCGCACACAAGTCCCTAGCGCCTAGGACATGCACTTTGCTAGATGTTTTGGGGCAAGCAACGCTCAACTTTGTCGCCGTCGTGACCGTGTTGTTCTTCAGTTTCTGTGAGTGTCCTAGATTTTGCAACCTCGCCAAACAGCGGCGTAAATTTTTTGGGGGGTTTCTGAGGTCAGAAAAAAGTATTTTTCCTTTTGTTTTTTCTGGCTGTGCGTCTTTTTCTTGGTCTTTTATTTCCTTCTGCTGCGATCGCGCGCGACCAGGTTTTTAGCCATCGGCTCGGCTCTTCGTGCGCTCTCGCCTGTTTTCTGTCTCCCGCTTGGCCGTTGGCTGCTCCCCGGTGGTTGCTGCCCCCTGCTCCCCCTCTCCTTTTGTGTCTCGTGTTTTTCGTCACTGCTGCTCGGTGCAGTGTTTTTTTTTCCGTCCTGTCTGTGCCCCCGTTGTCTTTGGCTTTCTCTGGTTTCCGGCCCCGGGTGCCCTGGGCCTTGGCGCTGTGTTTTGTTTGTTTTTTGGGCCTCCCGCTGCTCCACTCTCCGTGCGCTCTCCCCTTGTTTGTGTGTCCCGCCTGGCCGCTGGCTGCTCCCTGGTGGTTGCTGCCTACGCCGACCCTTTTGTTTCTAGCGGTTCTCGCCGCTGCCGCTCGGTGCCTTGCTTTTTTTTTGTTTTTTTTCCTCTTCTTGTCTGCGACCTCGTTGTCTCTTGCTTTCTCTGGTTCCGGGCCCCGGGTGCTTTGGGCCTTGGCGCTGTGTGTTGTTTGTTCTGTTGGCTTCCCGCTTCTCGGCTCTCCATGCGCTCTCGCCTCTTTTGTGTCTCCTGCCTGGCCGTTGGCTGCTCCCGGTTGGTTGCTCCCTCCGCCCCCCCCCTTTCTGTGTCTCGCGGTTTTCGTCACTGCCTCTCGGTGCTGTGTGCCGTGTGCTGTGCTGTGCTGTGTGTCCCTGGGTGCGGTGCTGCGCCCCGCTGCTGCGTGTTGTGCCGCCCGGTGTTGTGCTGTTGTGTGCTGTGTTGTTTTGTTGCGCTTCGTTTGGTGCCGCTGCTTGTTCTGCCTGCCCTCTGGCGCTGCCCGTCGCCCTGGGGCCCTGTGCTTTGCGGCGCTTTGTTTTGTGGTGTTCCCCCTGGCTGTGTGCTCTGTGCTGTGTGTGTTTTGTCGTGGCGTGGTGGTGCGCGCTGTTGTTCGCCGCTCTGCTTTGAGCTGTGTGTGTCCTGGGATGCTGTGCTGTGCGTTTCCTGTCCTCTCCGCTCCGTGCGGTGCTTTGCCTCGATGTGCTGGTGTGCTTGCATTGCGCTGTTCCTGTGGTGTGTGCTGGTGCAGGCGCCTGGTGCTGTGGTGCGCTGCTGTGTGTTGTGCTGTTTCCTTTGGTGTGCTGTGGTGCGGTGCTGGGTCTGGTGGTCCGTGGTTTTTTTGCACTGTGTGTCGCCGCGTTACCCCCGAAGCACTGGGGGTAGCCCGTGGTTGTCTGCTGGTGGCGTGTTTCGGACAACACACACGCCCCGCGGTGTTGACTCAATCTCGGCGTCCAGAGGGTCCGGATGTAGCCAATCCAGGTCTTGTGTTACCGTTGAGGCCGACAGCGTGGTACTGTACAGCCCAGACAGTACATGAAGTGGAGCGTCTGGCTCTGATGTACTATCGTAGTCCCAGAACTTTCCACATGGGATGTCGGGCGTAGAACAAGTGTCCTCCAAGGCGGGGCTGGAGTCGGATGAACTTTGCAGACTGAAGCGGTACCCAGAACCCATGGCCTATGGCCCGGAGGCCTGTGAGCCGTCACACCCGTGCGGAAGCCGTTGACACCGGCTGTCAGCGGGATATCCCTGTTCTCTAATCCGCGGGATCTGGAATCCGATCCTTAACCATTGAATCAATGTAGAATTACCATAACTTTATTGTCTTAGGTGATTTTCGGTCGGAAATCGGTGAAATACCCGATTTCTACCGCGATTTCTAATTGTCGGAAAGACGCCGCAGTCGCGCCGCCTGTCGTCGCCTGTTCCGTGGACTGCATTAGATAATTCTGTAAAGCGATTTTTCTTGAAGTTAAGACTGAAACAGTCTTCGAGTGATCCGCAATTTTTTCCTTGATATAACGGATCGCGTCCCAGATTTTTCCCAGAAAATCTGGGCAGCCGAAGGCCCTTTGAACCCCCAAGTGGAATAACAAGGGTTACGAGCGTTCAAGCGCCCAAGGACGAACTAACGTGCCTCATAGGCACTGTGTATGAGGTTCTGCCCCCCATAGGCATATGATGAGGCCAAAGGATCCTAACTCAATAGGCCCAAAGGGTTATTTTTTTTGAGTGTTCTCCAAGAAGTGCACTTTTTCACGTACTTGGCGTCGGAGTACGTGTAGAAGTATGTTGAGTTGGCATTTGCCCCACCCTTGCTTGCCTCTACATCCGGGGCATATCACTTGTCTTCCCCGGATAGTGCACATATGATCTCCATATATATATTGGCAATATATTATGCGTGCATGCTAAAATTTGGCTTTCAGAAAGGAGGTCGATTTTCGACCAAAGCACTTGCATGTGTGTTAAGGGACCAAAGTTACATTAGAATATAGGCATACTTTGATTCTAGGCCACCAGGTTGGGTCCAGAAGGCGTGGGTAGGGTTGTATGCCATTTTTGGTGTCATATCGCGTGCCCATTTGGCGGGTGCACCATTCCGAGACAAACTCGCCAATGGACCCCATATCGCACGAGGCCCTTCATTGTACTCCCAACCAACACTCGCAAGCTTAATCTTCGTGAAGGGATGCTTGTGGAGCGCTCCCGAAGCGATGCGTTGCGAGCAAGGTGTGTTTTTTGCAATATTCCATTTTTGCATGTGCCCACTTGGGAGGCAGCGCGCGCGACCTTCCAAAGCGCCCCAAGTGGTGCACATATGTGGAATCGAAGGTCATTGGTGTCAAGTCATTGTGTTTAGAAGGATTTGTCGATTACTCAATCCAAGCCGAAGATATTATAATATATTTCTGCGCCTTTCAAGGCACTTTTGGGTGTTTTTTCGCCAATATTGCTGTTTTTTGCCCGTCATGATGTCAAGTGGCGACCGTGTATCTCAACGTTGCGCCCAATTGACATCATGACCCAAGTATGTTTTGGAGGTACATACTTCAGTGCCCAACATATCTTGGACCCGGCGAATAACTCCTCTTGGGCTTGGCATACCGTGGCCGCCATGTTGGCGATTTGGGACTATCCCAAATCATGGGCTCACCTGGCGACCCTGCCATTCCCAATACCGGAGGGGTTAGGCGACGCCCGAAGGATATGTTGGACGCATATGACTTGATACCAATCCTATGGCACACTCCGGTCCAAGTCGGGCATGTGCCTCATTTGCCCCAACCATGAGTGTGCGCATTTTCGGCCATTTTGAGCAATTTTCCATATTTTCTGCCCGCCGTGCACCATGTTCAGCCCCCTCGTGCACGCCGGACTCATGGACCAATGGACCATATATGACATGGGTGTTCTGGACATTGGTCCCCATGGCTCACACACCACGTGGGCGAAGCGGAGCAAGCTTCGTTAGGGTGCTAGCCCAAAGTGAGTGTGGACAATTTTGCCATTTTGGCATTTGTGGACCGAATTGGGATTGTCACCACGCCGAGTGGCATGAAGATCCTTGAGAGCCAAGGGCATGGGAGTCTCTGTTGGACTCCCGGTAGATTGCGTATGGAATGGGGGATCCGATCTCCAATCCGGCCTGGAGATATACTATTGGGAGCACCCCCGAATTTTGGCCCATTTTGAGTAGCCAAAATGACCCCCTTTTGGGACCCCAATTTCACCCCCCCGTGTGGTCAATTGGCGGCCCCATATCTCTATGCCCATGAGGAGCCCGGACCCAATTCGAAGTTGTACACTCAGATGGAGGTCCTAGGTCCTGCCTCCTATCCTGGAGCCATTGGCCTTGCCCTGACGGGGCAAGCCACGCGTGAGAATGGTGCCAATTTTGGTGATTTTGGCATCATGACCCCACTTGACGAACCCGTGGTGCCCGGATGCCGGGACCTCAGAGGGAACCAAGTTGGGTGAGGGCTGCAAGGAGTTCGTACTGGAAGGGCACAGGGTCAGTTGCCTCGTCCCTACCTCTGGCGGGTCCGGACGAGGGGTCAATTTTGGAGATTTTTGAGCTAATGTCAGTTTGGGCTGAAACAGCCCATTTTCAGCTACCAAATCCTAGGGGAGAATGGCGGGGCCATATCTCTGGCTCAGATCGGAGTTCGGACCTGCTGTTCAGGGAGCATGGGCGAACACTGTTGGTTGGCCTTGGAGCCACTTGGTTTCCAGGAACTCGCGAGTGGCTGGGCGGGACACCCTCCCTATTGGCAGGGTTTCAGGGTCCGGACTGAGCAGGGCATGGGTTGTGTTTGAGCCCCCGCCCCCACCAGCCACTGAGAGGGTCGGACCTTGGATAGGGATATGAGTTGGGACTGAGTGTCTATTGTCCTGTGATGCCCTTACACCAGTCCAGTCTTAACGCCATGTGTACATATCCTGATGTGTTGCTGTACATACTTTTGTTCCCTTGTTTCAGAGTGGCAAGGATCCTGAAACGCTTTGTCACATGACACGAGCGCAATGATGCCCGTGTGAGCGTAGTGCTTTGCCTGCCTGCTCACTTGTGCGTGTCCACCGCAGCGTCCAGTGGCCAGACCCCCCACGGGAACGCGTCAAAAGCGTTTCACCGCCGCGGGGTTACCCATCCCTCGCGTGCCACTCGGGGCCACCAACCCCGAGCAGCGCGGCGCAGCAGCTCGCAGCTCGCAGCTCGCAGCGCAGCGCAGCGGCTCGCAGCGCCGCCCAGCGACAGCGCCGAGTCCGTAAAGGAAGTGCGGGGACCGGAACTCCGTCATCAACGAGTTCGGTTGGCCGACCAGCAAGGCCGCACTCCCAGCTACAGCAACCACTTCCACGACCACCGGCCGACCAGCACCGGCCGCACTCCCAGTCCAGTGCTACGTCAACCGCTTCAACAACCACCACCAGGACCAGTCCGTTGAGCGGAACGAGAGCCCACCAAGGACCTCAAGACCAAGTACGCCCCCCGCTGCCATGGTACACTGGCAAGAAGCGGGTAAGACGTGGCCGCGGCCCCACCCCCATGCGGTACGCCTACTGCGTGGGTTGGTGTGGGACCAGCACTATCGCCACAGCCAACCCCAGTGCGAAGGCGGCATGCCCAGGAGCTTCAAGCTCCGCGTAGACATGGGCCGCGACCGCCTGCAGGCAGTCGAAGACTGGCTGCGGGTGGAAGGGTTTGCCTTCCGCTTCCGCCAGAGGCGCTGGAGGGTCTCGACCCTGGCCAGACAGGCCCGGCGAAGGGCTGCGCCCCAACGGGATTGAGGAGGACGAGAAGCCCAACGAGTACCCGTCGGGCGCCACGATCAATGTCTCCATGTGGGACATGATCGAGAAGAACTTCCCGGAACCGGGGGGCGAGCGCACGCTGCAGGGCAGCAGCAGCAGCGCGTCTCTGGGGAAGGAGAAGCGGTCCGCCGGGGACAGGAAGCGGGACCTGAAGTGGCGGGAGTACCAGGCATCCCTGGCTGCCGAAGCCGCCCAAGGCGCCAGGGGCGGAACCCCAGCCCCCAGCCCCCAACGGGCCAGTGGCGGTCACCACCCCGGCCACACCACCCTTGGCGACTTCCTCCAAGTCGCCAGGCAGGCCAAGGCCAAGCCCCGTCCGCTGCTCCTGCGGAAGTCAGGCCCCAGCAGCGACGTGGAGTCGGCCCACCGCGGGAGGATGCCAGCCGACCAGGCCAGCTCCAGCAGCAGCGTCGCTTTCGACCAGAGGGACGTGGCGCGCGCCTGTCAGCGTGCCTGTGGGGTGCCCTGCAACCTTCGGGTTGCCCGGCAACGGGCCACGCAGCAGCACGCTGCCATGGAGGGCGCCGTCGGCATCGCCCAACAGGAGGCTGCGGAGTGGGCACATGGCATGGCCATCCACGCCTCGACCCTGGCAGCCATTGCGGCCGAACTCACGGCCGCAGCCGCCCATGAGGCAGCGACTGCCCAGGTCAAGGGTGAGGTGGCGGCAGCCGAACAGGAAGCCCGCCTGACGCAGGAGGCCATTGCCTGCAAGGAGGCCGAGGTGAAGGCGCTGGAGGAGGCGCTTGCCCAAGAGAGGGCAAAGAAGGAGGCGGAGGAAAGAGCCCACGCCAAAGCAACGGCCAAAGCCCAAGCGGACGCCGCCAAGAAGGACGCCATCGAGGCCGCGCGACGGAAGGTCGCTGAGGAGAGGGCCAAGACGGAGGAGGAGCTGGCGGCGTTGGAAGCGGAGAAGGCTCGGCTGCAGCAGGCCCGGGAAGCCGAGGCTGCTCGGGCCCGGGAGGAGGCCGAAGGGCGAGCTGCCGCAGCCACGGCCGCCGCAATGGCGGAGGCGGAGGCCAGGTGGAGACCCTTCGAAAGCTTTTCGAAGGGGACGCCTCCTCAAGGATGGCGCTGGATCCGGAGGAAGTGGACACGGGCAGCAGTGGGAGCATTGGCCCCACTGCCTACCGACGGAGGAAGGGTAAGGGGAAGACCCCCGAGAGGTCACGGAGGCCAGCGGGCGGAGACCCCCAGGGCAGTGACCCCTTCTTCACCGCCAGCGACGGGGATGAACGGGGCCGCCGACATCGCCGAGGAGTGGCTGGCGGAGGAGGCGGAGACGTCCCCATGGAGCCGGAAGGTGAGGATGACGATCCCCCCCCTCCCTACCAGAGCTCAGAGTCTTGCGAGACCGAGACGCCTAGGTGGGGCGACATGGACGAGGATGAGGACATGGACTTCGACTCCACGAAGAAGCCCCCATCCTCGGACCCACTGAGGCGACCTGGCGGAGACCCACCGGGACCGCCTGGCGGAGGACCATCAGGACCCCCTGGAGGACGCCCACCAAGTGGACCCCCTGGAGGCTGACCACCGGGCGGGGGAGGACCCCCTGGACCGGGCGGACCCGGCGGAGGCCCTCCTGGAGGACCCCCTGGGGACCCCGACGACCCACCAGGGGACGGCGACCCGGATGCCACCCGGCGGTGGATTGTCTACCTCCGCAGGAGGGTCCAGTTCCTCGAGCGTGAGGTAGACACGGGCAAGGGCGAGATGACTCGCATCGCCAGGGTCGCCGCGCGCGCACAGATAGAGCTGTAATCGCCAAGATTGAGATGGTCAAGAGCGCCAACGTCGCCACCGCCACCCAGAGGCAGCTGGACATCGCCAGGAGCGAGACCAAGCAGCTGAACAAGGTCATCAGCGGCCTGCAGCAGCGGTTGGACGCGCTGGAAGGCCGCGGGAGCGTCGGCAGCGACCACCCACCCCTGGAGTCTGGCTCGTCGGACGACGGCTGGGGACCCGGATCAGGTCCAGGCAGACCCAACGCCCCCGGCGGAGCCCCCAGGAGTCGCCCCAGCGCCAGTGCCCCCTCTCTCAGCGCCCCCTCTCACCACAGCGCGGGCCGCCGCAACGAGCGCGTGCCGCCCGGCAGTGGCAGTGAGGATTGGCGTGATGAGTGGCTCAGCGCGGAGTACCACAACCGCCGTGCTCCAACGCGGACACCGGTACGCCCCCGACGCCCCGCACCAGCCCCGGAGCCAATCCCAATGGCTGGTGGGCGTTATGGTGGACTCAGGGATGAGGTCCCCAGAGGAGACGTGGAGTGGGATGTCGGCGGAGGTGAGGACCTGGACCTGGACCTGGAGGAGTTCGACATTTCCCCGCCGCGAGGTGTACGACGGGAGGCCGCTGAACGCAGCCGCCGGCGCCGTGATGAGGAGGCGTACATGGAAGGAGTACGGCGTGAACATCTGGGTTCAGCGTACATCGAGGAACCACGGCGCAGCCACGCGGATACCAGGGAGGAGATGGAAGTGGCAGCCTTGGGAGTCCGTGGGAGAGGCCGATGGGAACCTCGGTCGACCTCGCGGCCGGCGTTCATGGTCTCTAAGGCCGCGGACGCCGCCGTGTGGGAAGACCTGAAGAACATCAAGCCCCCCATGTACGATGGCAACCCCCTCAACCTCGACTGCTTCTTGGAGAAGCTGGACGATTGGGGGGTGACCGTCACTGAAGACATGGATCCCGCAGATGCGGAGAAGTATGTCTTCAGACGGTTCAGGTACCGCCTGCCGGAAGTGCTCCAAGAGCTATACTTGGTGGCAACCAAGGAGTGGAAGATCCAGACCCTCAAGGAAGCCAAGAAGTGGCTCAACGAGCAGGAGCGGGTGGACGCTCCGCAGGTGGCTGCCAAGCGGTGGAAGTCCATCAAGCTTCAGCATGATGGACGGGAGATCCGCCTACGGGGCTGGCGAGACTTCCGAGGGCAATACACCCTCTTCGGCCGCAACGTTGAAGACTGGAATGACGGTGACGAGCAGACTCGCCTGCTCTCCATGCTGCCGGAAGCATGGATCAAGAGGATCACCAAGGCGGAAGCCAAGAGGGCCAAGTCCAACCACACGGTCAAGATGATGCTCCCCAAAGAGTATCATACGAACGTGGTGGCTTGGACGAGGAAGAACGTGGCCCGGGATGTCAAACGGCACTCCCTGCGGAACGCTCTCCTCATCACCGTCTCGGGCGATCGCGAGAAGACCGCGATGTGGCGCCTTGACGAGTGTGACGTGAGCGGCCAGACCATCCGTCTGCAGGCTATCCCGGCGCGGATGAGCTGCGACGAGATCCTGGAGTGGGTTGGAGAGGAGGTGCTCAAGGAGTACTGGAACCTCCACCACACCCGCGGGTTGAGGCCCGGCGACCGTGATGTCAACTACGTTGGCGAGGGGTCTGGCAGGGGAAGCTGCCATGAACCCAGCGGGAGCCGACGGCGATGAGACTCTCGTCGACGATGACGACGACGATGAGCCCGCCTAGATGGCTGTTTGTGCCTTCGTGGCCAACAACCTGAACGCGGGGAGCAAACAGGGAAGCTGGAAGCCCCTGCAGCCGGGTTGGAAGAAGAAGGAGAAGATGGACCCTCGCCGCATTGGCGACCCTCCGCTGTCCTTTGGGGAGTTCATACGAGCTCACCCTCAGGGCTGTTTCGTGTGTTATGGGAGGAAGAAAGGCTTCAACCATGACCACCGAACATGCCCCATCCACCAGGCCGACACGGAGGCCTACAAGAAGGCGCACTGGTCGAAGAAGCGTGCACCTGCGGGTATCCGGGAGGCCAAAGTGGAGGTGGACAAGAACGAGCTCTCCAAGCTGATGTCGGTGGGGACCGAGTTGGCCAAGGAGATCCAGGAGATCAAGAGGAACTGGGTCCCCAGGTCGGACAACAAGAACAAGGAGAACAACGAGAACGACAAGAACAAGGACAAGGACAAGAAGCCTAGGAACAGGGGAAGGAAGAAGGGTGTCAACGAGGTTGATGCTGAAGAGAGTGCCCCTACTTCCACGATCGACGCCCCCTAGCGGAGCCCCTGCAGCCAAGGGCCCCAGCTAGGGCGGTCGCAGGATGGTGTCGTGGGAAGCGCAACACCATTCCAGTCGGGAGTCAATAAGCACAAAGGGACTGCCACGGGCGAAAGGCCCGGTCCGGCACCCAGTCGCGGTGGCGGGCTGAGGGCAAGTGAAGGCACGAACCCTTGCACCCGTCCATCTTTCGCGACCAAGAATGTGTTTGATGTACTTCAAGATCTATCCGAGAGTATCGGAAGATCACCCGGACCGCAGCTGGATGCTGCAGATGGGCAGCCTGAGCCCATTGTCCACGACCTGCACCAGTTGCTTGTTGAGCTTCTGGAACGGCCGGAGATCCTGAGCTTGCACGCCGTGCGCCGAGTGGGGCGTGAGCGGCAGTTGCACCTTAAGGTCCGTGCCTTATGCGGGGAAGTGGAAAAGGTCTTCGACGTGTTGGTCGACACGGGAGCACAGGTAGGCTTGGTCAAGGCTGGCCTACTTCCACCAGAGTGTTTGACCGACAGTCGGAAACCTGTCAGGCTGAAGGTGGCGAACGGCCAGTACATGGTGGGAGGCACGAAGGAAGCGGCCATTGAGCTGCAGTTCGTGAACCACCGTGAGCTGAGCCGCCCGGACCTCGGCAAGGAAATCCTCCTGCAAGGTCGCTTCTACGAGGCCGAGATGGACTGGGACATGATCGTTGGGTACGACTTCATGATGGAGACGGACTCCGGTGTTCTCCCGGCCCAGGCCTCAATGACCCTGTATCAGGACGACCAGCTCTCGTGGCTTTCGTCACCTGAGCACCATGTGAAATGCCAATGGATCCACCCGGAACGCAATCAGCTCGAAGTGGCCGCGCTGGACACTGAGCCAACTGGGCCAGAGAAACAAGAGGACGGCGTAATGCCGGAGGTGGCGAGCCGAGTGGTTGCGGACCTGGGAGCTTCGGATCTGGCCCTGGATGCGTTCTCTTCAGGAACCTCCGCCCATCTGCGGGTTTGTGACAAGTACTGGAGCGCACAGGACTCTGCGTGGAAGAAGCACTGGGGTCCGCATCAGGGCTTGATGTGGATCCATTGCCCCCGATGAGACATTCCAAGGGCGGTAGCGAAGATACGCAAGGACCGCTCCAAGGCAGTGCTGGTTGTTCCTATGGGATGCACCGAGGAGGAAAGTACCCGACATTGGGTAGTCTGATTGACCAACATGACCTTAAACAAGGTCGTCCTACCGGCTGGAGAGAGTGTCTATCAGGACGCTAAGGGACAGCCCATGCCACCCCAGAGATGGCCAACAGAATTCCACTATGTGGATGGGTGCCTTGATCAGGCCGACGCCACGGATTTCGTGTGTGTCAACCGCATCATAGCGGAGCCCTGGCGGCAATGCTTTGCGGTTTCCCCTGTTGACATCGGAGAATCGGAAGACCCCCTCACGGAAGAGGAGTTGGATCTGGTTCAGGGGTATATGGATCAGCCCTTTCACGGCTGGGGAAGCCAGCGTGAGGGCAAGGGCCAGGACAAAGCCTGGTGGGAAGTGGACTCGATCGTCTCTGGTTCCTATGATGGGGATACTTTCGTAAGGAGGGTACCGGATCACATGTCCAGCCAGGACGAGCCAATCGGGGGTAACCCACCCACCTACGGCGATCTATTCCGAGGCAAGACCAGAGATTGCCCTTTGGGCCACCCGGGAAGACCACCTGAGCCGAAACTGAGCGGGGCCGCTACCCCTCAAGTAAGCTCAGTGGTCCAGGTGCCCGGAAAAGCCAAGGCGGAGTCCGATGATTGCCCCAAGATCCAGGCATTGAGGGCCAGGCTGAAGCAGAAGTATGGGGACACCTTCTTCAGCGGAAAGCCTGTGTTTCCCCCACCGGTGCGTGGACCGTATGGTGAGGGCAAGATACGACTGAAGCAGGACCCCCGTGTGTATCGGCACCGGGAGTTTGCCCTGAGGGGCGAGAGGAAGGAGGCCATGGAGAGGATCCTCCGTGACTTCATCGAGAGAGGCTGGCTCGAGCCGTGCTACTCCGAATGGGCCTCTCCGTGCTTCGTCGTCCCCAAGAAGGTGGCCGGTGAGTGGCGGCTCGTGGTCGACTACCGCGGCACAAACGCCCAAACGCAGCACAACAGCTATACGCTGCCCCTCATTGAGGACATGCTGCAAAAACAACACCGGCGGAGGATCTTCACGGTGATTGACCTGAAACATGGTTATCATCAGATGCCTCTCGCCGAAGAGTCCCGTGCCTGCACAGCCATGAGCACCCCACTTGGACCTCTCCAGTGGAAGGTGATGCCCATGGGCGTTACCAACGGCAATGCGCCTTTTCAGCGGATGCTGGAGAACCTGCTTGAGCCGGTGCGTGACTGTGCGGACCCCTTCGTGGACGACGTCATCATCGCGTCCGGGGACCCCAGTATGAGCTACGAGGAGCTCCTGGAGGCACATGAGAGGGACGTCACTCGAGTGCTGGACCTTCTGGTTCGGCACAAACTCACGGGCAGCAGTGACAAGGCCACCATTGCGGTAAGCGAGGTGGTCTTCGCTGGCCATGTAGTCGGGAACAGGCAGCGAAAGCCCATACCTGGCAAGGTGGCTGCGATCGAGCACTGGGAAAAGCCCAAAACGGTCTCTGAGCTACGGGCGTACTTGGGGTTCTGCAACTACTACTCGGGGTATATCAAAATGTATGCCGAGTATGCAGCCCCCATGACGACCATGCTCAAGGGCAACCGAGAGGAGACCAAGAAGGGGTCCAAGAAGGCTCTGGTCTGGACTGCTGAGTCCGACCGTGCCTTTGAGGGGATGAAGCAGGCGCTGCTATCCGCAGTGGGTCTGCACCTCGTGGATCCCGACCGAGGGTTCGTCCTGCGCACCGACGCTTCCGACTACGCCGTTGGCGCTGTGTTGGAACAAGTGCTTGACGATGGGAGGCATATGCCCGTGGCCTTCTGGAGCCGAGTCCTGGCGGAAGGCCAGAGACGGACGTGGACGCCCCGAGAAAAGGAGGCGTATGCCATCGTCATGGCTCTCAGGAAATGGGCTGGGTACATAGCCCTCCATCCCGTCACCGTCTGCACCGACCATCAGAGTCTGCAGTCGTGGCACAAGGAGCACGTGGACACCCCCTCAGGTCCCGCCTCCCGACGGGCAAGATGGCATGAGACCTTGGCCAAGTTCGACCTCACGGTTGTGTATGTTCCTGGTAAGGACAACACCGTGGCGGACTGTCTCAGTAGGTGGGCCTATCCCGCCAGCAAGGGCATGACAGACGTGTCTGCCCATGGCGATGAGGCTGAGACCGCTGAGGCCAAAAGGATCATTGAAATGGAGCGCCTGATGGAGGAGGAGGGTGTTAAATGCTTCGTCGTCATGGCTGCGGATGCCCCCCTCGGAACGAGGATGGGCAGAGCGGTCAGAGTACTCGCCCCTGATGGAGCTGAGTCCGACAAGCACCTCTTACCTGATTCTTGCCTCCAGGACGACTGGACTGACGACTATGCCAAGTCTGAGGCCTTTCAGGCCGAGTATAGGGCTGTGACCGACCCTGATGACGGGCAGAAGTGGCCAAAGGGGCTGACTGAGGAAGATGGCAAGCTCTACCGGAATGGTAAGCTGCTAGTACCGGAGTCCCAGGTGCTCGAGCTGTGCGAGGCTTGGCACCACCACATGATGCACCCAGGGGTCAAGAAGCAAGCTGTGGACATGCAGCGCCGGTTTGAGATCTACCAGATCAATCTCTACACCGCCATCAAGAAGGTCAGGAAGGGTTGCTCGGTCTGTCAGGCCTGCAATCCGGATAACCGGAACGTCAAGGGGGAAGCCCAATGGACCCCGGTTCCTGACCAGCCCATGGAGAGCGTGGCCATGGACATCTTCTCCATGCCCGAAGTTCACATTGGCAAGGAGACCTTTGACTGTGTGGTTCTTTGTGTGGATCGCCACAGTGGCTACGTAGTAGCCGTTCCTGCACGCAAAAAGGGGTTGCTTGCCAAAGAAGTGGCAGTCATGATGATTCGTCATTGGCTGACCGTCTTTGACATCCCCCGCACCATTTGCAGTGACCGAGGGCCCCAGTTTACTGGTGGCTGGTTCAAGGCTATGTGTTCCCTCATGGGAATAGGTCATGCCAAGAGCGTCGCCTATCTCAGCCGGTCTAACGGCCGGGCTGAAGTGGCTGGACGGCGGCTGTTCGGGAAGCTGCGCAAGATTCACATCACCAATCCACGTCGGAACTGGTTTGAGGAGATGTGGCCTGCTCTGAAGGCCCATCATGACACCCCCACTCCGGGTGGTTTGTCGCCTCACCAGATTCTGTTCGGCAGGGACCCCCTGGGTCGGGGACTTCCCTTGTCGGGTAATGTGATGGCCATGGACGGCAAGGAATTCTTTGCGCGGCAAGAGGCAACGGCGCGTGACATCCGCCAGCAGCTCGAGGAGGAGCATGCTGTAAGGCCTTCGGCGGAGGTAACCCAAAACTCTTGCGATTTCTCCAAAACCCGTTCTCCTTGTTTTCTCAAACTCTTGTAACCTCTTTTTCAAACTCTCAAAACATTTGACGTTTCTTCCCCTTAGTGGTTGCTACTTTTCCCTGCTTTTTCTGCACTCCTTGGATCCTGCTTGTTCTGCACTCCTTGGATCCTGCTTGTTCTGCACTCCTTGGATCCTGCTTGTTCTGCACTCCTTGTATTTTGCGCTGTGCATGCACTGATCTACAAATCCCGCACGCAAACTTTGCACCTTCATAAGCACCAAGCAGTTTTGATCTCCATTGTCGTTGTTCAGCACGGAGTCCCTTGCTTGCCTGAGCGGTCACTGCCGGCGCCACGAGCGTGGGCAGTTTGGGGACTTTGGCACCCCTCCATGCAACATATCTACAACAACCAAAAGAATGCCAAGCATAAAATTAATAATAAATAAACAACCACAAAATAGCGTAACACAGAGCTTCTCTCTTTATTTCTCTGTTCTGATTCCACGCTGTCATTTGCGCGATGCGCGATGCGCGATGCGCAACGCACGATCGCGGTAGAGCTCCCGCAGCCCTGTCCTAGTTGCCCCTGCTGCCCATTACACTCCCCTCCTAAGACCTGACAGGACAATGAGGGTCTGATACAAAGGCAAATACCAGTATATGGGCAGCAGGGGCAACACAACGTATTGCCATACTGCATCTCCGGGGAGGGGGCCTGCAGCGGTGAAGGACCCAGTACAACAGGATCACCCCACATACAGATTCCTTGACAGAAAATGGCCCCCTTCCCTGACAGGAGCATAACTGGGGGGTGAGGGATCCGCCAACGCTGCACGGCTGCCCAACAGTCGCAGCCCGTGCCAAGCATGGTGGCCCCTCCTGTGCAAAGGGGGAGGCGCGGCATTCCTGCGGGCTGTGCTTAGCCCTTGCCTTACCCCCAAGGATAAATATACAGGCATCCTGCCTGAACTTGCAGAGGCATGCCACACCCCAACTACACCCGACGCTGACCAACACTGCCTGACATGGACACATGCAACATCAGTGGATAGCTGCTCTCAGCTGCCGAACAGCGACACACAACCCCAACAGACACCCACCGTGCTCGTACAATACCTGCCCCCGCCAGACCTTGTGCCATACACGATGAACCACCCACAATGTGACCCACCACGCATTTTCACAGAAACAAATATAAAATAATAAGATCCGAAACTTAAAATTTACTCGGCGACTCGAATCGCCTTAGTCGGCGCTCGTCACTGCCGACTTCCGGATCGCCAACGGGCAGCAGCTCTTAGGACCTCAGAGTTCACTTCTCCTCCTCCCATGCTGGATGAGGCTCCTTCGTTTCTTCGAACTTCACTTCTCCACTCAACCTTGGTCGTGGCTCCATCCTCGGCTGCCCGCGAAGAACTGCTCCTTGGCTGAGCGCTCCTTCGTTGAACGCTCCTTCGCTCTGCGCTGAGCGCTCCTTCGCTCCTGCGCTGAGCGCTCCTTCGCTCCTGCGCTGAGGGCTCCTTCGTCGCGCTCCTTTGCTCCTGCGCTGAGCGCTTCTTTGTTGCGCTCCTTCGCTGGTGCGCTGAGCGCTCCTTCGTTGCGCTCCTTCGCTGCTGCGCTGAGCGCTCCTTTGTTGCACTGCTTCGCTGCTGCACTGAGCGCTTCTTCGTTGCGCTGCTTCGCTGCTGCGCTGAGCGCTCCTTCGTTGCGCTGCTTGCGCTGCTTCGCTGCTGCGCTGAGCGCTCCTTCCTTACGCTGCTTCGGGGCTCTCGTTCTTAGCTGAGAGTTTTGTAAGGCCTTCGGCGGAGGTAACTCAAAACTCCTGCGATCCCTCCAAAACCCGTTCTCCTTGTTTTCTCAAACTCTTGTAACCTCTTTTTCAAACTCTCAAAACCTTTGACGTTTCTTCCCCTTAGTGGTTGCTACTTTTTCCTGCTTTTTCTGCACTCCTTGGATCCTGCTTGTTCTGCACTCCTTGGATCCTGCTTCTTCTGCACTCCTTGGATCCTGCTTGTTCTGCAATCCTTGTATTTTGCCCTGTGCATGCACTGATCTACAAATCCCGCACGCAAACTTTGCACCTTCATAAGCACCAAGCAGTTTTGATATCCATTGTCGTTGCTCAGCACGGAGTCCCTTGCTTGCCTGAGCGGTCACTGCCGGCGCCACGAGCGTGGGCAGTTTCGGGACTTTGGCACCCCTCCATGCAACATATCTACAACAACCAAAAGAATGCCAAGCACAAAATTAATAATAAATAAACAACCACAAAATAGCGTAACACAGAGCTTCTCTCTTTATTTCTCTGTTCTGATTCCACGCTGTCATTTGCGCGATGCGCGATGCGCGATGCGCAACGCGCGATCGCGGTAGGGCTCCCGCAGCCCTGTCCTAGTTGCCCCTGCTGCCCATTACACATGCTGAGCGTCAGAATTCCGCCCCGAGCTCAACAGCGCAGAAGTTCAGGGTGGGAGACCCAGTGTGGGTGATCAGACCCCGCCCTATGGGAACCCACCGCATCAAAACCTGGTTTACACCCGGAGAGGTGGTCCGCAGGATTGGTGAGGACACCTACCGCATCAAGGTGGGTCACGGACAGTTCCGGGAGCGCCACGAGAGTCAACTCCGTGTGCGGGAACCCGACCTCCGTGGCAAACATGTGTCCCTGGAGTATGCCGCACATGAGGCTGATTCGGACGACAATTATGCTGAGCAGGACGACTATACTGTCGAGAAGATCCTGGCCCAGCGTCCGAACGCCTCGGCACCCGGAGGCCTGGAGTTCAAGGTTCGTTGGCGAGGCTATGGGCCGTCCCACGACACCTGGGAACCCGTCTCCTCGTTCGTGCCGCGGATTAATACTCCCTTCATGGAGTACATCCGCAAGCACAAGACGGAGATCCATGACTCGGACTTGGCAGCACTCACCCGGGCGATTGCAGCCAGGGGCTCCTGATCATCGCCCTGAGCTCTCCCCTGACGCAGTTTGAGCGCTTGTGTGGTCGACGGATCGTCCCTCACTTGCTTGCTCTCTTTCATCTTCCGGTGACGTGCCATCAGAGTGGCCATATACCCCCCCCTGCTGTATCCAGAGGAGGATGGCCCCTCTCTTCAACTTCTATTTGTCACTCTCCCCCTGCTGAATCCTTGGGAAACCAGGTAGGGCGACTGACCTTCATATTTTCTGAGCTCTTAGGGCCTTGAAGCCCATACGACGTTGCGCAACGGATGCCGCTGTCATCGGCATTGCGATTTTTGAGTGTGTGGTCTGGTCCCATGGCACTTGCGGGGTCCAGACCAGTTGACGTGTGTCTGCAGACTATATATGGCCTGAACTCAGGCGTTTTCCTGTCCACCCTCCTGCATATGCCTTATCCTAACCGGGGCGTGGTTTGGCGCTCTGTCCAGAGTGTGTTTACACGCCTATTACCCCGCTTATTGCCTTTTTTTCTGTTCCCCAGGATATGTGCATTTGTATGTTAAGTGTTGTCAGTCCATCACCGAGATATGGACTCTTTTTCCCTGAAGGGAGGCGAATCGGAATACGAATGCGACTTGAGTCGCCGTGTACATGCTCTTACACATGGTCCAGCCTGGACCAGTACCTAAGTACAGATTCTTCTGTTTGAGTGCCCGTGATACCGTGTGCCCTAGTGGCTGTGATGTGCTGAGATACTGATGGCGCCAGGCGGGAAGCCCAGTTGCCTGACTACACTCCCAGCGGTCCGCCACTGTCAGTCCCAGTGTGAGCCTACCGACTGGCAGACGCACTTGCAGTCGGGTGGCGACCTCCGGCGTTCCTGACCTCGCCCAGTCTGCCTGGGAAACTGATGGTTTGAGGAGTCGAGGCCTCCGCCCACACTGCATGGGGACTCCCTCATGCATGGCCTTCGTGGTAATAGGGCGAGGGAAAAGACGGCCTTGATGCCGGATCCCTTAAGAAGGAGCTCGTTCGGCTGTACCACTCTGGACTCGCGTCGTGGATATGGACATGGTGCGCCCAAGGAGAGATCCGTGGGGACTCTCCCCCAGCCTGCGGCCTTGGGAAGCTTGGGGTAGCCTGATGGATCTTTGTGGTCGCTTTCAACCTGTGGGACCACCCCGGGCGTCGTGTGACGCCTATGTTGGCCGTGTATGCCACTGCCACTGGGGTAGTGACCGTAGCAGCCGGCACCCGGTGCGCCTGGTATGGGTTAACGGGTCCTTTGGATGCCGAACAATCGCCGCCAGAACCCGGGACTTGATACTTGATACTATACTTGCAGTTACTAACAGCTACAGCACCGTAACTGTCTTACTGTGGAATTTGGGCAGCCTAACCTCCACATCAGCCTGAAGTGAGGATGTGACCCCCCCCCCCCCCTTCAGGAGATGGTCCTGGGTACCCGCTGCCATGCTGGGGTGTTATCGAGCCCCTCCAGGGGTTGCTCTAAGGAGGGGAGTGAAGCGGTACCCAGAACCCATGGCTGATGGCCCGGAGGCCTGTGAGCCGTCACACCCGTGCGGAAGCCGTTGACACCGGCTGTCAGCGGGATATCCCTGTTCTCTAATCCGCTGGATCTGGAATCCGATCCTTAACCATTGAATCAATGTAGAATTACCATAACTTTATTGTCTTAGGCGATTTTCGGTCGGAAATCGGTGAAATACCCGATTTCTACCGCGATTTCTAATTGTCGGAAAGACGCCGCAGTCGCGCCGCCTGTCGTCGCCTGTTCCGTGGACTGCATTAGATAATTCTGTAAAGCGATTTTTCTTGAAGTTAAGACTGAAACAGTCTTCGAGTGATCCGCAATTTTTTCCTTGATATAACGGATCGCGTCCCAGATTTTTCCCAGAAAATCTGGGCAGCCGAAGGCCCTTTGAACCCCCAAGTGGAATAACAAGGGTTACGAGCGTTCAAGCGCCCAAGGACGAACTAACGTGCCTCATAGGCACTGTGTATGAGGTTTTGCCCCCCATAGGCATAGGATGAGGCCAAAGAATCCCAACTCAATAGGCCCAAAGGGTTATTTATTTTGAGTGTTCTCCAAGAAGTGCACTTTTTCACGTACTGGGCGTCCAAGTAGGTGTAGAAGTATGTTGAGTTGGCATTTGCCCCACCCTTGCTTGCCTCTACATCCGGGGCATATCACTTGTCTTCCCCGGATACTGCACGTATGATCTCCATATATATATTGGCAATATATCATGCGTGCATGCTAAAATTTGGCTTTCAGAAAGGAGGTCGATTTTCGACCAAAGCACTTGCATGCGTGTTAAGGGACCAAGGTTACATTAGAATATAGGCATACTTTGATTCTAGGCCACCAGGTTGGGTGTAGAAGGCGTGGGTAGGGTTGTGTGCCATTTTTGGTGTCATATCGCGTGCCCATTTGGCGGGTGCACCATTCCGGGACAAACTGGCCAATGGACCCCATATCGCACGAGGCCCTTCATTGTACTCCGAACCAACACTCGCAAGCCTAACCTTCGTGAAGGGACGCTTGTGGAGCGCTCCCGAAGCGATGCGTTGCGAGCAAGGTGTGTTTTTTGCAATATTCCATTTGTTGCATGTGCCCACTTGGGAGGCAGCGCGCGCGACCTTCCAAACGCCCCAAGTGGAGCACATAAGTGGAATCAGAGGTCATTGGTGTCAAGTCATTGTGTTTAGAAGGATTGGTCGATTACTCAATCCAAGCCGAAGATATTATAATATATTTGTGCGCCTTTCAAGGCACTTTTGTGTGTTTTTTCGCCAATATTGCTGTTTTTTGCCCGTCATGATGTCAAGTGGCGACCGTGTATCTCAACGTTGCGCCCAATTGACATCATGACCCAAGTATTTTATGAGGGTACATACTTCGGTGCCCCACTTATCTTAGACCCGGCGAATAACTCCTCTTGGGCGTGGCATACCGTGGCCGCCATGTTGGCGATTTGGGACTATCCCAAATCATGGGCTCACTTGGCGACCCTGCCATTCCCAATACCGGAGGGGTTAGGCGACGCCCGAAGGATATGTTGGACGCATATGACTTGATACCAATCCTATGGCACACTCCGGTCCAAGTCGGGCATGTGCCTCATTTGCCCCAACCATGAGTGTGCGCATTTTCGGCCATTTTGAGCAATTTTCCATATTTTCTGCCCGCCGTGCACCATGTTCAGCCACCTCGTGCACGCCGGACTCATGGACCAATGGACCATATATGACATGGGTGTTATGGACATTGGTCCCCATGGCTCACACACCATGTGGGCGAAGCGGCGCCACCTTCGTTAGGGTGCTAGCCCAAAGTGAGTGTGGACAATTTTGCCATTTTGGCATTTGTGGACCCAATTGGGATTGTCACCACGCCAAGTGGCATTGAGATCCTTGGGAGCCAAGTTCATGGGAGTCTCTGTTGGACTCCTGGTTGATCGCGTATGGAATGGCGGATCCGATCTCCAAGCCGGCGTGGAGATATACTATTGGGAGCACCCCCGCATTTTGGCCCATTTTGAGTGGCCAAAATGACCCCCTTTTGGGACCCCAATTTTACCCCCCCGTGTGGTCAATTGGCGGCCCCATATCTGTATGCCCATGAGGAGCCCGGACCCAATTGCAGGTTGTACACTCAGATAGAAGTCCTAGGTCCTGCCTCCTATCCTGTGAGCCATTGGCCTTGCTCTGACCGGGCGAGCCACGCGTGAGTATGGTGCCAATTTTGGTGATTTTGGCATCATGACCCCACTTGACGAACCCGTGGTGCCCTGATGCCGCGACCTCAGAGGGAACCAAGTTGGCTGAGGGCTCCAAAGAGTGCGAACTCGGAGGGCATAGGGTCAGTTGCCTGGTCCCTACCTCTGGCGGGTCTGGACAAGGGGTCAACTTTGGAGATTTTTGAGCTAATGTCAGTTCGGGCTGAAACAGCCCATTTTCAGCTACCAACTCGTAGGGGATATTGGCGGGGCCATATCTCTGGCTCAGATGAGAGTTGAGACCTCCTGTTGGGGGAGCATAGGCAGCAACTGTTGGTTGGCCTTGGAGCCCCTTGGTTCCCAGGAACTCGCCTGTGGCTGGGCGGGACACCCCCACTATTGGCAGGGTTTCAGGGTCCGGACTGAGCAGGGCACGGGTTGTGTTTGAGCCCCAGCCCCCACCAGCCACTGAGAGTGTCGGACCTGGGATAGGGATATGAGTTGGGACTGAGTGTCTATTGTCCTGTGATGCCCTTACCCCAGTCCAGTCTTAACCCCATGTGTACATATCCTGATGTGTTGCTGTACATACTTTTGTTCCCTTGTTTCAGAGTGGCAAGGATCCTGAAACGCTTTGTCACATTACACGAGCGCAATGATGCCCCTGTGAGCGTAGTGCTTTGCCTGCCTGCTCACTTGTGCGTGTCCACCGCAGCGTCCCGTGGCCAGGCCCCCCACGGGAACGCGTCAGTTAGATCGCATGCAGAGATGAACTGATCGCTAGGCGGCTGTTCTTAGAGGTCATCGCCGAGAAAGGGGCGCCAGGGGTAGGTAGAAGGGCCGACTGGTTGTGGTTGGACAATTCCTGGTTCGGCTGCCGCAAGTGATCTGCAAAAGGGCTTCCCTTTGGTTTTGCGGTGGCCACGTGGGCGTTTCCTCGTGCCCACCCATGGGGATATTCGCGGGTGTGGCGCAGTGTTGCCCTTGTGGGGCAATTGCAGCCGAGCGGCTGCCTCTGTGCGAAGCGGCTTGCTCACAAGTGTGTAGCCCGGAGGAGCAGAGTTGAATGTCCGGGAAGTCTCGGCCGGGAACTCTTGGTCAGGTAGGTAGGTAGGTATCTTCGGGAGCTCGGGATGCCTCCTTTGACAGTGCGGGAAGCAGGTCTTACCAAGGGGACATCCTGTCCCTCCCACTGCCCTAGGTCAGTTGCCTCTCAAGCCGCTCCCGCAGGTGCTTGGGGAGGCAGTGTCGCGGCCACCCGGTCCAGGTGTCCCAGGTGGGAGGGTGTCCCCACATGTGTCCATGGGTAGGGCCACATGCCCCCTCCTTTGGGCGGCAGCTCTGGGGGCTGCCCAGCCGTGTGGTGTATCTCTCACCTCAAGGGGTATTGCTCCCGCTTGTCTACGGTACGACCGCCTCACCCTTGTGGCTTGAATTGCGGGGACGCTCTGCTTGGCAGGCGACCCCCTCCTGGACTGTGTGCCGGCTTGCCTGTCACCGGTTGCTTCCATGGCTCCGGGTGACGTTTGCGATGGTCCCCGATGCAGCCTGGCCAGGCTCCGACCAGTGGCCTTGGAGTACCGCTCCTGCCACTGGCCCGCTGGGTTGGCTGGGTCGACCCAGCGTGTCCGCCCCATGGGGTGTTGGTTCTTTCCAGTCCCTCGGCCACCCTACGTGTGTGCGGTGTCCTGGGCCACTTGGCTCCTGTTCACCAGTGTGCCCGCTCGGTGCGTTGCGTTGCATCTGCGGTGTCCTGGGCCACTTGGCTTCTGTTCACCGGTGCGCCCGCTCGGTGCGTTGCTTTGCTTGTGCGGTGTCCTGGGCCACTTGGCTCCTGTTCTAGGGTGTGCCCGCGTGGTTTGTCGCGTTGCGTCTGCGGTGTCCTGGGCCACTTGGCTCCTGTTCACCGGTGCGCTCGCTCGGTGTGTGGTGTTGTGTGTGGGGTGTCCTGGGCCACTTGGCTCCTGGTCACCGGTGTGCCCGCTCGGTGTGCTGCTTTGTGTATGCGGTGTCCTGGGCCATTGGGGTCCTGTTCACCGGTGTGCCAGGCCGTGGTCTCCCGTCCCTTTGTTGTCCTGGGTGCATGTGTGTTTGCGTTGTTCTGGCCCTCGTGGCGCCTGTTCACCGATGTACGCGCTGTGTGCGGTGCGCGTGTGCCGTTAGTGGTTGTGTCCCTCTTCCTCCCGCCATATTTTTTTTTCTTTTGTTTTGTTTTTTTTCGTGCCTTCTCGTTTTTTTTTGAAACAATTAATAAAAAACATTTAAAAAATTAAAAAAGAAGAGGGCGCGCGTACACTGCAGGCACAGGAATGGGCAACTGGTGTAGTGGTGCAATAGGGTCGTGTTCCTTGGCGTGTGTTGTCGGTGCTCTGGTGGCGGCCGCGCCCCAGGGGTGCGGCTCGCGCGTCCTGATGTACACGGGTATGGGTCAGGGTGGGTTTGGCTAGGTGCCTCTTTGCTTTTGGTGCTGGCTGGTTAGGTGACCGTGTGGGCTGTGGGTGTCGGCTGTGGCAACGTTGCTCCCTCGGCGGGCCTGGTTAGGAGTCAAGGGTTAGCGGTTTTGGGGTGTGGCTCGGATTTGATTCTTGTTGGGGCTTTGGCTGGGTTAGGCGGTTGTGACGGTTGCGGGCTTGGGCTCGGTGTCTTTGGGCGTAGCGGTGCCTGTTGGCGTGTGCGTTGGCGTCCTTCGGCTTCTGGTTTGTTTGGTGTCTTCTGGGCGGGGCCTTGGTAACGGGGTTAGGTGACGGCGCCCCTGGCTGGGGGGTCAGGCGCGTCGTGCTGTGTGGCGTGCAGGGCTCCCTGGGTGCTGTGGGTGCCGCCAGCGTCGCTGCGCCGACGCTTGTGGGGTGGCGAGGGGGTGTGTGTGTGCGGGGTTGGGCTTTGGGTGATGTCCCACAGGCGGTTGCCGTCTCGCTGCGTCTCCTGAAAGGTCTCCCGCAGGCGCCTGAGGACATACGGGTGGTCCTGGGGCGCAGGGAGGTTGCGGCGGTGGACTCCCAGGGGGTGGGGCGCATCGGCCAGCATGGCTTCCCATGCGGCCTGCGGCGTCAACCCCCCCGCCGGCTGGAGGCGGCAGTTCTCCACCGACCCCTTGCGGAGCCGGTGGACCAGGCCCTCGAGGGAGGGCTCTGCCCGGGCCCACTTTTGCAGCTCCCAGAACTGCGTGTGGGTCCAGCGCCGCCACCACTGTCCCTGGGCGGGGCCGCGGTCTTGGGCGGAGGAGTGGGCATGGGTGGGTGTGATGGGGTCGTGGAGACTGGTGGCGGTGGCGGGCCTGGGGGATTCCTCGTAGTCCTGTGCCAACGGGGTGCGCGGGGAGTGGGGGCGCGGGCGGATGTGGACTCGCGGGTATGCGCGCACGGTCTCCGCCTCGGGGTTGGGTTGGGACTCGCGGTGGCGGCGGTAGCGGCGCGTGTGCTGTATGTGGGCTGACATCGAGGGTTGGTAGGGGGGCGGGGACGCTGCTGGTGGACCCTGGCGTCGATCTGGTCCGGTTGGGGGCGGGCAGTGGGCCTGGGGTGCGGGCTTTGAGCGGTGGCGGGAAGAGGTGCGTCGTGCTTCGGCTGCGGCGCGCTCCGCCATGAAGGTGGTGGTGGCGGCATCAGTGACGGTGGGGGGGCGCCGTGCTGGGCGCTGCTGCCTCCGGGCCATGGACAGTTGGGGCCGAATGTCATAGAGGACGTCCTCGGGGGGTCGGGCTCGCGCTGCCGTTGTGGCGCCGGACTTGGGCTTGGGCTTGGGTCTGGCTGTGGGTTGCGGTCGTGGCGCGCTGACGGGTTTGGGTTGCTGTTTGGCGGCGGCCTTGGGTTTCGGCCGGGCTGCGGGCGCGGGCCTCGTGGGGGCTTGGGCTGTGGTGGCAGCTGGTTTGCTCGCGGTGGGGACGGGGCTGGGCGCCCGTTTGGGACGTTTCCCCCGCGGCTTGGGGGGTGAAGTGCTTGTTGAGGACGTGGTGGTGGTGGTGGATGATGTGGTTGTGGTGGTTGAGGTTGTGGAGTCAAAGGCGGAGGAGAGGGCTGTGGGGGAAGGCGGAGGCCCTGGGCTTCGGGGGCGGGCGTAGGATGCTGGGTCCTGCGAGTAGCGAGAACGAGGGTGCGGGTTCGGGCACCGGGCGTGTGCGCGCACTTTCCCTGGTGCCCTGTGCGTGCCGGTGCTGGTGTGCTGGCGTTGTCTCGGCTGTGCGGGCACGTGGGTTACCCGGGGGGTGTCCATATCTGCTCCAGGACGCGTGGGTGCGTTTGTTGGAGGTAGTCCAGGGTGCGGAAGAAGCATCGCTTGATGCCGGGCATGTCCTCCTCCGTGAGGTGAAGGTAGTTTTGGATGGAGGTGTCTGGGCCCGGCCACAGCAGCGCCATGAGGCGGGCTGCCACCATGTACGGGCAGAGCTGTAGGGAGGTGGGGCGTGGGGGGGTGGGTCCCCTGCGGTTCGGGGGGGCCTCCCTCTGCTGGGGGCGCAGCGTGACCTTCCACAGCCCCCGGTCCGTGGGGATCCCCGAGGTCCGTTGGGTCCACTTGGCAAGGCAATACATCGCCCTACTAAAGAAGGTCCCTAGCAGGACCGGCCCCCGCTGTGCTTCTTCCGCCTGTTACCCCTGCTGATTTACTCCAGATCAGCGATTGCATTCCTCAAGTTCCAGGGTCCAGAATCCAAAAATATAGAAAATAAAATCCTCCTTCAACCCTGAACAGCAACCAGATCCCACAAATACAGCAATAACCCAATTCACAATCCAATCCAAATCCAGACTGCGGGCTTCCGTTCAGCACACCGATCGTCTCTCGGTGGCGGGCATGTACAAGATTTGCACCAAGAAGGAAAGCCCTGAAATTGGCATATGAACACAAATAAAGCAAAGTTGGGGAAAGATGGAAACGTACACATTCACAGCCATAGACCCCTCATTCCCTGGACTCAAGACCTTCCCTTGACTCACCAACATGATGCCCTGAACCCAATCAAATAAGATGGCCAAATGCCATGTGTCACAAGTCACTACATAAATCCATAAAATGTGTTCACCCCATAGCCTATATATCCTAGCCCAATAGGGGAGGTGGCGTGTCATGGCCTAGAGTAGCACTCAGGACCATGCCCTACCCTGACATAACCTTGGTTGGACTTGCGGTCGAATGGGCTTAGATATATGCCCCATGACTTTGAACTCATAACATGCCAAAAAACTGCCAGTTCACACCATAATGGCCATATATCAAATATATGCTCAAAATTGAAGTTACCACTTATCCGAAAGCTCGAAGCATGCATGGAATCGAAGTCTAGTTTTCATGGAGGATGGAGACCAAGGATCAATGCCCATGTACATACCCACTTTACTCTCAGAACCCCTTCGGATATGGGCGCCACGCACTGCCGAAGTCAGCCCATGATCTTGAGACCAATTCTTGTAATCCTTCGTGCGCTAAGCCAAATGGAGTACGCGATCCCGCATATGGTGGTGTTCAACTCCAAAGCATATGCCAACATATGAACAACATACCATAGTTCGACTCCCCATAGGCTTCTTGCTGTTTGCCGACCATGTAAGTACACAAAACGCAACAATGAGCAAAAATTGAGGTCCAAAAAATGAAAATATGTCCAAATACAAAGTGGTCATGATAGTATATCTCTATGCTCACCCATGACATCTGCTCATGGTTCAATACACAAATGATTGGAACCATTTGCGAACAATTCCCCGATTTGGATCCCCAATCAGGCGCATGGAGATACCTTCGCCACTCATATCTACATGCCCCATGAAAATGGGAGTGCACTCATGGATCTCTTTGCCAAACATACCATGAGCAATACATACGCGGTAGACTTAGTCTAGCGCTTTGAATTCCACAATTGGGACATGGGCAAAGCCCTTGTCACGTGTGGCTCTCCATCTCTTCGGCCACAGGAAGATATATAACATGGGCGTGCACATATCAAGACATATCCTACCAATATCACACATAGCCCTTAAAATTGGCTCCCACCATGGTATGCCATGCCCCTCCATGGTCATAACTTGGGGTTAAATGGACGTGGGAACCTAAGGAAAGATGCTATGCAACTGCAAGACTCATGCGCTACACTCGAAAGTCATAATATCAAGTCCGGACACATGGTCGAAAAGTTTTGAACAAGTTTCTACCATGTTTACCATGATCCTATGATACAACGAGTGTGTGTGACGACTTAAGGTGTTGGACCCTACCAAAAAAAAGTTGAGACTAAGGCGCTTGCAACGCAACCTTCCTTGTTCTCTTTCCTCACACTCGCGCGTAGATATGGCCCTTCAAAGTGGTCCCACGATTCACTTTTGTTTCCCTTATATCTCCAAGTCAAATGGGTGGTAAGTATAAGGGAAACCTGATTTGGGCATAGGGAACAGAGTATGACCACTCGAAGAAGACCAAATCAAGTGCGGCGATGTCGAAATCGAAAATCCGATTACGACATCGCGAAAAATTCAGATTAAAATTTGGAGTGCATATTTAGCAAATTGCGGAAGCAACGAACCCTTTACTGATGAAATCTGACCCTTCATCAGGGTTTCCGCCAACATATCTGGAAATAACAGTTAACCAATCGGTTACCGCAAAATCGGGAGCCAACTGACAGCCGCCGATACATTGACCATCAGAACGGAAGGCGGAAAAATTACGGAAACATTATGATAAAAAAACCCTGTTGATTCCTGATATTCTGATATATAAATCTCAGCTGGCGGCGCCTCGGTACTGAATATGGCCGCTCATAGCCGGAATGGCCAAACCTATCACACTATCACATCGGGTTAGGTCAGGTGGATGGGATAGTATGATATCAGCCAATGGCGGCTTGCCGGCACATAGATACACACCCCAACTGACCCCAAGATGGCCACGGGGGTCCGAACCGGCTTCACCCCCCTTCTCAGAGCGTTGTCACCTATGATTTTATGAAGCAGGCTCATCCCAAAATTAATTTTGGCTGATTTTTGACGAAAAATGTGACATTTTGGCGGAGAGAGGCTGCCAAAACTGGTCCATGTGCATTCCTTTGCTCCTGTGACGCGTTTTTGTTGCATCGGGCACCCTTGAAATAGGGGGGGGGGTCTTGGAAGTCCCCGCCAGGGCGAAAAAACCTGTTTCGGGCCAAAAAATGGCAAATTTTGGCACATTTTTGACAAAAAATGGCAGATTTTGGCGAAGACAGGCTGCAGAAATTGGTCTGTATGACTTTTCTTGATGCTAAGAAGTGTTTTTTTGTATTGGGCACCCTCAAAATAGGGGGGGGAGGTCGTTGCCAGTCCCCCACGGAGCAAAAAAACCTATTTTCGGCCAAAAAATGGCCTTTTTTTGGCCCATTTTTGACGAAAAATGTCAAATTTTGGCGAAGACGGGCTGCAGAAATTGGTCTTTATGAGGTTGTTTGCTCCTGGGACGTTTTTTCTTGTATCGGGCACCCTCAAAATAGGGAGGGGGGGTCGTTGCCAGTCCATCACAGGGCAAAAAAAACCTATTTTTGGCCAAAAAAATGGCCTTTTTTGGCCCATTTTTGACGAAAAATGTCAAATTTTGGCGAAGACGGGCTCCAGAAATTGGTCAGTATGAACTTGTTCGTTCCTGAGACGTGTTTTTTTGTATTGGGCACCCTCAAAATAGGGGGGGGGGGTCGTTGCCAGTCCACGACAGGGCAAAAAACCTATTTTTGGCAAAAAAATGGCCCTTTCTGGCCCATTTTTGACGAAAAATGTCAAATTTTGGCGAAGACGGGCTCCAGAAATTGGTCAGTATGAACTTGTTCGTTCCTGAGACGTGTTTTTTTGTATTGGGCACCCTCAAAATAGGGGGGGGGGGTCGTTGCCAGTCCACGACAGGGCAAAAAACCTATTTTTGGCAAAAAAATGGCCTTTTTTGGCCCATTTTTGACGAAAAATGTCAAATTTTGGCGAAGACGGGCTCCAGAAATTGGTCAGTATGAACTTGTTTGTTCCTGAGACGTGTTTTTTTGTATTGGGCACCCTCAAAATAGGGGGGGGGGGTCGTTGCCAGTCCACAACAGGGGCTTGCTCTTCGTCATATCATAACAATGGCACTTTAAAGGATTGAGTACCTACCTAGTGTGACATGCAACACATCGTATGGAAACCCTCCCTGCGACACAACAAGTTGGCACGTGACAAGACATAGCAGCTGGGCATGGGACACATCACTACCCCCAAACATGGCTGTTTTTGGCACCGTCCGCGTCATAATCTTCAATATAGGAGAGGAAATTGTACCAATATTTGCCTAACCCACATCCTCGTCATCAAGTGGTTCCATGGAACACAATAGAAAGATTCGCGGACTCTCGCAACAACATTGACCAAATATTATGACCGTAACCATGCAAAAAAAGGCTGAAATATGGCAGTTTTGGCGAAAAATGGGGGTATACTCGCATGTCACGAGAGGTAGATGGCTTGGTGGATGTTCGTATGTTTTGGAAATCGTCAAGTGGTTCCATGGAACACCTTTGATTGATCCGCAGCCTCTTAGAAAGAGATAGAATGTGTTTTATGATGAAAGAGTGGTGAAAAAAGGCCAAAATGTGGCATTTTGGGCCAAAAATGGGGGTAGATTCGCACGTTACGAGAGCTTGATGGCTTGGTGGATGTTGCTATGTTTTGGAAATCGTCAAGTGGTTCCATTAAACACCTTTGATTGATCCGCAACCTCTTAGAAAGAGATAGAATGTGTTTTATGATGAAAGAGTGGTGAAAAAAGGCCAAAATGTGGCATTTTGGGCCAAAAATGGGGGTAGATTGGCACGTTACGAGAGCTTGATGGCTTGGTGGATGTTGCTATGTTTTGGAAATCGTCAAGTGGTTCCACGGAACACCTTTGATTGATCCGCAGCCTCTCGGAACAAGATAGAATGTGTTTTCCGACGAAAAAATGGCAAAAAAAGGCCAAATTGTGGCTTTTTGGGAGGTAATTGACCGTTTACGAGACTTGGGAGCAGTTCCGAGCGGGGTATCGTGATTGAAAAGGTGCGGGTGGTTGGTATCTTCGATTGTACGCGCAAAAAGCGCTTCGTAATCGCGTATTTTCAGATTTCTGAGCCAAAAATTGCTCTCGGCGAGTGAAAATGCGCGCGCGGCGACAGTTTCTGTTGGTTTTTTGGCATCCGCTGCGACAATAATTTTGGGATCTGGCGACTTCATAAAATCATAGGTGTTACCGCTCGGAAGTCATTGAAGAGAGGACGGGAGGACCCCAATGGGCTCCAACCCCCCCCCCCATGTCCCAAGGACACATGGAGGCCCCACACACGTCGTAGGCGTCCCCCACGCCCTAAGGGAGGGGTGAGGGCACTGATAATCGGTGCCCTACGCCATATCCGGTCTCCTCTTGATCTACAACATGGACATAGGGGATCAAAGATAGAGAAACGTCGTCGGTCGACCTAAATAAGTATACCACAACGAAATATATATGTCGAGGTCAAGTGAAGGGGGTATATGGCCAATCAAGGCCGAAAAGTCCCCGGATGAACGCCCTCACCCGTCTCCTGAAGCAAAGAAACAAACAAAATGCCAAGGGGGATCCATCACGGTGCTACAGCAGCCACCAAATGGACCAACACGTCCTTGAAATCCAAAGAATTGTTCTTTTTCTTCAGATAGTCCATCCAGACCGTGGTGTACCTCGGCACAAAGCTGCTCCGAGGCTCCCACGAATCCCTGGATGCGGCGAATCCCTTCCAACGCTCTTTATGAAGCCTCCCCCCAGGCGTCCCCGGGTCCGGCTTGTCCGCCAGGATCCTCTCGGCGGTGAAGTCGTCGTCCTCACCCTCGTCGTCCGAGTCCACATCGCCGGCCGTGAACTCGAAGGTGACAGAACGTCCGCTGGGGTCTGGTGCTCGGGGACGAAGCTGGGTATGGTCGCGGTCCAGGATCTTGTTATCCCCCACACGAACCGCATACACATCCTGCCCGATCTTCCACACGATTACCCCCGGCACATACCAAGACGCCTGCCGATGCCTGGACAGGACATCCTTGTGGTGCCGCTCCACCCACACGGTGTCTTGGAGAGCATACTTCTGGACTTTTCCCTGCTTGAAGTACTTGGCCCTCTTGTCATGCTCGTCCTGAAGTGCCTTGCACACCTTGGCCGCCGTGTCGTCCGCCTCGGCCATCATGGCGTTCGCATCCCGGGCCACTTTGCCATGGTTCAACCACGGGAGAGTGCGTGACACTCGATCCCGTAGGAACAGGATGCGATGGGGCGACAGTCCAGTGGGCCCCAGAAGGTCGTGATACGCTTGGAGTACCCTCCACAGCGAATTGTACCAATTCCGGCCCGGTTCGTCGATGTGCAGCTGGCGGAACTTCTCGAACATCTGCCGCCCGGCCACCTCAGCCCAGCCATTTGACCGGCTGTGGTATGCCACGGTCTTGGCGTGCCAAATCCCCATGTGCTTGCACATCGTCTTGAACCACGTCCCCACGAATTGGCTGCCCCGATCGCTGCAGATGACAGCTGGGACATCCAAAATAGTCAGCCAATGCCTGATCATGGCATTAGTGACGGTCTTGGCCTGCAGCCCCACTCCATGCTTGTCCTTCTTGTCCTTCTTCTTGGACTTCTTGCCCGGGACTGCCACGATATACCCGCTGTGCCTGTCCGCCGCCAGGATGACACAGTCGTAGGTCTCTCCTTCCACGGTGACCTCAGGCATGGCGAATACATCCGTGGCCACGGACTGCATAGGGGCCTCCGGTATAGCCGTATACACCGGGTTGCCCGCTGTTGAGTGGTTGGGACTCTTCGTGGCCCGACACACGGCACAGTTGCTGCAGTACCTATCCAGGATGGCGTAGTACCCCGGAGGGAACTTGAAACGCCACTCCAGGTCCTGCTGCATCTTGTCTCAGCCAGGGTGCATGAGCTGGGCGTTGTGCCAATGGTCAGTGAGCTCCTCCACTCGGTTCTCGGGCACCAGCAGCTTGTCCTTGAGGAACAACTTGTCCCGATCCTCGGTTAAGCCCTCGGGCCATTCGTCGTCCGACAGGGCGCTCACGGCATTCCAGTACTTGCTCCAGTGGTCGGATGCCGCATAGTCATCCGACCAGTCCTCTGTGAGCACCGACCTGACTAGCTCTACAGGGGCCACCATCCATTGCTCGAGGGTTTCCTCTCGAATAGCCTGGACTCGGGCGCCCCGGAACTTGGCCAGGTCTGTACGGTTTGCCATCACCACAAAACACTTGACCCCCTCTTGCTCCATGGCGTTCTCCATCTCGATGATGCGCTTGGCCTCCTCGGTCTCCTCGGCGTCGCCATGGCTGGATATGTCCATCCACGCCTTGCCCGCGGGGTAGGCCCAGCGACTGAGGCAATCTGCCACAGTGTTGTCCTTCCCCGGGACGTACACGACGCTGAGGTCGAACTTGGCGAACGTCTCGTGCCATCGGGCCCTTCTAGCCGCTCGTCCTGAGGGGGTGTCGACATGCTCCTTGTGCCAGCTCTGTAGGGACTGGTGGTCCGTGCAAACCACCACCGGCTGCAGTCCGATGTGACCAGACCACTTCCTGAGCGCACATACAATGGCGTATGTCTCCTTCTCCCTCGCGGTCCATGTTCGGCGTTGGCCCTCAGCCAGGATCCTGCTCCAAAACGCCACGGCAACATGAGTCCTGTCGTCCCAGACTTGCTCGAGGACTGCCCCCACGGCATAGTCCGAGGCGTCTGTCCGTAGCACGAATCCCTTGTCCGGGTCCACCAGGAACAGCCCCAACTGCCCCAGGAGTCGCTTCTTCAGGCGGTTGAACGCATCCTCAGCCTCAGGGGTCCAGGCAAGCTTCTTCTTGCTCCCCTTCCGGCCATCGAACTTGCCCACCTGCAGCATCTTGTGCAGCGGCCCCGAGAGTTCTGCATACATCCGGACATAGCCCGAATAGTAATTGCAGAACCCCATGAAGGACCGGAGTTCGCTGATGGTCTGGGGCTTCTCCCAGTGGTGCAGGGACACAAGCTTCCCAGGCATGGGACGGCGTTGCCCGTGACCAACCACGTGACCCGCGAACTCCACTTCCTTCACGAAGAGTGAGGCTTTGGTGGGCTTGCACACCATGTTGTGCTTGTCCAACTCGCTGAGCACTCGGCGCAGATCCTTCTCATGCGCTTCGATGAGCTCGTCCTCAGTCATGTCTTCCGTGCCGGATCCGATGATGATGTCATCCACATAGGGGTCGGCACAGTCCCGGACAGGACCGAGTAGGTCCTCCATCATGCGCTGGAAAGCGGCATTGCCATTCTTGGCGCCCATAGGCACCACTTTCCACTGCATGGGCCCCAGCGGCGTCGACATCGCTGTGCAGGGCCTGGAGTCCGGATGTAGCGGCATCTGGTGATGGCCGTGTTTCAGGTCTAACACCGTGAAAATCCGCTTTTTCTGTTGCTTTCGGAGGATGGAGTCGATCAGGGGAAGCGAGTACGAGTCGTGCTCGGTCTGCTCGTTCAAACCTCTGTAATCCACCACCAACCTCCACTCGCCCTTCTCCTTCTTGGGCACGATGAAGGCTGGGCTGGCCCACTCACTGTCAGAGGGTTCGATCCATCCCCCCTCAATGAACTCGGCCAACAGCTTCTTCATGGCCTCGGCCCGATCGCCCTGAAGTTGGTACTCCCGATGACGATAGATCTTCGGGTTCGGCTTCAGCTTGATCTTCGCTGTACCAAACCTCCCACGATCTGGAGGGTTCTTGTTGGCGACGCCACTGAATAGCCGCGGATAGGCATTGATCAGCCTCTCCTTCAGCTCGGCGACGTTCGGGTTCTCCTGGGCCTCTTCAGCCGCTTGCTTCGGTATAGATACAACCGACCGCACTGCGGTATAGGCCTCTTCTGGGTCCGATTCCGACTTCTCCTCGTCCGATATGCCGTCTTCATCGTCGTGGGGAGCTCTTCCCACCGATAATCTTCGGAAATTTGCGGCATCGGGCTGGTGACTGTCGCTATCGGCACCCATTCTTGGAAAATCCCATGTCGGTGGGTCCCACCCAACCGGACCATCGTATTGGTCCGCGATGTGATCCATGACCCTCGCCACGAACTCGTCCTTCTCGTACTTGCCGGTGACCAACATCTTGTCATCCCACCAATGCGGAGATGTGACCATGGCCCGCCTCTTCCTGGCTGCCACACGGTCGTGCATCCCCATCCGCATGTAGTTGACGACGTCGTCGATCACGGCGTGGGATAGGACGTCAATGCCATCCATTGGCTCATCCGTCCCCTCCTTGGGCTCAAACATGACCTTCATGGGCACCGCCTCCACCCTACGGATGAATGTTTCATCACCCGTGGGCTGGGCTTGCGCCCCATCCTCCAGGAAAGCCTTGGTACCCCACGCTTGATCCGGGGAGGGCATTGATACACCCTTGGCGTCGATGAACAACTCCTACTCTGGCCCGAATGACATCTCCTTCAGGGTGATGGAGTCCAGCGTCGACTTGAGACTCTCCAGCGGACATGGGGTGGATCCTATGCCGGTTATGACCAGGATCCCCTTCCCCCTATCCGCGATGATCTTCTCCACCGTACGTCTGGTATTGTCCAGGGAGCCATGCCAATACATGGGTCCCCACTCCTTCAAACCCGAATGCCGGTGCCAGGCTGAGTCTCCTCGATGCCAATGCCGCCTACACTTCCTCACAAGTGGGGCATCCCGGGAAGCAAAGACGTCCGTCTCGGGCGCTTCGGCTCCCAGCGTCTGGATCATCCTGGCATACACCTGCGGCGCCATTCCATACTCCGTGAGCTGAACTCCGCGGTCTCCTCTGGACTTGGCACCCACAGCTTGCACCGCTTGGACGATCCGATCCTCTTCCTCGGCATTCCATTGGGATGATCCGCATGCATAGTCCGTGGACAGCCATGTGAGGCATTCATCATCCTCCCGGACCAGCGTTGCACGATGGGGAAGGGCTCCAATGGCGTTTGCCACCATGAAGTCATACCCCATGATCATATCCAAATCTGTAATGTCGGCCACATAGAAGTTCCCGGATAGAGTGCTTCTCTTCGCCAGATCAGGGCGGTTCAAGCGCTCATGTTCCCAGAACTCCATACTGATAGTGGCCTCCTGGGTGCCCCCACCCATGATCTCTCCGTTGGCGACCTTCAGGCGGACCGATCTCCGGCTGGGCTGCAGGAGTTCCTCCTTGAACAACCCTCTCCGGACCAGGCTCACCTGGGCACCCGTATCCACCAACACATCCACCACCTTCTCCTCTCGTCCGCACCGTACTCGCACTTTCAAGTGCAACTGCCGCTCGTCACCATGAGGCGTATGGACGACTCTCACGGCATGCAACTGTAGCACGTCCGGGTGCATCAGGACTTCAAGGGTATGGTCACGGATGGTGTAGATCTTGGGCTGGTCCTGCCCATCCACGGGGCTCTCCGTGGTCTTGCCTTCCTTCTTGCCATGTCCCGTACCCACATGTACTTCCCTTGGCAGGGTGCTCCAGGGGTTGGGAGTGGCGAAGCTCAGTGGTTTTGGCTCTTCCGGAGCCTTCTTCGGCACCCGATGTGCCTCTGATTCCTCAGGGATTCCACTGATTTTCGGAGGAGAGACCTCCGAGGTCCCACTCCCGTGGGGGCTCCTCTAGACTTGACTTCCCGCAGCCCCTTCCGGCTGCGATCAGCGAGGACTTTGTCCACCACGTTGCTGGGCTTTGAGTTCCTCCAACGTCCTCAACATGTCCTCAGCAACCTCCTCGATCGACCTCACTCGTCGATCTTGGCCAGGTCCACCACCATAGCCTCTTCCTCCGCCTTTCCCTTGGCCTTTGCCTGGGCCTTTTCCCCCGTCTCCGCCCTTCGCCTTCCAATCGGCAATCCGCTGCTCCTTGGGCTTCTTCTCGGGGTGGGCGGCGAAGTAGGCCTTCTTGTCCGCCTCATACACCTTGCACTGACGGCGGTCGTGTGCATGGTTGTTTCCCTTGCCATAACAGACCCAGCACCCGTCGTGCTGAGACCTGTACTCCCGGAACGAGAGCGGTGGGTTTCCGATCCTCCTTGGCTCATTGCCCTTCTTGGGTCCAACCCGGCTCCATCTGGACAGATCCTGCCCATGGTCCCTCACGTTGTGCGCCACAAACGCGAAGAAAAGGGCCTCCTCGTGATCCTCCCGGGACCAGGTCCAGTGGTCTTGGCCACTTCCACTACCATTTTCCGCGGAGTTGGCCGTGTCCTCCTGGATCTCCCGATGATGGCGGTCTTCTCCGTGGCCTCGTTGTCCATGACCATGTCGATCCTGCACGTGGGCCTCGTTCTTCGCATTGAGCTTCAACTTCACCGTGATGTACTTCACGATCTCGTCCAGGCTCATGCGGGCGAAGATGACCTGCATCCTCAGCGGCTCCCCGCGCCTCCACTCCACGTTGTTGAGGCGCAGCAACCTTTGCCCCATGGTGTCTCCAAATACCTCCACGTACACGGCGTTCTTCAGTCCCAACATCCGGTTGGGCTCGCCCAGGTTCCTCCTGAAGAACTCCATGATACCCGAATGGGTGTCCTCCGCCGCCATGATCCTCACCGCCACCCGCTTCGTGGCTCGCTTCTTCTCCTCGTCCTCCACTCGCCTCTTCCAGTGGCCGGGGAGGACGTCCTTCAGCAGGTGGCGGATCTCGCTGGACTAGTTCCAGTCCTCCACCAGCTTGAGGCTCCGTCGGTACTTCCGCAGGTACCGGTTCCACTCCCGGACCCGCGACTCACCGCGGTCCAGCTGCAGCGGGATGGACCACAAGTCCTCCAGCTTCTGGTTCGGAGCGTCCAGCTGCTCCTCATCCTCCAACCACTGGAGGCAGGCCTGCTCCGTACGGATCAATTCTTCCCGGATCTGATCCCGCAGCTCCTCCTTCAGGTCCTGCGCCAGCCGGTGTGGGAATGTCCGACATACCCACTTGTCCCGCAGCGCTTCCCGCATCTCACCGACGACCTCCTCGGCAAAGTCCTCCCAATCCAGGATGAAATCATCCAGGTTGGAGGGGTTGCCATCGTAGTAGGGGATTTTGATTCCCCTGAGGTCGTCAATCCTGATGGCGTCTCCGACGTCCCCAGCCACCACTCCACCGAGACGGATACCACCTGTGGCCGGGGGGTGTGGGTACACTCCCCGTACATGCCTCTCCTCCATGGAGTGCGGTCCAGTTGGGCCTGAACCAATGGGGTTTGGAATGCGGGAAGGACTTGCTCCATCGGCCGTCCATATCCCCGTATTGGGGCCCTTCGCCCACAGGTTTCCGCCTGGATGACCTCGACCATGTCCGTCAGCGCTTCCCGTGGTTCGCCCCTGCATGGTCTGACTCTGGATCTCCTCTTCCGCATAAACTGCATGGGCAGTGGTAGTGATCAGTAGATCCTGGGCTGCATGGGACATCTGTACCGTTAGGCTCCTCAGGTCCGTGGCTACGTGCCCTTCCGGCATGGACCCAGCTGGTGCCGTGTGTTCCCCGAGCATTGTGGATTCGCTGAACATGGGAACAAACGGCAGCGCACCCGGGTCAACACGCGGAGGCGCGTAAGGTGCCTCCGCAGGGCCGCCCATGGGTTTATCCATGGCGCTCCTGAGGGTCTTAACCCGCTCCACCAGCTCGGCCGCTGCCGGCTTTGCCGGGAGCTCCGGACCCGAGGGGAGGGGCTGTAGCTCCACTAGCCTTTTCAGGCGTCCCGACATGTCCTCCACCAGGTGGAGGAGGCTGTCCACCACTCGCTGCTGCTTCTCCAGGGCCAGCTCCAGATTCTCCCGGTACCGGTCCCGTTTCGCTCGTGGCTCCGCCATGTCTCTCTCCACGGCCGACTGGTCATCCAGGATCCCGGCGACGTCCTCCTCTAGGCCGTCCTTCGCGTTGTCCAGGCTGTCGAGGCGATGCACGATGGCGTCCATCCCCATCTTCGGGTACTTGCCCATGAGGAAGGACACGTGCTCGCAGTAGCACGCAGCGTGCCTTCCCCCTGTTCCGGCGCGTCCCGCGGTTCCCGGCGCCTCGGACTTCTCCGCCATGGGTGTGTCGCCCATGCTATCCCGCGGTGGCTCCGTGTGCCGGGCCACAGGCGCCGTTCTGGCTCTGGCGGGCCTCTCCAACGCCTCGGCGTCATGCTCAAGGCTGGGTTCTGGGGCCGTGTTCGCCCTTGTGGGCGGTCTGGCTGTCTCCTCCGACTCCGAAGGTTGCTCATAGGCTGTCCGATAGCCCTCGGAGTGCCCCTCGGAGTCCCACAGCCTGACCGGGCTAGGGTCCGTATCCATAGCCCCGGCGTCCCCTGCCGCGGGCTTGGGTGACCCGCGCTTCCGGTAGCGCCGGGCCCGTCCTCCACTGCTGCCTGAATGGCATGTCTCCTCGGAGTCCTCCGCGGCGGAGCGGAGGTTGCATGCCTTTCAGCAGCGACGCTCACACATGGAGACCGGGTTCTCCATGTCAAGTCCGCCTCTTCCCGAACGTCGTATTTCTCTTCAGGCTTCAACTTCCGGAGTTCGCCATGCTCTTGAGCGTCTCGGCTCTTCTATGGCTCCAATCTCCGGCGTGGTCTCCACCGAGTCCACAATACGCACCCGGGGCGTACTTGGGCAGGGCTCATAGGGGCCCAAGTCCCCGGGTCGGCGGTAGGTAGGGGCAGCAGGTACGCCTCTGCTACCATAAAGAAGGTCCCTACCAGGACCGGCCCCCGCTGTGCCCCTTCCGCCTGTTACCCCTGCTGATTTACTCCGGATCAGCGATTGCATTCCTCAAGTTCCAGGGTCCAGAATCCAAAAATATAGAAAAAAAAATTCTCACTCAACCCTGAACAGCAACCAGATCCCACAAATACAGCAATAACCCAATTCACAATCCAATCCAAATCCAGACTGCGGGCTTCCGTTCAGCACACCGATCGTCTCTCGGTGGCGGGCATGTACAAGAGTTGCACCAAGAAGGAAAGCCCTGAAATTGGCATATGAACACAAATAAAGCAAAGTTGGGGAAAGATGGAAACGTACACATTCACAGCCATAGACCCCTCATTCCCTGGACTCAAGACCTTCCCTTGACTCACCAACATGATGCCCTGAACCCAATCAAATAAGATGGCCAAATGCCATGTGTCACAAGTCACTACATAAACCCATAAAATGTGTTCACTCCCAAGCCTATATATCCTAGCCCAATAGGGGAGGTGGCGTGTCATGGCCTAGAGTAGCACTCAGGACCATGCCCTACCCTGACATACCCTTGGTTGGACTTGGAGGTGAATGGGCTTAGATATATGCCCCATGAGTTTGAACTCATAACATGCCAAAAAACTGCCAGTTCACACCATAATGGCCATATATCAAATATATGCTCAAAATTGAAGTTACCACTTATCCAAAGGCTCAAAGCATGCATTGAATCAAAGTCTAGTATTCATGGAGGATAGAGATTAAAGATCAATGCCCATGTACATACCCACTTTACCCTCGAAACCCCTTCGGATATGGGCGCCGCGCACTGCCCAAGTCAGCCCATGATCTTGAGACCAATTCTTGTAATCCTTCGTGCGCCAAGCCAAATGGAGTACACGATCCCGCATATGGTGGTGTTCAACTCCAAAGCATATGCCAACATATGAACAACATACCATAGTTCGACTCCCCATAGGCTTCTTGCTGTTTGCCGACCAGGTAAGTACACAAAACGCAAAAATGAGCAAAAGTTGAGGTCAAAAACATGAAAATATGTCCAAATACAAAGTTGTCATGATAGTATATCTCTATGCTCACCCATGACATCCGCTCATGGTTCAATACACAAATGATTGGAACCATTTGCGAACAATTCACCCACTTGGATCCCCAATCAGGCGCATGGAGATACCTTCGCCACTAATATCTACATGCCCCATGAAAATGGGAGTGCACTCATGGATCTCTTTGCCAAACATACCATGAGCAATACATACGCGGTAGACTTAGTCTAGCGCTTTGAATTCCACAATTGGGACATGGGCAAAGCCCTTGTCACGTGTGGCTCTCCATCTCATCGGCCACAGGAAGATATATAACATGGGCGTGCACATATCAAGACATATACTACCAATATCACACATAGCCCTTAAAATTGGCTCCCACCATGGTATGCCATGCCCCTCCATGGTCATAACTTTGGGTTAAATGGACGTGGGAACCTAAGGAAAGATGCTATGCAACCGCAAGACTCATGCGCTACACTCGAAAGTCATAATATCAAGTCCGGACACATGGTCGAAAAGTTTTGAACAAGTTTCTACCATGTTTACCATGATCCTATAGTACAACGAGTGTGTGTGACGACTTAAGGTGTTGGACCCTACTAAAAGAAAGTTGAGACTAAGGCGCTTGCAACGCAACCTTCCTTGTTCTCTTTCCTCACACTCGCGCGTAGATATGGCCCTTCAAAGTGGTCCCACGATTCACTTTTGTTTCCCTTATATCTCCAAGTCAAATGGGTGGCAAGTATAAGGGAAACCTGATTTGGGCATAGGGAAAGGAGTATGACCACTCGAAGAAGGCCAAATCAAGTGCGGCGATGTCGAAATCGAAAATCCGATTATGACATCGCGAAAAATTGAGATTAAAATTTTGAGTGCATATTTAGAAAATTGCGGAAGCAACGAACCCTTTACTGATGACATCTGACCCTTCATCGGGGTTTCCGCCAACATATCTGGAAATAACAGTTAACCAATCGGTTACCGCAAAATCGCGAGCCAACTGACAGTCGCCGATACATTGACCATCAGAACGGAAGGCGGAAAAATTACGGAAACATTATGATAAAAAAACCCTGTTGACTCCTGATATTCTGATATATAAATCTCAGCTGGCGGCGCCTCGGTACTGAATATGGCCGCTCATAGCCGGAATGGCCAAACCTATCACACTATGACATCGGGTTAGGTCAGGTGGATGGGAGAGTATGATATCAGCCAATGGCGGCTTGCCGGCACATAGATACAAACCCCAAGTGACCCCAAGATGGCCACGGGGGTCCGAACCGGCTTCACTACCAAGGCCTTGGTAGCCGCTGCGGATGGAGAGCAGCGTGTCCAGGGACTTGCGTTCCCACGTGCCCCAGAGGTGGGCTACGTCCGGCTCGTCCCCCCTGGTGTACGTGTCGAGGCCTGGGTTGTGTGGGCGGGGGGGCGTAGTCGGCGGGGAGGAGGGAGTGGGTGCCGTGCACCACCCACTGGCCAGTTGCTGCGTGGTAGTGGGTGGCGGGGAGGGTGTAGTGCAGATTGTACATGAGGGTCATGTACGTGGAGGGGGCTGGCTGCCGGTCGTCGGGGGTGGGGATGTCCCCCGGGACGTGGCGCCTGAAGTTGCTCAGGGAGGCCATCCGGGCTACCCATGTTTTCCGCTCCCACTCTTTGGTGTCGCTGGGAGTGGCGCTGGGTGGGGGCTGGGCCATGTCGGGCTCGTGGTAGCGGGTGCGGCCCTCGGTGTCCACCCGCTCCAGCACGGGGTGTCCGACTAGGTGTCGCCCCCAGTCGATGGGGGGCACCCAGATTCGGTCCCCCGTGGGGGGCGGGCTCTCGCCGTCTGGGGTGGCGAGTGGGGGGCGGTCGTGTTGGGCGACGTGGAGGAAGGCGTCGAAGAAGAAGTCTCGGACGCCTTCCCCCAGGGTGGCCGCCTGGACCAAGGTGGTTGCCCGGATGCGCTGGGTGGTGCCGGAGGTGTGGAGGCGCAGCACCTCCTGGTCCCCGAGTCCCCGGAGGTTCTGCCGTACCGCTGCGGGGTTGTGCAGGGCGTAGGGTTCGGCCGGTGCGGCGGCTGGTGGTGCGGGGTGTGACTCGGGGGGTGGTGTGGGTTGGGGGGGGTGGTCGTCGTTGTCGCGTGTGGGGTCTGGTGAAGGGGTTTCTTTTGGCGGCCGCGGGAGGGGGGACTCGCGGTGGTGTGTGTCGGCGGGGGCATGGACATCAATCGGCTGGTGGGGCTGCCGCGTGTTGCGTCTGTGGCCTGCTCTCGGGGGGGGGGGCGGGGGGGGGGTGGTGTGGGGGTGGCACTGTTGGTGATGTGGGGGGCGGGGTTGGTGTTGTGCTGGCTGGGGGTCTGGGCCTCCGTGTGGGTCGTGTGGGAGTTGCGTGTGTGCGCCGTGCGGTCCTTGTGGTCCCTTGCTGGTTGCGGTGCCGAGGTGTGGGTGGGAGGCGGCCGCATAAGCGTCGTGGTGGGGCTCTGGTCCGTAGGTAATGGGTGGCTGCCGGTGGATGGTGCTCAATGGGATGGGGTGTGGGTGGGGGGGCTGCTGGTGGTCCTTGGGCGCTCCCACTAGGCCCTGGTGTTGCTGGTGTGCGTGCGCGGCTCCCCGCGGGTCCATGGGGGTGTACCGTGGCCCGTGTGTCGTGGGCCCGTGAAGTGGGGGCGGTGGGTGGTGCTGGATCGCGTGGTGGTGGTGTTGAGGGTGTGTTGGTTGTGTATGGTACCCCGGTGTTGGCCAGTGTGGTGGTAGGGGCTGGTGGTGGTGGTATACGTGATGGTGTGGTGCGGTGATGTGTGCCGTGTGGGGTGGGTGGTTCGTGGGGCCCGGTTGTGCTGGGGCGTGGTGGGGATGTAGCTGGTGGGGGTCGCTGTACTATTGGGGCATCAGGGGGTAGGGGCTCGGAGGGACGGGGGCGTGGTGGTGGTGTTGGTGGTGCCATGTCCCCTGGCTCTGCGTCTATGGTGGTCCTGGCATGGTGTGGACGTGTGCGGGCGGTGGTGGCTGGCTGGGCTGCTGGGTTAGGGTGCTGCGGTACGGTGGTGGTGGTGGGCGCTGGTGGGGATGGTGCTGTTGGTGTGCCCCGGGGGTTTGGGCGTCGGGTGGTGCGCTGTGGCTGCACCCGGGTTCTTGTCGGGGTGTCGCGCCCTGCTGGCGGGCGCGCTGGCGGGCCCCCTGACCTGTCTTGGTCTTCTTCGCCTGGTGGGTGTCCGGGCCGGGTGAACCCCCCTGTCCCCGTGGGGGCGACGGGCAGCAGGCGTGCCAGCGGTGCGCCTCACGGAGGCGCGCCTCGAGGCCTCTAACGTAGGCGTGTTGGTCCGTGAGGCCCATCCGCGTGGCGGTGGCCTCGGCGGGGGCGGCCAGGTGGGCGTCCCGAAAGGACGCCCAGCCCTCCGGGGGCCTCAGCTGCGTCGCGTGGGGGTGGTGTGCCGGGTAGAGGAGTGCGCTGAGTGGGTAAGATGTACCTTTCCGTCGGCCAAGGGCGCTGTTGAACCGGCGGCAAGTGATTCGGACGTAGGCTGCTATCTCTTCTGGTGCCCTGTCCGCCCAAGATTCTGGCGTCGGGGCTGCTACTTGGGGGGCCAGGAGCTGTGGGTCTCGGAGGTGTAGGTCACGGTGGTGGAGGTATAGGGCGAGGAGGACGTGGCGGGCCGCCACGTTCAAGCCGCCCCCGCTGTGGCGTAAGGGTGGGCTGTGGGGGGGCAGGGTTGTGCTGCCCGTGCCCACGGCTATAATTTTCTCGTGCCCACCAATCCAGATATTCGCAGGCGTGGCGCAGCGTTGCCCTTCTTGGGCAATTGCAGTGGAGCGGCTGCCTCTGTGCGAAGCGGCTTGCTTACAAGGGTGTAACCCGGAGGAGCAGAGTTGAATGTAGAAAGATTTCTGCCTTACACCCTAGCACAAAGCAAAAATTCAGGATCAAACTTGCTGATTAAAGTCCACCACTGATTGTAGGTCCATGGCATAAAAGGCTGGACAAATGACCCAAAAATATGCACAAGTCTTTAGAGCATAAAATACATGAAAAAGATATGTTTCTGTGGTTTCTGGGCCTTTTACTATGACCAAAGTTCAGTTCTGACCTTTATCTCTCGAACTGCCCACTCAGTAGGACTGGCCATCATGGAGCCATTCATGTGCCCCATCATGACCCATCATGTCATTTCTGCATCATGATCTGATTATGAACAATTAGACCTCTGAGAATCTGCCTGTCACCATCATCTTCAATCATTCTTCTGATTTACTGTTCATCTTCACTGTTCATGCAGGACAATCTTGGATTAGCAGCATCATGCTGTACATTCTGGGAACTGGATCTGGATCTGGATTAAAGTAGGAAATTCACTACCAGAGTTCAGGTTAATAACTGAATGCTCATATAAATAGGCATGTTCTGAAAAAGAAACAGCCTCAGTGGGTCCATCTAACTCCCCCCCTGCAGCGCTGCAAGTCCTTTGCGTGCGTCGCAAAAATATAACCCTTAAATGGGCTCCCCACATGCATGCGCAATATCCTTACACCCATTTCTTGCTTGTGGTCAGACCTTAGGTGCTCTGGAATAGCACATGTGAGTTGCGGGTGTCGTTTGGGGTCGTGCTCAGTCAAGGTGCCTGCGCGCGCCGTCCTTCATCGCCATGATCTATTCGTTGCGTAGGCGTGGAGGCGTCTGACACGTCTTTCAGCAGCTTTGCGTAGCGCGTACCTTGAATTCCACGCGTTGATCCCAATGTCCTTGTCGCTGTAGGCAGTCAGGTTGATCTTCTTGTTGTCAGTCTGCAGGTAGCTGTAGTAGAGGTACTTGGTACTCATCCGTCTCTCCCTTGTGCTCCGTCACTCTCGTAGTAAAGGTACTGGTACGGGCAAGTTGCTGAGGTGGACCTTCGTTAGCATCGCATAGATCGCGCCGTGGTTTACGTGCTTGTTTAACAAAATCGCTGTCATCCTGCGAGCGTCCTTCGATCCACTTGGCAGGGTGTAGTCACCATACTGCCGGGGTGGCCGTTGTACTGCTCAGGGAGGCCAGCGTGCGCGTGTTGATTCGCTCATTGGTGAGAAGGGAATGAAAAAATTGATTCGCACAAGGTGAAAAAGATGTCACAAGGAGTAAAGGATGTCACCGTACACCATTTTCACTCGGCGTTCACCGTTCGCTTAGTACCTGGGTGCGTAGGCGTCTACCCCTGGTTACAGTGACCTGGCGCCCTAGCTACCCAGAACCTCGCTGGCGGAGTTTGCTGTTTTCAGCGTGGGTTTCATAAAATTTTTTGTCGTATCCCCTCCCCCCCCGGTCTCTCACACTCTTCTCTTCCCCTCTTCTCTGTCTTGCTCTCTCTCTTTCTTCTGGCCTTTCTGGAGGTTTGGATTCTTGAGTTCGCGCGCGACAGTTGGTTAGAGGGGCGCAAACTCCTGTTCTGGCACTTCAAACGATACCTAGTAGTGTAGCGACTTGTATGGTTTTACAGCTTATTTTACAAGGAAGTCATGGACCGTAAAAAGTCAACCGGTAAAGGCGTGCCCAAGCCCAAGCCCAAGCCTCCGCCCAAGCCCCTACCAAAACCAGCCAAACCCTATGCCATACTTCCCCCTGCACTGAGTGCCCCCAGTGCACAGGCTTTGTCCCAGCCAGTGCCCTTCTTGCACGTGATGCTGCCACTGCCAGCACCGGCACCCCCGGCAGTACCACCGCTGCCTCAGTTGGCAAACGTGCCGCTCCCCGCGGCTCTGGCGCTGCCTCCGATGCCACCTCCTTCCTCTTCTTCTTCTTCTACTTCCGGTGCATCTCTTGCATCTCCATCTCCTGCATCTACTCTTGAGTCCATCTACAACTCTCCGCTCTCCTTCTCCGGCACTCCGCCTCCCCGCATCCCTCCTCCCCTCACCAACACCCGCATCCCCTTCCCCTGCTCCCACCTGCCCGTCGAGGCCCTCTTCGGGCCTGGGCGCCAGCTGGAGCCCGTCGGCCGTTGGGCAGTCATGCCCAACTCTGATGGGCTTCGGCTGTACTGGGCAGATGCTCAGCTGGACAGCGCCCAGCTGAGTGAGCCTCGTTGGCTGCCGGCAGCGGTGGACCCAGGGCTGGTGCCCGCATTGGTGGAGCCGGATCAACAGCCACAGGCGCAGCCGGATCAACAGCCGCAGACGCAGCCGGATCAGCAGCCGCAGACGCAGCCGGATCAACAGCCATTGGCACAGCCGCAGGCGCAGTTGGATCAGCAGCTGCAGGCAGGTGAGGAATGCTCCGAGACGGTGTCCGTGAACGTGCTCGATCCTTCGCCCGTGGAGTCGGCTGACTTTGGAGAAGAGTCTTCAGGTTCTCACTTGTAGTGCGTTTCGTGCTCCTTCGTACTCTTGATCTCCGCTAGTTTGAGCACTTTCTGCAATTCGTTGGCGTGGCAGTAGTCCCAAAATACCAAACTCACCTTGGTCCACAATAAACGCCGTGTAGGGTTCCCACGTTGCCTCTGCCATAGAGTAACCCTCCCACTTGACCAAGAATCTCCAGCCATGCCTGTACTTCGAACGCAGAATAGCTTCCACCTTGTAAAAACTCTTTGCCTTCATCTCCTTCGCGTCCATATCCGGCAGCTGTCCTTCTCCTTCAGAGAGCTCCGCGCTACCGAGCCCCGACGTCATGTCCTCATCTTGAGCGTCGTTGAGCTCATCCTCCTCAGCCGCCACTTCGTCGTCGAAACCCTCCAAATCCAGGTCGTACTCGTCCATCAGGGTTTACCTCTTGAGGAAAGGAAAGCCGACTTCGATCTCTCCCCCAAACCTCGGGCTTGCGCGTACTTTAACCGAACTAGGACCCACATCCGTGACCATAAAAGGACCATAGTAGGGTAGGTCTAGATCGTTCTTTTTCCAGCGCGTTAACCTCCTGTGGTGCACGAGTACCATGTCTCTGATTTAGTATTCGACGGGTTTGCGCCCACGGTTGCTGCGTGTGTTCTAACGTTCTCCGATCCTCTGAAGCAGTTCTTTGGCCTTGATTGCCAACGTCCCTTGCTTCTCCATCCACTCTTTCACCTTGGGATTTGCATCCTGCGGCGTCGGGAACAACATGTGGAAACCAGGACAACCGAAGAAGAGCTCGTGCGGTGAGAAACCAGTACGCGTGGACACCTGGTTGTTCATCGGGTATATTGCGTACGGTAGGACTCTCAACCAGTTCCTCCCCTTGTCCTGCGCCATGAGGAAGCGCATCACTGTTTTGAAGGAGCGGATTTGCCTCTCGCAGAGTGCGTTCTTGGTGTGTAGATAGGGCGTACCGAATTGTATCTCGCAACCAAGAGTTTCCAGTACTCCCCTGTACCAGTTACCTGCTGCTGTTAAGCGCACGTCCTGATCAGATTGGATGACCTTCGGTAAACCATAGACTTGTACCCATTCTTCAAACAAAGTCTTCAGCACGGTTTCGCTATCCGCCTTCTTGTTCATAGGGAAGACCCTCGCGAATCTGGAGAGCCCGGGGGTGACCATCAACGCAAAGTTGTGCCCGGCATACTGGGGCAGGTGCATGAATTCGAGGTACACGACAGAGTTCACCATATGAGGTATGGGCAGGATTTCCATTTCTCCGCGATCGACTTGACTGTTGGGTTTCCCAAGGATGCAGTGGCAGTCTTTCGTCACTTCGGTGATAAGTCTCTTTTTCTCTGACTCATTCTTGTTGCAGTGAAAGTGGCGGTCGAAGAACCATAAGGACCTCTGCACTGCAGGATGATTGTTGACCGTGTGGCTCCATCGAAGTGTTTCCTCTAGATGGGATTCAGGTACACAGACTCCATCTTCCTTGTACAGCGCGTCTTTAGTCATTGCCCACTGTTCGCCGGCGATCAGCTTGACCTGCCCTGGGTGCGGTTGCTTCATAACCGCAGCGTAATCCTTCAACAGTTCCTCCTTTCCCCACTTGTTCTGCGGTTGTGTGGTCTTCATGAACAGGTCGAGCTGCACATCCATCTTGGCGAACGCGTCCTTTGCCATTTCTTCGGAAGATTGCCCCAAGCGCTTGTCGAACGCGTTACGGCTCAGGTAATCGCTTCGCTATTTCTTGAGTCCTTGGATGTGGTGAACGGCTAGTCGTAGTTGGGATAGGAATACCCACCATCGCAGTAGTCTCTTTTGTTCGGGAGGCGGTGAGTCAATAACGAACTTGACCGAATCCTGATCACAGAGCCAGGTGACTGGGTTGTTACCAATGATCCTCTGTTGACTGGCGAGGACCAGTACTCCTCCCAACATTTCGTGCTCGTACGTGTGGTACTTGCAGCGCGCTGCATTCCACTTCCAATTCCAATGTCCAAGTGGAACAAGTCGCCATTCGTCTTCGTTGTACGAATGCTTCAGACTGCCGCCACGGTTCACTCCTTGTGTTCTGAGCATTTCATCGACTTCGTGACACTGTTCAGGTCGGAGCGCTTGCCATTGAAAGAGAGTACCGCCTCCGCCCACGTTCGAACCGTCCGAGACGAGGACAATCTCTCCTTTCGGTCGCGGCACTCCCAGAGGTATTGCTTTGCAGATTTTCTCCTTCAGTTCCTCCAACTTGTTTTTCTCCTCGTCTGTCCATTTCCATGGGGTGTTGTCTTTGATGAGGTCGGTCAGTATAGCCGAGGACTCAGTGAAATTCCTCACGTGGTGCCTGTAGAAGTTGCAACCTCCAATAAATTGCCTTATCTTCTTGACTCCTTCGGCTTTCCCTTTGACTCCATCGATTGTAAAACCCATCAGTGGCTTCAGTTTGCCCTCACACGGTCCCCAGTGACCGTCTCCCACTCGGAATCCAAGGTACTCCAGCTCAGTTTTGAGGAATTCGCATTTCTCAAGTTTGATACGGAGATTCTGCTCCACACACACATCCAAAAACTCCAACAGCAACAGCAGGTGGTCCTCGATCGAGTTCGTGCCAAGCAGCACGTCGTCGATGTGAGCTTCGGCAACCGCTCCTCGTTCGAGCAACGCCCGGACTGCTGGTCGCTGCTTGAGGATGGTGAGCTCCTGGTTCATCAACTCCTTGAACAGCGCGGGGGCGTTGGCGATACCAAAGGGCATGACCAGCCATCGGAACAGCCTTCCGTTTGGTGTCCGAAACGCCATCAACTCCTTGGCACGCTCCGTCAAGTCGACTTGCCAAAACCCTGATCTTTTGTCAATCTTGGACTTGAACTTGCTCAACGCGGCATTTTCGATGGCGTTTTCCATCACAGGGAGATCGCCGGCGTGCAGTTTGATCATTTTGTTCAGATTGCGATAGTCGACGACTAGCCTTTTCGCTGTCGATCCAGGTTTGGCCACCAAGAAACACAGCGAGCAGTGCTCAGGGATTTTCGTGTCCTTGTAGGCTTCGCACCTCCCCGCTTCCACCAGCTCTAGGACTTGCCTCATGATCTCGTCGTGGTCCTCCTTAGAGCAGGGGTAACCTCTCGAAGTAATCCGCTGGTCCTGGTACTCGGGCTTCAACTCTAAGTCCATTCTGACCAGTTTCTTGCTTGACCCGGGAGGTGGTAAAGGTCCGAAGGCTTTCTCGTACCTTGCGAGGACTTCAGCGACTCGGGGATCGTGTTCTTGGATCTTGTTCTCAAAATCCTCAGAAGCCGCCAGATTGCTTTGCCCAAACTCCTGCTTCAGTGTAAGTACTTCTTTGATCTCGTCAGGTTCCACTTGGTGAAATTGACAGAGGTCGAGACTTCCGTGACACTCGTCGCAGCAGTGAGTATGTTCTTTCGCGCTCTGATCGCCGTATTCCTGCAGTAGTTCACGCACTTCTCGCAGAGTTAGAGTACTCGCTTGGTGGCAGTGACACACGTGGAACATCTCCCACGGTCCTTGATACTCGCAGGTACAGGCTGACGGATCATCGTCTTTTTCAGGGATATAGACACTCGTACCCCATTTCATCTTAAGCTTCAGTTGCTTTTCTCGCCACTGCTCTCTCTTCTGATTTTCTTGTAGGTGTTCTACGCGATGAAAGAGAGGTTGTTTGATATCCTCCTTCTCGTGCTCCCCAATGGGCCAACTGTCCTTGCTGGGCTTCGCCCACTGAGGATCCTTCTTCTCGGAGTGGGTCGTCTTGTCGGCCACCACGCACGCAAAGGCGAGTAAGCACTTGGCTTGGTCATCGAGTTGTCCTCGTTGTGGAGGTATGTCAGGTTCAGTTTCGAGTAGTAGTGCATCCACCAAATCGTCCCATTTCACTGATTTGTACCCTTCGGAGTTGTGAATCGGGATCGTCGACACACTTGGATTCCTGGTGTTGTCTCCTGTTTTTGCTGCACAGGTCTCCTCTTCTCCTTCGCTATCAGTTTCCACGTCCAGCGTCAGAGCGTTGACGACAGGTTCTCGTTCCTCCAATTTGACCTCAGGGTGATCAGGGAATTTGGAGAGCATCTTTGCTTTTCCCCAACCCCGGTTCTGCCTTGTGACCCACTGTACCTCCTCCTGGTCGAGTTCTTCCATCGCTATGGGTTTGGTATCCCCGTCCAGTAGATAGAGACATGTTCGCCAGGAGGGCTTCGGTAAAATTTCTTCACTCCCATCTTGGCTGTACATCGGCAGGTCGGGTAGGATGATCTTCGAGATAGTCAGTCTTTCGAGGAGTTCTTTCCACTTCGCTCCTTTACTTTCCCATTTCTTCCCCTCTGGTACTACTAAAACTAAGCGCGCTCGGTCGATCGCCACCTTGACCAGAACTCTTGAGAGTTGGGAGAACCTTGGATTTGCGTACAACTGCTTCCACCTTTGTAGCCACCCCCAATGGTACCAAAAGGCGGAGTTGTCCCTGCGGTTGCAGTAAAATTGTGAGTCCGTGTTCTGCTTCGAAGCGAACAGCTCAATGAAGTCTGAACCCGTCGGATCTCCTTCCAAAGATAAGTCCGCAAACCCTTGTCTCTTCATCTCCGTCGAAAGCTTGTAGTTCTCAGTACGAGCGAGCTGCGCGTGGAGGGCCACCATACCTTTCAGCTTCATGTCTGCGCCTAAATTGAGTGACAGACCTTGGATGACCTGCACGGAGGGTTTTGGTGTGGTGTCCTCGTTCAGTGGGACTTCCACGAGTTGCCCATGTTTCTGAACCAGTAAATGGTGGGGCGCTTGCAGGGAGAGGTACTTGATGTGCGGGTTGGCTTCAAAGAGGTCGTTTCCCAGGATCACGTCAAACGCGTCGCAGTCGAAGGTGGCAAACGAGAAAGGGATGTCCTCTTCTGCCAGGTGAACAACTCCTTCTGTCTCCCCACTTGTCAGCTGTACAGCTCCGTTGCCAACCTTGACTCCGAAAATTTCACCCATTTGCGTCTGGCCTTGCTCCACCAGTCTCTCCACCACTAAGCTGTTACTGGCGCCAGTGTCGAGTAACCCATGATACTTTTGCTCCCCCATTGAGACCAGGCACTCTTAGAGCCTTTTTCCCGAGGTCCCACCACTCTACTTCTGTGCGGCCTGAAGGGTCTTGAGTGGAATCCCGTGCTTCTCGCATTGCTTGGAAAGGTACTTCTCCATGGACAACAGCTTCCTCTTCTTTTTGTTGCTTCCTTCCTCTTCAGGTGCTGCCACAGGAGCAGGATTTGGTGCTCCCTTCGGTGAAGGTGCGGGCTTCGGCGCAGGCTTCCCAAATGGCTTCGCGGCCGGCTTGGGGTTAACAGGTTGACCTTGATGTGGTGCTTGCTGTTGTGCATTCCAGTCTTCTTGTTGTTTCTTTTCATCCTTTTGCTTCTTCCAACAGTTCGACACTGCGTGGTTCCTTTTTCCACAGTATTCGCAGTAGATAGTAACCTTGAAAGCAGGTGGAGGATGTTCTTGCGCCCATTGCCAGCCTCTTCCACCTTCGCCTTTGCTGCCGCCTCGTCCTCGACCTTTTCCTTTTCCTTTGCCACCGCCTTTGCCTTCTCCTTTGCCTTCGCCAGTAAACAGTTCGGCCTCAGCGTTGTACTGCGCGTAGTTCAGGTGCGCGTGGCGGTCGGCGGCTTGATCAGACTCTCGCTCCATAGACAGGGCTTTAAGCAGTCTTAGTAGATTGGAGTAGCTGTGGGTAAGGGCCTTGCGCGCTGGTGTGTCTTTGCACTCTGACCATGTCTTCGCTGGCCTCTTGCTGCGCAACAGGACCAGTTTGTCGTACTCAGAGTAACCACACGTAAGCCTTGCAACAAGCTTTCTGGTTCTTGCCTCCATCTGATTGATCTCGTCCAGCTTGGGGAACTCCTTAAACTTGGAGGGATCTGAGAGTTGTTGACGAATGTGCATATCACTCTCGAACACAGGGAAGGTCTCCTCAATCTTAGAAAGAAACTCCACGAAGGTGTTAGATTCGGACAACAGGTCTTCTAGGAGTTCGCGCAACCAGTCTGTTTTGCACCCAGTCACCACGAGGTCGGCTTTGATCATGTCTGACGACTTGGTTTGACCTGTGAGTCTCAGAAAGCGCGCAACGTTTTTTTGCCCAGAAGACAATGTTCCTTCCAGTGAACACAGGCAGTGGTGTTTCGATCTCCGCTGTGGCAACACCCTTCCTTTCTCTCCTTTGCTCTGCTTCTTCTTCAGAATCTTCAGTTTCGAGCTCCGTTGGCACCACCAAGCACGCAAGAACTCGAAGGCCATGTAGGTGTGCTTCGTGTAGCGTCTTGATTGGTACTGACTTCTTGAACAAGGGCGTCGGCTTGCCATAGGTTTGTCGTGGAACAAAGGGCAAGCGCTTGTCACCTAGGTACGACAGGCCTGTGATGGTGGTGTCCAGGTCTGTCAACTTGCTGCCTTCCTTCATCTGATTCAGTTCCAGTGTCAGTGTTTCCATCTTGTGTAAGAGGTCGTGTAGCGTAGGGTCATGCTCTTTCCCAATAGGGCGAGGTGATAGTTCGTACTCATGTAGATCGTGCAACTCGTCGCTCTCCTTCTTGTCGTCGCGCGCCAACAGGTCCCTCAACACCTTGTCTTTGCCCATTGTTTTCAGGTGTTCTGCAAGATCTTCTAACCATTTGGACACCGCATCAACTTCACGTGTTTGTCCACTTGCGCGCGAAGGACCAGCGTCGCATGTGCGTGTGGTCCACTCTTCGTTCGCATAACCAGTCTCTGGCACCTGCATTGCTTCACGCACGGGTCTTGCTTCGCGCGCAGGATCAGTCTCGAATGGTATCCTGGTTTCGCGCGCAGGCCTTGTCTCGCGCGCAGGACCTGCTTGGGGCGCGAGCCTTACCCTCTCTCGATGCGCGTGAGTGTCTTCGTGCGCGCACCAAGAAGATTGCGAGGAAGTTGGTACAGGCTTTGCTTCTGTTAGAGTCTTAGCTCCGTGCAATGTTGACCTCTCTGACTCTCCCAATCTTGATGTCTCTGACTCTCTTAACCTTGCATCCCTTGCCTTCAGTGCCCTGACTCTCTCTCGCTCGGCGCTCCCTTTTAACCTTATCCTGAACGCACACGTACCCTTCTGAGTGTCTTATCTTCTCGCCTTTTTGCCTTTGAACTTTTGGGTGGGGCCATGTCAAACAGCTGGGTTGTAGAACTAGAGGGCTAGCCTGGGGTTGATGAAATGTGAAGATGATTGAGATGATGAAAATCTCAGATTTCTCAATTTTCAAAAATCCGCCAGGCAGGGTACTGGAGTTGCTACAACTCCGGCCTCTGCTACCAGAAAGATTTCTGCCTTACATTCCAGCACGAAGCAACAATTCAGGATCAAACTTGCTGATGAAAGTCCACCACTGATTGTAGTTCCATGGCATAAAAGGCTAGACAAATGACCCAAAAATATGCACAAGTCTTTAGAGCATAAAATACATGAAAAAGATATGTTTCTGTGGTTTCTGGGCCTTTTACTATGACCAAAGTTCAGTTCTGACCTTTATCTCTTGAACTGCCCACTCAGTAGGACTGGCCATCATGGAGCCATTCATGTGCCCCATCATGACCCATCATGTCATTTCTGCATCATGATCTGATTATGAACAATTAGACCTCTGAGAATCTGCCTGTCACCATCATCTTCACTCATTCTTCTGATTTACTGTTCATGTTCACTGTTCATGCAGGACAATCTTGGATTAGCAGCATCATGCTGTACATTCTGGGATCTAGATCTGCATCTGGATTAAAGTAGGAAATTCACTACCAGAGTTCAGCTTAATAACTGCATGCTCATATAAATAGGCATGTTCTCAAAAAGAAACAGCCTCAGTGGGTCCATCTAACTAATGTCTGGGAAGTATCGGCCGGGAACTCTTGGTCATCTAAGTCGGGTGCTGCGAGGTCAGCAAGCGCTTGGAACGGGTTGGTCGTAGAGAAGGGCGAGATACATGTCAGGCCATCTGTGCTAGATGCACGAGAAGATCGTGGAGAGGCGCGGCTACTGCGGCGGCGAAGGGCCGGTGACTCTGCCAGTCTTGGTGAACTTTCCACTATCAGAGGAGGGCAGATTGTGATTCCCTGTAGCATATACGAGCCTGGAGGCGGTGCACAGCTGTGCAGGGTCGCAAACTGGTGTGCCAAGAGCGTGACTATTGGTATGCCAGGTGCCGCACTGCAGGTGGGCGACGGTAGACGGGGCTCAGGCTCAGGACGTTGAGGAGCGTGGGCTTCAGGGCTAGGCAGGCAGTAAGGGGAGTGGGCGAAATTGACATTAGTTTGACTGACGTTCGCCACAGGTTGTCCCGTTGTGTTGGAGAACGTACCCGGAACGTCGTACGCGGCAGCGTTCTCTGGATAGTATGGTGACACGGGATGCTGGCTTTCAGGCACGGCGGCGAGCGAGTAGGCATCGTAGTACGCGTGAGTCTGGTACGCCTCGGCGGAGCTGTCGGCACACGGACATGGCTGCTCTACTGAGGGATCATCTTGGTAGTAACTGGCGTTTTTCTGAGTGGCGTCGGTTCGCAGCCCGTAAGCAGTCGAGCTGGACGTTGAACAGGGCTGATCTACAAAAGGATCATCTGGGTAGTAACTGGCGATGCTCTGATTGGCGTCGGTCCACGTCCCGTAAGCAGGCCAAGGGGACGGTGAACACAAATCTCAACAGGCGCCATTAGCGTAGCGCGGAAAGGCCTGAAGGGGAGTGTGCAGGAAAAGATGCGAATTTGCGTGTAGATAATGTAGCTTCATTTGCTGGGCTTCGTGCAGCAGTAGGCTGGTGAGGTGCGTAGCATTCAAGAGCAGGGCTTGCAATATGTCGCTGTTGGTAAGGCTGTCGACGCGCGACGGCGACATCCTGCATCTCGGTGTTGTGGCTGATCAGTTGACGGTGGCCATCATTTCACAGGGTCGAAACCCGGGGAAAAGCCCGTGTGAAAAGTCCTGCTGCTGGCTTTCCATTTGTTACATGTTGAGGCTCAGTAGGACCGGCCCGCGGGTTTTTTTTTCAAAATGTTTTTTTCAACGGATCCATTTCTATCACGCCATCCTGATAATGGTACAAAGTTACCTGTATGAATACGACAGGTTTCTCTTTTCCGACAACCTGCCTAGTGAGTTGTGCTGTAGTACATTAATCCGACACAAATCAACGCCTTTGCGCGAGGCCTCGCGCAAAGAATGCACACAAAGCAATACTTTTCCCTGTATCACCCATGGGACGTGTCATTTTTACGAAAATATTTAATTTACTGTACTGGTTCGCGACGGTCCAGACATATCCATCAAAATAATTATTTTTTGACGCTTTTTGACACCTGTCGTTTTCCTACCTTTTCTGTCGTTTTTGACCCTGCAAATTAAGCTGCCGAAGTATTATAGGGCAGCCTAAGAAGCGTATAATACGTGGAGGCTGTCTTGGTTCCTCAGTCTGAAACCCAGGCCATTTGCCTGTGATTTACAGGTGGGCAGGTGAGGGTGAATTGATGCAGTCCCCTGCCGCGCTAAAACATGCGGCGCAGATCACAACAAAAAACTATACCTCAGCCGTGTATGCCGAGGGCAGTCCGTCCTGTTCTTCATACACGCTGTGCACGCAAACAGAGCACTCCTTCCCTCCAAGCCCTGACAGGGAAACGCGTAGTGGCGTCCCTGTTAGGCCACAGTCGCTCAGTAGCGCTGTGTTCTCTTGTCCTTTCACAGGTGGGCCACTACAGCCTGAGACAAGTTCTTCAACACCACCAAGTAGCGTGTGTGTGTAGGAGTGGCAAGCCAGGGTGAGGGCTTGAGCCTCAGAGCTCGCTCATCCTTCGATGGCTGGTGCCACTGTAGTGAGTGTAGGACCTGTAGTGCGTGTGTCACTGTCCCGCCTGTTTCCTGAAATTTTATCAGGAATTTTGGGTTGCAGTGGCAATGGTAGTCTAAGTTTTGGCCACGCAGCAAACAGGCGTTTTCATGCCTCATAGCTTTTGGCCACCCCTCCCCTGTAGTAGGCAGGCAGGTAGGAAAATCAATACCTTGGCGTTAACGCTGGGTATTCCCCCAAGGAAGACTGGTGCCAGCACAGAAATTTGGCACCTAGGGGCAGAGAGACCCGGGGCGTACCCCGTGGCACCGTGTAAAGACATCCGCCGGGTTCAGCAAGGGTGCAGACTTGGGTATAATTAGGACCCCACTGCTGCAGCTTGCTCATAGGTCCTCAGGCTCAGCATACTCACACACACATAGGCAGGTATAGGACAGGTTCAGTCCCTAGGTTTCTTCTGAGAGGCGAGCGTTTCGGCAAGCCTCAGCAAGTCTCCTAGATTGTTCTGGGACACGTAGTCTACCAGAACAGAATTCAGGCGTGCGTCAGGAAGTACAAAGGCAGAGAAGGGTTCCCAGGTAGCTTCTTCAACTCCAAATCCCTCCCAGAGGGTGAGGAAACGCCACCCTCGGCGATAGCCATGTCGGATAACTGACTTCACCAGGTAGAAGCCTTCCCTAGCCATCTCCTCGGCATTCATGTCAGGGAGTTCTCCTTCACCTTCCAGTGGGCCGGCAGTGCCCTGTAGGTCCAGAGCGGCGATCTCCTCATCGTTTAGTTCCCATTCTTCCCCACAGAGGTCCTGTGGGTCGTAGTGGCGCCTGAGCTGTTGAGCAGCGCACACCAGGGTCCCCCCTAGTAGGGGAGAACACCGCACAGTGATGCGGTGACCATCCACAGACAGGATCTTGCAAGGTCCAAAGTAGGGGTCATCGCTATTGAGCGTGGCCAGGCAGGTAGCGACTGTGGTGCATCAGCACCTAGTCTCCCTCTTGGTAAGAGGCTGGCACCCTGTTTATGCAAAATCGAGTAAGTAAGTAAGTAAGTAAGTAAGTATGGGCGGCCGCGTCCGCAGCCTCATCTGACTTCTCCTTGTTTTTTTTACATGGTGGCCGCCTCTGGCGGGAAGGAGTGCTCTCCACCATCAGCTCCCCTGGCGACCCCTGTCTCACCTCACGGCCGAGAACTTCAACCAGGTTCCCTTGGGGCATGACCGGTGGTAGGCTCCCTTCAGTCGCTGCCCTCACGGATTCAGCTCCTTCCGGTCACCCTTTGAAGGATCCCCCGGCCTTCCCCCCCTAGCACAGCCTATTGGGCGCCTGCAGGCGGGTTTCCTGTGGATAGCCCTCGCCGACAGCGGAGCATTTCTCTCTGTCAACCACATTCCACCACTCCCCATCCCTCACGGGTTGGAGTACCCACTCGGCTCCTGGATGCACTTGGTTGTCGTCCATCCACGGCTGGAGGCCAGGGGGCGACCCTTTCCACGTTCCCCCTGGTCCCGCTCACGCGTGAACCTACGTGTACTCAGGCCATTGACCCGGGGATCTCAAGGTCAACCCTCACCCCTGCGGACACCTCACGGCCGTCCCAGAGTTCAGGGCATTTTCCCGACTTCCCGTGGCCAGTTCCCCATGGTTGGCCCATGGTTCACCACTCCATGGCGACTGGTTTCCCAATCCCACGGGGCTGTTGCTTGGCGCTTTCGGCCTCCCTGCCCTTCCCACGTCCCAATCCCCTTTTGCCTCATCCCGGCACCGGCCCGTTCCCAGCGTCCCGTGGACTCCCTACCCCGTCGGGCCGTTGTGCGGCCCTAGCCACACGCCCTTCCCCGCCCCGTCCCCTTGTCCCTTCATCCCGTGTTTATACCCCACCGGGTCGCCTGCTACCCTGTGGCGCTGGCCCACTGGGGCCTCTTCCTTTCGCGGACCGCTTCGTGCGCTTAGCACAGGTCGCTCCCTTCCCGCCCCCGTCCCTTTCCCCTGTGCCGCGGCCCCGGGCTAATCCCCTGGGCTGTCTTGCGGCCCCATCCCATCCCTCATCCCGAGTTTATACCCCCACGGGCCGCCATCAACCCTGTGGCGCGGGCCCACTGGATCCTCATCCATCCGGGAACCGTTTCGTGCGGCTAGCACGGGTCGCTCCCTTCCCGCCCCCGCCCCTTTTCCCCTGTGCCGCGGCCCCGGCCTATTCCTCTGGGTTGTTGTGCGGCCCCATCCCATCCCTCATCCCGTGTGTATACCCCACCGGGCCGCCAGCAACCCTGTGGCGCGGGCCCACTGGATCCTCATCCATCCGGGGACCGTTTCGTGCGCCTAGCACCTGTCGCTCCCCTCCTGCCCCCACCCTTCTCTCCTGTGCCGTCTCCCATGCTGTCCTACTCACCTGGGGCCGTCGCGTGGCCCTAGCCACTCGTCTTTTTCTGTCCCGTCTACTTGTGGTGCTGCGGGGTGTTGTCCGCGTTTGTTTCCTTTTTTTTTTTTTGCTTTTTTTTTTCGCGTGGTTCCCTCCTCCCTGCATGCACGCACAACAACACTGCACCGCCATCTGTCTCGGTTCTGTTCGGTGCTCTCGTCCAGTCCCTCCGCCATCCTGTGGGGCTGCCCTTGGCGGTCCCCGGCCATGCCGGGCGACCCAGCCTTTTAGCCGGCGTTGCTGTACACGTATCGGCTCCCTCTCCTCTCTACCCTCCCCTCCCCTGTGTCCCCTGCCCGCCCTCTTAGTTTTGTTCTCCTGCTCCGTGTGCTCGCCGCTGGTCGTCTCCGCGCCATGGTTGTATCTCGCGCGCCCTCACGCGCCTCAGGGCCTCCGCCCTGTCTTCCGACCTGTAGGCCAACCTGGGTGGCCTCCCCAGACACCCCTTCGGGGGGACTCCCCCGTCGTCCTCTCCCGCCGGCTGCCCCTCCATCAGTTCCCTGATGGTCGGGCGGGGCGGCCGGTACGGCTCTATGCGGGTCATCGGCATGGTTCTTCTCTGTGAGACATTGTGTTCCTTTGCGCCCTCGTTGGCCCCCTGTTCCCCCCACCTCCCGCGCCCTGCCTCCTCTATTTGCTCTTCCTGTGTGTCCGCCTGTCGTGCTGTTGTTTTTTTTTGTTCCGTCTTCGCGTTCCCTGCTGCCCCCGCGCGCCCTGCGTGTGCCCCCTGCTCTTCTCCGTGCTACCCTGGTCCCGCTGCCCTGCGCCCCCTCTCTCGCCTGTCTCCCCTCCCATTCTCCTTCTCGCTGTCGACCCTGCCTGTACGTCTGCCCTCCCTGTCTGTGCCGCGCTGTCACTCGTGTGTGCCACCCGTGTGCTCTACCACTGCCCCTCCCCCTCGCCCCTACCCTTTCCCCTGGGTGCTCCCTGGGTCCCCGCCTCTCACCCCATCCTGGTTGCCTGGCGCCCTGTGCGGGGGGGGGGGGTGTATCTGTGGACTGGACTATGGCCCTGTAACTACCATGCGCCGGAGACGCTTGTCGAATTCCCGCCGCTGCATTTGCATTGTGGAGCCCAGCCGCATAGCCAAAGGTTAGCACTCTGTTGCACTACGTAGGTGTCTTATGGCGCCGGTGGCCACCAAGGCCTGGCGTGGTCAACCCCTCTGAGCATGGCGCACGTAAGCTCAATGTTTTCAATGCAGCACCATCCTGCCATGCAGAGAGCTTTGCCGCCATGTACCAAGTCGGCAGATAGCACGCACACCCCGGCTGCCAGTTCACTGGGGCGCCACCGTGACGTGGCTCCACTGCACCGGATTCGAGTACACCTGCACTGCCACCTGCCCATCCCAGCAATCTCTCCGATCACACCATTAGCCAAGACCCTGGCACCAACTTGTCGGAATATTGGATGCGTCTGCCCATTCGCCTCTCCTGCAAGTCAGAGCCCTGGCGCCGTGCTGCACCCGAAGGGCACAGCGCTGCTCCACGTCTTCGCCGGCCGTTCTCGCCTGTCACAGCCGTGCGCTCTGCTCCGTCACTGTACCACATTCCGATACTGCTTCCCGTCAGCTGCTCGTTCTGCCCCACACTGCTCGCCGTACCCACGATATGTCTCGCTTCCCACTGCCCGGTTGCTTCCTCCGCACTCGCCTGCGCCCCCGTACTCCGCCGCCCCATCTCCCCTCTCCCCCGCCGCTGGTCCTGTGCTCTCCGCTTGGGGTTCTTGTCCGCGTCCGCCATCACCACATCCCCTCCCACTTTCAGCCGTGTCCCTGCCCTCCCCTGCGCACCTGCACCTCTCCGCTCCCCTCCTCCTCTCCTTGTGTCTGCCACATCCCCTCCTAACCCTCCTCCACCTCCGCCGACCCCCCGCGTCCGCCTCTCCGCATTCCATCTGCCCGTCCCTCCGCACGCCCCTGGGCCCCTGCCCCTAGCGCTCCCCGTTCCTGCTCCTGCCCAGCCCTACGCGTCGCCGCCAACCGCCCCTCCCGCTGCAACAGCTCTCGCAGCATCTGAACCCTGGGCTTCTTCCCCTTCTCCTGGGGACAGTCCAGGCGCACACCCGGGAGCGCCACCCCCAGCATCCTCCTCCACCGCCCCTCATCCATCTCCGGCCCCCTTTCCCTGGGCCTCCCCGCCCTGCCGACCAGGTCACTGAAGGGGCGGGGCCCCCTCTTCTCCCGCCTTCCCCTCGTCTTCCCTGCCCACTTCACGTAGCGGGCCAGCTCCGCCACGTCCCCCTCCGTCCACCCCGCGACCGTCCCGGGTCCCCTCCGCACCGGCAGCTGCGCATACTGCCGCGGCGGCGGGGACTCCGAGTCCCAGTCTGTCGGCGTCGGCTCTGGACTGGGGCTGGCCAGCCGCGGTGCCCCCTCCGCCTCCCTTGCCCCTCGCTCCTCCCCCCTGCGCCGCTTCCCCCTTTCCTGCCCCGCCTCCTCGTCCTCCTCCCTGGCCCTTTTCCCTGACGGCGACCGCCCCTCCACATCCGTGGAGGGGGTGTCCCCTTCCGGATCCGGGAGGACCCGGTGGGCCCCCCGGGCCACGGCCTCCTCCTCCTCCCGCATGCTGCACTCCCACGCCGCCACCTCCCTCTCCCTGTCCGCCAGCCTCGCCGCCTCCCCCCTGATCCGCCTCCATGCCCTCTCCTGCATCTCTCCCTCCTGCTCTGGTGGGATAGCCGGCTGTCGGAACGGCACCAGCGGGGTATCCTCCCGCCCCCTACCCTCCTCTTGCTGTCCTCCCTCCCGTTCCGCACTCTCAACCTCCTCCTGCCTTCTCCGAAGGTCCGCCCACGCCCTCTGAAGCTCCTCCACTGCCTGTGCTTCCCCTCCCTGCGGCCTGTCTGTCCCCTCCGTCCTCCCCTCCTCCGCCCCGCCCACCTCACCCTTGACCCTGGCCTCCCTCTCCCGCATGCTCCTCTCTGCCTCCCCTAACCTCTCCCAGGCCCTCCTGTGCTCCTCTCCCTTCCCTTCCTGCGCTCCCCACGCTGTCCCACCGGCCTGCTGGTGCTCCTGCATGTGCGCCTGTGGCTGCATGCCCGGGTACGCCGGCAGGGGCGGGTACATCATCCCCATCGCCAGGTATGGCGGCGGCGGGAATGGTGGGATGATTGGTGGGACGGCTGGCAGGACTACACCTCCCCACCATCCCAATCCCGGCCCTGGGAACACCGGCGAGCCCATGTACCAAAGGCCACCCTCCTTCCCCTGCCCCTTGCCTTGTCGCCCCATCGCCACGCGTCCCTTGCCGCCTACTCCGTGGAGTCCCGCCCTCCCCTGTCCCTTCCCCTGGAGCCTTTGTTGCCTGGCTCCTTTCCCCTGCTTGCCCCTGCCGGCCTCTACCTGTTCCGCACCACTGCCCTGCACCGGTGCGCTGCTCTGCTCCGCCTGCCCCCCCCCTCATCCCCGTCCTCCCCGGCTCCATCTCCAACTGGTAGATGGTGTCCGGCCCCTGCTCTGGGGGCTGGCGGCGACGGCGCTGGTGCTCCACGTGCGCCAGCGCCTAGTACCGCGCCGCCTGCTGGCGGCGCGCCTTCCTCTCCTCCTCCGCCCTTACGGCCGCACTGACCCGTTGGGGCGACCTCGGCGGCGGCTGCCTGAACGAGCGTTGGGGCTGCGGCCACTGTCGCCCCCGTCCACTCCCTTTTCCCCCCTTTCCTGCCAGGTGTCCCTTCGCGTGTACAGCCCCCGACGTCCCTGCCTGCCCTTTCCCTCCCTTGCCCGTCCGCCCTCTCCCTCCGGTGCTTACGCTGCTGTCTCCGCTCCCTGCCGCTCCCGCCTCTAGCTGCCCTCGGCCGCCCTTGCCTTCCTCCTGCCTCCGCACCTCCGGGAGGATGGACTTCATGGCAGCCGCCGGCACATTGCAAAATCCACACAGGTGTGGGCATTCGCCCTCAAGGTGACTTGAACCGAGTGAATCTTCCATTTTTCCCAATTTCCAACCAACCAAATTTCCAACCAATAAAACCAGCAGAGATTTCCAAGCTCACAACCCACTCAAGTCCCTCAGAGCACGGCAATGACAAAAATAATTCCAATTGAAAGCCCAATGACCAAATGACCCAAGAATCCAATAGGGTCCAACAATGATCCAACCAAGAGTTCACCAATGGTCCACAAAACTCCACAAATCATCCATAAATGAGCCACGGTCCAACAATGGTCAAACACGGGTCCACAAATGAGGTACGAATGGGCCACTAGTCCACACGGGACGAACATGGGTCCAAAGAGAGTCCAAACGGGCACAAGGTAGGTCCAAATGGTTCCTGAAAGGTCCACCCTTAAGAAAAAGAAAATAATTCACAACCGCCAGTAAGACTCAACCTACTCTTCCGGTCGGACCACATGCAATGCAAGGACGTAGAGTTCATGGGCACGGGCATTATCCTATGGACTTGAGTCATGCTTGCAAAAGTGTAAACCAAAATTCACACTACTTCTACCCGTCGACATGGATGGTCTCACCGGGGGTGGAGGAGAGGAAAGAAATGATCGACACCACCCTTGGGCCATCCCCAAAGAGCAAATGAGTCACACTTGAGTCTCGGGACGTCTTGACTACACCAACAGGAGGGAAAGAAGGGCACATGCACATACATGGTCACATGGGGCATGTAAACGCACCAAAAGAGGCACCAGACCATGGCCCGGTTAGCTCTTAGGATCAACAACCAATCTAAACCAAATTAGCAAATGAGCAATACACCATTGATATGGAGATCCACCTCTTGGCAAAGAAGCACACAATAGGCCAATGGCTTCCCAGGCCACTCACGGGACCTAACCTCCACCCAAGGAGAGCAGGTGCATGGAGAAATGATCCCAGCCAAAGAGAGCACGTGCATGGAGAGTTGGTCTCATCCCGGAGAGCCGGAGAGGATACATGCATCGCCTAACCAGGCCCCAGAAGAGATATTCCCAGAAACGTTTATAGTGTTTTCAGCACTGTGTTTTTGCTTCTCCTGCTGCTTGCTGTTGCTGTAGGGTGTTCTGCTGCTTGTTTTGGGAGATGAAAAGCTTTTGTTTATTGAAATACAGTAAATCCAAGTCAATCCAGGATAGCCCAAGCCAGAAGTGTGCAAGGAGAAGGTAATCAGGATCAAAGCATGAAGGGCTGCAGTGTAAACAGTGAAAGATGATTGGATATTCACAGAAACTGCAACTCAGGTCACAAACGAATGCATATTCACAAAGATAGCTGAAATGTTTTGGGAAAAGAGTTAGAAAACTGCCCCATGGTCACTCTCTCTCCATAGTGCCATCTCAGGAGATGTGCACTCTTTGTTTTGGGTCCCATATGTGCTGAGGTGGCATGGTATGTGGCGATGAGGTCACTGCCATGTCACATGGGATCTTCCTACTTAGCTAGGCTGACCAGGAATTGAACCCAGGACCTCTCAAAAAGAGGTGCTCAGCCCCCTAGGGTGCATACCACTAGGATAGCTAAGAATTCATGGAAAAACATAGATAAATCCATCGGCTCTACTTTGGGTATGTCAGTGCTCAGTCAACTCAGGAAAAGATGTTTTACTTCACATTGAAAGGGGATTAAGGGGTCCACTCCATATCCTGATTGGGTGTTTGGTTCCATAGGTCAAAATGTGTTATCACCACTTTTGGTGGGACCAATACTAAGATAAAAATGCATGGATGCTCAGTGCATTTCTAATACAACTAGAGTATGCCTCAAAGCAATGGAAAAGCACTTTTTCTTACTCTTCCCTTGTGCTGTGGTGGCCACCACTGTCGCATTTTAGGAAAAAAAAAGGGGGGAATTTTTCTTGGCCTTTCCTTGGTTTCCACATCTACTTTAAAATACCTATAGTTTCCCTCACACTGAAAAATGAGCGCTCACCATGGCTGGCGCTCTCCTGCTGCTTTGTTTGTAACATATCCTACAGAAGACTCAGCGCTCATGGCGCTGCCGGGGCTCCTGTGGCTTGGTTGGGTTAGTATAAGAGCATGCCAAACATGTGCATATGCATCCCTCCCTCCAAGACGCAGCGTCGACACAACCCAAACGCAAGACACAATATACACACTCGCATGGGTTCTCGTAAACCTGCTGGCGACCTGTGACCTGTCTTAGGGCGAAGGGAGTCGAAAAAGAAATTAATTTGCCCCTTGGTGGGGTCTTGGTTCGGCTCAGTCTCTCCAGGCACCTGCGTTTCGGCCCGAACACGGCCTACTCAGCGAGGCTGCGCGTGGGTATCTGCAGAGGCAGGAATGGGAGATTTATGGACGAATCCACGCAAAAACCAAACGACGACACCAAAATCCGTCAAATGACGGCCTAGAATTTTTCTGAAACGACACACCTGAGCAGAATCCAATTGTGCATCAGAAGCACATTTTTATAGAAATTATAGTCATCTCTGGATTTTTTAAATCCAGAAATTCATACGCATAAAATGGCGGCGCGCAGGAGCGGCTCCTAGCGAAGCGCCGGAAAATGGAGAAATAATGGAATTATAAACGTATGTCTCACGTAGTCTTGAACATGACGAGACACACATTAATAAATAAGCATACAGATTCCACCCACACTATTAGAAGAATCAAAAATTCAAGAATTTGAAAATCAATCGAAAAGACTTCAACGAATCAGGTATAAACTACAGGTATGCTCGTCTCGCATGCCGCATACACATTGCTCGTCTCGTGTCTCCGTGAACGAGCCTTGTAGCAGCGCTAACAACGATAGGACGCGATAGAGGGATTGATTAGAAAGATTGCAGATGATTAGCGGTCAGATCAGGGTGATTAGACATACACACAAGTGCATAGCAACGTTCTTCGCGTGCGCCCCTCACTTGCTCTCTCTCCCAGCGGTAGGTAAGGTGAGTAAGCCCAGGCGGGGCCACCCCCTGGTGGAGTCCGTGATTGGTGCTGAGATGGGCAGGTGTGCCCAAAAAAATTGTGCATACTCGCGCATGCACACACGCATTAAAGGGTAGGCCACGCGAAGTGCGCACGGTAAACCTTGTTTAGGCTACCCAGGGGCTCCTCGGTACGTTCTTTAAGAGAACCTGAGGAGTCCCTTAACGCTTGCTTGCTTGACAAGGGTAGCTGGACTTCCAGCATGTTTGCGGACAGAGTATTATAGGTCACACTGAGAAGGGTATAATACCTGGAGTGTGGCTTGGTTCCTCCGCCGCAAACGCCCTTTTCATTTGCCTTTGTTTTACAGGTGGGCAGGTAGGGTGATTGGTGCAGCAGCCCTTTTTTATGCCCTGCTAAACAAGGGCGCAGATCACACAAACAAGCAACTCCGCTCCGCCTGTGGCAGAGCAGGGAGTCCAACTTCATCGACATCTGCTCCTTGCACGCGAGAGCACTCCTTCCCTCCAAGCCCTAGCAGGGGAAACGCGTTGTGGCATCCCCTGTTAGGCCAGAGTTGCTTAGCAGCGCTGTGTTCTCTTGTCATTTCACAGGAGGGTCGCTAGGACCCACTACACCTTTGCCTTCGCAACGCCCAGTAGAGTGTGCGTGTAGGAGTGGTAGTCCTGAGTGGGGGCTTGAGCCAGTTGCCCCAGTGCTCGCCCACCAGGATGGTGCCACTGTAGGGTGTGTAGGACCTGTAGTGCGTGTGTCACTGCCCCACCCGTTTCCTGCAATTTTAGCAGGGTTGGTGGGCTGTGGCAGTGGTTAGGTCAGTGTTTTGGCCACATAGCAAAACGGCGTTTTCCAGCCTTCATAGCTTTTGGCCACCCCTCCCTGTAGTAGACAGATAGGTAGGGAAAACAATACCTGGATTAGTACGCTGGGTATTCCCCAAAGGTTTTGCGCCAGCACAGAAATTGGGCGCTTAGGGGAGGGGAGACCCGGGGCGTACCCCGTGGCATCAATAAGCCAACCCTCCAGGTTTAGCAAGGGCGCAGACGTGGGTATAATTAGGACACCACTTCTGCGGCTTGCTCTCAGGACCTTAGGAATAGCACACTCACACATACGCTTTGGCAGGTAAGGGTAAGGTTCAGTCCCTAGCTTTAGTCATGGAGGCAAGCGTCTCAGCGAGCCTCAGCAACTCACCAAGGTTGTTCTGGGACAAGTAGTCAGCCAGAACTGAGTTTAGGCGTCTTTCAGGTAGAACAAATGCAGAGAAAGGCTCCCAGGTGGCCTCTTCGACTCCAAACCCTTCCCAGAGGGTGAGGAAGCGCCAACCCTGGCGATAGCGGTGGCGTAGGACAGACTTCACCAGGTAGAAGCCCTCCTTAGCCATCTCCTCGGCGTTCATGTCGGGGAGTTCACCTTCAACTTCCATAGGGCTGGCAGCCCCTTGTAGGTCCAGAGCGGCGATTTCCTCGTCGTTCAGCTCCCACTCCTCCCCACAGAGGTCTTCAGGATCATGGTAGCGCTTCAGGTGTTGAGCAGCGCACACCAGGGTCCCCCCTAGACGGGGAGAACACCGCACGGTGATACGGTGTCCATCCACAGATAGGATATTGTACGGCCCGAAGTATGGGTCATCGCTGGTAGAGCGTAGCCAGGCGGGTAGTCGACTGTGGTGCACCAGCACCCAGTCCCCCTCTTGGTAGGTGGCCGGTACACGGTGCTTGTTCTTCTTGTTCCGCTGACGCTCCCTCACTCTCTGGAGCATAGCCTTGGCCTTGTCCACCTTCGCTTGTTGCTCTTGGACCCATTCACCCACAGAAGAAAGGGTGTTCTCTGGATAGGGGGCATGTAGGAACCATGCCGGGCGCCCCATGAATAGCTCATGTGGCGATTAGCCAGTAGCTGAACTCTCTTTGGAGTTCATCATCAAGGATATGACGGGGAGTAGTCTCACCCAGTCTCTGGTGCGTTCAGTTTTGCACCATATCCTGACGTTCTCCTTCAGGACACGAATCTGTCGCTCACATAGGGGGTTGCTCGTGTGAGAGTAGGGAATCCCCGTAGACACCTGGACATTGAGGGATCTCAGGACCCTCTTGTACCAGCCAGTATCTGAGCGTACTCGTACGTCCTCATCGGAGTTGATCTCCTTGGGCGCCCCATAGACACAAAACCACTCCTCCAGGAGTATCTTGATAGTCTCCTCACCGGTAATGTGCTTGGTACATGGGAACACCCTGGTAAACCTGGTCAACCCACAGGTTACCACGAGGGCGAAGTCATAGGCCCCGAACTTCGGCATCTCCGTGTAGTCCACGTATAGAACACTGTTGGCACAGTGTGGGATGGGCAGGGTCGAGTAGAGACCTCTGTCCCTGATATCCCCTGGTTTACAGGACCTGCACGGGCACTTGTCCACGATAGGCTGGAGCCTCTTCCGCAGTTGGTCGTCAGTCCACGTAGTGTGGAACCACTGCTTGAACAGCCTCAGGGTACGGTCAGCACCCACATGACCGCTGGACTCATGGGTCCACTTCAGCAGCGCTGGGACTCGGTCACTAGGCACCACGATGCGGTCCTCGTGCCAGAGGTAGCTCTTGTCCCTCTTCCACTGGTCTTGGTTGACCAGGAGGGGTTCAAGGCGTTTCTCCAGGCGCTTGTAGATATCCCCAAACTCCTTCAGGTACTCCGATTGTTGGAGTCCATCCAGGGGGCGTATCGTGGTCATGTTCAGGTCCAGGTGTACGTCCATACGGCTGAACGCCTCCTTAGCCAGCGCTTCAGACCGGGCACCAATCAGGGCGTCGAAGTTGTTGCCGCTGATGTAGTCGGCGCACTCGTTCTTCACTCCCTGGATATGGTGTACCGTCAGCCGTAGTTGACTGAGGTAGGTCCACCAGCGACGTAGCTTGGCCTTCTCAGGTGGGGGACCCTTCTGGAAACTGCGGACCGGTTCTTGGTCGCATAGCCAGACCACAGGGTTACTCCCCAACAGTCGTGCTTGTGAGGATAGCACCAGCATACCCGCGAGCAGTTCCTGCTCATAGGTGGAGTAGTTCCCCCTGGCCTGGTTCCACTTCCAGTTCCAGTGGCCGAGAGGTACTAGAACCCACTTGTCGTCAGGGTAGCTGTGCTTGAGGGTTCCATCTCGGTTGAGACCTTCCGTCCCCCATTGGGACATGGCCGAGTCGAACTCCTCCTTCTCCAGTGCTTGCCATTGGAACAACGTTCCACCACCGCCCACATTGCTGGCGTCGGTCACCAGGATAATCTCCCCTTGTGCCCTAGGCACGCCCAAGCACTTAGCGTTGGCTACCTTGTCTTTGAGCTCGTCAAACGCTTGTTGCTCTTGTGGGCCCCAGCGCCAAGTAGTACTCTTCTTGATCAAGTCCGTTAGAACGCCGCTGGTGTAGGTGAAGTTCTTGATGTGGCGGCGATAGAAGTTGCACGCCCCAATGAAACTGCGTACATCATAAAGTCCTTTCTTGGGGTCTTCGTGTCGTACCTTGGCATCCATCAGGGGTTTGGCCTTAGAGGCCGCTGGGGTCCACCACCCATAGCCAACGTCAAACCCCAGGTACTGCATGGTCTCCTGCATGAACTCACACTTCTCCAGCTTGAGTCGAGTGTGGTTCTCCTGGCAGACCGCAAAGAACTCACCCAAGAGGATTAGGTGATCCTCCTGGGTATTAGTTCGAGGCATACATCGTCGATGTGAGCCTCCATCTGGGCACCACGGGATATGAGCTCCTGCACCTTAGGTCTCCTTCGTAGGATGGACAAGATCTTGTTCATCAGCTCTTGAAAAAGAGCGGGTGCGTTAGCCACGCCAAACGGCATGACCTTCCACTTGAACACCCTCCCCTGAGGGGTGATGAAGGCCAGTAGTTCCTGTGCGTTGGGCGTCAGGTCCACTTGCCAGAATCCGCTTCGCTTGTCCATCTTGGTCTTGTAGCGACAGGAGGCTATCTTCTCCAGGGTAGACTCCATATTGGGAATGGACCCTGAGTGGTTCAGCGTCTTCTTGTTCAGCTCTCCATAGTCCACTACCAGCCGTTTGGCTGTAGACCCAGGTTTAGGCACCAGGAAACAGGGGCTGCAGTGAAGGGGGTAGTCCCCGTCCTTGTACTCCAGGACTAGGCCAGCGTCGATACACTCTTGTATCTGTCGCTCAATCTCGTCGGCCTGCTCTTTAGGAGCTGGAAAGGGTCTCCTCCGGATCTTGTGACCCACGAACTCGGGTTTGAGCTTGAGGTCCATCTGTACCAGCTTGTCACATGAGGCTGGAGGGGGTAGTTCTCCGAACACCTCCAGATAGGTCCTTATAAGCTTCTGTACCCGCGGGTCCAATACCTTGATCTTGTCCTCCATGTCCTCGTCAGAGTGTAAGTTGCTTGCCCCCTGAATAGACGTCGAGAGGTGGTCCTCCACCGACTCTTCGCCCGTGGTAGTATCCTTCAGCCCTTGGTAGGCATATAGAAGGTCTTGTTCGACCATCTCAGATGGACGATGGCAACATAGGCACGCTCGAGGGGGTTCACATACACATTCCTCCGAGAGGTCCTCCTCCTCTGGGGTCCTCACATGGGCGCCCAACACGCTCTTCATGAGCTTGAGATCCACCTCCCTTTGCCAGGTGGTGATCTTCTGTTCGAGGTCCTCCTTCAGTTGGGATAGGTCTCCCATACGTCCTTGCTTCAGTGGCCATGAGCTGCGGGTAGGCTTCGCGTAGCATAGCTTTTTCGCCAACAACTTCCTCTTGGAATCCACATACTCCCTGAGCCTGGATCGAGGGTCCAGCTCCTCATCCACGGGGTCTTCCACCCTCATGGAGAGTAGGGGTTTTAGTGGGGCGACGTACTCGGCGTTCTCCACTTCCTCCACACAGGTCTGCACGAAGAAGGCGTCGTGCTCAGTTTCGTCTTCTGAGTGGATAGAGCTAGGTAGCTCAGATAGTCCACACTCAGAGACTCCATCAGGAACGGGTACACGGCAGGGGGAGTTGGGGGCGTTGGTGTCAGTCACGACGTACTCATCTCCTCCGGGTGTAGTTTCAACAGCATCTTGAGGTCGTAGTCGATCCTCCAAGTCACCCAAGGCGAGTCCGTCGCTTTCTCGTTGTATAGCCTGGATTAGGGTCGGGTCCAAATCCTCCCAGGGAATGGAGGTAAGACTTCCGTTCACCACGCTGAGCATACTCCCCCATCCAGGCTTCCCAATAGGCGTCTTGCGTCCCAGAGGCACGTAGATGGCCTCATCAGGCAAACGAACAGAGCTGATAGTCAGCCTGTCCAGGAGGTTTCGCCAGTACTCATTGCCCCCATAGGCTCCCCAATCGGGGGAACACAGGACCATACGGGAACGTTCCAAGGCCACCTTGGTCAGCACCTTACCCAGTTCACTGAACCTGGGGTTCCCGTGGGCCATCCCGAAAGAGGGCCAGTAAAATTTGTAGCTGCAGTTCTTCCCCTTGCTGCAGTATAGGTCCAGTACATGTTGCTTGTCGCTGGCGAACAACTCCACACTCAGGTCTTCTCGAGAGTAACCCAACTCCTTCAGACCTTGGTCTAGGACTTCCCCCAATAGTTGATAGTCCTGAGTTTTGGAGGCCGCCATCATGGTAGAGGACTCCTCCTTCGATAGCCTCAGGTAACTCGAGGTATGTTCCGACTGCTCCAGTGGCACAGACTCTCTGCCACTGCCGTGGTCCACGTAGAGGAGGTAGGGCGCTTGCAGCGTCAGGGATTGTATCTGGGAGTGCTGCACGAAGAAGTCAGTCCCCAGTACAAAGTCGAAGGCATCAGTGTCCATCACATAGAACCGATGGGCGATAGTCCTGGAGCCCATAGGTACCTCCACTTCACAGTCCCCGCAGCTGTGCACCACATGTCCATCCCCCATGCGTATAGCGGCGGTGGTCATGGTGTTCTTCAGGCTCCCACAAGGTAAAATTTTCTTGGCCACTATAGATATTGTGGCGCCAGTATCCGGTATCCCCAGGTATTCACGTCCCCCTAGTCGGATACGTACCCAAAACACCAGGTCTTGGGTGCCACCAGAGCGTCCCCGTCAGAACTCCGCGGGACAGGTCACCTCGAACCCCTTGTTCCGCAACTTGCGGGCCATCCTCATGAAACGGCTCCTCTTCTTGGCGTTGCCGTCATCACCACCTTCATGCTCACGCTTGGCTCCTTGTTCTTGCTGGGCCTGCGTCTGTGAGCGTGTGGTAGGACCAGACTGCCCTCCAGAGGGCTCGGAGTTCCCCCCTGGATTAGGGTTGGGGTTTCCTCCGTTCTTGTCCTTGTTCTTGTTGTCGGGCTGGCGGTTAGCGCCTCCTCCTCGTCCACCTTGACCCTTGTCTTGACCACCTTGACCACGTCCTTTCGACTTGCCCTTGCCGGAGTCGTTGCCTTTGGCCTTGCCTCCACCTTTGCCTGAGCCTTTGCCAGGATCTTCCCCCTTAAGCTTCGCCGATAGGCGTTGCTTATGGTAGCACTCATCCTCGTAGTGCTTCCGCTTACCGCAGAATGCACACGTGATGGTGCAGCGGTAATGATCCGGCAGCTTCGCTTTGGCGCCGGTGTTCTTCTCCTGCTGCTTCCCCTGGACGACGAAGCAGTCTCGCTGCTCGCAGTCAGAGGCATGCTGCAGGTGGCCCTGCTCGTCTCTGGCATCACACCAGAATAGCTCCTTCACGTTCTCCATTAGACGGGCGTGGGCGTGTTTGGGGGTAGTCCCCTGCCCAGGTCGGGACCCTTGGTACCCTTTGCCTCCAGAACCTCCACCACCAGGACGGTAGTTGTTCAAGTGCTGGTCGCTCTCCTTCTCCAGCGCCATCTCCAAGAGCAGCACGCATAGATCCTCGTAGCGGAGGGATCTAGCCTTGCGCTCAGCCGTCAAACGGCACTCGTCCCATAGCTCTCGGGGGAGCTTGGCGCACAACCAGAACAGCAGGTCGTCGCTGCTGTAGGAACCGGGCGTCAGTTGTCCAGCCCAGTGATCCAGGTCAGCCAACAGCTCGGAGACCCTGCCAGGTTTGGGGTTGTTGGGCAGCACGGGCAGGTTCTGGATCTCGGCCCTGATGGAGAGGTCGGTTTCGTAGGTTGGGTACTGCCTCTCCAGGGCAACCAAGACATCGGCAAAGGTGGCGGGGTTAGTTACGATCTGCCTGACCTGCTTCTCCAGGTACTTGGTCTTGCAGCACTGCAGGAGCAGATCGCACTTCACTCGCCCACTCGCGTGGGTTTGGCCGGTCAGTCGTAGGAACCGGCCAAAGTTCTCAGCGAACTCGCTTAGGTCCTTGCCTGTGAACTCAGGCAGGTTCACCACTATCTTAGAGGTGGCAATAGCCTTCGCCTCCTGAGCTCGGCGTCCTTCAGGGCGTCGGGTCTTCTTCTTCTTCTTCTTCTTCTTCTTACCCTTGGGGTCCTCAGGGTCCTCAGGGTCATCGTCATCTGAGGGCGAAGAAGAATCCATCGACGGCGGCTCGTCATCGGAGGGGTCTCCGCCAAGATCACTAGAGCCATAAGGCTCTACGTCCACCATAGCCCTTAAGGCTGTCAGCCCCAGCTGGTCCAGCTCGGCCCTCGTCGAGTTCGTCACGTGGCTGTAGGGCGGCTGGGCCGTTCTCGGGACGAATGGACTTCTCGGTATTGCTGCAGGAGTCGGCATCGGTCGGCTCCTCAGGCTCCCCAGGGTATTTGTCAACCCTGCCGCCAGGTGGTTAGCCTGTACTCGGCCGGGTGAGATTCCCACCGTCGTAGGTGACGCATGGGACGGGATCATCAGGGGCTCCAGTTTCTCCCTGATCTCTTGCGTGAGGTCGCCCACGATTTTTGAAGTGGCTCCTCGGAGCACCTCGTTGATCTCCCACCGCGTCAGGGACCTGTTGGAGGATCTTCCCGATCCTCTACTCCTGCCTCCCAGAGACTCTGGTCCTCTCCTCAACTCACTCAAGGGTGCATACCCAGGTGCATACCCAGGAGCATACCCAGGAACATCCATATAGGTTCCAGTGGCGTGGAGTGGATGGGGATAGTCAGCCGCATACCATCGCGGCGCAGAGCTGGAAGCCACCGGCTCACTGGCAGTAGTTGCCTCATGGAGCGCAGTGGTAGGTGGGCCCATACCATAGGCGGGGTAGGGAGGCATGCCAGTAAAGCCTGTGCCCTCTGCCATAGGCGGGTTGGTTGTGGAAGTGGATGTTGCGGCGGCTGGGAGTGTGGTGGTTATGGGAGAGGGTGATGCTTGGAGGCCAGAAGCGCTTGGTGCGCCTTCGAAGGTAGGGACATCCGTCGGGTCTTGCCCTTGCTCCTCTCCTTCGTCTGCTCCGTCTCCAGCATCCTTCTCGCTCTCTCCCTTCCTCTTTGCAGGCTGCGCCACCACCTCTTCGACGGACAGGGCCCCGAAGGCCGTCTGGAGTCCATCCAGGGAATCCTCAGCTGCATCCACTGGCCCATGTAAGGGCTCCGCCGAAGGTACAGCGCCAGGTGCCGGCCTTGCCGGTGCCTCAGGCGCTGGCGCTGTCTTCACATCAGCGTCCTCCTTTCCTGGATCCATCTTCTTTCACCCTTCAGCTTATATTTGCCCGTACTCGGCGCACTGGATGTACGGCACGGGGATGCCGCCGGTGCGCAGAGACAGGCTGCCTCTGCTACCAGAAAAGTTTATAGTGTTTTCAGCACTGTGGTTTTGCTTCTCCTGCTGCTTGCTGTTGCTGTAGGGTGTCCTGCTGCTTGTTTTGGGAGATGAAAAGCTTTTGTTTATTGAAATACAGTAAATCCAAGTCAATCCAGGATAGCCCAAGCCAGAAGTGTGCAAGGAGAAGGTAATCAGGATCAAAGCATGAAGGGCTGCAGTGTAAACAGTGAAAGATGATTGGATATTCACAGAAACTGCACCTCAGGTCACAAATGAATGCATATTCACAAAGATAGGTGAAAAATTTTGGGAAAAGAGTTAGAAAACTGCCCCATGGTCACTCTCTCTCCATAGTGCCATCTCAGGAGATGTGCACTCTTTGTTTTGGGTCCCATATGTGCTGAGGTGGCATGGTATGTGGCGATGAGGTCACTGCCATGTCACATGGGATCTTCCTACTTAGCTAGGCTGACCAGGAATTGAACCCAGGACCTCTCAAAAAGAGGTGCCCAGCCCCCTAGGGTGCATACCACTAGGATAGCTAAGAATTCATGGAAAAACATAGATAAATCCATAGGCTCTACTTTGGGTATGTCAGTGCTCAGTCAACTCAGGAAAAGATGTTTTACTTCACAATGAAAGGGGATTAAGGGGTCCAATCCATATCCTGATTGGGTGTTTGGTTCCATAGGTCAAAATGTGTTATCACCACTTTTGGTGGGACCAATACTAAGATAAAAATGCATGGATGCTCAGTGCATCTCTAATACAACTAGAGTATGCCTCAAAGCAATGGAAAAGCACTTTTTCTTACTTTCCCCAACCAAATCCCTTGAGAGAGATTGACCTCTCCACCATGAGAGAGGGCATGCATGGGGAGAGAGTTTCGCCTAGCCTTGACCCAAGAGAACATGCATATGGAGAGAGTATGGCCTAGCCTTGACCCAAGAGAGCATGCATGCACTTGGAGAGAGAGTAGCGAAAGCTCAACCAATGCCTATCCTTGAGTCTAGTCATAAGACGGCAAAACCAGGGCATGTCTTAATTGGATAACTCCCAAGCCACGGGCACTTGAAAAAAAATGAAAGAGCCCCAGAGTCTCAAAGGATCAAAGACAACGGTCACATGGCATTAAATGCTCAATTTACCTCTTGAGGAGTATGATGAATTGGGAGAGAGCGGGAGAGTGAGGAAAGCCCCAAATCCACCTTGGGGGGAGAAGACACTATATGTTCAGGTAGGTAGGTAGGTATTTTCGGGAGCTCGGGATGCCTCCTTTGACGGTGCAGGAAGAAGGTCTTACCAAGGGGACGTCCTGTCCCTCCCACTGCCCTATGTTAGGTGCCTCTTGAGCCGCTCCCGCATGTGCTTGGGAAGGCATTGTCGCGGCCACCCGGTCCATGTGTCCCAGGTGGGAGGGTGTCCCCACATGTGTCCATGAGTAGGGCCACATGCCCCCTCCTTCGGGCGGCAGCTCTGGGGGCTGCCCAGCCGTGTGGAGTATCTCTCACCACAAGGGGTATTGCTCCCGCTTGTCTACGGTACGACCGCCTCACCCTTGTGGCTTGAGTTGCGGGGCCGCTCCGCTTGGCAGGCGACCCCCTCCTGGACTGTGTACCGGCTCGCCTGTCACCGGTTGCATCCATGGCTCCCGATGACGTTTGCCATGGTCCCCGATGCAGCCTGGCCGGGCTCGGACCAGCAGCCTTGGAGTACCGCTCCTGCCACTGGCCCGGTGGGTCGGCTGGGTCGCCCCAGTGTGTCCGACCCATGGGGTGTTGGTTCTTTCCTGTCCCCCGGCCGCCCTACGTGTGTGCGGTGTCCTGGGCCTCCCGGCTCCTGTTCACCGGTGTGCCCGCTCGGTGTGTTGTGTTGGGTGTGCGGTGTCCTGGGCCTCCCGGCTCCTGTTCACCGGTGCGCCCGCTCGGTGTGTTGTGTTGCGTGTGCGGTGTCCTGGGCCTCCCGGCTCCTGTTCACCGGTGTGCCCGCTCGGTGTGTTGTGTTGGGTGTGTGGTGTCCTGGGCCTCCTGGCTCCTGTTCACCGGTGTGCCCGCTCGGTGTGTTGTGTTGCGTGTGCGGTGTCCTGGGCCTCCCGGCTCCTGGTCACCGGTGCGCCCGCTCGGTGTGTTGTGTTGCGTGTGCGGTATCCTGGGCCTCCCGGCTCCTGTTCACCGGTGTGCCCGCTCGGTGTGTTGTGTTGGGTGTGCGGTGTCCTGGGCCTCCTGGCTCCTGTTCCCCGGTGTGCCCGCTCGGTGTGTTGTTTCGCGTGTGCGGCGTCCTGGGCCACCTGCCTCCTGTTCTCCGGTGTGCCCGCTCGATGTGTTGTTTTGTGTGTGCGGTGTCCTGGGCCTTCTGGCGCCTGTTCACCGGTGTGCCCGCTCGGTGTGTTGTGTTGCGTGTGCGGTGTCCTGGGCCTCCCGGCTCCTGTTCACCGGTGTGCCCGCTCGGTGTGTTGTGTGGCGTGTGCGGTGTCCTGGGCCTCCCGGCTCCTGTTCACCGGTGTGCCCGCTCGGTGTGTTGTGTTGGGTGTGCGGTGTCCTGGGCCTCCCGGCTCCTGTTCACCGGTGTGCCCGCTCGGTGTGTTGTGTTGCGCGTGCGGTGTCCTGGGCCTCCCGGCCTCTGTTCACCGGTGTGCCCGTTCGGTGTGTTGTGTGGTGTGTGCGGTGTCCTGGGCCTCCCGGCTCCTGTTCACCGGTGTGCTGTGTTGGGTGTGCGGTGTCCTGGGCCTCCCGGCTCCTGTTCACCGGTGCGCCCGCTCGGTGTGTCGTGTTGCGTGTGCGGTGTCCTGGGCCTCCCGGCTCCTGTTCACCGGTGTGCCCGCTCGGTGTGTTGTGTCGGGTGTGCGGTGTCCTGGGCCTCCCGGCTCCTGTTCACCGGTGTGCCCGCTCGGCGTGTTGTGTTGCGTGGGTGGTGTCCTGGGCCTCCCGGATCCTGTTCACCGGTGTGCCCGCTCGGTGTGTTGTTTTGTGTGTGCGGTGTCCTGGGCCTCCCGGCTCCTGTTCACCGGTGTGCCCGCTCGGTGTGTTGTGTTGTGTGTGCGGTGTCCTGGGCCTCCCGGCTCCTGATCACCGGTGTGCCCGCTCGGTGTGTTGTGTTGTGTGTGCGGTGTCCTGGGCCTCCCGGCTCCTGTTCACCGGTGTGCCCGCTCGGTGTGTTGTGTTGCGTGTGCGGTGTCCTGGGCCTCCCGGCTCCTGTTCACCGGTGTGCCCGCTCGGTGTGTTGTGTGGCGTGTGCGGTGTCCTGGGCCTCCCGGCTCCTGTTCACCGGTGTGCCCGCTCGGTGTGTTGTGTTGGGTGTGCGGTGTCCTGGGCCTCCCGGCTCCTGTTCACCGGTGTGCCCGCTCGGTGTGTTGTGTTGCGCGTGCGGTGTCCTGGACCTCCCGGCTCCTGTTCACCGGTGTGCCCGCTCGGTGTGTTGTTTCGCGTGTGCGGTGTCCTGGGCCTCCCGGCTCCTGTTCACCGATGTGCTGTGTTGGGTGTGCGGTGTCCTGGGCCTCCCGGCTCCTGTTCACCGGTGCGCCCGCTCGGTGTGTCGTGTTGCGTGTGCGGTGTCCTGGGCCTCCCGGCTCCTGTTCACCGGTGTGCCCGCTCGGTGTGTTGTGTTGCGTGTGCGGTGTCCTGGGCCTCCCGGCTCCTGTTCACCGGTGTGCCCTGCTCTATGTGTTGTGTTGCGTGTGCAGTGTGCTGGGCCTCCCGGCTCCTGTTCACCGGTGTGCCCGCTCGGTGTGTTGTGTTGGGTGTGTGGTGTCCTGGGCCTCCTGGCTCCTGTTCACGGGTGTGCCCGCTCGGTGTGTTGTGTTGGGTGTGTGGTGTCCTGGGCCTCCTGGCTCCTGTTCACCGGTGTGCCCGCTCGGTGTGTTGTTTCGCGTGTGCGGTGTCCTGGGCCTCCCGGCTCCTGTTCACCGGTGTGCTGTGTTGGGTGTGCGGTGTCCTGGGCCTCCCGGCTCCTGTTCACCGGTGCGCCCGCTCGGTGTGTTGTGTTGCGTTTGCGGTGTCCTGGGCCTCCCGGCTCCTGTTCACCGGTGTGCCCGCTCGGTGTGTTGTTTCGCGTGTGCGGTGTCCTGGGCCTCCCGGCTCCTGTTCACCGGTGTGCTGTGTTGGGTGTGCGTGGTCCTGGGCCTCCCGGCTCCTGTTCACCGGTGCGCCCGCTCGGTGTGTTGTGTTGCGTGTGCGGTGTCCTGGGCCTCCCGGCTCCTGTTCACCGGTGTGCCCCCTCGGTGTGTTGTGTTGCGTGTGCGGTGTCCTGGGCCTCCCGGCTCCTGTTCACCGGTGTGCCCGCTCGGTGTGTTGTGTTGCGTGTGCGGTGTCCTGGGCCTCCCGGCTCCTGTTCACCGGTGTGCCCGCTCGGTGTGTTGTGTTGCGTGTGCGGTGTCCTGGGCCTCCCGGCTCCTGTTCACCGGTGTGCCCGCTCGGTGTGTTGTGTTGCGTGGCGGTGTCCTGGGCCTCCCGGCTCTTGTTCACCGGTGTGCCCGCTCGGTGTGTTGTGTTGCGTGTGCGGTGTCCTGGGCCTCCCGGCTCCTGTTCACCGGTCTGCCCGCTCGGTGTGTTGTTTTGTGTGTGCGGTGTCCTGGGCCTCCTGGCTCCTGTTCACCGGTGTGCCCGCTCGGTGTGTTGTGTTGCTGTGCGGGGCGTCGCTGCGGGGCGCTCACTCGTCCATCCGGACGGCGGCTATCGTAGCCGGCTGCGGCTGGGTACCCTCCGGGCGCACACACGTCCATCCGGACGGCGGCTGTTCGTAGCCGGCAGGGGCTGGGTACCCCCCGGGCGCGCACTCGTCCATCCGGACGGCGGCTGGCGTGCGTGTGCTTGCCTTTTGTGGCCGGGTCGGGCGGGCTGGCCTCCCGGGCGCGTTGTGGTGCGCCTCACCTTTTCCTTTGGCCGCCTTGTCTTTCTGCTTTGCTTGGCCCCCTCCGGGCTGGGGTTGCCCCCCTCTCTCTCGCTGCCCTTGCCGTTCCTCGTTGCCTTGGCGCTGTGCTTTGGTTGTTTTTCCTCGGCCTCCCGCTGCCTGGCTCTTCGTGCGCTCGCACCTCGTTTGTGTCTCCCGCTTGGCCGTTGGCTGCTCTTTGGTGGTTTCTTCCCCCCCCCCCCCTTCCCTTTTTGTGTCTCGCGGTTTTCGTCGCTCCTGCTTGGTGCCTTGGTGTTTTTTTTTTGTTTTCTTCCCCTTCTTCTCCTGTGCGCCCCCGTTGTCTCCGGCTTTCTCTGGTTTCCGGCCCCGGGTGCCCTGGGCTTCGGCGCTGTGCATTGTTTGTTTTGTTGGCCCTCCGCCTCTCGGCTCTCCGTGCGCTTGTCCCTCTTTCGTGCTTTCCGTCTGGCTGGTGGTTGCTCCCCGGTGGTTGCTGCTCCCCCCCCCCCCCCCTTTTTTGTCTCGCCGTTTTCGTGGCTGCCGCTCGGTGCTGTGTGCCCTGTGCTGTGTTGTGCTGTGCGTCCCTGGGTGCGGTGCTGCGCCGCGCTGCTGCGTGTTGTGTCCTCCGGTGTTGTGCTGTCCTGTGCTGTGTTGTGCTCGTTGGGTGCCGCTGCTTGTTGCGCCGTGCCCTCTGGCGCTGCCCGTTGCCCTGGGGCCCTGTGCTCTGCGGCGCTGTGTTTTGCGGTGTTCCCCCGTGCTGTGTGTGTTTTGTCGTGGCGCGGTGGTGCGTGCTGTTGTTCGCTGCTCTGCTTTGTGCTGTGTGTGTCCCGGGGTGCTGTGCTGTGCGTTCCCTGTCCTCTCCGCTCTGTGCGGTGCTGTGCTTCGCTGTGCTGGTGCGCTCGCGTTGTGCTGTTCTTCTGGTGCGTGCTGTTGCTGGCGCCTGGTGCTGTGGTTTGCCGTGGTGCGGTGCTGGGTCTGGTCGCCCGTGGTTTTCTGCTGTGGCGTGTTTCGGTGTCGGTGTCCCTGCCTGGCCGCGTGGTCTGTTTCCCTGTGGTTGGTGTGGTTTGCTGTGGTGCCCTGCTTTCCTGTGTCGTTTTCTGTGGTGCTGTGCTGTCGCGTGGTGCTGTGCTGTTGTGCTCTGCTGTCGTGTTGCGGTGCTGTTGGGGCTTGCTTTGCCCTCCTGTGGGCTGTCGTGCTGTGCTGTGTTGTGCTGTTGGTTGGCTGTGCTGTTTTTTGCCCGGTGGTGGTGTCTGCGTGCTGTGGTGCTCTTTTCCTCGTGCTGTGCGTTCCCTGTCTTCTCCGCTCTGTGCGTTGCGGTGCCTTGTTGTGCTGGCTGTGGTGCCCTGCTTCCCTGTGTCGTGTGCTGTGGTGCTGTGCTGTCGTGTGGTGCTGTGCTGTCGTGCTCTGCTGTCGTTTTGCGGTGCTGTTTGTGTTTGCTTTGCCCTCCTGCGGCCCGTCGTGCGGCGCCAGTGTCGTCTGCGCTGTTGTTGGTGCCTCGTGCTGTGGCGTGTCCCTGTGCGTTGTGGTGTCTCTCTGGGCGTTCTGCGGTGTGGTGGTGCTGCTCTGGTGTGTCGTGGTGTCTTGCTGTGCTGTGCGTTGTCCTGTGGTGTCCTGCGCCCTGTGCCGTGTCCTGCGGTGCCGTGCTGCCCTGCGGTGCTGTGCTGGTTGGCTGTGCTGTGCGGTTGTCTGCGCTGCTGGTGGTTGTTTTTCCTTTTGTCCTCTTTTCCTTTGCTAAAAACCCCTGCCGTTTTTCCGTGCCTTTTTTTTTGGCTTTTGAAAATAAAATAAAATTATTCACGACCCAACACACTCGCGTGCAGCAACACCATGTACGCTGCAGTGCCTTACGTGTTACCCGTCGTTCTTGATGTTCTTGGCCTTGTACTTGTGCCTGGCGTCGTGGAGCGTGTTGTTGTCCATTGCTAAGGGTTGACCGCGTTCCCCCAGGGGCCGCCGCCTGAGCTGCAGGGCAAGGGGAGTGATGGGCACGAGGGTGGGAAGGGAGGTGCATGGAGAAGAAGAAGAAAAAGGCGGCTGGGCGCGACGTGAGGGGTCGTGGCGAGTTATGAAAATTTTTCGAGTTTTACGCGCTGCTCGCGACGCGTTTTTCATTGCGCCTATAGCGAGTTAGACGACGGCAGGGACGGCGTTGGGGTCCTACGTGCGTTACGGTGCTTACGGCGTTAACTATTCACCTATTTCACGTCGAAAAAATTTTCGTCGCGTTTTTACGCGTTTCGCAGCGCGCTTCGCAGCGCGCTTCTTCTTCTTCTTCTTCTTACCCTTGGGGTCCTCAGGGTCCTCAGGGTCATCGTCATCTGAGGGCGAACAAGAATCCATCGACGCCGGCTCGTCATCGGAGGGGTCTCCGCCAAGATCACTAGAGCCATAAGGCTCTACGTCCACCATAGCCCTTAAGGCTGTCAGCCCTAGCTGGTCCAGCTCGGCGCTCGTCGAGTTCGTCACGTGGCTGTAGGGCGGCTGGGCCGTTCTCGGGACGAATGGACTTCTCGGTATTGCTGCAGGAGTCGGCATCGGTCGGCTCCTCAGGCTCCCCAGGGTATTTGTCAACCCTGCCGCCAGGTGGTTAGCCTGTACTCGGTGGGGTGAGATTCCCACCGTCGTAGGTGACGCATGGGACGGGATCATCAGGGGCTCCAGTTTCTCCCTGATCTCTTGCGTGAGGTCGCCCACGATTTTTGAAGTGGCTCCTCGGAGCACCTCGTTGATCTCCCACCGCGTCAGGGACCTGTTGGAGGATCTTCCCGATCCTCTACTCCTGCCTCCCAGAGACTCTGGTCCTCTCCTCAACTCACTCAAGGGTGCATACCCAGGTGCATACCCAGGAGCATACCCAGGAACATCCATATAGGTTCCAGTGGCGTGGAGTGGATGGGGATAGTCAGCCGCATACCATCGCGGCGCAGAGCTGGAAGCCACCGGCTCACTGGCAGTAGTTGCCTCATGGAGCGCAGTGGTAGGTGGGCCCATACCATAGGCGGGGTAGGGAGGCATGCCAGTAAAGCCTGTGCCCTCTGCCATAGGCGGGTTGGTTGTGGAAGTGGATGTTGCGGCGGCTGAGAGTGTGGTGGTTATGGGAGAGGGTGATGCTTGGAAGCCAGAAGCGCTTGGTGCGCCTTCGAAGGTAGGGACATCCGTCGGGTCTTGCCCTTGCTCCTCTCCTTCGTCTGCTCCGTCTCCAGCATCCTTCTCGCTCTCTCTCTTCCTCTTTGCAGGCTGCGCCACCACCTCTTCGACGGACAGGGCCCCGAAGGCCGTCTGGAGTCCATCCAGGGAATCCTCAGCTGCATCCACTGGCCCATGTAAGGGCTCCGCCGAAGGTACAGCGCCAGGTGCCGGCCTTGCCGGTGCCTCAGGCGCTGGCGCTGTCTTCACATCAGCGTCCTCCTTTCCTGGATCCATCTTCTTTCACCCTTCAGCTTATATTTGCCCGTACTCGGCGCACTGGATGTACGGCACGGGGATGCCGCCGGTGCGCAGAGACAGGCTGCCTCTGCTACCAGAAAAGTTTATAGTGTTTTCAGCACTGTGTTTTTGCTTCTCCTGCTGCTTGCTGTTGCTGTAGGGTGTCCTGCTGCTTGTTTTGGGAGATGAAAAGCTTTTGTTTATTGAAATACAGTAAATCCAAGTCAATCCAGGATAGCCCAAGCCAGAAGTGTGCAAGGAGAAGGTAATCAGGATCAAAGCATGAAGGGCTGCAGTGTAAACAGTGAAAGATGATTGGATATTCACAGAAACTGCAACTCAGGTCACAAATGAATGCATATTCACAAAGATAGCTGAAATGTTTTGGGAAAAGAGTTAGAAAACTGCCCCATGGTCACTCTCTCTCCATAGTGCCATCTCAGGAGATGTGCACTCTTTGTTTTGGGTCCCATATGTGCTGAAGTGGCATGGTATGTGGCGATGAGGTCACTGCCATGTCACATGGGATCTTCCTACTTAGCTAGGCTGACCAGGAATTGAACCCAGGACCTCTCAAAAAGAGGTGCCCAGCCCCCTAGGGTGCATACCACTAGGATAGCTAAGAATTCATGGAAAAACATAGATAAATCCATAGGCTCTACTTTGGGTATGTCAGTGCTCAGTCAACTCAGGAAAAGATGTTTTACTTCACATTGAAAGGGGATTAAGGGGTCCACTCCATATCCTGATTGGGTGTTTGGTTCCATAGGTCAAAATGTGTTATCACCACTTTTGGTGGGACCAATACTAAGATAAAAATGCATGGATGCTCAGTGCATCTCTAATACAACTAGAGTATGCCTCGAAGCAATGGAAAAGCACTTTTTCTTACTTTCCCCAACCAAATTCCTTGAGAGAGATTGACCTCTCCATCATGAGAGAGGGCATGCATGGGGAGAGAGTTTCGCCTAGCCTTGACCCAAGAGAACATGCATATGGAGAGAGTATGGCCTAGCCTTGACCCAAGAGAGCATGCATGCACTTGGAGAGAGAGTAGCGAAAGCTCAACCAATGCCTATCCTTGAGTCTAGTCATAAGACGGCAAACCCAGGGCATGTCTTAATTGGATAACTCCCAAGCCACGGGCACTTGAAAAAAAATGAAAGAGCCCAAGAGTCTCAAAGGATCAAAGACAACGGTCACATGGCATTAAATGCTCAATTTACCTCTTGAGGAGTATGATGAATTGGGAGAGAGCGGGAGAGAGAGGGAAAGCACCAAATCCACCTTGGGGGGAGAAGACACTATATGTTCACCTTGACCATGGAATTGTGGGCACCACCAAGTTTGAGTCACACCATGAATGTACCATGCATGAATGACAAATGCAATGTCAACTCTTAGAATGAATGCATGACACCTCAAAACCAAATATGGTGTGGCACTCCAATGGAATTCAATTGCAAGGCAACAACCAATGTATCCCACGACCAGCAGTGCGCCTACCTCAGCCACTTCCACTTCAACTCCTCTTCCATTAGGACTCTTCCAGCTTCCAGGGACTGGTGATCCCCCATACACGTAGGCGTGGCACTGCCGAAGCAGATGCGCCCATTAACGTGTACCATTCTCCTCTCAAGTGCAAGCACCCAAGGGCGACAGCCGGTGTGCGCCGAGGCACCATACCAGGGTTTAGCCAGACTTGAATTCGGGCCTCCTATCTTCCACTGGCGTCGCCCTAGCTTCCGATCCGTATCCATTTCGGTAACAGGATAGAGCTAACACTATTAGCACCAACTGGAAGGGTGTTCAAATGGCTGGCCTGCATTACGGCGCGACCAAAGACAGCGCGCGCGCACACACAGCAGCAGCCAATCGACGAATCAAAATCAAAATAATGTTAGAGCAAATACTGGCCAACCGCAGAATTGAAAAAATTCAATGCAACATCAAAACTGCAAAGACAGAACTGAAATCTGCGATCGGAATTAATTCTGGGATCGAAATATGGGATTGGAATCAAATGCTGAGATCGCATAATAATTTACACATGAAATGGCACACAAGAAGCAACATGAGTGTGCGAAGGAGAAATGGGCAACAAACATGGATTCTTGACATGGCTATGCCCTACGTTTTACACCCCCCTCCCTGACTCAGACATCCCCAATGCTCCGACACACCAAAGGCAGAAAACGAGGGTCAGAGCCATGGAAACAAGCACAAACAACCATCATAGGGCGGGGGTGTGGGTGTAATATCCACATGGGTGTGGGCATTGCAAAAACACCCCCCTCCCTAGCCCTGAAAACCCTGCATAACTCAAATGCTGGTGTTTAGGCGATAAACTACCTATGCAAAGCCCCCACACGTGCCATTGACACCCCCCTCCCTAGCTGCAAATTCCCGGCGACAAGCCAAGCCGCAGCGAAACAATGCCACCCAATGGCGCGAAGGGGAATCAAGGGGCAGAATGAGAGCCATACAATGCTGAAATGCACCTTGAGGTCACCAAAGACAATAAATGGAGGAATTGGGGAGAAAAAAAATTTTTTCAAAAAAAAAAATTTCCGAAGAAAAAAAAGTTTTTCTCCAAAACATTTTTTCATCAAATATTATGTCATTTCAGACCCAGGTGGAAACAGGAAGCAACCGTATGCCATGGTTGCATCCGGAATGAGTTTTCGAAGTGGGTAGGTACTCACGAAATCCTGCAACTCAATGATATGTCAAAAATATGGCAAAAAAACAGTTTTTGACCCTAGCTAGCCCTACCCTAAAAACTTTTTAGGAGGGTCTACCGGGGGCCGCTGGTGCAAATATAATGCAAACGGACCCCAAGTTTGCGTCAGGGATGCCAAAAAATGGTCAAGGATCCCTTGGGATTGTCCCCAGGTGCCATCAATTCGGAGAAATGAAAAATCAAATTTTTTGCTAAAAATAGTAACATTTGTTACTCAAAGTAGCCAAGCGGAAAAATTCTGATCTCCATATAGGGCAACTCTGGAGGGAAACGGACCTCATCAATGTGACAAGCGTTGCAAAAGATGGTCGCGGACGCTGAGCGAACGCGAAACGGGAGCGGTGGTGAGGAGTTCTAAAAATAGAAGTTTTGTTACTAAGAATGGCACAAAAATTCTAAAAATAGAACGTGGTGTTCCAAAAAAAGAAACAGACATTTTTGAAAGAATAGGCGCCCCCCAACCACAATTGGCGGCCCCCATCGCGTCCGGCAACCTTAAAATAGGGGCGGGAGCTCAAACAACATAAGAATTCAACACATCAAGCTCAAATCTATCCCAAGTGCCCAAAGTGGTGGGCACCCCATGGAATAGGCACTGAAGCACCCACGTCAATACAGAACAATGGCATAATTGCATCCGGCAACCCAAAATTAGGGGGTAAATGCAAATCAGGAGTGAGGAGCTCATCACAATGCAGATGGGAGGAGTAGGTCAAACAAGTGGAAAAGACATGTGGGTAAGAGGGACAACCACCATCAATCAATGGCAACGGATAAGGGCAAAGGGATCATATGGCAAAGGGTTCAAAGCATCAATGCAAAATTGCCTGAATAAAGTGTGAAGAGATGGCATTCCACTCCGACAGGGAAAATTCGACCAAAAAAATTTGCTGGGGGGCCAACCTGCCAATAGTTGGTAAAAAAATGAAAATCAACAATAATTCAGCGCGAATCTGACAAAGACACGTCCATCTATTTCTGACGGTTGTACCGAGCCCATGTGTGGTTGATATCATGCATGAAAGAGCCTGCATAATGCCACTCAGGTTCGGGAAACCCCCGAAATTTGACTCGCCACTGTCGCCTCCCCCTAACGACACGATCCTTCAAAACACGCTCAACCACGTAGTCGTTGGTCTCAATCAACCCTTCCCTATCCGTATAATGGTGCAAAGGCACTTTCTTGTCGTCCTTGTAAGGGACATAGGGCTTCAATCGCCGAGAAGTGAAGATCTCTTCCCTTCCCCGGATATTTACACGGTAGGTGCCCGGTGAGATGTGTCTCAACACTTCACAAGGGCCTTGCCAAACCCTTTCAAGCTTGCCATGCACAGGAGGTTCTACAATACGATTACGTACCCATTCACGGTCCCCCGGCTTGAACGATTGCTCAGGATGTTTGGCCAAAAATTTGGCAAACTCCTTGGCATGGAGGTCTTCAAGGCGCTTTCGGACTTCAGCACGTTCGTCCAACATGCGACCAAAAAATTGTCCTGCATCCTCAGCCCCATCCTGTAGGGATACGGGCAAACAACCCCCCCAACCTACAGGATCTCTCCCAAAAAGAGGTCGATGTGGGCAATACCCACTGACTGCCCCCGGCAGTTCGTTCAAAGCCCAAACGGTCAATGGCAAGCTTTCCACCCAGGAGTGATTGCTGGAACCCCCACGCTGCTAAAGGTACTGCCTAAGTGAGTTCACAATACTTTGGACAGCTCGTTCAGCACCTCAGTTGCTCTGTGGTCTGTAGGGCACCGAGCTGTGTTGTTCAACTCCACTCATGGCAAACAAATCCTTCAAAAATTCAGAGTTGATAATGGACGCATTGTCACAAATGAACTCTTTTGGCAACCCAAACATATGGACGCATCGATCCAAAAACAGAGAAGCAGCACTCTTACTGTCCAATCCCTTTTCTTGACAGGGGATTGCCAATACATACCCGGTTTGACGGCGGACGATGACCATGAGATAGTCCACCTTTTTTCCAGTGGACTTCTGCAAACACTCGGGCAATTCAGAAAAGTCAATTGCAAGGGATGTGAAGGGATACTGCGGAACAGGAGCAAAATCACATGTGTCGGGTTGCTTGCCACGCCTCGCCTTCGTGGTTTGACACTCATGACATCGCCCAAGAATTTTAGCAATGTCGGGTGACAGATTACGCCTACCTCTTGGTAAGTCGTAGGCAAGGCACCAAAATTTTCTATCAAACAACTCAACAGTCTTCTCCACCCGAGGGTGGCCATAAGAATGAATTGCTACCACCACGTCTTCAAAAAGAGCTGTAGGGCACACAATCTTTCCCTTGAACCGAATCTTTGTTTCGTCATCGTCCCACCTCATGTCGTAATCCCAATAATTCGGGTTTGAGATGACTGGATCAGACTCAAAGTCCCAGTCAGGAAATTAATCCGGATAATGCTCAGTTCAATCCTCATAGAGAATTTCGGACTGAGGTGGTATGTTCACCTTGGACACGGCACAAATGAGTCCTTCCGACTCCGGCCAATACCACAAATGACTCATCCGAGCTTGAAGATGGGCTGCATAGCCAGAAACAGTCTCACTGGACCAATTAGCTGCACATCCCTTTACAGAAGCAATGGATGCAGCAAGCTCATTTATCTCTTTGTCCTGTCTGTCCTGAATGTCCTGAGAACTGTCGTGGAAACACTGAAGAATGGAGGGGCAAGGTTGTATCCAAGCTTGATGAGCACTTAGAGCCTGCACCGTGGCATATCCAAGCCATTGGAGAGTTAAGACAGCCCCCACGGCAGTGATGGCATTGAGAAGTCCTGAATCCAACCGGACTTGTGTGTCTCTAGCCCGCTGGGCCAAAACGTTTTCTTCCCTTTCCTTGAGTTCACGTTCTTGCTTCATGACCCCCTTTTGATCGGCATCACTGCCCCGAAAATTGGTGTCATCCGCCAATCCGGCCGGATATGCCCACCGAGACAACCCATCGGCGACGGTGTTGTCCTTGCCGGGTTTGTACACCACTTTAATGTGGTACCGGCTTTAAAATTCATGCCACTGGCCACTCCTCCCAAAAGGCCCCGAGAGGGTACAAAGATCTTCTTTGTACCAACTCTCCAAAGACTTGTGGTCGGTGTACACGGTGACGTTTCGTCCCCCAATCCAACTTTTTAATTTTAGCAAGCAAGAGACTAATGCATAAGTCTCTTGCTCGCGGGTGCTCCAAGCTCTTTGTCCCTTCCCATCCTTGCCTTCAAGCTTGCGGCTGAAAAAAGCGCAAGGCTTCCACTCCCCTTCGGGGTTTTGTTGTTCCAGGACAGCACCCACTCCATGGTCGCATGCATCCACATGGATGCGATATTCACCGTCGAGTGATGGTATGTACAACTCACACTCAGCACTGAGTGCTTCCTTCAACTGAACAAAAGCAGACTCCATCTCGGGCGTCCACTGGATACAATTACGCTCCCTTGGTACCCTACAACGTCCCTTACGACCATCTACCCCGGGGACACGCTCATACTTACCTTGCAGCGACGTCATCAACGGGGCTGCAATATTGGAAAGTTTTCTTATGTAAATTGAATACCAATTTACAGCCCCCAAGAATCCCTTCATCTGCTTTGGGATTTTAGGCTTGGGCCAATTGCGTACCGCATCCACCTTGGAAGGGGCGGGACTACGCATTCCCCCATGCAAAACATGCCCACAATACTTGATTCTCTCCATAAAAAGATGAGATTTCTCAACGCGGTCTTTGAGATGCCATTCCTCTAACTTCTCAAATAATGTAACCACATTTTGAAAGTGGTCTTCCAGGTATGCCTTTGAATCAAGTATTTTACCCTTACCACAAAGCTTGGGTCGTGTCCCCGTGAGTAAATCATCGATGTAAATGTGTGTGTGCGGCTGTAGCGACTTCAGACAATCACCCACCATTCTCTGGAAAGCTTGGGGTCCTACCTTTACCCCCATGGGTAGGACCCTCCACTCAAATACCCGGAAAGGAGTACAGAAGGCAGTGTATTGCCTACTGCAGTCACTTAGAGGCATTGGGTGGAACCCATCCTCGAGGTCGAGGAGGGTCCAAAGCTGGTTTCCAGCCTGCTTCACAAACAAATCCTCGATTACCGGCAACGGGAACTCGCAGCCGCGAAGTTGCGTGTTCACGTACCGATAATCAATGACAAGTCGCCATTTATTTGTGCCAGGTTTTGGCACAAGAAACCCCCGACTGACGCAATGGGATTGGGTGGGCACAATCCAGCCCTTTTCTTGAAAATCTTTGATTTGTTCACCCATGGCCTCATCCCTAAGGCCAACTGCACGAATGGGCTTGTCAGCCTTTGCTTTAGCTTCCGGAATTGGCTCCAAGACACCAATCCCATTGGGACCCCGTTCTCCAATGTTTTTTTCAATCTCCGACCAATGATTACCTCCTTCCTTGAACACGGTATCTTTGAACCTGTTGTAAATCCCATCCCTATAATCTTGGCAATGGGGATGTTCAGCATCCGCCTCAATCACAGAACGCACACACCTATCCCTCGTCCTGAAAATGGTAACTGGATCACCTGAGATACCTGAAAAAGGCAAAGGGCGATCATTCGCCTTGAGAGACAGGGTTTGAGACTCCTCTGAAGTCAATTCGCTGGGAGAGGCATGTCGTAAACCTTTACTCCAATCTGAGATCCTGTCTTGAAGTGAGACCTTTTTTGTCCTCGGATGCACAAACGAGACCTTTGAAATTCGAGGCTCACCCACTTCAGGAAGATCAGAGGAAGGGAGAGGATTACTACAATTTTGTTCAATGCATACCCTTTCAGCCAGTCGATCCAGAGACGGCTCTTGTTCCTGAGCTCTTAACTCGGTCATGGAATCATTTTCTTGAGACATGACTGGTGAGCAGGGGAGAGTGGAATTAACAATGGAATCATGTTCTTGAGACATGACTGCTGAGCGAGGGAGAATGGAATTTAGAATGGAATCGGGCGGCAAGGGTATAAGCCCTCTAGCCGCAGCTGAAACACGCTGGACGTTCCACGCTTTCCGACTCATCCCTACGGGTCTGCGAGGGGAGGTGACACATGGGGGCGCATCCGATTTGGTTTTCGTTGAGGCTTCCCAAAAATCTTTGGACCAAGCTGTCGAGCGACGACCCTGCCGGTTCCGATGATCTTGAAGAGGGGGATCAACATGTGATTTCTTGAAATCAGTCTGTCCCAGCCCTTCTTGATGACCCCCCCAAGGCATCAAAAATAATAACTCGTGCACCTAATTTCCCAGGAGAACGAGGCGTACCTCCCTCATCACGGAAACACAATGCATCATGCGGCAAATCCCACCCATCAACCGTCACTTCACCGAGTCCCCAAAACCATTCTTTGTTTTTGTGGCGGGGAACAATCATGATCCCTCGACTTCCCCTATCGCTTTCTCTGCAACTTGTTGCAGAAATGTTTGCGGGCACATAACAAATGTGGTGTCATCATGCCAAGGCTTGTTCAAACCTTGCGTGACTGCAGCTTCACCTTTAGGAGTGTTGACCCATACCCCGGCGCGCTTTCCGGGGCGCTTGACTTTGGTGGTCGAGCGCGGATCTGCAAATGGGTAGCGCTGGGGTTGAAATTCATCTCCAGCCCAATCCAAAATGCGGTAAAACTACTGCGGATCCAAAGAGAATTGTCCTTCCTTATACACTTGTGGGTGTATGGACGTCCTCTTGGTTGGCAGCCTCGACGTTCCCATGAGGGCTGCCACCTTACGCCAATAAAGCTGACGCCTTTCCTTGCGATCCTTTGGATTCTCCCTTGGGCGCAACCCCGTGCATTTCCCGGAATCCTGGGAATCAAAACCTTGTGCTAATAAATTAGAACTCGAAATGGAAGACGATGTTTCAACTTGCTTAGCAAGCACCTGCAGGGTTTCCACTGTCTCCAAACCTTCCTCATCCCTAAGAAAGCCATACAGACCCATAAACTCGTCGGGTGGCACGTCAGGGACGACCGAGCCCTCATCGGATGAGGGGCTCGACTCACATTGTGAGTCCAATTCAGCACAGTCCAGGTTGGGATCAGCAAGTTGCTGAACCCATCTCTCTCTTACAGTCTCTGGGATCTCACGATCTTTCGGACATTCATCGGGAGGCAATATTTATGGCACTGTCAATATCCGGTCTATTAGGGACTCAATGCTCGTTCCTTGCGTCGCCCTACAACTATGTGACGCACTTAAAGGAGGCGTATCCTGTTCTGGTAATTTAGGCGACTCACCAGGGCCCAACTTCTGGGAATGCGCATGCAACACAATGGCGGACATTCCACAAATGGCAAATAAGCAAATCGGAGAGAGCAAAGGACCATCCACATGTCCAATGATCTTAAGAGAAAGCCATCGGGAAGGGGCACCTCCACGTGAGTTCTTCACTGGGAGGACAACACTGCTGTTCAATGCCGTCAGTGACCCAACCAACATTATTCCTATCAAACCCACAACCTGTGGTATTGAACACTCCACAACGCTTGGGCAAACCTCTGGAGGATTATTGTGTCCTCGCTCAGACAAAATTCATCTCGGCACCTTCACAAGTTGCCAATTCATGAGAAGGAACACCCAAAAGTGGGTCATGCAAAGAAGAGGATTCATGCAACTCCTGTAGTTGCAACAAACTATCCGAAAAGTCGAGAGTCACCAACTCTTCATGCACCTCAGTGGCGTTCGAGTTCTTGTCATCCACGCAGGACATTGTAACCGAGCCTTGCATAGGGCTGCACAACTGCTTGTCATGCTCCATCCCGTTGACATCTCCCGCAAGCTCCCGGCTGCCCGCCGTGAGCAAAGGTGCCCGTGCTTCCGGAGGAGGACATTTATAATCAAATTCATCCCATGGGTCGCCTTGACAAAGGTCCTCCACAAAAGCAAAGCATCCCGGATCCGGTAGGACAACAATTCCATACCGGGCAAAAAAAGGCAAACCAAGAATGGCTCGCGGGCCAACCGAGGCCAAATAAACCAAGCAATCGGCGCAGTGCGCCATCACGACCTGGGAACCTCTTTGCACAGGCACAATGATATCGCTCTGGACCACATATTTCCCACCTTCCAACTCCTTCTCACCAACTCCGAGTAGTTGGAATGGTTGGGTGGCCACCTCCCGGAATTGTTCGGGGAAAAATTCCCAACCAGCAACCACAATCACCTCATTGCCGGTGTCCCAAAGCGATAGTGCCTCTATTCGTTCCGAGGTCCTTTTGTGAGGGATATATATCCCCGGAACGATGACGCCCCTCGGAAGCTTCTCGGTGTGCCCAGGTCGAGACACCCTCAAAATTTCCTCCTCGGCCCGTCTGATTCGTAGAACCGGACGCATACGATATCCGTCATCCCATGCCTGGGCTTGGTTTACCCACATAATGGGGCATACAGTCGCCGGTGAGGGGCCCATATCCCTACCAGCCTGGTCCATTCTCTTGGATTTCAAGCGTCTCCGGCGACTTTCTCAATTGTGTCGCTTACCGAACCGCCCCTCGGCCTTGGCTTCCTCCCGCAACTCCGGATGGAGCGTCCAACAATCCTCCGGTGTATGCAGCGTGCTCCCGCAGCCCTTGCAAGGCGGAAACTTCCCACCTTTGTGTGGTCCTTTTCCTTTGCCACCTCCTTGCGCAGTGGGCTTTCCTTGGCCGCCCTTCCCAATTTTCTTGGACTTGAGTTTGTCCTGGAGCCACTCGGGTGCTTTGTGAGGATACAGGACCCAACAATCCTCACGGCCATGTCTTCCCTTGCCACACGCCGGGCACTTCGGGATGGAGCTCGCACTTGCGCCTGCTCGTCCTGACATAGCCAGCACCTGGGCTTCACAAATCTCTTGAATCTCCGCAATGCCCAACTCCTGGTCCGCTTGTTCTTGATCTTGGTGACCTTCGGGATCCCCGGCTTTGTCCATGTCCTCGACTCCTTCCATGCCCCTCACCTGGCCCGATCCACACTTGTTCCCCGTCCGTTGAGGAGGCACTTGGGGCTTGGGTTGCGTCGCTTCTGGGATCGCTTGCCCAAGTCGTCGCATGATGTGCCCCTTCTTGATCGCCAATTTGTGGCGGGACATGACGGGGTTCATCAAGCAGACGATCATCTCAAAGTAGTTGAATTCCAGCCCAACTTTGGTCTCCTCCTTGATGATTTCCTTGAGCAACCCATCCACCTTCATGGTCGCAATGACGTCCAGTAGCCTAGCCTTTGCCTGCCGTTGCGTGATTCCATCGCCAACGCGGCGGCCCAAGGCTAAAAGCTGTTCAACAAAATTAATAAACTCAGGTGGCGTTGGAGTTAGTGAAGACGATTTGACCGTGTGGAAGGCCTCCAAGATCACGTCGTCGTTCGCCTCCGTGAAGACTTCCTCCGTCACTTCCCTCAACAAATCTTGGTACCGGAATTGGTACCGGTTCACCATCTCCTTCAGTGGGTTGGATGGGGAGGCGGGAATAAGAGAAAGCAAGACAGCTCTTCTCATGGCATCCGTCAACCAGTACATCCAATCGCGCTCCCGAACACGAAAATCCAGAAACACTTAATGGCCGTGGTCCCACTTCCATCCCACCGTGGGGCGACGGACATTCCTTGTACGTCCCCCAAAGTTCGCGGGTCCATCACCAGGGTTGCCAGCCTTCCGTGGACCCCGGGAGGAATTAACCGCGGATCCGTTCCTTCAAGTTGTGGCTCTTCCCAGTCGAACGGGGCGTCCAAAAGTCGTTCAGGACAAACTTCATCAAACGCCATTGCCTGAAGAATTCCCGACGGCTTTTGTTTCGGAGGCCCGATTCCATCCTTGAGAGATTCTTGTCGATTAAACAGCTGAAACACCATCCGTGGCATAAACCAACCATCACCGTCCGCTTCGAAATAGCGGAGGTCCAACCCGGCGCAATGCCGCCAATCAACCCCCATGCCAAGCCAGGTGTGTCCCTCGTGGGTGCGGTTCCCCCTCCTTCCACCACGTGGGGCTCTACCCCGGAAGCCCCGGTCATCCGACCGCATGGATGGTCAGTCATCCTCGGCCGGGGGGAATCCAAACCCCGGTAGGCTTCCCGCAACCCGTTCTTCCCGCGCCGGCCATCAAACCCCCGGACTCGTGGTTCAGGCTTCGGTGTCAGGATCCCAACTGGATTCACCGATGGCTTACCCGCATGCTTCAACAATTGATATTTGTTCTCCAAAGACTCCAATTTTCTTTGTAATTCACCAATGACATGAGAATCCGACCGCATCCCTTCGGGTGGACCGCCATGGGGTCGGGTCCGGATCTCCTCCCTGAGCGCATGTACCTCTTGCTCACTTTGTTCCAACCGGGTCATGAGCAATCGCACCTGTAACTCCAGGGCCTCAACCTTGGCCAATTCCGGCTTGGGCATAGTTTCCCAATGGTGCATTCGGCCCGTGAGTGTGACCACTTGTGCACTGGTGCTCTCCAGGTTCGCCGCTATGCATCTCACCTCCGTTGCGGGCACCGTCGCCTCTCCAACTTCCCCTGTGGATGTTGACGAAACAGCAGGGTGCTCCAAGTTGTGTACCCGATTGATAAGCTGGGAAATAGAAGCCTTGTGGCTTTCCACCATTGCTTTCACACCATGCACCCGTTTTTCGGCATCCTCAAAGTTGAGGCCTATCCGCCGGATTTCCTCGGTCATGTTGGTGGTGACCCGGTCACAATTCAACAACTTGCCTTCAAAACTCTTCAATTCCTCAACTGATTTGTCCAGCCGGGCCCGGTGTGAACTCAACCCAGTTATCTCAAGTAACCAAGTAAGTAAGGGCGGCCGCGTCCGCGGCCTCATCTGATATCTCCTTGTTTGTTTTACACGGAGGCCGCCTCTGGCGGGGAGGAGGGCTCTCCACCATCAGCTCCCCTGGCGACCCCTGTCTCACCTCACGGCCGAGAACTTCAACCAGGTTCCCTTGAAGCATGACCAGCGGTAGGCTCCCTTCAGCCGCTGCCCTCACGGTTTCAGCTCCTTCTGGTCACCCTTTGAAGGATCCCCCGGCCTTCCCCCCCTAGCACAGGCTATTGGGCGCCTGCAGGCGGGTTTCCTGTGGATAGCCCTCGCCGACAGCGGAGCATTTCTCTCTGTCAACCACATTCCACCACTCCCCATCCCTCACGGGTCGGAGTACCCACTCGGCTCCCGGATGCACTTGGGTGTTGTCCATCCCCGGCTGGAGGCCAGGGGGCGACCCTTTCCACGTTTCTCTAGGTCTCGCTCACGCGCGAACCTACGTGTACTCGGGCCATTGACCCGGGGATCTCAAGGTCAACCCTCACCCCTGCGGACACCTCACGGCCGTCCCGGAGTTCAGGGCATTTTCCCCACTTCCTGTGGTCAGGTTCCTCATGGTTAGCCCATGGTTCACCACTCCATGGCGACTGGTTTCCCGATCCCACGGGGCTGTTGCTTGGCGCTTTTGGTCTCCCTGCCCATCCCATGTCCCATTCCCCTTTGCCTCATCCCGGCACCGGCCCGTTGCCAGCGTCCCGTGGACTCCCCATCCCGTCGGGCCGTTGTGCGGCCCTAGCCACACGCCCTTCCCCGTCCCGTCCCCTTTTCCCATCATCCCGTGTTTATACTCCACCGGGTCGCCAGCAACCGTGTGGCACGGGCCCACTGGATCCTCTTCCATCCGGCGACCGCTTCGTGCGCCTAGCACGGGTCGCTCCCTTCTCGCCCCCGCCCCTTTCCCCTGTGCTGCGGCCCCGGCCTGATCCCCTGGGCTGTTGTGCGGCCCCATCCCATCCCTCATTGCGTGTTTATACCCCACCGGGCCGCCAGCAACCCTGTGGCGCGGGCCCACTGGATCCTCATCCATCCGGGGACCGTTTCGTGCGCCTAGCACGGGTCCCTCCCTTCCCGCCCCCGCCCCTTTTCCCCTGTGCCGCGGCCCCGGCCTAATCCCCTGGGCTGTTGTGCGGCTGCATCCCATCCCTCATCCCGTGTTGATACCCCACTGGACCGCCAGCAACCCTGCGGCGCGGGCCCACTGGATCCTCATCCATCCGGGGACCGTTTTGTGCGCCTAGCACGGGTCGCTCCCCTCCCGCCCCGCCCCTCGCTCCTGTGCCGCTTACCATGCTGTCCTAGTCCTCTGGGGCCGTCGCGTGGCCCTAGCCACACCCCCTTTTCTGTCCCGACCCCTTTTGGTGCTGTGGGGTGTCGTTCGCGTTTTTGTGTTTTTTCTTTTTCGCCGTGCTTTTTTCCGCGTGGTTCCCTCCTCCCTGCATGCACGCACAACAACACTGCATCGCCATCTGTCTCGGTTCCGTTCGGTGCTCTCTTCCAGTCCCACCGCCATCCTGTGGCGCGGCCCTTGGCGGTCCCCGGCCATGCCAGGTGGGCGCCCCTCCCTCGCGACCCAGCCATTTCAGCCTACGTTGTAGCTAATCTTCTTTCTCTCCTCTCCACCCTCCCCTCCCCTCTGTCTCCTGCCCGCCCACTTAGTGTTGATCTCCTGCTCCGTGTGCTCGCCGCTGGTCGTCCCCGCGGCATGGTTATATCTCGCGCGCTTTCACGCGCCTCAGGGCTTCCGCCCTGTCTTCCGACCTGTAGGCGGACCTCGGCGGCCTCCCCAGACACTCCTTCGGGGGACTCCCCCATCGTCCTCCCCCGCCGGCCGCCCCGCCATCCGTTCCCTGATGGTCGGGCGGGGCGGCCGGTACGGCTCTATGCGGGTCATCGGCATGGTGTTTCTCTGAGAGAGACATGGTGTTCCTTTGCGCCCTTGTTTGCCCCCTGTTCCCCCCACCTCCCGCGCCCTGCCTCCTCTACGTGTCCTTCCTGTGTGTCCATCTGTTCTGTTTTTTTTTTTGGTGTCCCCGTGTTCGCGCTCCCCGCTGCGCCCGCGCGCCCTGCGTGTGCCCCCTGCTCTTCTCCGTGCTACCCCTGTCCCGCAGCCCCGCGCCCCCTCACTCGCCCGTCTCCCCTCCCATTCTCCTTCTCGCAGTCGACGCTCTCTGTACGTCTGCCCTCCCTGTCTAAGCCGCGCTGTCACTCGTGTGTGCCACCCGCGTGCTCTACCCCTGCCCCTCTCTGTCGCCCCTACCCTTTTTCCTGGGGTCTCCCCCACCCTGGTGTTCCCTCGGTCCCCGTCTCTCGACCCATCCTGGATGCCTTGTGCCCTGTTTGGGGGCGGGGGGGGGACATATCTGCAGACTGGACTGTGGCCCTGCCCGAGGACTGGCATGGCCGTTGGGTTCCTACGCACCATGAGCGAATTCCCATCGCTGCATTTGCACCGTGGAGCCCAGCCGCATAGACCAGCTGCGGACCAGAGCCCCCAGTCGGACCCGACGTGGTCACCAAGGGTTCACACTTCATTGGACCTCGCAGGTGTCCCATGGCGCCAACGGCCACCAAGGCCTGGCGTGGTCACCCCCTCAGAGCAGGGCGCGCGTAAGACCAATGGTTTCAATGCAGCACCATCTTGTCATGCAGAGAGCTTTGCCGCCATGTAACAAGTCGGCGGATAGCCCACACACTCCTGCTGCCAGTCCACAGGGACGTGGCTCCGCCGCACCGGACTCGAGTACACCAGTGCTGCCACCTGCCCGCTCCAGCAATCTCTCCGAAGACGCGTTCTGAGCACCATCAGCCAAGACCCTGGCACCAACGTGTCAGAATGTTGGATTCGTCTGCCCGTTCGCCTCTCCTGCAAGGCAGAGCCCTGGCACTGTGCTTCACCAGAAGGGCACAGCGCTGCTCCACTCCGTCTCCGGCTGTTCTCGTTGGTCAGGACCTTGTGCTCTGCTCCGTCACAGTACCCATTCCACTACTGCATCCCGTCAGCTTCTCGTTCTGCCCCACACTGCTCGCCGTACCCACGATATGTCTCGCGTCCCGCTGCCCGGTTGCTCCCTCAGCACCCGCCTGCGCCCCCGTACTCCGCCGCCCCATCTCCCCTCTCCCCCGCCGCTGGCCCTGTGCCCTCCGCTTGGGGTTCTCGTCCGCGTTCCCCATCACCACATCCCCCTCCACCTTCAGCCGTGTCCCTGCCCTTCCCCGCGCACCTGCACCTCTCTGCTCCCTTCCTCCTCTCTTCGTGTCCGTCACATCCCCTCCTCACCCTCCTCCACCTCCGCGGACCCCCCGCGTCCGCCTTTCCGGATTCGGTCTGCCCGTCCCTCCGCACGCCCCTTGCCCCCGGCCCCTGGCGCTTCCCGGGCCTGCTCCTGCCCGGCCCTACGCGTCACCACCGTACCGCTCCTCCCGCTGCAATAGCTCTCGCAGCATCTGAACCCTGGGCTTCTTCCCCTTCTCCTGGGGACAGACCAGGCTCACCCCCGGGAGCGCCTCTCCCAGCATCCTACTCCACCGCCCCTCATCCATCTCCGGCCCCCTTTCCTTGGGCCTCCCTGCCCTGCCAACCAGATCACTGAAGGGGCGGGTCCCCCTCTTCTCCCGCCTTCCCCTCGTCTTCCCCGACCACTTCACGTAGCGTACCAGCTCCGCCACTTCCCCCGCCGTCCAACTCGCGACCGTCCCGGGTCCCCTCCGCGCCGGCGGCGGCGCATACTGCCGCGGCGGCGGGGACTCCGAGTCCCAGTCCGTCGGCGTCGGCTCTGGGCTGGGGCTGGCCGGCCGCGGCGGCCCCTCCGCCTCCCCTGCCCCTCGCTCCTCCCCCCTGCGCCGCTCCCCCTTTCCCTGCCCCGCCTCCTCTTCCTCCTCCCTGGCCCTTCTCCTTGACGGCGACCGCCCCTCCACATCCGTGGAGGGGGCGTCCCCTTCCGGATCCCGGAGGACCCGGTGGGCCCCCCGGGCCACCGCCTGCTCCTCCTCCCGCACCCTGCGCTCCCGCGCCGCCACCTCCCTGTCCCTTTCCGCCAGCCTCGCCGCTCCCCCCCTGATCCGCCACCATGTCCTCTCCTGCATCTCTCCCTCCTGTTCCGGCGGGATAGCCGGCTGTCGGAACGGCACCAGTGGGGTACCCTCCCGCCCCCTTCCCTCCTCGTGTCGTCATCCCTCCCGTTTCTCCCTCTCAACCCCCTCCTGCCTTCTCCGAAGGTCCGCCCATGCCCTCTGCAGCTCCTCCACTGCCTGTGCTTCCCCTCCCTGCGGCCTGTCGGTCCCTTCCGTCCTCCCGTCTTCCGCCCCGCCCGCCTCTCCCTTGACCCTGGCCTCCCTCTCCCTCAGGCTCCTCTCTGCCTCCCCTAACCTCTCCCACGCCCTCCTGTGCTCTTCTCCCTTCCCTTCCTGCGCCCCCGACGCTGTCCCACCAGCCTGCGGGCGCTGCTGCACGTGCGCCTGTGGCTGCATGCCCTGGTACGCCGGCAGGGGCGGGTACACCATCCCCATCGCCAGGTATGGCGGCGGCGGGAATGGTGGGACGATTGGTGGGACGGCTGGCGGGACTACACCTCCCCGCCATCCCAATCCCTTCCCTGGGAACACGGGCGAGCCCACGTACCCATGGCCACCCTCCTTCCCCTGCCCTTTGCCTTGTCGCCCCATTGCCCCGTGTCCCTTGCCGCCTACTCCGAGGAGTCCCGCCCTCCCCTGTCCCTTCCCCTGGAGCCCTTCTTGCCTGGCTCCTTGCCCCTGCTTGCCCTTGCCGCCTTCTACTTGTCCCGCACCACTGCTCTGCACCGCTGTGCTGCTCTGTTCCGCCTGACCTGCCCCCCTCCTCATCTCTGTCCTCCCCGGCTCCATCTCCAACTGGTAGATGGTGTCCGCTCCCTGCTCCGGGGGGTGGCGGCGACGGCGCTGGTGCTCCACGTGCGCCAGCGCCTCGTACCGCGCCGCCTGCTGGCGGCGCACCTCCCTCTCCTCCCCCGCCCTTACCGCCGCACTGACCTGTGGGGGACGAGCGTTGGGGCTGCGGCCACTGTCGCCCCCGTCCACTCCATTTTCCCCCCTTCCCTGCCAGGTGTCCCTTTGCGTGTACAGCCCCCGACGTCCCCGCCTGCCCTTTCCCTCCCTTGCCCGTCCGCCGTCTCCCTCCGCCGCGTTGCAACAATTGATATTTGTTCTCCAAAGACTCCAATTTTCTTTGTAATTCACCAATGACATGAGAATCCGACCGCATCCCTTCGGGTGGACAGCCATGGGGTCGGGTCCGGATCTCCTCCCTGAGCGCATGTACCTCATGCTCACTTTGTTCCAACCGCGTCATGAGCAATCGCACCTGTACCTCCAAGGGCTCAACCTTGGCCAATGCCGGCTTGGGCATAGTTTCCCAATGGTGCATTCGGCCCGTGAGCGTGGCCACTTGTGCACTGGTGCTCTCCAGGTTCGCCGCTATGTGTCTCATCTCCGTTGCGGGCACTGTCGCCTCTCGACCTTCCCCTGTCGATGTTGACGAAACAGCAGGGTGCTCCAAGTTGTGTACCCGATTGATAAGCTGGGAAATAGAAGCCTTGTGGCTTTCCACCATTGCTTTCACACCATGCACCCGTTTTTCGGCATCCTCAAAGTTGAGGCCTATCCGCCGGATTTCCTCGGCCATGTTGGTGGTGACCCGGTCACAATTCAACAACTTGCCTTCCAAACTCTTCCATTCCTCAACCGATTTGTCCAGCCGGGCCCGAGGTGAACTCAACCCAGTTACTTCATTCAACACTCCCTCGAGTTGCCGTTTCAACTCATTGGTCGCTTGCTCCCACCCCTGGCGAGAATTGTCCACCTTCGCCTTAAGTGCTTCAGCAACTTGGCGATATTCCAAAGCGGCTGCAGTCGCTTGTTCTAAATCCGATTGCATTTCCGCTCTCTTGGAGTTCAACCGGGACCTCTGGTCCTGTACCTCGTTGTTTACCTCGTTCAACAATTGTCCCAAAGCCTCTACTCGCGCCGTCAAAGCTGACCCATCCACTTGTACTCCCCGTGCATGGAGTTCAAGCTCGCGAGAGCGGGCTTGGATGACCTGGCGAGTTTCAGAAATCGCGGAAACCGCCTCGAAATTAAAGGTTTGGAGATAGTTCAACGCACCCGTGAGCTCCTCAACCTGCGCCGGCAAGGTTGCTAAATCATGAGTCTCCGGTGTCCACTCATGAATCAAAATTCTTTCGGCTGCTTCACCGAATAGATTCATCATGCGAATCCTCTCAAAGGATTGGTATCCCCATGGTGCAGATTCCATGTTGGTGTCTTCCTCAACTGGGTAGGCTGGCTGGCCCTGCCTAAGCCCAACTGCCAAGTGTAAAGGAGACCCAACCGTCGACTCATGCCCTGTCGCATAGTCGGAACCCAATTCCTCTGGCCGTGCTGTGATCATCCCGATCATGGTCGTAACCTCTCCGAGAGTCATCCCACTGCCCGTGTCAGAGCCGTAGGCCAAACCCCCGCCTGGGTGAGCCTCTGCTACCAGCATTTCGCCCTCAAGGTGACTTGAACCGAGTGAATCTTCCATTTTTCCCAATTTCCAACCAACCAAACTTCCAACCAATAAAGCCAGCAGAGATTTCCAAGCTCACAACCCACTCAAGTCCCTCAGAGCACGGCAATGACACAAATAATTCCAATTGAAAGCCCAATGACCAAATGACCCAAGAATCCAATAGGGTCCAACAATGATCCAACCAAGAGTTCACCAATGGTCCACAAAACTCCACAAATGATCCACAAATGAGCCACGGTCCAACAATGGTCAAACACGGGTCCACAAATGAGGTACGAATGGGCCACTAGTCCACACGGGACGAACTTGGGTATAAAGAGAGTCCAAGCGGGCACAAGGTAGGTCCAAATGGTTCCTGAAAGGTCCACCCTTAAGAAAAAGAAAATAATTCACAAGCGCGAATAAGAGTCAACCTACTCTTCCGGTCGGACCACATGCAATGCAAGGACGAAGAGTTCATGGGCACGGGCATTATCCTATGGACTTGAGTCATGCTTGCAAAAGTGTAAATCAAAATTCACACTACTTCTACCCGTCGACATGGATGGTCTCACCGGGGGTGGAGGAGGGGAAAGAAATGATCGACACCACCGTTGGGCCATCCCCAAAGAGCAAATGAGTCACACTTGAGTCTCCGGACTTCTTGACTACACCAACATGAGGGAAAGAAGGGCACATGCACATACATGGTCACATGGGGCATGTAAACGCACCAAAAAAGGCACCAAACCATGACCCGGTTAGCTCTTAGGATCAATAACTAATCTAAACCAAATTAGCAAATGAACAGTACACCATTGATATGGAGATCCACCTCTTGGCAAAAAAGCACACAATAGGCCACTGGCCTCCCGGGCTACTCATGGGACCCAACCTCCACCCAAAGAGAGCACGTGCATGGAGAACTGATCCCACCCAAAGAGAGCACGTGCATGGAGAGTTGGTCTCATCCCGGAGAGCCCGAGAGAGTACATGCATTGCCTAACCAGGCCCCAGAAGAGATATTCCCCAACCAAATTCCTTGAGAGAGATTGACCTCTCCACAATGAGAGAGGGCATGCATGGGGAGAGAGTTTGGCCTAGCCTTGACCCAAGAGAACATGCATATGGAGAGAGTATCGCCTAGCCTTGACCCAAGAGGGCATGCATGCACTTGGAGAGAGAGTGGCGAAAGCTCGACCAATGCCTATCCTTGAGTCTAATCATAAGACGGCAAAACCACAGCATGTCTTAATTGGATAACTCCCAAGCCACGGGCACTTGAAAAAAAAATGAAAGAGCCCAAGAGTCTCAAAGGATCAAAGACAACGGTCACACGGCATTAAATGCTCAATTTACCTCTTGAGGAGTATGATGAATTGGGAGAGAGCGGGAGAGAGAGGGAAAGCACAAAGTCCACCTTGGGGAGAGGAGACACTATATGTTCACCTTGACCATGGAATTGTGGGCACCACCAAGTTTGAGTCACACCATGAATGTACCATGCATGAATGACAAATGCAATGTCAACTCTTAGAATGAATGCATGAGACCTCAAAACCAAATATGGTGTGGCACCCCAATGGAATTCAATTGCAAGGCAACAACCAATGTATCCCACGACCAGCGGTGCCCCTACCTCAGCCAATTCCACTTCAACTCCTCTTCCACTAGGACTCTCCCAGCTTCCAGGGACTCGTGATCCCCCATACACGTAGGCGTGGCACTGCCGAAGCAGATGCGCCCATTAACCTGTACCATTCTCCTCTCAAGTGCAAGCACCCAGGGGCGACAGCCGGTGTGCGCCGAGGCACCACATCAGGGTTTAGCCAGACTTGAATTCGGGCCTCCTATCTTCCACTGGCGTTGCCCTAGCTTCCGATCGGTATCCATTTCTGTAACAGAATAGAGCAAACACTATTAGCACCAACTGGAAGGGTATTCGATTGGCTGGCCTGCATTACGGCGCGACCAAAGACGGCGCGCGCACACACACAGCAGCAGCCAATCGAGGAATCAAAATCCAAATAATGTCAGAACAAATGCTGGCCAACCGCAGAATTGAAAAAATTCAATGCAACATCAAAAAGGCAAAGACAGAACTGAAATCTGCCATCGGAATTCATTCTGGGATCGAAATATGGGATGGGAATCAAATGCTGAGATCGCATAATAATTTACACATGAAATGGCACACAAGAAGCAACATGAGTGTGCGAAGGAGAAATGGGCAACAAACATGGATTCTTGACATGGCTATGCCCTACGTTTTACACACCCGGTGCTTGTTCTTCTTGTTCCACTGGCGCTCCCCCACTCGCTAGAGCATAGCCTTGGCCTTGTCCACCTTGTCTTGTTGCTCCTTCACCCACTTACCCACAGTGGAGTAGGAATCCTCAGGATAGGGAGCATGTAGGAACCACGCCGGGCGTCCCATGAACAGCTCATGTGGCGAGTAGCCAGTTGCCAAACTCTCTTGAGAGTTCATCATCAAGGATCTGACGGGGAGTAGTCTCACCCAGTCTTTGGTGCCCTCAGTCTTGCACCATATCGTTAGGTTCTCTTTGAGAACTCGGATCTCTCGCTCACATAGGGGGTTACTCGTATGAGTACAGGGAATCCCCGTTGACACCTGGACATTGAGGGACCTCGGGACTCTCTTGTACCATCCAGTGTCGGAGCGTACTCGGACGTCCTCGTCTGAGTTAATCTCTTTGGGTGCCCCATAGACACAGAACCATTCCTCCAGGAATATCTTGATGGTCTCCTCGCCGGTGATGTGTTTAGTGCATGGGAACACCTTGGTAAACCTGGTCAGCCCACAGGTTACCACTAGGGCAAGGTCATAGCCCCCAAACTTAGGCATCTCCGTGTAGTCCACGTAGAGCACACTGTTGGCGCAGTGGGGGATAGGGAGAGTCGAATAGACACCCCTGTCCCTGATATCCCCAGGTTTACAGGACCGACACAGGCACTTGTCCACAAGAGGCTGGAGGGTTTTCCACAGAGCTGGTCGTGAGTCCACGTAGAGGGGAACCACCGCTTGAACAGCCTCAGGGTACGGTTCGCCCCCACATGACCACTGGACTCATGGGTCCACTTGAGGAGTACCGGAATACGGTCGCTGAGCACAACAATCCGGTCCTCATGCCAGAGGTAGGTCTTGTCCCGCTTCCACTGTTCCTGGTTGACCAGGACGGGTTCCAGACACTTCTCCAGGCGTTTGTAGATGTCTCCAAAACTCTTTCAGGTACTCCACTTGTCGGAGTCCATCTAGAGGTCTGATCATGGTCTTGTTCAGGTCCAGCTGTACATCCATACGGCTGAACGCCTCCTTGGCTAGCTCCTCAGACGTGGCACCTATCATGTCCTCAAAGTTGTTGCAGCTGATGTAGTCCGCACACTCGTTCTTGACGCCCTGGATATGATGTACTGAGAGCCGTAGCTGGCTCAGGTAGGTCCACCAGCGTCTGAGCTTAGCCTTCTCAGGTGGGGGTCCCTTCTGGAAGGTGCGGACCGGTTCTTGGTCAAACAGCCAAACCACTGGCTTACTCCCCAACAGTCGGGACTGAGAGGATAGCACTAGCATACCCGCGAGCAGTCCCTGCTCATAGGTAGAGTAGTTACCCCGGGCCTGGTTCCATTTCCAGTTCCAATGACCCAGGGGAACCAGGACCCATTTGTCGTCAGGGTGGCTGTGCTTGAGAGTACCCTCTCGGCTTAGTCCATCAGTACCCCATTGGGAAGTGGCCGAGTCGAACTCCTCTTTCTCTAGTGCTTGCCACTGGAACAACGTTCCACCTCCGCCCACATTGCTGGCGTCAGTCACCAGGAGAATTTCCCCTTTTGCTCTAGGCATGCCCAGGAACTTAGCGTTGGCCACTTTGTCCTTGAGCTCGTCAAACGCTTGTTGTTCTTGAGGGCCCCAGCGCCCCAGCGCCCCAGCGTAGTAGTCTTCTTAATGAGGTCCGTCAGAATGGCGCTGGTGCAGCTGAAATTCTTGATGTGGCAGCGGTAGAAGTTGCAAGCCCCAATGAAGCTGCATACATCATGGAGTGCTTTCTTGGGGTCTTCATGTCGTACCTTAGCATCCATCAGGGGTTTGGCCTTAGAGGCCGCTGGGGTCCACCACCCATAGCCAATGTCGAACTGCAGGTATTGCATAGTCTCCTGCATGAACTCAAACTTCTCCAGCTTGAGTCTCGTGTGGTTCTCCTGGCAGATGGCAAAGAACTTGCCCAAGAGGATTAGTTGGTCCTCTTGGGTGTTCGTTTCCCGGCATACATCGTCGATGTGTGCTTCCATCTGAGCGCCCCGGAATATCACTTCTTGTAACATAGGTCTTCCACGTAGGTCGGGTAGGATCTTGTTCATCAGCTCTTGAAAAAGAGCGGGTGCGTTAGCCACGCCAAAGGGCGTGACCTTCCACTTGAGCACCCTCCCCTGAGGGGTGATGAAGGCTAGGAGTTCGTGGGCGTTGGGCGTCAGGTCCACTGGCCAGAATCCACTCCGCTTGTCCATCTTAGTCTTGTAGCCGCAGGAGGCTATCTCCTCCAGGGTTGACTCCATGTTAGGAATGGACCCTGAGTGGTTCAACGTCCTCTTGTTCAGCTCTGCATAGTCCACTACCAGCCGTGTGGCTGTAGACCCAGGCTTAGCCACCAGGAAACAGGGGCTGCAATGTTGGGGGTAGTCCCCATCCTTGTACTCCAAGACCAGGCCAGCGTCGATACATTCTTGTATCTGTCGCTCTATCTCATCAGCCTCCTCTTTAGGAGCCAGATAGCATCTCCTACGTATCTTGTGACCCATGAACTCGGGCTTCAGCTTGAGGTCCATCTGTACCAGCTTGTCACAGGAGGCTGGAGGGGGTAGTTCTCGGAATACCTCCAGGTACGTCCTGATCAGCTTCTGTACTCTAGGGTCCAAAAGTGTGATCTTGTCCTCCATGTCCTCGTCAGACTGTAGATTGCTGGCCCCTTGGTGTATAGAAGCGGGGAGGTGATCCTCAACCGGCTCAGCGTCCTTGGTCGTATCCTTCAGTCCTTGATAGGCGTAGAGAAGGTCCCGTTCCACAGTCTCAGGTGGTCAGTGAAAACATAGGCACGCTCGAGGGCGTTCGCATACGCATTCCTCTGAGAGTTCATCCTCCTTTGGGGTCCTCACATGGGCACCCCATACGCTCTTCAGGAGCTTCACATCCCCCTTTTGTTGCCAGGTGGTACTCTTCTGTCCAAGGTCCTCCTTCAGTTGGGAGATATATCCCATAGACCCTTGCTTCAACGGCCAAGAGCGGCGGGTAGGCCTAGCGTAGCATAGCTTTTTCGCCACAAATCTCTTCTTGGAGTCCACGTACTCTCTCAGCCTGGATCGGGGATCCAACTCCTCGTCCAGGGGCTCCTCTCCCCTCATGGAGAGTAGGGGGTTTCAATGGGGCAGCGTACTCGGCGGTGTCCACTTCCTCCACGCACGTCTGCACGAAGAAGGCGTCATGCTCAGTCTCGTCATCTGAGTGTATAGAGCTGAATAGCTCGCATAGCCCACACTCTGAGACTACATCAGGATTAGATACACGGCAGGGGGAGTTGGGGGCAACAGTTTTAGACACGATGTACTCGTCTCCCCCAGGAGTAGTCTCTACGGTGTCTCGAGGTCGTAGTTGATTCTTCAAGACATCCAGGGTGAAGCCGCTGCTCTCACGTTGAATTTCCTGGACCATAGCAGGGTCCAGATCTTCCCAGGGCACTGGAGCTAGACTTCCATCCACCACGCTTAGCATGCTCCCCCGTCCAGGTTTCCCGATGGGCGTCTTGCGGCCCAGAGGCACGTAGATGGTGTCATCCGGTAGCTGGATGGAGGTGAGCGTCAGCTTGTTCAGGAGAGTACGCCAATACTCATTTCCCCCATGGGCTCCCCAATCGGGGGAGCACAGGACCATACGGGAACGTTCCAGGGCCACCTTGGTCAGGACGTTCCCCAGTTCACTGAATCTTGGGTTCCCGTGGGCCATCCCGAAAGAGGGCCAGTAAAATTTATAGCAGCAATTTTTCCCCTTGCTGCAGTGGAGGTCCAGGACATGTTGCTTGTCGCTGGCGAATAGCTCCACACTCAGGTCTTCCCAGGAGTATCCGAAGTGCTTCAGATCTTGGTCTAGGACATCCCCCAGGAGCTGATAGTCCTCAGTTTTGGAGGCGACCATCATGGTTGAGGGCGACCTCTTGCATACCCTCAGGTAGCTAGACGTGTGCTCAGACTGCTCCAAAGGTACAGATTCCCAGCCGTCACCATGGTCCACTTGCAGGATGTAGGGTGCTTGCAGGGTGAGGGATAGAACCTGGGAGTGCTCGACGAAGAAGTCGGTCCCCAGTATAAAGTCGAAGGCTTCGGTGTCCATCACGTAGAACCGATGGGCAATGCTTCTAGAACCCATAGGCACTTCGACCTCACAGTCCCCACAACTGTGCACCACATGCCCATGTCCCATGCGGATGGCTGCGGTAGGCAAGATGTTCTTCAGGTCCCCACAAGGTAACATTTTCTTGGCCACAGTAGATATAGTGGCCCGAGGATCGAGTACCCCCCGGTATTCACGACCCCCAAAACGGATACGTACCCAGAACACCAGGTCTGTAGGCCCCCCGGAGCGTCCCTGTCAGAATTCCGCTTCAAACCCCTTCTTCTTGAATTTCTGCGCCATGCGCATGAAACGGGAGCGCCTGCGGGCATTAGACTGGTCCCCATCTTTGTTAGCACGCTTGGTCCCTTGTTCTTGTTGGGCTTGCGTCTGGGAACGGGTCATAGGTCCCGTGTTTGGTTGCCCACCAGAGGGCTCAGAGTTCCCCCCTGGCGTAGTATTGGGGTTCCCTCCGGACGGGTTTGCGTTCTTGCCCTTGTCCGGCTTGCGGTCAGAGTCCCCTCGTCCACCTTTCCCTTTGCCACCTTGCACTTTGCCATTGCCCTTGGACTTGCCTGAGCCAGTGTCCTTGTTGACGTTGCCCTTGCCACTGCCCTTGCCACTGGCGTTCTCGGTCTTAAGCTTCGCCGATAGGCGTTGCTTGTGATAGCACTCATCCTTGTAGTGCTTCCTCTTCCCATAGAACGCACAGGTGATTGTACACCTGTAGTGGTCCGGCAGCTTCGCCTTGCTGCCGGTGTTGGTCTCCCGCTTCTTCCCCTGGACCACGAAGCAGTCCCGCCGGTCGCAATCAGGGGCGTGAAGCAGGAAAACCTGCTCATCTCTGGCATCACACCAGAAGAGGTCTTGGACATTGCTCATGATAGTAGCATTTTTGGGGCTAGTCCCATGTCCTGGTCGGTGTGCTTGGTACCCATGGCCTTGGCTCCCAGAGCCGCCTCCTCCAGGACGGTAGGCGTTCAGGTGCCGGTCGTTTTTTTTCCCCAGCGCCAGCTCCAAAAGTAGTTCATACAGGTCCTCGTAGTTGAGGACTCTTGCCTTGCGCCTTGCCGTTGCCCGGCATTCATCCCACAGTTCTCGTGGAAGCTTGGCCACCAGCCAGAATAGCAGCTCGTCGTTGCCGTAGGAACGGGGCGTCAGTCGCCCTACCCAGTGGTCCAGGTCGGCCAGCAGCTCGGAGATCCTAGCAGGCTTGGGATTGTTGGGCAGCACAACCAGGTTCTGGAACTCGGCCCTGATGGAGAGGTTGGTCTCGTAGGTCGGGTACTGCCGCTCCAAGGCAACCAACACGTTGGCGGAGGTGGCGGACTTTGTCACGATCTGCTTGACCTGCTTCTCCAGGTACTTGGTCTTGCAGCACTGCACGAGCAGATCGCACTTCACTCGCCTACTGGCACGGGTTTGGCCGGTCATCCTCAGGAACCGGCCAAAGATTTCAGCCAACTTGCTAAGGTCCTTCCTAGTGAACTCTGGCAGGTTCACCACGATCTTGGAGGTGGCTATTGCCTTAGCCTCCTGGGACCTGCGTTCATCAGGGCGCTTGGTCTTCCCCTTCCTCTTCTTCTTCTTCCCGCTCGTGTTCTCATGGTCCTCAGGGTCATCGTCCTCGGAGGGCGAAGCAGAAGTCATAGATGGGGGTTCATCGTTAGAAGGATCTCCTCCCAGGTCACTAGAGCCGTAGGGTTCCACATCGACCTTAGCCCTTAGGGCTGTGAGCCCCAACAAGTCCAGCTCGGCTCTACCCCACCTATGGTGGGACACCAGCCGTGACTGTGCCACCAATGGCAGCTGCAGTCAGCGAACCACTGGCATCCAGCTCCACCTACACCGGTGTTCCTGAGCCTATGCCACACCGCTATGAGGATGGCTATCACAAACCCGCGGCGGGCGTGTTCATGACTGAGATACCTGGCTATGCGGCACCCGCACCTGGCTATACTATGCCAGCACTTGGTTTCACTTCTCTGGGTGGCCTACGTGGCCCTGAGTCTTGTGGTGGAAGGAGCAAAGGGTCAAGAAGATCCTCTAACAGGTCCTTGACGCGGTCGGAGATACGAGAGGCTCTTCGAGGAGCCACCTCTCGAATTGTTGGTGATCTAGCTCAACAAATTCCGGCTAAGCTGGAGCCCCTGATTCCTCCCCAAGCGTCACCTACCACCGTCGGAGTTTCACCTCATCGAGTACAAGCCAATCATTTGGTGGCGGGGCTGACGAACACCCTGGGAAGCGTGAGGAGCCGACCGACGCCGACCCCTGCTGTGATACCAAGAAGTCCTTTCATACCAAGAACGGCCCAGCCCCCCTACAGCCAAGTGGAAGGCATCCTAGTAAGGCCTAGACCCTCAGACATAGGTGGAGTGGTTGTGGATGAGGATGCAGCTAGATGTGTGGCCGGGAGTGTAGTGGTTGTTGGAGAGGGTTCTGCAGGGAAATCAGAGGCGCTGGGCGCGCTCTCAACAGGTGTGTCCTCGAAGGGCACCTCGTCCGATGGTCCGTGTTCATCTCGAGGATATACCTCTTCGGCTCCCATGTCCACTGCTTGCTTCTCCTTCTCCTTCTCTTTGCCTTCGAGCCCTCGAACGCATAGACCACTGAAGGCAGCTCTCAAGCCCTTCAGAGAATCATCCCCCACCCCACTTAAGGGCACTGAAAGTACAGGCTCCTCAAGTTCAGGTTCACCAGCAAGTTTGGGCGCTGGCGCTGGCTTGGCTGGTGCCACTGAGGGCGATGTCGTCTCAGCAGTGTCCTTGGTGTCCATATTATATTTCTTTGTCCTTCACTGGAGTCCATCTCGACGTACTGGTTGTACTGCACGGGGTTGCAGGTACGCAAAGACTGAAAATCTCTGGAACCAGAAAGTTAGAACAGGCTTTCACTGTTGATTGCTTTGATGATGTTGTTTTGTTGATGCCCCTGCTTGCTCCTGCTGCTTCGTGGTGTATTTTAGGTTTTCCAAACAAATAAGTTTTGATGAAATCAACCACAAATAAGTACCCACAGTGCAAGGCAAAGGACCACAGGATCAAATCCACAACATGAAGGGCTATAGTCAAGGGGATAATGTAGCAACAAAGGAAACTCACAATAACTACAGATTAATGAAAAGATAGTTAGAAAATATCCTACAAACATGGAAAAACTGCCCACATGGGCATCCTCTCTTTTATAGTGCCATCTAGAGGTGTGCACTCTTTTTTTTGGGTCCTGTAGGTGCTGAGGTGGCATGGCTTGTGGCGTTGAGGTCACTGCCATGTCACATGGGATATTCCTACATAGCTAGGCTGACTGGGAATTGAACCGAGGACCTCTCAAAAAGAGGTGCCACAGCCCCCTAGGGTGCAGACCACTAGGATAGCTAAGCATTAATTAGAAAACATAGAAAAATGTATAGGTTGTAGATCAATGTCAGCACCTCAGTCAGTGCAGAAAATGGTGTATAAGATCAATCAGTGGGAGGGTCAGAGGTCCACACGACATCCACAGCTCAATGCTTGGTTTTATAGGTCAAAATGTCTTGTCACCCCTTTTTGGGTTAGGCCAATACTAAGATAAAAATGTGTTATGCCTTTAGGCCTCTTTGTAACAACTAAAGCTAACCTTTTGGAGGGGAAATACACTTTTTCTTACTCATTGACCGCGCCATAGAGAATGTCCACTTTGAGTATGTGTCTCTGTTGAGCGCTCTTAGAAATGACACCCAAAACTTGAAAAATGTCCACAACAAAAGCGGCCAAGACACAAAAAATCTCATGACGCAGAGCTTTGAAACAAGTCTTGTGCTTTCTGGTTGCCACCTGTGTTTTTCTCTGTAGCAATACATTCCGGCACAGGCTTTTGCACGACCTGCACATTAGCTAGCACAGCGTCTAATTCACGGGACCTCGCATCCACCCACCGCACCCCGGTCGCTCTACGAAATGTGTGCCTCCCCCCATGTCGTGCTAAACCCCGCATACGCTTGGATGCAATTCTCTAGAAGATTGCCAACCGAGAGACAATGTAATCAATTGCTTCATACAAGCCATTGCAGCCATTGTTGGTTGTTGCAATGGAGCGCATCAAAGCATGTATTGAGAATCCCTAACACTAACTCAAAAGCCAACGCAGCAAAGCCTGGATTCAGAATCTCTAACTCCCACTCAAAAAGCATGGCAACCGGGCGTGGGAGTTAAAAAAAAATAGAAAGAAAGTGGGAGCCAAAATTGCATTCTCAGAAATCTCCAACAAAAAGGAGGACAAGCAGAGGTGGTCTCCCACAAAGGCGAACAAAATCAGAAATAGTTGGGGCACCCCTACCCCGTCAGCAGCCCAAAAGAGGGCAGAAATGCTACGTCGCTCCTACAATCCTGCATATCGCCAACAGAAGAGAATAAAATGGAAAATGGCTAACTCACCCTTGGCTTCTCGGGGATACAACAGAGGGCGGAAATACTATGTCACCCTTGCATTGTTGGTGATCAACAACACAAAAAGAGCAAAAGTAGAAGTGTTCCAAACAAAAAAGAACGAAATCAGAAATGGTTGCCTCACCCCTACGTTCTCGGGGGCGCAAAGAAGAGCGCGAATGCTACGACACCCCTACCTTGACCCTTGCCTTCTCGGGGTCCTCCAACATGGGTTCCAAAAATTCCCTTACTGGGCCAGTGGAAAAATGCCCCTCACGGGGGTCCTAGAGGGTTCAGGCCAGCATTACAACCAACCTTGCATAAAGAAAAAAAGAAAGTTTTAAAAAACGTCCTAGATTGATCAAAGAAATCCTGAAGCTAACTCTTGATGTACAGCAGGGTTGGGAGAGGATTGTAGCATAAAACCCGTCGTCAAACGCATAGAGCCGCAGCACGGTGTTGATGCTCGGGCGGACGAGGACCCGTTTGGACAATGCACTCATCGTGTCCTTCGTTTATATGAATTGGTAAAATTCCAGCAGCTTTTGGAAAAGTAGCTACGCGGACCCATAGTAGCGCAGCGGCAGAAATGCCCCAACAGGGGGAAGCTTGCAGCCTTGGACTTTGAATGCGCTAAAGCCGTTCTCATGGATCCGGCTCCCGAGCAAGATGGCGTTTGCATCCGGCTTGCAGCCGCTTGTAGTGGGGACGGGTGCACAGTGCGCACCGTTTGGAGCAATTACACAGCTTCAACCCCCCTGTCGGAACCCTCACGGAAAAATACTACATAGCAGCATTCGGCACCCAAAAAGCAGCCAGGAAATGAGCTTCTTGCAGTTCAAACTGAATCTAAATTGCACACAGCAAAAAAGATTCATGTACAACATGTAGGTGTCCAAAATGATACGTACAACAAGCTGAGCAACAATAGTCACCATAAAATATTGCCTACAAAATCGACAGTCAGTGCGACCTTATAAATGGTTGCAACATAACTTGGACTCCATGTGCCCTATCCGCCTTCACCAATTGAATCAATCGGCAGGGCATCCAACACTCCAACATGATGATGTTCTTCTTCACACAACCTCTGGCACGGAGATATATGCAAAAAATCACGTAACATGTATGGCGCTAATGGCAGGTTTCATAGAATGCTAGCTCACAGGAACCACATTTCTGCACACCAAGGCTGGCACAAATTTGACAAGCTAACGGGGTTTTAAAACTATCAACCTCTTCAGCTGGCACCTCATTAGCTTTCTGAAACCAAAGCCCCAGCCATGGGCAATAAGGCTGGTACCGGAGCCGTCTGTTATTAACGAATTGTTCCATATGCAGCAAAATGCGCATGGTCTCATGTAATTCCTACTCACCACCTTACCAAACATTACGTACTACCTTCCTCTGCCGCAATTGTGCAAAGATGTGCTCCAGACGGGCACGATACCAACCGTGCAAATCGTTGTACTGCTGCTGCCTATCCGGTTGTAGAAAACGGAGGTACCGGCTCAAACCGAAGACAAAAACATTGTGTTGCTGAGCTATAGACCAAAGGGTAGTACGTACAATGCAATCCTCAAAGCATACAGGGTGAAATGGGGCACCAGCTCAGCAACACGGCACCTCACTGGGCAACAACAAAGCAAAACAATAGCGTCAAATAAAAAATCTAAATAAAAAAGATGCACGGTGCGCGCACGGTGCGTGCCGCTCCCCCGTAGGACATGGTAAAATATACTGCACACTGTGGAAAAGAGGGGCAGTGATGCCAAACTGGGTTTCTGGGAAACCAGGGTTTGCGTTACGGCCAGACGCCCAGGTCGCGCTGCCCTTAACTCCCCCCAGGGGTCCACAAGATCATAATACTAGACCAGCCAAAACATGCGGAGGAATGTAATACGTAGTGTCGAAGTCCCGGTCATCCCAATCATCTGTTTGTTGAGGGTAGAGGTTTGTCTGCATAACCTTGGCCAAATTGTTGCACTGTGTGCGCACTGCGTGTGCACTGCGTGGGCACTGCGTGCATACTGCGCACGCAGAGGCGGGGATACTCACCCAAGAATACCTGTCACCTGACTGGTGGCACAGCGAAGCAGCAAGACCCACATGAGAACGACAAAACTGCCTTCAACTTGGTACTCCACTGTCCCTATGAAAAAACCACTCAGCCTTGTAAAGTCCACTTGCTTGAAGTGTTTCGGTGCCCGTGGCTTCGCTCTTGGAGGGGGCGATGAGGTGTCCCTTGACTCGGAGCGCGGGGAATGCGTTGTCCGTGGTCTCTTGGGTGATGGGGACTGCGAATAGGGTGAAGGGGAGGGCGGTGGTGATTCTGAGCGTGGATGCGACACACTTGTTGATGGCGAGCGAGATCAGTGATGTGGTGGGGATGAAGGCCGTACCACAAATTCCTCAAGGTCCGCGGGCTATGTATGGCTACATCACCCCTGCCTTCTCGGGGTCCCCATCGTGGGGAGAGTTCAATATGCAGGATGCAAAATGGGTAAAAATAGTTGACATTGGGCAACAAAGGGTGACGGAAAGAAATCATATTAAGGAGCAATAGTCCATGGGGCTTCTACCCATTCCAGCCCCCAAACTCACCCAAGGGGCAAGTCGCGCGGGTTTCTGGAGAGCTGCCGCCCTGTATGACAAGAGGCTCCCCCCTCCGTCCTTTATGTTGCCTCACGTGAGGCCCGTCCATGCTTCATGGGCCCCTCCGCGCTGTTGGGAGACAGAGCACCCTCCTGCATGCTGTACAGCATGGTGGAGTGTCGTGCATGGGGGTCACGAACCCATCCCTGGCCCTGTCGGGCCATGCCAGGCAATTCCGTGCAGAGACGCTGTGCTCCGCGAAGAGAGGGAAAGGTAAAGGGGTTAGGGGGCCACTCCCCCACGGAGGGTGGGGTAGAGTACTGGACTTCGTACTGACCCATGTCCTCATCGCACTCACGACGAGTGCTGCCCGCTCGCGAGGCAGACATCACGCTCTCAAAAAGTGGCGCCAGCAACAAAGGGTGACAATTCAAATGTGCTACATCCCAAATGCATAGGAATCTAAAAAACCCCCAGTATGGAACCAAAAACTTGTCAAAAGGGGCCAAAAGTAGGGTCTGAGTATTGGCCGACATTCAAAACTTCGCACTGCGTGCGCACTGCGTGCATGGCATTCCCCTTGACAGTTTCTGTTTTGAAGGTGGCATGTAGCCTACTGATGAGACCACTCGTGAATCCTCCGCTGGCCATTTGTTTGACAGGAGACAACGCACGTGCTGGAGCCTAGAAAACAAGAAATAATTTTTGTTGCCCTCGTGAGCACCTCCTTCTAAAGCTGAAGGACGAATGTTGGAGCACACACAGAGCAGCAACACAACTGCAGGGCAGCATACGATAACCCATAGCTGTATGGACCTATAGTAGCTGACCCCGCCTTTTCAACAAAACCAAAGAAATGCCAGTCTATCAGACCTGCAGCTGGTAGTTGGAAGCAAATTGAGGAAACTAAAGAGTGGAAACAGTCCCTGGGCAGCCAAAACTTTTCACCCTTGGTTGAGGGGCAACCCATATATAATGTCTACTTGGAACAAAAACAGATTTACAGGGATATCTTGTTGCACGGAAGCCCTAACGAGTGCCACCCCTGCACCACTTCAGCTGAGCCTACCTACAAAGCACCCAAATGGCACTCATTGTTGATGCTTCTTTAACCCAATGCAAAATATTCAAACGACCAAATATGTTGGGCTGTTTTACAAAGCAACCATGTGCGCCTTGGAAAAGAGTAAGGAATGGGGACCTGAAGGATAGCGAACGGGGAGGCGGTCTGGCAACACAGCCCTCCTGGGCAATGGCAAAACTCTGCATTCAACATAACACCTGGTGTCTGCAGATGATACCCAATAATACCCTGATCAGCAGCCCTTCTTCCCTGAGAAGCACACACCTATGCAAATGCAGCTCATGAACATATACATAGTACAGAGGGTTTATACACACCTCTTTCTCTCTAGGAGACAGGGTATGGTTGACTGTGACTGGAAAAGGCACAGTGTGAGAGCGATATGCAGTGTGCTGTCCATAAATCTCAGGCCACACTACTGCAGACTGCAGTTTTCAATCATCACTTCTGGGTTTCAAATCTAGAGAAGTTGTATTGTGAAAGCATGCCCAAGTGGCCCCAGATGTGGCCATGCAGCCAGTTGGCAGTAGCAGCACAGAAGTGTGCAGAGGGCTGGACATGGCACATTGACAGGGAGTATGAAGAATGACAGGGAGTATGAGGAATGAATACATCTGTTTCCAGCGGATCCACCATCCGGACAGAGCAGCTTTCGAAATAGAAAAATGGCATTATGCATCACCAGGACATAGCAATGCAGAAATGTTGGGAAAATTTTTGTGAACGTCTGGGAATACAGTGGCAACACCCCAAGTGCACACGTGACCAATTATCAGAGCGACCTATCACCCCCCCCGTCCTTGGTCCCAGCAATGAAAAGTGGCCAGAAATCAACAGAACTAACACAAGTATCGCAACTATGACAGGGAGTATGAAGAATGAATACATCTGTGTCCAGCGGATCCGCCATCCGAACAGAGCAGCTTTCGAAAAAGAAAATTGACATCGTGCATCACCAGCACATAGCAATACAGAAATGTTGAAAAAAACAATTTGTGCGTGCCTGGGAACACAGAGCAACACCCCAGGTGCACACAAAACCGATCATCAGAGGTGATCTATCATCCCCACCCCTTGGTCCCAACAACGAAAAATGGCCAGAAATTGATGGAACCAACACCACGTGTCGCTTGGACAAGGGTGTTGCTTGCATGCCGCACTGTGCATGGTCCACGTGTTCTGATTATTTCGGGGACTTGTCACTAGGAAATGTGACATGCAACAACTGGTCAACAACCAGCTGTCCAATTGATCCTTGTTGTAGTCCCTCAGTTCAGTACACCAGTGAAAAAGTTTGCCCAAACACATGCGATTGGTAACACATAAACGCTTGGCCCCATGTGGCAACAACCATGAGCCTAACCTGCCCTGGACTATTTGTAAGACAAGAACTATCCAAGCTTCATCCAAAACATGGTCTACTATTCTGACCCACTTTCACCAATTGAAATCTTGACAACACATCAAGCAGCCAAAATTGTGGATGAAAAACACAAAAACATGTGATTATTCACAACTGCACAGGTCACTTGCTGCGGCCCAATCCACCTCAACTCTAACTGAATGTTGGCCAACAAGTGATGTTGCAAACTGCTGTCAGTCCATCACTGCACACGCTGTTGTCTGCGAATACTGTCCATGGAATAGCAATTGCTATCAACAACTGTGTGTTGCTTAACAGGCAAAGGTTCCGACCAGAAATAGAACCGCCCTGATTTGCCTGCCAGCACCCTCAAGTGATGGGTGGCGTCAAGACTGACCGTTGGTAAGGTTTTCTGTCAGAGCTGGGCTGCCACCAGTCCCCAGTGGCACCAGTTCCCATGAGTCCCCCGATCTGATCAGCATCAGTGTAGTGTGTCCCCGGCCCCCAATTGCTAGCAAGTTTGCCAGTACAACACCACCCAATCATTTTCCAGGACCTCTATCGCTGCCACCCGCCACACTGGCAATTGGCAGCTGCATCTGTTTCTGGGACGGGCACTCTGTGGACACTCGCCCAAATACGCCACATAACTGTGTGGACAGCATTAGGTTTAAAAGACACTGCGTGCGAGCAACCTCCAAGACGTGGATCACACCAACAAGGGTCTGGTGTCTTCAGCACATGCACACGCGCCGAAAATGACGTAGCAAATGCTCTCTCCTGACCTGGTCTCTGATTGGGATGATATATGGTGTATGCCTTTGTGGATGACTGCACTGATAGCGCATTGCTAGAGACAGGGTATGCCTGAACACAAAAAAATCAATAATTTAGCGCAAGCCGGCCACTGTTGTGAAACTGTTTTGAAACTGTGTCTTGCACGGACACAGTCACCCCGAAAGTGCCCCCAAATGGAGAGACCCCAACATGACCACTGCCGTATTGGGGCCTACAAAGCGGAGAGCACTGACGTGGCTCCATTACCCCTGCGGTGTTGGGGTCTCCACAGCAGAGAGCAGTAACGTGGCGATTTCACCTGCCCTGCGACACCACCTGCACATGCCAGTCAAACGGAACAAGAAATGTTGAAAAGGAAAAAGACTGATCAGGAAAAATTCAAGGAAGGACAATGGGCAAATTCTCACAGTGCCTTGGGCACCAAGCTCAGGCCAAACCCCACAACTTCACCCCATGGAGAAAGGGGATCATTGTGCCTGGGCACCGACGTGCCACTGTAAAATCCCCATGTCACAGGTCCTTGACATGCTGCGCCCGTGGGATTGGCGCTCTGGCCTTTGATGATGTCCCTGGAGCAGGGCACAGTCTCCGGCTGAAATTTGCCCCTGGTTGACCGCACAGGGCATCAAAAAAAAAAACGGCAAACATGTCCGTCCAGACATGTTTCTGTCAGCACACCTTGTTCAAAAGGGGGCACCACGGAACAGCATTTGCACACGAGATGGAAAAGATGCATCCCAATCTGGGAGGCAATGAAATCCGAGTGTGGGTGAGCACTTGAGAATCCGTGATTGGAGACGTCAGCATGGGTGAACACAGTGATCCTGGGACAAAGTGAAGGAAATTGGCAGATTGCTGTTCTCCTTGGCTGCCTTATCTCACTTTCACCCACAATGAAAAGCTAAAGACACATGTCTTCTTTTGGCAGGAACTTGGGGCCCCACATTGTACACAGCACATTTTTCATGCTATACAAACCACCGCAAATCCACCACTGAAACACTACCACCCAGTGTGGTGTGGGAATAGCGTACGTCCATTTCTTGCAATCTGCTTGCTACTTTGCCACCTGCCTTGGAATTGCCTATCACACTCGCTCAAAAGCATTATGTCTTGGCTTTGTGTTGTTTTGGAATTTCCGACTCATGTACACCCCAGTGGTATGTACAAGGAGGCACTCGGGAGGAAGGTCCCGGACTCTGCATCAGCAGTATTTTTTTTTCGAGCATCATGCCTTGGCTTTGTATGCTTTTGTGTGCGGAGTGTGCAGACGTATGTTGCGCAACACTGCACAGTATGATCAGTCTGAGTAAAGTGCCAGTTTTGTCTTACTTCACTGAAAACCACCTGGAACACTTCAAGGACAGCAGATACCTCCGCCCTATCACCAGCCAGGCAGCCTATCACACTGCTCGATTGCAAAATTATTTGGAAGGTTGTGTGCGCGCATGTGTGTGTGCTGCTATGCATGCTGGTTTCATGTTCTTCGAGTTTCCGACTGGCAGTGCAAGCACAGTGAATGATGTCAATGATGGCAATCAACTATGCACATCAGACAATAACAATCATCAATAAGTGTGTGCTTCACATGATATGACCACACTGTAGGCAATCAACAGACCACAGCAAAGACCAAGGCCCGCCCAGCTCCTCTCTGACGAAGGCAGGTCTAGCATGGTATGTCCAGGCAAACATAGACATAAACACACACACATCCGCACATACATACATACATACCGCTGAAAACAAATTTGTCCCTGTCTACACATACACATTGCATACATACATACATACATACATACATACATACATACATACATACATACATACATACATACATACATACATACATACATACATACATACATACATACATACATACATACATACATACATACATACATACATACATACATACATACATACATACATACATACATACATACATACATACATACATACATACATACATACATACATACATACATACATAGTCATAGTCATAGTCATAACCACTTATCATGCCGTCTACTGGAGTTACCGGGCATCTTGCACCGACAGGTGGTTCCTGCCTTGCTCGATCCCGTGGGTCCCAGGGCTGCCTGGCTGCCTGGCTGCCATTCAGATGTTGTAGTGCCTCCTCAACACACCTAAATGCTTCTCCATGTGTGCGATATGTCATCCCAGAGGTTGTGTGTGTTCATGTTCATGTTCAGCCACTTTCACTTGATTGCGTGTAGTCCTCCAGAGCAAAAGGGCTGCAATGCACATTCATAATGCAAAACAATCATCAGAGAAAGAAGGTGTGGCACACAACACCTTCCCCATTCCTGTCATGACACAGGATACCTGAAAATTTCCTCGATCACTCCCGCAGGCTCAATTGCATCTGCCATCTTGGGCATCAGTGTCCTGCCACACAACTGCAACTCAACCATTCAGTACAACACACCATCTCGCACAGCATCAATGCCGCGAAAGAGCATTTACCTAGTTTGACACTGCTCATCCAGGGTTTCTGGACTGGAGTGGCGTGGGCCATAACCAATTGATAAAACACCACAATACAACGATCTGAGGTGGCTCAGACTAGGCCCCAGATTGTTCTTGGGGGTCACATACAGATGGGAACATATATTCAAGACGGGGACTATAACTGCCCAAAAGCGGGAACAGCACTGAATTTTTTTCTGCTGATAGGTGCAATGACCTGATCAAAGATACAAAAAAAGGATAGCTGACTTCTGAAATTGTTGTCCGTCTCTCTCAGCATCTCTCTCAGCATCTCTCTCAGCATCTCTCTCAGCATCTGCAGAGACAAGATTGTATCAGCCAAAAAATGTGAATTCTGAGAAGCAGAAACAAAAAACGCACGACCATCACTTTACTGCCCTTCATGGATGTACAAAAACAACAATGGGCCAGATCTGCATCAAAATACTACATTGAGACCAAATGCGTCTGAAGGTATTCTTTTTCGGGAATTGGTCATGCAGCCAGAATGATTTCTGGGTTTCGTGATGACCACTGCTACCTGCTCACAGGACAAAGGCATGCCAGCAGTCAATGTGCACATCAGGCCAACAAACTCCAATGGGTTTTCTTGGAAATGGGGCTGGGATTTGCTACAAGGTGTGAAACAGATACAGGATGAACAAATAGGATACACGTGATGCAATTTCCACACCCCAGGAAGCGGGGGGTCCACCAGTGTGAGCACTGTGGCAACGCCCCACCTCACTCACACTACCAAAGGGGATGGTGGCCAGTCACCTACAGGTACACAAAAAAAAATGCGGGGCGAGAGAAGGGTTGAGTAAATGGGCCGGTTGGTCCTTGTAAATGGGCCGGTTGGTACTTGTGCTTTGGGGGCGGGGCGGGATGCATCTCATATTGTCCATCTCATGCAAGGCAACATTTGCCTTCATGACAAAAACTCGGGCTGAGGTTGCCATTACGGTGTGAACTACAACCACTATGGACAACCCGGACATGTGCCCTTGATATACTGGCTTCAGGGCATGTCACCACCACTGCAGCAGTGGTTGCAGAATATTTCACAGGATATATGGCAGTGTCTGGCTGGCCACCGTGGGTATTGGCATGGTGGGAAGTGGGTGGGCACTGTGATAGTTTGTGATAGTGTGACAGTGGGCACAGTGCGGCCACCTCACCCCGTGCATTCCGGCAAAGTTGCATGGACGTACTTCAACTCCCATACCAAAGGCAAGGTGTCTTGTGTACTGTAGTGTTCTTACCTTTGTTTTTCCTTGGCAGGGTCTGTTTTTGTTCGCTCACGTGGTTTTGAGGGGATGGGGGTGAGTATCGATGTTTCCTTGATGGGACCTGGATGAACGCTGATATTAAGTTGAATCATAGAGAGGATTCTGCCCTGAAGCCAAGTAGTCGAAGGCAGTGAGACATACTCCAACTCCCATGCCAAAGGCAAGGTGTCTTGTGTACTGTCGTGTTCTTGCTTTTGTTTTTCCTTGGCAGGGTTTGTTTTTGTTTCGTCGTGTACTTTTGAGGGGATGGGGGTGAGTATTGATATTTCTTTGAGGGGATGGGGATGAATGTTGATATTAAGCAGGATGGCAGGGAGGTTTATCACTGGTGCAAGGTCGGTGTCGTCCATCACTTGCATCTGATGTGCTGCTTTTCGCCGCTGCCTGCACTGTCGGGGGCACGGACACAATGCAAGGAGACTCAGCAGAATCAAATGAGGCACCATTGCACGAAATGTACCGGCCTGCTGTTGGTTCGCAGACCATTGGTAAAACTGGTCCAAGTACAAAAACACTATAACTACGCACAGCGCAACGGTTTATATAAAAATCAAGAGGTTTATAGCACCGATTGCATAATCGCTTAAGCATGGGTTGTGAAGCGCATTCAACCATCCTGCTGAGGCGCCAGGCCCATGCCCACTCTGCTCACGGTGTGAAGAGGCTGGCGGTGGTCATATGTTTGCAGGTTGATCTCACGTAAAGAATATGGGCTGGGGAAATGTAAGCCGCATGGCTGGGCCTTTGTAGGGCATCGCTAGAAGCAGCCCCATTGATGTGGCGCCAAAGACATTGATGGTGTCCAGGTTTCGTGAGGCAGGCCCATGCACACTGCTGCACAGTACGGGCAGCCGTACCACATTCGCACCCAGCCCCTGTTGTGCAGCAATGCACGTGAAATACCAGGAGGGTCACAGACAGCAGCAGATGGCCATTGTGCGACAGGGTCCCCAAAAATCTGAATGGTGACCACACTCTAACTTTTAGGGGGCTAAAATGCCCAGTAACACGGATAGAGACTGTTGGGGGGGGGGGGGGGTCATGGTGGGGGAGGGGGGGTATGAGGAGGAGGAGATGTGACACTCCGGCTGCTTGACCACCCCATGGTGCCCACCCCATGGGACATCATCCGTGGCCCCTGGGGTATGGCCCACAGGGGCCCCCCTGTGCGCCATACCCCGGCTTCAGCATGATGGCAGGGCCTCTCCCCATTCTAGCCTCTTCCTTTGTGTGTGTCCGCATGCCCAGGGCATACGTAGAATGGTGCCACCAAGTGGTGTGGACACACTGGCGGGGGCGCGCCACCGAACTGGGTCCGCCACCAGCCCTGGCGACCCCCTGGGCTGGGGCAGCTGGACCTTTGCTAGCCCTCACTCCGGCCTAGGGCAAAACTAGGATTTTGGGCCCAGGGCTCCCCATGGTCAAAGGCTTTTGGGGCAGGAGGGTTCGCATGCCATTGCCATGCATGCCCTACTTCAGCCCCTCTTCTCCCATGCTTTTGCGTCCCGCCTACAATTGCCGTTGCCGATAAGCAAGAGCTTAACGGATTTCCCCGCTCAATCTGAACTGTGGTTGTGACACCATTGCCACCTTTCTGTTTTGTAGCAGCGCAAGGATCCACGACTCCTAAGTCGCTGCCCCGGCCCTAAAACCAACCAGGCACTAAGCTCCCGAACAACTGCCAGGCGGGACGGAGCAGCACCCCCACGTCCGTAGCCACCTCCCGGGGACACCCCGGACCCCCTTTTGATCCAGGGCTTCCTTCACCCACACCCCGACCATCGGGGTTCCCCCCAAGTTGGGGAGGGGGCCGCTGCACCACACCTCCGACCAACCCCAGTCACCATACTGCACGGGGGCCGAGACATATCCCCTTTGCCCTGTGCAGACAACCACATGGGCAGCAGCACCTCCCCTCAGCCCTATGCTAAGGTGCTGATGTGAACAAGGGTGGGGGAACCAGTGTACACAGCGATGAAGAAACGGCCCCTCCACCTGTAGAACATGTGCACAGAGCTGGGGTACCCATGCCTCGCACTGTGCCAATGTGCACGAGGGAGGGGAAACCATCCCCCCACCCTATGCCGGTGTGCATAGGTAAGGGGAAGCTATCCTTCCGCCCAGTGTTGGCATGAGCATGGGAACGGAACCCATCCCTATGCCCTCGTACCGAGGTACCGAGGTGCCCTTCTGCCGCCCTGTGTAGGCAAGGACAGTGTTGAGGGCCATGGCAATGGTTGTGTCAGTGGCTGTGGGAGGGGCTATGGTAGCGGGGCGTTCGAGGAGGTGCAAGGGGCAGGGCCAGAGGCGGAGGCATGGGCTGTGGTAGGGGCAGAGGGGGAGGTTGTGTGCAGTGGCAAGGGCAATGGCGGGGGCAAGTAGGGGTTGTAGTAGGGGCAATGCAAGGGCAAATCAGCAAAGGCCGGGATGTCTTGCACACGGGGAAAATGCAAAATGGATGGGCCCTAGTCCTTAGCCCTAATGTCTAACCCTAAGCCGTGTGCACTTGCAGTGAAGGGCCGTGTTAGTTCACAGCTTCCTTGAGGACAGGCTTGCGGACAGTGGTTGTTGGCGCTACCTGACTTGACCTGACCTGGGTGTGGGTGTGGGTGTGGGTGTGCGCGTGCTTGTGGCTATGGGTCTAGGTCCGGGTGTGGGTATGGATGTGTGGGTGTGGGTATGTGTGTGGGTGCGTGGGTGTGGGTGTGGGAGTGGGAGTGGGAGTGGGAGTGGCTTTGCCCGTTGCTACACTTGAAGTCCTCGTGGTGTCCACGCAATCGTTCCTCGGGGCCCTGGGCAAGGTTTGATGAGGTTGGTGTGAGCCTTGGTGTGGGGCCAGCTTGACTTGCCGAATGCACTCCCTCCCCATGTTGCTTGGCCCTGCACAGGGGCAGCGTGGCGATGGCCGCCGACCACAGCTGGAGCACCGCGGAATCCCACAACTACTGCTGCAATGGCGCCACCCTTGGCTCCACATGAGCCTCAAGCCACGCATGAAGCCATTGTCGGGCGGGCCTCCACACATGGGACTACAATTAGCACTCCCGGATGTGCCATCTCAAGGCATTTGCCACACAGCAAGCACAGCGTGCACAATTGCACATTACTGTGCTCCAAGCGCTCCACTAGTACCATCATGATGGGGAGGTTGTGCATGCACTGGGCCACGAGGTGCCACTGCTAGTCACTCGTGAACTAGTCTAGCAGCAACCCTAGGCCCCGTTGGTAATTGAGGCCCCACTAGTGGCCATACCGCACCCTCACTGGGATTGCCGCGTGCTCCTTGAGCCAGTTCTACAAGCCCGATGGGGCTAGCTAGCAATGGTCACAAAACGTGTTCGGTGGGACAGGAGAGTAGTGGCAGCAAAGCATCCCTGTGAGGTCCAGCTACAGCCCATCTCTGGTTGCGGCATCCACTCTCACGTTGATGTCCGTGATGTAGTGGGACACACCCTCCTACACCACAATTTGGCGGACGCCTTGATTGCATGGCCTTGCTGGTACACAATGGTCTCTGGGTTGTCTTGGCCCCGTGGCCCCTAATTATTGCCGTGGCCCAGCATGGCCGTATTCGGCCTAGTGTCCGGTTTTGGGCGGCATGTTGCCACCATGGAATGGGCCACACCAATCGAGGCTGCAAGGCTCTTTGGTGGTGTTGCAACCATTCCCACACCATGTTTACCATCCACCTTCTCTGTGCTTGTGCCCGCGGGTCTAGCTCGCTACGCAGCGCGCCATCCAAGGCAAAAAATCCCCCACTTGGTGATACCCAAGCGCCCGGATGGCAGCATACACCGCCACAGACACTTGGACTTGGGTTGTGTGCCCATACAAGCTCGACGCACCACAATCTGTAGCGGGGCATCCACCTCTGGGGTCCTCAAAATTGTTTGAAGAGGAAGAGGATGACCAGCCATCATTAGAGGGTTCACCACCAGCAGCGTTGAGCCCACATGCCAACCATAGCCCGTAGGGCCGATAGCCCAATCCCTTCTAACTCCGCTCGGGTGGAGTTTTGACGTGGCTATAGGGCGGTTCCGCCGTTCGTGGCACCTGCCCCTAACACTGTTGGGGTCCTTGCATGCGGATTGAGGTTGTCCCCTTGCAGCAACCCGGAAGCCACATGGGAAAGCCCACATGGACCACCACCATCTGCAGGGCGTGTACCTCGTGTGGGCAATGCCGGTGGTGGGTATTATGGCCTAGGGTTGTTGCCGCCGGGCAGCCCCCCTCCGAGCATGGCCTGGTATTCCACTAGGTGCGGGGGGGGGGGGGGGGGGATATGCCCTCAGCGTGGTGGATATGATCCTTCGCCCAAGCGCTCTGCCGGACGTACTCTCGCACCATCGCCACTCGCCACTCGCCACCAGTGTGCCGACCAGTGGGTGTGGATGTGGGTCTAGGGGTGCGGTGCAAGGGGGGGGGGGGGGGTTGTGTGTGCCGAACACACAGTAAAAATGCAAAACGGGTGGGCCGCAACTCTCAACCCTAAAACCAATCGCAAGTCCTGTGTTCTGCACGCGGGGGCATCTACTTAGCTCTCCTGCCAGCCTCCTCTATTGAGGGCGGCCCTTGGTACTCCTAGCCACTCCACCTGCCAACCCAAACCATCGTGCCTCAGGGCCCTGCACGGGTTTGAATGAGCACCATAGGCCCTGGGCTGTGGCTCCCCTTTCTGTACACCACCACATGGTTGTGTGCCATGGGCAGTGGCATCTCCTTTTGGACACAACCACCATGTTGTGGTCAACGCACATTGGCGGCTCCCTCTGTTCATAGTCCCACTGCGTGAGAAGTGGTGGTGTCTCCTGCCGTTCTACGCCACACTAACATGGGTAATCGGCAGTGGTGGCTCCTTGTGGACGCCACCCTTCTTCTATGGGCAATGGGAAGTGGACAAAAGGAGCCACCATTGTTGTAGGCAGCGGGGTACTATACAACTGCCTTTCGGTGTGTGTGTGTGTGTGTGTGTGTGTGTGTGTGTGTGAGTTGTACTATTAACGAGGGTTGATGGCTATTAAAGTCCTGGCCGCTCTTGCGACGGAGGGGTTTGGGGTTAGCGGGTTAGAGCCTGCCTGAAGCCTGCCCTATCCCTCCCCTGGCCCCCCGGTGTGTCGCGGCGCGGCGGAAGGACGCCGTCCTGAGGCTATGTGCCCTCCTCGGAGGCCCTCCCGTGGCCCTGACCTGGGCCCTGTGTGCCGCCCCGGGGCGACGCCGCCGTCCGCTGCCCTGCTGGGCCTCCCCCCTCCCCCCTGATCATGGGGGCTGGCACGACCGCCGACCCTCCGGAGGGCAAGACGCCCGCTTGTTGCTGCTGCTGCAGCCCCCCCCTCTGGACCGGCAGACACCGTTGTCCCCCCCCCAACACCCTGGGATGCCCTTCGTGGTGGCGGCTGCAGCAATGCCGCACCCCCCTGTGCCCTTTGCATGACTTGCACGCTGGGGCCCTGTGCTCATCGCACAATGCCTGCATGGGGCGCCGCGGCTGCCCCACCCTTTTGCCCCCCGCCCGCTGCGCCCTCTTCTGTGGGGGGGAAGGGGGTAGGGACTCTGCCTGCTGTCCTGTGACTGCCCCTGGGGGGGGTTCCTGCTCCGCCCGTGTAGCGGATGTCGCCGCCGCCGCCCCCCCGGAGCCGTCCCCTGGGGGATGGCAGTCAATCGACATCTCCTGTCCGCCCCCTGAGGGGTCCCCCACCGCCGCCTCCGCCCCCGGCGCGCCGCCCCCCGAAAGACTAGGGTGGGGTTCGACCGAAGCCCCCTGATCCTGCCCCCCCCCCTTGGGGGGGGTTCGCGGCCCCCGGGGGGAGGTCGGCGCCCTCCCCTTTGGCTGATGACCCCGCCCGAGCCGCCGTCAGTCGGCGTGAGATGTCCCCGAAAATGTCCGCCAGCCCCCGGGAGGGGAGGGAGGGGGGGTGGGGACGCGGCTGAACCCCCCCCACCCGTGCGTGTCCGCCCGGGCGTCCGGCTGGCGCGCGGGGCGCTTGGACTCCGCGTGCCCCCCCGTGCCCGGTGGCTCCCGCTGGGAGGGGCGGGGAGAGCGGGAAGGGCCTCCTGAGCTCTCCCTGCTGGTTTAACATACCGGAGCCGCTTAAGCTGTGTGCCCCCCCCCTGGAGACGCTTGGGGGGGGGGGGGCGGGAACTCCTCCTGGCGTCGCGCGTGCTCGTGCTCCGGGCGTGCTCGTCGCGTCTCGCGCCCTGGCGAGGATGATTGTGATTGCGGGCGTGGTCGTTTGCGAGCGCTGGGCGAGCCCCTTGCGGCCTGGGACGCCGCCACGGGGCCGGCCCCGGCCGGCCGCGCGGGCTGCAGCCACGCCCGCAATGCTCGCGCCGCCACGCGTGCTTGTGCCGCGTCCATGCGGTGCCCTTCGTGCGCCCGCTGGCAGCAGTGCTCGGCGCCCCGCTGCACGCAGGCGGCACAGGGCGGGGCCCGGTGTCGCGCACACAGGGCCACCTGCGGCGGCGGTGCTACGCGGTCCGCGTCCCCGCCTCCGGCCCCGCGCCGGTCGCGCTGCACCCGCCGGCGCGGCAAGCGTTGAAAGGGCCGCAGGGGCTGCTGTCCTGGTCCTGCCGGGGGGAGGTAATCCAAGAGGAACACGTCCTGCCGCCCCGCTCCCGGCCGCGCCAGGCGCCGCGCCCACAGCGCTCGGCAGTGTGCCTCCAGCTGGCGCATCTGGAACAGCATGGCTTCCGGGCGCGCGAACAGTGGGCGCGCCGACCGCCCCACACACCTGAAGCCCCCCAGCGGCAGCAGGGACTTCGCCATCCATACCTCCTTGCCCTGCATGAGGTCCCCTGCCTGTAGATGTGGCTGCAATGCATCCAGGGCCATCTTCAGCACTTGGCCCCTGGTGCGTAGCGGCAGGGTGACCCCCCGCAGCCGGTGGTCGCTGGGGGCCGGGAGGGCCCGTTCCGCGTGTGCCTCGAAGTCCAGGGCCAGCTCCACGTATGTCACATGGCCCTGCCCTGGTAGCCACCGCAGCTGGCCTGCCCACTGCAGGAGCGCCACCGCGAAGGATGCCTCCCATGGCCATCCCGGCGGCGGGCCGGCGCGCAACGCCAGCGGCGCCGCTGTTGGCGCCGGGCGATGTGGGCCCGCGCCCAGTGGCCCCCATGGGTAGCCCCGGCGCGCATCGGGAGGGCGTCTGCGCGCGATCGCAAAGACCGAGGGGCCCGCGCCCGCGTCTCGGCGTGCCGCGACTTCCGCTCCCATGCGCGCCGATAGCACCTGTACTATTAACGAGGGTTGAAGGCTTTTAATGTCCTGGCCGCTCTTGCGATGGGAGGGTTAGGGGTTAGTGGGTTAGAGCCTGCCTGTGGCCTGCCCCATCCCACCCCTGGCCCCCCGGTGTGTCGCCGCGCGGCGGAAGGACGTCCGCCTCGGGTTGTGTGCCCTCCTTTCAGCTCGTGCGTGCCCCCGCGCGGCAGCACCCACCGCTGCTCTCGGCCCTGCTGGACCCCCTCCCCCTCCCCCGGACGAGGGTGCCGGCGCACGCACCGGCCCTCCGAAGGGCATAGCACCCAGTTGCTACTGCAGCCCCCCCCCCCCCCCCCCCCGAACCGGCAGACACCGTTGACCCCCCCCCCAACACCTGGGATGCCCCTCGTGGTGGCGGCTACAGCAATGCCGCACCACCCTGTGCCCCTTGCATGACTTGCATGCTAGGGCCCTGTGCTCATCACACAGGGTGTGCATAGGGCGCCGTGGCTGCCGCGTTCGTTTCCCCCCCACCCGCTGTGCCCTTTTTTGTGGGGGGGGGGGGGGGGGAGAAGCTGCCTTGGTTGCCCCGGCACGGCCCCTTGGGGGGGAGGGTAGGTCCAACACCACCTGTGCTGCGGAGGTCGCCGCCTCTGCCCCCTGCGCGCCGCCCCCCGAGGAATGGGGGTGGGGGTCGACCGATGTCTCCTGCTCCTGCCCCCCCCCCCTTGGGTGTGGGGGGGGGGGGGGGGGTCAATGCCCTCCCCTTTGGCTGATGACCCCGCCCATGCCGCCGCCAGCCGGCGGGAGATGTCCCCAAAAACATACCCCGGCACCCGGGAGGGGGAGGGGGGGGATGAGGATGCGGTTGTCCCCCCCCCCCCGCGTGTGTGTCCGCCCGGGCGCGTGACGCATGCTCCCGTTCCACGTGTGCCCCCCCCTTGCCCGGCGGTTCCCCCCGGGAGGAGCGGGGAGGGCGGGAAGGGCTGCCTCAGCCCTTCCCGCTAGTTTAACATACCAGAGCCGCTTAGGCCGTCCCCCCCCCCCCCCCCTAGAGACGCTTGGGGGGAGGGGGGGGATTGAGGGCTCCTCCAGGCAGCGTGCGCACTCGTGCTCTGCTACGCGCGCTCGTCGCGCCACGCGCGCTGGTGAGGGAGATTGCGAGCGGGGGCATTTGCACGCGCTTGGCGAGCCCTGCGCGGCCTAGGACGCCGCCACGGAGCCAGCCCCGGCCGGCTGTGCGGGCTGCAGCCACGCCCGCGGCGCTTGCGCCGCGTCCATGCGGTGCCCTTCGTGTGCCTGTTGGCAGCAGTGCTCGGCGCCCCGCTGCACGCAGGCGGCACAGGGCGGGGCCCGGTGTAGCGCACACAAGGCCACCCGCGGCGGGGCTGCCACGCAGCCCACGCTCCCGCGTCCTGCCCCTTGCCGTTCGCGCTGCACCCGCCGGCGCGGCAAGCGCAGAAAGGGCCGCAGGGGCTGCGGCCCTGGTCATGCCGGGGGAGGTAATCCAATAGGGACACATCCTGCCGCCCCACTCCCGGCCGCGCCAGGCGCCACGTCCATAGCACGCGGCAGTGCGCCTCCAGCTGGCGCATTTGGAACAGCATGGCGTCCGGGCACGCGAACCGCCCTCCCCACACACCTGAAGCCCCCCAGCGGCAAGAGGGATTCGGACATCCACACCTCCTTGCCCTGCAGAAGGTCCCTTGCTTGCAAATGCGGCTGCAGCGCATCTAGGGCCATTTTTAGCACTTGGCCTGTGGTGCGTAGCGGTAACGCGACCCCCCGCAGCCGGTGGTCGCTGGGGGCCGGGAGAGCCCGCTCCGTGTGGGCCTCAAAGTCCAAGGCCGGCTCCACGTACGTCACATGGCCCTGCCCTGGTAGCCACCGCAGTCGGCTAGCCCACTGCAAGAGCGCCATCGCGAAGGACGCACCCCACGGCCACCCCAGCGGCGGGCCGGCGCGCAATGCCAGCGGCGGGGGATGTGGGCCCGGGCCAAGTTGTCCCCAAGGGTAGCCCCGGCGCGCATCGGGAGGGCGTCTGCGCGCGATCGCAAAGACCGAGGAGCCCGCGCCCGCGTCTCGACGTGCCGCAACTTCCGCTCCCATGTGTGCCGAGAGCACCGCCGGATACATGCCATACAGGCGGTACATGAGCCGCCCTGCCTGATCCACCTCCTCTGGTCGGACCAATACTGCCGACAACAGGCCCGTCGCGCACAGGCACACCGGCCACGCCGACGGGAGGGCCAATGCCGGCAACTGCGCTGCCTCGGCAGTCGCATACGAGATGGACCTACGTCTTGGGGGGGGGGGGGGTAGGGGCATGCTGCTAAATCCGAAATTTGATGCTTCCGGATCCGTGCCCTAGTCCACGTCGCCCCGGCTTGTAGCGCTCGCAGCAGCGAGCGCTCCGTCTCCGAGCTGGCCACCGTCATGCCCTGGGTGCAGGCGAGCCTGCATACCTCCGCCCCTAGCCCCCCAAAGGTGGCTGGCCGGCGATGTCGCGGGCCTCCTCCGCCGTGACCCCCAAGACCAAGAGCTCCTTGAATGTGGCCTCCTTGTCCTGGTCAGGCCACTCTGAGACGCCGTTGCGGGGCCTGAGCTGCTACGCCCCCTCCGCGCGCAAGGGAGCGAAGTCGCGTTCCGCGAAGGGGCACAACAAAGACATCACACCCGTAGGGCGTGGCACGCCCTCCAACAGCCGCAACCGGTGCTGCGGGGTGGGCTGCAGGGGGGCACTGAGGCCCCCGGATCGCCGCGGCGCTGGCTGCACCACGATACGTGCCCGGCACGAGGGCGCCTGGGCGGGGGGGGGGGGGGGGGGCTCGGGGCCACAACGAGCTGGGCGGGATGTGCCTCCCCCGATGCCCGTGACGAGGCCGCAGCGGCGTAGCCCGCCACGGAAGAACCGCCAGCAGACGCGGGAGAAGCGGCAGAGGGCGACGACGCGCCTTTGACTAGGGGGCGGTGTTCGTCCTCCATGCCCAAGGACCAGCGCGCCGCCGTGGCCACCAACGCGCGGTCCCCATGTGGGCCTCCTGTGTGTACATGGGAGGTGGGAGACTCTGGGGTGGCGGGGGGCGGCTAGTCTCGCAGTAGTCTCTCCCCCGGCAGAGGCCAGTGTGGATCCACGCGACCCCCTACGTGCCCTGCGTCCAATAGCAGGGACGCTGCCGCGTGTTGGAGGCGGCAACCACGCTGGGGTCCCACGGCCGACCCTTGCGGTAGGGGTTCGGCGGCCCCTTGCAGATATTCCCCCCGCAGGTGCAAGGCAGCGCATGAACATACCTGTGCACCGTCTCGTCGTGGTTGTTGGTCCACAACAGCCAACGGCAGCCGTGGTTCGCAGCCCGGGCGGATGCGGGGCTCGCTGCATGTGATACGGCGGGCGCCATCGCCGACGGCAGGGACAACGGCGGCGGCGCGGCGCCCCCCAACATGCGTCTGCCGCCCCGTGGCTGGGCAGGGGCTGCCCCCTGTGGCTGCTGCCACTGCGCGAGGTTCTCCTCGTGGCTGCTGCCGCTACACGCTACACGAGGTTCTCCTCCCGCAGACGCTGGAGCTCCGCCTGCACAGCCGCCACCTGCCGCTGCAGTAAGGCAATGAGCTGCGCCTCCGGCGACAGCGGGGCTGGCGGCTGTGCGGCGGCACCGCGTCCACGGGACGCCGCCCGTGCGCCGCGGGCCGGCTGCGGCGGCTGGGCGCCGTCTGCTGCTGCGACGGCGTCGTGGGCGCCACGGGCTGGTGCTTGCAGGGCGCCTTGGTTGTTATTGTTGTTGTTGTTGGTGTTGTTCATAACCTGGGCCATGGCGGCCGCAATCGCAGCTCCCATGGCCTTCACCATGTTGTTGTCCACGTGCATGTCGGCGATTGAAGTACGTCAGTGCACAGTCGCGGAAACGCAGGCGCACGCCCGCGGAGCGCACAACTCTGGCGCGCACCGAAACGAGAACGAAGGAGAGGGGCTGCGAGCCCCTCTCGGTGGGTAGCCCCAGGCTCGCCCAGAAATGGAGAGCCAGCAGGACTGCGCTGGCAGACGGGGCACGGCGGAGAGGCGGCTGCCGCGAGCGCAGAGACGCGCGTGCGCACAGCCATGTGGGGACGGTGCGGCGCACGACAATGAGCGAGCACTGCGTGTGCCGCGCGCTGACGCGAGAGCATGGGGTAGGACGTGGGTAGCCTTGGTCCCCGCGCGTAGAACCACCGGAGCTTGGCTCTCAGTGGGGTTGCCCTGCTACCACGTGGCAGGGGCCAAACAAAGCACGTGTACTATTAACCAGAGAGACGCATATGTGGTGGTAGTGCCATCGGCATATTTAACCCCGCACTTGGGCGGGGCTGTGTGTATGCTCGTGTTCACGCTTGTCCACGGAGCCAGAACCTCTGTGGTGTGGCGGGCTCAAGTAGCTTCCGACGACGCGCGCCCGTGTGCCATGAAAATCAAGGTCCTCACCACTGCCGTGTCGCCATCATCCACCTGCATCCCCTGCGGCCCGGTGGCTGGGGGGGAGGGGGAGATCGGGGATTTGGGTCTCGGTCGCTTGGGGGCTGGCGGTGTTGGTGGTAAGTGACGTGAGCATAGTTGCATCCGCAAGTGTGCTGGAGCTGCAAACTGCAACCGGGGTCGTTTGTTGGCACTTGCCGGGGCAGGCGCTGTCCTTTTTCCCGGACCTTTGTGCGGGGCATTAACCTTGTGAGGACCACGTTGGCAGCACTGTCATACACCCCACTGCATCAAGCTGCAGCACGGGCACGGCGGCCGTCCGTGCTTTTGGCAGACCTTGGACGGCGGTCTGCGGTCTACATACGCTGGTGCACGGTGGCCTTTGGCACAGCACACGGCCTCTGACAGGCGGAGCCGTTTACACGTAACGCACGCTGGTAGTTTGTCGGCAGGGCATTTGTGTGATGATGTCATGGGAGAGGGGGGCACATGGCCGGGGCCGTCGGTTGCGGTGCTCTCCTGCGCGTGATTGTGTACGGGGCTCGGGCGGCTTTGCGTCCCCGCCCCATAACCGGATAAAAATACCCTGCAAAATTGGTTGTGCCCGCCCCCCCCTTCGCGCACAGGGAGAATGAGGGCATAAGCCCTGTGTTCGGGCTGGCTGTAAGTGCACGCTGCAAGCACGCCTCCTCGACTTCTTGCTCCGTTTTTCTGCGACGATACTCGTACGGTCTGTGTGTGTGCGCGCGCTATGTATCATTTACAAGGGTTGGCAACTTTTAATGTCCCGGCCGCTCTTGCGACGGGAGGCGCCAAGCCCTTCCTGGGACACTTTTTAGTGGACCACTTTTTTTTGTTAAAAGACTTGATGGGTAACAGACAACTGTTGGTGGGTAACCGAAGGCATTTGGAGGGTAACCGACGGCGGTCGGTGGGTAACCGATGGCGTTTGGTGGGTAAATGACGGCAATAGGAGGGTAATCATCTGGACCTATGGGTTGCATCAAACTAAAGATGACAAATTTGTGGTACCGGATACTCCGGCTTTTTTTTTGTGAATCAAAGTACGTGTTTGTCCTTTGGTCGTGCCGTGACAGAAGGGGTGGCCGGGGGGGGCGGGGGGGGGGGGGGGGGACTCCCTGACCCATACCCCCCTGGCTTAACCTGTTGTACAACGTCCAGGACTTTAATCTGCCTTCGCCCTCGTAGTTAATATTGAACTAGGGTCAAGTATCCGCGCCATGTGCCCTCCCATGGCCTCGTGTCGAGCTCCCAGCACGCATTGTGGGCGCGAGGGCGGCACCCGACCCCTGTGAGGCCTCCTCATGGTCATCACCCCCCCCCCCCAAGGGCACGCACATGCCTCCCATCCCGAAGAGCGTGCAATGTTGCGCACCACCCACCACTGGCACAGGCCGAGGGTGCCGCTTGTGGTGCTGAGAGCAGAGATGCCGCACCCCCCGATGCCCCCGGCACAACTTGCACGAGGGGCCTTGCGTGCATCGAGCAGGGGTCTACATGGGGCGCCGTTGCACCACCCACCTCGGCCCCGCCCACTGTGCCAGCGGCAGGAGCAGTGGGGGTCATCTATCATTGATGAGGATTGGCGACTTTTAATGTCCTGGCCGCTCTTGCAACGGGAGGGGTAAGGGTTAGCAGGTTGTATTATTATTATTCATTATAATTTGTTGTGTATTATTTACGAGGGAGATCCATCTGCAGCTTGAGAGTTGTGGGCACATTTGATCCTACATGACAGCCGTTCTCTATGTCGTTGTGGCCCACCCCTTTTGCTAAATCAGAATGGCAGCACGGTGACCCCAGTATTTTCTTTCACTGCTTGCCCTCCACACCCCTGTGAAAACAGGCCGTGCGGCTATATATACATGTCCTCTTTCGGACCCTGAGGCATCGGGGCCGGGCGGGAAGGAGGAATAGCCGACCATTTGTTCACTGGTTGTGGTGCCCATGCCGCACAATTACCAGGGGGGGGGGGGGGTGCGACACTGCTGCTGCAGAGGGCATCACAAAGTGGTAACCCTTACCAGACAGTTGCCTTGCAAACGAGCACCCCCGGACCATGGCCCGGCTCCAAAGAAGCGCCACGTGCATGCAGCCCGCCCACACACCATCGCAAGACGCTCCCGACTACTGCACACACCAAATACGCACGGTGGTAGGTTGTGCAAGGCAGATCCGTGTGAGAGGGGAAGCGTAGCGGTAGGTATCCTGAAGCATGATGCCCTCGTCACAGCATGATGGTGTGGTGACGGTGGCAGGTGATGCATGACGATTGAGCATGGGCCGTGCATGTCGTGCTTGGTGCGCCCGCTAGGGTTTGTGCGGGGGGGACTGTGCCGTCCCCCATGACGGAAAAAGGTCCGTGGCGAATGTGCCACCAGATCCCCCTTTGGCCTGTGTCACTTGATGGTTGTGCCCCGGAGGGCATGAGCAGCGTGTTGAGGGCACCTGCGAGGGCTCGCCGCAGGCGGGCCCCTTCTATCTCTTCGTCTGTCCCGTGCGCACAGTGTACCTATGGTCTGTGCACAGGGGCGCCTGCATGCAAGCGTGTGGCCCACGTGGACTCACAATATTGTGCTAGCATTTGCACATGTCTGAGCATCCTATCTCTGCATGCAAAATACGGCCGTCTATTTCCGCCACATACAGACAGGCGGTGGGCAGTGGGCAGTGGACAGCAGGAGCCACCACTGTTGTAGGCGGCGGGGCAGTATAGAAGTTCCTACAGCAACCCGGCACGTGGGCGGGGTTGGCTGCCGTGCACACTTCCTACTCTTCCACAGAGTCAGAACTTCGGTGCGTGGGCTTTGTTTATGTTATTTCCTATGTTGCCCTTCCACGTCCAAACAGGGGCCGAGCCACGTCCATCCCGTTGTCTTCCAACCTTCCTTGCGGCAGGGCGGCCGTAGGCGATGGGGGGGGGGGGGGTCTTGGGTCTCCGTCGCTTCGGGACAGGCGGTGTGAGTGGGATGTGTGGTGAGCGCATCAAAAGGAAGTGTGAGGGGCCTGGGGAGCGCAAGCATTGGCGTTTGTGTGGGCCTTCGGGTGGTGTTGCTGGCCTCGTGCGTGTTGGTGGTGGCACCCACAATTTGTGGTGCCCACGGGCACAGCAATGCTGTACGCCTCTCTGCATGAGTGTGCAGCGAGCAGGGCGGAAGCCCATGAGGGGCGCATGTTTTCAAGAGTGGGCGCCGGTCTATGTTCCCCGGGTTGTGGTGTCCTTTGCTGCAGCATAGCGCCGCCGGGATTCTCAGCCTCTTGCATGTGTGTGTGTGTGTGTGCTATGTACTATTAACGAGGGTTGAAGGCTTTTAATGTCCTGGCCGCTCTTGCAATGGGAGGGTTAGGGGTTAGCGGGTTAGAGCCTACATGTGGCCTGCCCCATCCCACCCCTGGCCCCCCGGTGTGTCAGAGGAGGGAACATAACCCGAGGCGGACATCCTTCCGCCGCGACGCACCGGGGGGCCAGGGGTGGGATAGGGCAGGCCACACGCAGGCTCTAACCCGCTAACCCCTAACCATCCCGTCGCAAGAGCGGCCAGGACATTGAGGACGTGTACTATTAACGAGGGAGACCCATGTGCGATGTGAGGGCGGTAGCCCCTTTTCGTGTGCATTCGTGCAGGCATGAGAGTCAGCAATCTTTGTGAATGTGCCCGCCCCTATCGCTAAATCAGGCCGTCACGGTCCCTGAAGCTTTATGTATGTTCAATGCTGACTCTCCCATGTCCTTGCGCGAACAGTGCACGGGGGGGGGGGCGTCCACGTCTTCATCCATGCCCCCAGGGGGGGGGGGGGGGGCTGCTTGCCGCCTCTTCGAGGGTTGAGGGGTTCCTAGTGTGAGAAGGGAGCGAGTGTCTCCCGTGAGAGTGTGCGGGCGCTGGGAGTTGGCGCATCTCTTGTTCGGCGGGGGGCCCTCATTTTCCGTGGAGCGTGCCCGTGCTGCCGGCCTCTTGGGGACAATCACTTCGTGGTGACCCTTGCCACAGCAGTGGCGCACGCCTCGCCTAGTGACCATGCACCTCGGGCATGGCGGCAGGTTGTGCTAAGAGCACCGTTGGAGCATGGGCAAGCCAGCCACGTACCCTGGCGTGTGGTGTCCCATAGAGCAGCATGTTTCTGCAATTCTGTGCAACCTACGGCACGTAAGACACGGTGGTGTGTGTGCTGTGCATAGGTGCCTGTTCCTTGCGATGGTGCGAGCACGCAGTGTGCGGTGGCCTGCAGTCTGCGTGTGACGGTGGTGTATGGGGTCTGTGGGACTCTTCCGTCCCACATGACCGGGAAAAGGTCTTTGGCAAAGGTGCCCCTGGATCCTCCTTTCGCCATGGTGTTTGTGTCCGCCGCTGGCATGAGACCCGTGTTTAGACTGCCGGTGGGGGCTCGCCGCAGGCGGGCCTCTTCCACCTCCTGCGGGGTTTTGCGTGCCCCGTACACACACGGTCGCTGTGCCGCCGGGCGTGTGTGTGAGCGCATGATCCACGTGCCTTCGAAGTTATGTGTGAGCATGTGAATGTGCTGTATCATCTTTTGCGTGCGGCCGAAATAGGGTCTCCTATTCAGGCCGCATGTTCTTGGACCGCCCAGTGGGATCAGTGCCCCACACCTCGCCAGGTGTGCCGCTGGGTGTCTGGGTCTAGCGAACCCTTGTTGACGACTTTTTGTAAGTGTGTGAGCACCAACCGTAGCACGTGCGCGCGCTCTTGTAAGGATAGTGTGTGTCCCATGAAATGTGCCTAGGGGGCTGCTAGCAGTGTTCTCTCTCTAAATTCCTCAAAGCCCCGGGCGATTTCCAAAAAGGTGACCGTGCCTAGTTCCTCCGGCTAGCGCAAAGCCCCGAGCCACCGGAGAACATTGGTCATGAACGTGAGCTCCCACGGCCAACTCTTACGTGTAGGGGTCACTAACGTGAGCACCGCCTGCTCTGCGGGCGGCGGAAGGGGGGCCCACTAGATGGTGGTGTGGATACGCGTGAGTCTGTTGGAGTGCGTGCGCCCTGTGAACAAAGCCGGCTGCTGTTGATCCCTTAAATTGCGCGCAGCGAGTATCACCACGTATGTTGTGTGTAATGAGATGAGAAAAGCAAGTGATGCCTCTTTCAGTGGTGCTTGGAAGATCTCCAAAGGTGGCGCCAGGCCACATAGTTTCAGGCAAGGGGGCCAGTTGGGTTCAGCTAGCAAATCTTGTAGATCAGCTGCCAACCACCTAACGGTGGCCATGAGGGGGTCGTGCACGTGTGTCCATGCCGCACAGTGCCATAAATTGTGTTCCTCTGTTTCCGCGTCCCCTTGACAGCCGGGGCACACGGATGAGGTGCGCAAACCACATTGGTGCGCCGTCTGTGCTGTCCACAAGGACCCTGTCGGTAGCGTGCGCAGCAATGATCCAAAATGTTGAACGCATGTGGGGATGAGTGCCCTGCACGTGGTGTAATCCATGCCCGCGAACTGTCACGGTCGACGTGCAATCGGTTGTGTAATGCACTGCAAGCGGCTCCCGTGTCTTATGCTTCAACAACTTGGGATGATGTTCTGCTAGGCATATGCGTTGTGTGTTGCCCGGTGCTTTCCATTCTCACCATCCCGACACTGCAGTCCAGCCCCAGTTCTACATGGTCCCCACTGCTCTGCCCAGCACGCCCCTTCTTGTGTTGGCTCCGTTTCTTTGATTCCGAAAGGGGAAGGGATGCGACCCATGCCACATCGCCCTCTCTCAGTTTTTTTCCAACTACATACCGTATGGGTAGGCATTTGACTTGAGGAATGCATGGTATGGCTAGAACATTGGATCCACCCCCACGCATACGGATTCAGGAAAAAGAGGGGTGCCACAAATGCGGCAGCCCTTGTACCTCTGCTTTTAGAGTTACATAAAACAATCCAGCACGTTCTACAGGGCGTTAGTCTGAACTATGTGAAATGTTTCGATTTGATTCCCCAACAAATCGTGCTGTGTGTCGCCATGGAGCAAGGCATGCATGCAGGCACACACAAGGCCCTAGCCGGGATGTATAAGCAACTCACATGCTCTTTTGAAATAATTCGTTGTCTATGCTCATTTTTCTCGGCCACGAATGGCATCCTGCAGGGGTGCCCCCTGAGCTCATTCTTGTAAATGTGCTCATCAGTGTCTGAAAACGCATTGTCGATGTTCAGCAACAGGCGGTCAAAATCAGCGCGCAATCCCTCCCATATGGGAAACCCGAAGAAGCACTACATTTCATCGTCACGGCCCTAGGCTATGCTAATGACACCTACGGGGTGTCGGGGGGGGGGGGGGGACAGCCTGCAGCTACTGCTACAGTGCACAGAGGATTGGTTAACAGCGACAGGGCAAGGAGTAAACGCCAAGAAGTCAGTGGGTTGCAAGAAAGGAGATTGAGAATTCCGTTCTCTGAGGGCCGGGGTCCGAACCACGGACAGGGTGGCCTCTGGGCCACTTATTTTAAAGCGCACTCTACGTGCATCTACACTCCTGGACTGAGTGCACGGGGCGCAGGGGGATTTCGACGGGCGCAGCAAAATCGTGGCAACCATGATCAACGCCACGGGCCTGCATGCTTCGGAAATTGTACTGCTAGAAGTCAAAGACGTGAGAAATTTTCAAACCAAAATTGTTAACATAATTTGGGGGCCTTCGCATCCAGGGAGGGTGAGAGAAATGATTTTTTGTTTACTCTGTCTTGGGCACAGGGTGTCCCCGGCCATATTGATGGCGTATCAACGGGCGTTGTGGCTCTCGCACCTCTGCAAAAGCCGGGGCCCCGCTCTCATCACAGCATAGGCCGTCTGCCCTCCACACCCCTGTGCAAATAGGCCGTGCGGCTATGTATACATGTCCTCTTTCATACCCTAAGGCATCGGGGCCGGGCGGGAAGGAGGAATAGCCGACCATTTGTTCAGTGGTTGTGGTGCCCATGCCGCACAATTACCAGGGGGGGGGGGGGGGTGCGACACTGCTGCTGCAGAGGGCATCACAAAGTGGTAACCCTTACCAGACAGTTGCCTTGCAAACGAGCACCCCCGGACCATGGCCCGGCTCCAAAGAAGCGCCACGTGCATGCAGCCCGCCCACACACCATCGCAAGACGCTCCCGACTACTGCACACACCAAATACGCACGGTGGTAGGTTGTGCAAGGCAGATCCGTGTGAGAGGGGAAGCGTAGCGGTAGGTATCCTGAAGCATGATGCCCTCGTCACAGCATGATGGTGTGGTGACGGTGGCAGGTGATGCATGACGATTGAGCATGGGCCGTGCATGTCGTGCTTGGTGCGCCCGCTAGGGTTTGTGCGGGGGGGACTGTGCCGTCCCCCATGACGGAAAAAGGTCCGTGGCGAATGTGCCACCAGATCCCCCTTTGGCCTGTGTCACTTGATGGTTGTGCCCCGGAGGGCATGAGCAGCGTGTTGAGGGCACCTGCGAGGGCTCGCCGCAGGCGGGCCCCTTCTATCTCTTCGTCTGTCCCGTGCACACAGTGTACCTATGGTCTGTGCACAGGGGCGCCTGCATGCAAGCGTGTGGCCCACGTGGACTCACAATATTGTGCGAGCATTTGCACATGCCTGAGCATCCTATCTCTGCATGCAAAATACGGCCGTCTATTTCCGCCACATACAGACAGGCGGTGGGCAGTGGGCAGTGGACAGCAGGAGCCACCACTGTTGTAGGCAGCGGGGCAGTATAGAAGTTCCTTTTGGTGTGTGTGTGTGTTTGTGTGTGTGTGTGTGTGTGTGTGTTTGTGTTTGTGTTTGTTTTTGTGTTTGTGTTTGTGTTTGTGTTTGTGTTTGTGTTTGTGTTTGTGTTTGTGTTTGTGTTTGTGTTTGTGTTTGTGCTTGTGTTTGTGTTTGTGTTTGTGTGGGTGTGGGTGTGGGTGTGGGTGGAATAGCACACAGCAGGTCCTCCTTGCATCATCACGTACAGACAGGCCTTTTCCATGAAAAACTCGCACTTTTCTCTCATGAGCTCGCAGTCGGCCCAAACAGTCCGGAGAAAAACTCGTCACAATTACTGGGTGAGCAATTTGGCCAGACAAATTCGGTTTTGCGTTGGGGTAGCACTCGCCAGTTGTACTGAAATGGTTGTCTGCCTCGTTTGTCTGCAGGGGGCTGGGGGGTATGGGCTCTGGTGCGTGAGACGGTTAGACGTCAGAGCGGTTCTGTGCGTCCATATGGAGCGTCGCTCATGACGAATATTTATCCAACCAACGGATTTTGCATCTGCAGCTGATGCCATCACGCCTTGGCGCAGGCTGTTGCAGAGGCAGGCAAATACTATTGGGCGAGCTGCCTACACGGTGACTGCACTGTTGCTGCGCACGCGCTCAAACTGGGGCTCCTGCTGACAAGGCTCACAAGGAACAAATTCCGTGAAGCCGATGTCCAGGATTAATGATTGCACTTGCCCAAGGCGATGTTGCAGCTTTGAGATTTCCTGCCGATGGGTTTTCTGTGCTTCCTGAAGAGAAAAATGTGTGAGGGGCACCTTCTGAGCATGCCACAGTGTACTATGGAATCATGAGTTGCGTTTGACTGGTTGGCTTCATTGCTGGAAGTGCATGAGGTGGGCCGTGCCCCTCTTCCCCCAGCTCTGTCCTTCTGTGTTCTGGCTTCCTCCCCCACCCCCTACCCCACCCCTGCAGGGGGGGGGGGGGGCAAAGGTTTGCGGGGCCGGGGGGGGGGGGGGGGGAAAGCCCATCCCCCCCCCCCCCGTGACGGGAGCCTCCAAACAGGTCCCCAACCCCGCCCTGGGGGGGGGGGCTCCCGTGACAGACCCAAAGGGGGCGGCTTGTTCAAATTCTAGACCCCAACCGGGGTGCGAAAACTTTTGGGGGTCTGGAAGGGGGAGGGGGGGGGGGGGGTCAGCCGCCAGGGTCCCTAGAGGGGAGTCAGTGGGTACCCCAACATGCATCGCGCTGATAATTTTGAACATACACAAATGGGGTAAAAAAAAATTTTCAGAACAAATTTTGCCCATTAGACCAGGTTCCCATCAGCCAAGGTCAGACCCGGACTTTAGGTCAACGGTATAAAAATTTTCTGTGTTTTTCAAAGTTTTTTGAATTCTCCACAAAATTCTGAGTATTTTGAGTATAGACACACAGGGTAAAAAAAGAAACATACCGCCTCAGGAAGGGCAAAAAAGAAAAAATTCGGGGCCTTCGGCGCCCAAAAATCTCAGATTGGAGAAAGACGGATTCGAAAATTTTGGGGGGGGGGGTCTGGAATTGGAACAGGCCACCCGCTTGGACAGACCTTAAACTTTGACGGCTCCTTTCACTAGGGGCTCGTGGATGGAAAGCGTGCAACAGACCCTCGCTGAAAAAATGTCTACTTGACCCCTTGTTCTGCACCCCCCTGTTTCCTGTTTTTGAAAAATGAAAAAAGGTCAGCCAAATGTAGCAAATTGGAGAGAGAACTCCAAAATCGGAATTTGACAAAGGTGAAGAAACATCTTAGAAATAGCCATTAATTGACCATTGACCTTTATTGGGCCAAAGTGGCTATATGAGTAACCTACAAATGGTTCACCGTTTCCACATTTTCTGGTGTGCTGTGCTGTATACCGCATGTGCATTTCCCGTTGGTGGTGTACCTTGTAGAAAAGAAAAGCACCTGATCGATTAAAAAGGATGTTGTTGTGGTTCGTTCCGTTAAGCAGTGCATGTCGGAGTTGTGTATCTTGTGCACCCCCCACATGTCCAAGGGCTCACTCACATTGCCAAAAAAAGCGAGCCAAAGATCACTCCATTTTCACATTGTCACGAAACAGAGTGATAAAACACCCATGAAATTAAAAAAAGAGTGCCAAAGATCCTCCAATTTCACTTTGTCACTATACCGGATGTTAAAACCCATGAAATTAATATAAGTGTGCCAAAGATCGCTCCATTTCATCTTGTTCTTATAGGACGTGATGAAATGTGAGACTAACAAAAACAGTGCAAATGGAGTGGTGTATCTTGTGCACTCCATTTCAAATGGTCACTATGAAAGGGCTTACAACCCAGTTTGCCAAAAAAAAAAGCGTGCCAAAGATCACTCCATTTCACTTTGTCACTATACGGAGTGATAAAACCCATGAAATTAAAAAAAGTGTGCCAAAGATCGCTCCGTTTCATCTTCACTATAGAGGGTGATAGGGGGAAAATTTAAAAAAAAAGCGCACCAAAGATTGCTCTCTTATCATTCTATCACTTTAGAGGGTGATGGAAGCAAATTTTCTGTAGAGGGTGATGGAAGCTAACTTTTTTCAAAAAAACAAAAAAAAACAAAAAAAAGGCACGCCAAAGATTGCTCCATTTCAAAATTTCATTATGCGTGGTGACAGAATATGAATTTGAAAAAAATCCCCCACAAAGATTGATGGTATGGTGTGTCATTAGTCAAAAGGGCAGTGGAAAAGGGTTTTGCAAAAGGGCAAGTCCCACATTGTGTGCAAATTGTGAAACAGTTACCACCCAAGGGATTAACAACACCAACAATGCAAAAAAAAAACGCGCCAAGGATCGGTCCATTTCATTTTATCACTATAGAGAGCAATGCGAGGTACGTTTTTAAAAAAAGCGCGCCAAAGATCGCTCCGTTCCATTATGTCATTATGTAGTGTAATCAAAAAGGGTGTTCAAATAAAGCACGCCAAAGATTGCTCCTTTTCGGCATCGGTTTCATGGGTATGGTAGATTTGCATTGCAATTACATACCTTTTGCTCAAGTACGATACAACAACAACGTTTCAAATATCCCTGCCGAGCACATGATGAAAAACAATTGTAGGAAAGAGAACAAGGTGAGAGACGGCAAAGGAGTTGGAACAAAGGTGGGTAACATAGGTGACATGAAACGAATGCGGTTGAGAGCACTACCCATTTTGCAAAAACAAAAGGCGACCAAAACTGAAAAAGAAGGAAACCCGTCCATTAGGAAGATCATTACCCAAAATTACCAAACATTACCCGAAAGAGAAAAATATTGAGCAAATGGCTTGCTTTTTTTTCCGGTAACCATTTTCAAACATTAATCGGACCATTGACGCTATCATACAAAAATGTAAGGTTTCCCATACGCAGCACAAGCACCAAGAGTATTGCGGGAACAGCCAGCGGACACTCAGTCAAAGCCCCAGAGGGCAATTAGTCCATCCACATGAGCTCTCAAACCCAAAGGGTCTGAACAATAGGAACTGGGCGGGTAGGGTTTGGGTGGGCACTCATAAAGGTAAAAGACCCTATACACAACAAAAGGTGGCATGTCCCTAGGGGACCCAGAGGAAAACAATTGTCCAGCGTGTGAGCCAGACAGTCGTTTCCCATGCCGGCAGCACAAGCACCAAGAGTATTGCAGGAACAGCCAACGGTATATATTCCCACAACCTCACACCGTCTTGGCGGGCATAGGGTAGCCATACCACAGGGCCTAGGGCTTACCCTCACCTCACCTGTGTGACCCCCCCCCCCCCCCTGAGAACATACAAAAAGCAACCCGCTGCGTCACACAGCCCACCCCGCAGTTACACACTAGCACTGCAATACTAACCGCTACGCCTAGCTATAGCCAGAACGGACGCACGCAAGGGGCGCGTTCGGCAGGCGGGGCAGCGTACTAGTCCTGACGCTTGCATTTAACCCGCAAAGGCCGCACACCAAGGGCGTTTTTCGAGCAGCACAAGCCATCAACCAGGGGCATGGCCGCAGAGGCAGAACATAACCACAGTAACCCAACACTTGACCAAAAGCGAGTGGGGCACCCAACCCAGGGCAGCACCTGCTCTATAGTGTCTCAGGGAGGTAGGCATCAGCACAAAGCTTCACCCTGCAGCCGGCGGAATGCCCACCGTGTGCTTCGTTGAGGTGCTGCAGGGTGCGCCCTGTCCCGGATGCCTACCCCCCCCCCTCCTCGCGGGTACACAGTACGGCGGGTATATCCACCCCCTCGCAAGCATCCAAAGATGAGAAACCCAGAATAAACGCAAAACAACCTCAGTAGCAAAAGCTCTGGTCCTTAGGGGCAGTTCCTTGGGGCAGGCGGGCAGCCTCCGCCAGGGCACACAATGCCGCGGACCAAAAGCACCGCCCTGAACATGGAAGTGACAGTCGTAGCTCCACCACCGCCATGAATGGAGTCCTCACCAGCACCACCAGCATGCAGTCGTCACCTTGGCTGCCATGGCTGTAGACATCACCACTACCACCATGAATGTTGTCATCTCCACCACCGCCACAAAAGGAGTTGTCGGCAATACCACCAACGATGTATTCGTCACGTTGGGTGCCATGGATGTTGTCATCTCCAGCATCGCCGTAAAGGGAGTCGTCCCAGCACCACCAGTGATGGAGTCGTCACCTTAGCTACCATGGACGTAGTCATCACCACTGCCACCATGAATGCGGTCATCTCCACCACCACCATAGCGGGTGATTCAACATGTTGTCGGCCTTTGGAACGGTCGTGGTGGTCCTTGGAGATGTCTGCCACGGATCGCTGCAGGTCGTCCACAAGCTGCACGTGCTGCTTCAAATCGGACTCCCTGATGTGGCTCACGCTATACATACTTAACAAAAGAAACTCATAAAGGTAAAAGACCCTATACACAACAAAAGGTGGCATGTCCCTAGGGGACCCAGAGGAAAACAACTGTCCAGCGTGTGAGCCAGACAATCGAGACTATTGCTATGAGACTGTGTCACACGTAAAGACATTGTGTTTCTGACGTGAGTTATGGGTGACATATTGGGAAAAGACAACATTTCCGACTCTCCCGCCAGTTGGCAGCGACAACATTCCCAAAAACCGATGACGACAGAAAAAAAGGGGGGTTCAAGCTTCAAAACAACAAACACTGATTATATCCAGCGTATTACATTCCTAGCCTCTCCAACGACCAATTGTTAATGGAGAAATGTTTGCCGCGCTTTTTAGGAAACATATTTCCCATCACTCACTAAAGGGATAAAATGAAATGGAGCGATCTTTGGCGTGCTCTCTTAAAAAAAAAAGGCTTTCGGCACCTTCAGCAATATTACAGTGATAATGGAGCGTCCTTTGGTACGCTTTTTTTGAGGCATACCTCCCATCACTCTCAATGGTGATAAAATCAAATGGACCGATCCTTGGCGCGCTTTTTTTTTGCAACGTGCATAATGCAATGTGAGATAAAGTAATCTTTGGTGCGCCTTTGTGTAAAAAGAATGGCTCTCACCACCCTCTTTAGTGATAAAATGATCAAGTAGCGATTATTGGCGCGCTTTTTCACAAAAAAATGGCTTTTATCACCCTCTACAGTGATAAAACGATAGGGGAGCAATCTTTGGCACGCTTTTTTGGCAAAAGCATGTGTATAGGGGGTGTAAATTCACCATTCCCACAATTTATTATAGATGGGTGCAGGACAAGCAATACTTGTGCACATCGGTACATGCCCATGTGTCATGTCATGCATTACACCCAAACGGATTACCTAGATAACAAATGCAAACAATACAACAATGCAAATATGTGCACATGCAGCACAAAACATAATTCTACGTTTCAAAAACGCATTCGGAGTGGGCACCGGGTGAACTCAAAAACTCCTTGGCACACGGTCACTTTTGCAAACACCGTCTCTTCCGCATTTCAACTGCCCAAAGCACGTGCGAAAGGAGCCGTCTAAGTTAAAACTAAGCCCCCCCACCCCACCCCCAACCCACTGCCAACAGCGGTGGTATTTATGTCCGGTCCTTTCCGGCTACATTTCATCCGAAAAAAATTTTCACACGGCGCCCCACCCTAGCACCCTGTTGGCAGTTGCAGCTCATCGTCTAAGGAATTAGACACAATAGAATTGGAAACAAAATCAGAAGTGGAGTTGCCGGAATCAGAGTCTGAGCTGGAGTCCCAGTTGGAGTTGTTGCTTGAGCTGCTGCTGGAGTTGGAGCTGGAGGCTGAAGTGGCAGAGGGTGCAACATGTGCTGCTGCTGGGCCTCCCCTCGTTGGATCATGTGAAAAGGATGCAAGACCTGCCAAACATTGCTTTCATTGACCTCATGGTTGAGCGCACTACGGGAAATGCCACCCTATGCCCTACCCGTGCCCCTTTTATACCCTGGGGACCGGCGGGAGTTGAGTCGGGAAAATATCAACAAAACTTTGGCTTGGAATCAGTTTTGTCACGGGAGCCCCTTTTCCAAACCCCCCCCCCGGGGGGGGGGGGGGGGCTCGAACGACCCCCGCCCCGCCCCGCAAACCTTTTTCCCACCCCCCCCGGTGGCTCCCCAACCCCAGCCGCCCTCCCTCAGCCCCCTAGGCCATGATGCCCCATTCATGCCCACGAGGAGCAGCGCAAGCGCAGAGGCACCGCCTGCGGAGAAGATCCACTTTCTAGCCGCCCAAGCACAATCCAATGTGGAAGGAGGAGTGCCCTGACCTGGAGGGGGCAATGCATGCTGAGTCCCATACAGCCTAGCAAGCCCAGGGCGACAGAGCAACCTTCTCTCGGGGGGCTAGCCCTGGCAAGCATTCCCGTTGCATTGGGCAACTAGTGTGCACGCATAGGGCCTCGTGTGGGGGCCGCAGGCTCTGTTGGTGGTTGGGGGCCTGTGCACCCCAAGGAAATCCACAAGCCAGCACTTTTGGCTGGGCCCCCTCACAAAGCAGAAGCGCACCACTGATGGGTAACACTTGGTCTGTCATCTGGCACGTACTCAACCCTAGCCCTATTCGAGCGCAATCAGCCGTCATGAACAATGAAACAATTGCGCGGTGCAAACCCTCTGGACTGAAGGCAATGAAGGTCGCGGGGAGCGGGCGCAGTTGGAGTCAAGTGCATGGTGCTTACCTAATCATTTGTGGCCCCTAGGAGGCCAGTCAGGGTGCCCCGTGGACTTACCCCCCCCCCCCCCCCCGACAAGGCCCCTCACACAGGGCTGGATTTCTATGAATTTTTCGGAATGACAATAGCCCTACCCGTGGCAAAGGTGTCCCCTGTCCTCTTCAACCCCCCCCCCCAAGCTGCCTTATGACCTCCAGCATTTCGTGTACTCCACGTCCTTTCGATTTCATGGGTTTCTGAATTTCTCCCCACTCCTAGTACCGTTCACGAAGTCCCCGTGGCACCCAACTTTCCATAGGCTCGGTGCGACCTTCACATCTCCGATCTCCCCGACACCCCTGCTTGCCACTTCAGGGTCCGCTTGACTGGGCTCCTCCTCGCCCGGGTAATAACTGTCCATGCTTGCATGTGACAATCCCACTTGGGAGAAGGTCTCCAACGCCGCCGCCAACCCTGACACACGCATTCCATCCACTCTTGCCACATCCAACACCCCATGGACCAACGAAAGCAATGCTACGTTTAGTCAAGGTTGGTGGTGAGGTTCCACATTACCGTGCTCCCCCACCTTTAATACTGCCCGGCAGAGGTCACAGTTGTCTTGGTCGTCACCTTGCTCCTCTCCACCCACTGCTATGGGATCCCCTTGCACCCCTTTAGTCGTCGTCCTCCTCGAACAGATACTCTCCATCGGTATCATTGTCATCTCTGCTGGCTGCTTGCTGTGGGACTTCTCAGTCGGACGCCGGCGTCGTTCTTGGCCGTTCGGCCCCTGTAGTTCCTCTTTTGGGCTCGCCCACAATCTCCCCGTCACGTCTGCCAGGCCGAAAATCACGGATCTCCTTACACAGCCAAGCTGGCCACCAGTGGCTGCTGCTCCACTGCCCATGCGTCGTGTGGATGACCCCGAACTCCGTCAGTGGCACGGGCTAGTCTCGGGTGCGCTCACACATCTATGGCTTGGGGTTGCATAATGGAGGGCAATGGCGGGCGTCTTCCAGCCACCCACCAACTGCAGCGCACTCCCCTGACACCAACTTGCCCAGATCTAGGCAGCCCCCATTCGGCGCAGGGAGTGCCAGCGGATCTCGGGCGTTGATGTCTGGGCAACGAGCTGGGTGAACACCTTCTCCAGGTCTCCCGCATTGCCAAAGTTGGTACATACATCGCACGAAGTCGCCCCCCCCCCTACCTTGGAGGTAGGGGGGGGTAGGGGGGGGGTTTGGGGGGGGTAGGGGGGGAGGTAGGGGGGGAGGTAGAAGGGGGTGGGGGGGGGAGGTAGGGGGGGGGGGGTCGAGAAGGTAGGGAGGGGGGTTTGGGGGGGGAAAGGCGGTGCACACACAAGGCGGAACACACAAAATGCGGCGTGTGGCCACCGCAGGAGTTTTGTTATTTAAGGGGCCACAGGCAAGGCGGTGCACACAGAAGGCGGTGCACACACAAGGCGGAACACACAAGAGGCGGTCTGTAGCCACCGCAGGAGTCTTGTTATTTAAGGGGCCACAGGCAAGGCGGTACACACAGAAGGCGGTGCACACACAAGGCGGAACACACAAAAGGCGGAACACACAAGAGGCGGTCTGTAGCCACCGCAGGAGTCTTGTTATTTAAGGGGCCACAGGCAAGGCGGTACACACAGAAGGCGGTGCACACACAAGGCGGAACACACAAAAGGCGGCCTGTGGCCACCGCAGGAGTCTTGTTATTTAAGGGGCCACAGGCAAGGCGGTACACACAAAAGGCGGTGCACACACAAGGCGGTGCACACAAAAGGCGGTCTGTGGCCACCGCAGGAGTCATGTTATTTAAGGGGGGTGCGGGGGCTGGCCCCCGCGTCGAGCGAAGCGAGCCGTCTGTCGAGCGAAGCGAGCTGAAGGTTCAGGTTCAGGTTCAGGACGACCTGCCCGAGGCTCCAGCATAGCCGGAGGGGGACCCAGAAAACGAGGGGCTCCCAACCGCCACATGGCGGCTTACTCGGTCCCGCCTGGAAAGGTCGAAGCGGGCGGCCCGTGGGGGCACCCCGAGCCACCGGGGGCCGAGACTTGCCGTGTTTCGGGGGGGGGGGGGGTCCGCATTCGATGTGGGCTGGGGCGTGAGGGCTGTAGGGGGCTCACCTGTGCAGGGGCGTCAGTGTGCCGCCGGAGTCGGCCTGGACGGTGTCTGTGAGGGAGCTGCCGGCAAGGCACAACGGGGTCCGCGAAGTGCCACAGCTTCCCGCCTTGCCCCAACATGTTTTCACCTCAAGAAAACGGGGCCTAGCGGTTCTGTTTGCCTGCGGCGTGGTGTCCTGGGGGATGTTTCGTGGCTGTGTGGCGGCCCCCAAGTCCCGTGCGCACGCGCATCGCATCGCCGTTGTGTGGTGCGAGTGGCAAGGCAGGGCGGGCAATGCGTGCACTAGGACGGTGGTCGTTCACGCTTCGGGCCAGTCATGCATGTCCAGAGGCGCGCCACTGGCGCGCCCCACCGAGAGTTTGTCGGGTAGGGCTAGGGTCGAAAGGTACTCCGTAAGTTGCGCCTGAATTATGGGGAGGTCGCACGCCCGTGCTAGCGGCACCAGGCTGCTGTCTTCCGGGGCCGATGCTGCCATGCGGACGGCCTCCTGCGGTGCGCAACCGAGGGCGTTGACGACCCATGAAATTGCAGTCTGCGGGGGAGACGCTGGAGGTAGGGGGATGCAGGGTGCTGGGCCCGTGCTCAGTTGCCAAGAGCGGCATAGCCGCAGAAGCCATCCGAGGACGACGCTGTCGCGGAGGCCGAGGGTGTGGGTTGCGGAGGTGGCGAGGACGGGCGCGGGAAGGGGGGAAGGGGTCGGGGTCCAGAGGGAGGGGGCTGCATCGAGGGCTTGGCGCAGTGTGGGGGGCTGCTGCGCGAGGGCGACGTGATGGTCGGCCGCTACCGCGGCTCGTTGTGCGTGGAGGAGGGGAGGGTGCCGGGGGTCTTCGCTGGCCACCTTCCAGGTGCCATTGAGATCCAGGAGCAGCTGGCGCGGGCTGCCGCTGAGAACGGCGCGGGGGGGGGGGGGGGGCAGGGCGTTCCACGTCAGGCCAACCACCAGTGTTGGGGTGGCCAGGAAAGTCCCCAGGTGAAGGTCTGCGGACCCGGCTGACGGGGACAGGAGGGGGAAGACCTCCGGGTGGCGCAAGAGGCGCCAGGCAAGAGCGAGGTACTGTAGGAAAAAAGGGGGGCAGCGGCGCAGCAGGTGGTCGGTCACGTCGGGCTGTGCGAGGTGGCAGTAGGGGCAGACTACCCCGCCATACCCTGGGGGGTGGCGCTGGACTCAGAGCAAGCGGTGGAGCATGGTCGTGTGGATCGCTCTGGGCTCGATGGCGGCGTTGTCGATGGCGTCGATGATATGGGATGACGACCAGGTGGGGTCTGGTGGTGGGAAATGTCGGGTGAACTCGGCTTCGTGGTGCTGGAGGGTGATTGCTTCGGCCGCTTTCCGGGGGTCGAGGACGAGGCGGCCCTGGTGCGTGGCCGGGACGCGACCGGAAAAGAGGGGGAGCCAAGGCACGGCATTCAGGCGCGCCTCGCGCGCGCCCCGGTCTGCCAGGCGATCGGCCTCGGCGTTGAGCTGGGCGAGGAGGGTGGTCGCGCCGGTGTCGTGCTGAGCCGGCAGCCATACCTCCAGGATTTGCGCTTGTAGCTGGATGAGCGCGGCGCGGAAGGGGAGAAGGAGTAAGGTGCCGGCACGTGGGGACCGTGTTAAGTTGGCTGTTAGCGCTGCGGTGGAGTCGGTGGCGAGCAGCACTGTGCCGCTCCAGTCCCCGAGGAGGAAGAACAGTGTCACTTTGGCGAGCCACTCTGAGTCAGTGGAGTGGCCTGCGCCGGTCGGTACCCCGAACCACAGCCGGTAAAAAATGCCGGCAGTCGGGTGCCACAGGGCGACTCCAGCCCCCAGACGGTGGTGCATCTGGCTGCCGTCCGTCGCGGCGACGATGTGGTGCATGGCGCCGAGGAGGGTGATGTCGCCGGAGCTGTAGAACTGGACCTCCTCGAGGGCGGGTGAGGGGCACGGGTGCAGGGCGACTTCCAGGGGGCGGAGCTGTTGTCGCAGGCGCAAACCTTCAGGGAGCCAGCCAGCCCGGGGGGGGGGGGGTTGGGTTGGGTTGGGTTGGGTCAAGGCCTCGCCTGGTCGCCTACCCACGGTCCGCGCCGCCTTCCCTGCGGGACCCGACTGGGCGGCCGTACCCGGGTGTCCGGTCACAAGGCCTACCGGACTGTTGACCGCCCCCAGACCCCGCGGTGGCGCTCGCGGGCGGGAGATGCCGCCGTGCCTGTGTGTATGTGCCCTTGTGTGTCTGAGGGGGGGGGGGGGAGGGCTGTGGCACACCTGCTGGCTCCATTGTTGTTTAGCGTTGGCGCGGGGAAGTGTGTGCCTGGTGCTCCAGGCCCCGGCAGGGAGGCTGGAGAGCCTGACGCTGAGCCCGCCGGGGGAGATGTGGGCCTGGGCTCGCAACCTCCACGTCACAAGGACATGCTACCCAACCACTCCACGACTGCCTATTGGCACGGGAAGGCGGTGGTACGTGGCACGACTGGGGTCAGACCCGCACTCCTTGACTGCCTTAGGCACAGGTGGTGCTGCCTCGCGGGCTGGGTCCGGCTCCCACGGCCGAGGGCGTACCCTGGGCAGATGGAGGGGCACCAAGGCGCAGAGTGTGCTTCCCTGCCCTGGGTGCCACCAGTGCTGGCTGCACTGGCTGCGGCGCTACAGCCCGCGTAGACGAGGGGGCCCAGAGGGCACCACACCCGAATGGCCTCTCCGTTGAGGAAGGGGGGGGGGGGGCAGGGGTCGGCTGGTGGCTGTCTGGCCTCCAGGGGTCACCCACAACTGCACTAAAGTGCACGGGGCTGTGCTGGCCTAGGCGTCTGTGATGAAGTTGGAGGGGCACGTGCACACCTGGAGGTTCCCTGGGCAGGCCGCTCAAGGGATACCCACAGCGGTCAAGCTGTGAGCCCTTCACAGCCTCCACTTTTAGGCCCTGAGGGCGCCGACTCCGTGCACCCCTCCCGTCGGGGGCGCAGGCTGGGGGGGGGGGGGGGGGGGTAGGGTGGTGGATGGGTCTACCTGTTCACTTGTGTGGGAGAGGAGGACCACCTGCTGGGTTACCATGCGGGTCCCAGATCCCAACATACTTGTCGCTCGGAGTCCGCTCCCTGAGGGACCTCGATCACCATGTGACGGCCTGCAGTGAGGGTGCGAGGGCATGCGGGGGGGGGGGGGGGTGCTGGGCCTGCTTTCGGTCCGGCCCCATTTCTGTTGGGGGGGGTGGGGGCAGCAAAAGGTCTGCTCCCCTGTTTCCTGGTCCCCAAGAGGAACCAGCCCACGGCCTGCACCCTCGCTTTGTGGTGGCTGAAATTTGGGCCGACAGAGCCCGGGGGGGGGGGGGGGGAGGAGGAGGTGGGATGCGGCCACGGCCAAGAGGTTGGTGCTCCAGGACGCCCGCAGGTAGGAGGTGAGGAGGTGCAGGTGGGAGCGCAGGGTCACGTCGGGGGAGCCAAAGCCTCCCGAGGCCAAGGGCAGGCGGAGGAGGGACCGGTGAACCCAGGGGGGGAGACGAAAGGCAGCGGAGTACACGGCGTCGGTGATGCGTTGGTGGGGGCGCAGGGTGTCCGGTGCGAAAAGGACGCCGCTGGCCACGTAGTCCAGGACCGACGGTCCGAAGGAGTGAAGGGATCGGAGGCGAAGGGCTGGGGATGCCGGACCGCGGGCTGTGGACTTGTGGACGTTGCGCAGCGCGGTAAGGGCTTTGTTGGCGGAGCGGTGCAGCGGTAGCTCGGGGAGAAGGGGGATACCTACGAGCTCGGGAGGCGTGGTGCTGGTGTACATCTCGGAGTCCGGAACCAGGCTGCGCTCCAGGGAGATGCCGTGGTGCCCTAGGCGGGCGAGGAAGTACTCGAGCTTGTCGGGGTGGACGATCCTGCCAGCCCTGCGGGATGCGTCGCGGCTGGCGTCGGCCATGGCCACCACCTCAGGGAGAGTGGGGGCCAGAAAGCGTCGGTCGTCGCTGTAGACCAGCGTGGTCGCCGGTAGGGGGACGCTGTGGCCCGGAAGGCGGAGTGGGAGCGACACGGACCAGTCGATGGCCAGGGAGAGGGTGAGGACGTGGCTGGGGGCCTGATAGTGCAGGGCTACAAACGCGTCCCCTTGGTTGCCGCCCTCTCCCGTGGAGAAGGGGGGGGCGAAACCCGCACGGGTGATCACCCGTATGACTAGGCGGCTGTAGAAGTCGTGGGCCCACTGCGAGTAGTCCCACACGTGCGGCAGACAGCCGAGGAGACGTTGTGTGAACTCTCGTACAATGCGTAAATACGCGTCAGACACGTCCCAGTCACAGATCGCGCAGGAGCTGTGCTCTAGGAGGCTGGTGTAGACCGCCGCTCTGCCGAGCAGGACCATGAAGGCGGAGCTCTGACCGGTGCGGTAGGAGAAGACGACTGGGGTGTAGGCGCCCGATACCTCTAGGTTGGCGGCGAGTCGGTCGGAGGCGATGCCGGAGAGCGTTCCGGAGGCCGCGGACTCGACGTCGACTGGTCGGAATGAGCGTGCGAGATGACGGGGCAGGGGTTTGCTGGGTTTGCCCTTGTATATGCCGTAGCGCACAGTCTCATTGAGGACCGTGGGGGTGCCCACCTCAGCTTGAAGCAGGGAGTGGTGCAGGCCCTGCTGGACCCCCCCTCCTGCCCGAAAGAGCAGCGAGCGGGTGACGTTGTCCGATGACACCGCCAGGGTGCGCTTGCCCAGGCGCCGGTGGGCCAGGGACTCAGGCGTCAGCAGCGGGCGGGAGTTGAGGTTCTGGAGGAAGTTCCGGGGCGTGTCGGGGTGGTTTGGTGGGAGGCCAGCCCGTAGGAGGGCTAGCAGGTGAACTGTGGGCAGTTCGAGGGACGGGCGGCGCATGTGGGCCCACGCGGAGGGGTCGCAGTGGGTTGCAAAGAACTCGTGGTCGAGGTGCAGGAATCGGTTGCATGTTTGCGCTGTGGACTGGCGGAGGACTTCGTTGAGGCGGGCCTCCCTGGTGGGAAGGAAGGCCTCTGGGCGGGGGAGGATGCCGCTGAACGGCTCGAGGGGGCCCGGGGGGAGGGGAGGTGAAGGGCTGTGCGTGTGGCCGCTGTGATGGAGGCCGCGCGAAGGACGTCCAGGCGGCTCAGGATGCCGCGAGCCTCCGCTGCCTCCCGGAGATCAGCAAGCTGTTGGTCCAGCTGGTCGGGCCCAGGAGGGAAACGGCGCTGGGCTAGGCGGAGCATGAGCTGGCGCGTGTCTGGGGGGCAGGGGATAAGCTGCGACGTCACCTCATGGTGTGCTGCGACGTAGTCGTCCGGTAGCGCTGGGGTGAGGGCTAGCCAGCCCCAAACTAGGTCCAGGGCGGCCCCCATGGCATCCATGTCCGAGGGGCTGGCTTGACGCCATCGAAAGCGGCGCCAGGCCCACGCGTCAGCGGACTTGGTGAGGAGAGTGACGGTGATGACAATGACGGCGTGGGAGCTGCGGGACGATAGTAGCTGGTGCCGGGCTTCGGCGACCGGGCCGTGGATGAAGGCGTGATCTATGGCTGTGGCCCGGCGTATGCCCTTGACCTTGGTGTGATTGGTGGTGGTGCCTGCAGGGAGGACTCGGTGGTAATCGCGGAGCGGGCCTGACGGGGAGAGTGCTGAGGAGAGGGGGGTACCTGGGACGTCGGTGGCGTTTAGGTCCCCCGCGAGATAGGTGTAGGAAGGCTGCAAGTCTCGCCGGAGCTGTTCCATGCGACGGACCTGCTGCAGCCATTCGCGGTAGGGGATCTTGGGGTGGAGGTGGACGTTGATCACCAACAGTCGACCAACATGCCACAGGGGGAGCAGGGCGGCCATCCAGTGTTCGCCATCAAACACCAGCGTGGCTTCCTCGGGGCGCCGGCGTAGTGTCCTTTTCCAGGCGATCACGAAACCGGTCCCAGCGCCATCTGCCGTGCTCCACATGGCTTCGTACGCGGGGGGCACGGCCGCCCGAGCGGCGCTGACGTCCCACAGTTCGTGCCAACAGAGGATGTCGGGGCTGAGCGCGTCTACCCAGAGGCGCGCAAGGGCGGTTTGGAGTACGATGCCCCCCCAATTGTGAGTCATGAAGGTGAGGGCTGTGGGCTGGACGAGGTCGGCCTCGGAAGGGGCCGGAGGGGGCAGTGCCCGAAGATACGGCGGGGGGGGGGGGGGGAGCAGGAGCTGCGGAAGGAGTGGGGCGCACAGGGTGGACCAGGGGAGGGCGTAAACCGGCACTGCGCCATCGAGATGTAGTCCGTGATACGTGAGGGTGCAGCGCGGGGCTAGGGCCCGGGTGCAGAAGGGCGCATGCCTCTGGGGGTGCACACAGAAGAGTCGGGGGCGGGTGAGGGGGGGGGGGGGGGCGGGTAGCTCGACTGAGGCGTCGTGCGGCGACGGGCGGCCGCAAGTGGGGCAGGGCGCGGAGATGACGGTAGGCATACCTGGTAGGTTAGGGCCGATCGCCCATGGGCCGCCCGCGCTGGGGTGGCGCCAGTAGTAGAGGGGAGGAGGGTTGTGGGCTGGGGGGGTGGTGGTCCAGTCTGCAGTGTAGTCGTGGGACCAGAAACTAGTCCAGTAAGGGCCGAGATGGAGCGGCGGCGTGACTCGGAACGCGGTGGCGTGGATGGAGGGGGGGAACTGCTCCAGCCAGTCGGCGATCACGGGGAGGGACGCCAGGATGGCTGCCGGCGGGATGGCTGGGGCACAGGAAGGGAGCGAGGGGAGGAGCTGGAGGAGTTCGGGCGGGAGGGTGAGGGAAGGGATTCGTTGTAGCAGGAGGAAGCCCGAGTGGTCGCATAGCGGGCAGGCTGGGAGGCTGGCGCGGGGGAGCAAGGTGCCGCAGTGCAGGCAAGCTACGGGGGAGTGGTCGTGTGGGGGAAGCGGGGACCAGGCTGGGGGCCTCAATTGGTCAGGTGTGGACCCGCCACTTAGCTCCAGCCGCGCCTGCCTCACGACCTTCATCGCCATCTCAGTTCCATGATTGTTCGTGTCACGCAGACAGTGCTTTGCACTTCGTCCCTTCCCTCGTCCCTGGATGGGGTAAGAGTCAGGCTGCTTCTACAGGGTTCAGGGCATTGTCGCCTTCGGACTGAGTTTGGGGCGTAGCGTTTGTTGTGTCCCACTTTGGCTCCCACCGTCGCACTGGCATGCTCGCTTGCGCTGGCCCCTCTCGGCCACACACTTGTGTTTCCGGGTCACCTGGTCGTGGGGGGTGGGGCGGTCAGAGGTGCCTCTGTGGGCCGCTACCACCGGCCCTGGGCTATTTAGGTCCTTAGGATTTAAAAACCCCAGTGGGTACTGGCTTTTCGGGGGTCAACATACGGCTATACAGAGGGTGGGAAGGCTGGGCGGCGCCGAGGCGCCTGCATGTGTGGTGAGTGTGTTTGCGTGTGTGGTCCTTCCCTGTGCCAAGTTCCGGTGCTTCTCAGAAGGCGGCCGGTCAAGTGGCAGCGCACCCGGCGTTTGCCGTGAGGGAGGTGGTTCGAGTCCCGGGATCGGTGGTCTCCCACCGATCCCTTCGAATACCGGACGGGACCTCCCATCGACTTGTTCGAGTACAGGTGGCGGCGCGCACTGCTGCAGGTGTGTGTGGATCCTGCGTGTCACTTTTTGGGGGTTGGGGCAAAACAGACGAGACCTCCACCCGATCCACCGGTACCGGTGGTGGCGCGGGTTGCTGTAGGGGGGGGTGGTTCCCACGACGCCGACTAGAGAGCTCTACGTGCAGGGATCCCAAGAGCACCAGCTCCCGGGATCGAACCCGCGCACTGGACGACTGAAGACTACCGCTCTCACTACTGGGCTGTGTCGGTCTCTTGTCCTGTTTGGGGTGTCTGACGGTTATGGAGTCTAAACCTATGGGGGTGTGGGGTCGCGTGCTTTATGGCGTGCCAAACAAAGGGCGGCTGGGGTCCGGTGTTCCACACCGTGAGCCCTCCGTGCTGCACGTGATCGTGGGGGCCGTTGCCGGTGATCTGGGTGCCGGCCAGGCCTCATCACAACTGCCTGGGGAGGAGGGGGAGGCTGACGAGGGGAAGAGTTCCTGCGTGACATCACGCATTGGTGTTTCCCGTGGTGAGCAGGAGACCGCCCGCGACCTCCATCCAGAGGCCGGGTCAGTACAGCCTGGTGAGTGGCGTGGTATCTTGGAAGCTGGGGTGCAGTCCTCGACTTCCAGCAGTGGAGTAACTCCCTGTCTGCAGGGGGTCGGGGGGGGGGGGTGCCATGAGGAGGCGGGCTGGCCGCCCGCTCCTCCGGAGAAAACATGGGTGGCTCATCCAGGTCGGACTCGTCTTCCTGTTCCTGTGCCTGCCCCTCCTGCTGTGGGCGCCGGGCTGAGGTGACATACCCTCGGAGGAGGGGGGATTTGCGGCGGCCCATGTCAGGCAGTGTGTCCGCGTGTGTGTTCCCTACAATGCCAACGTGTGAGGGGACGTGCAGCCACCGTACCGCTGCCCCTGCCTGCTCAATTTCCCCAAGGAGTTGCTCCCACAGGTCCACGTGGCCCACCGGCCCCCGCGAACCTTGCCAGTCATGGCGCCGCCATTTGCTGGCTTTGCCTGTGGCCCCCATGACCACTAGTTTTGAATCAGAGCAGGTCAGTGTGCGCTTGTGCTGTGTCCTATGGCGAATGGCATGTATGGCCGCGAGGAGCTCTCCCCTGTTATTTGTTTGTTTCTGTGTGATGGGCATGCACTGTGCCGTGTCCCGGTGATCCCCGAAATATACCCCAAACCCCCCCACCATTCCCGCCTCCGGATGGACCTCCGACGAGCCGTCCGGGTAGATGGCTTCCCGTCCCTCCGCCACATACTCATCAATGATCTTCTGATGCACCTCCGCCATCGCTGGACCATACATGTCTTTTTTGCGTTTCCTGGGCCGCGGGTTGCGGAGCCTGGGGGGGGGCGGGTGAGGTTGGCTGAGCCTGTGGTGCTGCAACTTTCCTGTTTCCTTGAGGGATGCGATTGCTCGGTGCATGTCCCGCACTTCGGGCGTGGGGAGGGTTGGAGCTGGGTGCTCGTACCATCGCGCAAGAATGCACAGCCACTGTGTGAGGAATACGTCCCATGTTGGGGGTGTCTCGGAATTTGACCGCATTGCGCAGGTTCCAGGATGCCATAACCGCGGTCCACATGATCAGTCATAGCGGGCTCTGGAGGGATAGAACTGGCATGTCCCACAGGAGGACCTTTGGGTCTGTCTCCGTGGTATCCTCGAATATCGCTGGCCCCATGCATTGTTCCGCAATGTGATACGCGGGGGGGAGGAACCGGCACTCCAGAAGCGCATGTCACATGTCTTTTGGTTTGCCATCCACCAGGCAGTGTGTGTGCTCAGGGAGCCAGTTGGCGAGTCTGGTCCCCACTGGGAGTTTTTTCCACAGTGCGGTCTGTATGAATGTGTGGTGTTTGGGCGGTATCGATAGCTTGGTCCAGGCCTGCCAGGTTTCTGGTGTTTGACGGGGGTCCAGGGGTTCGTGGCGCATCAGGTACCTGAGCATGGCCTTTGTATTCCAACCCCCCCAGAAAATGGCCGATGTTTCTTGTGGTGGTGTCATCTGGGGCCAGGGCCAGGCCTGTCCCAGCTGGGCCTTGTACCTCGGGGCCCATGTGGGCGGCTGTCTCTCCTGCAGGTCCGGTGTGCACTGTCCGATGCGTGTGATCCCTGCCCTGATGAGTTTTGGCGAAAAATATGTGTTGTTATTTGTGTCCCTGAAAAGTACCGAATGCCAGCAGCTCAGCCGTGGTGCCTGGTCTGTGTTGGGGGGGAGGATGGGGGCCAGTTTCCGTAGCAGGGAGAAGGCTTTTGCTGAGGTGCCCAAAAAGGGGTAGGTGTTCCAGGGGATCGGGCGCAGTTGTAGCCATGGGAGGTCACCCAGCTCCGCCTGTACCCCGAAGCGTTTGGCCGAACCATTGAAATGCTGTGCAAAAATGGGGGAGAGCTTACTAGTGTCGTGCCGGGACATCACGAAATGTGTGGCGTGTTGCCACAGCAAGAAGAGGCTGGGTTTCGGGAGGAGTGCTCCCCCTAATTTCGGGGGAAGCTGCAGTATGCGTAGAGTGAGGCCCCAGCTGCTGAGTCTCAGGGCCACCCGGTACACATTCGCCAGCTTGGTGCATACATCCTCCGTGGGGAAGTAGGCCCTCGCCGGGTAGATCATCAATGGGAGTATCCACTCCTGGAGCAGGTGTACCCGCTCTGGCATCGTCAGGGGTAGGGTCGCCGCGAACTGCGCACGCGCCAATGCACGAGATAAATGGGGCGCAAATGCTTCATCAGGGGTGACGTCCCCAAAAAGATTCCCCAGATACTTCAGCTTGCTTTGCACCGGAATGCCTGTGTTTGCGAGTTTGGTTTTCTGCCTGTCCGTCCAAAAGCCACGCAATAAGAAGGCCAATTTATCCAAGTTGATCCGCAATCCTACAAATGTAGCGTACCGCCGTAGCGTGTTCATGATGTCTGGTATGAGGGGGCAAATCAGAGCAGGGGAGACGGGGATGTACAGCAAAAGATCATCAGCATAGAACAAGACCCTTATGCTAGGGGACAGTGCCTGAAGCATGGGGACCAGCACCGAGCAGACCATGGCGAACAATGCTGGGGAGAGTGGGTCCCCCTGTCGGACCCCTGATTCTGGTGTGACTTGCACTTCGCGCACTACGCCTTTGCCCACTCCAAAGACAAAGGGGGAAGTCAGCATGTTCATGATGAGTGCGATCATCTGTGGGAGGAGGCCCAGGTGGGTGAAGAAGGCAAAAAAATAATTGTGATGGACAGAGTCCAACGCTTTGGAGAAATCAATAGAGAGAAAAAGACCATAATCCATTGCGGTCCAGGCCGCCCGCGCCTCCCAGATGTGTTCAAAAATGAATCGCCCTTTCATGAAGCCTTTTTGCTCAGGGGGGGTGACATACAAAAGCAGGTCCTGCAGCATGAGGTATAGGGTCATCGATACCCATTTAAAGAGCACACTTTGCAAGCACAATGGGCGGAGTTGTGTGACCGAAATGGAGCCCTTTTGCTTAGGGATTGGGTTCAGGATAGCGAGTGCCCACTCCTCTGTGATTTTCCCTGTGGTAAGGAAAAGTGCAATTTGTTCCGTCATTTTGGGCACCAGTGCCCCGGGGAGGGCCATCAGGATTTCTGCCGTGACTCCGTCCAGGCTGGGGGGGGGTTGGGTTGGGTTGGGTTGGGTCAAGGCCTCGCCTGGTCGCCTACCCACGGTCCGCGCCGCCTTCCCTGCGGGACCCGACTGGGCGGCCGTACCCGGGTGTCCGGTCACAAGGCCTACCGGACTGTTGACCGCCCCCAGACCCCGCGGTGGCGCTCGCGGGCGGGAGATGCCGCCGTGCCTGAGTGTATGTGCCCTTGTGTGTCTGAGGGGGGGGGGGGCTGTGGCACACCTGCTTGCTCCATTGTTGTTCGGCGTTGGCGCACATGGCGCGGGGAAGTGTGTGCCTGGTGCTCCGGGCCCCGGCAGGGAGGCTGGAGAGCCTGACGCTGAGCCCGCCGGGGGAGATGTGGGCCTGGGCTCGCAACCTCCACGTCACAAGGACATGCTACCCAACCACTCCACGACTGCCTATTGGCACGGGAAGGCGGTGGTACGTGGCACGACTGGGGTCAGACCCGCACTCCTTGACTGCCTTAGGCACAGGTGGTGCTGCCTCGCGGGCTGGGTCCGGCTCCCACGGCCGAGGGCGTACCCTGGGCAGATGGAGGGGCACCAAGGCGCAGAGTGTGCTTCCCTGCCCTGGGTGCCACCAGTGCTGGCTGCACTGGCTGCGGCGCTACAGCCCGCGTAGACGAGGGGGCCCAGAGGGCACCACACCCGAATGGACTCTCCGTTGAGGAAGGGGGGGGGGGGGCAGGGGTCGGCTGGTGGCTGTCTGGCCTCCAGGGGTCACCCACAACTGCACTGGAGTGCACGGGGCTGTGCTGGCCTAGGCGTCTGTGATGAAGTTGGTGGGGCACGTGCACACCTGGAGGTTCCCTAGGCAGGCCGCTCAAGGGATACCCACAGCGGTCAAGCTGTGAGCCCTTCACAGCCTCCACTTTTTAGGCCCTGAGGGCGCCGACTCCGTGCACCCCTCCCGTCGGGGGCGCAGGCTGGGGGGGGGGGGGGGTAGGGTGGTGGATGGGTCTACCTGTTCACTTGCGTGGGAGAGGAGGACCACCTGCTGGGTTACCATGCGGGTCCCAGATCCCAACATACTTGTCGCTCGGCGTCCGCTCCCTGAGGGACCTGGATCACCATGTGACGGCCTGCAGTGAGGGTGTGAGGGCATGCGGGGGGGGGGGGGGGTGCTGGGCCTGCTTTCGGTCCGGCCCCATTTCTGTTGGGGGGGGTGGGGGCAGCAAAAGGTCTGCTCCCCTGTTTCCTGGTCCCCACGAGGAACCAGCCCACGGCCTGCACCCTCGCTTTGTGGTGGCTCAAATTTGGGCCGACAGAGGGCTGGGGGGGGGGGGGGGTGTGGATGCCGATGACTGAGGCATTTCTGCGGGGGACAAGGGCGGGGCGCCAGCCAGGGCTCGGAGTTGCGCTGACATGCGGACCGCCCTGATGGGGGTGAGGTCGGCGGCTAGGGCCTGGGCAACCGCCAGGGACGCGCTGTCTGGGCTCGCTGCTGCCGGCAGGAGGTCGGGTAGCACCAGTCAGCGCCGCTCCTGGTGGCCCGTCCACAGGGGCCCACGAACTGCGCGGCCGGCGCGAGGGCCCTTGTGTACGTGGCGGGCTTGTTCCTGGAGACGGGGGGAGCGACGATGCGGAGACGGGGGGGACTCGACTCGAACTCGCTTGTGGGCGCGGGACGCCTCGGGGCGCTGAGACGGGGGGTCGGTCAATGAGCTGTCGCCGACCCTCCAGGGCTCGCCTGTGGACTCATTCCTGCAGGTGAGGGACAGTTCCCAACCGTAAGGGTGCTGGAGGAGGCGCTTGTGGTGTGACGCAAACAGAGAGGCGTGGACCGCGGGGGGTACAACCGCTATGCCCCAGCCGCGGCGACTGTCGGCGGCGGTGACGTAGACCGGTACCCCTAGGGTGAGCGTGAGTGCAGCGGTCATGGCCTCCTCATTGCCGCTCTGGAGGCCGGTGATGCGCACTGCGCAGGGCGCCGAGGCCGAGGAGGAAGGCGGCTGGGTCGGGGGGAGGAGGGCCAAAGTCGGGAATGGCTGAGCCGCGGTGAGGGGGGTGAGGGCGGCGGAGCCCGGTGACGGAAGGGGGGCTGCGGGAGCTGGCAGGACGGCAGAGGGGCCGACAGGGGGGGCGGACAAACCCGCTAAGAACCAGTCGTAGCTTGCGGTCTCAGTGACTAGGGGGAGCAGTTGCTTGACCCTCTCTTGCAGCTGCTGGTAGTCGGAGGCTGTGCACAGGCAGTTCGGCTGGCACAGCTGGCTGATCCCCTGCCTGAAGGAGGCGGCGTCGACGACACTGTGTAGTGCGGTGTACGCTGTGAGGGGGAAAGACGGGGTGAGGGCCAGTTGGAGGGCTACGGAAGACCAGTTGATCCCTGGGCGTGCCGCATTGGCGGAGATGTGAGCTTGAATGGCCTGGAGGGCCGTGTTCTTGGCCGTGACGTTCAGGGAGGAGCCGAACTTCGCTGCTACGGTGGAGCTCAGGCGCTCTAGCTCTGGGCGCAGTCGGTGTTTGTTGGCTTCCGGGCACAGCAGCCAGGCGTTCTTGACTGCTGGTACCAAGAGCGCCGCTGTGGTAGCCAAGTTGAGGAGCTGGGAAGCCTTGGGGGGGAGGTGCGGGTCTTTGATGATGATCAGGACGGCGCCAGCTACGTGGGAGGCTGAGGCGTCGGGGACGGAAGAAAGACCATCGAGAAGGGAGAGGATGTCCTGAGAGTTGGAGTGGGGGGCCTGCTCCAGGAACTGTTCCCACGTGGGAAGGGCGCTGCCCGGGGCGGCGAGCGCTGGGGCCTGCGGAGGGGCCTCAGGGGGGCGCGGGGCTGCGACGGGGTGTAGGGCGGACTTGGCTTTGGTCTCGGCGGCTGCTAGGACGGTCAGGGCGGTGGGGAAGGTGATGGAGGCTTCGCGCTCACGGGAGCGCAATTCCTGGTACCACGTCTGGGCGCTGACGGGGCAAGGGGAAGGGCGCAGGACTGGGGAGCCTCCGGGCCCGCCTGCCCCATCGTTGATGGCTTGGATCTGGGGGCAGCGCAGGGGGCTGCCTGTGTGTCGCGCAGCCCATTGGGAGAGCCAGTGGAGCAAGGGGACTCGAAGGATCACGGGCTTGATGTGGCGAACGTGGGACAGGATCTCCAGCAGGGTCCTGAAGTCCAGGCCCCGGATCGGGCCATCGCCGAAAGGGGTGCAGTGCTGAGCCGCGTCGCGGACCAGCTCGTGGCGCTGCGTCTCCATGGCGCCCGCGGCCCAGTCGATGAGGAGCTCGAGGGCGGATCGATAAGAGAGCCATGAGCCAGGGAAATGCTCCTCGAGAAGGCTCTGCTCGGCTGGGAGTAGCTGCCGCGTCACGCTCCACCACCACAGCATCACTGAGGCGGAGAGGGCGGACACGTTCAGGTCGATATCAAACACGTCGGTGCGGCCAGCGTGATGGCGAGCAGCAACCAGTAGACGCTGGGCTGCAGGGTTGTACGAGAGGGAAAGCAGGGGCCACGCATCAGCACAGCTGAGCTGCTCCCGCTGCTCATCCTGGGACATCTGAGTAAACGGGTGAGCCATGATGTCTGCAGGGGAGAGAGGCCGGCCTGGAGAGCGGGTCGGATGGCGCGCGTGTGCAGCTGGCGTTGTCGTTAGGGTTTGTTGGGGGTCGCTGTGCGTGCGTTGCTGTTCCGCTGGCGCGCGCGAGGCTGGAGGGCGACGCACGTGGTGCTGTTTGGTGGCGCGCAGTAGTGCGCGCGCTGCGGGGTGCTCTTCGGCGTGCGCTGGTGTCCCTCTCCGCTTGGTCAGTGACCCTGCAGAGGGGCGCACAAGTGTGGCGGTGCTCGTGGAGGGCGAGGGCATGAAGGGGGTGGCAGGGGAGTGCAGGGGGGGGGGGGGGGGGCGCCTCACCAGGAGGGTATTGGGGCCCGGGCCAGCGTGTGCGCAGAGGCCTCACCACAGGCTGTTGGCCTTGCGCTGACGGGGGGGGCGCGCCGGGGGGCCGCTCAGGCTGGTTCCCCCGAGGGCGGCTCAGTTGTGCATGGCCACAGGCCAGCAGAGGCTTTTTCTAACGGGGCACATGTCGATTCATGGCCCAGGGCGCATGGGGGAGGGTCCCAACTCTCGCCCCCGGAGGTTCTTGCTGGCTGTCCTGGGGGGGGGGGGGGTATGCGGTTTCGGGCGTTTTGGGAGGTGAGCTGCCTCCCATGGCAAAACCTAGGCGGCCTCTTCGCGCTGGGGAACCTCCGCTGTGGGGTAGGGGGGGGGGTAGGTAGGGGGGGGGAGGTAGGGGGGGGGGGGGGCGACTTCGTGCATACTATCGTTGGTACTATACTCGGCACTTCCCCCCCGCTGCAGCGGACCATTGTGGAGGAACTCCAGCCACAAGCTCGGCCGCGGTCCGACAGGGTGCGCATGCCAGCCAACCTTGTTCTTGTCTCCGTAGCACTCCACCACTCCTCTCTCTTTCCGTCGTATGGTGACCGCTTCGCTAATGGGTGGGGCAGCGGTGGGCGTAGCGTGGGACTACGCACGGCAAGGGGGGCAGAGTGGGAGGGGGTAGCAGGAGCAAGGTTACGCCTCACCACAGGCTTTTGGCGTCCCCGCTGCACTCCCAGCGCCTCACCCGGCACTGGCACTGGGCACAGGGGCGCTTGGTGCAGGGCAGTGGGTCGGGGGGCGCTCAGCCACAGGCTGCAGGCACCCCACACCAGCCCTCCCTGGGGGGGGGGATGCCTCACCACAGGTTCTTGGCATCCCACGCACGCTGACCGCCCCCCGGACGGTGGTGGCGTGCTGCAGGGGGGGGGGGGGGTGCCTCACCACAGGTTCTTGGCATCCCACGCACGTTGACCGCCCCCCGCACGGTGGTGACGTGCTGCAGGGCGGGAGGGGGGGGATGCCTCACCACAGGTTCTTGGCATCCCCTGCACGCCGGCAGCGCCTCACCAGCAGGTTGTTGGCAGCTGGGCAGGGGGGGGGGGGGGTTGGCCTCACCACAGGTTGTTGGCGGGGCGCCCCAGTGGGGCGTAGATCAGGTCGGGGAGCCGGCGGGAACTCATGCGCGGACTCCCCCTGGTGGGGAGGTGACTGCTGACCTGGTGAACGCCACCGGAGCCGACGCTGGGCCAGGGCGTCGACCAGGCCAGGGGGTAGGGGGGGGGGGGGGCTCAACTGGCCAACGGAGGCTGTTTTTAACGGGGCCATGTCAGTTCATGGCCCGGGGCGCACAGGGATGGGTCCCGACTCTCGCCCCCGGTGGTTCTTGGTCGTGCTGCTGTGGGGGGGGGGGGGGGTTGTGGAGCTGCTTTGCTGGAACGGGGGGCGTTCCAAGGAAGGTGAGCAGCCCTCCTATGGCAAAACCCACTGCGCCTCTACGCTGGGGAACCACCGCGGAGGGGGGTCGAGAAGGTAGGGGGGGGGGGGTATGGGGGGGGGAGGCGGTGCACACACAAGGCGGAACACACAAAAGGCGGCCTGTGGCCACCGCAGGAGTCTTGTTATTTGAGGGGCCACAGGCAAGGCGGTGCACACAAAAGGCGGTGCACACACAAGGCGGAACACACAAAAGGCGGTCTGTAGCCACCGCAGGAGTCTTGTTATTTAAGGAGCCAAAGGCAAGGCGGTACACACAGAAGGCGGTGCACACACAAGGCGGTGCACACACAAGGCGGAACACACAAGAGGCGGTCTGTAGCCACCGCAGGAGTCTTGTTATTTGAGGGGCCACAGGCAAGGCGGTGCACACAGAAGGCGGTGCACACACAAGGCGGAACACACAAAAGGCGGAACACACAAGAGGCGGTCTGTAGCCACCGCAGGAGTCTTGTTATTTAAGGGGCCACAGGCAAGGCGGTACACACAGAAGGCGGTGCACACACAAGGCGGAACACACAAAAGGCGGAACACACAAAAGGTGGAACACACAAGAGGCGGCCTGTGGCCACCGCAGGAGTCTTGTTATTTAAGGGGCCACAGGCAAGGCGGTACCCACAAAAGGCGGTGCACACACAAGGCGGTGCACACAAAAGGCGGTTTGTGGCCACCGCAGGAGTCATGTTATTTAAGGGGGGTGCGGGGGCTGGCCCCCGCGTCGAGCGAAGCGAGCCGTCTGTCGAGCGAAGCGAGCTGAAGGTAGGGGGGTGAGGTAGGGGGGGGGGGTATGGGGGGGGGGGTAGGGGGGGGTAGGGGGGGGGTTGGGGGGGTAGGGGGGGGTAGGGGGTTTTAGGGGGGGGGGTAGGGGGGGGTAGGTAGGGGGGGGGGGGCTATCGTTGGTACTATACTCGGCACTTCCCACCCGCTGCAGCCGACCATTGTGGAGGAACTCCAGCCACAAGCTCGGCCGCGGTCCGACAGGGTGCGCATGCCAGCCGACCTTGTTCTTGTCTCCGTAGAACTCCACCACTCTTCTCTCTTTCCGTCGTATGGTGACCGCTTCGCTAATCCGCAGAAGGTTTGTGCTTGCCAGAATCGCCATCGCCATCGCCTTTGCGTGTTCCCAGGATAGCGCTGCCCTCGTGGTCACCATCTCACTGAAAATCCAGGTGGGGGGCCACCTGACTTGGACTCCCACTCCTGCTGCGCAACTTTTCCATGGCTTTGGCCACAAGCCAATCTCCTGTTTGTACAATCGCCGGGATGTGCCCTGCTTTTTCAATGACTCGGAGTCCTGCCGTGATCTTCTTAATGGGACCTTCGTAGTGCCCTGCGCAGACAACTTGGAGCATGGCTTCCTCCAGGGCCCCCCGGACCCTGAGGTTGGGCCGCCTGCGGAGGACACCCAGGTATCGTCCGATCCCCGCGACATATCCATCCTTGCCCTTGAGCTCGAGTCGCTTCCACACCGTTGCCATGTACCTTGTGCCCAATTATTATTTTGCCGCTTCCACTACCTCCAGCAAGGATTGCCGGACGTGCCCGACTTGCTCCCGCTCATTGTCTCTTCCCATACCTAGGAGACGTTCCCCTTCACTCGGCTCTCGGCGTCTCCCTCTGCCTGGCCGGATGCAGCCTCCCCCACTTGCCGGGGTCGTGCGCCACATCCTTGTGCTGATGCAGCGTCTACACCGACCTCTCCAGTGAGTCGGTGGCAATTGAACTCTCTCCTCTCATGCCACCAATGCCTCTGCCTGCAGCGATCACACGGTTTGCTCGGTGGGGCGCTGCGATAGATCTATTTTCCACCCTGTGACTTGCAATGGCGTTGGCCATTTAGCACCTTGAATTCCGGCATCCCTCTGGTGGTGGAACCCGCCGTCCTATTGGTCCAATATGGTTTGGGCGTTGGGTCAAGGCTGGAACTGAAGCGGCCAGCGTTGTCGTCACTGTCGCTTCGATCAGAGTTGGAAGCAGTTGACTCAGAGTCGCTCTTCACCTTCTTTCCTGCTTCCTTGCGCACCAACTTGCGAGCCTTCTTCTTTGCCTTCTTCTGTTTAAGCTTCTCTCTGCCCTCGTATGCACGTGCTTCATCCTTCAAATACCGCTTCCCCGTCTTGTCAAGGCTCAGTATGATGTCCCACACGTCATTTGCCCAATCGGGCAATTCGAGGGCCCTAGGACCAACCAGACTGATAAGGACCCTGAGATCAAAGACGACCGCATGGAGGAAGATGCCCCAGCGGGAGCTGGGGAGGGACAGCAGCCGAAAGAATACCGGGTGCCGACGAAGAAGAATGTGCGTAAGTTACGTAAACGCCCGGGTGCGGCCAAGTGGCTTCGAAAACTGGGCTAGTTGATCGAGATGAAGGCGGATTGGGAGAATGAATCGTGCTTCATCCTGGCTTGGTTATCCACGACCTGCTTGTATTGAGCTCTCAAACGTTGCAAGTTTCTTAGGACCCATTCCTCCAGTCCTTGGTCCAGTGCCCCCACTTCGAATAGACGTTTGGCCGCCTTCAACTTGTCCCCTGTCCACAGTTCGTAAATGCCATAACTAGCCAGGTCCAATCCACAGGCATGCCGGGGCAGAGACCTTGTATTTCCCGAATCAGATCCTCTGATGCTCTGGCTTCGGACACCCTCTTGAGTACATCATTCACGGCAATGTTGATGAGGTCATGCGGCAGACTGCCGGACCAAGCTTCGTAGTGTGCCGCCCTGAAGAGCACCATTCGGCTCATTGGCTGCATCTGGCGCACCTGGATCTTCTAGTTCTTCAGCGGCTTACCCACCATTTCAGAGAAAACAGACACCGGCAATCGGGAGTAAATAAAAAAAGGTCACAGCTAACTAGTGTCACACTGTGCGTGTCATGCGGAGGGATTCTGTTGTACCGAACTCCAGTTCTCCTGACGAACTAAATGTCCCAAGGAGACACAACCTAATTTCCTTGGCGCCCACTAGCCCCACACAAACTGAGCCAAGGATTGCCCCCATGGCACCACGTCCTTCAGTCCCGATCGGTGGTGGACAGCACCCTCCAAGATTTCACAATGGTTTGACAGGGATTGAAGCAGTGCCCAGGCCCGACGGGTGCCATTTTTATGGTGCTGGAAAAGATGTACAACGATGCAGAATTGCGTCAATAAATGCACAAACGTGGATGCAAATACATGCCCCCCCCCCCCCCCCTAGTGCTGCATAATCGACCGCAACTTGGTACCTGCCGGACTTGCCACTGCATGCAAGTGCGTTTTGCAAGGAATTAATCCTGTCCGGGGGAGTCTCTAGAGAGCACACTTTCCAGGGCAAAAACAATGGAATTTTGGGGAATTCTGAAGATTCTTGTCCCTCCGGACTCATGAAATCCCCGGATGGAAGATCCCAGCCAATGTGTTTGACACAACCCAATGTAGCCCCCACCAATCTTGCCGCCACTTGCATGGGGCTCTCCGCCGGCAGAGAGCAAGTGACAATGGGTGAAAATTGAAATGGATCACTAGACGGTTCAATGCACGGTTGGCGGTTGGCAGTTGGCGGTTGGTGGCGGTTGGCAGTTGGCGGTTGGTGGTTGGCAGTTGGTGGTCCCTCGGGGCTGTGAATGTGGGGCGTTTTCGCACAGCGCTCGCACAGAGCCAATTATTGCGTTGTTTATCCTGGGAACACCCCTGAAAACCACCCACCTACAGAAGCATGCATGATCAATTTAAAACAGCATGGGTGCAGAATTCAGGACCCTGGGACCTGTGGCAAGCATCAGACTGAAAGGAAAAAATCCCTGGTGTACCAGCAGGGGCTGTAGGGTGCAGAATTTAGGACCCTGGGACTCCTGGCTACCGGCGGTGGAAAACAGCCGACTTTTCACACAGCACACAGTACAGTGCCCCCTTTAAGAGGAAAAGGGGGCGGGGGCAGAAAAAGGAAAAAGGGGGGAAGGGGGTAAAAAGTGGACACTCCTGCCCGAAAATGCCACCCCCCTGTATGGGTCAGCACGCCTAGGGCGCAGTACACCCTCTTCGGAGTTTGCAACTCAGAAACGCCTGCTTCTGCCACACGCAGCATCCAGCAAGAAACAGCGACACCCAGTGCGTGCTAGTTGCAAGCCTAGTCCCTGTCCACTTTGGGTATCCTGCCAAAATACCAACTGGCACGGATGGGTCATCAAGTCGGCGGGGTTGACGTACACTAAGCCAGCGTGCAACCGAACACAAACACCTGCCGAATCTGCTGGCGTTGCGCGGACACGTTGTCCACCTCCGTCAACAAATGTTGCCGCACTCGCTCCAAAGTGGCCACACTCTCGTAAAGGAAGTCCACCTTCCGAGCCTCGCTGCCTTGCTCAGTGTAACAGGTCTGCCTGAACTTCATGATCCCCTCCAACTGCATCCGCAGGAGGTAGTTCGCCTCTCTTTCGGCAGCGTACCTTTCAAACGCTTCCTGCAAGTGTAAGATAGCGCTGGCAATAGTTGACGATATTGGGGACTTTAGAGAACAGCATGGAGCAGGGTGCGGAACTGAACATGGTCAGGTTTTGACACTGCTCCGGCTGAGCCTGCCACAGAGCTTTCACAGAATCAATATAAACCAATTGATGAAAGGAATTGCCGCCATAAGACACACAGAACTAGCACACCACAAAAGCCGCTCCACGTGCACAGCAGATACAAGAAATTCACATCACAGAGGACACGTCCATTGCAACGAAACAACGCGCAGCTGAACAAGAGTGGTACCTTGTGGCGGAGGGAAGCCACCTGGGCAGAGGTTTGTTTGCCGACTGGATTCTCCTGACTAGCGCCCCCAGGCCCATGGTTGAGTTGTTTGCGGATTGATATTTGGTGTTGCTTGTGCTGTAGTTGTGCATAGGGTGTGATTCTCTTGGCTGGTGCTCGAAGGGGCAGGGGGCCAAATTGCAGCGTTCGCAATCAAACATCTCCTTTCCACAGTGCATGTGAGAGTGTGTGGTCAAGTGTGTAGTTGTTCTAGAGATGCATGGATGGGGTGACAACCCCACAGGTACACGTCGGCATCCTCTGCTGACCATGAGCTTCGCGCAAGCGAGGGGTGTCCCTGCCAGTGACATGAATGTGGCGTCCGCAACTGCTGCACACACAGCAACGGTCAAGAGCCCCCACCAAAACCGTCCAATGGCATCAGTAGACATCAACAGAAACGGGGTTCTATGCTTGGGGAAGGCAAAGAGAGCGAAACAATCCAGCCCCCGGAGACAGTCAGACACACCAATGCCTTGGCAGGATGCCACCCCGTCCCTCCTCCTCTACCAGGGAGTGTTTACTCTGTGCCAGGTGGCACACAAAGGCTGTCCGTTAAGACTGATTCCCCCTTCCCTTGAGCCCAGAATGTTCACTGTACTGTGGCATGGCAGATGGGTGCACAACAGCGGCATGTTTTGGTTCTGACGAAAGTGAACTGTGTACCAATGCTCAAAATGGAAGAAAAAGTTTGTGCGCATGTCAGCATTCCGGCGACCTTGATCCACGCAAATTACTACACGACCAACTGCAATTCCAGACATGCCAAATGTGTGTCTCCAAAGTTTTATATTCATTTCACCCAAGGCAACGAATGCACGACACAAACTCCAGACATGATCGGTGATAAACCAGTGCACGTCACTGCCACTCAGGCATACTCCTTCTTCAAAGAAATGGCTATTTCCCAAAAAAGTCCACACCAATTGTCGCACAACCACCTCTAGAAAGCGGCTGCACACTGCAGGAACACTGAGATCAATCGGGTAAGAAGAAACTACGACCAGACCAAGTCAAATTAAGGGGTCACATACACCACAACCATTAAGTCCAGAACAGAAAAAAAAATTCATGCAAAACAGGTATGCAAATTCAGGCAAATAAAGGCCAGAGGAGACAGACCAGTCCACAAGGTGGTCACCAACCCCGCATCAATGAGGCCAGGCACAGAAAAAACACATAGTGCTAGGCAAATAATAATATAAGCTCAACCTTCCGATCCCCATGGAAAAGGCGGCACATTCGCAAAATAAGGGATCAATAAATCCAATTCCCTGCACTCGCGGTATTTGTCGACAGCCGCCAACCTACAGACAGCAGTGGAACAAAATTCAGATCCCCCCACCTGCTCGGGGGATCTGCCGAGTTCCGCCTAGTGGAGCCCACCAACACCATCAAAAGAAGCGTCGCATCAACCCATTTTGGACACGCAGACCTACAACACATCTCTGGCTAACCACCTGGTGCCTTGCAACAAAACTGTCACTTCCCACGGCAACCCTTCTCCATCTCCTATAATGAGCAATCTTACATGCCTGCAGTATGGCAAAGAGTTCAGCCTGTTGCAGAGAATCAACCCACCGTGGGCACGTATAAAAAAAGGACACCCGAGGGGGGGAGAAATAGCCCAATTGTGAACCCCAACCCCCTCCTAGGTGCAGCATCAGCATCAGCAAAAACCACCCACCGTTCACCGGTATTTGGGGGCTTAATCGAAAAAATACCACAGCCAGTGAACCTTTGAGGCAAAATCGCAAAAACAATTGCTGACAACAATGGTCCGATCAGAACTTGAGGAACCCGTTCTCCCTCACTCACACTCCATTTGTACGCCCCGCCAAGAAAGCCGCAGTCCCCGCCTGCGGTCGTAATGACCACTCCACACGTCCCAGGAAGCGTTCCATCCCCTATCTCTGCAATTACCTAAAACTAACTTGAACCACGCACGAATCAGGCCTGAGACCATTCCTTTTCGGTTTTGCATCACTCTTGTCTCCGTGTTAAATATTTTCCCAATGAAACCAAGCTCTACATCCGGAGTGACCTCTGATTTTGAGCTGAGGACAAATTTCGCATTATTCAGCTTTGCTTTGAATCTGTGCACCGCTGGCTTCAACACCCGAATGTCGCCTACCACTAGAACGTTGTCCGGGTATACACACGGCAACACTAACAAATCCGCCACCGCATTGTTCACCAGCAGAAACATCAAACGTTGGCATACTAACGGAGAGTACTTCCTCCCAGACGGTAACGTTCTCCCAGTAAAAGCTGAAACATATTGATGCTCCAGTAGCAATTACTGACATCCAGCTTAATCAAAAACGGCCTCTTTCGTCTTCTCATGAGTAGACAATTTCGCAGCTCTTCAATCTGCGGCAAGACAAACTTCTGGGGCGGTCTCGGATCGGACTCATTGAGTTTCATACAATTTAGGATGAAATTGCACTTCTCTTGGTTCTTTGGAATCACCTTCGCTTTTCCCAAAGGCATCCCCTCACCCAGCTTTAGTGCACCTCGACGTTTCTAAGAACCACCTTCCACCAAACTGTCAAGCATTTCACGAAGACTTCGTCCTTTATTTTTTTCCCTACACCCGGCGAGCCACTACCGGTACTTGTCCAGCAGATTACCTGGGGCTCATCTCTACCACATCGCCTGGCTGATCTACACAAACCCACACTCACCCAGACCTTTGGATGCCACTGCGAGAACCACTTCATCCTCGCATTCTTCATCGGAGTAACACGAGTCATCCTCCTCGTCCTCCCACTTACTGTCCGCAACGTCTGCCACGCTTTGCAAGACACTCGACACCTGGGCCTCCACATCATTCCCGACAAGATCCGCAATTGCCACCCATGCAGCATCTTGCAGTCTCTGTGCATCCTCTCCCGTCTGCTGAGTGAACTTCCTCACCACTGCACCCACATCCACATCATAAATCGCCTTCATCTTGTGGAACCTCTCCTTCGTCTCCTGAATCACCTGCCTCTTCCGGATTGCACATTCTCTCCACATCTCCCACTGAGTGCCGCCTCCTCCTTTTCCTCCCCTCATCACGGGGACCCATAACTTTACCATCCTCGGCTTCTCCCATCCCGAGCTCCCGGATTCCGTGTCCACTCTGGGACACCCACCACTGTGCCGATCCCCACACCCCATACGCGACCGAGAATACTCCATTCTTTCTCATGGGAATCGGCTGTCTCCTCCTGGCTTGGAAGATCCATGAGTGTGTTGGGTTTGCACACAACAGTGCCACGCTCAGCATCTGCCATCCTCCCATGCGCTGCAGCATCGGCCGTTTGGCACCGGCCGCCCATGCTTGCGTAGCCCCGCACCCGCGGTGTGCATGCCAACGGAGGATGTGGTTCGTTTCTTCTGCCACCAACTCAACCCACTGGGCCTCCAATTCGTTAGGGGAGGAGAAGTTGTATGAGGCTCAATCATGGTTGGTAACAGATACTGGATGCCCCCGCCCAGGCAATTCTAGCGAATGTTCCAAGAGTTCAGCAAACAATCAAACTGCGATGCTACATCCAGTTGCTAAGATACAACATGATATGTACACCATAAGAACTGTGTGGCACCGACCAGGACCTTCATGCAGGACTTCATGAACCCGACAGCAAGACAAGTACTAGTAGTAGTAGTAGTAGACAAGGCAGACAGTACTTCACAACAGGGCGAAGCCATAACCTGTCAACGGCCATCACCCCCGGTGTACCACGTGAAGGATAAATAAATTGGAGGAGGAAGCGGTGTCCTCTGTCTGTGAGGGTTCAAATAATTGCAAACAAAGTGGCCGACAGGAGGGAGATATCTATGGACTGTGCCGCCAAACCCACCCGCTATGAGCCCCCAGGATTCGAACCTACCCCCGGGGAACCCAGGGCAGGGTGGTTGTCCACTATAGTGCCACGACGATGTGTCCATCATCGTGTATTTCTCCTCACACCCGCGAGTGTCCCGTTACAGTGTCAAGGCACAATCAAGAAAAGCAAGAGAGGGGCTGCCGGCGCCATTGTCTCCACGCCGGGCATCGAACCTACGCCCTCCGGGACGAAGCCCCGGTGCACTTCCAGTATGCTACGCTGCCGATGTGGTAGAAAACCCGTAACAAAGACCACCACCTTACAATGGAAAATCCGACTGCCGGTGCTTTGTGGTCGCGCTCTAACCGTATACCTAGAACAACAGCTGTTCATGGGGCGGCCGGCGCCGTCGCCTCCACGGTCCGCGACGGGCCGCGGTGACGCAGCGCACCGTGGGGTTGGGCCCCCGTGCACTTTCAGGTATGCTCGTATCTAACAACGCATATGCGACATGAAAACGTGGCCTGTGTTCACTAAACTCACAAAACAACAGCCTCCGGAGACGCGGATCGTTCGGTGAATCCATATCCTCCCCGAGGTTCGAACCCCCCCCCCGTGGGATTGAGGAAGAGTGCACGACCAACTATATCGCGCCTTCTATGTACCCCTGTGCTAGGGAGAAGCCTCACAACGCACCACGAACTCATCACGCATTCCGACAGGAACTGTCAGTTGCATTATTCGCTACAGGAGGTCGAGGGGCTGCGGTTGGCGCCTCTCTGGTAGAATACGTGCTGGGGAGCGGGGCCGTCTCCCTGTTGTATGAGACACCCCCACCCTGCCTCCTCGTCTCCCTGTCCGGGAATTCAAGCCACCTTTGGGGCTATGGGCCGACATCCTACACTTGCACACCCGGTCTATTCTTTTCCCCCGTGAACACCAATTTCCCCAGACCAACCCTGTATGCACTCCAAGCTTCACCGAGCCGCAACAGGGTGGACACGCATAACACCGCGAGCGCCAAGCATTCTATTTCCGGCCCCGTGAACTGCTGTTTTCGCACCGTGATGTCATAGATGACATCAAACGGTGCCCAGTGTACCCATGGGTCAGCTCTCTTCTTCCTAAGCTTCTCCAAACCCTTCACGAATATCCAATCGGACTCCTGGACCACCGGCTTGATGACCTTCGACTTCTTTGCCAATCGGAGGGCCGACAGTAACTCCTTAACCGGCCCTTCACATTACCCCTCTTGGGCGATTTGCAGTAGCCTGCCTTCCACTGCTTCTCTCGGCGCAATGTCAGCAGATGGCGCAGGAAAGCGTGCATCGCTCCCACATATCCATCCCTCGTCCCCTTTTCCAATCGCGCCCACATGACCAATGTGTAGCTGCTTCCAAATCCTCCATTGTCTTCGGCCATGAACTCCTCCAATCTGTTCTGCATACTCCCTGTGTCCTCATCCAGCAAGCCCCCCCCCCCCCTCCCCTTCGTTCCGCCGCCGTCACATGCATCCAAACTCCTTGGCCTGAAAGGCCTAGTGCTTCTAATAGCAGTACCTGCATGGTTTACTCGGGGGCACTGAGCAATCTTGCCAAGTTCCTGCTCTTGTTTCAAAATGCCTCCGTCCATTCAGCAAGCACAATTCGAACTGGCGAGGCCTTGGGTGTCTCTCATCCCCTCCCGTGGCGTCAGCGAGACCTTTGCCTCTTCGCTAGTTGTCACAGCTCGGGTAAGCTGGAAGATTCCGAGCTTGATCACAGATGACGACATGCTTGAAGACCTTGAGTTGTTGCCTCGGTCACTCCGTCGGCCATTCCCATGCTTGGTCTTATGGGATCCCCTCTTGGCCGCCTTTTCTCCTTGGTTGCCTTTTTCTTCGTGTTCCGCTTCTCCTTCTTACGACAGACCTTCTCCTTCTCTCTCCTTGCCGCTTCCTCATCCTTCAGGTAAGCTCTGCCCCTAGCATCACATTTCATGAGGGTGTTCCATAGTTTCACCTCAATTCCGCATAGTTCTCTGAAGACCCTTCCTCTTGTGCCAGCTCTCGAATCAGCCTTGTGAATTCACGCACACATTTTGGTGCCCCGGGTCTTTTTCTCACCATCTTCAGGTTCCTGGACATCAGAATGTGCACGCCTCCGACATCACTGTATCATCTCCCCCCGGTGACGTACCTGCACCGTCGTTGAAACTGTCAACAACAGCACAGAACCCAATTGCGCTGTTCCTTGGACCTCCTTCTCCCGCTGCTTGGGAGTGTTCATTTTTTCCAAGAATGATGCCGTGTGGTGCAAGAAAGGGAAATATAATGCACAGATATCCCCTAAATCGGAGCTATGTGGATTCAGGTGGGCAACTCACAACAAACGTGTCCATGACTCTATGTGACTAGCAAACTACGATGAATGCTTGCGATGCACCATGAGAAAATTGGTTTGGACATTTTTTGAACACCCGCGTTGCACCGAATATCCCTCTCCGTTTTTTGGGAATGGGTCAACTTTGGTGTTGATGTTCCGCATGGGAAAAGAGGTTTTTAACTTGAATGGAGCCCAGGAATAGGTTAGACTGACTGTCTGTTTTCATTGACTGCTTGACATTGTATTGTTTTGTGGTTTAGTATAAATTTGTTTTACATTGCACTCGCCTGGTGGGCACGACAGCCTAGACAACAGTATACCACAGGGATACGCCAACAAGGTGTTTGACACATGGTCCAAGTTCTTGGAAACCACCATCGTAGGGCGTGCGGCCGAAGGGCATAGCTGACGAAGGAGGAACGGAATCCGTTTCGGGCTTACTGACACGTAAGTTCCCGGCCTACAAGGCACAGTAGTAGCAATTGTGGAACCTGCTGCTAGTTACCCATGAGATCCAGTCTGGTCATCGACTCAACCCCAATGGGTTGCAGTTTATCAAGGGAGGACTAGCCGAGGTGTTGGGTCCAGGCTGGGTCATTCAATTGCAACAGTACGGCTCACCACGCAATCTCCTCTTTTTGAACCTTGGTGTCTAGTTATTTTCACACGTTCCACCGGTGAGCATGTGGATGCCACAATGAAGGCAATCATAGAAGGGGGAGCAGCTGTTTGCGGTGTTGAAGTTGCCTAGCCCAAACCAGCCCCTAGACCTCGGGCAAAGGCATCTCCAAAGGCATCTTCAAGTGGTGAGCATGTGCGGTTGTTCCCCATGGTGTATCATTTTAAGAAGCCAAGCCGAACATTTGTAGGCTTCTCATGCTTCATTTCTTGTGGAAACATGGGTGTGAACCTGAAATTTCATGTTCCAAACACTTTCTTGTGTTTGCATGCTCTTGGAAACATGGGTGGAGGCCAAGGTGCACTCATACCATGCGGGCACTCGCGTGTGTGTCTACAGTAGGCATAGGGATCGCATTAATTTGGGGTTTTTTGGGTAGCTTATACAAGGGGGGGGGAGGGGGGTATAGGTTGCAGGGCCAACAAACTTGTGAGTAACAGGAAACCGGTAGAGAGCCACGAGGTCATAACCAGTTAACCATACCAATTGCAAGCAGTTGGTGGGACGGGGACAATGGGCAAATACCAGGCTGAAAGAGGGGATTGTAAGGAGGAAGGGAGGGAGGGAGGCCCGCAGGAGGGAAAAAGTAGACACGTGGGGTGTGTGTGATGTTTCAAGCGCCAAAAGGGTATCATAAGCTGAGGAAGCGAGCGGCAGCTGACCCACCAGTCTTCGATGATTTTGATCACTCGAAGGGTTGTCCTTTGTGCTATTTACTGCCCTTGAAGATGCCAAGTCGGCTAGTACCCTGTAAACAGCGGCAGAAAAAATCTGAAATGGTCCGGCTGCCTCGGGGTTTCCATATAGTGCATGAAGGTTGGGCAAATTGAATGTTCGTGTGAATGCACCCCCCCCCCCTTTGTGACAAGAAGGCAGAAAAAAGTTGATCTTCATGGATCAACTAGAAAATGGAACCGCTGCATTCCGTGGTTCCAAAAGTTTTAGAACGCCGCATTCCATGGATCCAAAAGTCGCGTAAAGACACCTTTGTGTCAGTTTGACATGGGCGTTCTCTCGCAACGGGACCTGGGGGTGGGCTCAGCAATCACCCAATCAGCCCCCTGAGCAGAAACGTGGCCGAGGGGGAGGGGGGTGTCTTGGTCCATTTTTTTCCATGTGCACTGTCCCCCTGCACCACCCTTTACACTACATGCCTCCTTCAAAGATTCGCTGCTAATATCCTTTGAAGAATCGGTGGTGGTGTCCTTCGAGGGATCCGTGCTCGAAGACTCGCTGGTCATGTCCTTCGAAGAATCGGTGCTGGCATCCTTCGAGGTCTCGCTGCTCATGTCCTTAGATGAGTCGCTGCCCATGTCCTTCGATGAAGCATCACTGTCCGTGTCCTTGAGGATGTCTTTCGAGGATTCCATATCAATGATGTCGAGGCTACCCCCACAAGCCGCAATGTTGGCGCTGGTGGGCTTGTCAGCAGGCATCCCAGACTCACCAACAGCCGCGTATGCGATCCGGTCAGCATCGGGTTGGGAAGTAAATGGGGCTCCGGCATTGAGGGGCATGGACAGAGGGGACATGGGCTGCTCGTCACAATATTCTTCGTTGGGGAATTCTAGCTCAAAGCCTGGCTCCTCACTGACGTGCTCGTCCATTTGCTCCAGCTCTGTGCTTGGGACGGTGGTTTGCATTTCAACAGGCTGCACGATTGTAAACAAAGCTACAAATACCTGAACATGTGCATGAAGTGAAGCGCCATGGCTCAACCATCCAAGAGGTCCATCAGAACGTGCCAGTAACTGTCTCACAGGCTCAGCAATGCTGCACTGCAACTGCATGCCACCATGACTCGTCTCTCAGCGTGCCAATGTCCCATTCCCAATCCACACCTCCCCGTCACCTGAGAGCAGATAGAGCTTCAGAACTCCTGTTGCGACTGGGGCTGCAGGCAAAAGGGGGGGCTATATCTAGGCGAATGTCAAATGAAATGCCACATTTCTTAGTTGAATGGGATTGCAATTCTACCGAGAATGAGAAAATGAAGACATGCCGCTGATGGACTAACTGATCAAAAAGAGCTATGCAATCTTGGACGCCAATCACACCATGGGGAAGTTTGCACACAGCACCCATTCATGGGGTGAGTTTGCTGGAACCAAGGGGGAGCCCTTGCACTGCGCGCGCACTGCACGCTACTTTTACACTAGGTTCCCCGCGAAGAGACCCCAGGCGCACCCCTTCCAAAGGAGGAAAGCGTAGCTCGATTGTGGAAATAAGCGTAAGTCGCTTTTTTATTTTTTTTGACGTAAATCGCGTTTTTTTTGAGGGAAAATTTTTTTTTTGGTGTAAGTCGCATAAACTTTTTTTGTTGGCGTAATTCGCGTATGGGGAAAAAAACCCTTTTTTCCAAAAAAAAATAAAAAAACAAAAAAAGGCGGGGAAACACAAGAACCACCCAACAACCGCCATTGCTACCGGAGGAGGTGAAGCATATAGCCCCCACAGACACTTTGGGTCCTCCGGCACGGGTAAAGCAATGGGGCCGTGGTGTGAAGGGTGGTTTCTACACTCATCGCCGGCAGATGGCGGAAATAACGTGGAGCACACTCATCATGACCGCAAACAAAAAATGCAATTTGCCCTCCAGCCTTTGGCAAGCGGTCTCAAAATGACTATATTGCTGCCGGCGCCACCGGCTACTGCCGGCGCCATCGGCTACGAAGCTCAAGCCAGCGACACCACCTGAGTCCGGTCACCTTGGGCCAACTACATTCTTCGCATGCAACCATAATGGCGTGGGGCCAACTACAAGAAGTCGGCAAACACACGCTTGTAGATCAAATCAGACTTTGTGTCCAATGCCTTCGGCTTTGCACGCGGATTCGTGTTCCGCGCACAAGCAATACGGATGTCCTTCGCAAGCAACTCTTCCGGCTCTCGAATAAATCGTTTGTCGTTCACCAACCGACCCTCTGCACCCTTTGGGTACGCCTCGGGCACCTCAAAAAGCTTCCCACGGATGAACACGTATGGACGGGCATTATCACTTGTGGGGGGGTTAGAAGAGGAGGTGGATTGCGGGGTCTGTGGAGGGGCCTTAACATTGCCCCTCACTGACTTCCCACCTTGGGGCACGTCCTCGGAGTTGGAGGCCGGGAAGGCAGGGAATTCTCCAACTGTTGGCTCCGAGGAGGAGGCAGCAATGTTGCCCTCGGGTTCCGAACGAGGAATCTCTTCATCAAAAAGGAGGCGGGAAGTAGATGGGGGCGGGGACTCAAGGTTGGAAGCTGGGGCAGGAGGAGATTCTCCACGCTTCCAGCAAGTCACCTCCTCCTCCCACCCATTCTCTAGGATGGTGCCGGGGACTCGCACGGAGCGATTTGCATCGATGATGCGCAGTGCTTCCTTGATGAATCCTTTCGGCAAAGGTGTAACAACAACATCGTCCACGCTTCCCCTTTGGTTGGCCACCTCATCACAAAGATGCAATGATTGATAGCCACATGACCAACCATCCTCTTGAAAACCCAAAGCCCGAGCATGTGCGGCAACACCCTTTGACTGGAGGCGTCTCAAGATTGGCCGGACCAAAGAATTACCACAAAGTGGATCCGAAATGTGGACTTTGAAGGCTCATACTAGGACTTTGCAGTCGATGGCACAAAGAAACCAATGGAGCCCTACGCGATCGTCAGTATTAACAATAAATATGTGTCGTCGCCTCCAAGCCAAACCAACAGCTGTATGGTTGTTGCCCTTACTGTCTTCGTACTTCCTCATCATCTTCAGACAAGACGCAATGTATGTCACCGCCATAGTCCATGCCCGTGGCTCCTCGACCTCATTGTGGTACAACTTGTCGTTCAGCCACGCAAGAATGTCCTTTTCGCTTAACCAATCTCCCACAACAAGAGGCTTGGTTTCCGGGCGTCCGGCGGGTCGCCATCCGTGCCGGAGCCACAGGGATAGCAGTATCCTCCTCCTCAAAAATGCCGGCATCAGACGGCTTGGCCACGTTGGAGGGAGTGGCAAGGATAGGCACCATTGCATCTTGCTCTAGAGTGGCTGCATTTGAAGGCTCGCTCACCCTACAACCTAGTACAAACGCCTCGTATGAGTCCACCTCATCCTCAACGGGGCCAAGGGGCAAGGTGGGCAAGGAGTCCCTAACCCCAACTCAAGGGGCCACGCAACAAAGCGTGGATTGCGAATCCCTAACCCCAACTCAAAGGGCCACGCAACAAAGCGTGGATTGTGAGTACCTAACCCCAACTCAAGGGGCCTCACAACAAAGCATGGATTGCGAGTCCCCAACCCCAACTCAAGGGGCCACACAACAAAGAGTGGATTGCAAGTCCCTATCCCCAACTCAAGGGGCCACGCAACAAAGCGTGGATTGCGAGTACCTAACCCCAACTCAAGGGGCCTCACAACAAAGCATGGATTGCGAGTCCCCAACCCCAACTCAAGGGGCCACACAACAAAGCGTGGATTGCGAATCCCTAACCCCAACTCAAGGGGCCACACAACAAAGAGTGGATTGCGAGTCCCTATCCCCAACTCAAGGGGCCACGCAACAAAGCGTGGATTGTGAGTACCTAACACCAACTCAAGGGTCTACGCAAAAAAGCGTGGTTTGCGAGTCCCTAACCCCAACTCAAGGGGCCACACAACAAAGAGTGGATTGCGAGTCCCTAACCCCAACTCAAGGGACTACGCAAAAAAGCGTGGATTGCGAGTACCTAACACCAACTCAAGGGGCCACGCAACAAAGCGTGGATTGTGAGTACCTAACACCAACTCAAGGGGCCACGCAAAAAAGCGTGGATTGCGAGTCCCTAACCCCAACTCAAGGGGCCACGCAAAAAAGCATGGATTGCGAGTCCCTAACCCCAACTCAAGGGACTACGCAAAAAAGCGTGGATTGCGAGTCCCTAACCCCAACTCAAGGGGCCACGCAACAAAGCGTGGATTGCGAGTACCTAACCCCAACTCAAGGGGCCACACAACAAAGCATGGATTGCGAGTCCCCAACCCCAACTCAAGGGGCCACACAACAAAGAGTGGATTGCGAGTCCCTAACCCCAACTCAAGGGGCCATGCAACAAAGCGTGGATTGTGAGTCCCTAACCCCAACTCAAGGGGCCACGCAACAAAGCGTGGATTGTGGATACCTAACACCAACTCAAGGGGCCACGCAACAAAGCGTGGATTGTGAGTCCCTAACCCCAACTCAGGGGGCCACGCAACAAAGCGTGGATTGTGAGTCCCTAACACCAACTCAAGGGGCCACGCAACAAAGCGTGGATTGTGAGTCCCTAACCCCAACTCAGGGGGCCACGCAACAAAGCATGGATTGGGAGTCCCTAACCCCAACTCAAGGGGCCACACAACAAAGCGTGGAGTGTGAGTACCTAACACCAACTCAAGGGGCCACGCAACAAAGAGTGGATTGCGAGTCCCCAACCCCAACTCAAGGGAATACGCAAAAAAGCGTGGATTGCGAGTCCCTAACCCCAACTCAGGGGGGCCACGCAACAAAGCGTGGATTGCGAGTCCCTAACACCAACTCAAGGGGCCACGCAACAAAGCGTGGATTGCGAATCCCTAACCCCAACTCAAGGGGCCTCACAACAAAGCGTGGATTGCGAGTCCCCAACCCCAACTCAAGGGGCCACACAACAAAGAGTGGATTGCGAGCCCCTAACCCCAACTCAAGGGTCTACACAAAAAAGCGTGGATTGCGAGTCCCTAAACCCAACTCAAGGGACTTCGCAAAAAAGCGTGGATTGCGAGTCCCTAACCCCAACTCAAGGGGCCACGCAACAAAGCGTGGATTGTGAGTACCTAACACCAACTCAAGGGGCCACACATCAAAGCGTTGATTGTGAGTCCCTAACCCCAACTCAAGGGGCCACGCAACAAATAGTGGATTGCGAGCCCCTAACCCCAACTCAAGGGTCTACACAAAAAAGCGTGGATTGCGAGTCCCTAACCTCAACTCAAGGGGCCACGCAACAAAGCGTGGATTGCGAGTCCCTAACACCAACTCAAGGGGCCACACAAAAAAGCGTGGATTGCGAGTCCCTAACCCCAACTCAAGGGGCCACGCAACAAAGCGTGGATTGTGAGTACCTAACACCAACTCAAGGGGCCACACATCAAAGCGTGGATTGTGAGTCCCTAACCCCAACTCAAGGGGCCACGCAACAAAGAGTGGATTGCGAGCCCCTAACCCCAACTCAAGGGTCTACACAAAAAAGCGTGGATTGCGAGTCCCTAACCCCAACTCAAGGGGCCACGCAACAAAGCGTGGATTGCGAGTCCCTAACCCCAACTCAAGGGGCCACGCAACAAAGCGTGGATTGCGAATCCCTAACCCCAACTCAAGTGGCCACGCAACAAAGAGTGGATTGCGAGTCCCTAACCCCAACTCAAGGGGCCACGCAACAAAGCGTGGATTGCGAGTCCCTAACCCCAACTCAAGGGGCGACGCAACAAAGCGTGGATTGTGAGTCCCTAACACCAACTCAAGGGGCCACGCAACAAAGCGTGGATTGTGAGTCCCCAACACCAACTCAAGGGGCCACGCAACAAAGCGTGGATTGTGAGTCCCTAACCCCAACTCAAGGGGCCACGCAACAAAGAGTGGATTGCGAGTCCCTAACCCCAACTCAATGGACTACGCAAAAAAGCCTGGATTGTGAGTCCCTGACCCCAACTCAAGGGGCCACGCAAAAAAGCGTGGATTGCAAGTCCCTAACCCCAACTCAAGGGGCCACGCAACAAAGCGTGGATTGCGAGTCCCTAACCCCAACTCAAGGGGCCACACAACAAAGCGTGGATTGCGAATCCCTAACCCCAACTCAAGGGGCCACGCAACAAAGCGTGGATTGTGAGTCCCTAACCCCAACTCAAGGGGCCACGCAACAAAGCGTGGATTGTGAGTACCTAACACCAACTCAAGGGGCCACGCAACAAAGCGTGGATTGTGAGTCCCTAACCCCAACTCAAGGGGCCACGCAACAAAGCGTGGATTGTGAGTACCTAACACCAACTCAAGGGGCCACGCAACAAAGCGTGGATTGTGAGTCCCTAACCCCAACTCAAGGGGCCACGCAAAAAAGCGTGGATTGCGAGTCCCTAACCCCAACTCAAGGAGCCACGCAACAAAGCGTGGATTGCGAGTCCCTAACCCCAACTCAAGGGGCCACACAACAAAACGTGGATTGCGAATCCCTAACACCAACTCAAGGGGCCACACAACAAAGCATGGATTGCGAGTCCCTAACCCCAACTCAAGGGGCCACGCAACAAAGCGTGGATTGTGAGTCCCTAACCCCAACTCAAGGGTCCACGCAAAAAAGCGTGGATTGCGAGTCCCTAACCCCAACTCAAGGGGCCACGCAACAAAGCGTGGATTGCGAGTACCTAACACCAACTCAAGGGGCCACACAACAAAGCATGGATTGCGAGTCCCTAACACCAACTCAAGGGTCCACGCAACAAAGCGTGGATTGTGAGTCCCTAACACCAACTCAAGGGGCCACGCAACAAAGCGTGGATTGCAAGTCCCTAACCCCAACTCAAGGGGCCACGCAACAAAGCGTGGATTGGGAGTCCCTAACCCCAACTCAAGGGGCCACACAACAAAGCGTGGATTGCGAATCCCTAACCCCAACTCAAGGGGCCACACAACAAAGAGTGGATTGCGAGTCCCTAACCCAGACTCAAGGGGCCAAGCAACAAAGCGTGGATTGTGAGTACCTAACACCAACTCAAGGGGCCACGCAACAAAGCGTGGATTGTGAGTCCCTAACCCCAACTCAAGGGGCCACGCAACAAAGCGTGGATTGTGAGTACCTAACACCAACTCAAGGGGCCACGCAACAAAGCGTGGATTGTGAGTCCCTAACCCCAACTCAAGGGGCCACGCAAAAAAGCGTGGATTGCGAGTCCCTAACCCCAACTCAAGGAGCCCCGCAACAAAGCGTGGATTGCGAGTCCCTAACCCCAACTCAAGGGGCCACACAACAAAACGTGGATTGCGAATCCCTAACCCCAACTCAAGGGGCCACGCAACAAAGCATGGATTGCGAGTCCCTAACCCCAACTCAAGGGGCCACGCAACAAAGCGTGGATTGTGAGTCCCTAACCCCAACTCAAGGGTCCACGCAAAAAAGCGTGGATTGCGAGTCCCTAACCCCAACTCAAGGGGCCACGCAACAAAGCGTGGATTGCGAGTACCTAACACCAACTCAAGGGGCCACACAACAAAGCATGGATTGCGAGTCCCTAACACCAACTCAAGGGTCCACGTGAAAAAGCTTGGATTGCGAGTCCCTAACCCCAACTCAAGGGGCCACACAACAAAGCGTGGATTGCAAGTCCCTAACCCCAACTCAAGGGGCCACACAACAAAGCGTGGATTGCGAGTCCCTAAACCCAGCTCAAGGGGCCACGCAACAAAGCGTGGATTGCAAGCCCCTAACCCCGACTCAAGGGGCCGCGTAAAAAAGCGTGGATTGCGAGTCCCTAACACCAACTCAAGGGGCCACGCAACAAAGCGTGGATTGCGAGTCCCTAACACCAACTCAAGGGGCCACGCAACAAAGAGTGGATTGTGAGTCCCTAACCCCAACTCAAGGGGCCACGCAAAAAAGAGTGGATTGCGAGTCCCTAACCCCAACTCAAGTGGCCACGCAACAAAGCGTGGATTGCGAGTCCCTAACCCCAACTCAAGGGGCCACGCAACAAAGCGTGGATTGCGAGTCCCTAACCCCAACTCAAGGTGCCACGCAACAAAGCGTGGATTGCGAGTCCCTAACACCAACTCAAGGGGCCACGCAACAAAGCGTGGATTGCGAGTCCCTAACACCAACTCAAGGGGCCACGCAACAAAGAGTGGATTGTGAGTCCCTAACACCAACTCAAGGGGCCACGCAACAAAGCGTGGATTGCGAGTCCCTAACCCCAACTCAAGGGGCCACGCAAAAAAGAGTGGATTGCGAGTCCCTAACCCCAACTCAAGTGGCCACGCAACAAAGAGTGGATTGCGAGTCCCTAACCCCAACTCAAGGGGCCACGCAACAAAGCGTGGATTGCGAGTCCCTAACCCCAACTCAAGGGGCCACGCAACAAAGCGTGGAGGGTGAGTCCCTAACCCCAACTCAAGGGGCCACGCAACAAAGAGTGGATTGCGAGGCCCTAACCCCAACTCAATGGGCCAGGCAAAAAAGCCTGGATTGCGAGTCCCTAACCCCAACTCAAGGGGCCACGCAACAAAGCGTGGATTGCGAATTCCTAACCCCAACTCAAGGGGCCACGCAACAAAGCGTGGATTGCGAGTCCCTAACCCCAACTCAAGGGGCCACGCAACAAAGCGTGGATTGTGAGTACCTAACCCCAACTCAAGGGGCCACGCAACAAAGCGTGGATTGTGAGTACCTAACACCAACTCAAGGGGCCACGCAACAAAGCGTGGATTGTGAGTCCCTAACCCCAAATCAAGGGGCCACGCAAAAAAGCGTGGATTGCGAGTCCCTAACCCCAACTCAAGGAGCCACGCAACAAAGCGTGGATTGCGAGTCCCTAACCCCAACTCAAGGGGCCACACAACAAAACGTGGATTGCGAATCCCTAACCCCAACTCAAGGGGCCACGCAACAAAGCATTAATTGCGAGTCCCTAACCCCAACTCAAGGGGCCACGCAACAAAGCGTGGATTGTGAGTCCCTAACCCCAACTCAAGGGTCCACGCAAAAAAGCGTGGATTGCGAGTCCCTAACCCCAACTCAAGGGGCCACGCAACAAAGCGTCGATTGCGAGTACCTAACACCAACTCAAGGGGCCACACAACAAAGCATGGATTGCGAGTCCCTAACACCAACTCAAGGGTCCACGTGAAAACGCTTGGATTGCGAGTCCCTAACCCCAACTCAAGGGGCCACACAACAAAGCGTGGATTGCAAGTCCCTAACCCCAACTCAAGGGGCCACACAACAAAGCGTGGATTGCGAGTCCCTAAACCCAGCTCAAGGGGCCACGCAACAAAGCGTGGATTGCAAGCCCCTAACCCCGACTCAAGGGGCCGCGTAAAAAAGCGTGGATTGCGAGTCCCTAACACCAACTCAAGGGGCCACGCAACAAAGCGTGGATTGCGAGTCCCTAACACCAACTCAAGGGGCCACGCAACAAAGAGTGGATTGTGAGTCCCTAACCCCAACTCAAGGGGCCACGCAAAAAAGAGTGGATTGCGAGTCCCTAACCCCAACTCAAGTGGCCACGCAACAAAGAGTGGATTGCGAGTCCCTAACCCCAACTCAAGGGGCCACACAACGAAGCGTGGATTGCGAGTCCCTAACCCCAACTCAAGGTGCCACGCAACAAAGCGTGGATTGCGAGTCCCTAACACCAACTCAAGGGGCCACGCAACAAAGCGTGGATTGCGAGTCCCTAACACCAACTCAAGGGGCCACGCAACAAAGAGTGGATTGTGAGTCCCTAACCCCAACTCAAGGGGCCACGCAAAAAAGAGTGGATTGCGAGTCCCTAACCCCAACTCAAGTGGCCACGCAACAAAGAGTGGATTGCGAGTCCCTAACCCCAACTCAAGGGGCCACGCAACAAAGCGTGGATTGCGAGTCCCTAACCCCAACTCAAGGGGCCACGCAACAAAGCGTTGAGGGTGAGTCCCTAACCCCAACTCAAGGGGCCACGCAACAAAGAGTGGATTGCGAGGCCCTAACCCCAACTCAATGGGCCAGGCAAAAAAGCCTGGATTGCGAGTCCCTAACCCCAACTCAAGGGGCCACGCAACAAAGCGTGGATTGCGAATTCCTAACCCCAACTCAAGGGGCCACGCAACAAAGCGTGGATTGCGAGTCCCTAACCCCAACTCAAGGGGCCACACAACAAAGCGTGGATTGCGAGTCCCTAACACCAACTCAAGGGGCCACGCAACAAAGCGTGGATTGCGAGTCCCTAACCCCAACTCAAGGGGCCACGCAATAAAGCGTGGATTGTGAGTACCTAACACCAACTCAAGGGGCCACGCAACAAAGCGTGGATTGTGAGTCCCTGACCCCAACTCAAGGGGCCACGCAAAAAAGCGTGGATTGCAAGTCCCTAACCCCAACTCAAGGGGCCACGCAACAAAGCGTGGATTGTGAGTACCTAACACCAACTCAAGGGGCCACGCAACAAAGCGTGGATTGTGAGTCCCTAACCCCAGCTCAAGGGGCCACACAACAAAGAGTGGATTGTGAGTACCTAACACCAACTCAAGGGGCCACGCAACAAAGCGTGGATTGTGAGTACCTAACACCAACTCAAGGGGCCACGCAACAAAGCGTGGATTGCGAGTCCCTAACCCCAACTCAAGGGGCCACACAACAAAGCGTGGATTGCGAATCCCTAACCCCAACTCAAGGGGCCACACAACAAAGAGTGGATTGTGAGTACCTAACACCAACTCAAGGGGCCACGCAACAAAGCGTGGATTGTGAGTACCTAACACCAACTCAAGGGGCCACGCAACAAAGCGTGGATTGTGAGTCCCTAACCCCAACTCAAGGGGCCACGCAACAAAGCGTGGATTGTGAGTACCTAACACCAACTCAAGGGGCCACGCAACAAAGCGTGGATTGTGAGTCCCTAACCCCAACTCAAGGGGCCACGCAAAAAAGCGTGGATTGCGAGTCCCTAACCCCAACTCAAGGAGCCACGCAACAAAGCGTGGATTGCGAGTACCTAACACCAACTCAAGGGGCCACACAACACAGCGTGAATTGCGAATCCCTAACCCCAACTCAAGGGGCCACGCAACAAAGCATGGATTGCAAATTCCTAACCCCAACTCAAGGGGCCACGCAAAAAAGCGTGGATTGTGAGTCCCTAACCCCAACTCAAGGGTCCACGCAAAAAAGCGTGGATTGCGAGTCCCTAACCCCAACTCAAGGGGCCACGCAACAAAGCGTGGATTGCGAGTACCTAACACCAACTCAAGGGGCCACACAACAAAGCATGGATTGCGAGTCCCTAACACCAACTCAAGGGTCCACGTAAAAAAGCTTGGATTGCGAGTCCCTAACCCCAACTCAAGGGGCCACACAACAAAGCGTGGATTGCGAGTCTCTAAACCCATCTCAAGGGGCCACGCAACAAAGTGTGGATTGCAAGCCCCTAACCCCGACTCAAGGGGCCGCGTAAAAAAGCGTGGATTGCGAGTGCCTAACACCAACTCAAGGGGCCACGCAACAAAGCGTGGATTGTGAGTACCTAGCACCAACTCAAGGAGCCACGCAACAAAGCGTGGATTGCGAGTCCCTAACCCCAACTCAAGGGGCCACGCAAAAAAAGCATGGATTGCGAGTCCCTAACCCCAACTCAAGGGGCCACGCAACAAAGCGTGGATTGCGAGTCCCTAACCCCAACTCAAGGGGCCACGCAACAAAGCGTGGATTGCGAGTCCCTAACACCAACTCAAGGGTCCACGCAAAAAAGCGTGGATTGCGAGTCCCTAACCCCAACTCAAGGGGGCACGCCACAAAGCATGGATTGTGAGTACCTAACACCAACTCAAGGGGCCACGCAACAAAGCGTGGATTGTGAGTACCTAACACCAACTCAAGGGGCCACGCAAAAAAGCGTGGATTGCCAGTCCCTAACCCCAACTCAAGGGGCCACGCAACAAAGCGTGGATTGTGAGTACCTAACACCAACTCAAGGGGCCACGCAACAAAGCGTGGATTGTGAGTACCTAACACCAACTCAAGGGGCCACGCAAAAAAGCGTGGATTGCGAGTCCCTAACCCCAACTCAAGGGGCCACGCAAAAAAGCCTGGATTGCGAGTCCCTAACCCCAACTCAAGGGTCTACACAAAAAAGCGTGGATTGCGAGTCCCTAAACCCAACTCAAGGGGCCACGCAACAAAGCGTGGATTGTGAGTACCTAACACCAACTCAAGGGGCCACGCAACAAAGAGTGGATTGCGAGTCCCTAAACCCAACTCAAGGGGCCACGCAACAAAGCGTGGATTGTGAGTACCTAACACCAACTCAAGGGGCCACGCAACAAAGAGTGGATTGTGAGTCTCTAACCCCAACTCAAGGGGCCACGCAACAAAGCGTGGATTGCGAGTCCCTAAACCCAACTCAAGGGGCCACACAACAAAGAGTGGATTGCGAGCCCCTAACCCCAACTCAAGGGTGTACACAAAAAAGCGTGGATTGCGAGTCCCTAACCCCAACTCAAGGGACTTCGCAAAAAAGCGTGGATTGCGAGTCCCTAACCCCAACTCAAGGGGCCACGCAACAAAGCGTGGATTGTGAGTACCTAACACCGACTCAAGGGTCGACGCAAAAAAGCACGGATTGCGAGTCCCTAACCCCAACTCAAGGGGCCACACAACAAAGCGTGGATTGCGAATCCCTAACCCCAACTCAAGGGGCCACGCAACAAAGCGTGGATTGCGAGTCCCTAACCCCAACTCAAGGGGCCACGCAACAAAGCGTGGATTGCGAGTCCCTAACACCAACTCAAGGGGCCACGCAACAAAGCGTGGATTGTGAGTACCTAACACCAACTCAAGGGGCCACGCAACAAAGCGTGGATTGCGAGTCCCTAACCCCAACTCAAGGGGCCACGCAAAAAAGCGTGGATTGCGAGTCCCTAACCCCAACTCAAGGGGCCACACAACAAAGCGTGGATTGCGAGTCCCTAACCCCAACTCAAGGGGCCACACAACAAAGAGTGGATTGCGAGTCCCTAACCCCAACTCAAGGGGCCACGCAACAAAGCGTGGATTGTGAGTCCCTAACACCAACTCAAGGGGCCACGCAACAAAGCGTGGATTGTGAGTCCCTAACCCCAACTCAAGGGGCCACACGACAAAGCGTGGATTGTGAGTACCTAACACCAACTCAAGGGGCCACGCAACAAAGCGTGGATTGTGAGTCCCTAACCCCAACTCAAGGGGCCACGCAAAAAAGCGTGAATTGCGAGTCCCTAACCCCAACTCAAGGAGCCACGCAACAAAGCGTGGATTGCAAGTCCCTAACCCCAACTCAAGGGGCCACACAACAAAGCGTGGATTGCGAATCCCTAACACCAACTCAAGGGGCCACGCAACAAAGCATGGATTGCGAGTCCCTAACCCCAACTCAAGGGGCCACGCAACAAAGCATGGATTGCGAGTCCCTAACCCCAACTCAAGGGGCCACGCAACAAAGCGTGGATTGCGAGTCCCTAACCCCAACTCAAGGGGCAACGCAACAAAGCGTGGATTGCGAGTCCCTAACACCAACTCAAGGGGCCACGCAACGAAGCGTGGATTGTGAGTACCTAACACCAACTCAAGGGGCCACGCAAAAAAGCGTGGATTGCGAGTCCCAACCCCAACTCAAGGGGCCACGCAACAAAGCGTGGATTGCGAGTCCCTAACCCCAACTCAAGGGGCCACACAACAAAGCGTGGATTGCGAGTCCCTAACCCCAACTCAAGGGGCCACACAACAAAGAGTGGATTGCGAGTCCCTAACCCCAACTCAAGGGGCCACGCAACAAAGCGTGGATTGTGAGTCCCTAACACCAACTCAAGGGGCCACGCAACAAAGCGTGGATTGTGAGTCCCTAACCCCAACTCAAGGGGCCACGCAACAAAGCGTGGATTGTGAGTACCTAACACCAACTCAAGGGGCCACGCAACAAAGCGTGGATTGTGAGTCCCTAACCCCAACTCAAGGGGCCACGCAAAAAAGCGTGGATTGCGAGTCCCTAACCCCAACTCAAGGAGCCACGCAACAAAGCGTGGATTGCAAGTCCCTAACCCCAGCTCAAGGGGCCACACAACAAAGCGTGGATTGCGAATCCCTAACACCAACTCAAGGGGCCACGCAACAAAGCATGGATTGCGAGTCCCTAACCCCAACTCAAGAGGCCACGCAACAAAGCGTGGATTGTGAGTCCCTAATCCCAACTCAAGGGTCCACGCAAAAAAGCGTGGATTGCGAGTCCCTAACCCCAACTCAAGGGTCTACACAAAAAAGCGTGGATTGCGAGTCCCTAAACCCAACTCAAGGGGCCACGCAACAAAGCGTGGATTGTGAGTACCTAACACCAACTCAAGGGGCCACGCAACAAAGAGTGGATTGTGAGTCCCTAACCCCAACTCAAGGGGCCACGCAACAAAGAGTGTATTGCGAGTCCCTAAACCCAACTCAAGGGGCCACGCAACAAAGCGTGGATTGTGAGTACCTAACCCCAACTCAAGGGGCCACGCAACAAAGAGTGGATTGTGAGTCCCTAACCCCAACTCAAGGGGCCACGCAACAAAGCGTGGATTGCGAGTCCCTAAACCCAACTCAAGGGGCCACACAACAAAGAGTGGATTGCGAGCCCCTAACCCCAACTCAAGGGTCTACACAAAAAAGCGTGGATTGCGAGTCCCTAACACCGACTCAAGGGACTTCGCAAAAAAGCGTGGATTGCGAGTCCCTAAACCCAACTCAAGGGGCCACGCAACAAAGCGTGGATTGTGAGTACCTAACACCGACTCAAGGGTCGACGCAAAAAAGCGTGGATTGCGAGTCCCTAACCCCAACTCAAGGGGCCACACAACAAAGCGTGGATTGCGAATCCCTAACCCCAACTCAAGGGGCCACGCAACAAAGCGTGGATTGCGAGTCCCTAACCCCAACTCAAGGGGCCACGCAACAAAGCGTGGATTGCGAATCCCTAACCCCAACTCAAGGGGCCACGCAACAAAGCGTGGATTGCGAGTCCCTAACCCCAACTCAAGGGAACACGCAACAAAGCGTGGATTGTGAGTACCTAACACCAACTCAAGGGGCCACGCAAAAAAGCGTGGATTGCGAGTCCCTAACCCCAACTCAAGGGGCCACGCAACAAAGCGTGGATTGCGAGTCCCTAACCCCAACTCAAGGGGCCACACAACAAAGCGTGGATTGCGAGTCCCTAACCCCAACTCAAGGGGCCACACAACAAAGAGTGGATTGCGAGTCCCTAATCCCAACTCAAGGGGCCACGCAACAAAGCGTGGATTGTGAGTACCTAACACCAACTCAAGGGGCCACGCAACAAAGCGTGGATTGTGAGTCCCTAACCCCAACTCAAGGGGCCACGCAACAAAGCGTGGATTGTGAGTACCTAACACCAACTCAAGGGGCCACGCAACAAAGCGTGGATTGTGAGTCCCTAACCCCAACTCAAGGGGCCACGCAAAAAAGCGTGGATTGCGAGTCCCTAACCCCAACTCAAGGAGCCACGCAACAAAGCGTGGATTGCAAGTCCCTAACCCCAACTCAAGGGGCCACACAACAAAGCGTGGATTGCGAATCCCTAACACCAACTCAAGGGGCCACGCAACAAAGCATGGATTGCGAGTCCCTAACCCCAACTCAAGGGGCCACGCAACAAAGCATGGATTGCGAGTCCCTAACCCCAACTCAAGGGGCCACGCAACAAAGAGTGGATTGCGAGTCCCTAACCCCAACTCAAGGGGCAACGCAACAAAGCGTGGATTGCGAGTCCCTAACACCAACTCAAGGGGCCACGCAACGAAGCGTGGATTGTGAGTACCTAACACCAACTCAAGGGGCCACGCAAAAAAGCGTGGATTGCGAGTCCCTAACCCCAACTCAAGGGGCCACGCAACAAAGCGTGGATTGCGAGTCCCTAACCCCGACTCAAGGGGCCACACAACAAAGCGTGGATTGCGAGTCCCTAACCCCAACTCAAGGGGCCACACAACAAAGAGTGGATTGCGAGTCCCTAACCCCAACTCAAGGGGCCACGCAACAAAGCGTGGATTGTGAGTACCCAACACCAACTCAAGGGGCCACACAACAAAGCGTGGATTGCGAGTCCCTAAACCCAACTCAAGGGGCCACGCAACAAAGCGTGGATTGCAAGCCCCTAGCCCCGACTCAAGGGGCCGCGTAAAAAAGCGTAGATTGCGAGTCCCTAACCCCAACTCAAGGGGCCACACAACAAAGAGTGGATTGCGAGTCCCTAACCCCAACTCAAGGGGCCACGCAACAAAGCGTGGATTGTGAGTACCTAACACCAACTCAAGGAGCCACGCAACAAAGCGTGGATTGCGAGTCCCTAACCCCAACTCAAGGGGCCACGCAAAAAAAGCATGGATTGCGAGTCCCTAACCCCAACTCAAGGGGCCACGCAACAAAGCGTGGATTGCGAGTCCCTAAACCCAACTCAAGGGGCCACGCAACAAAGCGTGGATTGCCAGTCCCTAACACCAACTCAAGGGTCCACGCAAAAAAGCGTGGATTGCGAGTCCCTAACCCCAACTCAAGGGGCCACGCCACAAAGCATGGATTGTGAATACCTAACACCAACTCAAGGGGCCACGCAACAAAGCGTGGATTGTGAGTACCTGACACCAAATCAAGGGGCCACGCAACAAAGCGTGGATTGCGAGTCCCTAAACCCAACTCAAGGGGCCACGCAACAAAGCGTGGATTGCAAGCCCCTAGCCCCGACTCAAGGGGCCGCGTAAAAAAGCGTAGATTGCGAGTCCCTAACACCAACTCAAGGGGCCACGCAACAAAGCGTGGATTGTGAGTACCTAACACCAACTCAAGGAGCCACGCAACAAAGCGTGGATTGCGAGTCCCTAACCCCAACTCAAGGGGCCACGCAAAAAAAGCATGGATTGCGAGTCCCTAACCCCAACTCAAGGGGCCACGCAACAAAGCGTGGATTGCAAGTCCCTAACCCCAACTCAAGGGGCCACGCAACAAAGCATGGATTGCGAGTCCCTAACCCCAACTCAAGGGGCCACGCAACGAAGCGTGGATTGTGAGTCCCTAACCCCAACTCAAGGGGCAACGCAACAAAGCGTGGATTGCGAGTCCCTAACACCAACTCAAGGGGCCACGCAACGAAGCGTGGATTGTGAGTACCTAACACCAACTCAAGGGGCCACGCAAAAAAGCGTGGATTGCGAGTCCCAACCCCAACTCAAGGGGCCACGCAACAAAGCGTGGATTGCGAGTCCCTAACCCCAACTCAAGGGGCCACACAACAAAGCGTGGATTGCGAGTCCCTAACCCCAACTCAAGGGGCCACACAACAAAGAGTGGATTGCGAGTCCCTAACCCCAACTCAAGGGGCCACGCAACAAAGCGTGGATTGTGAGTCCCTAACACCAACTCAAGGGGCCACGCAACAAAGCGTGGATTGTGAGTCCCTAACCCCAACTCAAGGGGCCACGCAACAAAGCGTGGATTGTGAGTACCTAACACCAACTCAAGGGGCCACGCAACAAAGCGTGGATTGTGAGTCCCTAACCCCAACTCAAGGGGCCACGCAAAAAAGCGTGGATTGCGAGTCCCTAACCCCAACTCAAGGAGCCACGCAACAAAGCGTGGATTGCAAGTCCCTAACCCCAACTCAAGGGGCCACACAACAAAGCGTGGATTGCGAATCCCTAACACCAACTCAAGGGGCCACGCAACAAAGCATGGATTGCGAGTCCCTAACCCCAACTCAAGGGGCCACGCAACAAAGCGTGGATTGTGAGTCCCTAACCCCAACTCAAGGGTCCACGCAAAAAAGCGTGGATTGCGAGTCCCTAACCCCAACTCAAGGGTCTACACAAAAAAGCGTGGATTGCGAGTCCCTAAGCCCAACTCAAGGGGCCACGCAACAAAGCGTGGATTGTGAGTACCTAACACCAACTCAAGGGGCCACGCAACAAAGAGTGGATTGTGAGTCCCTAACCCCAACTCAAGGGGCCACGCAACAAAGAGTGGATTGCGAGTCCCTAAACCCAACTCAAGGGGCCACGCAACAAAGCGTGGATTGTGAGTACCTAACACCAACTCAAGGGGCCACGCAACAAAGAGTGGATTGTGAGTCCCTAACCCCAACTCAAGGGGCCACGCAACAAAGCGTGGATTGCGAGTCCCTAAACCCAACTCAAGGGGCCACACAACAAAGAGTGGATTGCGAGCCCCTAACCCCAACTCAAGGGTCTACACAAAAAAGCGTGGATTACGAGTCCCTAACCCCAACTCAAGGGACTTCGCAAAAAAGCGTGGATTGCGAGTCCCTAAACCCAACTCAAGGGGCCACGCAACAAAGCGTGGATTGTGAGTACCTAACACCGACTCAAGGGTCGACGCAAAAAAGCGTGGATTGCGAGTCCCTAACCCCAACTCAAGGGGCCACACAACAAAGCGTGGATTGCGAATCCCTAACCCCAACTCAAGGGGCCACACAACAAAGCGTGGATTGCGAGTCCCTAACCCCAACTCAAGGGGCCACGCAACAAAGAGTGGATTGTGAGTACCTAACACCAACTCAAGGGGCCACGCAACAAAGCGTGGATTGTGAGTACCTAACACCAACTCAAGGGGCCACGCAAAAAAGCGTGGATTGCGAGTCCCTAACCCCAACTCAAGGGGCCACGCAACAAAGCGTGGATTGCGAGTCCCTAACACCAACTCAAGGGGCCACGCAACAAAGCGTGGATTGTGAGTACCTAACACCAACTCAAGGGGCCACGCAAAAAAGCGTGGATTGCGAGTCCCTAACCCCAACTCAAGGGGCCACGCAACAAAGCGTGGATTGCGAGTCCCTAACCCCAACTCAAGGGGCCACACAACAAAGCGTGGATTGCGAGTCCCTAACCCCAACTCAAGGGGCCACACAACAAAGAGTGGATTGCGAGTCCCTAACCCCAACTCAAGGGGCCACGCAACAAAGCGTGGATTGTGAGTACCTAACACCAACTCAAGGGGCCACGCAAAAAAGCGTGGATTGTGAGTACCTAACACCAACTCAAGGGGCCACGCAACAAAGCGTGGATTGTGAGTCCCTAACCCCAACTCAAGGGGCCACGCAAAAAAGCGTGGATTGCGAGTCCCTAACCCCAACTCAAGGAGCCACGCAACAAAGCGTGGATTGCAAGTCCCTAACCCCAACTCAAGGGGCCACACAACAAAGCGTGGATTGCGAATCCCTAACACCAACTCAAGGGGCCACGCAACAAAGCATGGATTGCGAGTCCCTAACCCCAACTCAAGGGGCCACGCAACAAAGCATGGATTGCGAGTCCCTAACCCCAACTCAAGGGGCCACGCAACAAAGAGTGGATTGCGAGTCCCTAACCCCAACTCAAGGGGCCACGCAACAAAGCGTGGATTGCGAGTCCCTAACACCAACTCAAGGGGCCACGCAACAAAGCGTGGATTGTGAGTACCTAACACCAACTCAAGGGGCCACGCAAAAAAGCGTGGATTGCGAGTCCCTAACCCCAACTCAAGGGGCCACGCAACAAAGCGTGGATTGCAAGTCCCTAACCCCAACTCAAGGGGCCACGCAAAAAAGCATGGATTGCGAGTCCCTAACCCCAACTCAAGGGGCCACGCAAAAAAGCGTGGATTGCGAGTCCCTAACCCCAACTCAAGGAGCCACGCAACAAAGCGTGGATTGCAAGTCCCTAACCCCAACTCAAGGGGCCACACAACAAAGCGTGGATTGCGAATCCCTAACACCAACTCAAGGGGCCACGCAACAAAGCATGGATTGCGAGTCCCTAACCCCAACTCAAGGGGCCACGCAACAAAGCGTGGATTGTGAGTCCCTAACCCCAACTCAAGGGTCCACGCAAAAAAGCGTGGATTGCGAGTCCCTAACCCCAACTCAAGGGTCTACACAAAAAAGCGTGGATTGCGAGTCCCTAAGCCCAACTCAAGGGGCCACGCAACAAAGCGTGGATTGTGAGTACCTAACACCAACTCAAGGGGCCACGCAACAAAGAGTGGATTGTGAGTCCCTAACCCCAACTCAAGGGGCCACGCAACAAAGAGTGGATTGCGAGTCCCTAAACCCAACTCAAGGGGCCACGCAACAAAGCGTGGATTGTGAGTACCTAACACCAACTCAAGGGGCCACGCAACAAAGAGTGGATTGTGAGTCCCTAACCCCAACTCAAGGGGCCACGCAACAAAGCGTGGATTGCGAGTCCCTAAACCCAACTCAAGGGGCCACACAACAAAGAGTGGATTGCGAGCCCCTAACCCCAACTCAAGGGTCTACACAAAAAAGCGTGGATTACGAGTCCCTAACCCCAACTCAAGGGACTTCGCAAAAAAGCGTGGATTGCGAGTCCCTAAACCCAACTCAAGGGGCCACGCAACAAAGCGTGGATTGTGAGTACCTAACACCGACTCAAGGGTCGACGCAAAAAAGCGTGGATTGCGAGTCCCTAACCCCAACTCAAGGGGCCACACAACAAAGCGTGGATTGCGAATCCCTAACCCCAACTCAAGGGGCCACACAACAAAGCGTGGATTGCGAGTCCCTAACCCCAACTCAAGGGGCCACGCAACAAAGAGTGGATTGTGAGTACCTAACACCAACTCAAGGGGCCACGCAACAAAGCGTGGATTGTGAGTACCTAACACCAACTCAAGGGGCCACGCAAAAAAGCGTGGATTGCGAGTCCCTAACCCCAACTCAAGGGGCCACGCAACAAAGCGTGGATTGCGAGTCCCTAACACCAACTCAAGGGGCCACGCAACAAAGCGTGGATTGTGAGTACCTAACACCAACTCAAGGGGCCACGCAAAAAAGCGTGGATTGCGAGTCCCTAACCCCAACTCAAGGGGCCACGCAACAAAGCGTGGATTGCGAGTCCCTAACCCCAACTCAAGGGGCCACACAACAAAGCGTGGATTGCGAGTCCCTAACCCCAACTCAAGGGGCCACACAACAAAGAGTGGATTGCGAGTCCCTAACCCCAACTCAAGGGGCCACGCAACAAAGCGTGGATTGTGAGTACCTAACACCAACTCAAGGGGCCACGCAAAAAAGCGTGGATTGTGAGTACCTAACACCAACTCAAGGGGCCACGCAACAAAGCGTGGATTGTGAGTCCCTAACCCCAACTCAAGGGGCCACGCAAAAAAGCGTGGATTGCGAGTCCCTAACCCCAACTCAAGGAGCCACGCAACAAAGCGTGGATTGCAAGTCCCTAACCCCAACTCAAGGGGCCACACAACAAAGCGTGGATTGCGAATCCCTAACACCAACTCAAGGGGCCACGCAACAAAGCATGGATTGCGAGTCCCTAACCCCAACTCAAGGGGCCACGCAACAAAGCATGGATTGCGAGTCCCTAACCCCAACTCAAGGGGCCACGCAACAAAGAGTGGATTGCGAGTCCCTAACCCCAACTCAAGGGGCCACGCAACAAAGCGTGGATTGCGAGTCCCTAACACCAACTCAAGGGGCCACGCAACAAAGCGTGGATTGTGAGTACCTAACACCAACTCAAGGGGCCACGCAAAAAAGCGTGGATTGCGAGTCCCTAACCCCAACTCAAGGGGCCACGCAACAAAGCGTGGATTGCGAGTCCCTAACCCCAACTCAAGGGGCCACACAACAAAGCGTGGATTGCGAGTCCCTAACCCCAACTCAAGGGGCCACACAACAAAGAGTGGATTGCGAGTCCCTAACCCCAACTCAAGGGGCCACGCAACAAAGCGTGGATTGTGAGTACCTAACACCAACTCAAGGGGCCACAGCAAAAAGCGTGGATTGTGAGTCCCTAACCCCAACTCAAGGGGCCACGCAACAAAGCGTGGATTGTGAGTACCTAACACCAACTCAAGGGGCCACGCAACAAAGCGTGGATTGTGAGTCCCTAACCCCAACTCAAGGGGCCACGCAAAAAAGCGTGGATTGCGAGTCCCTAACCCCAACTCAAGGAGCCACGCAACAAAGCGTGGATTGCAAGTCCCTAACCCCAACTCAAGGGGCCACACAACAAAGCGTGGATTGCGAATCCCTAACACCAACTCAAGGGGCCACGCAACAAAGCATGGATTGCGAGTCCCTAACCCCAACTCAAGGGGCCACGCAAAAAAGCATGGATTGCGAGTCCCTAACCCCAACTCAAGGGGCCACGCAACAAAGAGTGGATTGCGAGTCCCTAACCCCAACTCAAGGGGCAACGCAACAAAGCGTGGATTGCGAGTCCCTAACACCAACTCAAGGGGCCACGCAACGAAGCGTGGATTGTGAGTACCTAACACCAACTCAAGGGGCCACGCAAAAAAGCGTGGATTGCGAGTCCCTAACCCCAACTCAAGGGGCCACGCAACAAAGCGTGGATTGCGAGTCCCTAACCCCAACTCAAGGGGCCACACAACAAAGAGTGGATTGCGAGTCCCTAACCCCAACTCAAGGGGCCACGCAACAAAGCGTGGATTGTGAGTACCTAACACCAACTCAAGGGGCCACGCAACAAAGCGTGGATTGTGAGTCCCTAACCCCAACTCAAGGGGCCACGCAACAAAGCGTGGATTGTGAGTACCTAACACCAACTCAAGGGGCCACGCAACAAAGCGTGGATTGTGAGTCCCTAACCCCAACTCAAGGGGCCACGCAAAAAAGCGTGGATTGCGAGTCCCTAACCCCAACTCAAGGAGCCACGCAACAAAGCGTGGATTGCAAGTCCCTAACCCCAACTCAAGGGGCCACACAACAAAGCGTGGATTGCGAATCCCTAACACCAACTCAAGGGGCCACGCAACAAAGCATGGATTGCGAGTCCCTAACCCCAACTCAAGGGGCCACGCAACAAAGCGTGGATTGTGAGTCCCTAACCCCAACTCAAGGGTCCACGCAAAAAAGCGTGGATTGCGAGTCCCTAACCCCAACTCAAGGGGCCACGCAACAAAGCGTGGATTGCAAGTCCCTAACCCCAACTCAAGGGGCCACACAACAAAGCGTGGATTGCGAGTACCTAACACCAACTCAAGGGGCCACACAACAAAGCGTGGATTGCAAGTCCCTAACCCCAACTCAAGGGGCCACACAACAAAGCGTGGATTGCGAGTCCCTAAACCCAACTCAAGGGGCCACGCAACAAAGCGTGGATTGCAAGCCCCTAGCCCCGGCTCAAGGGGTCGCGTAAAAAAGCGTAGATTGCGAGTCCCTAACACCAACTCAAGGGGCCACGCAACAAAGCGTGGATTGTGAGTACCTAACACCAACTCAAGGAGCCACGCAACAAAGCGTGGATTGCGAGTCCCTAACCCCAACTCAAGGGGCCACGCAAAAAAAGCATGGATTGCGAGTCCCTAACCCCAACTCAAGGGGCCAAGCAACAAAGCGTGGATTGCGAGTCCCTAAACCCAACTCAAGGGGCCACGCAACAAAGCGTGGATTGCCAGTCCCTAACACCAACTCAAGGGTCCACGCAAAAAAGCGTGGATTGCGAGTCCCTAACCCCAACTCAAGGGGCCACGCCACAAAGCATGGATTGCGAGTCCCTAACCCCAACTCAAGGGGCCACGCAACAAAGCGTGGATTGTGAGTACCTAACACCAACTCAAGGGGCCACGCAACAAAGCGTGGATTGTGAGTCCCTAACCCCAACTCAAGGGGCCACGCAACAAAGCGTGGATTGTGAGTACCTAACACCAACTCAAGGGGCCACGCAACAAAGCGTGGATTGTGAGTCCCTAACCCCAACTCAAGGGGCCACGCAAAAAAGCGTGGATTGCGAGTCCCTAACCCCAACTCAAGGAGCCACGCAACAAAGCGTGGATTGCAAGTCCCTAACCCCAACTCAAGGGGCCACACAACAAAGAGTGGATTGCGAGTCCCTAACCCCAACTCAAGGGGCCACGCAACAAAGCATGGATTGCGAGTCCCTAACCCCAACTCAAGGGGCCACGCAACAAAGCGTGGATTGTGAGTCCCTAACCCCAACTCAAGGGTCCACGCAAAAAAGCGTGGATTGCGAGTCCCTAACCCCAACTCAAGGGGCCACACAACAAAGAGTGGATTGCGAGTCCCTAACCCCAACTCAAGGGGCCACGCAACAAAGCGTGGATTGTGAGTACCTAACACCAACTCAAGGGGCCACGCAACAAAGCGTGGATTGTGAGTCCCTAACCCCAACTCAAGGGGCCACGCAACAAAGCGTGGATTGTGAGTACCTAACACCAACTCAAGGGGCCACGCAACAAAGCGTGGATTGTGAGTCCCTAACCCCAACTCAAGGGGCCACGCAAAAAAGCGTGGATTGCGAGTCCCTAACCCCAACTCAAGGAGCCACGCAACAAAGCGTGGATTGCAAGTCCCTAACCCCAACTCAAGGGGCCACACAACAAAGCGTGGATTGCGAATCCCTAACACCAACTCAAGGGGCCACGCAACAAAGCATGGATTGCGAGTCCCTAACCCCAACTCAAGGGGCCACGCAACAAAGCATGGATTGCGAGTCCCTAACCCCAACTCAAGGGGCCACGCAACAAAGAGTGGATTGCGAGTCCCTAACCCCAACTCAAGGGGCAACGCAACAAAGCGTGGATTGCGAGTCCCTAACACCAACTCAAGGGGCCACGCAACGAAGCGTGGATTGTGAGTACCTAACCCCAACTCAAGGGGCCAAGCAACAAAGCGTGGATTGCGAGTCCCTAAACCCAACTCAAGGGGCCACGCAACAAAGCGTGGATTGCCAGTCCCTAACACCAACTCAAGGGTCCACGCAAAAAAGCGTGGATTGCGAGTCCCTAACACCAACTCAAGGGGCCACACAACAAAGAGTGAATTGCGAGTCCCTAACCCCAACTCAAGGGGCCACGCAACAAAGCGTGGATTGTGAGTACCTAACACCAACTCAAGGGGCCACGCAACAAAGCGTGGATTGTGAGTCCCTAACCCCAACTCAAGGGGCCACGCAACAAAGCGTGGATTGTGAGTACCTAACACCAACTCAAGGGGCCACGCAACAAAGCGTGGATTGTGAGTCCCTAACCCCAACTCAAGGGGCCACGCAAAAAAGCGTGGATTGCGAGTCCCTAACCCCAACTCAAGGAGCCACGCAACAAAGCGTGGATTGCAAGTCCCTAACCCCAACTCAAGGGGCCACACAACAAAGCGTGGATTGCGAATCCCTAACACCAACTCAAGGGGCCACGCAACAAAGCATGGATTGCGAGTCCCTAACCCCAACTCAAGGGGCCACGTAACAAAGCATGGATTGCGAGTCCCTAACCCCAACTCAAGGGGCCACGCAACAAAGAGTGGATTGCGAGTCCCTAACCCCAACTCAAGGGGCAACGCAACAAAGCGTGGATTGCGAGTCCCTAACACCAACTCAAGGGGCCACGCAACGAAGCGTGGATTGTGAGTACCTAACACCAACTCAAGGGGCCACGCAAAAAAGCGTGGATTGCGAGTCCCTAACCCCAACTCAAGGGGCCACGCAACAAAGCGTGGATTGCGAGTCCCTAACCCCAACTCAAGGGGCCACACAACAAAGCGTGGATTGCGAGTCCCTAACCCCAACTCAAGGGGCCACACAACAAAGAGTGGATTGCGAGTCCCTAACCCCAACTCAAGGGGCCACGCAACAAAGCGTGGATTGTGAGTACCTAACACCAACTCAAGGGGCCACGCAACAAAGCGTGGATTGTGAGTCCCTAACCCCAACTCAAGGGGCCACGCAACAAAGCGTGGATTGTGAGTACCTAACACCAACTCAAGGGGCCACGCAACAAAGCGTGGATTGTGAGTCCCTAACCCCAACTCAAGGGGCCACGCAAAAAAGCGTGGATTGCGAGTCCCTAACCCCAACTCAAGGAGCCACGCAACAAAGCGTGGATTGCAAGTCCCTAACCCCAACTCAAGGGGCCACACAACAAAGCGTGGATTGCGAATCCCTAACACCAACTCAAGGGGCCACGCAACAAAGCATGGATTGCGAGTCCCTAACCCCAACTCAAGGGGCCACGCAACAAAGCGTGGATTGTGAGTCCCTAACCCCAACTCAAGGGACCACGCAAAAAAGCGTGGATTGCGAGTCCCTAACCCCAACTCAAGGGGCCACGCAACAAAGCGTGGATTGCAAGTCCCTAACCCCAACTCAAGGGGCCACACAACAAAGCGTGGATTGCGAGTACCTAACACCAACTCAAGGGGCCACACAACAAAGCGTGGATTGCAAGTCCCTAACCCCAACTCAAGGGGCCACACAACAAAGCGTGGATTGCGAGTCCCTAAACCCAACTCAAGGGGCCACGCAACAAAGCGTGGATTGCAAGCCCCTAGCCCCGACTCAAGGGGTCGCGTAAAAAAGCGTAGATTGCGAGTCCCTAACACCAACTCAAGGGGCCACGCAACAAAGCGTGGATTGTGAGTACCTAACACCAACTCAAGGAGCCACGCAACAAAGCGTGGATTGCGAGTCCCTAACCCCAACTCAAGGGGCCACGCAAAAAAAGCATGGATTGCGAGTCCCTAACCCCAACTCAAGGGGCCAAGTAACAAAGCGTGGATTGCGAGTCCCTAAACCCAACTCAAGGGGCCACGCAACAAAGCGTGGATTGCCAGTCCCTAACACCAACTCAAGGGTCCACGCAAAAAAGCGTGGATTGCGAGTCCCTAACCCCAACTCAAGGGGCCACGCCACAAAGCATGGATTGCGAGTCCCTAACCCCAACTCAAGGGGCCACGCAACAAAGCGTGGATTGTGAGTACCTAACACCAACTCAAGGGGCCACGCAACAAAGCGTGGATTGTGAGTCCCTAACCCCAACTCAAGGGGCCACGCAACAAAGCGTGGATTGTGAGTACCTAACACCAACTCAAGGGGCCACGCAACAAAGCGTGGATTGTGAGTCCCTAACCCCAACTCAAGGGGCCACGCAAAAAAGCGTGGATTGCGAGTCCCTAACCCCAACTCAAGGAGCCACGCAACAAAGCGTGGATTGCAAGTCCCTAACCCCAACTCAAGGGGCCACACAACAAAGCGTGGATTGCGAATCCCTAACACCAACTCAAGGGGCCACGCAACAAAGCATGGATTGCGAGTCCCTAACCCCAACTCAAGGGGCCACGCAACAAAGCGTGGATTGTGAGTCCCTAACCCCAACTCAAGGGTCCACGCAAAAAAGCGTGGATTGCAAGTCCCTAACCCCAACTCAAGGGGCCACACAACAAAGCGTGGATTGCGAGTCCCTAAACCCAACTCAAGGGGCCACGCAACAAAGCGTGGATTGCAAGCCCCTAGCCACGACTCAAGGGGTCGCGTAAAAAAGCGTAGATTGCGAGTCCCTAACACCAACTCAAGGGGCCACGCAACAAAGCGTGGATTGTGAGTACCTAACACCAACTCAAGGAGCCACGCAACAAAGCGTGGATTGCGAGTCCCTAACCCCAACTCAAGGGGCCACGCAAAAAAAGCATGGATTGCGAGTCCCTAACCCCAACTCAAGGGGCCAAGTAACAAAGCGTGGATTGCGAGTCCCTAAACCCAACTCAAGGGGCCACGCAACAAAGCGTGGATTGCCAGTCCCTAACACCAACTCAAGGGTCCACGCAAAAAAGCGTGGATTGCGAGTCCCTAACCCCAACTCAAGGGGCCACGCCACAAAGCATGGATTGCGAGTCCCTAACCCCAACTCAAGGGGCCACGCAACAAAGCGTGGATTGTGAGTACCTAACACCAACTCAAGGGGCCACGCAACAAAGCGTGGATTGTGAGTCCCTAACCCCAACTCAAGGGGCCACGCAACAAAGCGTGGATTGTGAGTACCTAACACCAACTCAAGGGGCCACGCAACAAAGCGTGGATTGTGAGTCCCTAACCCCAACTCAAGGGGCCACGCAAAAAAGCGTGGATTGCGAGTCCCTAACCCCAACTCAAGGAGCCACGCAACAAAGCGTGGATTGCAAGTCCCTAACCCCAACTCAAGGGGCCACACAACAAAGCGTGGATTGCGAATCCCTAACACCAACTCAAGGGGCCACGCAACAAAGCATGGATTGCGAGTCCCTAACCCCAACTCAAGGGGCCACGCAACAAAGCGTGGATTGTGAGTCCCTAACCCCAACTCAAGGGTCCACGCAAAAAAGCGTGGATTGCGAGTCCCTAACCCCAACTCAAGGGGCCACACAACAAAGAGTGGATTGCGAGTCCCTAACCCCAACTCAAGGGGCCACGCAACAAAGCGTGGATTGTGAGTACCTAACACCAACTCAAGGGGCCACGCAACAAAGCGTGGATTGTGAGTCCCTAACCCCAACTCAAGGGGCCACGCAACAAAGCGTGGATTGTGAGTACCTAACACCAACTCAAGGGGCCACGCAACAAAGCGTGGATTGTGAGTCCCTAACCCCAACTCAAGGGGCCACGCAAAAAAGCGTGGATTGCGAGTCCCTAACCCCAACTCAAGGAGCCACGCAACAAAGCGTGGATTGCAAGTCCCTAACACCAACTCAAGGGGCCACACAACAAAGCGTGGATTGCGAATCCCTAACACCAACTCAAGGGGCCACGCAACAAAGCATGGATTGCGAGTCCCTAACCCCAACATAAGGGGCCACGCAACAAAGCATGGATTGCGAGTCCCTAACCCCAACTCAAGGGGCCACGCAACAAAGAGTGGATTGCGAGTCCCTAACCCCAACTCAAGGGGCAACGCAACAAAGCGTGGATTGCGAGTCCCTAACACCAACTCAAGGGGCCACGCAACGAAGCGTGGATTGTGAGTACCTAACCCCAACTCAAGGGGCCAAGCAACAAAGCGTGGATTGCGAGTCCCTAAACCCAACTCAAGGGGCCACGCAACAAAGCGTGGATTGCCAGTCCCTAACACCAACTCAAGGGTCCACGCAAAAAAGCGTGGATTGCGAGTCCCTAACACCAACTCAAGGGGCCACACAACAAAGAGTGGATTGCGAGTCCCTAACCCCAACTCAAGGGGCCACGCAACAAAGCGTGGATTGTGAGTACCTAACACCAACTCAAGGGGCCACGCAACAAAGCGTGGATTGTGAGTCCCTAACCCCAACTCAAGGGGCCACGCAACAAAGCGTGGATTGTGAGTACCTAACACCAACTCAAGGGGCCACGCAACAAAGCGTGGATTGTGAGTCCCTAACCCCAACTCAAGGGGCCACGCAAAAAAGCGTGGATTGCGAGTCCCTAACCCCAACTCAAGGAGCCACGCAACAAAGCGTGGATTGCAAGTCCCTAACCCCAACTCAAGGGGCCACACAACAAAGCGTGGATTGCGAATCCCTAACACCAACTCAAGGGGCCACGCAACAAAGCATGGATTGCGAGTCCCTAACCCCAACTCAAGGGGCCACGCAACAAAGCGTGGATTGTGAGTCCCTAACCCCAACTCAAGGGTCCACGCAAAAAAGCGTGGATTGCGAGTCCCTAACCCCAACTCAAGGGGCCACGCAACAAAGCGTGGATTGCAAGTCCCTAACCCCAACTCAAGGGGCCACACAACAAAGCGTGGATTGCGAGTACCTAACACCAACTCAAGGGGCCACACAACAAAGCGTGGATTGCAAGTCCCTAACCCCAACTCAAGGGGCCACACAACAAAGCGTGGATTGCGAGTCCCTAAACCCAACTCAAGGGGCCACGCAACAAAGCGTGGATTGCAAGCCCCTAGCCCCGACTCAAGGGGTCGCGTAAAAAAGCGTAGATTGCGAGTCCCTAACACCAACTCAAGGGGCCACGCAACAAAGCGTGGATTGTGAGTACCTAACACCAACTCAAGGAGCCACGCAACAAAGCGTGGATTGCGAGTCCCTAACCCCAACTCAAGGGGCCACGCAAAAAAAGCATGGATTGCGAGTCCCTAACCCCAACTCAAGGGGCCAAGCAACAAAGCGTGGATTGCGAGTCCCTAAACCCAACTCAAGGGGCCACGCAACAAAGCGTGGATTGCCAGTCCCTAACACCAACTCAAGGGTCCACGCAAAAAAGCGTGGATTGCGAGTCCCTAACCCCAACTCAAGGGGCCACGCCACAAAGCATGGATTGTGAGTACCTAACACCAACTCAAGGGGCCACGCAACAAAGCGTGGATTGTGAGTACCTGACACCAAATCAAGGGGCCACGCAACAAAGCGTGGATTGCGAGTCCCTAAACCCAACTCAAGGGGCCACGCAACAAAGCGTGGATTGCAAGCCCCTAGCCCCGACTCAAGGGGCCGCGTAAAAAAGCGTAGATTGCGAGTCCCTAACACCAACTCAAGGGGCCACGCAACAAAGCGTGGATTGTGAGTACCTAACACCAACTCAAGGAGCCACGCAACAAAGCGTGGATTGCGAGTCCCTAACCCCAACTGAAGGGGCCACGCAAAAAAAGCATGGATTGCGAGTCCCTAACCCCAGCTCAAGGGGCCACGCAACAAAGCGTGGATTGCGAGTCCCTAACCCCAACTCAAGGGTCCACGCAAAAAAGCGTGGATTGCGAGTCCCTAACCCCAACTCAAGGGTCTACACAAAAAAGCGTGGATTGCGAGTCCCTAACCCCAACTCAAGGGGCCACGCAACAAAGCGTGGATTGTGAGTACCTAACACCAACTCAAGGGGCCACGCAACAAAGAGTGGATTGTGAGTCCCTAACCCCAACTCAAGGGGCCACGCAACAAAGAGTGGATTGTGAGTCCCTAACCCCAACTCAAGGGGCCACGCAACAAAGCGTGGATTGCGAGTCCCTAAACCCAACTCAAGGGGCCACACAACAAAGAGTGGATTGCGAGCCCCTAACCCCAACTCAAGGGTCTACAAAAAAAAGCGTGGATTGCGAGTCCCTAACCCCAACTCAAGGGACTTCGCAAAAAAGCGTGGATTGCGAGTCCCTAAACCCAACTCAAGGGGCCACGCAACAAAGCGTGGATTGTGAGTACCTAACACCGACTCAAGGGTCGACGCAAAAAAGCGTGGATTGCGAGTCCCTAACCCCAACTCAAGGGGCCACACAACAAAGCGTGGATTGCGAATCCCTAACCCCAACTCAAGGGGCCACGCAACAAAGCGTGGATTGCGAGTCCCTAACCCCAACTCAAGGGGCCACGCAACAAAGCGTGGATTGCGAGTCCCTAACACCAACTCAAAGGGCCACGCAACAAAGCGTGGATTGTGAGTCCCTAACCCCAACTCAAGGGGCCACGCAAAAAAGCGTGGATTGCGAGTCCCTAACCCCAACTCAAGGGGCCACGCAACAAAGCGTGGATTGCGAGTCCCTAACCCCAACTCAAGGGGCCACACAACAAAGCGTGGATTGCGAGTCCCTAACCCCAACTCAAGGGGCCACACAACAAAGAGTGGATTGCGAGTCCCTAACCCCAACTCAAGGGGCCACGCAACAAAGCGTGGATTGTGAGTACCTAACACCAACTCAAGGGGCCACGCAACAAAGCGTGGATTGTGAGTCCCTAACCCCAACTCAAGGGGCCACGCAACAAAGCGTGGATTGTGAGTACCTAACACCAACTCAAGGGGCCACGCAACAAAGCGTGGATTGTGAGTCCCTAACCCCAACTCAAGGGGCCACGCAAAAAAGCGTGGATTGCGAGTCCCTAACCCCAACTCAAGGAGCCACGCAACAAAGCGTGGATTGCAAGTCCCTAACCCCAACTCAAGGGGCCACACAACAAAGCGTGGATTGCGAATCCCTAACACCAACTCAAGGGGCCACGCAACAAAGAGTGGATTGCGAGTCCCTAACCCCAACTCAAGGGGCCACGCAACAAAGCATGGATTGCGAGTCCCTAACCCCAACTCAAAGGGCCACGCAACAAAGCGTGGATTGCGAGTCCCTAACCCCAACTCAAGGGGCAACGCAACAAAGCGTGGATTGCGAGTCCCTAACACCAACTCAAGGGGCCACGCAACGAAGCGTGGATTGTGAGTACCTAACACCAACTCAAGGGGCCACGCAAAAAAGCGTGGATTGCGAGTCCCTAACCCCAACTCAAGGGGCCACGCAACAAAGCGTGGATTGCGAGTCCCTAACCCCAACTCAAGGGACCACACAACAAAGCGTGGATTGCGAGTCCCTAACCCCAACTCAAGGGGCCACAGAACAAAGAGTGGATTGCGAGTCCCTAACCCCAACTCAAGGGGCCACGCAAAAAAGCGTGGATTGCGAGTCCCTAACCCCAACTCAAGGGTCTACACAAAAAAGCGTGGATTGCGAGTCCCTAAGCCCAACTCAAGGGGCCACGCAACAAAGCGTGGATTGTGAGTACCTAACACCAACTCAAGGGGCCACGCAACAAAGAGTGGATTGTGAGTCCCTAACCCCAACTCAAGGGGCCACGCAACAAAGAGTGGATTGCGAGTCCCTAAACCCAACTCAAGGGGCCACGCAACAAAGCGTGGATTGTGAGTACCTAACACCAACTCAAGGGGCCACGCAACAAAGAGTGGATTGTGAGTCCCTAACCCCAACTCAAGGGGCCACGCAACAAAGCGTGGATTGCGAGTCCCTAAACCCAACTCAAGGGGCCACACAACAAAGAGTGGATTGCGAGCCCCTAACCCCAACTCAAGGGTCTACACAAAAAAGCGTGGATTACGAGTCCCTAACCCCAACTCAAGGGACTTCGCAAAAAAGCGTGGATTGCGAGTCCCTAAACCCAACTCAAGGGGCCACGCAACAAAGCGTGGATTGTGAGTACCTAACACCGACTCAAGGGTCGACGCAAAAAAGCGTGGATTGCGAGTCCCTAACCCCAACTCAAGGGGCCACACAACAAAGCGTGGATTGCGAATCCCTAACCCCAACTCAAGGGGCCACACAACAAAGCGTGGATTGCGAGTCCCTAACCCCAACTCAAGGGGCCACGCAACAAAGCGTGGATTGTGAGTACCTAACACCAACTCAAGGGGCCACGCAACAAAGCGTGGATTGTGAGTACCTAACACCAACTCAAGGGGCCACGCAAAAAAGCGTGGATTGCGAGTCCCTAACCCCAACTCAAGGGGCCACGCAACAAAGCGTGGATTGCGAGTCCCTAACACCAACTCAAGGGGCCACGCAACAAAGCGTGGATTGTGAGTACCTAACACCAACTCAAGGGGCCACACAACAAAGCGTGGATTGCGAGTCCCTAACCCCAACTCAAGGGGCCACGCAACAAAGCGTGGATTGCGAGTCCCTAACCCCAACTCAAGGGGCCACACAACAAAGCGTGGATTGCGAGTCCCTAACCCCAACTCAAGGGGCCACACAACAAAGAGTGGATTGCGAGTCCCTAACCCCACCTCAAGGGGCCACGCAACAAAGCGTGGATTGTGAGTACCTAACACCAACTCAAGGGGCCACGCAACAAAGCGTGGATTGTGAGTCCCTAACCCCAACTCAAGGGGCAACGCAAAAAAGCGTGGATTGTGAGTACCTAACACCAACTCAAGGGGCCACGCAACAGGGCGTGGATTGTGAGTCCCTAACCCCAACTCAAGGGGCCACGCAAAAAAGCGTGGATTGCGAGTCCCTAACCCCAACTCAAGGAGCCACGCAACAAAGCGTGGATTGCAAGTCCCTAACCCCAACTCAAGGGGCCACACAACAAAGCGTGGATTGCGAATCCCTAACACCAACTCAAGGGGCCACGCAACAAAGCATGGATTGCGAGTCCCTAACCCCAACTCAAGGGGCCACGCAACAAAGCATGGATTGCGAGTCCCTAACCCCAACTCAAGGGGCCACGCAACAAAGAGTGGATTGCGAGTCCCTAACCCCAACTCAAGGGGCCACGCAACAAAGCGTGGATTGCGAGTCCCTAACACCAACTCAAGGGGCCACGCAACAAAGCGTGGATTGCGAATCCCTAACACCGACTCAAGGGGCCACGCAACAAAGCATGGATTGCGAATCTCTAACACCAACTCAAGGGGCCACGCAACAAAGCATGGATTGCGAGTCCCTAACCCCAACTCAAGGAGCCACGCAACAAAGCGTGGATTGTGAGTCCCTAACCCCAACTCAAGGGTCCACGCAAAAAAGCGTGGATTGCGAGTCCCTAACCCCAACTCAAGGGGCCACGCAACAAAGCGTGGATTGCAAGTCCCTAACCCCAACTCAAGGGGCCACACAACAAAGCGTGGATTGCGAGTACCTAACACCAACTCAAGGGGCCACACAACAAAGCGTGGATTGCAAGTCCCTAACCCCAACTCAAGGGGCCACACAACAAAGCGTGGATTGCGAGTCCCTAAACCCAACTCAAGGGGCCACGCAACAAAGCGTGGATTGCAAGCCCCTAGCCCCGACTCAAGGGGTCGCGTAAAAAAGCGTAGATTGCGAGTCCCTAACACCAACTCAAGGGGCCACGCAACAAAGCGTGGATTGTGAGTACCTAACACCAACTCAAGGAGCCACGCAACAAAGCGTGGATTGCGAGTCCCTAACCCCAACTCAAGGGGCCACGCAAAAAAAGCATGGATTGCGAGTCCCTAACCCCAACTCAAGGGGCCACGCAACAAAGCGTGGATTGCGAGTCCCTAAACCCAACTCAAGGGGCCACGCAACAAAGCGTGGATTGCCAGTCCCTAACACCAACTCAAGGGGCCACGCAACAAAGCGTGGATTGCGAGTCCCTAACCCCAACTCAAGGGGCCACGCCACAAAGCATGGATTGTGAGTACCTAACACCAACTCAAGGGGCCACGCAACAAAGCGTGGATTGTGAGTACCTGACACCAAATCAAGGGGCCACGCAACAAAGCGTGGATTGCGAGTCCCTAAACCCAACTCAAGGGGCCACGCAACAAAGCGTGGATTGCAAGCCCCTAGCCCCGACTCAAGGGGCCGCGTAAAAAAGCGTAGATTGCGAGTCCCTAACACCAACTCAAGGGGCCACGCAACAAAGCGTGGATTGTGAGTACCTAACACCAACTCAAGGAGCCACGCAACAAAGCGTGGATTGCGAGTCCCTAACCCCAACTCAAGGGGCCACGCAAAAAAAGCATGGATTGCGAGTCCCTAACCCCAGCTCAAGGGGCCACGCAACAAAGCGTGGATTGCGAGTCCCTAACCCCAACTCAAGGGTCCACGCAAAAAAGCGTGGATTGCGAGTCCCTAACCCCAACTCAAGGGTCTACACAAAAAAGCGTGGATTGCGAGTCCCTAACCCCAACTCAAGGGGCCACGCAACAAAGCGTGGATTGTGAGTACCTAACACCAACTCAAGGGGCCACGCAACAAAGAGTGGATTGTGAGTCCCTAACCCCAACTCAAGGGGCCACGCAACAAAGAGTGGATTGCGAGTCCCTAAACCCAACTCAAGGGGCCACGCAACAAAGCGTGGATTGTGAGTACCTAACACCAACTCAAGGGGCCACGCAACAAAGAGTGGATTGTGAGTCCCTAACCCCAACTCAAGGGGCCACGCAACAAAGCGTGGATTGCGAGTCCCTAAACCCAACTCAAGGGGCCACACAACAAAGAGTGGATTGCGAGCCCCTAACCCCAACTCAAGGGTCTACAAAAAAAAGCGTGGATTGCGAGTCCCTAACCCCAACTCAAGGGACTTCGCAAAAAAGCGTGGATTGCGAGTCTCTAAACCCAACTCAAGGGGCCACGCAACAAAGCGTGGATTGTGAGTACCTAACACCGACTCAAGGGTCGACGCAAAAAAGCGTGGATTGCGAGTCCCTAACCCCAACTCAAGGGGCCACACAACAAAGCGTGGATTGCGAATCCCTAACCCCAACTCAAGGGGCCACGCAACAAAGCGTGGATTGCGAGTCCCTAACCCCAACTCAAGGGGCCACGCAACAAAGCGTGGATTGCGAGTCCCTAACACCAACTCAAAGGGCCACGCAACAAAGCGTGGATTGTGAGTCCCTAACCCCAACTCAAGGGGCCACGCAAAAAAGCGTGGATTGCGAGTCCCTAACCCCAACTCAAGGGGCCACGCAACAAAGCGTGGATTGCGAGTCCCTAACCCCAACTCAAGGGGCCACACAACAAAGCGTGGATTGCGAGTCCCTAACCCCAACTCAAGGGGCCACACAACAAAGAGTGGATTGCGAGTCCCTAACCCCAACTCAAGGGGCCACGCAACAAAGCGTGGATTGTGAGTACCTAACACCAACTCAAGGGGCCACGCAACAAAGCGTGGATTGTGAGTCCCTAACCCCAACTCAAGGGGCCACGCAACAAAGCGTGGATTGTGAGGACCTAACACCAACTCAAGGGGCCACGCAACAAAGCGTGGATTGTGAGTCCCTAACCCCAACTCAAGGGGCCACGCAAAAAAGCGTGGATTGCGAGTCCCTAACCCCAACTCAAGGAGCCACGCAACAAAGCGTGGATTGCAAGTCCCTAACCCCAACTCAAGGGGCCACACAACAAAGCGTGGATTGTGAGTACCTAACACCAACTCAAGGGGCCACGCAACAAAGAGTGGATTGCGAGTCCCTAACCCCAACTCAAGGGGCCACGCAACAAAGCATGGATTGCGAGTCCCTAACCCCAACTCAAGGGTCTACACAAAAAAGCGTGGATTGCGAGTCCCTAACCCCAACTCAAGGGGCCACGCAACAAAGCGTGGATTGTGAGTACCTAACACCAACTCAAGGGGCCACGCAACAAAGAGTGGATTGTGAGTCCCTAACCCCAACTCAAGGGGCCACGCAACAAAGAGTGGATTGCGAGTCCCTAAACCCAACTCAAGGGGCCACGCAACAAAGCGTGGATTGTGAGTACCTAACACCAACTCAAGGGGCCAGACAACAAAGAGTGGATTGTGAGTCCCTAACCCCAACTCAAGGGGCCACGCAACAAAGCGTGGATTGCGAGTCCCTAAACCCAACTCAAGGGGCCACACAACAAAGAGTGGATTGCGAGCCCCTAACCCCAACTCAAGGGTCTACAAAAAAAAGCGTGGATTGCGAGTCCCTAACCCCAACTCAAGGGACTTCGCAAAAAAGCGTGGATTGCGAGTCTCTAAACCCAACTCAAGGGGCCACGCAACAAAGCGTGGATTGTGAGTACCTAACACCGACTCAAGGGTCGACGCAAAAAAGCGTGGATTGCGAGTCCCTAACCCCAACTCAAGGGGCCACACAACAAAGCGTGGATTGCGAATCCCTAACCCCAACTCAAGGGGCCACGCAACAAAGCGTGGATTGCGAGTCCCTAACCCCAACTCAAGGGGCCACGCAACAAAGCGTGGATTGCGAGTCCCTAACACCAACTCAAAGGGCCACGCAACAAAGGGTGGATTGTGAGTCCCTAACCCCAACTCAAGGGGCCACGCAAAAAAGCGTGGATTGCGAGTCCCTAACCCCAACTCAAGGGGCCACGCAACAAAGCGTGGATTGCGAGTCCCTAACCCCAACTCAAGGGGCCACACAACAAAGCGTGGATTGCGAGTCCCTAACCCCAACTCAAGGGGCCACACAACAAAGAGTGGATTGCGAGTCCCTAACCCCAACTCAAGGGGCCACGCAACAAAGCGTGGATTGTGAGTACCTAACACCAACTCAAGGGGCCACGCAACAAAGCGTGGATTGTGAGTCCCTAACCCCAACTCAAGGGGCCACGCAACAAAGCGTGGATTGTGAGTACCTAACACCAACTCAAGGGGCCACGCAACAAAGCGTGGATTGTGAGTCCCTAACCCCAACTCAAGGGGCCACGCAAAAAAGCGTGGATTGCGAGTCCCTAACCCCAACTCAAGGAGCCACGCAACAAAGCGTGGATTGCAAGTCCCTAACCCCAACTCAAGGGGCCACACAACAAAGCGTGGATTGCGAATCCCTAACACCAACTCAAGGGGCCACGCAACAAAGAGTGGATTGCGAGTCCCTAACCCCAACTCAAGGGGCCACGCAACAAAGCATGGATTGCGAGTCCCTAACCCCAACTCAAAGGGCCACGCAACAAAGCGTGGATTGCGAGTCCCTAACCCCAACTCAAGGGGCAACGCAACAAAGCGTGGATTGCGAGTCCCTAACATCAACTCAAGGGGCCACGCAACGAAGCGTGGATTGTGAGTACCTAACACCAACTCAAGGGGCCACGCAAAAAAGCGTGGATTGCGAGTCCCTAACCCCAACTCAAGGGGCCACGCAACAAAGCGTGGATTGCGAGTCCCTAACCCCAACTCAAGGGACCACACAACAAAGCGTGGATTGCGAGTCCCTAACCCCAACTCAAGGGGCCACACAACAAAGAGTGGATTGCGAGTCCCTAACCCCAACTCAAGGGGCCACGCAAAAAAGCGTGGATTATGAGTACCTAACACCAACTCAAGGGGCCACGCAACAAAGCGTGGATTGTGAGTCCCTAACCCCAACTCAAGGGGCCACGCAACAAAGCGTGGATTGTGAGTACCTAACACCAACTCAAGGGGCCACGCAACAAAGCGTGGATTGTGAGTCCCTAACCCCAACTCAAGGGGCCACGCAAAAAAGCGTGGATTGCGAGTCCCTAACCCCAACTCAAGGAGCCACGCAACAAAGCGTGGATTGCAAGTCCCTAACCCCAACTCAAGGGGCCACACAACAAAGCGTGGATTGCGAATTCCTAACAGGACTCAAGGGGCCACGCAACAAAGCATGGATTGCGAGTCCCTAACCCCAACTCAAGGGGCCACGCAACAAAGCGTGGATTGCGAGTCCCTAACCCCAACTCAAGGGGCCACGCAACAAAGCGTGTATTGCGAGTACCTAACACCAACTCAAGGGGCCACACAACAAAGAGTGGATTGTGAGTCCCTAACCCCAACTCAAGGGGCCACACAACAAAGCGTGGATTGCGAGTCCCTAAACCCAACTCAAGGCGCCACGCAACAAAGCGTGGATTCCAAGCCCCTAGCCCCGACTCAAGGGGCCGCGTAAAAAAGCGTAGATTGCGAGTCCCTAACACCAACTCAAGGGGCCACGCAACAAAGCGTGGATTGTGAGTACCTAACACCAACTCAAGGGGCCACGCAACAAAGAGTGGATTGCGAGTCCCTAACCCCAACTAAAAGGGCCACGCAAAAAAAGCATGGATTGCGAGTCCCTAACCCCAACTCAAGGGGCCACGCAACAAAGCGTGGATTGCGAGTCCCTAAACCCAACTCAAGGGGCCACGCAACAAAGCGTGGATTGCCAGTCCCTAACACCAACTCAAGGGTCCACGCAAAAAAGCGTGGATTGCGAGTCCCTAACCCCAACTCAAGGGGCCACGCCACAAAGCATGGATTGTGAGTACCTAACACCAACTCAAGGGGCCACGCAACAAAGCGTGGATTGTGAGTACCTGACACCAAATCAAGGGGCCACGCAACAAAGCGTGGATTGTGAGTCCCTAACCCCAACTCAAGGGGCCACGCAAAAAAGCGTGGATTGCGAGTCCCTAACCCCAACTCAAGGGGCCACGCAACAAAGCGTGGATTGTGAGTACCTAACACCAACTCAAGGGGCCACGCAACAAAGAGTGGATTGTGAGTCCCTAACCCCAACTCAAGGGGCCACACAAAAAAGCGTGGATTGCGAGTCCCTAACCCCAACTCAAGGGGCCACGCAAAAAAGAGTGGATTGCGAGCCCCTAACCCCAACTCAAGGGGCCACGCAACAAAGCGTGGATTGCGAGTCCCTAAACCCAACTCAAGGGGCCACGCAACAAAGCGTGGATTGTGAGTATCTAACACCAACTCAAGGGGGCACGCATCAAAGCGTGGATTGCGAGCCCCTAACCCCAACTCAAGGGTCTACACAAAAAAGCGTGGATTGCGAGTCCCTAAACCCAACTCAAGGGGCCACACAACAAAGCGTGGATTGTGAGTATCTAACACCAACTCAAGGGGCCACGCAACAAAGAGTGGATTGTGAGTCCCTAACCCCAACTCAAGGGGCCACGCAAAAAAGCGTGGATTGCGAGTCCCTAACCCCAAATCAAGGGGCCACGCAAAAAAGAGTGGATTGCGAGCCCCTAACCCCAACTCAAGGGTCTATACAAAAAAGCGTGGATTGCGAGTCCCTAAACCCAACTCAAGGGGCCACGCAACAAAGCGTGGATTGTGAGTATCTAACACCAACTCAAGGGGCCACGCATCAAAGCGTGGATTGTGAGTCCCTAACCCCAACTCAGGGGGCCACGCAACAAAGAGTGGATTGTGAGTCCCTAAACCCAACTCAAGGGGCCACGCAACAAAGCGTGGATTGCGAGTCCCTAAACCCAACTCAAGGGGCCACACAACAAAGAGTGGATTGCGAGCCCCTAACCCCAACTCAAGGGTCTACACAAAAAAGCGTGGATTGCGAGTCCCTAACCCCAACTCAAAGGACTTCGCAAAAAAGCGTGGATTGCCAGTCCCTAAACCCAACTCAAGGGGCCACGCAACAAAGCGTGGATTGTGAGTACCTAACACCGACTCAAGGGTCGACGCAAAAAAGCGTGGATTGCGAGTCCCTAACCCCAACTCAAGGGGCCACGCAACAAAGCGTGGATTGTGAGTCCCTAACCGCAACTCAAGGGGCCACGCAACAAAGCGTGGATTGTGAGTACCTAACACCAACTCAAGGGGCCACGCAACAAAGCATGGATTGCGAGTACCTAACACCAACTCAAGGGGCCACGCAACAAAGCGTGGATTGTGAGTACCTGACACCAAATCAAGGGGCCACGCAACAAAGCGTGGATTGTGAGTCCCTAACCCCAACTCAAGGGGCCACGCAAAAAAGCGTGGATTGCGAGTCCCTAACCCCAACTCAAGGGGCCACGCAACAAAGCGTGGATTGTGAGTACCTAACACCAACTCAAGGGGCCACGCAACAAAGCATGGATTGTGAGTCCCTAACCCCAACTCAAGGGGCCACACAAAAAAGCGTGGATTGCGAGTCCCTAACCCCAACTCAAGGGGCCACGCAAAAAAGAGTGGATTGCGAGCCCCTAACCCCAACTCAAGGGGCCACGCAACAAAGCGTGGATTGCGAGTCCCTAAACCCAACTCAAGGGGCCACGCAACAAAGCGTGGATTGTGAGTATCTAACACCAACTCAAGGGGGCACGCATCAAAGCGTGGATTGCGAGCCCCTAACCCCAACTCAAGGGTCTACACAAAAAAGCGTGGATTGCGAGTCCCTAAACCCAACTCAAGGGGCCACGCAACAAAGCGTGGATTGTGAGTATCTAACACCAACTCAAGGGGCCACGCAACAAAGAGTGGATTGTGAGTCCCTAACCCCAACTCAAGGGGCCACGCAAAAAAGCGTGGATTGCGAGTCCCTAACCCCAAATCAAGGGGCCACGCAAAAAAGAGTGGATTGCGAGCCCCTAACCCCAACTCAAGGGTCTATACAAAAAAGCGTGGATTGCGAGTCCCTAAACCCAACTCAAGGGGCCACGCAACAAAGCGTGGATTGTGAGTATCTAACACCAACTCAAGGGGCCACGCATCAAAGCGTGGATTGTGAGTCCCTAACCCCAACTCAGGGGGCCACGCAACAAAGAGTGGATTGTGAGTCCCTAAACCCAACTCAAGGGGCCACGCAACAAAGCGTGGATTGCGAGTCCCTAAACCCAACTCAAGGGGCCACACAACAAAGAGTGGATTGCGAGCCCCTAACCCCAACTCAAGGGTCTACACAAAAAAGCGTGGATTGCGAGTCCCTAACCCCAACTCAAAGGACTTCGCAAAAAAGCGTGGATTGCCAGTCCCTAAACCCAACTCAAGGGGCCACGCAACAAAGCGTGGATTGTGAGTACCTAACACCGACTCAAGGGTCGACGCAAAAAAGCGTGGATTGCGAGTCCCTAACCCCAACTCAAGGGGCCACGCAACAAAGCGTGGATTGTGAGTCCCTAACCGCAACTCAAGGGGCCACGCAACAAAGCGTGGATTGTGAGTACCTAACACCAACTCAAGGGGCCACGCAACAAAGCATGGATTGCGAGTCCCTAACCCCAACTCAAGGGGCCACGCAAAAAAGCGTGGATTGCGAGTCCCTAACCCCAACTCAAGGGGCCAGGCAAAAAAGCCTGGATTGCGAGTCCCTAACCCCAACTCAAGGGGCCACACAACAAAGCGTGGATTGCGAATCCCTAACCCCAACTCAAGGGGCCACGCAACAAAGAGTGGATTGCGAGTCCCTAACCCCAACTCAAGGGGCCACGCAACAAAGCGTGGATTGCGAGTCCCTAACCCCAACTCAAGGGGCCACGCAACAAAGCGTGGATTGTGAGTACCTAACACCAACTCAAGGGGCCACGCAACAAAGCGTGGATTGTGAGTACCTACCACCAACTCAAGGGGCCACGCAAAAAACCGTGGATTGCGAGTCCCTAACCCCAACTCAAGGGGCCACGCAACAAAGCGTGGATTGCGAGTCCCTAACCCCAACTCAAGGGGCCACACAACAAAGCGTGGATTGCGAATCCCTATCCCCAACTCAAGGGGCCACGCAACAAAGCATGGATTGCGAGTCCCTAACCCCAACTCAAGGGGCCACGCAACAAAGAGTGGATTGCGAGTCCCTAACCCCAACTCAAGGGGCCACGCAACAAAGCGTGGATTGTGAGTACCTAACACCAACTCAAGGGGCCACGCAACAAACGTGGATTGTGAGTACCTAACACCAACTCAAGGGGCCACGCAACAAAGCGTGGATTGTGAGTCCCTAACCCCAACTCAAGGGGCCACGCAACAAAGCATGGATTGTGAGTACCTAACACCAACTCAAGGGGCCACGCAACAAAGCGTGGATTGTGAGTACCTAACACCAACTCAAGGGGCCACGCAACAGAGCGTGGATTGTGAGTCCCTAACCCCAACTCAAGGGGCCACGCAAAAAAGCGTGGATTGCGAGTCCCTAACCCCAACTCAAGGGGCCACGCAACAAAGCGTGAATTGCGAATCCCTAACCCCAACTCAAGGGGCCACGCAACAAAGCATGGATTGCGAGTCCCTAACCCCAACTCAGGGGGCCACGCAACAAAGAGTGGATTGTGAGTACCTAACCCCAACTCAAGGGGCCACGCAAAAAAGCGTGGATTGCGAGTCCCTAACCCCAACTCAAGGGGCCACGCAACAAAGCGTGGATTGCGAATCCCTAACCCCAACTCAAGGGGCCACGCAACAAAGCGTGGATTGTGAGTCCCTAACACCAACTCAAGGGTCCAGGCAAAAAAGCCTGGATTGCGAGTCCCTAACCCCAACTCAAGGGGCCACGCAACAAAGCGTGGATTGCGAGTCCCTAACCCCAACTCAAGGGGCCACGCAACAAAGCATGGATGGCGAGTCCCTAACCCCAACTCAAGGGGCCACACAACAAAGCGTGGATTGCGAGTCCCTATCCCCAACTCGAGGGGCCACGCAACAAAGAGTGGATTGCGACTCCCTAACCCCAACTCAAGGGGCCACACAACAAAGCGTGGATTGCAAGCCCCTAACCCCAACTCAAGGGGCCGCGTAAAAAAGCGTGGATTGCGAGTCCCTAACACCAACTCAAGGAGCCACGCAACAAAGCGTGGATTGTGAGTACCTAACACCAACTCAAGGGGCCACGCAACAAAGCGTGGATTGCGAGTCCCTAACCCCAACTCAAGGGGCCACGCAAAAAAAGCATGGATTGCGAGTCCCTAACCACAACTCAAGGGGCCACGCAACAAAGCGTGGATTGCGAGTCCCTGAACCCAACTCAAGGGGCCACGCAACAAAGCGTGGATTGCGAGTCCCTAAACCCAACTCAAAGGGCCACGCAACAAAGCGTGGATTGTGAGTACCCAACACCAACTCAAGGGGCCACGCAACAAAGAGTGGATTGCGAGCCCCTAACCCCAACTCAAGGGTCTACACAAAAAAGCGTGGATTGCGAGTCCCTAACCCCAACTCAAGGGGCCACGCAACAAAGCGTGGATTGTGAGTACCTAACACCAAGTCAAGGGGCCACGCAACAAAGAGTGGATTGTGAGTCCCTAACCCCAACTCAAGGGGCCACGCAACAAAGCGTGGATTGCGAGTCCCTAAACCCGACTCAAGGGGCCACGCAACAAAGCGTGGATTGTGAGTATCTAACACCAACTCAAGGGGCCACGCAACAAAGAGTGGATTGTGAGTCCCTAACCCCAACTCAAGGGGCCACGCAAAAAAGCGTGGATTGCGAGTCCCTAACCCCAACTCAAGGGGCCACGCAAAAAAGAGTGGATTGCAAGCCCCTAACCCCAACTCAAGGGTCTATACAAAAAAGCGTGGATTGCGAGTCCCTAAACCCAACTCAAGGGGCCACGCAACAAAGCGTGGATTGTGAGTATCTAACACCAACTCAAGGGGCCACGCATCAAAGCGTGGATTGTGAGTCCCTAACCCCAACTCAGGGGGCCACGCAACAAAGAGTGGATTGTGAGTCCCTAACCCCAACTCAAGGGGCCACGCAACAAAGCGTGGATTGCGAGTCCCTAAACCCAACTCAAGGGGCCACACAACAAAGAGTGGATTGCGAGCCCCTAACCCCAACTCAAGGGTCTACACAAAAAAGCGTGGATTGCGAGTCCCTAACCCCAACTCAAGGGACTTCGCAAAAAAGCGTGGATTGCCAGTCCCTAAACCCAACTCAAGGGGCCACGCAACAAAGCGTGGATTGCGAGTCCCTAACCCCAACTTAAGGGGCCACGCAACAAAGAGTGGATTGTGAGTACCTAACCCCAACTCAAGGGTCTATACAAAAAAGCGTGGATTGCGAGTCCCTAAACCCAACTCAAGGGGCCACGCAACAAAGCGTGGATTGTGAGTACCTAACACCAACTCAAGGGGCCACGCAAAAAACCGTGGATTGCGAGTCCCTAACCCAAACTCAAGGGGCCACGCAACAAAGCGTGGATTGCGAGTCCCTAACCCCAACTCAAGGGGCCACACAAGAAAGCGTGGATTGCGAATCCCTATCCCCAACTCAAGGGGCCACGCAACAAAGCATGGATTGCGAATCCCTAACCCCAACTCAAGGGGCCACGCAACAAAGAGTGGATTGCGAGTCCCTAACCCCAACTCAAGGGGCCACGCAACAAAGCGTGGATTGTGAGTACCTAACACCAACTCAAGGGGCCACGCAACAAAGCGTGGATTGTGAGTACCTAACACCAACTCAAGGGGCCACGCAACAAAGCGTGGATTGTGAGTCCCTAACCCCAACTCAAGGGGCCACGCAACAAAGCGTGGATTGTGAGTACCTAACACCAACTCAAGGGGCCACGCAACAAAGCGTGGATTGTGAGTACCTAACACCAACTCAAGGGGCCACGCAACAAAGCGTGGATTGTGAGTCCCTAACCCCAACTCAAGGGGCCACGCAAAAAAGCGTGGATTGCGAGTCCCTAACCCCAACTCAAGGGGCCACACAACAAAGCGTGGATTGCGAGTCCCTAACCCCAACTCAAGGGGCCACACAACAAAGCGTGAATTGCGAATCCCTAAGCCCAACTCAAGGGGCCACGCAACAAAGCATGGATTGCGAGTCCCTAACCCCAACTCAGGGGGCCACGCAACAAAGAGTGGATTGTGAGTACCTCACCCCAACTCAAGGGGCCACGCAAAAAAGCGTGGATTGCGAGTCCCTAACCCCAACTCAAGGGGCCAGGCAAAAAAGCCTGGATTGCGAGTCCCTAACCCCAACTCAAGGGGCCACGCAACAAAGCGTGGATTGCGAATCCCTAACCCCAACTCAAGGGGCCACGCAACAAAGCGTGGATTGTCAGTCCCTAACACCAACTCAAGGGTCCAGGCAAAAAAGCGTGGATTGCGAGTCCCTAACCCCAACTCAAGGGGCCACGCAACAAAGCGTGGATTGCGAGTACCTAACCCCAACTCAAGGGGCCACACAACAAAGCATGGATGGCGAGTCCCTAACCCCAACTCAAGGGGCCACACAACAAAGCGTGGATTGCGAGTCCCTATCCCCAACTCGAGGGGCCACGCAACAAAGAGTGGATTGCGAGTCCCTAACCCCAACTCAAGGGGCCACGCAACAAAGCGTGGATTGCAAGTCCCTAAACCCAACTCAAGGGGCCACGCAACTAAGAGTGGATTGCAAGCCCCTAACCCCGACTCAAGGGGCCGCGTAAAAAAGCGTGGATTGCGAGTCCCTAACACCAACTCAAGGAGCCACGCAACAAAGCGTGGATTGTGAGTACCTAACACCAACTCAAGGGGCCACGCAACAAAGCGTGGATTGCGAGTCCCTAACCCCAACTCAAGGGGCCACGCAAAAAAAGCATGGATTGCGAGTCCCTAACCCCAACTCAAGGGGCCACGCAACAAAGCGTGGATTGCGAGTCCCTAACACCAACTCAAGGGTCCACGCAAAAAAGAGTGGATTGTGAGTACCTAACACCAACTCAAGGGGCCACACAACAAAGCGTGGATTGTGACTACCTAACACCAACTCAAGGGGCCACGCAACAAAGCGTGGATTGTGAGTCCCTAACCCCAACTCAAGGGGCCACGCAACAAAGAGTGGATTGCGAGTCCCTAACCCCAGCTCAAGGGTCTACACAAAAAAGCGTGGATTGCGAGTCCCTAACCCTAACTCAAGGGACTTCGCAAAAAAGCGTGGATTGCGAGTCCCTAACCCCAACTCAAGGGGCCACGCAACAAAGCGTGGATTGTGAGTACCTAACACCAACTCAAGGGGCCACGCAACAAAGCGTGGATTGTGAGTCCCTAACCCCAACTCAAGGGGCCACGCAACAAAGCGTGGATTGCGAGTCCCTAACCCCAACTCAAGGGGCCACACAACAAAGAGTGGATTGCGAGCCCCTAACCCCAACTCAAGGGTCTACACAAAAAAGCGTGGATTGCGAGTCCCTAACCCCAACTCAAGGGACTTCGCAAAAAAGCGTGGATTGCGATTCCCTAAACCCAACTCAAGGGGCCACGCAACAAAGCGTGGATTGTGAGTACCTAACACCAACTCAAGGGGCCACGCATCAAAGCGTGGATTGTGAGTCCCTAACCCCAACTCAAGGGGCCACGCAAAAAAGCGTGGATTGCGAGTCCCTAACCCCAACTCAAGGGGCCACGCAACAAAGAGTGGATTGTGAGTCCCTAACCCCAACTCAAGGGGCCACGCAAAAAAGCGTGGATTGCGAGTCCCTAACCCCAACTCAAGGGGCGAGGCAAAAAAGCCTGGATTGCGAGTACTTAACCCCAACTCAAGGGGCCACGCAACAAAGCGTGGATTGCGAATTCCTAACCCCAACTCAAGGGGCCACGCAACAAAGCGTGGATTGCGAGTCCCTAACCCCAACTCAAGGGGCCACGCAACAAACCGTGGATTGTGAGTCCCTAACACCAACTCAAGGGGCCACGCAACAAAGCGTGGATTGCGAGTCCCTAACCCCAACTCAAGGGGCCACGCAACAAAGCGTGGATTGTGAGTACCTAACACCAACTCAAGGGGCCACGCAACAAAGCGTGGATTGTGAGTCCCTAACCCCAACTCAAGGGGCCACGCAAAAAAGCGTGGATTGCGAGTCCCTAACCCCAACTCAAGGGGCCACGCAACAAAGCGTGGATTGCGAGTCCCTAACCCCAACTCAAGGGGCCACACAACAAAGCGTGGATTGCGAATCCCTAACCCCAACTCAAGGGGCCACACAACAAAGAGTGGATTGCGAGTCCCTAACCCCAACTCAAGGGGCCACGCAACAAAGCGTGGATTGCGAATCCCTAACCCCAACTCAAGGGGCCACGCAACAAAGCGTGGATTGTGAGTCCCTAACACCAACTCAAGGGTCCAGGCAAAAAAGCGTGGATTGCGAGTCCCTAACCCCAACTCAAGGGGCCACGCAACAAAGCGTGGATTGCGAGTACCTAACCCCAACTCAAGGGGCCACACAACAAAGCATGGATTGCGAGTCCCTAACACCAACTCAAGGGTCCACGCAACAAAGCGTGGATTGCGAGTCCCTAACCCCAACTCAAGGGGCCACGCAACAAAGCATGGATGGCGAGTCCCTAACCCCAACTCAAGGGGCCACACAACAAAGCGTGGATTGCGAGTCCCTATCCCCAACTCGAGGGGCCACGCAACAAAGAGTGGATTGCGAGTCCCTAACCCCAACTCAAGGGGCCACGCAACAAAGCGTGGATTGCAAGTCCCTAAACCCAACTCAAGGGGCCACGCAACAAAGAGTGGATTGCAAGCCCCTAACCCCGACTCAAGGGGCCGCGTAAAAAAGCGTGGATTGCGAGTCCCTAACACCAACTCAAGGAGCCACGCAACAAAGCGTGGATTGTGAGTACCTAACACCAACTCAAGGGGCCACGCAACAAAGCGTGGATTGCGAGTCCCTAACCCCAACTCAAGGGGCCACGCAACAAAGCGTGGATTGCGAGTCCCTAACACCAACTCAAGGGTCCACGCAAAAAAGAGTGGATTGTGAGTACGTAACGCCAACTCAAGGGGCCACGCCACAAAGCATGGATTGTGAGTACCTAACACCAACTCAAGGGGCCACACAACAAAGCGTGGATTGTGACTACCTAACACCAACTCAAGGGGCCACGCAACAAAGCGTGGATTGTGAGTCCCTAACCCCAACTCAAGGGGCCACGCAACAAAGAGTGGATTGCGAGCCCCTAACCCCAGCTCAAGGGTCTACACAAAAAAGCGTGGATTGCGAGTCCCTAACCCTAACTCAAGGGACTTCGCAAAAAAGCGTGGATTGCGAGTCCCTAACCCCAACTCAAGGGGCCACGCAACAAAGCGTGGATTGTGAGTACCTAACACCAACTCAAGGGGCCACGCAACAAAGCGTGGATTGTGAGTCCCTAACCCCAACTCAAGGGGCCACGCAACAAAGCGTGGATTGCGAGTCCCTAACCCCAACTCAAGGGGCCACACAACAAAGAGTGGATTGCGAGCCCCTAACCCCAACTCAAGGGTCTACACAAAAAAGCGTGGATTGCGAGTCCCTAACCCCAACTCAAGGGACTTCGCAAAAAAGCGTGGATTGCGATTCCCTAAACCCAACTCAAGGGGCCACGCAACAAAGCGTGGATTGTGAGTACCTAACACCAACTCAAGGGGCCACGCATCAAAGCGTGGATTGTGAGTCCCTAACCCCAACTCAAGGGGCCACGCAAAAAAGCGTGGATTGCGAGTCCCTAACCCCAACTCAAGGGGCCACGCAACAAAGAGTGGACTGTGAGTCCCTAACCCCAACTCAAGGGGCCACGCAAAAAAGCGTGGATTGCGAGTCCCTAACCCCAACTCAAGGGGCGAGGCAAAAAAGCCTGGATTGCGAGTACTTAACCCCAACTCAAGGGGCCACGCAACAAAGCGTGGATTGCGAATTCCTAACCCCAACTCAAGGGGCCACGCAACAAAGCGTGGATTGCGAGTCCCTAACCCCAACTCAAGGGGCCACGCAACAAACCGTGGATTGTGAGTCCCTAACACCAACTCAAGGGGCCACGCAACAAAGCGTGGATTGCGAGTCCCTAACCCCAACTCAAGGGGCCACGCAACAAAGCGTGGATTGCGAGTACCTAACGCCAACTCAAGGGGCCACGCAACAAAGCGTGGATTGTGAGTCCCTAACCCCAACTCAAGGGGCCACGCAAAAAAGCGTGGATTGCGAGTCCCTAACCCCAACTCAAGGGGCCACGCAACAAAGCGTGGATTGCGAGTCCCTAACCCCAACTCAAGGGGCCACACAACAAAGCGTGGATTGCGAATCCCTAACCCCAACTCAAGGGGCCACACAACAAAGAGTGGATTGCGAGTCCCTAACCCCAACTCAAGGGGCCACGCAACAAAGCGTGGATTGTGAGTACCTAACACCAACTCAAAGGGCCACGCAACAAAGCGTGGATTGTGAGTCCCTAACCCCAACTCAAGGGGCCACGCAACAAAGCGTGGATTGTGAGTACCTAACACCAACTCAAGGGGCCACGCAACAAAGCGTGGATTGTGAGTCCCTAACCCCAACTCAAGGGGCCACGCAAAAAAGCGTGGATTGCGAATCCCTAACCCCAAGTCAAGCAGCCACGCAACAAAGCGTGGATTGCGAGTCCCTAACCCCAACTCAAGGGGCCACACAGCAAAGCGTGGATTGTGAGTCCCTAACCCCAACTCAAGGGGCCACGCAAAAAAGCGTGGATTGCGAGTCCCTAACCCCAACTCAAGGGGCCACGCAACAAAGCATGGATTGTGAGTACCTAACCCCAACTCAAGGGGCCACGCAACAAAGCGTGGATTGTGAGTCCCTAACCCCAACTCAAAGGGCCACGCAACAAAGCGTGGATTGTGAGTCCCTAACCCCAACTCAAGGGGCCACGCAACAAAGCGTGGATTGTGAGTACCTAACACCAACTCAAGGGGCCACGCAACAAAGCGTGGATTGTGAGTCCCTAACCCCAACTCAAGGGGCCACGCAAAAAAGCGTGGATTGCGAATCCCTAACCCCAACTCAAGCAGCAACGCAACAAAGCGTGGATTGCGAATCCCTAACCCCAACTCAAGGGGCCACGCAACAAAGCATGGATTGCGAGTCCCTAACCCCAACTCAAGGGGCCACGCAACAAAGCGTGGATTGCAAGCCCCTAACCCCAACTCAAGGGGCCACGCAACAAAGCGGGGATTGTGAGTCCCTAACCCCAACTCAAGGGTCCACGCAAAAAAGCGTGGATGGCGAGTCCCTAACCCCAACTCAAGGGGCCACGCAACAAAGCGTGGATTGCGAGTACCTAACCCCAACTCAAGGGGCCACACAACAAAGCATGGATTGCGAGTCCCTAACCCCAACTCAAGGGTCCGCGCAAAAAAGCGTGGATTGCGAGTGCCTAACCCCAACTCAAGGGGCCACACAACAAAGCGTGGATTGCGAGTCCCTATCCCCAACTCAAAGGGCCACGCAACAAAGAGTGGATTGCGAGTCCCTAACACCAACTCAAGGGGCCACACAACAAAGCGTGGATTGCGAGTCCCTAACCCCAACTCAAGGGGCCACACAACAAAGCGTGGATTGCGAGTCCCTAACCCCAACTCAAGGGGCCGCGTAAAAAAGCGTGGATTGCGAGTCCCTAAACCCAACTCAAGGGGCCACGCAACAAAGCGTGGATTGCAAGTCCCTAACCCCGACTCAAGGGGCCGCGTAAAAAAGCGTGGATTGCGAGTCCCTAACACCAACTCAAGGGGCCACGCAACAAAGCGTGGATTGTGAGTACCTAACACCAACTCAAGGGGCCACGCAACAAAGCGTGGATTGCGAGTCCCTAACCCCAACTCAAGGGGCCATGCAAAAAAAGCATGGATTGCGAGTCCCTAACCCCAACTCAAGGGGCCACGCAACAAAGCGTGGATTGCGAGTCCCTAAACCCAACTCAAGGGGCCACGCAACACAGCGTGGATTGCGAGTCCCTAACACCAACTCAAGGGTCCACGAAAAAAAGCGTGGATTGCGAGTCCCTAACCCCAACTCAAGGGGCCACGCCACAAAGCATGGATTGTGAGTACCTAACACCAACTCAAGGGGCCACGCAACAAAGCGTGGATTGTGAGTACCTAACACCAACTCAAGGGGCCACGCAACAAAGCGTGGATTGTGAGTCCCTGACCCCAACTCAAGGGGCCACGCAACAAAGCGTGGATTGTGAGTCCCTAACCCCAACTCAAGGGGCCACGCAACAAAGCGTGGATTGTGAGTACCTAACACCAACTCCAGGGGCCACGCAACAAAGCGTGGATTGTGAGTCCCTAACCCCAACTCAAGGGGCCACGCAAAAAAGTGTGGATTGCGAGTCCCTAACCCCAACTCAAGTGGCCACGCAACAAAGCGTGGATTGTGAGTACCTAACACCAACTCTAGGGGCCACGCAACAAAGCGTGGATTGCGGGTCCCTAACCCCAACTCAAGGGGCCACGCAACAAAGCGTGGATTGCGAATCCCTAACCCCAACTGAAGGGGCCACGCAAAAAAGCGTGGATTGTGAGTCCCTAACCCCAACTCAAGGGGCCACGCAAAAAGGCGTGGATTGCGAGTCCCTAACCCCAACTCAAGGGGCCACGCAACAAAGCGTGGATTGCGAGTCCCTAACCCAAACTCAAGGGGCCACGCAACAAAGCGTGGATTGTGAGTACCTAACACCAACTCCAGGGGCCACGCAACAAAGCGTGGATTGCGGGTCCCTAACCCCAACTCAAGGGGCCACGCAACAAAGCGTGGATTGCGAATCCCTAACCCCAACTGAAGGGGCCACGCAAAAAAGAGTGGATTGTGAGTCCCTAACCCCAACTCAAGGGGCCACGCAAAAAGGCGTGGATTGCGAGTCCCTAACCCCAACTCAAGGGGCCACGCAACAAAGCGTGGATTGCGAGTCCCTAACCCCAACTCAAGGGGCCACACAACAAAGCGTGGATTGTGAGTACCTAACACCAACTCCAGGGGCCACCCAACAAAGCGTGGATTGTGAGTCCCTAACCCCAACTCAAGGGGCCACGCAAAAAAGCGTGGATTGAGAGTCCCTAACCCCAACTCAAGGGGCCACGCAACAAAGCGTGGATTGTGAGTACCTAACCCCAACTCGAGGGGCCACACAACAAAGCGTGGATTGCGAATCCCTAACCCCAACTGAAGGGGCCACGCAACAAAGCGTGGATTGCGAGTCCCTAACCCCAACTCAAGGGGCCACGCAACAAAGCGTGGATTGCGAGTCCCTAACCCCAACTCAAGGGGCCACGCAACAAAGCATGGATTGCGAGTGCCTAACACCAACTCAAGGGGCCACGCAACAAAGCCTGGATTGCGAGTACCTAACCCCAACTCAAGGGGCCACACAACAAAGCATGGATTGCGAGTCCCTAACACCAACTCAAGGGTCCACGCAACAAAGCGTGGATTGCGAGTCCCTAACCCCAACTCAAGGGGCCACGCAACAAAGCATGGATGGCGAGTCCCTAACCCCAACTCAAGGGGCCACACAACAAAGCGTGCATTGCGAGTCCCTATCCCCAACTCGAGGGGCCACGCAACAAAGAGTGGATTGCAAGTCCCTAACCCCAACTCAAGGGGCCACGCCACAAAGCGTGGATTGCGAATCCCTAACCCCAACTCAAGGGGCCACACAACAAAGCGTGGATTGCGAGTACCTAACACCAACTCAAGGGGCCACACAACAAAGCGTGGATTGCGAGTTCCTAACCCCAACTCAAGGGGCCAGGCAACAAAGCATGGATTGCGAGTCCCTAACACCAACTCAAGGGGCCACACGACAAAGCGTGGATTGCAAGTCCCTAACCCCAACTCAAGGGGCCACGCAAAAAATGCGTGGATTGCGAGTCCCTAACACCAACTCAAGGGGCCACGCAACAAAGCGTGGATTGTGAGTCCCTAAACCCAACTCAAGGGGCCACGCCACAAAGCGTGGATTGCGAGTCCCTGAACCCAACTCAAGGGTCCACGCAAAAAAGCGTGGATTGCGAGTCCCTAACCCCAACTCAAGGGGCCACGCAACAAAGCGTGGATTGCGAGTCCCTAACCCCAACTCGAGGGGCCACGCAACAAAGAGTGGATTGCGAGTCCCTAACACCAACTCAAGGGTCCACGCAACAAAGCGTGGATTGCGAGTCCCTAACCCCAACTCAAGGGGCCACGCCACAAAGCATGGATTGCGAGTCCCTAAACCCAACTCAAGGGTCCACGCAAAAAAGCGTGGATTGCGAGTCCCTAACCCCAACCCAAGGGGCCACGCAACAAAGCGTGGATTGCGAGTCCCTAACCCCAACTCAAGGGGCCACGCAACAAAGAGTGCATTGCGAGTCCCTAACCCCAACTCAAGGGGCCACGTGAAAAAGCGTGGATTGCGAGTCCCTAAACCCAACTCAAGGGGCCACGCAACAAAGCATGGATTGCGAGTCCCTAACCCCAACTCAAGGGGCCACACAACAAAGCGTGGATTGCGAGTCCCTAACCCCAACTCAAGGGGCCAAGCAACAAAGCGTGGATTGCAAGCCCCAAACCCCAACTCAAGGGGCCACGCAACAAAGCATGGATTGCGAGTACCTAACCCCAACTCAAGGGGCCACACAAAAAAGCGTGGATTGCGAGTCCCTAACCCCAACTCAAGGGGCCACGCAACCAAGCGTGGATTGCAAGCCCCTAACCCCAACTCAAGGGGCCACGTAAAGAAGTGTGGATTGCGAGTCCCTAACCCCAACTCAAGGGGCCACGCAACAAAGCGTGGATTGCGAGTCCCTAACCCCAACTCAAGGGGCCACGCCAAAAAGCGTGGATTGCGAGTCCCTAACCCCAACTCAAGGGGCCACGCAACAAAGCGTGGATTGCGAGTCCCTAACCCCAACTCGAGGGGCCACGCAACAAAGAGTGGATTGCGAGTCCCTAACCCCAACTCAAGGGGCCACGTAAAAAAGCGTGGATTGCGAGTCCCTAAACCCAACTCAAGGGGCCACGCAACAAAGCATGAATTGCGAGTCCCTAACCCCAACTCAAGGGGCCACACAACAAAGCGTGGATTGCGAGTCCCTAACCCCAACTCAAGGGGCCACGCAACCAAGCGTGGATTGCGAATCCCTATCCCCAACTCGAGGGGCCACGCAACAAAGAGTGGATTGCGAGTCCCTAAACCCAACTCAAGGGGCCACGCAACAAAGCGTGGATTGCGAGTCCCTAACCCCAACTCAAGGGGCCACGCAACAAAGCGTGGATTGCGGGCGCCTAAACCCAACTCAAGGGGCCACGCAACAAAGCATGGATTGCGAGTCCCTAACCCCAACTCAAGGGGCCACACAACAAAGAGTGGATTGCGAGTCCCTAACCCCAACTCAAGGGGCCACGCAACAAAGCGTGGATTGTGAGTCCCTAACCCCAACTCGAGGGGCCACGCAACAAAGAGTGGATTGCGAGTCCCTAAACCCAACTCAAGGGGCCACGCAACAAAACATGGATTGCGAGTCCCTAACACCAACTCAAGGGGCCACGCAACAAAGCGTGGATTGCGAGTCCCTAACCCCAACTCAAGGGGCCACGCAACCAAGCGTGGATTGCGAATCCCTATCCCCAACTCGAGGGGCCACGCAACAAAGAGTGGATTGCGAGTCCCTAAACCCAACTCAAGGGGCCACGCAACAAAGCGTGGATTGCGAGTCCCTAACCCCAACTCAAGGGGCCACGCAACAAAGCGTGGATTGCGGGCGCCTAAACCCAACTCAAGGGGCCACGCAACAAAGCATGGATTGCGAGTCCCTAACCCCAACTCAAGGGGCCACACAACAAAGAGTGGATTGCGAGTCCCTAACCCCAACTCAAGGGGCCACGCAACAAAGCGTGGATTGTGAGTCCCTAACCCCAACTCGAGGGGCCACGCAACAAAGAGTGGATTGCGAGTCCCTAAACCCAACTCAAGGGGCCACGCAACAAAACATGGATTGCGAGTCCCTAACACCAACTCAAGGGGCCACGCAACAAAGCATGGATTGCGAGTCCCTAACCCCAACTCAAGGGGCCACACAAAAAGGCGTGGATTGCGAGTCCCTAATCCCAACTCAAGGGGCCACGCAACAAAGCATGGATTGCGAGTCCCTAACCCCAACTCAAGGGGCCACGTAAAAAAGCGTGGATGGCGACTCCCTAAACCCAACTCAAGGGGCCACGCAACAAAGCGTGGATTGCGAGTCCCTAACACCAACTCAAGGAGCCACACAAAAAAAAGTGGATTGCGAGTCCCTATCCCCAACTCGAGGGGCCACGCAACAAAGAGTGGATTGCGAGTCCCTAACCCCAACTCAAGGGGCCACGTAAAAAAGCGTGGATTGCGAGTCCCTAAACCCAACTCAAGGGGCCACACAACAAAGCATGGATTGCGATTCCCTAACCCCAACTCAAGGGGCCACACAACAAAGCGTGGATTGCGAGTACCTAACACCAACTCAAGGGGCCACGTAAAAAAGCGTGGATTGCCAGTCCCTAACCCCAACTCAAGGGGCCAAGCAACAAAGCCTGGATTGCAAGTCCCTAACACCAACTCAAGGGTCCACGCAAAAAAGCGTGGATTGTGAGTCCCTAACCCCAACTCAAGGGGCCACGCAACAAAGCGTGGATTGCGAGTCCCTAACCCCAACTCGAGGGGCCACACAACAAAGCATGGATTGCAAGTCCCTAACCCCAACTCAAGGGGCCACGCAACCAAGTGTGGATTGCGAATCCCTAACCCCAACTCAAGGGGCCACGTAAAAAAGCGTTGATTGCGAGTCCCTAACCCCAACTCAAGGGGCCACGCGGCAAAGCGTGGATTGCGAGTCCCTAACCCCAACTCAAGTGGCCACGCAACCAAGCGTGGATTGCAAGCCCCTAACCCCAACTCGAGGGGCCACGCAACAAAGCCTGGATTGCGAGTCCCGAACGCCAACTCAAGGGGCCACGTAAAAAAGCGTGGATTGTGAGTCCCTAACCCCAACTCAAGGGGCCACACAACAAAGCATGGATTGCGAGTCCCTAACCCCAACTCAAGGGGCCACGCAACCAAGCGTGGATTGCAACCCCCTAACCCCAACTCAAGGGGCCACGTAAAAAAGCGTGGATTGCGAGTCCCTAACCCCAACTCAAGGGGCCACGCAACCAAGCGTGGATTGCAAGCCCCTAACCCTAACTCAAGGGGCCACGCAACAAAGCGTGGATTGCGAGTCCCTAACCCCAACTCAAGGGGCCACGCAACAGAGGTGGATTGCGAGTCCCTAAACCCAACTCAAGGGGCCACGCAACAAAGCGTGGATTGCGAGTCCCTAACCCCAACTCAAGGGGCCACGCAACAAAGCGTGGATTGCGAGGCCCTAAACCCAACTCAAGGGGCCACGCAACAAAGCGTGGATTGCAAGCCCCTAACCCCAACTCAAGGGGCCACGCAAAAAAGCGTGGATTGCGAGTCCCTAACGCCAACTCAAGGGGCCACGCAACAAACCGTGGATTGTGAGTACCTAACACCAACTCAAGGGGCCACGCAACAAGGCGTGGATTGCGAGTCCCTAACCCCAACTCAAGGGGCCACGCAACAAAGCATGGATTGCGAGTCCCTAAACCCAACTCAAGGGGCCACGCAACAAAGCGTGGATTGCGAGTCCCTAAACCCAACTCAAGGGGCCACGCAAAAAAGCGTGGATTGCGAGTCCCTAACCCCAACTCAAGGGGCCACGCAACAAAGCGTGGATTGTGAGTCCCTAACCCCAACTCAAGGTTCCACGCAAAAAAGCGTGGATTGCGAGTCCCTAACCCCAACTCAAGGGGCCACACAACAAAGCGTGGATTGCGAGTCCCTAACCCCAACTCGAGGGGCCACGCAACAAAGAGTGGATTGCGAATCCCTAACGCCAACGCAAGGGGCCACGCAACAAAGCTTGGATTGCGAGTCCCTAACACCAACTCAAGGTTCCACGCAAAAAAGCGTGGATTGCGAGTCCCTAACCCCAACTCAAGGGGCCACACAACAAAGCGTGGATTGCGAGTCCCTAACCCCAACTCAAGGGGCCACGCAACCAAGCGTGGGTTGCAACCCCCTAACCCCAACTCAAGGGGCCACGTAAAAAAGCATGGATTGCGAGTCCCTCACCCCAACTCAAGGGGCCACGCAACCAAGCGTGGATTGCAACCCCCTAACCCCAACTCAAGGGGCCACGTAAAAAAGCGTGGATTGCGAGTCCCTAACCCGAACTCAAGGGGCCACGCGGCAAAGCGTGGATTGCGAGTCCCTAACCCCAACTCAAGGGGCCACACAACAAAGCGTGCATTGCGAGTCCCTAACCCCAACTCAAGGGGCCACACAACAAAGCGTGGATCGCGAGTCCCTAACCCCAACTCAAGGGGCCACGTAAAAAAGCGTGGATTGCGAGTCCCTAACCCCAACTCAAGGGGCCACGCAACCAAGCGTGGATTGCAAGCCCCTAACCCCAACTCAAGGGGCCACGCAACAAAGCGTGGATTGCGAGTCCCTAACCCCAACTCAAGGGGCCACGCAACAAAGCGTGGATTGCGAGTCCCTAAACCCAACTCAAGGGGCCACGCAACAAAGCGTGGATTGCGAGTCCCTAACCCCAACTCAAGGGGCCACGCAACAAAGCGTGGATTGCGAAGCCCTAAACCCAACTCAAGGGCTCACGCAACAAAGCATGGATTGCGAGTCCCTAAACCCAACTCAAGGGGCCACACAACAGAGCGTGGATTGCGAGTCCCTAAACCCAACTCAAGGGGCCACGCAGCAAAGCGTGGATTGCAAGCCCCTAACCCCAACTCAAGGGGCCACGCAACAAAGCGTGGATTGCAAGTCCCTAACCCCAACTCAAGGGGCCACGCAACAAGACGTGGATTGTGAGTACCTAACACCAACTCAAGGGTCCACGCAACAAAGCGTGGATTGCGAGTCCCTAACCCCAACTCAAGGGGCCACGCAACAAAGCATGGATTGCGAGTCCCTAACCCCAACTCAAGGGGCCACGCAACAAAGCGTGGATTGCGAGTCCCTAACCCCAACTCAAGGGTTTACAGCAAAAAGCGTGGATTGCGAGTCCCTACCCCCAACTCAAGGAACTTCGCAAAAAAGCGTGGATTGCGAGTCCCTAACCCCAACTCAAGGGGCCACGCAACAAAGCGTGGATTGCGAGTCCCCAAACCCAACTCAAAGGGCCACGCAACAAAGCATGCATTGCGAGTCCCTAACCCCAACTCAAGGGGCCACGCAACAAAGCGTGGATTGCGAGTCCCTAACCCCAACTCAAGGATCTACAGCAAAAAGCGTGGATTGCGAGTCCCTACCCGAAACTCAAGGGACTTCGCAACAAAGCGTGGATTGCGAGCCCCTAACCCCAACTTAAGGGTCTACACAACAAAGCGTGGATTGCGAGTCCCTAACCCCAACTCAAGGGGCCACGCAACAAAGCGTGGATTGCGAGTCCCTAACCCCATCTCAAGGGACTTCGCAAAAAAGCGTGGATTGTGAGTCCCAAACCCCAACTCAAGGGGCCACGCAACCAAGCGTGGATTGCGAGTCCCTAACCCCAACTCAAGGGGCCAAGCAACAAAGCGTGGATTGTGAGTACCTAACACCAACTCAAGGGGCCACGCAACAAAGCGTGGATTGTGAGTCCCTAACCCCAACTCAAGGGGCCACGCAATAAAGCGTGGATTGCGAGTCCCTAACCCCAACTCAAGGGGCCACACAACAAAGCCTGGATTCAGAATCCCTAACCCCAACTCAAGGGGCCACACAACAAAGCGTGGATTGCGAATCCCTAACCCCAACTCAAGGGGCCACACAACAAAGAGTGGATTGCGAGTCCCTAACCCCAACTCAAGGGGCCACGCAAAAAAGCGTGGATTGCGAGTCCCGAACACCAACTCAAGGGGCCACGCAACAAAGCATGGATTGCGAGTCCCTAACACCAACTCAAGGGTCCACGCAAAAAAGCGTGGATTGCGAGTCCCTAACCCCAACTCAAGGGGCCACGCAACAAAGCATGGATTGCGAGTCCCTAACACCAACTCAAGGGTCCACGCAAAAAAGCGTGGATTGCGAGTCCCTAACACCAACTCAAGGGGCCACGCAACAAAGCATGGATTGCGAGTCCCTAACACCAACTCAAGGGGCCACGCAACAAAGCGTGGATTGCGAGTCCCTAACCCCAACTCAAGGGGCCACGCAACAAAGCCTGGATTGCGAGTCCCTAACCCCAACTCAAGGGGCCACGCAACAAAGCGTGGATTGCGAGGACCTAACCCTAACTCAAGGGGCCACGCAACAAAGCGTGCATTGCAAGCCCCTAACCCCAACTCAAGGGGCCACGCAACAAAGCGTGGATTGCGAGTCCCTAACCCCAACTCAAGGGGTCACGCAACAAAGCGTGGATAGTGAGTACCTAACACCAACTCAAGGGGCCACGCAACAAACCGTGGATTGCGAGTCCCTAAACCCAACTCAAGGGGCCACACAACAAAGCGAGGATTGCGAGTCCCTAAACCCAACTCAAGGGGCCACGCAACAAAGCATGGATTGCGAGTCCCTAACCCCATCTCAAGGGGCCATACAACAAAGCGTGGATTGCGAGTCCCTAAACCCAACTCAAGGGGCCACGCAACAAAGCGTGCATTGCAAGCCCCTAACCCCAACTCAAGGGGCCACGCAACAAAGCGTGGATTGCAAGCCCCTAACCCCAACTCAAGGGGCCACACAACAAAGAGTGGATTGCGAGTCCCTAACACCAACTCAAGGGGCCACGCAACAAAGCGTGGATTGCAAGTCCCTAACCCCAACTCAAGGGGCCAAGCAACAAAGCGTGGATTGTGAGTACATAACACCAACTCAAGGGGCCACGTAAAAAAGCGTGGATTGCGAGTCCCTAAACCCAACTCAAGGGGCCACGCAACAAAGCATGGATTGCGAGTCCCTAACCCCAACTCAAGGGGCCACACAACAAAGCGTGGATTGCGAGTCCCTAACCCCAACTCAAGGGGCCACACAACAAAGCGTGGATTGCGAGTCCCTAACCCCAACTCAAGGGGCCACGCAACAAAGCGTGGATTGCAAGCCCCTAACCCCAACTCAAGGGGCCACGCAACAAAGAGTGGATTGCGAGTCCCTAACCCCAACTCAAGGGGCCACGCAACAAAGCATAGATTGCGAGTCCCTAACCCCAACTCAAGGGGCCAAGCAACAAAGCGTGGATTGTGAGTACGTAACACCAACTCAAGGGGCCACGCAACAAAGCGTGGATTGCGAGTCCCTAACCCCAACTCAAGGGGCCACACAACAAAGCGTGGATTGTGAGTACCTAACACCAACTCAAGGGTCCACGCAAAAAGACGTGGATTGCGAGTCCCTAACCCCGACTCAAGGGGCCACGCAACAAAGCGTGGATTGCGAGTACCTAACCCCAACTCAAGGGGCCACGCAACAGAGGTGGATTGCGAGTCCCTAACCCCAACTCAAGGGGCCACGCAACAAAGCGTTGATTGCGAGTCCCTAACCCCAACTCAAGGGGCCAAGCAACAAAGCATGGATTGCGAGTCCCTAACCCCAACTCAAGGGGCGACGCAACAAAGCATGGATTGCGAGTCCCTAACGCCAACTCAAGGGGCCAAGCAACAAAGCATGGATTGCGAGTCCCTAACCCCAACTCAAGGGGCCAAGCAACAAAGCGTGGATTGTGAGTACCTAACACCAACTCAAGGGGCCACGCAACAAAGCGTGGATTGCGAGTCCCTAACCCCAACTCAAAGGGCCACGCAACAAAGCATGGATTGCGAGTCCCTAACCCCAACTCAAGGGGCCACGCAACAAAGCATGGATTGCGAGTCCCTAACCCCAAGTCAAGCAGCCACGCAACAAAGCGTGGATTGTGAGTACCTAACACCAACTCAAGGGGCCACGTAAAAAAGCGTGGATTGCAAGTCCCTAACCCCAACTCGAGGGGCCACGCAACAAAGCGTGGGTTGCGAGTCCCTAACCCCAACTCAAGGGGCCACACAACAAGGCTTGGATTGCAAGTCCCTAACACCAACTCAAGGGTCCACGCAAAAATACGTGGATTGCGAGTCCCTAAACCCAACTCAAGGGGCCACGCAACAAAGCGTGGATTGCGAGTACCTAACTCCAACTCAAGGGGCCACGCAACAAAGCGTGCATTGCGAGTCCCTAACCCCAACTCAAGGGGCCACGCAACAAAGCGTGGATTGCGAGTCCCTAACCCCAACTCAAGGGGCCACGCAACAAAGCATGGATTGCGAGTCCCTAACCCCAACTCAAGGGGCCACACAAAAAAGCGTGGATTGCGAGTCCCTAACCCCAACTCAAGGGGCCACACAACAAAGCGTGGATTGCGAGTCCCTAACCCCAACTCAAGGGGCCACGCAACAAAGCTTGGATTGCAAGCCCCTAACCCCAACTCAAGGGGCCACGCAACAAAGCGTGGATTGCGAGTACCTAACTCCAACTCAAGGGGCCACGCAACAAAGCGTGCATTGCGAGTCCCTAACCCCAACTCAAGGGGCCACGCCACAAAGCGTGGATTGCGAGTGCCTAACCCCAACTCAAGGGGCCACACAACAAAGCGTGGATTGCGAGTACCTAACTCCAACTCAAGGGGCCACGCAACAAAGCGTGCATTGCGAGTCCCTAACCCCAACTCAAGGGGCCACGCAACAAAGCGTGGATTGCGAGTCCCTAACCCCAACTCAAGGGGCCACGCAACAAAGCATGGATTGCGAGTCCCTAACCCCAACTCAAGGGGCCACACAAAAAAGCGTGGATTGCGAGTCCCTAACCCCAACTCAAGGGGCCACACAACAAAGCGTGGATTGCGAGTCCCTAACCCCAACTCAAGGGGCCACGCAACAAAGCTTGGATTGCAAGCCCCTAACCCCAACTCAAGAGGCCACGCAACAAAGCGTGGATTGCGAGTCCCTAACTCCAACTCAAGGGGCCACACAACAAGGCGTGGATTGCGAGTCCCTAACACCAACTCAAGGGTCCACGCAAAAATACGTGGATTGCGAGTCCCTAACCCCAACTCAAGGGGCCACGCAACAAAGAGTGGATTGCGAGTCCCCAACCCCAACTCAAGGGGCCACGTAAAAAAGCGTGGATTGCGAGTCCCTAACACCAACTCAAGGGTCCACACAACAAAGCGTGGATTGCGAGTCCCTAAACCCAACTCAAGGGGCCACGCAAAAAAGCGTGGATTGTGAGTACGTAACACCAACTCAAGGGGCCACGCAACAAAGGGTGGATTGCGAGTCCCTAACCCCAACTCAAGGGGCCACACAACAAAGCGTGGATTGCAAGCCCCTAACCCCAACTCAAGGGGCCACGTAAAAAAGCGTGGATTGCAAGTCCCTAACCCCAACTCAAGGGGCCACGCAAAAAAGCGTGGATTGTGAGTCCCTAACCCCAACTCAAGGGGCCACGCAACAAGGCGTGGATTGCGAGTCCCTAACCCCAACTCAAGGGGCCACGCAACCAAGCGTGGATTGCGAGTCCCTAACCCCAACTCAAGGGGCCACACAACAAAGCGTGGATTGCGAGTCCCTAACCCCAACTCAAGGGGCCAAGCAACAAAGCGTGGATTGTGAGTACATAACACCAACTCAAGGGGCGACGTGAAAAAGCGTGGATTGCGAGTCCCTAAACCCAACTCAAGGGGCCACGCAACAAAGCATGGATTGCGAGTCCCTAACCCCAACTCAAGGGGCCACGCAACAAAGCATGGATTGCAAGCCCTTAACCCCAACTCAAGGGGCCACGCAAAAAAGCGTGGATTGCAAGCCCCTAACCCCAACTCAAGGGGCCACACAACAAAGCGTGGATTGCGATTCCCTAACACCAACTCAAGGGTCCACGCAAAAATACGTGGATTGCGAGTCCCTAACCCCAACTCGAGGGGCCACGCAACAAAGAGTGGATTGCGAGTCCCCAACCCCAACTCAAGGGGCCACGTAAAAAAGCGTGGATTGCGAGTCCCTAACACCAACTCAAGGGTCCACACAACGAAGCGTGGATTGCGAGTCCCTAAACCCAACTCAAGGGGCCACGCAACAAAGCGGGGATTGCAAGCCCCTAACCCCAACTCAAGGGGCCACACAACAAAGCGTTGATTGCGAGTCCCTAACCCCAACTCAAGGAGCCACGCAAAAAAGCGTGGATTGTGAGTACGTAACACCAACTCAAGGGGCCACACAACAAAGCGTGGATTGCAAGCCCCTAACCCCAACTCAAGGGGCCACGTAAAAAAGCGTGGATTGCAAGTCCCTAACCCCAACTCAAGGGGCCACGCAAAAAAGCGTGGATTGTGAGTCCCTAACCCCAACTCAAGGGGCCACGCAACAAGGCGTGGATTGCGAGTCCCTAACCCCAACTCAAGGGGCCACGCAACCAAGCGTGGATTGCGAGTCCCTAACCCCAACTCAAGGGGCCACACAACAAAGCGTGGATTGCGAGTCCCTAACCCCAACTCAAGGGGCCAAGCAACAAAGCGTGGATTGTGAGTACATAACACCAACTCAAGGGGCGACGTGAAAAAGCGTGGATTGCGAGTCCCTAAACCCAACTCAAGGGGCCACGCAACAAAGCATGGATTGCGAGTCCCTAACCCCAACTCAAGGGGCCACGCAACAAAGCGTGGATTGCAAGCCCTTAACCCCAACTCAAGGGGCCACGCAAAAAAGCGTGGATTGCAAGCCCCTAACCCCAACTCAAGGGGCCACGCAACAAAGAGTGGATTGCCAATCCCTAACCCCAACTCAAGGGGCCACGCAACAAAGCGTGGATTGCGAATCCCTAACCCCAACTCAAGGGGCCACGCAAAAAAGCGTGGATTGCGAGTCCCTAACCCCAACTCAAGGGGCCACACAACAAATAGTGGATTGCGAGTCCCTAACCCCAACTCAAGGGGCCACGCAGAAAAACGTACATTGCAACCCCTAACCCCAACTCAAGGGGCCACACAACAAAGAGTGGATTGTGAGTCCCTAACCCCAACTCAAGGGGCCACACAACAAAGCGTGGATTGCGAGTCCCTAACCCAAACTCAAGGGGCCAAGCAACAAAGCGTGGATTGTGAGTACCTAACACCAACTCAAGGGGCCACGTGAAAAAGTGTGGATTGCGAGTCCCTAACCCCAACTCAAGGGGCCACGCAACAAAGCGTGGATTGCGAGTCCCTAACCCCAACTCAAGGGGCCACGCAACAAAGCGTGGATTGCAAGCCCCTAACCCCAACTCAAGGGGCCACGCAAAAAAGCGTGGATTGCAAGCCCCTAACCCCAACTCAAGGGGCCACACAACAAACAGTGGATTGCGAATCCCTAACCCCAACTCAAGGGGCCACGCAACAAAGCGTGGATTGCGAGTCCCTAACCCCAACTCAAGGGGCCAAGCAACAAAGCGTGGATTGTGAGTACCTAACACCAACTCAAGGGTCCACGCAACAAAGCGTGGATTGCGAGTCCCTAACCCCAACTCAAGGGGCCACACAACAAAGCGTGGATTGCGAGTCCCTAACCCCAACTCAAGGGTCCACGCAAAAATACGTGGATTGCGAGTCCCTAACCCCAACTCAAGGGGCCACACAACAAAGCGTGCATTGCGAGTCCCTAACCCCAACTCGAGGGGCCACGCAACAAAGCGTGGATTGTGAGTCCCTAAACCCAACTCAAGGGGCCACGCAACCAAGCGTGGATTGCGAGTCCCTAACCCCAACTCAAGGGGCCACACAACAAAGTGTGGATTGCGAGTCCCTAACCCCAACTCAAGGGGCCAAGCAACAAAGCGTGGATTGTGAGTACATAACACCAACTCAAGGGGCGACGTGAAAAAGCGTGGATTGCGAGTCCCTAAACCCAACTCAAGGGGCCACGCAACAAAGCATGGATTGCGAGTCCCTAACCCCAACTCAAGGGGCCACGCAACAAAGCGTGGATTGCAAGCCCTTAACCCCAACTCAAGGGGCCACGCAAAAAAGCGTGGATTGCAAGCCCCTAACCCCAACTCAAGGGGCCACACAACAAAGAGTGGATTGCGAATCCCTAACCCCAACTCAAGGGGCCACGCAACAAAGCGTGGATTGCGAATCCCTAACCCCAACTCATGGGGCCACGCAAAAAAGCGTGGATTGCGAGTCCCTAACCCCAACTCAAGGGGCCACACAACAAAGAGTGGATTGCGAGTCCCTAACCCCAACTCAAGGGGCCACGCAGAAAAACGTACATTGCAACCCCTAACCCCAACTCAAGGGGCCACACAACAAAGAGTGGATTGTGAGTCCCTAACCCCAACTCAAGGGGCCACACAACAAAGCGTGGATTGCGAGTCCCTAACCCAAACTCAAGGGGCCAAGCAACAAAGCGTGGATTGTGAGTACCTAACACCAACTCAAGGGGCCACGTGAAAAAGCGTGGATTGCGAGTCCCTAACCCCAACTCAAGGGGCCACGCAACAAAGCGTGGATTGCGAGTCCCTAACCCCAACTCAAGGGGCCACGCAACAAAGCGTGGATTGCAAGCCCCTAACCCCAACTCAAGGGGCCACGCAAAAAAGCGTGGATTGCAAGCCCCTAACCCCAACTCAAGGGGCCACACAACAAACAGTGGATTGCGAATCCCTAACCCCAACTCAAGGGGCCACGCAACAAAGCGTGGATTGCGAGTCCCTAACCCCAACTCAAGGGGCCAAGCAACAAAGCGTGGATTGTGAGTACCTAACACCAACTCAAGGGTCCACGCAACAAAGCGTGGATTGCGAGTCCCTAACCCCAACTCAAGGGGCCACGCAACAAAGCGTGGATTGCGAGTCCCTAACCCCAACTCAAGGGGCCACACAACAAAGCGTGGATTGCGAGTCCCTAACCCCAACTCAAGGGTCCACGCAAAAATACGTGGATTGCGAGTCCCTAACCCCAACTCAAGGGGCCACACAACAAAGCGTGCATTGCGAGTCCCTAACCCCAACTCGAGGGGCCACGCAACAAAGAGTGGATTGTGAGTCCCCAACCCCAACTCAAGGGGCCACGTAAAAAAGGGTGGATTGCGAGTCCCTAACACCAACTCAAGGGTCCACACAACAAAGCGTGGATTGCGAGTCCCTAAACCCAACTCATGGGGCCACGCAACAAAGCGGGGATTGCAAGCCCCTAACCCCAACTCAAGGGTCCACGTAAAAAAGCGTGGATTGCGAGTCCCTAACCCCAACTCAAGGGGCCACGCAAAAAAGCGTGGATTGTGAGTATGTAACACCAACTCAAGGGGCCACGCAACAAAGCGTGGATTGCGAGTCCCTAACCCCAACTCAAGGGGCCACGCAACAAAGCGTGGATTGCGAGTCCCTAACCCCAACTCAAGGGGCCACACAACAAAGCGTGGATTGTGAGTACCTAACACCAACTCAAGGGGCCACGTAAAAAAGCGTGGATTGCGAGTCCCTAACCCCAACTCAAGGGGCCACGCAAAAAAGCGTGGATTGTGAGTACGTAACACCAACTCAAGGGGCCACGCAACAAAGCGTGGATTGCGAGTCCCTAACCCCAACTCAAGGGGCCACACAACAAAGCGTGGATTGCAAGCCCCTAACCCCAACTCAAGGGGCCACGTAAAAAAGCGTGGATTGCAAGTCCCTAACCCCACCTCAAGGGGCCACGCAAAAAAGCGTGGATTGTGAGTCCCTAACCCCAACTCAAGGGGCCACGCAACAAGACATGGATTGTGAGTCCCCAACCCCAACTCAAGGGGCCACGCAAAAAAGCGTGGATTGCAAGCCCCTAACCCCAACTCAAGGGGCCACACAACAAACAGTGGATTGCGAATCCCTAACCCCAACTCAAGGGGCCACGCAACAAAGCGTGGATTGCGAGTCCCTAACCCCAACTCAAGGGGCCACGCAACAAAGCGTGGATTGTGAGTACCTAACACCAACTCAAGGGTCCACGCAACAAAGCGTGGATTGCGAGTCCCTAACCCCAACTCAAGGGGCCACACAACAAAGCGTGGATTGCGAGTCCCTAACCCCAACTCAAGGGTCCACGCAAAAATACGTGGATTGCGAGTCCCTAACCCCAACTCAAGGGGCCACACAACAAAGCGTGCATTGCGAGTCCCTAACCCCAACTCGAGGGGCCACGCAACAAAGCGTGGATTGTGAGTCCCCAACCCCAACTCAAGGGGCCACGTAAAAAAGGGTGGATTGCGAGTCCCTAACACCAACTCAAGGGTCCACACAACAAAGCGTGGATTGCGAGTCCCTAAACCCAACTCATGGGGCCACGCAACAAAGCGGGGATTGCAAGCCCCTAACCCCAACTCAAGGGTCCACGTAAAAAAGCGTGGATTGCGAGTCCCTAACCCCAACTCAAGGAGCCACGCAAAAAAGCGTGGATTGTGAGTATGTAACACCAACTCAAGGGGCCACGCAACAAAGCGTGGATTGCGAGTCCCTAACCCCAACTCAAGGGGCCACGCAACAAAGCGTGGATTGCGAGTCCCTAACCCCAACTCAAGGGGCCACACAACAAAGCGTGGATTGTGAGTACCTAACACCAACTCAAGGGGCCACGTAAAAAAGCGTGGATTGCGAGTCCCTAACCCCAACTCAAGGGGCCACGCAAAAAAGCGTGGATTGTGAGTACGTAACACCAACTCAAGGGGCCACACAACAAAGCGTGGATTGCGAGTCCCTAACCCCAACTCAAGGGGCCACACAACAAAGCGTGGATTGCAAGCCCCTAACCCCAACTCAAGGGGCCACGTAAAAAAGCGTGGATTGCAAGTCCCTAACCCCAACTCAAGGGGCCACGCAAAAAAGCGTGGATTGTGAGTCCCTAACCCCAACTCAAGGGGCCACGCAACAAGGCGTGGATTGCGAGTCCCTAACCCCAACTCAAGGGGCCACGCAACCAAGCGTGGATTGCGAGTCCCTAACCCCAACTCAAGAGCCACACAACAAAGAGTGGATTGCGAGTGCCTAACCCCAACTCAAGGGGCCACGCAAAAAAGCGTACATTGCAAGCCCCTAACCCCGACCCAGGGGGCCACACAACAAAGAGTGGATTGTGAGCCCCTAACCCCAACTCAAGGGGCCACACAACAAAGCGTGGATTGCGAGTCCCTAACCCCAACTCAAGGGGCCACGCAAAAAAGCGTGGATTGTGAGTACGTAACACAAACTCAAGGGGCCACGCAACAAAGCGTGGATTGCGAGTCCCTAACCCCAACTCAAGGGGCCACACAACAAAGCGTGGATTGCAAGCCCCTGACCCCAACTCAAGGGGCCACGTAAAAAAGCGTGGATTGCAAGCCCCTAACCCCACCTCAAGGGGCCACGCAAAAAAGCGTGGATTGTGAGTCCCTAACCCCAACTCAAGGGGCCACGCAACAAGGCGTGGATTGCGAGTCCCTAACCCCAACTCAAGGGGCCACGCAACCAAGCGTGGATTGCGAGTCCCTAACCCCAACACAAGAGCCACACAACAAAGAGTGGATTGCGAGTGCCTAACCCCAACTCAAGGGGCCACGCAAAAAAGCGTACATTGCAAGCCCCTAACCCCGACACAGGGGGCCACACAACAAAGAGTGGATTGTGAGTCCCTAACCCCAACTCAAGGGGCCACGCAAAAAAGCGTGGATTGCAAGCCCCTAACCCCAACTCAAGGGGGACACAACAAAGCGTGGATTGCGATTCCCTAACACCAACTCAAGGGTCCACGCAAAAATACGTGGATTGCGAGTCCCTAACCCCAACTCGAGGGGCCACGCAACAAAGAGTGGATTGCGAGTCCCCAACCCCAACTCAAGGGGCCACGTAAAAAAGCGTGGATTGCAAGTCCCTAACACCAACTCAAGGGGCCACGCAAAAAAGCGTGGATTGTGAGTCCCTAAACCCAACTCAAGGGGCCACGTAAAAAAGCGGGGATTGCAAGCCCCTAACCCCAACTCAAGGGGCCACACAACAAAGCGTTGATTGCGAGTCCCTAACCCCAACTCAAGGAGCCACGCAAAAAAGCGTGGATTGTGAGTACGTAACACCAACTCAAGGGGCCACGCAACAAAGGTGGATTGCGAGTCCCTAACACCAACTCAAGGGGCCACACAACAAAGCGTGGATTGCAAGCCCCTAACCCCAACTCAAGGGGCCACGTAAAAAAGCGTGGATTGCAAGTCCCTAACCCCAACTCAAGGGGCCACGCAACAAGGCGTGGATTGCGAGTCCCTAACCCGAACTCAAGGGGCCACGCCACCAAGCGTGGATTGCGAGTCCCTAACCCCAACTCAAGGGGCCACACAACAAAGTGTGGATTGCGAGTCCCTAACCCCAACTCAAGGGGCCAAGCAACAAAGCGTGGATTGTGAGTACATAACACCAACTCAAGGGGCGACGTGAAAAAGCGTGGATTGCGAGTCCCTAAACCCAACTCAAGGGGCCACGCAACAAAGCATGGATTGCGAGTCCCTAACCCCAACTCAAGGGGCCACGCAACAAAGCGTGGATTGCAAGCCCTTAACCCCAACTCAAGGGGCCACGCAAAAAAGCGTGGATTGCAAGCCCCTAACCCCAACTCAAGGGGCCACACAACAAAGAGTGGATTGCGAATCCCTAACCCCAACTCAAGGGGCCACGCAACAAAGCGTGGATTGCGAATCCCTAACCCCAACTCATGGGGCCACGCAAAAAAGCGTGGATTGCGAGTCCCTAACCCCAACTCAAGGGGCCACACAACAAAGAGTGGATTGCAAGTCCCTAACCCCAACTCAAGGGGCCACGCAGAAAAACGTACATTGCAACCCCTAACCCCAACTCAAGGGGCCACACAACAAAGAGTGGATTGTGAGTCCCTAACCCCAACTCAAGGGGCCACACAACAAAGCGTGGATTGCGAGTCCCTAACCCAAACTCAAGGGGCCAAGCAACAAAGCGTGGATTGTGAGTACCTAACACCAACTCAAGGGGCCACGTGAAAAAGCGTGGATTGCGAGTCCCTAACCCCAACTCAAGGGGCCACGCAACAAAGCGTGGATTGCGAGTCCCTAACCCCAACTCAAGGGGCCACGCAACAAAGCGTGGATTGCAAGCCCCTAACCCCAACTCAAGGGGCCACGCAAAAAAGCGTGGATTGCAAGCCCCTAACCCCAACTCAAGGGGCCACACAACAAACAGTGGATTGCGAATCCCTAACCCCAACTCAAGGGGCCACGCAACAAAGCGTGGATTGCGAGTCCCTAACCCCAACTCAAGGGGCCAAGCAACAAAGCGTGGATTGTGAGTACCTAACACCAACTCAAGGGTCCACGCAACAAAGCGTGGATTGCGAGTCCCTAACCCCAACTCAAGGGGCCACGCAACAAAGCGTGGATTGCGAGTCCCTAACCCCAACTCAAGGGGCCACACAACAAAGCGTGGATTGCGAGTCCCTAACCCCAACTCAAGGGTCCACGCAAAAATACGTGGATTGCGAGTCCCTAACCCCAACTCAAGGGGCCACACAACAAAGCGTGCATTGCGAGTCCCTAACCCCAACTCGAGGGGCCACGCAACAAAGAGTGGATTGTGAGTCCCCAACCCCAACTCAAGGGGCCACGTAAAAAAGGGTGGATTGCGAGTCCCTAACACCAACTCAAGGGTCCACACAACAAAGCGTGGATTGCGAGTCCCTAAACCCAACTCATGGGGCCACGCAACAAAGCGGGGATTGCAAGCCCCTAACCCCAACTCAAGGGTCCACGTAAAAAAGCGTGGATTGCGAGTCCCTAACCCCAACTCAAGGGGCCACGCAAAAAAGCGTGGATTGTGAGTATGTAACACCAACTCAAGGGGCCACGCAACAAAGCGTGGATTGCGAGTCCCTAACCCCAACTCAAGGGGCCACGCAACAAAGCGTGGATTGCGAGTCCCTAACCCCAACTCAAGGGGCCACACAACAAAGCGTGGATTGTGAGTACCTAACACCAACTCAAGGGGCCACGTAAAAAAGCGTGGATTGCGAGTCCCTAACCCCAACTCAAGGGGCCACGCAAAAAAGCGTGGATTGTGAGTACGTAACACCAACTCAAGGGGCCACGCAACAAAGCGTGGATTGCGAGTCCCTAACCCCAACTCAAGGGGCCACACAACAAAGCGTGGATTGCAAGCCCCTAACCCCAACTCAAGGGGCCACGTAAAAAAGCGTGGATTGCAAGTCCCTAACCCCACCTCAAGGGGCCACGCAAAAAAGCGTGGATTGTGAGTCCCTAACCCCAACTCAAGGGGCCACGCAACAAGACATGGATTGCGAGTCCCAACCCCAACTCAAGGGGCCACGCAACAAAGCGTGGATTGCGAGTCCCTAACCCCAACTCAAGAGCCACACAACAAAGAGTGGATTGCGAGTGCCTAACCCCACCTCAAGGGGCCACGCAAAAAAGCGTACATTGCAAGCCCCTAACCCCGACCCAGGGGGCCACACAACAAAGAGTGGATTGTGAGTCCCTAACCCCAACTCAAGGGGCCACACAACAAAGCGTGGATTGCGAGTCCCTAACCCCAACTCAAGGGGCCAAGCAACAAAGCGTGGATTGTGAGTACATAACACCAACTCAAGGGGCCACGTGAAAAAGCGTGGATTGCGAGTCCCTAAATCCAACTCAAGGGGCCACGCAACAAAGCATGGATTGCGAGTCCCTAACCCCAACTCAAGGGGCCACGCAACAAAGCGTGGATTGCAAGCCCCTAACCCCAACTCAAGGGGCCACACAACAAAGCGTGGATTGCAAGCCCCTAACCCCAACTCAAGGGGCCACACAACAAAGCGTGGATTGCGAATCCCTAACCCCAACTGAAGGGGCCACGCAACAAAGCGTGGAATGCGAGTCCCTAACCCCAACTCAAGGGGCCACGCAACAAAGCGTGGATTGCAAGCCCCTAACCCCAACTCAAGGGGCCACACAACAAAGCGTGGATTGCGAGTCCCTAACCCCAACTCAAGGGGCCACGCAACAAAGCGTGGATTGCAAGCCCCTAACCCCAACTCAAGGGACCACACAACAAAGCGTGGATTGCAAGCCCCTAACCCCAACTCAAGGGGCCACACAACAAAGCGTGGATTGCGAATCCCTAACCCCAACTGAAGGGGCCACACAACAAAGCGTGGAATGCGAGTCCCTAACCCCAACTCAAGGGGCCACGCAACAAAGCGTGGATTGCAAGCCCCTAACCCCAACTCAAGGGGCCACACAACAAAGCGTGGATTGCAAGCCCCTAACCCCAACTCAAGGGGCCACACAACAAAGCGTGGATTGTGAATCCCTAACCCCAACTCAAGGGGCCACACAACAAAGCGTGGATTGCGAGTCCCTAACCCCAACTCAAGGGGCCAAGCAACAAAGCGTGGATTGTGAGTACCTAACACCAACTCAAGGGGCCACGCAACAAAGCGTGGATTGGAAGTCCCTAACCCCAACTCAAGGGGCCACGCAACAAAGCGTGGATTGCGAGTCCCTAACCCCAACTCAAGGGGCCACACAACAAAGCGTGGATTGCGAGTCCCGAACACCAACTCAAGGGTCCACGCAAAAATACGTAGATCGCGAGTCCCTAACCCCAACTCAAGGGGCCACGCAACAAAGCGTGGATTGCGAGTACCTAACCCCAACTCAAGGGGCCACGCAACAAAGAGTGGATTGTGAGTCCCTAACCCCAACTCAAGGGGCCACACAACAAAGAGTGGATTGTGAGTCCCTAACCCCAACTCAGAGGGCCACACAACAAAGCGTGGATTGCGAGTCCCTAACCCCAACTCAAGGGGCCAAGCAACAAAGCGTGGATTGTGAGTACATAACACCAACTCAAGGGGCCACGTGAAAAAGCGTGGATTGCGAGTCCCTAAATCCAACTCAAGGGGCCACGCAACAAAGCATGGATTGCGAGTCCCTAACCCCAACTCAAGGGGCCACACAACAAAGCGTGGATTGCGAGTCCCTAACCCCAACTCAAGGGGCCACGCAACAAAGCGTGGATTGCAAGCCCCTAACCCCAACTCAAGGGGCCACACAACAAAGCGTGGATTGCAAGCCCCTAACCCCAACTCAAGGGGCCACACAACAAAGCGTGGATTGCGAATCCCTAACCCCAACTGAAGGGGCCACACAACAAAGCGTGGAATGCGAGTCCCTAACCCCAACTCAAGGGGCCACGCAACAAAGCGTGGATTGCAAGCCCCTGGCCCCAACTCAAGGGGCCACACAACAAAGCGTGGATTGCAAGCCCCTAACCCCAACTCAAGGGGCCACACAACAAAGCGTGGATTGCGAATCCCTAACCCCAACTCAAGGGGCCACACAACAAAGCGTGGATTGCGAGTCCCTAACCCCAACTCAAGGGGCCAAGCAACAAAGCGTGGATTCTGAGTACCTAACACCAACTCAAGGGGCCACGCAACAAAGCGTGGATTGCGAGTCCCTAACCCCAACTCAAGGGGCCACGCAACAAAGCGTGGATTGCGAGTCCCTAACCCCAACTCAAGGGGCCACACAACAAAGCGTGGATTGCGAGTCCCTAACCCCAACTCAAGGGTCCACGCAAAAATACGTAGATTGCGAGTCCCTAACCCCAACTCAAGGGGCCACGCAACAAAGCGTGGATTGCGAGTACCTAACCCCAACTCAAGGGGCCACGCAACAAAGCGTGGATTGCGAGTCCCTAACCCCAACTCGAGGGGCCACGCAACAAAGAGTGGATTGCGAGTCCCCAACCCCAACTCAAGGGGCCACGTAAAAAAGCGTGGATTGCGAGTCCCTAACACCAACTCAAGGGTCCACACAACAAAGAGTGGATTGCGAATCCCTAAACCCAACTCAAGGGGCCACGCAACAAAGCGGGGATTGCAAGCCCCTAACCCCAACTCAAGGGGCCACGTAAAGAAGCGTGGATTGCGAGTCCCTAACCCCAACTCAAGGGGCCACGCAAAAAAGCGTGGATTGTGAGTACGTAACACCAACTCAAGGGGCCACGCAACAAAGCGTGGATTGCGAGTCCCTAACCCCAACTCAAGGGGCCACGCAACAAAGCGTGGATTGTGAGTCCCTAACCCCAACTCAAGGGGCCACACAACAAAGCGTGGATTGCAAGCCCCTAACCCCAACTCAAGGATCCACAGCAAAAAGCGTGGATTGCGAGTCCCTAACCCCAACTCAAGGGGCCACGCAACGAAGCGTGGATTGTGAGTACCTAACACCAACTCAAGGGGCCACGCAACAAAGCGTGGATTGCGAGTCCCTAACCCCAACTCAAGGGGCCACGCAACAAAGCATGGATTGCGAGTCCCTAACCCCAACTCAAGGGGCCACGCAACAAAGCGTGGATTGTGAGTACCTAACCCCAACTCAAGGGGCCACGCAACAAAGCGTGGATTGTGAGTCCCTAACCCCAACTCAAGGGGCCACGCAACAAAGCGTGGATTGCAAGTCCCTAACCCCAACTCAAGGGGCCACGCAACAAAGCGTGGATTGCGAGTCCCTAAACCCAACTCAAAGGGCCACGCAACAAAGCGTGGATTGTGAGTACCTAACACCAACTCAAGGGGCCACGCAAAAAAGCGTACATTGCGAGTCCCTAACCCCAACTCAAGGGGCCACGCAACCAAGCGTGGATTGCGAGTCCCTAACACCAACTCAAGGGGCCACACAACAAAGCGTGGATTGCGAGTCCCTAACCCCAACTCAAGGGGCCACGCAACAAGGCGTGGATTGCGAGTCCCTAACCCCAACTCAAGGGGCCACGCAACAAAGCGTGGATTGCGAGTCCCTAACCCCAGGTCAAGGGGCCACGCAACAAGGCGTGGATTGCAAGTCCCTAACCCCAACTCAAGGGGCCACGCAACAAAGCATGGATTGCGAGTCCCTAACCCCAACTCAAGGGGCCACACAACAAAGTGGATTGCGAGTCCCTAACCCCAACTCAAGGGGCCACGCAACAAAGCGTGGATTGCGAGTCCCGAAACCCAACTCAAGGGGCCACACAACAAGGCGTGGATTGGGAGTCCCTAACACCAACTCAAGGGGCCACGCAACAAAGCGTGGATTGCGAGTCCCTAAACCCAACTCAAGGGGCCACGCAACAAAGCGCGGATTGCGAGTCCCTAAACCCAACTCAAGGGGCCACGCAACAAAGCATGGATTGCGAGTCCCTAACACCAACTCAAAGGGCCACGCAACAAAGCGTGGATTGTGAGTCCCTAACCCCAACTCAAGGGGCCACGCAACAAAGCGTGGATTGCGAGTCCCTAAACCCAACTCAAGGGGCCACGCAACCAAGCGTGGATTGCGAGTCCCTAACCCCAACTCAAGGGGCCACGCAACAAAGCGTGGATTGCGAATACCTAATCCCAACTCAAGGGGCCACGCAACAAAGCGTGGATTGTGAGTCCCTAACCCCAAGTCAAGGGCTCACGCAACATAGCGTGGATTGCGGGTCCCTAACCCCAACTCAAGGGGCCACGCAACAAAGCGTGGATTGCGAGTTCCTAAACCCAACTCAAGGGGCCACGCAACCAAGCGTGGATTGCGAGTCCCTAACACCAACTCAAGGGGCCACACAACAAAGCGTGGATTGCGAGTCCCTAACCCCAACTCAAGGGGCCACGCAACAAGGCGTGGATTGCGAGTCCCTAACCCCAACTCAAGGGGCCACGCAACAAAGCGTGGATTGCGAGTCCCTAACCCCAGGTCAAGGGGCCACGCAACAAGGCGTGGATTGCGAGTCCCTAACCCCAACTCAAGGGGCCACGCAACAAAGCATGGATTGCGAGTCCCTAACCCCAACTCAAGGGGCCACACAACAAAGCGTGGATTGCGAGTCCCTAACCCCAACTCAAGGGGCCACGCAACAAAGCGTGGATTGCGAGTCCCGAAACCCAACTCAAGGGGCCACACAACAAGGCGTGGATTGGGAGTCCCTAACACCAACTCAAGGGGCCACGCAACAAAGCGTGGATTGCGAGTCCCTAAACCCAACTCAAGGGGCCACGCAACAAAGCGCGGATTGCGAGTCCCTAAACCCAACTCAAGGGGCCACGCAACAAAGCATGGATTGCGAGTCCCTAACACCAACTCAAAGGGCCACGCAACAAAGCGTGGATTGTGAGTCCCTAACCCCAACTCAAGGGGCCACGCAACAAAGGGTGGATTGCGAGTCCCTAAACCCAACTCAAGGGGCCACGCAACCAAGCGTGGATTGCGAGTCCCTAACCCCAACTCAAGGGGCCACACAACAAAGCGTGGATTGCGAGTCCCTAACCCCAACTCAAGGGGCCACGCAACAAGGCGTGGATTGCGAGTCCCTAACCCCAACTCAAGGGGCCACGCAACAAAGCGTGGATTGCGAGTCCCTAACCCCAGGTCAAGGGGCCACGCAACAAGGCGTGGATTGCGAGTCCCTAACCCCAACTCAAGGGGCCACGCAACAAAGCATGGATTGCGAGTCCCTAACCCCAACTCAAGGGGCCACACAACAAAGCGTGGATTGCGAGTCCCTAACCCCAACTCAAGGGGCCACGCAACAAAGCGTGGATTGCGAGTCCCGAAACCCAACTCAAGGGGCCACACAACAAGGCGTGGATTGGGAGTCCCTAACACCAACTCAAGGGGCCACGCAACAAAGCGTGGATTGCGAGTCCCTAAACCCAACTCAAGGGGCCACGCAACAAAGCGCGGATTGCGAGTCCCTAAACCCAACTCAAGGGGCCACGCAACAAAGCATGGATTGCGAGTCCCTAACACCAACTCAAGGGGCCACGCAACAAAGCGTGGATTGTGAGTCCCTAACCCCAACTCAAGGGGCCACGCAACAAAGCGTGGATTGCGAGTCCCTAAACCCAACTCAAGGGGCCACGCAACCAAGCGTGGATTGCGAGTCCCTAAACCCAACTCAAGGGGCCACGCAACAAAGCGCGGATTGCGAGTCCCTAAACCCAACTCAAGGGGCCACGCAACAAAGCATGGATTGCGAGTCCCTAAACCCAACTCAAGGGGCCACGCAACAAAGCGTGGATTGTGAGTCCCTAACCCCAACTCAAGGGGCCACGCAACAAAGCGTGGATTGCGAGTCCCTAAACCCAACTCAAGGGGCCACGCAACCAAGCGTGGATTGCGAGTCCCTAACCCCAACTCAAGGGGCCACGCAACAAAGCGTGGATTGCGAATACCTAATCCCAACTCAAGGGGCCACGCAACAAAGCGTGGATTGTGAGTCCCTAACCCCAACTCAAGGGCTCACGCAACATAGCGTGGATTGCGGGTCCCTAACCCCAACTCAAGGGGCCACGCAACAAAGCGTGGATTGCGAGTCCCTAAACCCAACTCAAGGGCTCACGCAACAAAGCATGGATTGCGAGTCCCTAACCCCACCTCAAGGGGCCACGCAACAAAGCGTGCATTGCGAGTCCCTAACCCCAACTCGGGGGGCCACGCAACAAAGAGTGGATTGCGAGTCCCCAACCCCAACTCGAGGGGCCACGTAAAAAAGCGTGGATTGCGAGTCCCTAACACCAACTAAAGGGTCCACACAACAAAGCGTGGATTGCGAATCCCTAAACTCAACTCAAGGGGCCACACAACAAAGCGGGGATTGCAAGCCCCTAACCCCAACTCAAGGGGCCACGTAAAAAAGCGTGGATTGCGAGTCCCTAACCCCAACTCAAGGGGCCACGCAAAAAAGCGTGGATTGTGAGTACGTAACACCAACTCAAAGGGCCACGCAACAAAGCGTGGATTGCGAGTCCCTAACCCCAACTCAAGGGGCCACGCAACAAAGCGTGGATTGCGAGTCCCTAACCCCAACTCAAGGGGCCACACAACAAAGCGTGGATTGCAAGCCCCTAACCCCAACTCAAGGGGCCACGTAAAAAAGCGTGGATTGCGAGTCCCTAACCCCAACTCAAGGGGCCACGCAAAAAAGCGTGGATTGTGAGTGCGTAACACCAACTCAAGGAGCCACGCAACAAAGCGTGGATTGCGAGTCCCTAACCCCAACTCAAGGGGCCACGCAACAAAGTATGGATTGCCAGTCCCTAACCCCAACTCAAGGGGCCACACAACAAAGCGTGGATTGCAAGCCCCTAACCCCAACTCAAGGGGCCACGTAAAAAAGCATGGATTGCGAGTCCCTATCCCCAACTCAAGGGCCCACGCAAAAAAGCGTGGATTGTGAGTACGTAACACCAACTCAAGGAGCCACGCAACAAAGCGTGGATTGCGAGTCCCTAACCCCAACTCAAGGGGCCACGCAACAAAGCATGGATTGCCAGTCCCTAACCCCAACTCAAGGGGCCACACAACAAAGCGTGGATTGCAAGCCCCTAACCCCAACTCAAGGGGCCACGTAAAAAAGCGTGGATTGTGAGTCCCTAACCCCAACTCAAGGGGCCACGCAACAAAGCGTGGATTGCGAGTCCCTAACCCCAACTCAAGGGGCCACGCAACAAAGCGTGGATTGCGAGTCCCTAAACCCAACTCAAGGGGCCACGCAACAAAGCGTGGATTGTGAGTACCTAACACCAACTCAGGGGGCCACGCAAAAAAGCGTACATTGCGAGTCCCTAACCCCAACTCAAGGGGCCACGCAACCAAGCTCGGATTGCGAGTCCCTAACACCAACTCAAGGGGCCACACAACAAAGCGAGGATTGCGAGTCCCTAACCCCAACTCAAGGGGCCACGCAACAAAGCGTGGATTGCGCGTCCATGACCCCAACTCAAGGGGCCACGCAACAAAGCGTGGATTGCGAATCCCTAACCCCAACTCAAGGGGCCACGCAACAAAGCGTGGATTGCGAGTCCCTAACCCCAACTCAAGGGGCCACGCAACAAAGCATGGATTGCGAGTCCCTAACCCCAACTCAAGGGGCCACACAACAAAGCGTGGATTGCGAGTCCCTAACCCCAACTCAAGGGGCCACGCAACAAAGCGTGGATTGCTAGTCCCTAAACCCAACTCAAGGGGCCACGCAACAAAGCGTGGATTGCTAGTCCCTAATCCCAACTCAAGGGGCCACGCAACAAAGCGTGGATTGCGAATACCTAATCCCAACTCAAGGGGCCACGCAACAAAGCGTGGATTGTGAGTCCCTAACCCCAACTCAAGGGCTCACGCAACATAGCGTGGATTGCGGGTCCCTAACCCCAACTCAAGGGGCCACGCAACAAAGCGTGGATTGCGAGTCCCTAAACCCAACTCAAGGGGCCACGCAACAAAGCATGGATTGCGAGTCCCTAACCCCACCTCAAGGGGCCACGCAACAAAGCGTGCATTGCGAGTCCCTAACCCCAACTCGGGGGGCCACGCAACAAAGAGTGGATTGCGAGTCCCCAACCCCAACTCGAGGGGCCACGTAAAAAAGCGTGGATTGCGAGTCCCTAACACCAACTAAAGGGTCCACACAACAAAGCGTGGATTGCGAATCCCTAAACTCAACTCAAGGGGCCACACAACAAAGCGGGGATTGCAAGCCCCTAACCCCAACTCAAGGGGCCACGTAAAAAAGCGTGGATTGCGAGTCCCTAACCCCAACTCAAGGGGCCACGCAAAAAAGCGTGGATTGTGAGTACGTAACACCAACTCAAAGGGCCACGCAACAAAGCGTGGATTGCGAGTCCCTAACCCCAACTCAAGGGGCCACGCAACAAAGCGTGGATTGCGAGTCCCTAACCCCAACTCAAGGGGCCACACAACAAAGCGTGGATTGCAAGCCCCTAACCCCAACTCAAGGGGCCACGTAAAAAAGCGTGGATTGCGAGTCCCTAACCCCAACTCAAGGGGCCACGCAAAAAAGCGTGGATTGTGAGTACGTAACACCAACTCAAGGAGCCACGCAACAAAGCGTGGATTGCGAGTCCCTAACCCCAACTCAAGGGGCCACGCAACAAAGTATGGATTGCCAGTCCCTAACCCCAACTCAAGGGGCCACACAACAAAGCGTGGATTGCAAGCCCCTAACCCCAACTCAAGGGGCCACGTAAAAAAGCGTGGATTGCGAGTCCCTAACCCCAACTCAAGGGGCCACGCAAAAAAGCGTGGATTGTGAGTCCCTAACCCCAACTCAAGGAGCCACGCAACAAAGCGTGGATTGCGAGTCCCTAACCCCAACTCAAGGGGCCACGCAACAAAGCATGGATTGCCAGTCCCTAACCCCAACTCAAGGGGCCACACAACAAAGCGTGGATTGCAAGCCCCTAACCCCAACTCAAGGGGCCACGTAAAAAAGCGTGGATTGTGAGTCCCTAACCCCAACTCAAGGGGCCACGCAACAAAGCGTGGATTGCGAGTCCCTAAACCCAACTCAAGGGGCCACGCAACAAAGCGTGGATTGCGAGTCCCTAAACCCAACTCAAGGGGCCACAAAACAAAGCGTGGATTGTGAGTACCTAACACCAACTCAGGGGGCCACGCAAAAAAGCGTACATTGCGAGTCCCTAACCCCAACTCAAGGGGCCACGCAACCAAGCTCGGATTGCGAGTCCCTAACACCAACTCAAGGGGCCACACAACAAAGCGAGGATTGCGAGTCCCTAACCCCAACTCAAGGGGCCACGTAAAAAAGCGTGGATTGCGAGTCCCTAACCCCAACTCAAGGGGCCATGCAAAAAAGCGTGGATTGTGAGTACGTAACACCAACTCAAAGGGCCACGCAACAAAGCGTGGATTGCGAGTCCCTAACCCCAACTCAAGGGGCCACGCAACAAAGCGTGGATTGCGAGTCCCTAACCCCAACTCAAGGGGCCACACAACAAAGCGTGATTTGCAAGCCCCTAACCCCAACTCAAGGGGCCACGTAAAAAAGCGTGGATTGCGAGTCCCTAACCCCAACTCAAGGGGCCACGCAAAAAAGCGTGGATTGTGAGTACGTAACACCAACTCAAGGAGCCACGCAACAAAGCGTGGATTGCGAGTCCCTAACCCCAACTCAAGGGGCCACGCAACAAAGCGTGGATTGCAAGCCCCTAACCCCAACTCAAGGGGCCACGTAAAAAAGCGTGGATTGCGAGTCCCTAACCCCAACTCAAGGGGCCACGCAAAAAAGCATGGATTGCCAGTCCCTAACCCCAACTCAAGGGGCCACACAACAAAGCGTGGATTGCAAGCCCCTAACCCCAACTCAAGGGGCCACGTAAAAAAGCGTGGATTGTGAGTCCCTAACCCCAACTCAAGGGGCCACGCAACAAAGCGTGGATTGCGAGTCCCTAACCCCAACTCAAGGGGCCACGCAACAAAGCGTGGATTGCGAGTCCCTAAACCCAACTCAAGGGGCCACGCAACAAAGCGTGGATTGTGAGTACCTAACACCAACTCAGGGGGCCACGCAAAAAAGCGTACATTGCGAGTCACTAACCCCAACTCAAGGGGCCACGCAACCAAGCTCGGATTGCGAGTCCCTAACACCAACTCAAGGGGCCACACAACAAAGCGAGGATTGCGAGTCCCTAACCCCAACTCAAGGGGCCACGCAACAAAGCGTGGATTGCGAATCCCTAACCCCAACTCAAGGGGCCACGCAACAAAGCGTGGATTGCGAGTCCCTAACCCCAACTCAAGGGGCCACGCAACAAAGCATGGATTGCAAGCCCCTAACCCCAACTCAAGGGGCCACGTAAAAAAGCGTGGATTGTGAGTCCCTAACCCCAACTCAAGGGGCCACGCAACAAAGCGTGGATTGCGAGTCCCTAACCCCAACTCAAGGGGCCACGCAACAAAGCGTGGATTGCGAGTCCCTAAACCCAACTCAAGGGGCCACGCAACAAAGCGTGGATTGTGAGTACCTAACACCAACTCAGGGGGCCACGCAAAAAAGCGTACATTGCGAGTCACTAACCCCAACTCAAGGGGCCACGCAACCAAGCTCGGATTGCAAGTCCCTAACACCAACTCAAGGGGCCACACAACAAAGCGTGGATTGCGAGTCCATGACCCCAACTCAAGGGGCCACGCAACAAAGCGTGGATTGCGAATCCCTAACCCCAACTCAAGGGGCCACGCAACAAAGCGTGGATTGCGAGTCCCTAACCCCAACTCAAGGGGCCACGCAACAAAGCATGGATTGCGAGTCCCTAACCCCAACTCAAGGGGCCACACAACAAAGCGTGGATTGCGAGTCCCTAACCCCAACTCAAGGGGCCACGCAACAAAGCGTGGATTGCTAGTCCCGAAACCCAACTCAAGGGGCCACACAACAAGGCGTGGATTGCGAGTCCCTAACACCAACTCAGGGGGCCACGCAACAAAGCGTGGATTGCGAGTCCCTGAACCCAACTCAAGGGGCCACGCAACAAAGCGTGGATTGCGAGTCCCTAAACACAACTCAAGGGGCCACGCAACAAAGCATGGATTGCGAGTCCCTAACCCCAACTCAAGGGGCCACGCAAAAAAGCGTGGATTGCGAGTCCCTAACCCCAACTCAAGGGGCCACAAAACAAAGCGTGGATTGCGAGTCCCTAACCCCAACTCAAGGGGCCACGCAACCAAGCGTGGATTGCGAGTCCCTAACCCCAACTCAAGGGGCCACGCAACAAAGCGTGGATTGTGAGTACCTAACACCAGCTCAAGGGGCCACGCAACATAGCGTGGATTGCGGGTCCCTAAACCCAACTCCAGGGGCCACGCAACAAAGCATGGATTGCGAGTCCCTAACCCCACCTCAAGGGGCCACACAACAAAGCGTGGATTGCGAGTACCTAACCCCAACTCAAGGGGCCACGCAACAAAGCATGGATTGCGAGTCCCTAACCCCAACTCAAGGGGCCACACAACAAAGCGTGGATTGCGAGTACCTAACCCCAACTCAAGGGGCCACGCAACAAAGCGTGCATTGCGAGTCCCTAACCCCAACTCGGGGGGCCACGCAACAAAGAGTTGATTGCGAGTCCCCAACCCCAACTCGAGGGGCCACGCAACAATGAGTGGATTGCCAGTCCCTAACACCAACTAAAGGGTCCACACAACAAAGCGTGGATTGCGAATCCCTAAACCCAACTCAAGGGGCCACGCAACAAAGCGGGGATTGCAAGCCCCTAACCCCAACTCAAGGGGCCACGTAAAAAAGTTTGGATTGCGAGTCCCTAACCCCAACTCAAGGGGCCACGCAAAAAAGCGTGCATTGTGAGTACGTAACACCAACTCAAGGGGCCACGCAACAAAGCGTGGATTGCGAGTCCCTAACCCCAACTCAAGGGGCCACGCAACAAAGCGTGGATTGCGAGTCCCTAACCCCAACTCAAGGGGCCACACAACAAAGCGTGGATTGCAAGCCCCTAACCCCAACTAAAGGGGCCACGTAAAAAAGCGTGGATTGCGAGTCCCTAACCCCAACTCAAGGGGCCACGCAAAAAAGCGTGGATTGTGAGTACGTAACACCAACTCAAGGGGCCACGCAAAAAAGCATGGATTGCCAGTCCCTAACCCCAACTCAAGGGGCCACACAACAAAGCGTGGATTGCAAGCCCCTAACCCCAACTCAAGGGGCCACGTAAAAAAGCGTGGATTGCGAGTCCCTAAACCCAACTCAAGGGGCCACGCAACAAAGCATGGATTGCCAGTCCCTAACCCCAACTCAAGGGGCCACACAACAAAGCGTGGATTGCAAGCCCCTAACCCCAACTCAAGGGGCCACGTAAAAAAGCGTGGATTGCGAGTCCCTAACCCCAACTCAAGGGGCCACGCAAAAAAGCGTGGATTGTGAGTCCCTAACCCCAACTCAAGGGGCCACGCAACAAGGCGTGGATTGCGAGTCCCTAACCCCAACTCAAGGGGCCACGCAACAAAGCGTGGATTGCAAGTCCCTAACCCCAACTCAAGGGGCCACGCAACAAAGCGTGGATTGCGAGTCCCTAACCCCAACTCAAGGGGCCACGCAACAAAGCGTGGATTGTGACTACCTAACACCAACTCAAGGGGCCACGCAAAAAAGCGTACATTGCGAGTCCCTAACCCCAACTCAAGGGGCCACGCAACCAAGCGTGGATTGCGAGTCCCTAACACCAACTCAAGGGGCCACACAACAAAGCGTGGATAGCGAGTCCCTAACCCCAACTCAAGGGGCCACGCAACAAGGCGTGGATTGCGAGTCCCTAACCCCAACTCAAGGGGCCACCCAACAAAGAGTGGATTGCGAGTCCCTAAACCCAACTCAAGGGGCCACGCAACAAAGCATGGATTGCGAGTCCCTAACCCCAACTCAAGGGGCCACACAGGATATATTATGAAGTAGATTTTTTTAAGGAATAAAAATTTTTTTGGAGGCTTAGATGTCACCACAAACTGAAACGTCAGGATGGCTCTTTTCTTGCGATCTTTATTTTGGCACTTGGTTTTTATGGACGAAAGTCTTTTATTTAGTAGCCTTGATAAAATTTTAGGAATACCTTGTATTTGGTAAGTGTAAAATATTTTTGTATGGATTTTGATTTATAATTTGTGTTTCGATTTTAAGCTTTCATTTCCTTGTTTGTTTTTGCAGAAAAAACCTTCTTTTTGGTATATTTATTTCTCAGATTTTACCAGGCGATTAAAAGAAAATTTAGTAATTTTTTATAAAAGCTACATGAAAAGAGATTTTCTTTTGTAGTTTAGAAGCAGACTTTGTTGGAGTCTAGTTTTAGAAAAACAGGAGCAGGTTTTAAAGCTGGTGTAAAGGATTACCGTCTTACTTATTATACACCAGAGTATCAAGTGGCTGAAACTGATATTTTAGCTGCATTCCGTATGACGCCTCAGCCTGGAGTTCCTTCTGAAGAGTGTGGAGCAGCTGTAGCAGCTAAATCGTCTACAGGTACTTGGACTACTGTTTGGACAGATGGTTTAACGCAGTTAGATCGTTATAAGGGTCGTTGTTATGATCTTGAGCCAGTTCCTGGTGAAGAGAATCAGTATATTGCTTATGTGGCTTACCCAATCGATTTATTTGAGGAAGGTTCTGTTACAAACTTATTAACTTCGATTGTAGGTAATGTTTTTGGTTTTAAGGCTTTACGTGCTTTACGTTTAGAAGATTTACGTATTTCGGCTGCATATGCAAAAACTTTTGCTGGTCCTCCACATGGTATTCAAATAGAGCGTGATCGTCTTAATAAGTATGGTAGACCTCTTTTAGGATGTACTATGAAGCCTAAGTTAGGTTTGTCTGCAAAAAACTATGGTCGTGCAGTATACGAGTGTCTTCGTGGAGGTTTAGATTTCACTAAGGATGACGAGAATGTTAACTCACAAGCTTTTATGCGTTGGCGTGATCGTTTCTTATTTTGTGCAGAGGCTATTTATAAGTCTCAGACAGAAACCGGTGAGGTAAAAGGTCATTATCTAAATGCAACAGCTGGTACTTGTGAAGAAATGTATAAGAGAGCTGAGTTTGCTGCTCAAATAGGGGTGCCTATTATTATGCATGATTACTTAACAGGTGGTTTTACAGCAAATACTTCTTTAGCTTCTTACTGTCGTGATAATGGTTTATTACTTCATATTCACCGTGCTATGCACGCTGTAATTGATCGTCAACGTAACCATGGTATTCATTTCCGAGTTTTAGCTAAGACTCTTCGTATGTCAGGTGGGGATCATTTACATTCTGGTACAGTAGTAGGTAAGTTAGAAGGTGAGCGTGAAGTTACTTTAGGTTTTGTAGATCTAATGCGTGATCCGTATACAGAGAAAGATCGTTCTCGTGGTATTTACTTTACTCAAGATTGGTGTGGTATGGGTGGTACTATGCCTGTAGCTTCAGGAGGTATTCATGTTTGGCATATGCCAGCACTTGTAGAAATTTTTGGAGATGATGCTTGTCTTCAGTTTGGTGGTGGTACCCTTGGACATCCTTGGGGTAATGCTCCAGGTGCAGCAGCTAACCATGTTGCTTGTGAGGCTTGTGTTCAGGCGCGAAACGAGGGTCGTGATCTTTCTCGTGAAGGTGGTGATGTTATTCGTGAAGCTTGTAAGTGGAGTCCTGAGCTTTCCGCTGCTTGTGAAGTTTGGAAGGAAATCAAATTTGAATTCGAAACTATTGATAAGCTTTAATTTTCTTTATTTTGGATTGGTATTTTTTATCAGTCTAAAATCTTATTATTTTGTTTATTATTTATTATTTAAAAAGTGTCATGAATAATTTAGTATTTTTATATGAGTGAATTTATGTTTGATTTGATTAAATTTCCTGTCTTCACAAGCTAGGCCATTATACTGTTGCGACGGTGTACTGGTATAGCCATGGTGAAATGGACTGGTATAGCCATGGTGAAATGGTAGCTCTAGGTGGGGGAAATCCGCATTTAAACACCAAAAAAAAAATCAAAGCGACTGAAGGTGCTCCTTGGCCACAAGCACGTCACAAGAGCTCCAAACATGCACATCGTGGTATGCATATGCAGCAGTGTTTGGCAGTTCATTGGAATTTAATTAGTCCCATGGGATATCCATCGTGATTGGCTAGTGTGGACCACACTCATGTTTCTTTTCTGTTGGCCAATTTTGTTGGCACCATGCCTTCATAAAACAGTACAAGTGGGTGCCCTTGGCGGTGTTTGCGCACAGAACATGTTTTTTTGGCACACTGTAATGGAACCAACCCCAGGACACCAACCACTCAAACAGTGCGTACAAGGACCAAAAGCTGGAAATTGAAACGTGTCGTAGCAGTGCAACTTCAGTGTCTGAATATAGCTCATGGTTTAATGTACAAAGACATATAGGGGCAGTGTTGAAGAACACAACCTTATACTGTTATACAGTTAGAGGAAAATAACTCCGAACAGGGCCCTCGTTCTGAAGGGGGTAAATGAGAGGAAACAGGCCAGGAATACCCATGCGACGGTGAAATTTTCCGACACCGGACTGCGGACGACTGGGAAGGTGCACAGCGCTCAAACCCTCCTCCTTCGAGGTAGTGAATGGAGACGGGGAGGAGTAGGAGTTGTTTCTGCTCACATCATTGATGGATTAAGCAATATAGACCCCGGAAGCTTTCATCAGTGGCACCAGCAAACTGGATCTGACGGAAGAGAGCTTCGCCTTTTGCACATATTATTCACAGATGGCGGCAGGTGTGGAAAGGGTCTGTCGGGCTGCTGACCAACGTTTGTTGCAGGATGACGTGTGCACATGAAGCAGCTGTGCCGACACAGCGCACCCACCACTATTCTCCATCCATTTGCATCGCATGTAAAACCCCCACACACCTATAGAAATAATAATAATCGCCTCAATTCAATTAGAGCCGCAATGGGCACAAAGCACCCGAAAGAAAATTTCTATCAAGAATCTTGTAACCCCTGTGGGGTTATAGGTGGGGGGGGGGGGGGGGCTATGTGTGTGTCTGGACGCAGTTGCAGATCCTCTACACCTCAGCCTGCGCCACGCACAATGAAAGCTCCACCGAACAATGATCTAGAGCACGTTTGTAAAGCAACATATGCTACAGTTACTGCATCTGCCGCATCCCCTGATCCAGCTGACTATAGAGTACTGGGAGGGGGTGGCAGGGTCGGGGAAAGGCCCTGTTCCACTGCAGCCAGGCCCCCAAACTATCTGTTGAAAGGAGCGGGCACCAGGGGTTGGAGGGGCTACTCTTGGGAGGTGGGCAGGGAAAGAGGAGTGGGTTGACAGGAGATTGGCAACCTTGGAGAAGGAAGGCGTAACAGGAATATCGTCAGTAGTTTACACATCCGCAGGGCAGCAACCAGCAAACCAATTCAGCCACCATAAACCACCACGAAGGTCCAAAAGTATACACTGCTCAAAAAGCCCCACCAGTGCCAACAGCCTTTACTGGCTTCACTTCAGTCAGCGGGGTACTGTCTTTCAAAAAGCTGGAGGTGGTGAGGGAGGGGTGGGTCGTAGGGTACAAGGCGCACCCCATACCCCCCCCCCCCCCCCCGCCCATTCCCCCTTGTGCTGCAGAGTTGAAGTTGGCTCCAAGCAGCGCCGGTCAAAAGCTGAAACCGTAGCCAATCCACTGGGGCAAAATAAGTATGCTCCAAAACTTGGTATCATGAAACGCTGCAACCAACATTGCCCCAAATCTTGCACCCAAAATCAGCGTGCCAACGAGAAGCATGCAGTACAAAACCAACCATTGGGTCTGCCATCCAGATGAGATGCAAGTGTCCGTGGAGCTTCCAAATGCCTACCCTACAAGAGTGTCTGCTAGATAGTTCTTCTGTGTCTTAGACAAGGGAGAGGGAGGATGTCTGAATTGGACAGCATCCCTCCAGGTCTAATTATCTTAATTTCATGGTCCCAAAAGGCTTCAGGAGTCGCTTCTCCCACACCCTCATGTCCCCGCCAACGCCTCAATACCCTCCCAAACTTCCCATGCAGTCCTACCACACCATTGTGCCTGGTTGACCACTTTTGACTTCACGTCACCACAAAGAACATGCCAAAAGGCACACAAACGTCGAGGATGCTGCTCTAGTCGTGATCCCTGCAGTGATGATGCAGTGATGATGTGACAACATGTGTTGAAGAAGTTGAATGGGTCTCTGACTGCCCAAGGGGTTGCAAAACGAAAACGGAGCTGCCCCAGCCTGTTTCTTCCCTGTTGTTCCAAGCTCAGTCACGAGCTCAACAAGGAACTAAAGCAGGATTGGACGTCTTTAAAACCCAGTGAGCCACCACCTCGGGCATTCACATCAATTTATGTGTATGGATGTGAGAGAGAGAGAGTGCCTATTTAGGAGCATGGGCCTTGGGCTTGAGGGTACCGAGTCCACAGTTGCTTCCCCAAGGGTCGCACAGCACGGTGCCTTCAGCGCCAACAGAACAAGAGGCTCCACAACTGACTCAGGTCATGTTTGCTCAGTGGTAGCCTGGCCATGCCCTGTGCGTTCACGTGGCTGCTGCCGGTTAGGTCGCATGCTGTACACCATGGTGTAGTGCTGCAAGGGCAAGCCCTGATTGCATTGGGAAAGGCGGACGTCCATTCACCCGCGCCAGCCCAGGTACGGCCTGACAGTCCAGGAAGGGTCCATGAGATGACAGTTGTGTGTATGGAATTGTGGTGTGCTGGGAAACATCATTGAGGGAAACCAGTACCAGTCAGCAAGTATCAGGCCATCACAAAAGGTCAGGAGTTGGTGGGAGGAATCGGAGGGACATGGAGAGAGTCATGAACATCTGCTGTCTGCCAACCAGCTGAATCAACCCAGGCCCCAGTAACTGGCTCAAAAAAACTTCGGCCGGATACGTTACCATTCAGTCATAGTACAAATGCAGGTTAAGGAGAGCAGATGCTCCCTTCAGCCCTGCAAGCGCTTGCGCACCACGGGCTCCCACGTTGTTGGCCCCCAGACTCAAAGTCAAGGTGTGCAGCGCAGGGGCTTCTTTCAGCCCTGCGAGCGCTTGTGCGCCATTGTCTCCCACATTGTTATCCCCAAGATTCAAAAGCAGAGTGTGCAGCGCAGGTGCTTCCTTCAGCCCTGCAAGGGCTTGTGCACCATTGTCTCCCACGTGGTTGTGCCCAAGAAACAAATGCAGTGTGTGCAGCACAGGTGCTTCCTTCAGCCCTGCAAGGGCTTGTGCACCATTGTCTCCCACATTGTTATCCCTAAGATACAAATGCAGTGTGTGCAGCGCAGGTGCTTCCTTCAGCCCTGCAAGGGCTTGTGCACCATTTTCTCCCACATTGTTATCCCAAAGATTCAAATGCAGTGTGTACAGCGCAGGTGCTTCCTTCAGCCCTGCAAGGGCTTGTGCACCATTGTCTCCCACATTGTTTCCCCTAAGATACAAATCCAGAGTGTGCAGCACACGTGCTCCCTTCAGGCCTGCAAGGGCTTGCGCACCATTGTCTCCCACATTGTTTCCCCCAAGATCCAAATCCAGAGTGTGCAGCGCAGGTGCTGTCTTCAGCCCTGCAAGGGCTTGTGCACCATATTCTCCCACATTGTTCCCCACTAGGTCCAAATGCAGAGTGTGCAGCGCAGGTGCTATCTTCAACCCTGCAAGGGCTTGTGCGCCATTGTCTCCCACATTGTTATGCCGAAGATACAAATCCAGAGTGTGCAGCGCAGGTGCTTCCTTCAGCCCTGCAAGGGCTTGTGCACCGTTGTCTCCCACATCGTTTCCCCCAAGATCCAAATAAAGAGTGTGCAGCACAGGTGCTTCCTTCAGCCCTGCAAGGGCTTGTGCACCATATTCTCCCACATTGTTCCCCGGAAGATCCAAATACAGAGTGTGCAGCGCAGGTGCTATCTTCAACCCTGCAAGGGCTTGTGCACCATTGTCTCCCACATTGTTATGCCCAAGATACAAATGCAGTGTGTGCAGCGCAGGTGCTTCCTTCAGCCCTGCAAGCGCTTGCGCACCACGGGCTCCCAAGTTGTTGGCCCCCAGACTCAAAGTCAAGGTGTGCAGCGCAGGGGCTTCTTTCAGCCCTGCGAGCGCTTGTGCACCATTGTCTCCCACATTGTTATGCCCAAGAAACAAATGCAGTGTGTGCAGCACAGGTGCTTCCTTCAGCCCTGCAAGGGCTTGCGCACCATTGTCTCCCACATTGTTCCCCACTAGATCCAAATACAGAGTGTGCAGCGCAGGTGCTATCTTCAACCCTGCAAGGGCTTGCGCACCATTGTCTCCCACATCGTTTCCCCTAAAATCCAAATGCAGTGTGTGCAGCGCAGTGCTATCTTCAGCCCTGCAAGGGCTTGTGCACCATTGTCTCCCACGTGGTTGTGCCCAAGATCCAAATGCAGTGTGTGCAGCGCAGGTGCTGACTTCAGCCCTGCAAGGGCTTGTGCACCATTGTCTCCCACGTGGTTGTGCCCAAGATGGAAATCCAGAGTGTGCAGCGCAGGTGCTATCTTCAGCCCTGCAAGGGCTTGCGCACCATTGTCTCCCACATTGTTGTCCTCGAGATTCAAATCCAGAGTGTGCAGCGCAGGTGCTTCCTTCAGCCCTGCAAGGGCTTGTGCACCATTGTCTCCCACGTGGTTGTCCCCAAGATCCAAATGCAGTGTGTGCAGCGCAGGTGCTGTCTTCAGCCCTGCAAGGGCTTGTGCACCCTTGTCCCCATTGCCACGGAAACGTAAAGATGCAGTGCGCAATGCTTGCATGCATAGGGTGTCCATTATTTGAGGGAGAGCATTTTCATGTCGAATGTAGTACCGCAAATGCCGTTGCTGCAAATGATACCACATTTGTGCACACACGTGACTGCACGCTGCTGTCCCTGAGAAGTCGGAAATACAACGCAATACATCTACTGGCAGCTCATGCAACTTCATCTTTGCCGAGAAATAGATGGTCTGCAAAAAGTTGGCCCAAAAAATGATGCAAGCTTTTGTGTTGTGCTGGTACAGATGTCCCCATTGCCACGGAAACGTACAGATGCAGTGCGCAATGCTTGCATGCATAGGGGGTATTTGGTAAAACTTACTACCAGATGAGGTAACACTTAGTAAAAGTTGGTAAAACTTAGTAGAAATGAGGTAAAACTTAGCAAAAAAATTTTCTAAAAACATTTTCTTAAACAAAAAATTTTTACTAAGTTTTACCTCGGTCCACTAAGCCCCCCCCCCCCCCCCCGGCTGCAATTTCTTCAAGGTAGTCAACACTTCGATGGTAGGTGGTACTTTTGTTTAAGGGCACAAGGCCCCCGACTCGATTCTCGGCCACTTGTGTTAGTGGCGCCCCACCCAGGCCAAACCATCATGCACACCAATTAGTTGGCACTCGGCCAACATAACAAAATATAATTGGGGTTGGGCAGTAGAAACAAAATCAGGCTCAAGAAAAGAGTCCTGACAGGGCCATGGCCAACATCTGTGGGAACTACTTACTACTACTAGTTACAAAAGACACGCTTCAAAAGCAAGTCGGCCTTGGTATTTGCATGGCACGGTTTGCCTCGCACTGTGGGATTATTGGTGCACATCCCAAACAGAGCCGTTTTCAAATCCCCTTGCAGCTCGGTGCAAAATGCTTGGTCATTTCTCAGTTGACCATGGGCATTTTGGGGATATTGAGGAGGCACTGCATACCACTTGCGACAGATCCACATGCCCTTGCATTTGCAATGGCACCCCTGCATTCCACCTTCATCCAGCAGCTTGATGGTGTCAGTTGCCATCCGGCATGTCTCTTGACGTTGCATTGTGCCTTGTCTCGGCGCGTTGTCAAGGGCATATTGCAAGTGCCACAAGATCGATTTTGGTTGTTGCGTGAAATGGCTAAGGCTACTCTGTACTTCAGTCGTTCAAAGTTGGCCTCCACCCCAAGGACCCCAGCGGTACATTGGGAGGTGGCTCGGATGTACCCCGAACCGAAATCTGTGGACTTCGTTGACACATGCTTTTCTTGTGATGGCACACCGCACATGGCGTGCCACGAATGTAAGGTTCTTCATTGTGCCTTGCATGCGTCCATCTTGTGTCAATCGGAGATTTGTGTTGGGTTGTGCCAATTCTAGACGGCCAACCTTGCTGTTTTGTTGTTGCTTCTGTTGTTGCTTCTGCTGTTGTTGCTGCTTCAGTTGTTGACACCCGTCTTGGTGTGCCTACTGTTGTTGCTACTTCTGCTGTTAACACCCGAATCTTTGACCACTTCTTCCGCTGTTGTGGTTCAACGCCTTCTCACTCGGCAATCAAATCCACAACAGCCAACTCCTCCTAGTTTGCCCCAACAATGAGTGGCCGGTCACACATTGGGTCAAACTTAAGGCAGAGGTATTCGCGAGTTGGGGCAATCAACAATAAGCGGAGCACCCAATGCCAATTGCTCATATTATACACTTGCGCCACAATCAAGGGTGGTGCGAAAGACGACGAGGCGATGGACGACGCTTGCAAAGTGCGCTCTGCCCACGATTTATCAGCTGTTTGCGGCGTTGTGCACTGGCACGTGAGGCATTCCACAAAGAGTCGCGGACAACCCACGCCACGCCCATTGTGTCCCAATCCGCACCGAGAGCGGTTTGGGCAGCCCACCGTGATACACCACAATCTGAGCACAATCTATGACATAGTTCTCGGTGGTGAGGTCCTTGAAATGGCGTGCCTCAAACTCAAATTGTTGCGGCGACAAACCTGGAACTGTGACATGTAGTGGCCGCCTCCAATTGTTGCCAAGCAGTGCCTCTACCTCTGACATAGATGGGTGAAACGAGCCTTGGCTATCATCATCAGCCAGGATTTGTTCTGCACTAGGGCACCCAGTAGGAGATGTTGGGTGATCACCAGATGGTGCAGCGATTCCGGACAAAATGGAACTGGGTGGGATGGGGTCTAGTGGGGTACTCGATGCCTCAGCCACAGAGGTGTTGTTTCCATCCACATGCATAGAGGGGGTGGGGTGCAAGATGCTTTCCACATGCACCTCCTTCTCCCACTTTTGCAGCACCCATTTCACTTCATCCCTATCCTTGAACTGTCGGGCTAGACACTCCACTCCAACCAAGCAGTGAATGCACCCATCGCAAAAGATACACCACAAATATACGGCCCTGTTGCATTGACCACAAGTAAAAGGTGAACGGTACAAGCGCATTGAATGCCACAATGCAGTCCCACGGGCCAACTCACGTTGCGCCTCTTTGGCCAAAGAAAGAGGCTGCCCATCACAGCTACCTTCACTGGAGGAGTGCATGCGTATTCCAAGGGTATCATCCGTGCCCATGGGACTCATTGAGGCCGATTTCTCCGTGCATGCCTCGGTGCCATCCGCAGAGCTTTGCTGGGAGGACGCCGTTGCAAACACAAAGTGCAAAAGATAAAAAGGGAGGGGGGACAAAATCAAAAGTGGCCCACAAGTGGGCAAAGTGGCTACATAACCCCCGCCGCCTGAGGGGTCCCCTCCGCTTCAGAGCGGGGGGTAGAATCAGAGGTGGCCCACAAGTGGGCACGATGGCTACATAACCCCTGCCGCCAGAGGGGACCCCACTGCTTCAGAGTGGGGCAGAATCAGAGGTGGCCCACAAGTGGGCAAAGTGGCTACACAACCCCTGCCGCCTGGGCGATCCCCACCGCTTCAGAGCGGGGGCAGAATTAGAGGTGGCCCACAAGTGGGCAAGGTGGCTACATAACCCCTGCCGCCTAGGGGGTCCCCACCGCTTCAGAGCGGGGCAGAATCAGATGGCCCACAAGCGGGCAAGGTGGCTACATAACCCCTGCCGCCTGGGGGGTCCCCACCGCTTCAGAGCGGGGGGCAGAATCAGAGGTGGCCCACAAGTGGGCAAGGTGGCTACATAACCCCTGCCGCGGGGGGGTCCACACCACTTCAGATTTGGGGCAGAATCAGAGGTGGCCCACAAGCGGGCAAGGTGGCTACATAACCCCTGCCGCCTAGGGGGTCCCCACCGCTTCAGTGCGGGGGGGCAGAATCAGAAGTGGCCCACAAGTGGGCAAGCTGGCTACATAACCCCTGCCGCCTGGGGGGTCCCCACCGCTTGAGAGCGGGGGGCAGAATCAGAAGTGGCCCACAAGTGGGCAAGGTTGCTACATAACCTCTGCCGCCTGGGCGGTCCCCACCGCTTCAAAGCAGGGGGCAAAATTAGAGGTGGCCCGAAGTGGGCAAGGGGGCTACATAACCCCCGCCGCCTGGGGGGTCCCCACCACTTCAGAGCATAGCAGAATCAGAGGTGGCCCACAAGTGGGCAAGGTGGCTACACAACCCCTGCCGCCGGGGGGTCCCCACCGCTTCAGAGTGGGGGGCAGAATCAGAGGTGGCCCACAAGTGGGCAAGGTGGCTACATAACCCCTGCCGCCTGGGCGGTCCCCACCACTTCAGAGCGGGGAGCAGAATTAGAGGTGGCCCACAAGTGGGCAAGGTTGCTACATAACCTCTGCCGCCTGGGCGGTCCCCACCGCTTCAAAGCAGGGGGCAAAATTAGAGGTGGCCCACAAGTGGGCAAGGTGGCTACATAACCCCTGCCGCCTCAGGGGTCCCCACCACTTCATAGGGGGGGCGGAATCACAGGTGGCCCACAAGTGGGCAAGGTGGCTACATAACCCCCGCCGCCTGGGGGGTCCCCACCACTTCAGATTGGGGGCAAAATCAGAGGTGGCCCACAAGCGGGCAAGGTGGCTACATAACCCCTGCCGCCTAGGGGGTCCCCACCGCTTCAGAGCAGGAGGCAGAATCAGAGGTGGCCCACAAGTGGGCAGTGTGGCTACATAACCCCTGCCGCCTGGGGGGTCCCCACCGCTTCAGAGCGGGGGGCAGAACCAGAGGTGGCCCACAAGTGGGCAAGGTGGCTACATAACCCTTGCCGCTTGGGGGGTCCCCACCGCTTCAGAGTGGGGGACAGAATCAGAGGTGGCCCATAAGTGGGCAAGGTGGCCACCTGCAAATGTTGGTGGCCCGGCCCAAGTTGGCAGTCTGGCGGTCGCAAAAGCGAGTAATGCAATCTTTTTTGGGCTTCCTTCACTGGCAGGTACGGCCGCTAGGCGTGGTGTGCCCTTTTGCTGCGGGGGCCTACTGTTGGGTCAACAGGGAACAGGCTGGCCATACTCCTGTGGCGGTCCTGGAGTCTCTTGCCGTTCTTCAGACCATGGCTGCTGAGCCGTGGCGCCCGCCCCTGCCTGGAGTCCAGACCTTGTGTCTGGAGCTGGGATTACACAGATTAGACCCGGTCCTGCTGGGGAGGTGGTGGGAGGGGCCTGGGCTGGTGCTTTTCGTTGATGGTGCACATGACAGTTCGTCCTGGAGAGTAGGCGGTTTTTCGGCGTTTCTGGGAGTCCGATCAGAGGTAGCCCGGCGGCTGCGCGCCCAGAGCCAACAGTTGGTAGAATAGCAGGCCCTTATCTAGGGAGTGCGCCTGGCGGTGCGCCTGGGGTATACGACGGTCACTCTCGTGAGGAACAAGGACATATCCAAGGTCAAAAGAGAGTTAAATCAACGGCAGATGCGAACAGGTCCCCTCTTTCCAAGTGGGTCGTCTGTTTGCCAAAGCTTCTGGACATTTTTCTAAAGGCAGTATGGTTGTGTTGAGAAATTTTCAGGCTCCAAACAGCACACCATGAGCTAAAGCTGGGCCAAAACACATGTATGAGCATGTGATCTCAAATCACTAGTGGAAAGGTGGATTTTCAGTTGTGGCCCATTCAGGGGCCAAAACGGCCCGTTTTTTTCAAGATTTTTGAGATCTTTGGAGGGTCAAACCAGCTCACCATGGGTTTAAAACTGCTGAAAACACCTGTCGGGACCAAAATAGTGTAGATTCAGTTTTAAATACATTGTTTACCCTTATTTGACCCTATTGTGGTCCCACAATGGCCCATTTACAAGGCTTCTTAGACATGTGGAGGGCCAAAACAGTTCAAAATGGGCTCAAAACGGACTGACAATGGGGTAAAAAAAGCACTTGCTTGGGCATCCTACCCCCCCCCCTTGCATAGTCAGCAATTGTGCGCGGCGGTTTCCTCGCACCCCGGAGGGAACATACCCCAAAATACCCCAAGTGACGGTTCCCTTGCACCCCCAATTACTCTGCAAAGGGCGCGCGACACGAAACAAGACGCGCAAACACAAAGGCACATGAACAACAAAACGAGCCCGGAAATGGGATGCATGTTCAGCTCTACTGAGAAATAGGCTCTGTGTGCCACTTTTCTGGCAGGAGTATTTGACTCTGAAGAGCTGCACATGCTCACCAGGGGCCACAGGAAGGGGCTCTCCAGCTGCAGGCTGGGCTGCAGCCTTGGCTGCCACCTGGGCAGCAGGTTTGGCTGCACTCTTGGTTGAGGGTTTGGCACGAGGTTTGGCAGCTTTGGGAGCAGGCTTGGCAGGGGGCTTGACAGGGGGCTCCAGCCCCTGTGGCAAACAGTTTTCCTCAGGAATATCACGCTTGACGTACAACTTTCCGTCGGCAATGGCAAAAACATTTGCCAGTCCCCATACACCACGCGCATGGACATCCGCGCTATAGGGGCACAGTCATGCGTCGCCATAGTGCCAGAGCGCTCATATGTGATGGTCCGGTAGTCAACACCGCGCTCTGAGGGGTCCAGAATGTTGGCAGACGCAGTAGTGCCACCAGAACGTTTGAAATTGACAACAGCACCAACTGGGTACATGTCAATATCATCAACATCCAAGTGAAGTGTTCTGCAGTTCTGAAGTGTTCTGCATAATAAGGGTACAGCGGAGTGCCTTGGATGCCAAAAATCTGAAGTATTTCCACTAGAAATCTGAAGTACTTGCGCTGCGTGTGCACTACGTGCGCACTACGCGCTACTTTTGGACTATTTCCCCCCCGAAGAGCCCCCAGGCACACCCCTTCGAAACGCCCTTAGAATTAGGTGACCCAAAACTGCCCCAGATCAAGAAAGTTGCAAACTACCTTCCCTGAACATAACACACATCATGCACAACTGGAAAAGCCATGAACAGCGCATTGGTCGCCACCCTCAACAACACACAAACGTCTTTTTGTTCCATTGTCAACTAAGTAAGAATTGAGAATACGCAACTTGTGTGCACAACATGACACAGTTGCAGAATTAAAGAAATGCTACATTGTCAAATGTGTGTGTGTCAATGCAATCCGTACAATATTGTAATTCACACTTGTTACACATGGACATCTTTTCAGGGTCAGACTTGGTGCAACAAAGGGCACATACATCCCCATCATCACCCACAACGGCCTCATCATCATTGTCGTCCTGTGTAGGTACAGTCCATAAATGTGTAGGCACATGTTCCCACGGACCATATGGAGGGTACCGTACTTGTCTTCGAATCAAAAATTGTTGCAAATGCAAGAGTATATGCACATACTCATGCAACTCGGTATTGGATCCCCTCCATATGTTCCTTACGATGCCCCAATGCCACATGTGTGCGAGCAAGTGCTCAATACGTGCCCTATAGAAACCATGAACATCATTGTACTCCTTTTGTCGCTCGGTCAACTGCGGTCAGCCATCCCAACCACAGTGGCAGGAACTCGCAGACCGTTGGAGCAGGTGTAGAACACCCTGTCCCCAATACCGAGATCCATGGAGAAAGTGGACCTGAGAAAGGAGGAGGGAAGTATGATGTCCCGTAGCAAGCACCCTGAAAGTGTATCACCATATACCGAGCTCAGGGTGCGTGTTTCACAACGTATGTGCAAGCGGAATAGGGCAAGTGATGATCCGCCCCTCGCATCACATGCGGCACACATGGTAACGCGATGCAATGCAACGTCAAAACGTTACTAGGATTGACTAGGTTTCCTCAATAGCACCGGAAGGTTGAATCGAAGCGTGGGAGTCCTTATCCCCAACTCAAGGGGCCACACCGAAGCATGGGAGTCCGTACCCCCAACTCAAGGGACCACACCGAAGCGTGGGAGTCCATCACCCCAACTCGAGGGGCCTCCAACGTGGAGGAGAGGACTATGAACCGGTTATCCTCAATAGCACCAAAAGGTTAACGATAATTGGCCCGGTTTCCTCAAAAGCACCGGAAGGTTGAAGGCCCACAATTGGGCTGATTGGCTACATCACCCCTACCTTCTCGGGGTCCCCATGGTGGGGAGAAATCGACGTAGAAAAAGAGTGATTTGGTGAAAATGAGCTAAAAATGTGTGCAAAAAAGGTAGAAATGGGTGAAACAAGGTGAAAATCCAAAAATGCCATATCCCCAATACATCAGAACCTACTACCAAACAACAATGATGCCCAAAGTACTACAAAGTATGGGTTTCTACTACGGCCAGACGCCCAAATAGTTGCACTGCGCGCGCACTGCGCTTAAGGCAATGCACCAATAACATCACCTCGTCGAGCCAGCAAACGCACAAGAGAAGCTCAATATCCGACCTTCTAAGTAAATTTGAAAAACAAAAAGTGACGGTTCCCTCGCCCCCCCCCCCCCCGCTTACTATGCAGGGGCAATCACTATGCAAGGGGGATAGGTGGTTTGGGAACAAGAATGAAACAAGTCATTTTTGAGCCCCTAGGGAACCGTTGCATTTATTTTGGCTCAAGCTGGTTTGGGCACTGTGCGCTGTATTTGTAAGTCCAAGTGCACAACGGGGCAGGGGCCTAGGCGTCTTTGGGAGGTGCCCACTCAAATCTACATGATTAGTGTAATTAGGCTCCAAAGAGCCCGAAACCAAGAATAGGTCATATGCTACATGGCTCAAAAACCAATTTGGGGACACCTAGCCTACCTACAATCCACCATTTTTTGCCCCGCAAAATTACCCCCCCCCCCCCCCCCGTGTCCAGAGTCATCAACACCACTACTATCATCGGAGTCACCCGAGTCATCTGTATCAGTTTGTGACCCATCATCAGAGTCGGACTCAGGATCATGCTTCTTGAAAAATTCTGTGTCCTCCAATTGGGACAACTTCAAACCACTCGGAAAATACGCGGTGCGGCATGCCTCACGAATGGCATCATCCATAATGGCCGCAAAAGCACGCACAACCCAGTTTGCAACCTCTTTACGCGAGGGCTGAGGTACCGGGCCCTGTTTTCTGGTTCGGCCCATGATGTTTTCCTCCGCCCACATGGCATACTCCTCCTCTAGCTCCCCTTTGAAAGTGCCGTTGAATCCGGGCTTGTCACATGCTTGTGCATATGGCGTACCATTTGGTGGTCCAATAAAAAGGGGCTTGTACAGCACCTCACGGCCAGGTGCCAGTAGGGAGTCAGTCATAGTGGGCAATAGAGGTCCTGTAGTTGAGGGACACCACTTCCCCACACCCTGCTTTACAGTTTTCTGCAACATACATTGCAACAGCCCCTCATTTCCCCGCACCTTTGGCCTGAAACCTCAATTCTGATGTCTCGTACCTAATTATGTACCGAATTAATTAGGTACACAAAAAATACGGTTCGAACGGGTAGTGTTCGTTGGACACAGTGTTCGTTGGACACGGGGGGGGGGGGGGGGTAAACATGGTGATAATGTCCCAATGGCAGTGTTTCCAAGGATACCCACTGCCCACTGCCCCCCACAGTGCGGCAGTGTACATTGTTACCGCTACCTCGTGCAAGGCTGCTGGTGCCAACCTTGGCCCGCCCATCAGTCGGCTTTGTCGGACTTGATACAAATCCAAGCGCCGTAATAGCTGAGGTATGAGGCCATGTCCAAGTTTGCTGCAGCTAGTTGCCAAGCCAGTAACACATTTCAGAACAACAACACACTATTGCTCAATCCCTGTGCTCCCAATTCTGCTTGGAGGACGCTGTCACGATCCAAAACATGCACACCATACACTACAAGCAAATGGTTGCAAAGTGTTTTGTGTACTCAATCTGATCTTACTACTTATCCACCGCAGAGGGACTCTTTGTTGTGTCCCTTGCAGTTCTCACCTCCAACGAGCACATCACACTGGTACACACACTGTATGCTTGTATGCTGCGTCCCCCACAGCGACTCATTCATGGCCAAAGGGGGTGGGCACCCATGTGCAGGTGGTGCTTGGTGTCAATTGCCACCACCCTTTCCAATGCGGCGGCTTGAGATGGCTTCATGGCCCTCATTTGGCTGACTGGGTTGTCCATTTGCTCGGACAAGGACATGGAGACGCTAAGGATTCTCTAGGAAAAGAACTTGCAGGGCCATTATACTGTTGCGACGGTGTACTGGTATAGCCATGGTGAAATGGACTGGTATAGCCATGGTGAAATGGACTGGTATAGCCATGGTGAAATGGACTGGTATAGCCATGGTGAAATGGTAGCTCTAGGTGGGGGAAATCCGCATTTAAACACGAAAAAAAAAAATCAAAGCGACTGAAGGTGCTCCTTGGCCACAAGCACGTCACCAAGAGCTCCAAACATGCACATCGTGGTATGCATATGCAGCAGTGTTTGGCAGTTCATTGGAATTTAATTAGTCCCATGGGACATCCATCGTGATTGGCTAGTGTGGACCACACTCATGTTTCTTTTCTGTTGGCCAATTTTGTTGGCACCATGCCTTCATAAAACAGTACAAGTGGGTGCCCTTGGCGGTGTTTGCGCACAGAACATGTTTTTTTGGCACACTGTAATGGAACCAACCCCAGGACACCAACCACTCAAACAGTGCGTACAAGGACCAAAAGCTGGAAATTGAAACGTGTCGTAGCAGTGCAACTTCAGTGTCTGAATATAGCTCATGGTTTAATGTACAAAGACATATAGGGGCAGTGTTGAAGAACACAACCTTATACTGTTATACAGTTAGAGGAAAATAACTCCGAACAGGGCCCTCGTTCTGAAGGGGGTAAATGAGAGGAAACAGGCCAGGAATACCCATGCGACGGTGAAATTTTCCGACACCGGACTGCGGACGACTGGGAAGGTGCACAGCGCTCAAACCCTCCTCCTTCGAGGTAGTGAATGGAGACGGGGAGGAGTAGGAGTTGTTTCTGCTCACATCATTGATGGATTAAGCAATATAGACCCCGGAAGCTTTCATCAGTGGCACCAGCAAACTGGATCTGACGGAAGAGAGCTTCGCCTTTTGCACATATTATTCACAGATGGCGGCAGGTGTGGAAAGGGTCTGTCGGGCTGCTGACCAACGTTTGTTGCAGGATGACGTGTGCACATGAAGCAGCTGTGCCGACACAGCGCACCCACCACTATTCTCCATCCATTTGCATCGCATGTAAAACCCCCACACACCTATAGAAATAATAATAATCGCCTCAATTCAATTAGAGCCGCAATGGGCACAAAGCACCCGAAAGAAAATTTCTATCAAGAATCTTGTAACCCCTGTGGGGTTATAGGTGGGGGGGGGGGGGGGGGCTATGTGTGTGTCTGGACGCAGTTGCAGATCCTCTACACCTCAGCCTGCGCCACGCACAATGAAAGCTCCACCGAACAATGATCTAGAGCACGTTTGTAAAGCAACATATGCTACAGTTACTGCATCTGCCGCATCCCCTGATCCAGCTGACTATAGAGTACTGGGAGGGGGTGGCAGGGTCGGGGAAAGGCCCTGTTCCACTGCAGCCAGGCCCCCAAACTATCTGTTGAAAGGAGCGGGCACCAGGGGTTGGAGGGGCTACTCTTGGGAGGTGGGCAGGGAAAGAGGAGTGGGTTGACAGGAGATTGGCAACCTTGGAGAAGGAAGGCGCAACAGGAATATCGTCAGTAGTTTACACATCCGCAGGGCAGCAACCAGCAAACCAATTCAGCCACCATAAACCACCACGAAGGTCCAAAAGTATACACTGCTCAAAAAGCCCCACCAGTGCCAACAGCCTTTACTGGCTTCACTTCAGTCAGCGGGGTACTGTCTTTCAAAAAGCTGGAGGTGGTGAGGGAGGGGTGGGTCGTAGGGTACAAGGCGCACCCCATACCCCCCCCCCCCCCCCGCCCATTCCCCCTTGTGCTGCAGAGTTGAAGTTGGCTCCAAGCAGCGCCGGTCAAAAGCTGAAACCGTAGCCAATCCACTGGGGCAAAATAAGTATGCTCCAAAACTTGGTATCATGAAACGCTGCAACCAACATTGCCCCAAATCTTGCACCCAAAATCAGCGTGCCAACGAGAAGCATGCAGTACAAAACCAACCATTGGGTCTGCCATCCAGATGAGATGCAAGTGTCCGTGGAGCTTCCAAATGCCTACCCTACAAGAGTGTCTGCTAGATAGTTCTTCTGTGTCTTAGACAAGGGAGAGGGAGGATGTCTGAATTGGACAGCATCCCTCCAGGTCTAATTATCTTAATTTCATGGTCCCAAAAGGCTTCAGGTGTCGCTTCTCCCACACCCTCATGTCCCCGCCAACGCCTCAATACCCTCCCAAACTTCCCATGCAGTCCTACCACACCATTGTGCCTGGTTGACCACTTTTGACTTCACGTCACCACAAAGAACATGCCAAAAGGCACACAAACGTCGAGGATGCTGCTCTAGTCGTGATCCCTGCAGTGATGATGCAGTGATGATGTGACAACATGTGTTGAAGAAGTTGAATGGGTCTCTGACTGCCCAAGGGGTTGCAAAACGAAAACGGAGCTGCCCCAGCCTGTTTCTTCCCTGTTGTTCCAAGCTCAGTCACGAGCTCAACAAGGAACTAAAGCAGGATTGGACGTCTTTAAAACCCAGTGAGCCACCACCTCGGGCATTCACATCAATTTATGTGTATGGATGTGAGAGAGAGAGAGTGCCTATTTAGGAGCATGGGCCTTGGGCTTGAGGGTACCGAGTCCACAGTTGCTTCCCCAAGGGTCGCACAGCACGGTGCCTTCAGCGCCAACAGAACAAGAGGCTCCACAACTGACTCAGGTCATGTTTGCTCAGTGGTAGCCTGGCCATGCCCTGTGCGTTCACGTGGCTGCTGCCGGTTAGGTCGCATGCTGTACACCATGGTGTAGTGCTGCAAGGGCAAGCCCTGATTGCATTGGGAAGAGCGGACGTCCATTCACCCGCGCCAGCCCAGGTACGGCCTGACAGTCCAGGATGGGTCCATGAGATGAGAGTTGTGTGCACGGGGGGGGGGGGGCGACCCCTCTGTTCTGGACGCCAACTACCCCCCCAACTAACTGTTGGCCGAAGGCCCCTGGGGGGGAGGGGGGGCTTGGAGGGGGGGGTCTAGCAGGGGCGCCGGGGAGGGCGGTTCCGGGGGGGGGGGGGGGGGGGGCGGTTCCCGGGGTTCCCGTGGGGGGGGGGGGGGTGTCGGGCACCTCCGAACAGTTGGGTATGCGGCCCAGGTGTGATCCGACAGTTCGCACCGCCTCTTCCCACAATAGAGGGTAGGGTATCATCGGCTTGGGTATTCCCAGCCACACTGGGAACCTCAGGGGGATGGGCTCCTGAGGCGGCCATGGGATTAGAGTTACACCATGCCACAAGACACACATACATACATACAAAGATATATATATATATATATATATATTTATATTCATATATATAGGGGTTGGAATGCAACTGCAAACGTGTGGTCATAGCAACTCGGGGCGGTGGCCTCGGACCACACCGCCATGATGGTACATCACCCCTCCCCGCTTACACCACACTTGCAGCAGCCTTCTCCCCAAACGTTTCGAGGAATGAAAAAGAAGGGCCTAAGACCAAGATTGACTCCTTGGAACACTTTCTACGGATCGACCTAAGGAGGGAGGGGCCTAAGACCAAGAGTGGCTCCTTGGAACACTTTCTACGTATCGACCTAATAAGGGCACAGGAAAAAGCCCTTACTTAAATAACTCACCTTCACTTGATGAGCTATCAGAATCATATGCTGCGGCGGCCGACCTCTTCTTTGGCTGCCAACTAAACACCTGGTTCCTCCTCCCTACACTCTGCAACGGGCGAGAACGCTCCGCCCCGGAAGATGCCTCGGAGGAGCACTTACGCAACAGACGCAACAATCAGAAGTGGCCCACTTGTGGGCAAGGTGGCTACGTCACCCCTGCCTACGCCTACGCCTACGAGAAAGGAAAGGAAGAAAGAAAGCCCCTGAATGCCTCCTTCTCGAGCCGGGGATAAGCTCGAGGCAGGGATCTCCAAGCCCCTGATTGCCTCCTCCTCGAGCCGGGGTATGAAAGCTCGAGGCAGGGATCTTCAAGTGCCGGTCTCGGCGAATTGGCTACATCTCACCATGATGGTTGGGGCCCAAAAGAGGGCGGAAATGCTACATCACCCCTGCATTCTCGGGGGTCCCCAACAAAGGGAACAAAATCAGAAGTCAAAACCTACGCTGGGGGTCACCCTGATGCACCACGCAACAAAGCGTGGATTCAAAGATTGTCCCGGTTTCCTCAATAGCACCGGACGGTTGGGGCCCAAAAGAGGGCGGAAATGCTACATCACCCCTGCATTCTCGGGGGTCCCCAACAAAGGGAACAAAATCAGAACTCAAAACCTACGCCGGGGGTCACCATGATGCCCCTAGGGCTTCAATTGGTCGGTAGGCTGAGCTGGATGTCCCCGCCATAGACACTTCCAGCCATTGTTCTTCAGCAAGTTCACAGCAGTGCGTCCGGGTTTTTGCTAGGCGACTGTCCCGGTGCTTCCGCCAGTGTTCGCTTGTCCCTACCTTCCATATGTACACTGTCGTACCCAAGTTTGCGGGGCTTTGACTCTACAGGGTCAGTGGCGTGCATGGTGGTCAGGGTCAGTCCCTGGGTTACCTGCTTGACGCTGGCCCCATTCGGCCGGTACTCCTGGGATCTTGGTTCGGGCTCACTGTGCCCTGGTGGTGCTGGTTAGCGCACATTCAACACACAGCCATTCAGGGGGGGGGGGGGGGTTGCTTGGGTGGGTTTGTTGCGCTGATGGTGCCCATGTGGGGCACTGGGTTTATGGAGTGGTGCAGTGTGAACACATGGTGCTGCAGGACAGTGTGGAGGCGTCGTCAGACATGCGTGACGCTGGCGATGTGTGCCTTGATGAGGTGTGGGAGGACGGCATGCTTTCGGTGTCTGCCTGGCTTGGTCCCTGCTCCCAGTCCATTTCAACCAGCTGCAGTTCTGCCAACAGATTTGCTGCTACACGTGGCGACATGGGTGATGGTGGTTGGGGGGTGTGAAATGTATTTCTGCGTTCCAGCGCCTCCCACGGTGTGTGCATGCAGTGCACTGTGCTCGGTGTGGCCAATGAGGTGTGAGGGAGGCGGGCTCGGAGGTTGGAGAGTGGCGTGTAGGCGACGGTGTGTGGTGTGAATCTCTTCGGGTATTTGGGGTTCCTGGCCGGGGTGCAATCTTCAATGTCCTGTGACGGTGTCGGTCGGCGAGGGGTTCTGGGGGGGGGTGGGGGGGTGCTGTACTCTTCCGCTGTGTGCCGCAGTGGTGTGAGCTGCGACTCTGGGAGGGGGGGCTCGTCAAGCTCTGGGGCCTCTTCCTCCAGTAGGTCCGCTAAGGATTGTACATCATCATTGTCTGGTGGCTGTTGTTGCCCTGTTTGCGAGACGGAGACGTGTCCAAAAAGGAGGGGGGATTTTCGCCGACCGACATCCGCCAGATGATCCGCTCTGGTATTGCCTTTGATTCCTATGTGGGAGGGGATGTGCATCCAGTGGGTGGGGGAGTGTGCTGATTCAATTAGGTCCAGTACCTGGGTCCACAGGTCCACGTGGCTGACCGGGCCCGCGGATCCTGTCCACTTGTGCCTGCGCCACTTTTGGGCCTTGCCGTGGACACCGTCTACAACGAGTAAGGAGTCAGGGCAGATCAGGACAGGTTTGTCTGGTGACCGTGCTTGCAGCGCGCGCAGGGCTGCCCTCAGTTCCCCTCTGTTGTTGGTTTGGGGTTCACTCACTGGAATTGGTTCGGCTGTATCCCTGGAATCCCCAAAGGAGACGCCATACCCTCCCACTCGTCCTACTACCTCATGGTCCTCCGATGATCCGTCGGGATATATGACTTCCCACCCTGCTTCGACATACCGCTGGATTATTTGTTCATAGTACTCACAGAGTTCTTGTTTGTGTGTTTCTTTTCTCCGTTTCTTGCGTGCCGGGGCTACCAGTGTGGGGGGGGGGAGGGAGGAGTTGTGTGCTGTGTGGACCCTCGGGTGCTGGATCGTGAGCGTGTTCGGATCACTCAGAGAATCGAGTGCCTGCAAGAACAACTGTGTTTCTGATTTGGGGAAGGAGGGGAAGGGGTGGTCCACCCAATCGCTGAGGTTGGCTCTCCACTGTTTCAGAAACTGTTGCCACGGGGGTTGGAAGGTTGGGTGATGAAATTTGCATCTGCTGCGGACCATCCAGTTTGCCCTGACCGCAGACCAGTAGAGCAGCCCTAGGGGGGATGAGACAGAGAGTGCAGGTTGATCCCATAAGATTGCTTCTGGGTCTGCTGTGGAGCCGTCCGCTAGCGCTGCAGGTCCCACACATTGTTGGGCAATGAAAAATGCAGGTTGCAGAAATTTACAGTGCAGGGTGGCATGCTTGATTGTTTCTTGAACCCCTGGGTGTAGTGGGCATGCAGTGCCATTTGGCTGCCAACTGGCCAGCCTGGTGCCCACCGTGAGTTTGTGCCAGAGCGCTAGTTGGATAAACTGGGTGTCTCTGGGAGGGAGACGCAACTTCGCCCATGCCCCTAGGGGCCCCTAGTATCTCAAAGTATGGGTCTCTAGTACGGCCAGACGCCCAAATAGCCACCGCTATAGAGAGGGGGGGCAGAATCAGAATTGGCCCACTTGTGGGCAAGGTGGCTACATAACCCCTGCCGCCTAGGGGATCCCCACCGCCTCAGAGCGGGGGGCAGAATCAGAAAAGGGCCCACAAGTGGGCAAGGTGGCTACATAACCCCATTGGGCGCCTTCGGCGCCGGGGCGCCTTTGGCCCTTGGGGGGGGGGGGGGGGTAGTTGGCGTCCTAGGACCCGCGGAGTCGCCCCCCCCCCCCGGGGTTGTGTGTATGGAATTGTGGTGTGCTGGGAAACATCATTGAGGGAAACCAGTACCAGTCAGCAAGTATCAGGCCATCACAAAAGGTCAGGAGTTGGTGGGAGGAATCGGAGGGACATGGGGAGAGTCATGAACATCTGCTGTCTGCCAACCAGCTGAATCAACCCAGGCCCCAGTAACTGGCTCAAAAAAACTTCGGCCGGATACGTTACCATTCAGTCATAGTACAAATGCAGGTTAAGGAGAGCAGATGCTCCCTTCAGCCCTGCAAGCGCTTGCGCACCACGGGCTCCCACGTTGTTGGCCGACAGAGTCAAAGTCAAGGTGTGCAGCGCAGGGGCTTCTTTCAGCCCCGCAAGGGCTTGTGCACCGTTGTCTCCCACGTGGTTGTGCCCAAGAAACAAATGCAGTTTGTGAAGCGCAGGTGCTTCCTTCAGCCCTGCAAGGGCTTGTGCGCCATTGTCTCCCACATTGTTATCCCCGAGATCCAAATACAGAGTGTGCAGCGCAGGTGCTATCTTCAACCCTGCAAGGGCTTGTGCACCATTGTCTCCCACGTGGTTGTGCCCAAGACCCAAATGCAGTGTGTGCAGCACAGGTGCTTCCTTCAGCCCTGCAAGGGCTTGTGCACCATATTCTCCCACATTGTTCCCCGGAAGATCCAAATACAGAGTGTGCAGCACAGGTGCTTCCTTCAGCCCTGCAAGCGCTTGCGCACCATTGTCTCCCACATTGTTATCCCTAAGATCCAAATACAGAGTCTGCAGCGCAGGTGCTATCTTCAACCCTGCAAGGGCTTGTGCACCATTGTCTCCCACGTGGTTGTGCCCAAGACCCAAATGCAGTGTGTGCAGCGCAGGGGCTTCCTTCAGCCCTGCAAGGGCTTGTGCACCATATTCTCCCACATTGTTCCCCGGAAGATCCAAATACAGAGTGTGCAGCACAGGTGCTTCCTTCAGCCCTGCAAGGGCTTGCGCACCATTGTCTCCCACATTGTTTACCACAAGATCCAAATAAAGAGTGTGCAGCACAGGTGCTTCCTTCAGCCCTGCAAGGGCTTGTGCGCCATTGTCTCCCACGTGGTTGTGCCCAAGACCCAAATGCAGTGTGTGCAGCACAGGTGCTTCCTTCAGCCCTGCAAGCGCTTGCGCACCATTGTCTCCCACATTGTTATCCCTAAGATCCAAATACAGAGTCTGCAGCGCAGGTGCTATCTTCAACCCTGCAAGGGCTTGTGCACCATTGTCTCCCACGTGGTTGTGCCCAAGACCCAAATGCAGTGTGTGCAGCACAGGTGCTTCCTTCAGCCCTGCAAGGGCTTGTGCACCATATTCTCCCACATTGTTCCCCGGAAGATCCAAATACAGAGTGTGCAGCACAGGTGCTTCCTTCAGCCCTGCAAGGGCTTGCGCACCATTGTCTCCCACATTGTTTACCACAAGATCCAAATAAAGAGTGTGCAGCACAGGTGCTTCCTTCAGCCCTGCAAGGGCTTGTGCGCCGTTGTCTCCCACATTGTTTCCCCCAAGATCCAAATGCAGTGTGTGCAGCGCAGGTGCTTCCTTCAGCCCTGCAAGGGCTTGTGCACCATATTCTCCCACATTGTTCCCCGGAAGATCCAAATACAGAGTGTGCAGCACAGGTGCTTCCTTCAGCCCTGCAAGGGCTTGCGCACCATTGTCTCCCACATTGTTTACCACAAGATCCAAATAAAGAGTGTGCAGCACAGGTGCTTCCTTCAGCCCTGCAAGGGCTTGTGCGCCGTTGTCTCCCACATTGTTTCCCCCAAGATCCAAATGCAGTGTGTGCAGCGCAGGTGCTTCCTTCAGCCCTGCAAGGGCTTGTGCACCATTGTCTCCCACGTGGTTGTCCCCAAGATCCAAATGCAGTGTGTGCAGCGCAGGTGCTGTCTTCAGCCCTGCAAGGGCTTGTGCACCCTTGTCCCCATTGCCACGGAAACGTAAAGATGCAGTGCGCAATGCTTGCATGCATAGGGTGTCCATTATTTGAGGGAGAGCATTTTCATGTCGAATGTAGTACCGCAAATGCCGTTGCTGCAAATGATACCACATTTGTGCACACACGTGACTGCACGCTGCTGTCCCTGAGAAGTCGGAAATACAACGCAATACATCTACTGGCAGCTCATGCAACTTCATCTTTGCCGAGAAATAGATGGTCTGCAAAAAGTTGGCCCAAAAAATGATGCAAGCTTTTGTGTTGTGCTGGTACAGATGTCCCCATTGCCACGGAAACGTACAGATGCAGTGCGCAATGCTTGCATGCATAGGGGGTATTTGGTAAAACTTACTACCAGATGAGGTAACACTTAGTAAAAGTTGGTAAAACTTAGTAGAAATGAGGTAAAACTTAGCAAAAAAATTTTCTAAAAACATTTTCTTAAACAAAAAATTTTTACTAAGTTTTACCTCGGTCCACTAAGCCCCCCCCCCCCCCCCCGGCTGCAATTTCTTCAAGGTAGTCAACACTTCGATGGTAGGTGGTACTTTTGTTTAAGGGCACAAGGCCCCCGACTCGATTCTCGGCCACTTGTGTTAGTGGCGTCCCACCCAGGCCAAACCATCATGCACACCAATTAGTTGGCACTCGGCCAACATAACAAAATATAATTGGGGTTGGGCAGTAAGAACAAAATCAGGCTCAAGAAAAGAGTCCTGACAGGGCCATGGCCAACATCTGTGGGAACTACTTACTACTACTAGTTACAAAAGACACGCTTCAAAAGCAAGTCGGCCTTGGTATTTGCATGGCACGGTTTGCCTCGCACTGTGGGATTATTGGTGCACATCCCAAACAGAGCCGTTTTCAAATCCCCATGCAGCTCGGTGCAAAATGCTTGGTCATTTCTCAGTTGACCATGGGCATTTTGGGGATATTGAGGAGGCACTGCATACCACTTGCGACAGATCCACATGCCCTTGCATTTTCAATTGCACCCCTGCATTCCACCTTCATCCAGCAGCTTGATGGTGTCAGTTGCCATCCGGCATGTCTCTTGACGTTGCATTGTGCCTTGTCTCGGCGCGTTGTCAAGGGCATATTGCAAGTGCCACAAGATCGATTTTGGTTGTTGCGTGAAATGGCTAAGGCTACTCTGTACTTCAGTCGTTCAAAGTTGGCCTCCACCCCAAGGACCCCAGCGGTACATTGGGAGGTGGCTCGGATGTACCCCGAACCGAAATCTGTGGACTTCGTTGACACATGCTTTTCTTGTGATGGCACACCGCAGATGACGTGCCACGAATGTAAGGTTCTTCATTGTGCCTTGCATGTGTCCATCTTGTGTCAATCGGAGATTTGTGTTGGGTTGTGCCAATTCTAGACGGCCAACCTTGCTGTTTTGTTGTTGCTTCTGTTGTTGCTTCTGCTGTTGTTGCTGCTTCAGTTGTTGACACCCGTCTTGGTGTGCCTACTGTTGTTGCTACTTCTGCTGTTAACACCCGAATCTTTGACCACTTCTTCCGCTGTTGTGGTTCAACGCCTTCTCACTCGGCAATCAAATCCACAACAGCCAACTCCTCATAGTTTGCCCCAACAATGAGTGGCCGGTCACACATTGGGTCAAACTTAAGGCAGAGGTATTCGCGAGTTGGGGCAATCAACAATAAGCGGAGCACCCAATGCCAATTGCTCATATTATACACCTGCGCCACAATCAAGGGTGGTGCGAAAGACGACGAGGCGATGGACGACGCTTGCAAAGTGCGCTCTGCCCACGATTTATCAGCTGTTTGCGGCGTTGTGCACTGGCACGTGAGGCATTCCACGAAGAGTCGCGGACAACCCACGCCACGCCCATTGTGTCCCAATCCGCACCGAGAGCGGTTTGGGCAGCCCACCGTGATACACCACAATCTGAGCACAATCTATGACATAGTTCTCGGTGGTGAGGTCCTTGAAATGGCGTGCCTCGAACTCAAATTGTTGCGGCGACAAACCTGGAACTGTGACATGTAGTGGCCGCCTCCAATTGTTGCCAAGCAGTGCCTCTACCTCTGACATAGATGGGTGAAACGAGCCTTGGCTATCATCATCAGCCAGGATTTGTTCTGCACTAGGGCACCCAGTAGGAGATGTTGGGTGATCACCAGATGGTGCAGCGATTCCGGACAAAATGGAACTGGGTGGGATGGGGTCTAGTGGGGTACTCGATGCCTCAGCCACAGAGGTGTTGCTTCCATCCACATGCATAGAGGGGGTGGGGTGCAAGATGCTTTCCACATGCACCTCCTTCTCCCACTTTTGCAGCACCCATTTCACTTCATCCCTATCCTTGAACTGTCGGGCTAGACACTCCACTCCAACCAAGCAGTGAATGCACCCATCGCAAAAGATACACCACAAATATACGGCCCTGTTGCATTGACCACAAGTAAAAGGTGAACGGTACAAGCGCATTGAATGCCACAATGCAGTCCCACGGGCCAACTCACGTTGCGCCTCTTTGGCCAAAGAAAGAGGCTGCCCATCACAGCTACCTTCACTGGAGGAGTGCATGCGTATTCCAAGGGTATCATCCGTGCCCATGGGACTCATTGAGGCCGATTTCTCCGTGCATGCCTCGGTGCCATCCGCAGAGCTTTGCTGGGAGGACGCCGTTGCAAACACAAAGGGCAAAAGATAAAAAGGGAGGGGGGACAAAATCAGAAGTGGCCCACAAGTGGGCAAAGTGGCTACATAACCCCCGCCGCCTGAGGGGTCCCCACCGCTTGAGAGCGGGGGGCAGAATCAGAGGTGGCCCACAAGTGGGCAAAGTGGCTACATAACCCCTGCCGCCAGAGGGGACCCCACTGCTTCAGAGTGGGGGGCAGAATCAGAGGTGGCCCACAAGTGGGCAAAGTGGCTACATAACCCCTGCCGCCTGGGCGGTCCCCACCGCTTCAGAGTGGGGGGCAGAATCAGAGGTGGCCCACTAGTGGGCAAGGTTGCTACATAACCCCTGCCGCCTGAGGGGGTCACCACCGCTTCAAAGCGGGGAGCAAAATCAGAGGTGGCCCACAAGTGGGCAAGGTGGCTACATAACCCCTGCCGCCCGAGGGGACCCCACTGCTTCAGAGTGGGGCAGAATCAGATGGCCCACAAGCGGGCAAGCTGGCTACATATCCCCTGCCGCCTGAGGGGTTCCCACCGCTTCAGAGCAGGGGGCAAAATCAGAGGTGGCCCACAAGCGGGCAAAGTGGCTACAAAACCCTTCCAGCCTGGGGGGTCCCCGCCACTTCATAGTGGGGGCAGAATCAGAGGTGACCCACAAGTGGGCAAGGTGGCTACATAACCCCTGCCGCCTGGGGGGTCCCCACCGCATCAGAGCGGGGGGCAGAATCAGAGGTGGCCCACAAGTGGGCAAGGTGGCTACGTAACCCCTGCCGCGGGGGGGTCCCCACCACTTCAGATTGGAGGCAGAATCAGGGGTGGCCCACAAGCGGGCAAGGTGGCTACATAACCCCTACCGCCTAGGGGGGTCCCCACCGCTTCAGAGCAGGGGGCAGAATCAGAGGTGGCCCACAAGTGGGCAAGGTGGCCACCTGCAAATGTTGGTGGCCCGGCCCAAGTTGGCAGTCTGGCGGTCGCAAAAGCGAGTAATGCAATCTTTTTTGGGCTTCCTTCACTGGCAGGTACGGCCGCTAGGCGTGGTGTGCCCTCTTGCTACGGGGGCCTACTGTTGGGTCAACAGGGAACAGGCTGGCCATACTCCTGTGGCGGTCCTGGAGTCTCTTGCCGTTCTTCAGACCATGGCTGCTGAGCCGTGGCGCCCGCCCCTGCCTGGAGTCCAGACCTTGTGTCTGGAGCTGGGATTACACAGATTAGACCCGGTCCTGCTGGGGAGGTGGTGGGAGGGGCCTGGGCTGGTGCTTTTCGTTGATGGTGCACATGACAGTTCGTCCTGGAGAGTAGGCGGTTTTTCGGCGTTTCTGGGAGTCCGATCAGAGGTAGCCCGGCGGCTGCGCGCCCAGAGCCAACAGTTGGTAGAATAGCAGGCCCTTATCTAGGGAGTGCGCCTGGCGGTGCGCCTGGGGTATACGACGGTCACTCTCGTGAGGAACAAGGACATATCCAAGGTCAAAAGAGAGTTAAATCAACGGCAGATGCGAACAGGTCCCCTCTTTCCAAGTGGGTCGTCTGTTTGCCAAAGCTTCTGGACATTTTTCTAAAGGCAGTATGGTTGTGTTGAGAAATTTTCAGGCTCCAAACAGCACACCATGAGCTAAAGCTGGGCCAAAACACATGTATGAGCATGTGATCTCAAATCACTAGTGGAAAGGTGGATTTTCAGTTGTGGCCCATTCAGGGGCCAAAACGGCCCGTTTTTTTCAAGATTTTTGAGATCTTTGGAGGGTCAAACCAGCTCACCATGGGTTTAAAATTGCTGAAAACACCTGTCGGGACCAAAATAGTGTAGATTCAGTTTTAAATACATTGTTTACCCTTATTTGACCCTATTGTGGTCCCACAATGGCCCATTTACAAGGCTTCTTAGACATGTGGAGGGCCAAAACAGTTCAAAATGGGCTCAAAACGGACTGACAATGGGGTAAAAAAAGCACTTGCTTGGGCATCCTACCCCCCCCCCTTGCATAGTCAGCAATTGTGCGCGGCGGTTTCCTCGCACCCCGGAGGGAACATACCCCAAAATACCCCAAGTGACGGTTCCCTTGCACCCCCAATTACTCTGCAAAGGGCGCGCGACACGAAACAAGACGCGCAAACACAAAGGCACATGAACAACAAAACGAGCCCGGAAATGGGATGCATGTTCAGCTCTACTGAGAAATAGGCTCTGTGTGCCACTTTTCTGGCAGGAGTATTTGACTCTGAAGAGCTGCACATGCTCACCAGGGGCCACAGGAAGGGGCTCTCCAGCTGCAGGCTGGGCTGCAGCCTTGGCTGCCACCTGGGCAGCAGGTTTGGCTGCACTCTTGGTTGAGGGTATGGCACGAGGTTTGGCAGCTTTGGGAGCAGGCTTGGCAGGGGGCTTGACAGGGGGCTCCAGCCCCTGTGGCAAACAGTTTTCCTCAGGAATATCACGCTTGACGTACAACTTTCCGTCGGCAATGGCAAAAACATTTGCCAGTCCCCATACACCACGCGCATGGACATCCGCGCTATAGGGGCACAGTCATGCGTCGCCATAGTGCCAGAGCGCTCATATGTGATGGTCCGGTAGTCAACACCGCGCTCTGAGGGGTCCAGAATGTTGGCAGACGCAGTAGTGCCACCAGAACGTTTGAAATGCGCCCCTTGAGCGCTTCACGCGGCGCCATGAATCCATTGATCCTGCAGTACCATTTCTGCAGGGCCCCTGCATAGGCCTTTCTTGTGCCATTCGCCGGTTTACGCCATATAGTAGCTTCGTATGAGCTGCCAATCTCTGGTTCTGCTTCCTTCACAAAAGCCCCTAGTGCGTTTTTGACCCGCAGTGCCTGCTTGTCGCGCTCTCCTATCCAATTGTCGGCCCGTGATCCCCCCCCCCCGGGACGTGGGGGTCCGCTGGGCCGCCTCAACAGCATCCGGACTCGGCACTTTGGAACACCGAGTGGCGGTTGCTACAGAATTTGCACGGTCGAGAGGGCGGGTTGGTGCAGTCTTGCCAGGTTCCTTCATTGGTGCGAAAGTGCTTGCGTCCGTTGGTCCGCTGGAACTCAAAATCCTCCGGGCGTCCTCTCCTAAGTTTCAGCGTCCCATCTCGGCTACCACCATCCTGTGACTTGCTTTTCTGGTCCGTGTCGGATGAACTGTCGCTGACGGAGGAGGAGTCGCTCGACAAATTTGAACTTGTGGTGTTCGAGGGGGTGCTTGACGAGCTGGATTCGTCCGATGAGTCCATGTCCGCCGGCTTGGCCTTTTTTCGACTCTCCTGCTTCGGCGCTTTTGCTCCTTCTTGGCTCGCCTTTCCGCCCTGGCCTTTGCCTTTTTCTTCTTTTCCCGCTCTCGTTACTTCCTGTTCTTGACTTGGTTCTTCAGGAGGCGTATGCCGTCCTTGTCCACCTCCATGATGACATCCCAGATCTCCTGCGCGATCACACCCATGGGTACCTCTTCTGCGCTATTTTTTGCAATGGTTTCCACCATTTTTGATAGCCTGCCTACCCACTTCGGGGACCCTTTTCGTTTCCGGACTCGGCGCAAGTTGTCCCTGTTCTGACCCAGAGGTTCTTTCTGCAGGGAAAGCAACTCTATACCGCCCGTTGTTCCATCCTCATCCATTGGCACATCCGTCCTGCCACCCAGATCCTGGGGCGCGGTTGCCCCGGCTCCTTCATTTCCGCCAGCTCGGATGACTTGCTTCAACGGCGTCATGCTGCTGGAGTCCAAGATTTTGGCGTTCCCCCGCCTGTGTCGCACCATGGGCTCCTGGACTGCCTCCTCCTGAGTCGGGGTTCTCCACCTTATGGCGCTTGCCTGACAGCAGTTTCATGTAGGCCACCCTGTACTGGTTCCAGCCGCTTGACCCAGATCTCAGGCTTGTCCGTCTCCAGCTCACGTGGCATGAACACCAAGTCTGGCACCTTCAACACTACCCCTGTGTAGAGCTCGTACGCTGCCAGCAGTTCCACTGCTCGCGGACGTCATGCAGCGAGCCACCCAACCGTGACTCAGATTGTTTTTTTTATACTTCCGGCGCCACATAAGTTCGAAGTTCAAAGCCTCGCTGTGAACAAAGGCGAGGCACTCATAGGCAGGTTGCCTAGCATCAGTCCAGCCGTAGTAACTATAACCACAGGCTTCGTGCGGGTTATGCACGTCCATCTAGGACGCCTGTGGGGACAAGTATCCGTGACTCAGATTGCTCCTTGATCGTGTTCCACTCCGAGTTGGCAAGATCCAATACCTGCTTCTTTCCTACATGGTCTGACCATTTTTCCCAGTGTTCCGTGGAAAATTTGATCAGGGCGTCCAATCCATGCGGCACACCCTGCATTTCGATTATGAAAATCGACTCAGCGAGAACAGAAATTCATATGCATGCTGCATAAATGCACAGACAGCGGCAGTTCCAGGGAACACATTAAACTTCAGTTTCAACGGAAACTAAAGTCTTGAACGTGCATTACAAAGGCCACTGGCATGCGTTCATTGTTTTTTGATCAAATTGGCAGACAAGAAAGTGCCAGGGCCCATCGGCCAGGGTCATCATCGTACAGATTTTGGCAGTGCCTGAGTTTGCAAAACGGATTCAGCTCATGATTAGTCCCCCATGGGTCCCCTGTGGTGTGTGTTGTCGCTGGACCCTTCTTGTTTTTAGCGTTAGTGGGGCGGTGTCATCGTTTGTATGTAGTTGTATAGTCCTGTGGTATGTTGTCCGCTTGTGGGTTGTGTCGGCATCGGTTTGCGACCTATGACCTTCAGATGGGTGCTAAGGGCAGGCTGTGTGCGGCCATCTGTCACCGTTTGACCCCCGGTGGATGGGTGTTGGTCTGGTGCACGTTAATGCAAGTGGATTTCCCACTCGTTGGGGTCCCAGTGTGCTTTGTGTCGCTTAGGCACGACTGAGGGGAATCTCCAACATGGCAGCGTCCCTTGGGTCTCTTGGGCGTTTTCGGTGCAGGTAAAGCCAAAGTGGTACTTGTTGTGTTTCACTTTTGCAGAGTGAGTGCAGGGCCTAGTATGCGTGGTATTCAAGACGCCAGCAGTAGGCCCAAGCTTGTGCGTGGTGGATGGGTTGCTTGGTGTAGTGTTGGCGCGCGTCTTTAGTGTCAGTAGTCGTAGCAGGTGTGTTGAGTATCATCGGGTAAGGCCAACCGCCACCGCACTCTCCGTTTAGAGTGATTGGACCATGTGTTTTGCGGCATAGGAGGTCTCGGTCACAGTTCAATTATGTTATTGCACGAGGTGGTTCATGTGGGCGATTTTGATCTCAACCTATGGGAGCGATGAGAGTAGGGCATGATAAGCCCGTTTCTCCGCAAGGGCACGGTCGTAGAGTGATCTGAGGTCTTTCAGTGTGACATGGTGTGTGCACAGGAGAAGGAGTACTAGTAGGAGTGTGTCGCTGTGTGCAAGTGCCTCCCGGCGAGGCCTTCCACGCGGGAGAGGAGGCCTGCCCAACACATGTGGAGCACGTTGAGAGCCCTTGGATTCTTACATGATGGTGCCGTGGTGGCGGGTTCATGTACCCCCCCCCCTTGTATAAGCTACGCCAATGTGCAGTTTTTACGGTCCCTACGCCCATTGTAGCTTGGACAAGGGCGTAGCTTGCGCCCAACACATACAACTACCGACATACACGTGCGCGCACGCATGGTATGAGCGCACCTTGACCTCTGCCCGCATTTCGAAGTGTATGCAAACGAAAGCCTTGGGAACATGAAAATTTCAGGTTCACACCCATCTTGGCACAAGCAATGAAGAATGCGACGCCTGCAAATGTTTGGCTTGGAAACCCTTCTTGCAATCATACACCATAAAGAACAATTGCACATGCTCACCACTTGAAGATGCCTTTGGCTGAGGCTTAGGGGCTGGTTTGGGGTCGGGCAACTTCAAATTCCTGGAAATCAAATTGCCTTGCATGTGGCATGTTGTGTGTGTCCATGGCTCCATGTAATTGGCAAATGCGACGACACACCCATGTCTCATGTGGCCGCACTACATTTCGTATGCAATTAAAATTACGTACACAATTATTACGGTCCTTGTGCCTACTGTAGCTTGGCCATAGAACAGTGGAAAGTTCAGCAATAGGTCCCCACCGACAGACCTATGCCCTCAATCTGCAAGTATCACGCGGCGGAGCCGCGGCAAACATTGTCCCATCTGTCCAGCGAAGCGCCACAGCTCTTCCTCAGATACGGCGCCGGAGGCGCCGCCACTGTTCGTCAGGATAGGTCAGGTCGCCCTCCCTACCCTCAGCAGGAACTGGGTAGAGCTGACAGGTACCTCCGAGACGAAAAATAAAACCACCCCCCGTGTCGACCACTATGATGAACCCCCAGCGGCCTGTCCGCCGGGTTTCGAACCCACGACCCATGACGTGGGAGACAAGCGTGTTTAAGATATGCTACTGTCCGATGTGCTGTGTACCGGCCGTTTCAACCACCAAGTCATCCCCCCCGTGGAGCCCCAGGGTTGACGCTGCGGTTTGCACTTAGTGTAGACCTTCAAAACCCAGATCGACCGTGGAGGTCGACCCCCGGCAGCGTGTCCGCCGCCTTTGCCACCAAACGTGGCACGTCGTGGGAGCCACACGCGTTGCTGGTATGCTCCTCCCCTGTTACATGTCACCGTCCAACGTGATTGGTACCGACCGCAGGAACCACCAGGTCTCTCCCCCCCCGCCAGCCCCTGCGGTTGCTGCTGCGGTGTGCACTTAGTGCAGACCTTCAAGGCTCCAATGCCCGGCTGCGTGTCCGCCGCCTTCGCCACCGACCGTGGCTTGTGAGCCACGCGTGTTTCTGGTATGCTCCTCCCCCGTTGTGGCCCCATGCTCCAGAGGCGCCACTGGCACCCCTCCGCCTCAGGACTCGATCCCCCCCCGCCGCCTCTTCCTGCTCTCACTCACGTCTGTACTGAACCCATCACTGTCACTGTCCCACGCCCCCCGCAACCGCGTGTCACTGACATCGGTACTAAATGACATGTCTTCGGAACTGGACAGAAAAACGTCTTCGTCGCCCGACGTTGACGACGCGGCCGAACTGCCGCCTGACGTCCCCCCAGAGTACACCTCTGACCCCAGGTCCAAGTCGGACACTTCTGCCATGGGTTCCAACCCCAACGCATCCCACTCCATGACTCGGCGTCGTTTAGACAGGGGCAGCAGGTTATAGGGGTGTAGTTCCCGGCCCTGCCCCGCTAGTTCATCGGCTGCCTCATTACCGGCCACTCCGAGGTGCGATGGCACCCACCGGACACCCGCCTCCCCGCGAAGCCAATCAATGTGGTCCCACAAGTCTCTGTGCCCTACCTCCCCTGACAACGTGCGCCACCCGTGCCTCTTCCACTTGTCTGTCCACACTGTGACAGCCTTAAAAAAATATTCGGAATCCACCCACACCACCATCCGCTCCCCCGCCTCCCGACTGAGCATCGCATGTAGCACCCCTCGCAACTCCCCCGTGCTGATACTCTGTCGCTCATGAGCTGGCACGTGCGCCCGAAAATTACGACTAATGTTGTCCCCGAACCAGACCCCGTACCCCGCTTGCATCCAACCCCGGACGCGTTCCGCCGAGCCATCCGTGTACACTACCACCCACCCCTCACCCGACATTCTCTCCAGCTCCGCCAACAAAGATCGTTTGTGGCTACCCCACTTTTCCTCCTTTAACTTCGGCAGGTCTGGTCGCGCTGACGGCAGCTTGGCCGTCGTGGGGGCTTGGGGTGCCCTGTGGAACATCGTCTTATGGTCCGCCCAGCTGTGGAGTTGAGCTATCAAATGGCGCAGGTCGACTCGATTGCATGACATGTTGCGCTCCCCCCTCTAGATTTCCAACACACCCACCCATACCCTATTGTAGCTTGGACAAGGGCGTAGCTTATACCGGGGGGGGGGGGGGTAGGATGGTGCTCGTGAACCAACACAGTGTGCCCTCGTCGTTGGCTTGTTGTGCTTCCTGTAGCCATGTATCAACGTCTATGACGGGTAGGTCTTGGGGTGCACTACGCGCACAGATACAGCCGTAAACGCCCAAACCTCGGGTGCCGTAAAAAAAACACACTTTTGGACAACATGTGCGTGAGACGGCTCTGAACCCCCTCAATCACCAATGGGGAACCAACGGAAAATATCTAGCCCCGACGCCGTAAACATTGACGAATCTCCGTCAAATTTTCCGTTTTCTCTACACCGAAATTGACCTAAAAAAAAACAAGTCTAGCAACATGTTGAACCAATATGTCAAACCCTAGGCCTTGTTTACATGTGGTACAACGTCATTGGCAGCCCCGGAGAAATTTAGAACAAGAAACGAAAAAGAGAAGCATAGGTGCAAGATCTAAATTGCGAACCATAGGCAAGGCTTCTAGCTATTTGGACAACTACAAGGAATATTGATCTCTGCAGTTCAAACAGCCTATCAAAAAAGTGCCTCTTTGTAATTTTCGGTGTTGAAATTTTGCTTCCATTGAAGTCTCTCTGTGACAATGTTTACGGGGCCAGCGCCGTAAAAAGTGACGGCTCTTAAGAGCTTGGAAAAAAGCAGAATGTCGTGCAAATATTGTTACTCACTACAGGGCTGGGGTAGAGATGGACAAATTGGGAGGAACCTCCATAATCCACTGTAATCCACATGTGCCATGTGATCCCCGTCATAACCTATGGCAGTTGGACACACCAGTTCAACCAATGGACAATGCAGGATCATTCTGCAGTGGGTACACATTTTGGGCGCTAGCGCCGTAAAATGAGAGGGGGTAACTTCTGATTATTATCGCGACAATGGGGTTTTTGTGGCAGTGCCCTTCACTAGCACCAGCTAGAAACTTTCCGCGTGCCTCTAAACACGGTGACAAATGTTAAAACTGCAAACTGCACAAACAGCCATATGCAGGGGTCATGAAACTATGGGGGTCATCTCAAAAGGTTTCCACACCAGCCTAATAGAGGATCCAACAGTTGAAACTGTTAGGTTTTCTTTTTGGGGGTGGCTTGCAACGGGTTGTAAAAGCCAGAAATTCTTCCAAGTGGGGAGCCCCCTAGTCTCACTGCAGTGCACCACCATCATCTCGGCCTTCCATCTTCACACCGCTGCTTTCTTCAGCCTACAGCCATTGTGCCTCAAGCATACTGAGAAGCCTTCAGGCGTAGCAGTCTCCCACTACATATCCTAGTTACAAACTCAGCGAATCCCCACTACCTGTCAGATCCGCTACCACAGTCATTTGTGGGAGCATCGTAGCACTGGACCGCACCGAACCTTGATTCCGAGGGGTCACCTCGAGTAGTGTAAAGTGAGCAGGCTACACAGCTCATCTTGGTCTGAGCCACAAAAAAAGCGTCATTGCACGGAGTGCAATCAAAATTCTGAGCTGCCAGCCCCCCCAAGTTCAGCTAGACCGCATACACACGATTGCACACATGGGCCAGGGTGCACCCATCGGCATGCTGGTCACGTTTGTCATTGGTGCTGATGACGGGCAGTGCCACAAAAACACCATTGTCACAACAATCGTCGTAACCAAGAGATCCAGCTTGTTGCATTTGATACAATATCAGAGAGGTAGAAAAAGAAAATCCAGGCACAGCTGGTCATTATTTGCTTGGGGCAGGGAGTTCTGTTGTGGGGTGGTCGGTGACACACAAGAGAGGACTAAGAAGGCAGGAAAAACACAAGCAGGGTTACCGCGCGCTGAGGAGTGGCATCCCACACCTGTGGGGGAGAAAAATGAAAAAGGGAGGACGCCACAGAATTGCCAACCTGCCATGGGTTGGTGAAAAAATAGTAGCTGGCACACTGCCGACACCAGCGCCGAGTGTAGGGAACTTCAGATGTCAAATTTGTAGAGGATTAGATCACTGCCTTCAGGCCCTGGATCACACTGTCACTCTGACTCTGGATCTGAGGTTGTGGGGGAGTGCGAGGCATGCAGATCCGTTTTGGGTTGGAGTGTGCAGGGTCACCGGGTGGGAAGCACTTTTTCAGGCAATGTACGATGGCAACAGCAGCTCGGAACAGGTCCTCCACAATGGACCAATTTTCCCATGGTAGTCGACAGCAACTTGTGTAAGTCCCTCCATGGATCGATGCCTCAAGGAACGTAGGAACTGGAGCCAAAAAATTTCTTTGTTTGTGTGACACATTTGCATCAGTGTGTCATAGTAGTCAAGGAGAAGAGTCCTTTGGTGCCGCAGGCGATGATGCGGCGCCGCCGGGTGGCAATGGAGGTGCGTCAATTGTTGTAACATCGCCACATGTGATTGCAAAAATGCTATAGGATGCCCCCGTGCAAGGACACATTTTGCTATAACTATTGCATTTTTTGCAACATTTTTATGGTCTTCATGGATTTCCCCTCCCAGCTCCGCCAGGTTCCGCTAGACTGCACACACACACGATTGCAGCACACATGGGCCAATGACATGCGCGTCACATTTGTCATTGGTGCTGATGACGAGCAGTGCCACAAAAACACCATTGTCACAACAATCGTTGGAACCAAGAGGTCCGGCAAGGTGGTGCACTACAGTGAGGCTTGGGGGCTCCCCACTTGGAAGAATTTCTGGCTGTTACAACCTATTGCGAGCCACCCCAAAAAAGAAAACCTAACAGTTTCAACTGTTGGATCCTCTATTAGGCTGGTGTGGAAACCTTTTGAGATGACCCCCATAGTTTCATGACCCCTGCATATGGCTGTTTGTGCAGTTTGCAGTTTTAACATTTGTCACCGTGTTTAGAGGCACGCGGAAAGTTTCTAGCTGGTGCTAGTGAAGGGCACTGCCACAAAAACCCCATTGTCGCGATAATAATCAGAAATTACCCCCTCTCATTTGATGGCGCCGGCGCCGTAAATGTGTACCCACTACGGAATGATCCCGCGTTGCCCATTTGTGGTGTTCACTGGTGTGTCCCGTTAGGCTTGTATGGAAAGCTTTTGAGTTCACCCCCATATCAGCATAATGCAACAAGAGGACTACGCACGTTCCTCAAAATTTGTCCATCTCTGCCCTTCTCCGTCACACAGGGATCCAAGGAGGGGTGTAGTCTCTAGGGGTTCGAATATCCCTACTTCCTGAAAGCTTCCCCTCTAATACTCTTGGCTATTTCCGGCGCCAGCGTTGTAAACATTTGCTGTGTTGGCACCGCAAATGCTTACGTTAGAAATGCGCCAAACGGCCTACTATCCGAACACTTCTCTACACTTAATGGAAACCTCCGTGGTGTTTACGGCACTTTTCACACCTGCACGCCCCACGGTTACGGCTACGCTACGCGTGCGCACAGTGCACCTGAACTTGGTTGTGTCCTTCGGTCCGTTTGCGCTTCCGGGAGGTTCCGCATGGAGCCTCTACCTGGTGACGCACGTTTTGTGGCGTTTCTCGTGGTGTGTAGTGCTGTGCAGTGAACCGTGTGATCCATAGGGGTGACGGTGGCAAGTCGTGTGGAGGGTCCACCACTTTACGTCGGAGCTCCTGAACGCCTTGTATCGCCCAGACGTGAAAAAGGCCAACCACTGAGGTGAGCCTGTGGCGCTCCTGTTGGGGGACGGCGTCCAATAGTGACGTGGGGACGAGGAGGTGTGTGCACAACCATTTTTCGTGGTCCGACATGGTGCGCAGCTAGAATTGGGTGTGTGGTGCCCATTCGTTCCACTAAGCGTGCCATTCCGTCCACAAGGCGGACCATGTGTTACACAGGGCCGGACGCATTTGCACCGACCCCCCGTGTTGTGGGGCGCGGGAGCCGCAGAGTGTCGGGATGTGTTCCCAGGGCGCGCCATGGCCCCACATACTTGACCCACAAGCATGGGAGGCATGCGGTTCATCGGTAATGCTTTAACGGGATCCAGCTAACCCAGCGTACGCCCGCCGTTTGTTTTTGCCGTCGGAGTTGCATTATCCATGATTGGGCGGGGGGTGGGCATTATGTGCCCGTGGAGCACTACGACATGAGGTTTGGGCGGTGGTAGGTCCATGGGCAGGTTGTCACCCATGTTGGCCAGGATGCCCGAGTCGTTGTTTCCCTATATGTCCAAGTAATCTTGGTAGGTGGTGGTGTTTCGTAGCTCAGGGTGTCCGGGGGTCCAGCGTACTAGGTGGTTCCTGGACGTGACGTTCTCGCAGCTTGGGTTGCGGCAGTCCTGGTCCTTGACTAGTGGCATGCGTTCAGCGGTGAACTTGCCCAAATCAATACCCTCGCCCCCCCAATATCCAGCCCCCCCCCAAGGGACGACGGTCCCCCCCCACCCCAGGGGGGACGGTCACCAAATGACACCCCCCCCTCCCCCCGGGGGGGTGGGCACCACTCCCGACAAACCATTTAGCGGCGCATACTCTGCAGAATTCATGGCCAGTCATGCCATGCACACAATACAAATAAGCGGAATTCTCAATGCACAGCATCCACTCATCAGTGCGGTGATGCACAACTTCAGCAGCACCACGTTTGTACGTGATGGTTCTATACTGTTCACCATGCGGAGAAGGGCCTTGGACAACAGCCAACACAGGGTCCGTTGTGGAACGGACATAGCGCACAACAGTGCCTTGAGGGAACATTTTCAGAGGTCTGAGGAGTGCAAGGGGTCAGAACAAAGGAGGTGACCATAATCTCAGACAACGAGGTGTCTCGGTGGCACAATCCTGTGCAATATGGCAGCAACACTTTTTTTTTGGAACTAGGCAGTGACGCCCCCCAAGGGGGGGTGGAAGGGGGGGGGGGGGGGGTAGACATGGGGGTGGGGGGCGAGGGTCCGTCTGCAACAATTGCTGCAACAAACTTAGGCAAGTAACCGCAAGTCCAACCATCAAATCGTTGGTAATCCAAAAGCTTGGCGGTTAATGGGATGCCTTTGTCGCGAAGTTCTTGAATAAGAGGCCATATGGACAACTCACTTCCCTTGGCATCCCACAAATACACATGCATGGAGGGCTCAATAACTACAACCAAGACAAACAAATGGACCCCAGACGAACAATTGCTATTCGTCACAAAAAACGAACACTGCCACCAATGGGGCTTTGGTGACATGGTGGGATCATATTTGTCCACCCGCTCCTTGAAGGCAGCAAACCAACCAAAGGCCTTTGACTAGGCCCTTGGCTCAAGGACCTCCCATGCACGAGACCACATAGAGCTGCATATGCAGGGACAGTGTGGGGAGGTATGAGTGTGCGTAGGAGTGGAGACACAGCAAGGAGGCTGCAAACTGTTCACTTAGGACCAAGGCCATATGGGGACGGAGTGTTGGAACCACAAACACATGCCTAGCTTGGTGGTGTGCCATGCGGTGAGAACTTTCTTGAACCATTGGGTCATCCGATGTGCTCCCGTGGTGAAGTGACAGTGAGCCCAGATACCAGCTGCCAGGTCCTGTCGGGCAGCGTTCCACATGCGGTGGGCGCGGGCAACATAGTGCATGGCGTACTGGGTCACAGGGCGCTGTTCTTGATCAGGCGCGGTGCACTGAGCCACGTGGATCCCACTATGGGGGAATCTTTGCACTGCGCGCGCACTGCGCGCTGCACTGCGTGCTACTTTTAGACTATGTTCCCCCCGAAGAGCCCCCAAGCAAACCCCTTCGAAACGCCCTTAGAATTAGGTGACCCAAACTGCCCTAGCTCAAGAAAGTTGCAAACTACCTTCCCTTCACATAACACACATCATGGGGGGATCGTTAGCGCGCCGGGCGCGCGCCGGGCATCTTTTGTGACCCGTGCCCTACCGGTGGACTGTTGCCGTTGATATGTTGGGCAACATTATATGGATTTGCCCCTTGGCCCCCGGGACATCAGCAGATGTTTTGATTTGGGATGGGTATGGACCTTGTCATACCCGAGGTGATTTCTTTGATTTCGAAGTTGGGGGCCATGATGGTGCTTATAAGGGGCGGATTCATGTCATTGTGCCATTCATTGGAAGAAAGAATGGCACTTTGATAGCCCACCAACAATGTTACAATGACTTGCACGGGTGGTATAGGGCACGCATTGAGCAGCTGTTTGCTCGGTTGTGGCACGCAAGATGAGGCAGAGGATGAGGCAGAAGTGTGTGTGTTGTGTTGCCAGAAGTGCTCCACCGTCGCAGTTTGTGATGAGTGTAAGGAGCACTATTGTACTGAATGTATTGACACCCACATTTGTGGGACCAATGTTATGATGCACCTCTACTGTTCGCGATACCTCAATAACGCCTATCGCTTCTACTGGAGATCGATGCGGTTGTGCTATCCTAACCCCCCATTCTCCCAACTTGCTAAGGTGTTGACCAAGATCGCCCTTAAAGGAGCGAGAGTGGTACTGTGTACCCCGGTTTGCAACTTTCTTGAACTGGGGCAGTTTGGGTCACCTAATTCTAAGGGCGTTTCCAAGGGGTGTGCTTGGGGGCTCTTCGGGGGGAACATAGTCTAAAAGTAGCGCGCCGGGCGCGCGCCGGGCAAACATTCCCCCATGCACAATTGGAAAAGCCATGAACAGCGCATTGGTCGCCACCCTCAAGAACACACAACTGTCTTTCTGTTCCATTGTCTACTAAGTACACATGGACTCCATCTTGCATTGGCGATTTACCACCCGTAGTGCATCTTGGTAGTACTCCAAGTGGATGAGCCCATCTCCCGCCATCCCTACCACCGTGGCAGGAACTCGCACGCCGTTGGAGCGGGTGTAGAACACCCGATCGCCAAGACTCAAATCCATGAAGAAAGTGTTTCTAAGAAAGGAGGAGGGGGGTATGAAGTCTTGTAGCATATGTGCAAGCACGATAGATCAATGTGTGCACACGAGCATTGCGCCTTACCATGCCTTGACACAACCATGCTACGCCTTGCCATGCCTTGACCCAAACGTGCTACACCTTGGGGGCGTTGTCGCACGGTGCGCGCACGGTGCGTGCACGGTGCGCGCACGGTTCAATGTTTTTGGGATGGTTGCCCAACTTGTACCCCGTTGAATGGCCCCCATAGAAACACACCCAGGGTCCTGATTTTTGCACCTTGCAGTCCATACTGGCATACCAAGATTCTTCAATTTTTAGTCTCATGCTTGGCACAGGTTCCAGGGTCCTATTTTATGCACCCTGCAGCCCCTATTGGCGTACCGGGAACTTTCTTTTTGAATCTGATGCTTGTCACAGGTTCCAGGCTCCCAATTTCTGCACTTTGCACGCACCTCCGTAACAAACCATGCACACGCGACAACACAGGCGGGGGGCTTCTAGCTCATGATCATCAATTCTAGGGGCTTCAGCTTCCACTTCAGGTAATTGGGGCTCCAGCAAAGCGTCCATCGGCGCCTCATGGTGCACAGGTTGGGGGGAATCGGGGCTCTCAGCAGTCACAATTGCAAACTCCAACCGCTCCAACCGCTCTTCACCACCCAATTCGTACCGAATAGAGACACGACGCCCACCTCTTGGAGAAGGGTCAACGACAGTGGCCGACACCCTATCCCCGTTGGAGCGGTGGTAGTACACAAGCAGTCCGGCGACAAGCCAGGGCAGCTTAGATTCAGGCATTGTGGATCTGGTGGACACAGAATACGCAAAAGGACGCACGGTGCGCGCACCGTGCGCGCACGGTTCAGGCAACACCCCCCTTGCAAAACCTCCGCTAGGGGTCACCATGATGCCCCTAGGGGCCCCTAGTATCTCTAAGTATGGGTCTCTAGTACGGCGAGACGCCCAAATAGTTGCACTGCGCGCGCACTGCGCTTGAGGCTCCCCCTATGTGCACAACGCCACCAAGCATGGCTCCAATGGCTGTGGGGCAATGTCCCGTGGCACAGATGCTCTCCTCCATGGGAGAAGACAAAGATCCAGTGCGCGGTCTGTTTTGGCAAACACTCCAGCACGCCGCACGCTCCCCTTATCCACTGTGCTGCCTAGCGCTAGGTGTTTATGCACGATTGGGTACGCATTTGCGGCCCCTGGGCTGACCTAGCCCAGCAGTGGCTTCATTCTACGTCCCTAGAGGATCTGATGACAAATTGCGCATCCCGCAATCCCTTGTTGACACCATTCCCCTGCCACTGAGGAAGGACTTGCGTTACCGTTCAGTGTGGCACCAATGGGGGAATTCTGCCCGGCGCGCCCCCGGCGCGCTACTTTTCTATTAAGTATCCCGACTTCAGCCCGGGATTCACCCTCTCATGGAGAAGCCCCCCAAGTAGACCACGTTACACTGCACACCTTCCCTACAAAGCACGTTGCATAATAAAGCAATTGTGAGTCCCTAACCCCAACTCGAGGGGCCACGCAAAAAAGCGTGGATTGCGAGTCCCTAACCCCGACTCGAGGGGCCACGCAACAAAGCGTGGATTGCAACCCCCTAACCCCAACTCAAGGGGCCACGCAACAAAGCGTGGATTCAGAGATTGTCCCAGGTTTCCTCAATAGCACCGGAAGGTTGGGGCCCAAAAGAGGGCGGAAATGCTACCCCCCCCCCCTTGTCATTCCCCACCCCAGGGAAGACGGTCCCCCACCACCCCCTGGGGGACCGCACTACCACCGTAAAGAATTCAGCATAAGATACGTTCAAAGGGCTGCCAATGTACGGAGACCTACTCCTTGACGGGCTCGGCGGAAAATTTCTTGGTCCTGCTCCACTTCACCTTGAAATCTTGCACATGCTCTCCACTTTCCACTGGAATGCTTTGGACAGCACCCTTGGGTAGTGGTTTTGCCTTCTTGGTAGGAGGCTTGGCAAGCGCAAGCAGATTTTTGGGAACCCATTTCCCTTCGGGAATGTCCCTTGTGAAATACAACTTGTTCCCAAAACTGTGTCCCATACCCCATATACCACGGGCACTCTTCACCCACACAACCTCCGTGTCAGAATTCAGGTCACTATCATCATCCGTCACAATTGTCCCAGGGGGAAACATGGTTGTGCTATCAAGTTCCATTTCAGCGAAAGTAAGCAAAATGTCCTGCCATGAGTGCAAGGGATACAAGTGGCAGTGCCCCACAACACAGTCACCCACACAACAACACAATGAGCCGCAACGAAAAATTTTGGGTTGACCAAGTGACAGTCCCCCACCCCCCCCCCTAGGTAACAACAAGGGGTGGGGAACGACAAGGGGGGGGGGGGTACGTCACCCGTGCATTCTCAGGGGCCCCCAACAAAGGGGACAAAATCAGAAGTCAAAACCTACTCTAGGGGTCACCTAGTATCTCAAAGTATGGGTCTCTAGTACAGCCAGACGCCCAAATAGCTGCACACGCTAGCGCACTCACTATGATATGGGGTGTGAATGACGGACAACAGGAAAGCAATGCCGACAGTCGGCCTTTTGGCACTTCAACACTTCGGCCCCACAACCAGAAGAAGTAGTGAAAAAAATACTTTGCCAGAGTTCTTGCAAGCTCCTAGGTTTGTTCAATTATCGCATGAAGACACATATGTAAGATGTACGTTGCGATGCGTCTAGCGGAACATTGTAATGTTAAATTCGGTCTGGTGATAATATTCCGCTACGCGTAACACTTATTCCGCTAGACTTAAGTAGAATTATATATGTCTACCGGAACATGATACGGGCCATTAGACGTAAGTAACACAGCTAGCTGCGCTAAGTGCGCCCCCTTAGTGCACCCCCTAGAAGGCCACGGGTGGGGCATGGGTCACAAAAGATGCCCGGCGTGTGCCCGGCGCGCTAACGTTCCCCCAATGTCACATGATGCATGCCACAATTCTCCTCGGTCAATCCCTCCCCATGCCTCCAATCGCTCCAGGTGCATGCAGGGAAAACACGCGCGCCGGTATGGTACACATCTTTTCCAATGTTCGCAGCAGCGAGCGCTGCCTCTGCGGGCTGGCACAGATTGTAAACAGACAAACACACATCCAACGCAACCAAAATTCTCCTCCTAGGTAATGCATTCTTTTGGGGGGGGGGGGTCCAGGCCATGGCAAGCTGGTGAAGTCCGCTCACCACAAGGCACTTCAGAAATCTCTCGGAGAGTTGTCCCATGCTACGATTGTACCACAAAGCAATGTGGTAGCGGACAGAACAGGTAGTGAGGATAAGCTGAATCTGATCGCCCATAGGCATCCCAATGTGCTACTGGGGCACAAGAAAGACTGAAGGGTGAGTAAAACAGCGCTGTGCCATGCACAGAGAAAGCCATACCTCAAAGAGAAATCAATACTGAGCTGGAAAAGGTCGATGTCCGCGAGGGGTTTGGTAACACTGCCATCACCACTCCAATTGTCCCTTGTCCCAATTTTGTGGTGTTCTGTGAAAAGATGAAGAGCAACCACCCTTCTACCCTCTCCAGCTCTATGTGCCAATTCTCATCCTGGGTAATGTATCAGCCCACAACGCAACCAACACCGCTGTCTCGATTCCAGTCAATGATGGAATGCTTCGAAATTGGCAGCAACAACACCTAAAAGAGTTGTTTGGGCAGCAATGGAGATCTTTGGTAGGTATATTGGTAGGTAAAATTGGTAGGTATAAAGAGCGCGTGTGGTGCAGGGGTAGGGTGACGCACAAAGTTCCAGAAACCGGTTCCATGGCAGTGCCAACCTCGTGCGCTGACTGGGGGGGGGGGGGGGTCAGTTTCCTTGGTCACCTTACCCCAGGCTCGGCCGACTCCCACCCCATCTTGCCCAAGGGTGATGATTCTAGCCGAAAATTCAACCATCACCACAAAGGTGTATACAGCCACGGGTTTTGTCACACTGCAGGAAGTCAATTCAAACTGACAGCAATCCTCAGAGCAGCAGCACCTTGGTCAATGTGCCGTTACGGCACGACAGGGTGCACTGCATGCACTGCCACCAGGAATCTCGCAGAGCACTGCTACCCCACCCTGATTTTATGCAACAGCAACCATGGTGTTGCATTTCATAGAGTAACAATTAGCCAACCAATGGGACACAGAAGGTTCTAGGGATGCGAAGGCGCTGTTTGGTTTGTGTTTGGAAACGGTTTTCACCGCCACAACATTTGAGGAGAGAGCAGGTGGGATCAGGGCAAACGAGAAGCAGCGAACCCCGGGCTGAATGCACTGACAAGGGGGGGCAAACCCACATTGAGATTTGATAGCTTCTTGTCGGTTTGCACCGAACAAGCCCTGGGGACGTTTATGCATCGCACGACTCTGACCACACCGAAAATGACTTGAATATCGGGGTAGAGGTTAGAAAAGAATATAGAGGGATACAGTAGACGATGTGGTGTAGCCGACTCCTACTCCTTACCACACGTGATGCATACAAATGGTGCCGCAATCCGTAATGTATCACTTCTGCGCACACACATTCATTCACACGCGCTCAAGGGTGACACGTGAAACTGAACATGAAATACCGTCAACCCCGCTGGTTCAGTAACGTGAGATGTGGGGCAATGCGTCAGGAGTTGTCAAGTGATGAGGCTGGCTCCCTCCCCACTACTGTTCACTGGCATTGGTCAGTCGTCATGATTGGAGAGGCACGGGATGCGGTGCATGCGCGGTGAACAAATGAGGGCAACTGGGAGCAACCCAGCAGAAATAGAAAGGGCAGAGTGTAGTGGGAAGTGCGTGCCCTCACCAGGGATACCATCCTGATAATCTTCCAACTGTTCCAGGGACAAACGGTGCGCACGGCGAGCACGCTGTGTGCGCAGCGCAAGTACTCCCGATTGCCCTGCTCCCAACACAAGGACGGGCAGACTCTTATGGTTCCCATGCAAGAGACCCTTTCCACTGAGCTGGACGACAAGCGGTCTTCCGACGGCCTAGGACCTGGGGACACCTGGTCTGGGGGTCATGGGTGACTAAAATGCATGTTAACCGGGTGGTGGCGGCAGCAGAGGGCACACAGCAAATACAGCACAAGCAAAGCAGGAAAGCGTTAACTTCATGAGGCTGGTGCTGGTGCGGCGGAGTTTGGAGATCAAGGCAGCGTTAGGAATCATTTGCCTGAACGAACGCCCTGCCCTTGCCGCACAGTATGCTCAGGTCCCCAATGCATGCGGTCCGTACACCGATTGTGCTGAAGGCAAGACAACGTTGTATGCATGCGGCTGTGGGAAACATGAATGTGGCATGTAGTCTGAAAAAGAGAGCTTTGCCTGTGGAAGGGATCAGAAGAATGGCCACGCAAACCTGATAACCCCTCCAAAATACAAAGGGCATCAGTTGCTCGCCCCTGTTGCGTCATTCAGGTGCCTGAAATCCCCGACAACAATGTCCAATGCGCAGAGGGCTCGCAGCAAAAAAAAATTCACAGCATTCAACAGAGCGGGGCCAGAGAAGGGGGCGGGCGCGGGGGCAGGCAAATCTGCCACACATGATACATCATTTGCTGGCCTACACACCTTCTGTCGGGGTGCCTCGGCTAAGGTTACAGGCCATCCTGGTCAGTAGCCCTAACACCGTATCCCCTGAGCCAGGCATAAAAGTTACGGGACGTTGTGAGGGTGTAAGTGCCTCCCTAACCCAGAATCCTAAGGAAATGGGGTCTGGGGGATGCGGCGGGGGGCTGGGGACCAATCAGAAAGCACCCCTTGGGGGGTGGAGGGGCAATGAAACCATTCGGTCTCTGCTCAAAGGGCAGGGCTCCAACCGAATACAGCAAACCATCAGTGCATTGTGCTCGCCATGCTGCTGGGCACACCGCTGGGCACAGCCGTGGGCACGCCTCTGGGCATTGTCCGACACCCCTCGATGGTGAGTCCCCTCCCTGTCAAGTCAGTGTTCAGCTCAAGACGCACCCTCATCCTGACCACCCGACCCTCCTATGCCCTCAGGAGTCCAGCTTAGGTCTGCTGTGACCTCTTCACCTGCAATCCCTGACATCAGCAGCCCTTGAGGGGGGGGAGGGGGGGCAAGGGCACAGAGAGCAATGGTCGGTTCTGATCAACTGAATGCCCCCGCCACAGGCACTTTCGGCCACTAGTTCAATAAAGGGTGTGAACTTTCCGAACTGCATCCACTAAGTACAGCGGCCATGACTCCAAATCATTCACAAAGCATATCTACGGTCCAAAGGCTGTCCAGGGGGGGGGGGGGGGCTAAGGGAAGGGGCCAGACAATTCAGGGGCTCGCAAGGCCTTGGGCGGGAGGACTATCCGGACTTAAATCCAAATTCGACTCCAAAAGGCCGCCGGACCCCATATCCGAGTCCGTCGTGCCCCCAGGGCTCGTCTCAATCGAGGGCAAGGAGACCCGCTTCTGCGGTTCCCGCGGGCCGCGCACATCGACCCAGCTGAACAACGGGGACCCTGGCGGAAGGACACGGGCGCCGCCGTCCGGTCCGCCCACAGGCTCCCGGGATTGCAGTGAAGAGGGACACGGGGCCGCAAGATCACAAGATGGGGCGCCGATGCCGGAGGTGTGCGCAGGGCCGCAGCCCGGGCGGAGTTTCCGCCCCGGGCTCGCCGCGGCGAGCCTCGCGCACGACACCCCCGCACTGTGGCTGCGCTTCTTCGCACGCCCCGGACTGTCGTCCGGGCGCAGCACGGGCCCCAGGGGCAGGTCCAAGATCCCACCCTCCCCCCCGCCCACTGCAGGAGGGGGCGTGTGGCAGTTGCGGGGCGGCAGCCTCACAGCTCTGGTCAAGGGGTACAGGCGCGATGCGCTGGGCAGATCCATGAGCGATGCGGACCCTGGGGACCCCACCGCCGCCGTGACGGCGGCAGAAAATCGCGGGGAGGAAAGGGCTCGGGTCGCGGCGTCCGGCCCGGCGTAGGGCTTCTGCACGTGCGCTTTGCTGGGGGCGCTGCTGCAGCGGAGCTGCGGGGCATCGCCCTTCGTGCCCAGCGCACTGCCGACGCGCGCCTGCGCCGGGGCGCGGCCCTTGGCCGCCCCCTCCACGGCCCCGGCGCTGATGGGGCCCAGATCTGCGGCAAAGCACTGCATGCGCTCAGGCTGTGGCTGGGGGCTGGGGGTCCGTCGGGGGTGGCACAGGGGGGGCGTGAGGGACCTGGCGATGCGAGCAAACCTGGCCACCGCCTGGGGACTCCCCTCGACCCCGCGGGCCTCCACAGCCACCGCACTGTCCCAGCGGGAGGGCTGAGGCTGCGGGTCCGGGGCCGGTGTCGGGGCCGGGGCCTCCCGCACGTCAATCAGCCACCCCTTCAGCACTGTCTGCACCTCCTCCAGCATCTTCTGCCGCTTGGCCAAGAGCCCCTTCCGCTTGGCCTTCCACTTCTCGAACCGCTCCAGAGCCTTGGCGTCCCCCTTGAACTTGCCGACAGGCTTCGCGCCAGCCCCTCTTTTGTTGGGGGCCTCGACGGGAGGGGGGGCTTCGTCGGGGAGTAGGCCTTGGGCGCCTTCCAGGAGCTGCTGGAGCTGGTCCCGGTACTCCCCCTTCATAGGGGACCGGGCCACCAGCTTCTCAAGCGACCCCATTGTGTCGGAAAAGGTCTGGCGCACAGGCAGCACCGCGGCACTGCTCGGGAGGGCTGCGGGGGGGCTCATGAGGTCGGGGGTCAGGCTGAGGGTGTCTGGGCCATGGGAACTGGGTATAGGGGTCACCCCTAAAGCAGGGACGGGGCGAAGGCCTTTTGTGTACATGGGTTGAGGCTGCAGGGCACTTGGTGGGCTCGCGCTGGGTCTGCTGTTGGGCTTCTGGGCCGGTGCGGGCACCGGCTGCAAATGGGATGTGGAGTTGGAGCTCACGAGATCTGCATTGGGTTTTGGCTCGGCGAAAAGCTGACGGTTCAGCTGAGGCTTTCGATATGGCTCAGACTGAGCAGGTTGCGTGGTGTTGACAGTGGCACCGGGGTGCATTGTGTTATGGCTCGGGTTCGTGCTGGTGTTTGAGGTCTGGCTGACGGTTGGATTCGAATTGGGACCAGGGTCGGACTGGGGTCTCCATATACCATCCCAGCCTTGAAAGGCCGCCCCACAAGCGGTGCAGTACAAAGGATCTGATGACATCACGCGAGTGCTAAGATCCGAGGCTGAGTAATTCCTGGCAGCCCCAGGCCCGAGGGGCTTGACTTGGGAATAGAGCGGTCCTCCTGCTGCCTGCTCTGCAGGGGGCTGGGGGCTGGACGCTGTGAGATCTGATTCAGCACGACAGCTCCGCTCTGGGCTGGCGTTCAATTTCATTGAAGGAGGATTCGATTGACTCCGCGGGTTCAGGTCTGGGCTAGAGTTAGACTTGGTGCGAAGAATTAGGACAGTGTTGGAGTCCTGAAGGTCAGCGTCAGGGGTAGGCCCAGGGCCGGTCAGTACGGGCGTAGGGAGGCGGGCTGCTGAATGATCACCGCCAGAAGGAAAAGCTGCTGCTGATGCGGTGGAAACAGCAGCACCGGTGGACAGCAAAGCCTGAGGGCCTGTGACGTCAAGTTGACGAGGCAAATGAGGAGTGGAATGGGAGAGTAAGGCAGCAGCGCACACGGAGCCTGGGCTGGAGGGAGATCCAAAAACGACAGAAAGCGGACTGGGACCCAGAGCAGGGGCAGTGGCCGGTCCTTGGGACAACAGTTGGGCATCGGCCTTGGGGCTGGCGATGCTGCCTTGGCCAAACTGCACCTGCAGAACAAATCGGAGGTCTGGATGCAGGTTGGCGGAATTGCACAGGGGAGTGGGTCTCACAGGCCCTTTTTGACTCGGCCAGATTCCATCATGTGACAGTGAAGTGTCGCGTTGTGGTGCAGGGACAGAGAGACCAGCATCTCCCATGGCCATTGCTTTTGCTGCAGCAGATCCTGTTCCACACCTGCTTCCATGGGCCCTCTGGGGACGTTTGTGGGGGCTAGAAAGCACTAACACGCGCCCTCCCGAGGCAGCAACCCGAATATTCTATCTCTGTAGACAGCCAGAACTGGGGCCTGTGCTTTTTTTCCTTTTCAGCTCGCTCTGTATGTCCGCAGCTTCCACTACAATACACTCAAAATAAGTGACAGTAGTTTATCCCGCATCCCACCACCACCGCTGCTTTGTGCTCTGTGGTTGTCAGAATCACTGAATGCCCCAAGCTTTCAACAGAATTTCCATGGCTGAGACTCGAATTTTCACACCCTGAGTCAGATTCCACCAGGTGGGAACCTGAAGGGCGTGACCCCCTCTGTGAGCATCATGCCAAACAATGAGAGCTGCATGAAGGCAACATTCTCCGATTCTCAAATTTTTGTGTGCGGAGGAACCCCATCCTGATTTCCCAACCTGGAGACTTTGACGCAACATCGGGGAATCCAACCTGCTTTTTGTAGGACTGCCTCTCAGGTACACCCTGCCCAGGTCTCAGATTGGTGACTTCTGTCCCAGGCAGGGATGGATATAATGGGGGGGGGGGGGGACCCCCCACCCCTGATGACAAAATGACGATTACGAAATGCCAGCCAACCAAAGTACAGTGCAGTCACAGCCCTGCGTCCCTCCTTTCTGAGACACAAGACAAAGCACTGGACGTAGGTCATTGCTGCAACCCAAAAAACAATGTGAACAGTGCTTTACACATTCTTTTTGACGCATTTTCCCAAAATGTGTTCCATTTCAGCCTCATCCTCAGAGCTCGATGAGTCAGTGGACGAACTAGATGACTGGCTGCTGCTGGATGATGAATCTGCATCAGGAGGGGCACCAGGCCTGACAATCTCCTCCAAGGCATTGTCATCACAACTGAGAAAAGCACCTTGCGCTTTTTGCACTTGTCGTTGCGAACCTTGTGCTTGCTACCTCAAAAGCGCTTGCGGTCCCCAGAGGCAGCTGTTGCCCATGCAGAAGCTGCACACGCAACAGCCTGCAGCAAGGGTGTCCTGTTTTCCAATCAAGGTGCTTGTGAATGCTGTCCCAGGACATCAAGTGTCTCAGTGCTGTTGCAATGCTGTTCGGTGCAGAAATTGCATGCTCTGCATCAGCACTGGAAGGACAGGACAATACAATAACTACGCCAAACAACCAAGGACAGCTGAAACTTTTTGTTTGCCACTATTGTACACCACAAATTGAAAAAACCCTGCACAGTACAAGCAGCCTCCTGCTATTCCTTGTTGCCTGCAAAAAAAAAAAGTTCTTTTGCCAGACCAAAAAAACTGCCAGGCCCCTACAATACCAGGGACCACTCTGCCCCACAAATTCTCCACTGTGATCAGCGGCTTTTTTTTTTTTCGTTTTTAGTCACCATCGCAGAGGTCCAATACCTACAGTCAGCCACAGCCATGATTTGGAATGTTGGATTTTGAAAAATCTGTTTAATTTCTGTCATTATGTGCTCGTTCAAGGCGGGGCAACAACCATTTTGCGCACTCGAACTTCAGGGTGGTACGTTGTACTGGTACTGGTACTGGTTCTATGGTGGGTGCTTGGGGATTGCGGACCACCCCTATCATCAGCCCCTGGTGCTTAGTAGGCACACACGGTTCCTATTCGTTGTGCTCTTGTGTTGTGGCGCTTCGAACACAGTCCACCAACTGGGACATGGGCGCCTCCTTCATCAATTGGGAGGTCAACTTCTGCCCCGTGTTGTACACGTTGTCAGGGATGCCTTTCAGGGTTGTGTACCCACTGAACCAAAAAAAAGCTCCAGTCACAGCTTGGTGGGTGACAGTGGGTGCTATAGGCGGTGCGGTCGGTGGAGTCTGGTTGAACAACTGGTGCAGTGTTTTCTGAGTACGGCTGATGTAAAGAAGACTGGCTCTACCCGTTTTGTGCCCCACAAATGGGCAATGAATGCAGCAGCGAGAGCAGCCAATGCTGTCACATTTGCTTGCCTCTGCTGCTGTGGTGTAGTTGCAGGCACAGCAGGTACAGCAGCAGCAGCCTTCTTCTTGTCGCATTGGTTGCGGCTGTTGCAAGCCGCCCTTGTTTGACATTTGGGTGCAGGATATGGACAACGATCTGGTGTCCATAGTTTCCTGCCTACTTTTTGCGTTGCATCCATTTTGGGAAAACAAGCACAGTACCAAAACAGACCTACAACAACAGAAATTGGAACACAACAAAACAATACCCTGTCACTTATTACAGCCACATTTCACAGAAGCAAGCCCAAAGGGGCACAACATTTTCATTTCCTGCAGGCAACAAAGGAGATGAGAACAGTACATGACAAACAGACTCACTTGATGTCCAGGGACCATTGCTGACCCTGTGACTGTGAAAACAGAGCTGGCAGATGAATATCCTGCAGCAACAAGGGCAAAAGTGCAAAGACCTGAGTGCCCAGAGGTGATCACAATGCTGTGGAACGAGTGCATAACCTGGGGGACCCTATTCTGGAAGATTCATGGGACGTTCACAGCGGCACTTTGTGCAACGGTGAGGCAGACCTACAAAGGAAAAAGCAGTGGAAAAATGCAATTTTGTAATCATCATTTCGTCATTTCAGGGGTCCTCAGCCCCCCCACCCCACCCCCACCAAAATAATTGTGGCAGATTTACATCCATCCCTGGCCCCAGGGACAACAACCACCAGTTTGGGAACCAGAGGGGGGGCGGGGGTGCTCCCAAAAGAACAGTGCACCAAAATTTGAGAAGTTCCGGCCGCTTTGTCTCCCTTGTGTATGGTCCTGGTGCAGTGCTGTGCCGGTGGTATGTGTGGTTTTGTTGGTATGCAGTGTTTGGGCTGGTGTAGTATGAGCATCGCGCGGTTTGGCGCATCCTTAGTGTGTGAATGTTTTCCTTGGCTTTCAGTGGCCACTGGCAAGGACCTTCCAATGGTCTGTCTGTCTCTGTGCTTGTCATCCGCCACAGACTCCTGCTATGTGTTCCTACCCTGGAGGCGTGGGCTCTCCTGTGGTGGTGTGTGTCTGGTGGTGCCGTGCTGTGTCACGCTGTGCTCGCGCATGATATGCCTGTGTTACGCTTTGTGGCTGTTTTCCTCGCTGAAGCTGTGAGCAGCACCCCCGTGGAATCCAGATGTGGGAGAATTGAAGATACCAGGGCTTCAACAGCAGCTTGTGAATGCGAAGACGGGGACCTCAACCCCTGTGCCTGCATCAGCAGCTCAGCCAACTGCAGCACCTGCGCCTGCAGCTTTTCCTGCTTTCCCTCCAGATCCCTGAGTTCCTGGTCCTTGCGGGCAGCGTCATCGCCCACTGCCGTCGCCTTAGCATGCAGCACCCCAAACTTCTGCTCCATCTTCTCACAAATCCTGTCCAGGACCTCACTCAGGTCGGCCATCGTGATTTGCACGTGTGCGAACTGATTGTCCAACTTCTCATGAAAATCCATTCTGTGGGCCGGGATAACTGGTAAGTCATAATCAACTATAAGGCGGTTGACAGTGGTGATGAGCTTGACCATGCAATCCTCCAAATCCGACACCATTTTCACTGTCAAATGCGGCTCTTGGCAGTCCCCATATTTCTCCACATGCTGCAGGGCCTCCTCCCGCTCATCAGCTGCCTTTTCACGGGCCTGCACGTGGTCTAGTGTCTCCTGCAGATCCAGTCTTGCCGCCTCTGATTGAGCATTGCACACATCAGCGGTGTACTGCAGCACAGAGCTCTCATGGCGCAGCATATCCTGAAATGCAGCCATTTTGTTCTGGATGGTAACGCGGATGTCAGTGAAGCCCAGTCGCAACTTGGCCACCTGCGAGACGGACAAGGGTTGGGCTCAGCATCCGTTTGGGGGGTGGGGGCGCAGCACAAAGTGAAGGTCCCATCACCATGCATCCACTGGCAGAAGCAGAAGATTGCATGAAGCTACGCAATACAAAGGATTCTCAGAAGGCACCACAAAAGGGAACCAACCAACCAACCACACCAAACCAACCCAACCTTTGAAACATACACCATGACCCCCCCCCCCCCCCGCCCCCAACACACACCTTCCAGGTGCAGGGGTGAGGGTGAGGGGGGAGGGGGGGGGATGATCACACCTTCTGTAATTTGTCAACAATGTCTGCTACAACTGGAAGCAGTCGGCTAATTGTAGACACTGTCGGAATATTGTAGACGTGAGCGGACAATATTAAGGAAGGGACCTTTCACAAAAATAGCCCAATAGCAACATTTACCCATGCTCGTGCACCTGGGAATGGCAGGTGGGGTTGGGGGTGAGTGAGTGAGTGAGTGAGTGAGTGGGTGGGTGGGTGGGTGGGTGGGTGCCAACCCCGCCACAGTCGGAGGGTGCACTGCCAGGCCCGGCCCAATGACTGCCCTACGAGGCAGAGAGCAACATCGGCCTTGTCGTCGTCAACGGCATCTGTGGTTTGTGGGCAACAGGGAGTACTTGCTTGCAGAGGTACCCCTGGGGAACCATGGCAATGGTCCACCTAAGGAAAATAGAGTGTGGCAGGGGCGAACTTGGTGCTGCGCAATTTCCCCTTGTGCCAGTGTAGCTCTAGTCCTGTGGGAGAACACAGCAGGTATTGTTGTCTTGCTTGTTCTTCTCTCTGCCCGTTGTCGCACTTCTGTTGTGGATTTCCGCTGTTGTTCCCGCTAATTGCCCAACTGGGATTGGGGGTAGCGTGCTGATGGCCCGTTCCTGGCGGTCATAGGTGGAGAGATGGGGGAGGCGGCGGAGGGCGCTCCAGCCCGCCTCCAAGAGCCGGGACAGCACCGGCCTCGTCACCTTGGAGCCCCCAATGGCGACGTCGACGCCAAGTTGGCGGAAGGTATCCGCCAGCGGGATCGGGACACCCCGGAGCAAGACCGCTGGGGCACCCTGTTCCCCCTGGACCCAGGAGCACGACTTGTCCGCGCGCACGTCTTGGCCCGTGACTTGCAGCCACTCCTCCGTCGTGGGGACCGTCCCCTGCAGGGAGGCCGCGCCCAGGGCCACTGCCTGAGTGTCGTCTACATATCCCGGCGACCCTAGCGCGGCGTAGCCGGGACCCGCGTCCATGAGGGGGAGTTGGGCCCCCGCCTCCACGTCAGCCCCCGCGTCCTTGTCCTGAGTGGGCCGTCCGCACGCACACCTGTCGGCGTAGGGAGTCCACCTCCCATCATCACCGACACGGGGCAGCACTGGAGGATGCCATTGGTCTGGGCATGGGGCGGCCCTGACCGACCGCCCCATTTTCTGGCAAGTGTCATAAACACCTGGTTTTGTAAACCCACAAAAAAGGGGGCATTTTGACTTGGCTGCAGTACTTCGGGGGGGGGGGGGGGTCCCGGACCCCCGAAAAAACAGGGGAAATGTGTTTTTCGGGGAGGGTTGAGCAGGGGGGGCAGTGCAAGAATAGGCAGATGAGACGCCGGAATGGCACGCTTTTAAACCTTTTCCGAGGAGTTTTGGGGCATATTTGTCACAAACTTGTTTCCCCACTACTACACATGACAAACCCTGGCCAATAATTGTGTGTGCTGTTCAGCAAGCAGCACATCTACAAAACATGTGGGTGGAAGAACACAGCATGCAGGGCACACATGGCAGCAATACGACATGACAGTAGTACTAAACCATACAGTATCGCGTCGTGTATACGGTAGGCTAAAAACGGTAAACCGAAAAAAGAATGAGTTTTGGCTCATTCTTCGAGCCGAACCGGAAGATAAATACGCTTAAATTCAACAATCACACACGGTACAACTCACTTTTTACCAGCAACAGTCCTGACGCAACCCAAGAAGGGGGCCGCCCCAGCCCTCAGCTTCGCCTTACCACTGTCATCCTTTGGCTCCTTATCTTGATGTCTGTCTGGCACATTCTTTGGTCCAAACATAGAATTACAGCATGGCAGTCAGGAGTTCTTCGAAAAGAATGACCCATGGCTAATTCTTTTCACGCAACCTTGAAATACCACGTGGTATTTGTTGGTTCTTCTGAGAAAATGAGCCATGGCAAATTCTTTCGAAAAACTACTACTTTTCAACCCCGCCATAGCGCATATGCATGTACAAGGATGTCATGTTGGTGCTAGTCATGTTGGCCTTCTTCTATAGGACGATATAGGAGGATAGTCGTGTCGGACACATACCCTACAGGAAGCTAGGACGAGATGAACCGTCCTGGGATCATGTAACCCCATGTGCATAGGCCTCCTGCCCCGCTCTGCCTTGCCCCGCTCAGCCATGCCTTGCCCTACTCTGCTCTGCTCTACCATGCCTTGCACCCTCTGCCAACCTTGCTCTACCATGCCTTCCCTGCTCTGCCTGCCTCATCTTCATTGCCCTACTCTGCCATGCCCTGCCATCCCATGCCCTACCTTCCCATGCGTTGCCTTGCTCTGCCCTTCCAAAATGGCATGTTGTTGAACGGTTTCCATGATTTTGCCCATGTATTTGTTAAGCCCCTGTTTCCCCAACATTACTTGTACATGTGTATGTGCTATGTAGGCGTGACCAATGATGTTTTGTCGAAATAATGAGCCATGGCTCATTCTTTCGGAAGAATTGCAAAATACCAGGCTGTATTTCCATGTTCGGCCAAAGGAATGAGCCAAAGCTCATTCTTTTTTCGGTTCACTTTTTGACAACACATGTCGCTCAAACGCAAAGCGTAGAATTTTTATTTTGGGACCGAAAATCTTGGCATGATTCCCAGCGTTGCTGACGATCGACCTGTAAATTTTCCAGCCGACATGCCAGGCAATCGCTCCTGGAATCCCTAGGGATGCGAAAATATCGGAAGCGTTTTTCCGACCGAAACCCCGACCGAAACCCCGACCGAAACCCCGGCCGAAGCCGGGAGGGAGCCGAAATCCCTAGGGATGAAAAAATATCGGAAGCGTTTTCGGGGGCGATTTCCGACCAAAACGCCAAGGATGAAGAAACAATCGACCCCGCCCCCCCACACACGTATTTGAGCATTTTTGGGCAATTTGACCCATATGACCGCCTGGGGCATGAGATGGAAACACTTGACATAGTTGATGGTCATTCCCGCCACTGCCCACCCCCGGAGGCGACACAGTTCCAAAAGGACTTGCATCACCGCCGCCCCGTCCAGAGCGCTTCTGGCCGGGCAGAAGCCAAAGGCCGCTGGGTGGGCCTAGGACTCCTGCCACGCGATGGCATCCGCCAGGCGCACGCCCGCCCACAGCCTGTAGACCATGGACAGGACCGTGAGCGGGCGGGTGTTCAGGGGTCCTGGCGGGCCCTCCTTGGGGATGAGGGCGGTGTAGCCCTTGGCCAGGCGGGCGGGCCACCTGCCCAGGCGCTCCACTTCACGCAGGAGGTCTGCCAGCCAACCTAGCAGCATGTCGGGGAGGGAGCCAGGCTCCACCCGTCCAGTCCCAGTGCCGAGGGCTTCATGCGGGAGAGCCCCTTGCGCAGGCGGGAGCCATCCAGCCGCGAGGCAATCATGTGGACTCGCCGAACATGGTGCCCATACCGGCGGAGGAAGGCCGTGGGATCTGGCTCGGGGTCTGCCGCATTCTTGCAGTTTATTGGCCGCTAGGCATCCTGCAAGAGGCCATCCATTTCCGCCAAGTCGGCCGTGGCTGTGCCATCCGGCCTGGAGAGGAAGGTGACCGGCGGGGCGTAGGACTCATCCTTGAGCCACTGGTACACTGCCCCATGGTCGGAGGTCCAGCCCTCCTCCAACCAGGCGCGCCATTCGCGAAGCCGGCCCTCGTCCTCTGCCCGCAGCGTGGCCCGAACCTTGCCAGCTAGCGCCGTACGGAAGCGGCGCAGCGACTCCAGCGAGGCCAGCCGGTGTGTGCCGCCCGGTTCCAGGCCGGCATACTCCGAGCCCAGTGCGCGGAGTTTGCCAAGGCAGCGCCGGAACGCTGCCCAGGCCTGTTGCACCCTACGCAGTATGGCGCCCACGCCGTACGCCAGTCGCTCCAAGCAGCAGTGGACCTCCCGGAGCCACCTGGGCAGGTGAGCGGCCCCCCGTTGTCCCTGCGCTGCTTTGGGCACATGCGCACCTCACGAAGCAGCTGGTCGGTCCCCCTGCCCCGGCGCAGGTGCGGTGGGGCCAGCGGCAAGGCGGCCCCGGTCAGAAGGGAGTCCGGGGCGATATCCGGGCAGGAGAGGGCGAGGAGGGTTTCCTCTGCCGGCCGTGGGCCCGAAGGCCCAGGCCTGGTCCACGTCACCCGTGGATAGGGCCGCTCGCCAGCTGGCCTCCAGAGGGTCGGGGAGGCGGTGCACGAGGAGGAGCTGCTCACGTTCCCCACACGGCGCCACCTCAACGGGCTTGGGGCGGATGAACTTCACCACCCGCTGAGATGCACCCTTCAGGTGCAAGTCGAATCGCACCAGGGTGTGGCCCGGGATGGCCCCGCGCGGGAGCAGTTCCGCTGCGTGGAGCAGCGCCGCAAGCCGCGTGTCGACCAGCATCCCATCGATGCGCGAGGGGCGCGTACCCTCCGGGCCCTGATACGAGCACAGGGGGTCCCGCCCAAAGGCGGACGCCAGCTCAAGATCCGCGTCCACCAGCCGTTGGACCGGGAGGGACGTCAGGACGGATGGGGGGGGGGGGGGCGCAGCAGGCGGTCAACGTCGAAGTCCCCCCCCCCCCCCCGAACAGCTCAGGGGCCGCCCCGTGACACGCCACGTACTACGTGGCTTGGTCCTAGAAGGGCCGATTTAGGGCGGGCTGCGAGGAGACGCTGTAGGCCGCCTGGGCATGCAGAGACTCCGATCCCCGCCCCAGGCCAACCAGGAATTGGCACCATCGGGTAGAGTGCCACATGGCCGGGGTGAGCGAGTCTGCCTCGCTCCGGGGCACCCCTTTGGGGGGGAGGACGTGTCTTGCGGGAATGCCCTGGCGCACCAAGATCCCCAGCCCCCCGGCCGGCGCATCCCAGATGCCCCCCCCCCCCCCCCCCCCGCCCCCGGGGCGCCCCAGAAAGTTTGCCGCCCCAAGGCCGCGGCCTGGGCACGCATCACTTGCTACGCGACCACCGTGAGGCGGGTCTTGGAGAGCAGTACCACGTCCGCTGGCCACTCAGCGACCGTGTGCCACTGCATGTGCAGGGACGTGACATTGGCTTGCGCCACGCGCAGTGGCCCTGGGTGGGGGTGTACGCCACCGCAACGCAGCAGCAGGAGGGGGGGGGGGTCCCATCGCCATCCTATCAAGGGGGGGGGGGGCAGAGCCACGGTCACCCCAGCGGGGGGGGGGGGGGAGTACACAGCCCACCCACAAACTCAACTGCCGGCGGCCAAAGGGCGTGAGGGGAGGGGTCAGAGGGAGGGCAGCATGGCATGCCTGCAGGTCAGCCGTTGCTCCTGGGCTAGACCAGCCCGCTGCACCGAGGCCAGGTAGGCGGCAGAGGTCACCGGCCCAAGGTAGGCGTGCCGGGAGGCGGGGGGCGGGGGGCGGCGTGGGAGGAGGGGGCGGTCTGCCGGCGACAGGCGGGGGGGGGGGGGTAGGGTGCGCGGGGGGCGACCGTGCTCCCATCCCTCGGTGAGGCGATCGGCCTCTTGGGCAACCTCGTGCAAGAGGTCCCAATGAGGGCCGGGGGGGACGCGGCGGAGGACGCTTGGCCACTGGGAGGTGGCCCACACCTCTCCCGGCTCCAGCAGGGCGGCCCAGCAGACGTCGGTGAGCCGGGGGAGGAGGGCGTGCACCTCGGCGGCCACCTCCTGCCAGGTTGCCGAGGGGTCAGGGTCGGGGGGGGGGGGGGGCTGGCGGGCAGGGTCATTGTCCCACACCCGGCCCCACCAATCCACCGCCACAGCATGGGGCCTGCCGTCTCCCCTTGGAAGGGGGTGAGGCGGCGGGGCGGGCGGAGGTGCCAACAGTCGGGGGGCTACCAACGCTCCACCCGGCCATTGCGGGTTGGCCACCACATCGGCGCGCCTGTCACGTCCTGCCACAGTGGCGCCAAGTACCATCGCCACGTGTAGAAAAGACGGGCGCTCTAGTCGTCGGGGCGGGGGCGCGCGCAAAGAGGACGCTAGGGTACCTCCATTGCAGCGCCTGGCCAACGATGGCCCCCTTGGTCCCGAACTCGGGGCCAGCGGGGCCCTGGACGGCGGACAGCGAAGACGGGGCCGTCCGCGCCCCGGCAAGGATGTCCTACAGGCGCACGACCCCAGGGCATAGCCCTTCAAGGGGGGCGAGGGCACAGGTGGTGCTAGCCCACCCTTGTCGCTGGTGGAGGGCGGGGAACACCCGGGCAGCCTGGCCGTACCACCACCGCAACAGGGCGAAGCCGTGGTGCCGCCGCCAGTTCCAGGGGAGTGAGGAGGGCGGGCCGGGGTGCCTGCACCCTCGCCCTCGGCCCCGACCACGTGGTCCCCGTGCCATGGGCAAAAGAAACCGGTGGCGGGCCGCAGGGTGGCCAGTGTAGGGGGCAGGGGGGGGGGGGGGATGGTGGTGGGGGGTTGCACCCAACTGCCCCATGCTCCCTTCCAGCCATTCCCTGGTTAGGCGGTGCACCCCGTCGGCCCGGACCGCGGCCACTGCCCTTTCCGGGGGGGGGGGGGGGGGCTCCCTGACACGCCCCTAGCTACGCCCAATGTGAGGGATAGCCGCAGCGCTCCGGCGGCCGGGTCCCGTGCCATCCCGCCACCGGCCACACCCTGAAGTGGGGCCCTTGGTACCGCCCAGGTGCGACCCCCCCCCCCCCCCAAGGAGGGACTCAAGGCCATCACCTCGCCGCAGGGCGCCCTCGTGGGCTGTGGGCGTATAGACACCCTCATGCCCCATAGAGGGTCCGGTTCCTGAGCCCGTCCCATTGGGGTGTCCACCAGTGCTGGGAACACCGCCATTACCACTAACAACCAGCCCTAGGCGCAGCCGGTGGGGTGCCAGGGAGCCTGCTCATGGTGCCGCCCTCTCCACGTCCTCTTGCCTAGGCGCCACTGGCGCCTGCGTTGGTCTCCGTGGGCAGGCTACCGCCCACAAGCGTTGCACATCCCACTCCAGTTGCTTGCACGTTAAGCAGCGCTCGTTGTCCACCTGGTGTGCTGACACGATCCCAACCAAGGGGGGGGGGGGAGCGGAGGAGCCCCTTGGCACGTTCCCGGTCACGCTCGGCGCGAGGGGCAGCCGCAGTGCCGCGGCGGTTGTGCCCCTGCCATACCACCACCGCCCCACCCCGGTGTGGGGCCCCTTGCCACCGCCCGGGTGCCCCCCCCCCCCCCCCCCCCGGAGGGGACTCAGGGTCATCGCCTCGCCCCGGGGCGCCGTCCTAGGCTATGGGCATATAGACACCCTACTGCCGGGGAGGGAGTCCGGTCACTAGCGCCGCCCCAAGGGGGGGGCGCCAGTGCTGGAGCCGCCGCCATTACACCTCCACCAACCCCGGGCGTGACCGGTAAGGGGCCAAGGGCCGTAGTCGCGCTGGCGTTCCCCCGCGGGTCTCCATTCGGGCCCCTGTCAACCACCGCGGGCAAGCCGCCATACACACGCAGAGGGTCGGGATGTAGAGGGCTAAGAACATTGAAGAATGTCCTCGTCGTCCTCATCCACGTCGCCTGCCGCCGACTCCGCGGTGCCAGGTCCCCCGTGTGGTCCGGGGCCTCAACCGCAGTAGCCCCCCGACCCCTCCGGGCGCGTAATTCGGGCCCTCGGGCCCACGGGCTGGTAGTGCCCCCGGCGGGAGCTGCGGGTTGTCCGCTCCCGGAGGCGGTCGGGCAGGCGGATGTCGAGCGCCCCCAGCCGGACTCCTTGCCAATCCTCAGGCACCCCCTCCAGCTCCAGGTCAAAAAACCGGCCGGTGGTGGGTGTTGTGGGCCAACTGGGTGCAGCGGTGGACGCGAAAGTTCACCTCCAACCCAAAATCCTCTTCGGCGTGGCGCCAGAGCTGCGCATACTCATCCACCGCCAGACCCAGTTGTGGCGGGTAGCCACGAACCCGCACAGAGGTCGTCTGTGACCAGGCCAGCGCGCCCAGTAGGCTGGCGATGTGCGCCACCACCGCGGGGCTCGCCGGCTTGGTCCCCCAAATGTGTACCCCCGCGTTGCCGGGGGCACCCCCGTCCACGAATTCCGCGAATAGCGTCCGGTGCTCCTGATCCTCGGCGAAGGTCATCCAGACCTCCGGGGAGGGCATGCGGCGCTCCGGTGGCTGCTTGTAGCACAACACATACGTGGGATGTTGGCAGGCGGAGCCCGTGACTATCCACAGCCGGAAGTGGACCCCCCGGGCTTTGCCACTGGCGCGGAGAACCAGCGGCGCCACCTCTGTCCGGAGGTCGGCAGAGACCTCGACCATCGACCCCCTGACCGCCAACTGCATGGGCGGGGGGTGAGGCAAGTCCGCCCCCATTAGCGGCTTGATGTGCCGCCAAGCGTGGTCCTTGCCGAAAGAACCCACATGGAGCCGGCGCAAGTCGGCGTCCGCCAGAACTGCCGGGTCCACGACACAGACAACCCGGACCGTGGACGGCAGGGGTACAACGGCACGGGGTCCACATCTGTGAGCTCGGCCGCCTCCCGCTTGTCATCCTCCGGGAGACGCTCCCAGACGAGCTGCAGTACGTGCCCCGGCGGAGCGGGGTCCACCACCTCCGGGCTGGCTGTCTCCCAGGTTGGCGCTCGGTCGAAACCACACCTTGCAGGGACGAGCCCGGCACCGCGAGGCTGGTCTTCGAGCGGCAGGGCCTGAAGCAAGGTCGCCACTGTGGGGGCCGCTTTGCTGCCCCCTTGGACGTGCATTGGCGCTGTGACTCGCTAGACGCCGTCATGTGCCGCGATGGCGGCCGCGGCCGCAAGGCGGGCCCAGGGCCACGCACCGCAAGGCCCCCTCCTGGGAGGGTTGTTTCCACTCCGCCGGGTGGCGCCCCGGCGTGATTTGGGTGATTCCCCAAGCCCGGACCGTGTCCCGGGACTCACCCTGGTAAAGGCGGTGCGGCTGCACCGCCGTCATCGAAGGCAAGAGGGCCCAGAGGGCAGCCGCTGTGGGCTATATAGGCCGAGGCGCTGCTTTAGCATGGCTAGCGGTCACCACCACCCGCACCGCACCCGGTCGGGATCCCCGGGCCGCAAACCGCGTCGCCGAGGTGTAGCTCACGCCGCCTAGGCTCGCCCGTGGGGGGGGGGGGGGGGGGGCAGAGCCGTCCTCGACACCCCCCAACCCCTCGAGGACGATGTTGACCCAGGCTACTTTGATGTCCTCGTGCGCCCAACCAGGCTGCCAAGAGGCAAAAGGGGTGAGCGGGGAGATGACCCGACCGGCAAATGCACCCATCGCGGTGCTCCAAGCTCCGCTCGCCGCTACCTTTCCCCGTCCACACGCATGGAGACTGGGGAGGGGGGGGGGGGGGAGCGCTGGGGCGAAGCCGCAGCTTGTTGTGCTTGGGCGTTCCGGGGACGCCTGCTGGGTCCCCCCCCCCCCGCCAACTGCCAGCCGGGCGCCGCCCGGGTCGTGGGGGCGGCTTTCTTGGCGGCCGCCGCTGTTTTCGTCGTCGTCGCAATCGTCATCATCGCGGCCAGCGCCCCTGTGGTCGCCGGGGACCGGGCTGGGGCTACTTCGCCCCTTGACGCCACCAGCTCACGGCGGAGGCTGTTGATTACGCCCTCGAGGGACGCAATTTGGCGTTGTACCAATGCGATCATTGCTTGCTCGGCGGTGGGGGGGGGGGGGGGGCGGCTGGGCAGGCCCAGCTGCCCCCCTGCGGTAGTAAGTCGAAACATTTGGTATAATCTGTTCCCGCCCCCACCAGCGGGGGTCCGGCACTTGCGCCAGCTCCACCAGCAGCGTCACCGTGGCCGCATCCATGGCTCCCTTGTGCGGCCTGAAGCCGTATGACTCCCGGTGGATCCACTGCTCTTGCCATTGCAGGGCATCCTCCATCCGCAGCCCTGCCAGATCCTGTATATCGTCAACAACACTGTTAGCGGTCTGAGCTTCATGGGGTTGCCTTCCCCTTCCCCTTTGGGCACCAATGAAGTGAAGCCCTCCGCCACTCGTTCGGGCCACCGTCCCGTGCGTTCCGCCACCCTCAGCAGTTCCGCCGGCAGCCTCTGTCAGGGCTACGTCGTCTCGGCTCCAGCCTGTCAGTTTCAGCAGGCCTGTGATGGCCGGCACCGCACCAGGTTGTCCCACGTTCACGATAGCCGCAATTTCCTGGAGTCCTTTGTGGGTCGTGGGCGCTTCCGAGGCTGCAGCCCACAAGTCCTCCGTGTTCTTGCCTACCAGCAACACCTTTTTGAGTGTTGGGGGCCACTGCGACGGGGGCGCTACCAGAGCTAGCTGCACCATGCCGGTGTCTGCGAGGTCCCTGTCCCTGTACGGGCAGGCAGGTAGGACTGCGCCTTATTCCCCTTTCTCCGCCGTCCTCTGGAGCTCTTCCGCCACAAGTTGGAGTGGGATACCTGTCGTCGGTACTTCCTTCCTCGCGGGACCTTGGTCCGCACCCTCGTTTGTGCCACCTACGCATAACTGGGCCCGGTCATAGGCTGTGCCAGCTGAGTGGGCTGTGTGGCATCGCGGTCGCCACCGGTGCCGTGCCGTGTCTCCCTCTGGCGCTACGATGCCGGCGCCGCTTTCTCCTTCGCCGATTCGCGCTTCCGAAGGACCGCTATCTCCAACCGCAGGTCTCGTATGGTGCCCTGCCGCTCCGCTATCGTCGCGAGCAGGGCGCTCTCGGTCGCCGTCTCGCGCTTCTCCGCATGCCCGACTGCTGCCGGGCTCCGCGGTCGGCCTTCCCGCTGTTTCTGAGCCGCTTTACCGCCGCTCCCATTCACGGGGGCTTTGTCGCTGCCGTGTCCCGATGCCTATCGTGGGGCCGCTCGGTTGGGCCCGTTTGCGCTTTGGGTTCTTCCCCTCTGGGCAGTCGTTCCGTCCTCCTACTGCTACCATAGGGCTGCTGCAACGGCTGCCGCGACGTCGTTCCGCAGGCTCTCGATCACCAAGGCCGTGATGGCCTTCACATCTATGGTGGGGGCCGTGGACGTCATTTTGTGTGGCCCGGGGGAGGGGCCGTATAAGGGAGTGCCGTGGATCCAGCGGTGCGCTGGTCTGTGGCCTCGGGCGCTGCTCCGGTCTTCTTTGCTGTTAACGGTCTGTTCCCAACGGTCCCACCGCGTGAAGGGGTTAACAAAAGGACTTGTGCATATGGAGGTACATGTGTGTGTACATGGGGCATATGTGTGCACACATGGGGCTATGTTTGTCAATGAAGGCACCCCCTGCCCCCCATTTTGGACGTGCCGAACACACTAAAAAAGGGAATTTTGCAAATCCGAGACAGTGGGAAGGCTGTGTGAGGCCAACAAGTCGGCTGATTCAGGGTTTTCAGTGCTGCAGGTTGTAGGCTGCACGATGCAGCTGAAGGGGGGATGGGGCCCCATGTGGGTGTCAACATTCCAATCTGGGTGCCAAAATCGCCTATGCCAAAAAAAAGGCTGTAAACGGGGGGGGGGGGGGGGTGCAGGGGAACAAATGATAAAGATCTTGGGGCCCAGGAATCGGGGGGAAACCACAATTACCAAAACAACCTTAATTTTTTGTTAATTTTTTTGGGTAATATTTGCCTTTGGTAATTTTTGCTTCCATTGTATGCCATATCGCCATATCTCTCTCTCTCTCTCTCTCTCTCTCTCTCTCTCTCTCTCTCTCTCTCTCTCTCTCTCTCTCTCTCTCTCTCTCTCTCACTCTCTCTCTCTCTCGATTATGGCAAAAGCACCTGTACAACTGATAATTTTGCTAAATTTCGAGTTTATTGCGCACGGCGGCCTGGAAAATTGCGTGGGAACTTTGGCACAAATTTGAAACGCAAAATATCCTAGAGCGAAAAATCCCATCACGAAATCAGCCCCCCCCTGTACTTCCTCCTCCCAGCATACCGTTTCAAGTTTCAAGGTCGCAACTTGGCTGAAGGGTGGTGAGGTCGCCCACAAACTGCTATCACCAGCCTTTTGCTGCACTCCTCAGAACACAAGTTGGGGTCAGAGTAGGAATTACATACACCTGAACATTCACGGGTCCTATCAGGCTGAGAAGCCTGTCACGGAGTTCAGCAGCCTGCATTTGCTTGAATCTACCTGTGGCAGTGGACAGCATATCCTCCATCAATGCTGCTGCTCCCTTATGACAGCCCGCATTTTCGTTGACAAGCTGCAGATGAAGGTTAAGATACAAGCTGAAAAGCTGAGGGGCCTCCACATACAAAGCAACTGCACACTATAGAAGCGATTGGACGGCTGGGGTTTCGTCAAGTGGTACCCAGGAGGAACCCCCCAGGCAGGTGATACATTGGTGTAGCCCAGTGTCACACGCACTGGTGGGGTGAGCACAGTTGTCGCTGCGAATCAAACGAACAGTCAGCAAGCGTTGACCTAGCAACAAGCAATGCAAAGCCATACCTTCAAATTGTTCAACATGTATGCCAAATTGTCTGCTTGTTGGCGCGCATCTGCCAGGTCATGACGGAGTGCTTGTACCTGGGATGCAGGCAGAGGCAGCAAAAGGAGGATGGCAGGAGGGGGAATCTGTTTCACGGGTTCCCAGACTGCTGCAATAGCAACCAATTCATGTTCCTTTGTAACCAAGGAAAACAAACAAAGGGGTGGATCATGGGACAATGAGAAAAACGGAGGTGGAGTTGGGTGGAGGAGTCCATCCAAATCCAATCGCACCGTTCACGTTCGTAAAGCCGAACGCACTCACTATGATTGTATAGCAGTCATCAGACAGACCAAACTGCAAAATTTTTCATCAACAGCTGTCCCGCAAAGCATCCCTCAAACCCCCCGTTGCTATGGGTTCAGTTAGGGTCACCGAGCTAGTGAGACCAGTCAGGTTGTATAACCCTATTTAGGGTGTAGGGTGGGGCTTACCCTTTTTCAGCGGCAAGCAAGGAACGGCAAGCACGCACGAAATGGGCAAAAATCAGAACTCAGTCATGGTGGTTCCGTTTCCCTAACAAGGCAACACCAAAAGCCAATGGCATCACAATTGTCGAATGCAATCCTCAAGCCGCTGTACAACTGAGTCCCCCCACCCCACACACACATCAAAATAACATCCCGAAGGGAAGTACTACAGGCCCGTAGCCTCCAGCACATGGCACTAAACACCACCATCCGGCAATCGCGCCCAAACACAAAACCCACACACTCAACCACACCTTGGCATTGCAACACCCCCCCTTCCATGTCCAAATGCTTCCTCCTGGCTCCTGACCATCTTGCTCACCGACAGCAGCACTGCCTTCATCGGAACAGACATTCCGAGCACTCCAAGGAACAGCACCACCTTGGGCCGGCTGCTGGGCCAATCCTATATACCCCACGCCCGGGCATTCGCCTCCTTTCTGTCTCCATTGTAGTGGGACTGCATGTTGCTAAGCAGGTCTGCCAGCTGCATCTCGCTGGTGGTGCAAGCGGCACACTGTGTGGCTTATAAGTGAACACATATGCTGAAGGATAGCAATATGAGGGTACTACTACCAGCAGTAGAACTGACCAGAACAATACTGTTACAGTGTCAGAAATAAGCCCGGAAGGTCCAGGACATCATGGGCAGTGCGCGTGCAGGGTGTTGCAAACCGGGTAACAGAAGTTACAGGCACATACAAATTTTCTTTTACTACCAGCAATAGAGCACAGCTGCACACTGACAGGCAGCAAGGGCCCAATGCAAAGCAACGCTGTTTGCCCCACACACAGGGCACCAACCCATCGCTGTGCCAAGCAGGCAGCCGGCAAGAGGACCAGCGCATCATCCCAACCGTCACGTCTGATGGAGAGCCCCTTTCTCTTGCCTGCCCCGGATGAGAACCCTGGGCACAACACGACAGGGCCAGTTGCTGCTGGTACTCCAAAGAGTAAGGCATCACAGTCCAAGGCCAGCCCTGCAGCCTCGCCGTCTGCCAGTGCCTCCCAGTCTGCTCCTGTTCTAGAGGCCACAGCTGCAAGTGGAGAGGTTCAGCGAAAGACCCGCGGGTTGAAGAGGCCAAGGCCTCCCGTTAATACGCAAGAGAAAGCATAGACAGGCCCGGCAACACGCTCCAACACTTCCACCTCTGCAGCCACCAAGATCCCTACTGCATAGGACATGCAGAAGTTTTTGGAGAAGACCGGGGGTAAGGGGAAGAAGAAGTAATCACATAGTCTGATGCATGCTGGTGTTCTACTGCTGGCAGTAAACCCCCCCCCCCCGTGGATACTGGTTGCGTACTGGCTGCCCTGGCAGCTTGCTTGGCCTCCTGCTTGGCCTCCTGCTTCATCACCTGCTTGTCTATTTTCTTTGCCTGTTTCGCTGTCTCCTCGAAGCGCTTGTCAAGGGCCTTCGGCGCAGCCAGGGTCACGGGGGTGCCATTGGCGAACAACGACAACTCACCTTCAAAGTTTGGCGGCAATGTGTTTTGCGTGGTGCTCACCTCCTCCGACAGTTCCTTCTGCATGCTTTTGGGTGGCAGGCCTTGCGTGGTGCTCACCTCCTCCGACAGTTCCTTCTGCATGCTTTTGGGTGGCAGGCCCGTGCAATCCCAGAAGCGGATGGTCCATCGCACAAAAAACACCAAAAGGGCTCACACTGTCTTCAAAATTTGTTGTGCAGAGCGGCAGGACGCAGGAAACACCAACAGCATGGGTTGTGCTGGATCTGCTGGCATATTCATCGATGGCACCAGAAGTTCATACCACCCGAACATTGAGGTGCGCCATGGGTAATTCACAACCATGTATGGAGGATGCAAGATGAATTTCTTGGGTTGGAGCAACACATTATACAGAACACTGCATGTGAACTTAGTCCGACTGGCCTTCACAACCATGCCCGTTTCCCCTGTACTTTACACCGCAATCTCAGTCTTCTGCCACATTGCCAGTACAGGTTGCCTCTCTTGTAGGGATGCTGCCTGCTCCCTTGCGTTCGGGCCATACACAATGCAGGGGGTCCCATCAACCACCAACTTACCACCTGGCACCACAGGGATTGTGTCCATCGGTTCCTCAAGCCCAAACTCAATGTTTACCAGGTGGGCAACACTCACAATTCCCATCTTGTCCTTGCAACATCGCACTGTCTGCATCTTGTTGTTCACCACCACCTCGACCACTCCATCCTGTGCGGCATCCGTGCTCACAGTACCTTGTGTAGTCATGTCTGCCAACAGACTCTTCCTCAACCCCTGGTGCTGCTTGTGTCCAGAACTTGGCCTTCAGTAAATCCTTTGCCTTCACCTGCAATCGTTCCACTCTCCAAAGTGCTGCTGCTCGTCCTTGCAGTCCCCAACTCCACAACCGGTTGTCCAAAGCCATCAAACGTTTCACTGTGCTCTCGGTGACTAAGAAAATAAGACAACAGGGTTCCAATTGGACACAGTGTTCTAGTGCCAGCAGTAAAAGGCACCTGCATTTGTATGCACCAAGCCTGTCGCATCGAAATGGTCCGAAAAATCACTCGGAACTCAGTTCTACTGCCGGCAATAAAACCGGTGTACAAGACAGTAGATTGCCCACAGAACATGCATGACATACGTTGCGAGTCATGAATCGGCAAGTCTAGGTGGTATACATGGGTGTAGATGCCCTGCAGCTGGCGCAACTCCTTCAATTTACAATTCACCGAGCTCACCGTGACCTTTTTCGTCAACGGATTTGTCAACCATTCCATGAACTCCTTGCAGTACCAGTACTACATGTTCCCAGCGGACTCTTTGAACGGTGCTGGACCCAGGACCCTTGACTCGTAGAATTTTTCGATTGCCGGCACAAGATCGGGATAGCCATACATCATGCCAACAAAGTTTGCGACTCCCCGCCACTGCGTTACTGCCCGCTCTTGCTGTGACAACAATAATGGTAATGCATGTTTCTGGCTCAATACCGACGGTCACATCGCCGCGGTGTGCATACAACACATAGGGTACCATGAAACTTTCTATTGCTAGTGGTAGAACATACCGTTTTTTCTGGTGTCTCATAATCCTGGTACTCCAAACCCAAATCTTGAATGATGCTCCACATCTCATCTCCATCGAGTGTCACCTTTTTCTAGCTCTTCCCTCCTCTTTGCTGCTGGCACAGTTCTGCCACGCTTCCAATGATCTCGCTGAAGGTGGTCTCCTCATGACTCCGTTGGGCTCACTGGTGGAGGCCTCCGGCCATCCTCAGCACAGCTGTGGGGGTGTCTGGTTTCATCACCATGGCCTGTGTCTGTGTGTAGGGCTTCGGTAGGTCCGCTTCATCAAACCCTACCCCCCCTTGTGCCACTGGTGCCGTCTTCTGGTTGAAGATCTCGCGTACGCCGGTGGAAATGTGCTGACCCGCACTAGGGAAGTACATGGAGTCTGTGGACAAACAAAGCACATATTTTTATTGTCTCCAAAAAAAATTGGTAGCAGCCACTTGCTGGCTGCCTCCCATCAACAGTGCACAGATCGGACATGATTTCTACGGTCAGCAGTAAAAGGCAAACGACATTGCTGCACTGCGGTGGCAAATACCTTGCAGGTCAAGTAAGTACGTCAGCACCTCCATCACCAGGCCTCTGAGTCGCAAGCTTGCCCTGATCTTGTCCAGTCGCCTGCTGCTCAACGGACGTGAATGTCCACGGCATCGCGCTCCACACCAACCTAGTTGCTTTAGTGGTACGTACCCCTGCCGTGCAATCCATTTGCGGACCTCTGTCAACGCTGCTTTGGCCTCTTCGTCCGTCCAATGTTGTGTTGCGTCCACTGTCTCTTCACCGCCACTGTCTATCTCCTCCTCCTCCTCCTCCTCATAGTCATAGCCTGCTAGCTCCGCATCCAGGTCCTATCATGTGCCACTGCCAGGGTCCGGTGGTGCACCGATGCGCACTTCCTCTATGTCGTCGTCGGAGAGGTCCGCGGCAGGATCAAGCAACGGAACGGTTGGGGCAAGGGCAGTCTCTGAGGGCGGGGCTGCTCCTGCAGGCGGCCCTGTATCCTGCGCACCCCCGCGAGCACTGCCATCATCAAAAACCATTTCACTACAAGTGGTCCCATGGATAGATACGCAAAGAAATCAAAAAAAGGCTGAAATGGCCTGAGTTACAGGCAAATTTGGCACTGTACAGACTATGTTTTGGCCCATTGCTTCATGCAGTCACTTGGCCTCTCCCCTACGTGGCTAGACCCTGCACATTCAGACTTCCGTGCATCACGTGTATCCACACACGGCAACCCTAGGCGCTGCTTCCAAGAATTGAAATGTCACAGTCCTTATTGCTTGTGCAGCAAAAGAGGCCTGCAGCGTTTCGCTGAAACACGGTTCACAAGACTCATAACCCAGGCAAGAACCTACATCTCAGAGCCGGAAATCCCTTTATACCTTGCTCATTTGCAGTACATTGTATTGCTCACAGCAGAACATCAGGCAGTCACTTTCTGCGGAACACATAATCACTCCATGCTGAACGGGTGTTGTACGAAAGGGATGTCGCACGACGCAACAGACATTGGTGTACATGCCAGTTACCCACAGTACCTTCTACTGTACAGTAAAACACTCTGCAAACTCCATGCACATAACACACGAAAGCAAAGCACACTGCCACCGCATATGCATGCCATGTATTTACAAGCACGGTCATGGTCTTCTATTGTTGGCAATAAAACCGTGGGGCTAATCGATAACAGTCACACTGTGGACCCCGTCCGAGCTGTCATTGTTCACAATAGCAGACGTCGAGCTCGATACATCGGATGATGATGCATTAGTGCTGGTGGCATCATCACCATCCACAATAGGACCCACGGGGTTCCGTGGTGCAGGCTCTGCCGCAACAAGCCCGGGTACAACCTTGGGGGGGGGGGGGGGGACAGGGACCCCCCCCCTGCCGGTGCGTCCGGGGGGGCCGGATCCCCCAGAGCATCCCCGTCAGCGGGGAAGGGGTGTGGGCTTGCATACCCAAAATGGGCACAGAAGTTTATGAACCGCTGCTTGAACTTGCAGGACGCATGGTGCACAGGTACCTCGGCCACATCGCGAGGTAGATGCGCCCTTGCTGCATCAAACCTAGGGTGACTTTCTACCTTTGTCTCACTAAAAAAACAACACATCCAGCGAATGGTATGCACCATACAGCAAGGTTGCATCCGCAACCTGGGTGTTGAAACAAGGTGGAAAGCCAGGGTCCTCCGGCCACTCCATAGTAGCCTGCAGGGTATTGGCAGCCCGGGCACCCGGCCGTGGCCGAGCAGCCATCTTTTTTACAACCGGCACAATACCGGCAGGAATGCATGCTAGCAACCGTGCAAGATGCATGCTCACAGCTCGTACTGAATCGCGGGTTATGTGGGGGCTTGTTAGGGGCTTCCGAGTACCGGACTGCTGGTGGCATCACGTAACAAAAACGTCGTGGTAGTCATCACTGCTGGTAATGCTTGGGTCTTCGGCCACTGCCCTTGCCAAACGGGACAACAGGTCCTTCCCCTTCTCCTCCACGAAGGCACAGGCAGGAAGGGAAGAGTGGTATGGGTACCACATTCGTAGCGCTAAGTGCAAAGCTCGCTTGTAACCACCGTCTCTGTGCTGTGGGTTCAACTTCTGAATCAAGTAAAGAGAAACCTGCAAGCACCGCCTGGCTGCTTCACCCGTAAGTGGTGTACGGTAAGAACAATCACGCACCATAATGCAAAGACAAAGTAAGGCTGAGGCATATTGGCAAACAAGACGGTATAGCCCTGCTAACAACTTATCTTTAAGTGTTTTACTGCCAGCAATAGAACGTAAGTGAGCACGTATAGCTGGTATGGAGAGGTATATAGCGAAAATAAGACGCTCCTTAACAATAAGGGAAGGACATGCATACAGTTGTCCTTCCGCTGGGTTTTGAAGGAACCCTTCGTTTTCAAGTGCCACCATGAATAGGAAAGCATCGTACGTGTGATCAACATAGTACTTATATGGACGCCGGATACCGAACAAGGGAGAAACGGAGCCATACACATGGCACAGTGGGAGTGGCTGCATCCAGTAGCTGTACAACATTTTCAAGTAGCCGTAGTACATGGTGATGTCGCATAACTTCGGTAAGACTGGTGCCGAAGAGTTGTTAGCCAATTGAAGCACAACATACATGGCCTGGTCTTAGGAGGCGCATAGTGCCCCCTATCGTTTTTTTCAAAAAAAAATTGATGTTGTGCACAGAGCCTAGTCTCTCTACTGCATAGCCAAGCATAATGGAGGGGCTGTTCCCAGCCAGGGTGAATGGGGAGGAGCGGTGACGCGCGATTCAGGGGTGCGAAGCAGCAAAAAAGCAGCATTTTTGTGCCCCCACGACATATGAGCGCAGCCGCTGTTGTTTCCCATTTTGGAGGTATGAAATACGGAAAATGGACCAGCACCGCCATAAAACTATGTCTCGCGGTCTGATATGACAAATGGAGCACGTATTTGTGAACGGCACGTGGCGCGGTCGTCTTAGCAATCGTCGTATTGTGATGCCAATGATGACCATACATCGACCACCTGTGAAGAAGGTGTACCCTAGAACAACAAATAACAACACCTGTGTGAAAGGAGCGTGCAAACAAGCATTTTTGACAAGTTGTGCTCTACACAGCCCAAAACAAGGAAATTCACTAAAAACAAGGGTAATATTACAGGGATGTGTACCAACACAACAATGTATAGGCAAACAAGTCGTAACAGGGCCTAAAGTAGGGAATTCCTACTGGTTGGGCTCTGCACCAGATCAATAGACACAACACAAAGCACCCATGAATTACGATAATGATAAACACGCCAGACCACCAATGTGGTAATGGATACCATAAGCGGCGTAGTGTATGCCCCCCCCCCCCCCCGCCCCAAAATAGCAGTCCCTACATATGCGAAAGACCACCATAGCACCGGTCATAGACAAGGCATTGAAGCACCATACATACTAGTCGACAAGTATGAAGCGCAGACACACGGAAAACAAAGCACGCAAATTGTAAACACCTTTATATGTGCTGTAGGAGGTCCTCACGCTTGGGTTCAGGCTTGACTGGCTTGGGGGCCGGCTCAGCCGGCGGGTCGGCGTCCGGTTTCGGGTTAGGCTTCTTTTTGGCCTTGGCGGCCTTCTTACCCCCAGCTGCAGCCTTCTGCTACTCCCAATGGGTCACTGCTGCAGCATGAGAGGCATACAACAGATGCCTCTCAACCCGAAACATCTCTTTTTCCCCTGGGTGTTCCACCCACACTCCCCCCCCCCCATGCGCCCCCCACAACCGAGGTTACAACCAGCGGGTAGACACCAGCGACTTCTTCCTCACTATTGTCCGCGTCACCTGCCTGGTCAGGGGACTCCTGCTGTTGGAACAGCGGATGGCCCGTGCTTGCCCAATGCATCACTCCGCCACTCAACATCTTCCTCCATGTCCCCTTTCCGGACGCTTGTCTTCACCAGGTTCACCACATCAGTTGCATTGTAGGGACCTTCAGATAATACACCCCATGTGCAATTCAACGGGACAGGCAAGTGGATACAGCCCATACTCATCAGGTCGGGGCGGCAGCCGTAGTACAGTGCCCACAGGCAACGCGCTGCATCAACATCCATGTGCATGTCGTCCGTGTCGTCGTTGGGGTCCTCCGGCAAATTCACCAACCACCACAGGATAGCCAAACCCAGCCATAGACCTTCAGTGAACAACTTTTGCGTGAGGAAGTGCGGCACGGCACGGCCCAGATCATGGGTCTTCACAAGCAACAGAGTTGACTGCTCGAACAAATACGGTTCTTCTCTGCTTCCTAGATGGCAGACAGCCATGCACAAAGCTGTTGGGTACAAATCTTCCAATTGCAAACATAAGTGTTGTTGCACAGCGACCACATCCCCATGGTGTCCATGAAAGGCGCCAAGTACCCCTTGACAAAGCACACGCACGATTTGCGCACTAGAACTGCACCCTCCTCGCCAGGGGACTTCGACGACGACAAGATTGTACTTCGGCACTTTGATCTCATTGAGCACTACGGTCACTGACCATCTTACACCCAAAATTCTCCACATTCCGGGCCCTTGCCGACATTGACCTTTGCCACCTCCCCACCAGACACTTCAACAGCCGGGTTCGACACTGGTCTCCCAAGCAGTCTGCAATGTGCTTCGACATCTTCCTGATCGCTGACCCACAAACCTGCCTTCAACACTGCCTCGAGCAGTGGCCACGGCGTGGACTCGCTGTACTCCTAGCTCCCCTGCAATGCACCAAAATTCGCCAGACGGTGACTAAACTTCTTTGAGATGCGAGCCACTTCAGTCTTAGTACCTGTGTGCACAAGGGCCATAGAGGAGAGCACGTTGCAACAGGTTCTAGCGATCCACCAAGTCACAGTGATTTGGCACAACATAAATTTGCATCCCATGGGATCCTGGGCTCTGCAGAGCCCAGTACTCTCCAATTGGTAATATGACGGCTTAAATCGGTCAATGTGCTTGATTTGGGCTCTGCAAAGCCCAGCATGAACAAAATGGAGAATTAGGGGGTGTTTGGGTCCTTGGACATCATCAGGCAAGGTTGCACCAGTCAACATTAGTGAAGTTGCGGAAGTTCCAACATGCACAGCGTATCTGTAGATCCAGTGAATTTGCATCCCATGGGATCCTAGGCTATGCAGAGCCCAGTACTCTCCAATTGGTAATATGCTTGATCTAGGCTCTACAGAGCCCATCATGAACAAAATGGAGAATTAGGGGGTGTCTAGGGGGCCGGGGGGGTCCTTGGACATCATCACGCAAGGTTGCACCAGTCAACATCAGTCAAGTTGCGGAAGTTCCAAGAAGCACAGTGTCTCTATAGATCCAGTGGTTTTGCATCCCATGGGATCCTGGGCTTTGCAGAGCCCAGCAAAGTAAAATTGCTTGGTGTCATACTGAAATTGGTCACTGCACTTCATCTAGCCTCCCTCGCAGCGACCCATTGAATCGGTGTTGCATTGCTATGTCTCGCAACAAAACGAACATGCTTACAAGGCAATAGCATACGTCTTGAAGGGTGGATGCGCTCACCGGCATGCCGGGATGACCAAAGTGAAACCACCAAAATTCCCAAGCGCGGAGCTCCTTCGACAGTTTCTGGAAGCCTCGTATTGTACTCTTCGGCGAGGCCATGTAGTTGAATACGCGCCACAAATTCTCGGGTTGCATGCCAGCGAACCACCGCATTGTAAAAAGGGCAATCACCTGCTTGCGCTCCACCATCTTGGTGAGTGCGTCCGTGAAAGTGGTACCCCACGTTAGGACCATATGGGCTGTTGGCCTCATTTGCTTGACGATTGTCTCCGTGTTGCCGGACGTCGCGGTCAGCCCCGCCTCCACGATTGCCTCGCACATCAAGGTGACAACTGTGTTCTTGCACCCCGTGTCCTCGGCCGCTAGTTGTAGGAAATTGTTCAACAGTTGGGGTACACTACTCTCACGTCCACTTTGTTGCGCCCTATTGTGTTGTGTGGCCAGCTTTCCCGAAATTTCAACGGATGTATCACACTTGATGATGCGCACCTCAAAATTGTTCATCCAGTCCTCGACCTCGCCCATCCTTGCTGTCACATCCTTGCAAATTTAATCACATGCCGCAACGCCGTGTTGGCCTCCGATCGCCCACAGGGCTCCCACCAAATAAAATAGCATGGCACATCACACAGGGCAGACAAAGTAGCCCGTTACGCTAATCGAATTGCGTTGCAACATTCCCATACCTTTGTTGTCCTAGACCAGAAGCCGCAGTCGGCCATCAGGGGGGTTTGCAAGTAGGTCCTTCTTTACCTCTGCCACGTGGTCCCAATCGATGAGCCGTGATTGCCCATATTCCATGGTCCTGTCAATCTTCAATTCCTTGTGACTCGCCTTGGTCCGGCGCAACTCCACGTAATTTGCAATGGCCGGTACCCTTGTCGAGTCCTTGATACTACCCATTTTCCGTGTGACACGAGACTTGTTCCCCATTTGAGAGGGGGATTGACTAGCTTGGCTGGCCCCAGCAACATTGCTGCCTTGTACAGCTTCCCCCATGGAGGGCTCTGGCTGCAGTGCGCCCACTTTCTCGGCTTCCCATGTTTCCATCGCTAGTGTCTCACCAAGGTTGCCATCCATGGCAATGCCGTTTGTCACACATGTCTTAGAAACACACGGACTTTACAGGACAAATGACAGCAGTAAAAACAGCACAACAATCACACAGTTCCAAGCATCAAAGATGGCTTACGGCGAATTTGGACAGCAAATTAGCCACGGCGAATTTGGATAGCAAATTAGCCGGAACAATGTATTCAATTCGGCACCCACAAAGGTTGAAATAGGCAAAGTTGTCTCCAAAACACCTAATCACTGCAGAGGCATCTCCAATACGATGTCCAGTGCACGCTGATGGTCACACCATCAAACACGCCCACCAAAACGTCCCTCGTTGACACAGGTACAGAGTAACAGTAAAATTGGGCATGTCCAAATGGCCTGCAACAACAGAGCCAAACCTGCCTATGGCAATTTACCGTCAGACATCGTAACGGCATACCAGTGAAGCAGTGCCAGGCACACCTCTTCTAGGGTCACGCAGGCTGACGCAGCAGGTGCACAGTACATTACGAAAATAGGGAGATGTGTGCACAGATCAAAGCATGGTGATGGCATGCTCTAGGACTGGCCCGGCCCCGAGAAAGAAACACAAGATGACCAAATGTGGGTACATATTGGGCAATCGTGAGAGGGCCTAGAGCAACAAGAACCAGTCATACAACCCCTCAAAACTCAGTCTCCGACAAAGCTGGGCTCCGCAGAGCACAGACATTTGGGGGAACGCAATAATAGGGGAGTACACATCAAAATGCTTATTGGGCTGTCTAGGGGGGGGGGGGACATTGCCACGCCCCTCCTGCTCAGTCTAAATCTATCAGGTCAAATTCACGCAACTCCTCACTGAGCACAGCAGGTACAAGGCCATCAGAGAGGGCGTCAACATCTACGGCATCCTTGGCCCGGATCACAGGTACACCATCCTTGGGGGGGCGGGGGGGGGCAAATTATAAATAAAAATTGCATATGGCACTGGGGGCACTGACGGAACAATGTGCTCCATTGCAACTGGTATGGACCCAACTGTTTCTACAAATGCCCGGGCCTCACGGCGGTTCACAGGTGGCCTGAGTGAGATAAGTTGCCGTATGTAATCTATGGCATCATCGCGGAGCTTAGAATAGAATTCATAAACGCAACAATTAGCGTACCCCCGGTTCCCTTTTTGGGCAACGCATATGTTGTGTGCCACTGACTGGACCCGAGGACCATCGCGCAGTGGGATGCTACTCCCATCCTGCACCACGCATTAGTGCCCATACGCTGTCCCGCACCTCTACACACACACTTTCGGAGAGGGACTCCGTTGCACGTACCCGCTGACGGGGGGGCATGGTGCGGAAAAGGTCACCAGCCTCATCCGCCATGTGCTTGTCGGGGTGTTGCTTACACCGTGCCCGCAATTTTGCGGGCAAGGCCTCACAACATTCCTCCACATGGGCGGCACCGCGTGTGTGGTCGTGCCATTGCGTATTGTACGAAAGTGCGCAGCATATGGTGCGGACATAGTGCATTTTCGCTGCAGCTGGACCGGCAAGGTCAACGAGTAGACCCACACAGCGCTGAAGTACACAATGGGCGTGGTTTTGGCATTTCCATCTAGATGATGTGGTGCCTCGTGTGGCGAGTGTGTTTGATCATTGCCCTCCAATCATGTATGCAGGAGTTGTATCCTTGATTCATGTTCTTGCTGACCGGATCGGGAACAATGTTTTGGTTGACTATGTTAGTGCGGCGAGAAAGGTATACCACTTCAACCAGGGCCATGTCGCGCGGCCACTTGATCACTGTATATGTGAGCCAATTGTTGTAACGGGGGTTGACACACAGGGAATAACTTGTAGCCTGGGCTCTGTTGAGCCCAGAAAACTAAAATGTGTAAGATTGGAGCCTAAAATGACTTACACAACTGGTCTAGGCTGTGCAGAGTGTCGCGTCGAGTGGCCGAGTTTTTGGAGTACCGGGCTTTGTGGAACTTATCTGCACAGGCAACAAGTGTTCCCCCCTTGTGTTGCGACATCCGTAGAACCTCCTTCTCACTAACATCTACCCGGGTCGCCACAGGCGCCTGATGGCCTGACAGCAAACACGGCAAGCTGAACACGAACCCGTTTCTAACCCTTGATGTGTCTTGAGGCACGCTTGCACGGGCCGTACCTGGATGACTAAGCTTGAGCACGGTACGGTGTACCATACAGATGGTTGGTATCGACCTCCGTCCTCCTTGAAGTTGTTCAAAGAGTTCTGCTGGCGGGCCTTGGGGTTGATGCGCGGCTGCAGGCAGAAGTCCACCAAGAAATCTGCCTGACCACCATCAGCAGCATCCCCATATAGATGCTCGGCGGATTGATATGGGGTCTCTGTGTTAAGGAGACTACACAACATGTCTAAGTCAATGGCACCGGAGGGCGTGGTGTAGGACATGGGCCACAGCGTGAGGGGAGCTTCTACTGTCAGCATTAGAACAAGTCGCACCTTGTGGCGAGGTGGCCCGGGCGTAGTACACCAGCATGCAGAATGTGTTGCATGTTGGTAGGGTTTCACAGATGTAGTATGCACTAATGATAGGACACAACCCATCGCAGCGTATTCTACCGCCAGCAGCAGTTTACACTCCCTTCCTCCGTGCAATGCATGCGAAACAAAATGGTTGCCGGTCCACTTGGGCCCTGTAGCACTTTTCGTAGCGGCGTTGGTCGAGTTCGAAGTCCCTTATCTCAAGGGGTAGACACTGTCCGAAGGGCGAGTGGGTGGGACCCTCCATCCTCGATTATGAAAACCGACTAAGCGGAAATGGGAACACATGCGCATGTTGCATACATGCTAAGATAGTAGCAGATTCAAGGAATACATTAAACTTTAGTTTCTACGCAAACCGCAGTTCACACTCCCTTCCTCTGTGCAATGCATGCCAAACAAAACAGCTACCGGTCCACTTGGGGCCCTATTTCGAGAGGAAATCATTTTCCCCTTGGACCCTGCGCCGGTAAACGCAAAAAACGGGAACATCTCGTCAAGAAATAAAAACATCGTAATATGTGTGCATCCAACTAAAAGCTGGACCAAGTGATATCCTGACGCCTGCACTGAAATTAAGCGGACACGAGCAATCACGACGGGAACACGTGTCAACCCTGAGCGCCCATCATCCGCGGTGCTCCATGGCTGCCAACAAAGAAACCAAGGCAATCGGGGTCTTGGCTCTGGCAACCCTCCCCCCCTCTCCGGGCGGGGGAAGTGGTGGTGTCCTCCCCTTCATTGGCCCATCACACCCGCTCAACAGCCAAACAGCCAAAGCGGCGTTCCAGGCTGACTGTACCACTTGTAGTGCTCGGGCTAGGTGCCTGCCACGAGCGCCACCCAAGCTTCTTCCAAGTCCACTGGTGACCGATACCCATGTGGACGGCCTTCTGCCACCCCACGTTTTTGACGCTCCTCTCTGATGAATCGCATCCAACACAATGGCTAGGATCCGAGGTCCTGCTCATGTTCTCCACACCGTGACTTCTCCGCTATGAAGCCGAGCTTGCCAGCTCCAGGTGAGGACACCACCCATGCTTCGCCGATGCGCAGCAAGTTTGTCAGCGATAGGACGGCAATTCCAAGGCATTCGATTCCTTCCAATCCCACGTGCCTTTTGTCTTGGCAATCCTGCAAATAATGTTACCTTCAGCCCATCGGATGTTCCGCGAGTTTTTCAATATCCTGAGTCTCTCCAGCGACTCAGTTTGTTGGCACCACAATGGCTAGAATGATGGACATCTTCTCCCCGCAGCGTAGTCCTAACCGCAAGGCGGTAACCGGTGACTCGTACTGGCCATCCATGGCCACCTGTGGCATGCGCCCCTTGAGCGCTTCACGTGGTGATAGGAGGCCCTTAATCCTCCTACACCGCAAGAACTTGTACATTGCCCCAATGCACGCCTTTCTGGTGCCATCCACCACTTTCCGCCATGGTGTAGCCTCATATGAGCCGCTGATCTTGCGCTCTGCCTCCTCCACGAAGGCCGCCAGCGTGTTCCTGACCCGAATCGCCTGCTTGTCACGTTCGCCAGTCCAATGGTTTGCCAGCAACCGCCCCCTTGGGACACGGGGGTCCGCTGGGACGCCTCAGCGGCCTCCGAACTCGGCACTCTAGAACGCCCAGGGGCGGTTGCCACAAAACGTGCATGGTCATGAGGGCGGGTTGGTGCAGTCCTGCCAGGTGCCCTTGTTGGTGTGAAAGAGGTTGCGGCCATTGATCCACCTTACCTCGAAATCTTCTGGGCGTCCTCTCCTCGGCTTTAGCCTTCTGTCGTGGCCCCCCCCATCCCGTGACTTGCTCTTCTTGTCCTTGTTAGATGAACTGTCGGAGTCGGACGGGGAGTCGCGCGATGGGTCTCAACTTGTGGTATCGGAGGAGGCGCTGGTCGACCTGGAGTCATCTGTCAAATCCGTCTTCGCCCTTTTGGACTTCTTTCGGCTCTCGCTTTTCCGGCGCTTATGTTCGTTCTTTCCTCACTTCTTTGTCTTCGCCTTTGCTTTCTTTCTCCTCTCTCGTTCGCGTTGCCTCTTGCTTTTGGCGTCGTCCTTGTGGAGCCGTCTATCATCCTTTTCGAGCTCCATGATAATGTCCCACACCTGTGCGATCACACCCATTGGCACGTCCTGCACTGTCTTTTGCCATTGTCTCCACCATTTTTGACAGCTTGCACACCCACTTCGGGGCCTCTTTCGTTTCCTGACTCGACGCACATTGTCTCTGTTTAGGCCCAGTGGTTCCTCCTGTAGGATGAGCAACTCCATACCGGCTGTCGTCCTATCCTCATCCATCGGCGCAACCACCCTGCCAGTCATGTCCTTGGGCGGGGTTGCTCCTGCTCCTTCATTACCTCCAGGCCCCATGATCTGCTTCTTAGGTGTCCCGCCGCCGGAGTCCAGGATCTTAGCGTTCCCCGCCTGCCTCCCACTGTGGGCTCCTGGACTACGTCCTCCTCCGTCAAAATTCTCCACCTTCTGTCGCTTGTCCGATAGCAATTTCATGTCGGCCATCCTGTACTGGTCCAGCCTTTTGACCCAGATCTCAGGCTTGTCCTTCTCCAGCGCTCCGGGCATGAACACTAGTTCTGGCACCTTCAGGAGTGTCCCTATGTAGAGCTCGTACGCCATCACCACGTTCCATTGTTCCTTGACGTCATGCACTGTAGGCACTACCTGTTGGATCGCATGCTCGATTCTGGCCACCCAACCGTGTCCTTGATTTATCCTGTTCCACTCTACATTGGCACAGGTCCAGCACCTGTTTCCTACCGACATGGTCTGACCACTTTTCCCAATGTTCGGCTGAGACATTGATGAGGGCGTCCAACCCATGCGGCGCACCCTCCATCCCCGATTATGAAAATTGACTAAGTGCAAAAGTGAAACATGTGCATTGCTGCATACATGCTAAGACAAAGGCATTTTTAGGAAATGCATTAAACCTCAGTTTCAACGGACACTACAGAACGGTACCCCAATAGGGTGGACATTGATCTATGTTCCAACGTTTCCGAAACAGGATACTAATGCAGAGGACAGCATACAAGCACCTGTGGCTACATTCTTCAGTGTATGCTGATCAGAAGACAATAGGACAAGTATGTGTACAATGGGACGCGAACCATACATCGACAAGGCCTATGTCGTGAAACAATCACGGTATGGTGATGACATGAACAGACAAGGCCAGATCCATAGGTATCCATGAGGCAACAGTAGAGCGCAGCACCACGTTGTGACCCTTGATGGACACCGTGACCTATTCTACTGCCAACAATAGAATCATTGTGGGAGTTCTCTTGCACGCCTACAGCAGGGGGAATTGTAAAGAAATGTGCGTGAGGGGTGAAGTACATTAATTAGAGAGTGGCCCATGACCCGTGAAGTCTTGTACTTGACACATATGAGGCAGGAAATAGCGTTTTTTTGAGCGGAAAAAATTGATAAAAAATGGAAACCCGAAAACTGGTACCCGGTCATCTAGGGCAACGGTATGCATGGTGGATCGTCGAATGGTGGGCGTAGTTTCCATGCCCAACACCGTCAACACCACCTGCAGGTGCATATCGCACCACGACATGGTCCCCCACTAAAGGGGCATATAGCCGAGAAATGCGGGGTACACTGGGGGCATAGTCCATAGTTTTCTGGACATACGACATGTATTACGTACCATGTATTGCACTATAGCAGCTCTGCTGCTGGCAGCAAAAAAAGACAGCAAAAATGGGAGGAAGCCTGTTGAGCTACTAATTGCAACGCCGGTAGCGATGTGATGCGCCCCCAGCAATGCATAACGAGGTGTAGTCGGTAGTATGAGCCTTATAGATGGAAAGAAATAGACGGTGCCAATGAGTACCCCCTTTTTTACCTGCCTAGAGGGCAATATTCACTACCGTAATAGGCACAGGACATGTGTGTGACCGCTATTCGGCAGGAAATAAACCCATGTGCATGTGCATAACCCTGCGCCAACCCCCCCCCCTTGAAACAGCGCCGGAAACACACCTTTGAAACGGTTGGACATAGTGCCTTGATCCGCCTTTGTTCTACTGCCAGCAGAAGAATAAATTGCTATCGGTACCATGGAATGGCTTGTGTCAAACATTTTTCAAATTGGTTTTCTGTGCACACTCCTGAGAGACTGTTTCGCCAAAGTGGCATTTTGGGCCCGTGAGTAGGTTACCATTTCCGAGGTAACTTTGCACCCCCAAGTGTAGATTTTCCAACCCACGTGCCACGCAAACAAAATCCTGACCGAAACCCCAACGGAAACTCCAACCAAACTGTCTAAAATCCCGTGGGATGCAAAAACATCGGACGTGTTTTCAGGCGGGATTTCCGACTAACTCGTTAAGCATGACAGAACAATTGACCCCACCCCCACACACACAAATTGATTTTGAACAAAAAAACCCCACCCACCCCCCGGCCCGAGACACCGGAAGCTACTCTACCCTACTCTGCCACTCCTCAACAAGAAGCTGCCCCAGCTGCCATGGCTAGGCATGGCCAATCACAAGTCCCTAATCGTAGGAACGACTCACATAGCACTCCCCCGCCCTAGCCCCCCACCCCCCGGAAAAGGTTAGCCCTCCCTCGCCGTTCCTTATTATTTCTTTTCTTTTTTTTAAAGTGCTTCCTCGGTGTCTGTCACAAAAAAATTCCCTCAGTTAGCAAATGGGTCACCGGGATGAAACAGATTCCGCATGCACATCAATGGCATTAGTGGCAAAATTGCACTCTGGCTTGAACACGAACCTATCCGGCGGAACGTTTCTTGGCTGGTGGGGGAGGTGGGGCAGCCTCGGCTTCTGAATTGCTGACAGTGACACCAGTGTTGGTTGCATCGCTGTCAGTGGAGTGACCATTGCCACTCTAGCTCCCACTGTCATTGCCATCCATTAACGATCCCCCCGCGGTGAGATGGGTCATCTGGGTTAGCGCCTGATGCATCCTCAACATCAACCACGATGCGCCGATGTTGCTTTGCTGTGCAAATGGAATGAATGCGTCTGGTGGAGCTCTCTGCCTCTACGCATGCCCCGGTGGCACATACTCGACAGACGAGTCCGCGCGGCTTAGGTCACGGACAACTACGAGAGGGGAGAGATGGGGCTCCACAACCACAGCCCTCCCTTTTCTCTGCTCATTTCTGTGAGCCTTGGTCTCTACCTTGCGTTCCCTATGCAGCAAGAACGCACCAACTGGCAGGTACGAGAATGGGGGGCCACCCTTGCAGGGTTTCCATTCGGATTGCAACCCACTCCCGTAGCCCAATGCTTTCCCTACCGCACCGTCCGCAGATGCAATAGACATTATGTTCTTGCAGGGTGCTGGGTTAGACCGTGACAGAGAACTCTCACCGACGGTAGGTCCAGTAGTGCACGGATGATGCACTCAGCAATGGCACGCCACTCAAGGAAGGCACTGAGCACATACTATTCCAAGACCACGCCCCTGTGAATAGGCTTCTATAGATGCGCCTCCGACCGTCCGAGCTTACGGTCTTTAAATTTCATATCTTGCTCATGGCTCAGGGTCGCCCTAAACCTGGCCTCAAGACAAGGGGGGGGGGGGCGTTACTGCACAGCGCGGCTATTGCATGGAGAAAATGGGGTTTTTGTTACTACTGCTAATATTTTTGTCTTTATACACCATTCAAGAGCACCACAATGTTGTACAACCTGATGTTTCACCCATACCCCCCTCCCCAAGCCAGCCAAGGCCGCACATTGCATCCTCAACGGCACCTTACAACAGAATGAGAAGCACATGCACAATGAACACATCTAAAGTGAAATTATTTGAAATACGCGGTTTTTCTCAATGTCTGAACGTAAGAAACTGTACAGTATTATAAGGGCTCATCATTTGGCAAGTCACACGAGTGATCAGCCATGCATTTATGGCACAAAAACAGAGGGCATTGGCAGCACTCTGAAGTTTCCTTGTGTGCACGCAATTGGCATAAATACATATCGCGCCGCTGAAGAGGGGGTACCGGCGGTCGAGGCGGAGGGGGGCCGTGCCGACTATGGCTGTGACACCAATGTACACGGTGTATTCGGTCACTGCAATGGCGGGGGATCGCGCCGCTTAGCCTCTAGTGATGCGAGGAGACTAACGGCGGGCTGCCCAGGAGGGGGGCAGTGAAGGGGACCGCACGCGGCCGTCCCTTTCCATTGATGTGGACATGAAGGTCTGAGAGACAGCAGAGTAATGGAGGCTGCCGAATAGGGTACCCGAATGTTTCACCATAGCACCGAATCAGGTACCCTTTTAGAGTGACATGCACAACAACACGCACAAATGCAACAAAAATGAGGGCTAGGCATGCAAAGAACTCATATAAATGCACAACAAGGCTATTCGTCATTGGTACTAAACACTGCTATGTAGGTTGGGCACATTCTTGGACAAACGTTGTGCATAGCGCACGCACAGCGTGCAACACGCCCCCAGGTAGTGGTTGGGGTGACAAACGTCTTTCCACTTCGCAAATCACATTTGCCTGCCTCATCGCTAAATTGGAGGGGCAGCTGAGCGAAAGCATGGGACAGGCCATGTAGGTAAAATGTGGCCGTTGACCCACTTTCTACACATTCCAAAATGAGATGGATCAAAAACACATGTATTTTGCCCCATGCCTCCCATACCCCTTGGGGGAAGCCAGTGTCAAAGCTGTGCGAGAGCGTGACAACCTTGCAATAAGATAAAAATAGGAGATGAAAGGGCAGGGGAGTTTACAACCCCGGGCTGCCAGAGCTGAAAATCTGCAGGCTTCACGCCCAGTGAACAAAACGCCACTGCAAAAGCGGCGGCAGACAAGGCTACGGTATTGTTTAGTGTCAACAAGAATGCCCGCCAGTTTGCATCGCAGTGCAACAGTAGTGACATAGCGATGAAGCTCACAGGCACATAGCAAAGTTATTCCATGGCCACCCCATGTTGAAGTACCCACTCGAGGGTTTGGCCCAACGACTACTCTGCTCGGGGGGGCAATGGGGTCGGTGGCCTTGACAAGAGGGGGGCGATTCAGCATCTGCTGGTACGAGCTTTGGTGGTAGGTGGGGGAATTCGACGTGGTGAGGGCACATAGCATGGGGATGGAGCTGAGGGAGGGAGTGTCAGAATGGGTGTTTGCGGGCAAACCAATTGCGAGAGGGGTTTCTCGGTGTCCTTGTTCCAAGGGGACGGAAGGGCATCTCCTAGCAGCTGCAACTCGGGGACCTCCCACTCTGACCAGTTGGAGGACTTGGAGGTTGGACTGCTCGTCGCCGAACTGCAGCACTTTAGGGAAGGGGGGCGCCAAAGATGAAGATGAAAAGGCAATGTTTTCAACAGATTAAAAATGTGTTCCGCCATTGCCTCCTTGAGAGAAGCGCCGAACCAAAGTGCTGCATATAGACAACAGAGGAAGCAGCTATGTGCCTGGGGCATGGCTTACTTACCTATTAGTTGCTGGGCCTTGCATGCGGCGGCACGATGACACGGACGAACAGTTGGGGGGCCTCCTTTGAGTGTAACATGGTCCGCACAAAACCGCACCAGTGCCCTGCCACTCTGACGGCACCGCTGGTCTGGGGCCCCTGTAATCAGATTGCACCTCCTAGGGGGGGTGCTGCCATCATGCCCCGTGTCAAGCATGGTGTGCTGGAGAAAGAAGTAGTTCTTTCTATGTGCCAATTCAAAATTGTGGTACCTTGGAGCGCAAAATGCGGCACGAAAAGAGGCAAAGGAAAGACGGCAGATGTATAGGGCATCAACTCCAATTTGCATGGTCCCACGTGGCTTGTGTCTCCAACCTTGTACAACGAGCACCAGCAACAGCACGAAACATAACAAAGCAAATCCCCATAGAGAGAATGAAATTCACTCCATTTTGCACAAAAAGGCGGTTGTTGGTCATGTCCTTGGCTGACCACACCAGTCCGCATGTCGCTCTTCCCTCCTAGCATCCCAAGAGATCAGCCGCGCCACCGGGGCTCTACGGACTGCTTTTCGCAAAGAGGTGGGTTGGTGGTCAGCCAAAAAAAAGGAACATAAAAAAAGAACAAAAGATTTTGTCATCTCCCATTCAAGAGTTTGGGGGGCAGGGGTCATCATGGTGTGTATGTCACAATTTAGTCGGGTAGAACAGTGAAAAGATCCTACGCGAGTGGAGATGACATTTGACTTCACGAAAAGGGGCATGGCGGTCGGACCTAAAGAGTTCACTTTCCTCACTTTGGAAAAATGAAATCGGAAGGGACGGGGTGGAGAGGTTGGGGCACAATGGTACGATAGCAAGCAAGTATAACGCAACAGTACAACGCACCATTTTCTTATACCATGAGCACTACGGAGACATGTGTGGGGGGGCGGGGGGGGGGGGGCAAGTACAACTGGTAGGATTGAGACTTTTTTGCGAAAACTCATGGGATCACCATGGGATAGGGGAAGCAGTTTTGGAATCACAGCTCCTTGGAAATCCAAGCATTTACCCATACCCTTTTGGGAGCAGTGCTCCTAAAATGTGGTTAGGTTGATTGCGACCAATCATGGGAAGCGACGCTCCAAAAATGGGAAGTGTGTTTCTGACCGAATGCTCCAACCTAACATGGCTGCCCACCAACGGCATCGCTTTCGCAGCCAAGCGGCCGCCTCACGCATGTGTTGTGTCGATGTTCACGGGTGCACGTTGTTAAACTGTTCTTTGCAATCCGCTTCCCCTACAACTTGAACTGACCAACCGGATGAAGAAATTGTTTTTTCATGCATTCCACGGACAGCACGGATGAAAGTATGATCGCCGTCCAAACAACACTCCAGACCTTGCTGGAACAGAGATACCCTCGGCGGGTGGGTGGCCCGATGACCCGCCACAGGCACAGAATAAACAAAAGACTGGGTTGGGGTAGGTGGGAAGGGAGCAATGGACATGTCAGGAGGGGGGGGGAAGTAGTGCTGGGGTCCCCGGTGGCACAACCTGCGTTACCCCGCTTCGCTAAACTAACTGCGGTTCTGCCTGCCCCAGCCCTACACCCTGCACCAAGACATGAGACGCTTCGTTTCACATTCCACGGACAGCACATTTTTCGCGCGACTGCGCGTCTGGTGGCCTCCTCACTGCCACCTCCTCGCGCCCTGCCCCACACCCCCCTTCACCAGAACGAATCTCCAGGGGGGCCGGATCATCTCCGCCAGTCCCTCGTACTTTCCATCGGTTTGCTTATCCCACATCACGCGACGGCCCTCGGCATCTGCCACCGCCTGTGCACGTGATTGGAAGCTGACTACCCTGCTTAGAGGATCAGCTGGGTTGATCGCCGACCTCACTCTAAAGGAACTGATGGAACAGCCACTCCAGCAGCGGAGCCAAAATAGGCGCCAGAGGATACGCTGCTGGGGGCCCGCACACACACAGGCACGCAGTGAGTTGATTTGTGCGCGCGCCACGTTGCTATCCGAGCCGATGCGCACCGATTGAAAACCGCGGTACGAGGCCAGCTTAGCAACAGCATAAACAGCGAACAGCTCTGCCTGTTGCAGAGAGGCAACCCACTCAGGGCAGATTGAGGAGCGATAAAACCCCTTTTCCCCCACAATCCCGACTCGGAAACACTCACCCTCTGGGGCCGCATCGGCAAACACTTCCCAGGTCCCAGCCCCACGATCCCCAAGCACATCTGCCCTCGGCGGTACACATGAGAATGTCAAGACTGTGGCGATCCCTTTAGCCACCCCCCGACTGAAGTGCCCAAGACCTCGCTGCAGGCAGCGGTAGGCGCCCGCCAGAAATGACGCCAGTCCCGCGTTCGGCCTGCCAAGCCAACAGAGCTTTCCCAGCAGCCGTCGTAGTGCAACAGTGGGGAGTTTCCCCCTGCCCACCCCCCTGACCCAGGCCCGAAAGGCGCCCACCAGTGCCCCCACCGAGTTGCTTACAGTGCCGGCACGTGTGTCTAGGGTTTTTCCAACAAACCCCAAACATTCCGTCAGCGTAGTCTCACTCTTGTCTCCCACTATAAATCCAGCCTTGCGGAGGCGAGTCTTGCAATTACGCACCGCCCTCCTCAGCCTGCCCCGACGCTGACAAGAGATCAGGATATCATCCAAGTACACCCACCCCCTCACCCCATGACGGGATAGCACGCGGCGAATAATAGCCTGCACCAGCCTCTGACAGATAGCTAGACTATAACTCCACCCGAAAGGCAGTCGCGAATACCAAAACTTTCTCCCCGATCCCCCCTGCACCACAAAGATTCTCCTCCAGGCAGTCGGGAGGTGGATGCTCCAGTAGACATTTTGGAGGTCGAGCTTGGCGAGGAACACACGACCCCGCTTCATACCCCGTTTCGTCTGGCCCATCCAGTTTCTGATGTCCTCCAGAGCAGGGAGCCGGAACCTCGGGGGGCGGCGAGGGTCACCTTCGTTAACTCGCCTGGCGTCCAGGATTGCCCTACAGTGTAGTGCATTTTTCCACGTTAGAAACATGCAAGCTGTAGGGGGGGCGGATGTCCTGTGCAGTCCCCCTGTAGTGACGCGCAGGGACTCCAGCATCTTGTCCACTGGCCCCGGGCGTCCGCCCAACTCACTGTCTCCCCCCTCCCCCTTCTCCTTTTGGGCTCTTTTGTAGACCTTCAGGAGGTCGGGGGGGACAACCTTATTCCAGATCGACCGCGAGACCACAACCCTCCCCGCCTCCCCTACTCCCCTGGCCGCCATGGCATCTGTAACTTCCCCCTCCTCGTCACTGCTGCTATAATACCCGTCATCCTCCTCGTCTAAGTCCCCCCCGTCCACTACCCTGCTCAGAGTACTAGACAGAACTCGCAGCCCCTCGTCCCTGCCCTCCAATCCGCACATAGCGTCGCCCATTCCCAAGATCATTTTGTGCACCATCTCACGCCTGAGACACTTTACGCCTGGCAGAAGGGACACTTGTTCCGCCAACCTGTCCAGACGCTTCAGCTCCTCGCCTGCCAGTCGGGGACGTTGTCCGTCCCCTCTTCCTCGCCCCCTTTCCCCCCGTGCACCCACTCCCAGCAGGTCGTGAACCTTCGCTTTGGGCAAATGCAATTTCCGCCCGCACCCAGGATAGCCAGAACGCCAGTGTCGATCCCTTGCAGACCGTGTACAGGGGCGTTCTCCTGTCCTGACCCCCCCACCCCGGCCACGGTATTTCGGCCGTGCGCTCGAATTTCCACCGTGGGGGGGCGTTGGTATACATTTTGGCGACTCCTGGAGATTTCCACCCCCCCCGACAGCAACACTGTTTGCATGGGGGCCCCCGATTTTCGAAGTTGGGCGGCGCCCAAACTCCTGAAACTGTGCCACCGGAGACCCCGCCCCCTGCCCCCCCTTTCCAGCAACTCCACCAGGGATTTACCCAGGGCGTCCCCTGAGCCGTGCCAGGCCCCCTTGTGGGGGTGGAAACCCCTGAGGGCACGCAGTTTTTCCCAAGAATGCCAGCCATTCTTTGCACCACGGTCCCACCTCTTGGTTTTGTTCTCCTCTCCTCGATTTTGATCCAAAGAAGCGAACCCCATCATCGGACTGCCCCACCGGCCCGCCCGCCTCCGATCTACGCACGCAGTGCGCCACAGAGATGCAAGCCAGGGCCACCGCCTCCCAGTCTGCGAACGACCGGGCAGACGTGCATAGTGAGACCAAGTCCCCCACCTGCGCCCACTCCTTTGCCGCAGACCGCTCCTCCTTCGTGCGCCTAGACTCCAACGCCTCCACCAGGTACCAATCAGCCACGCGGACCACAGTTTTAATCCAGCCCATCTTTTCCACCAGCCTGGCAGCAGACAGCACCAACTTCGCCGCACTCTCAGATTGTTCCCCATCGACGATATCCATGAGGCGGGTCTCCAGAACCGTGCGCGCTCCCATACCTGGTCGCATTCGCTCCATTCTCACCAATCGTCGGACATGTCGGAGGTATCCATCAAGAGTGGTCTTCTGCAGACCCTAAATAACAGTTGCGTCGTAGGATGCCCCGTACCCTGCCCCCACCGCCTCCGCGAATCTGTCGCGCGCCGCCGCCCATGGCATCTCCCAGCCTCCATCCTGCATCTTTGACAGGCTCGCCTTCTCCTGGACTTCCCGAAGTCACTTTTGCCGGCCCTTACACCCGAATTTCTCCTTGTCAAACCACCAATGGTGGCCTCCGCAATCCGGGCACGCACTTTTGGGCTGGCTTTCGCAGTTGACCCAATCTCCTGTCTTCTTTGATTTGAAATGCCGTTTTCCATCGATATATTTGAATTCTGGCATCCGTTGGCCGTCCGCTGACTCCCCTTGTTTGCTTTGGCCTTGGACGACCTCCCAGAGGAGCTGGATGCGTCTGATGACGAGGAGTCAAACTCGCTGTCGCTGCTACTACCGCTGGAAGACGAGGAGGAATCCGACCCAGAGCCGCGTCGCCGCGATTTTCCCGATTTCGCGGATTTGCTTGCCTTCTTGGCCCGTCTTTTCTCCTTCTTCCGCCTGCGTCTCTCCTTTTGCTTTTCCTTCTTTTTGTGGTCCTTTACCTTCGCCTTCAAGGCGTCCTTACCGGATTTATCACAATCCAGTAGGATTCCCCACACATCGTGTATGATGTCCTCCACCTCCGTGGTAGTTTCGGTGTCTTCCGCCTCCATGAGGCGCTCGAGGAATCTGCACAATTTCTGCGTCCTACGTGGCGCGCCTGGACGCTTTCTCATCCATCTCGCGTTTCGGAAGCTGGGTTCTCGGTATGACTGCTCCTGCACCTTGTCATCTCCCCCACCTTCACTCGCGCCTCCTCGCTCGGTCGCTGGAGCGCCATCGACCGCCCCATCCAGAGCCATACTGCACCCACTGTCGACCGCGGGCGCTTTCTTAGGCGTTGTCCGGGCTCCTAATGTCAGCTTCGTATATTTTCGCTCGCTCTTTACCGGTTCCTTGGAGACCACGTCGCACACCGCGAAACTGACGGCCGCGGCCTCCTGGCTGAGGTTAAAGGACATGACCTCCGCCCCCCAGGCCATGGTCAGTCCGTAGAGCATGGCGTCCATGTAGTGCTGGGGATCAGGTGATTGGAATGAAACCCCCAATGCTTCGTGGAACGACCTTGCCAGCTGCGGTGTGGACCACTGAGTCGCTCCTGCCTCGCAACCGGCCACACCGGACATCAGGACCTCCAGCCTCTGCTGTAGCGGGACCATCCGGGCCATCCACGGTGTTTGCAGCAGATGGCGCCACGCCTGCGCTTTTGCCGAGGCATTCTCGTCCTTGAGCCTGGTCCTGTCCCAGGCCCCGTCGTTGATTGTGGTGACCATCTATCCCCCCGCTGACCCGCCACAGGCACAGAATAAACAAAAGACTGGGTTGGGGTAGGTGGGAAGGGAGCAATGGACATGTCGGGGGGGGGGGGGGAGTAGTGCTGGGGTCCCCGGTGGCAGAACCTGCGTTACCCCGCTTCGCTAAACTAACTGCGGTCCCCAGCAATCTCCAACGACAGCTCATTTGTTACATCTATTTCTGTATCTTTTCTGCGGTGGGATAGTGATGCGCCAGGGTGGCTAAATTTCGACACGAGTTTATTTCGCACAGCGGCCTGAGAATTGAGCGGGAAACTTTGCACACATTTGAAATATAAAATTTCTCACAGCGAAATGTTGCCGTCGCAAACCCCCCCCCCTTACGTAATATCGTTAAATTACTGTAACCGAGTGAAACCAAGGACACAGAATCGAAGGGGATCTTGGTGCATGAGCAGCACCAAGTCTGTATAGTTTTTGGCTAGGCTGGCTGACTGTCCATGTGCACATGTCTGGTCAGCAGTCAGAGGGCCTTAAAGGGGGGTCATAAAAGCTAAGCAAGTGTGGCAGTTGGCAGTGGTGGGCGAGGGGGCTCCCTCCCCTTTGGTTGTAAACCCTTTCTACAGAAACCTGCTCAGGTGTGACAGGTGGCACTGCGCACCTCAGAATTCTTGTGCTGCAAATCCTCTTGCAATTTGGCGACCCGGTCCTTCAGATACTTTTCTGTGGCCTCATTTCGTTTCATGTTCGCAATGAGTTGATCATCTTTGGCCTCCAGCGCTTTGCGGGCAGTTGTACGAATGCGTTCCTCATCCATTCCATGCCCAACGACACCCAGCGTCTGCGGCTCTGTCGATGCCTCGTGCTGGGTCTGCCCTGCACCATGGTGCTGGGACGTCATCTCATACACACGTTTCTTCACACCGTCTCCAGGTTGGTGTCAAACCAGGGGAAGTCACGGCACAAGCCAACCCAGCATGACCCCAGAGTGCCATAGCCTTCAGCCGAGAGAGGGGTGCCTACCCATGCCAGGAGCACTCAAAAGCCTCAGAGGGCAGCTGTAGATAAAAAACAAACTGTAGGGGACTTGCACACCCGAGCCTCAATCCCTCAGCCTTGCACCCACAACCCCAATCCTGCCGAATCCTCTGCAGGCTGTATCGTAAGCATTCCAATTGGCACTAGCGTTTCTCATGGTTCTTTTTAACTTTGGTTTCTAGTGGCAGTTGTTTTGCAGCTTTCCAATATCTTTGTTTGTTCTTTTTGCACCTTCAATTTGAAATCTTCATCATGTGTACAATTCCTTGAAGAAGGCTTCACCAATGGCTTCACGGGTTTTGGATATGCTGCTGCTGCTGTGGCTGTTCGCTAACGCAACTGGATGCTGCAAGCAGGGCCCCCATTTCTTGATGTGTGATTCCTTGACGCGTAGTGTTGCATAGTGGTGCATAGTGGTGCATATAACTCCCAAATTTGCATTGCTTGCAGTACCCTTGGCTTTCTTGCCCTTGCTTTCTGGCTGTTTTTTCCAAAAAATGTAGCTTCTGCATCGCCATCTCGCCAATAATGAGGCTATAAAACATCCATATCTCACTTCTTGCTCATGCTTGATGTCACTCTCCAAATTGTGCACTCACCTGTTATTGCTGCCATATCACCATTGGCACCATGTTTAGCTGGGCATGTGACGAAACACAGACTTATCAAAGCATACACTAAGTTGATCTAAATAGCTTTAGCCTGGAGGAAAGCTGTTGCTTTCCAAATGTGGTGAGTGCGCTATGTGGGGTTGTCTGGCAGTTTGATGCTGTAGTGCTAGAGCTTGTCTCTGTATCCAGTGATACACCTTTGCGAATTAGTCTTCAAAACACACAAGGATACCTGGGGCGTGGGCCACAACAAAATGTATTTTATGCTGGACTTTATTATTATTATTATGAAGACACTCAAAGCCCTAATCTTTCAAAAATCACGCAAGTTGGGAAAAGGCTGTTATTCCATGCGCTCAAATGCAATTTGAACCAACATCAAAATATCCATCATCCATTTGTCAAAATGTTGTCAGGTCTTGCTTTGGATGTAAGGTACAACATCGTATATAAGCATTTGGACCTGCGCAAATAAGTGTGCAAAAGAGGGGGCAAAAAATCGAGGTTGTTTTCCACTAAATCTTTGCGAAATTTCAGATTTTCAAAATCATAGGCCACCTTGATATTGCCAAAGATTTTCTTTGTACGAAGGCAATGTTTTTTGAGTTGTCTAGTAGAGTGAGACACGGTGCCAGCAAAGCACACCAAAGATGCAGCGTTGCATCTTGTGCAGATCGATGACTTGAATAATGCCTACAGAAGATCACTCCCATCATTGATAAAATTGTCAAATTGTCCTCAGCTAACCCAGTGTTGTTGGCTTGGAACTTGATAGTGGTATTCTCACCTTGCTTGGTTGTGAGACTTAGGAGCACTGTGCGGTGCTCCTGTCCTGCTAGCCTTTGTAGTTTGGAAAAGCCATCTTGCTTGTAAGGCCAAAGGTGCCAGAGCATTAGCCCGCTTGTTGCACATTGTCCTCTACTTTCCTTTGCCTTGTGTTTCACACATAAAACAAGGCAACAATACGAATGGCATGTTGTTCTGTACCCTGAGCAGGAGGCGCATGGGGCAATTCTGCAACCAATTGGGGCCCCATTGACAGAAATTCCACCAACCGGAGAGGAAGGGCATTCCACCAACGGCAGGGCGCACTGCCCAGGTAAAACGACCCAAAACCTTACGAGCACGCTTGCGGGTAAGAGGCTGTAGAGCCGTCCTCAACCAAATCCCAACCAGGGAGGCCCAACCCTGTGGTGTCGTGTGGATCGACGAATTTAAGGGATCAAAATTCAGGTCCTTCCCCAACCACAAGATCCTGGTGACGGGCTCCAAAACGCTCTTGACACTGATTATAGCCCCTGACTTCCTTAAAGCCTCGCACAAAGAGGCAGCGGCCGTTCGCACCCTATTCTTGCCATAACCTACAATTAAAAAATCGTCGAGGTAATGCAAAACCAAAACATTCGAAAAACCCAGGGACGCCAGGATATACCCCAAAACAGTCTGGCAGACAATGGGGGAGTACTGCCAACCAAACGGCAGGCAATTAAATCCATAAGTCTTTCCATCAATGCAGACCCTGAAGGCGCCCCGGAGGTGGTCGGGGAGCCGTAGGGACCAAAATGCGTTCGTCAGGTCCACATGGCAAGCAACCAGGGGCGCACCCGGCTCTGACTCGACACGCAAGTGCTCCAGGGATTGCAAAAAAGGGTCGGACAAAAAACGCAAATAATCTGCATCACCCAAAGCCAAACGTGGCAACTGCAAGCTGTGAACCTGCACCATAAGAGCCAGATCCTCCACGGAAGGGAGTCCAAAGCTCGCCGGCTTATGTTCGTGAGCCTTATTAAACTTCACCAAGTGCACAATCATGGACGCCTTCGTGGAGTTTTTCGGGACCGGGAACATGTACCCATTCGCCCCCCCCCCCCCCCACTCGCTAAGCACACCGTCGCGCACCAATGCCCTGGCCATCACCAGGCCCTCTTCCGACATACTACGCATGCTACCCAGATCCCGCGAAGCAACGGATTCAAAATCCTCCGGGGCCAAAAAATTCCAAATAAAAGGGGGTATGCTGATGGAACCAATCTGGCCTATTCCCCTGTCCAGGACGCTCCTGTCCAAACCAATAAGCAGAGTGATAGGGGAGGTAGTATCTTTGAAGATGCAAATCCAGACTTCAGGGGTAAGGGCATCCAAAGCCTGCAGGACCCTCTCGTCAAAAGAAGACATAGAGATATCAAAGGCCACACGGGCCCCTCGCATAAGGAGCAACCGAATCCGACCCCTCACCAACGGTCTCAAAGAGTCAGGCAACCGAAGCCCCTCCAGGGTATTATTTATCCAGCCCAGACCCCTTGGAGAGTCGAGCAACTGCTCCACCGCCTGCAACCGAGGGCAGGAGAAGTCCAGCGGTGCCACCCGCAGCACGTATGACTTTGAGGGCCATCTCCTTGGGGTTGAGTCGGACTGGCTGCACTGATCTCCGGGCCCCTGTGACCGAGGACCGCACCCTGCCTGCGAACTTTGAGGCGGCTTGACCGCTGTCGGTGGACTTGTCACGATCCGTTGTTGTGGCGCATGCCTGCACCCCATCACCGCCGGAAGAAGTGGCTGTGGAAGGCGGCCCAGGAGGGGCGGTGACTGGGGCCTTGGCCGAGGTCGTCGTTCCGGCCGTGGACGTTGAAGAGGGTCTTGGCTGCTCCCGATTTCCCAAGGACCGACCGTTGGAGGAAGACCCCTGGGCTTTGCGGCGCTTGGCAGTGGCAGGTGGGGCCTCACCCACGATGATGGGCTCACACCGAGAGCGGCCTCGTTGCGGAGGATAGGCTGCATCTCCCTCCGAGTCCGAATCCACGGCCTGCTTTGAGGAATCTCTGGCGTTCTCTCTGGACTCCGAGGAGGGCTTCTTGATGGTCGGCTTTTCGTCGAACAGGTCCCGGAGAGACTTTGGCCACAGGAGGGCCAAGTGGGTACGCTTCCAGGTGAAACCCGTGTCTGTTGGCCAAGGCAATCGCGCTTCATCGACCATGTTGAACTCATCAGGCGGGGTAGCGTAGTAATGGGCCATTTTAACACTGGCCCAACGCCCCCACCAGCAAAGGAAGCGCCAGGGCAGACCGAAGGCGCGCAGGTACGTGGCCCCCGCGCGTCTCCATGCATGCCAGCGTGCCTCTGCTCGTATCGAACCTTTGAGAAGCTTCTCCATGTTTTCCTCCAACTGCGCCGCGGAGAATAAGAGGATGCCGCGACCTGGTCGGATACGGCGCAGCCAGCGTGCCCAGACTGCAGCATAGGGGCCCAGCTGGGGTGTGACCCAGCGCTCCCCCCGTTTGAGGCCCCAGAACGAGAAGTACGACTTTCCCACTTCATTCCTTCGCGCCGAGGATACTTCACCCACCCTGGATAGGGCGGAGAACGACAGGACACATCCAGCATACGTGATCCAGTCTTCCACCGATGTGCAGGCTTCAGCGATGATCTGGAGGACGTCAGGGCCTCCGTATGGTCTGTGGACTTCGGAATCCACTGGCGCTTTTGTGATCCTCCACAGGCGGGTCCAATTGAGCTCCGGTAGCCACCCCAGTACCACGCATGCTTTGACCGCGAAGACGCAGCCACGGAGAGTGGCCTTTCGGAAGCCCATCTTGAACATCTGGAAGAGTGCCAATTCGACCACCCGCTGCGCGTCATTCCAAGCTGTTCGACCACCGATTTGTGCCAGACGTCGGAGATGGGATGCATACGCGTCTCGCGTACCTCCTTTCCACGTGGATAGAATCGCCGCGGAGACGCAGTCGTGCGGGTCGCAATACCCCAAGGCCTTCCATGCGTCCAAGATCGAGGGCCAGTGGATGGTGTCTTCGGAAGCCATCTGTGATCACGACGGGCCGGGGGCTGGTGTGGCAGGGGCACGGGGAGCCCATTCTGGTTCAAACCCCCCCACCAGCGGGGGGGCATCTTTTCACTCCAGGAGAGGGCACTGCCAGACCCAGTGGCGCTCAATCTTTCCTTTTTCTCTGCACGTTTTACACGGGCCCACCGGTGGGTCGGATGACCGAACCCACTCGTTCTTGTGCACCTCAAAGAACTCCACTCCATCCTGGATCCGAAAGCGTTTGGCCATGATTTTCTTTATCCGCGCTCCCGCTGGCGTCAGGCCCTCTGTGAACACCGAATTACTGGACACCTGTTTGGACTGTGTGGCATCAGACTCGTATTTTTCCTTATATTTGTGCACCGCCGTGTAAGTCAAGAGCCACATGGCTTCCGTCATTTGGACCAAACCCTCAGATAATTCGGGGCCTGCGGAAGGGTTCGCCTTTCCCAGATCCTTGTCGGAAGATCCACCCGCCATCGCTACGTCGTCCCCGTCAGGCTTCAGGTCAGTCCACTTCGTGACATTCGCCTTCTGGGCATCGGAGAACTCCAGCAGCAGGGCACGCTGTTGCTCGTCGCCCCACTTGTCAGACATCCTCATCTCGCGCTGTGGGATCGGCAAACGCAGGACCATGGCACGAAGAAACCAAATCATGCGGACCACCTACTGGGGGTGGTTGTACGCCACGTGCAGGTCGTACAGAGCTTTAAGTGACAGGGGAGGTATCATCATTTCCTGTTTGGCTGGCGCAGAAGTCAGGCTGGCGACCTGTGCATGCAAGTCGGATATCATTTTCTGTTGATTTTCCAAGAGCGTCTGCAGAGCCGTGTCATGAAGAGGTCCCGGGGACACCTGAGCATTCGCAGTAAAGAGGCCTGTCTCCACATTTAAAGACACCCCAGCCGTCAGGACATATCCGATGATGTACTCAATAAACGCATCCTCATCGCCCGTGAATTGAACCGAAGCCGCGAACTGCCGTATCCACTCGGTACGCCTGGCACCCAGTCCCCGAAGGCTCTTTAATACCTTTGTACGTGCCAGAACCCAATCACGTGCCGGGGAATCTCCCCGCACCGAATCCTGCACCCCCGCCAGGATATAATCCTGGAAATCGATGGACTCCGACATGTTGAAGGGCAGCGACCGACAGGCAAAAGGGGAGAAGCTTGAAGGGAAGGTGGGCCTATCACAGGATTGTTCGAAGTCTCAGGCCTGCACCTTTTGACTCCCCAGGCAATATTTAAATAAGAAACTAAATGGAGACAGTGTACAACAATAACAAAACTGCGTAAAACCCCTGTTTCCCTGCAGCAAACAGGAGTTCTAGTTCAAGACTGCTGCACCTTCTGTGTGTTTCCAAGCTGTGGTGCATGTTCATGCAATACTTGTTGTAGCATTTGCTGTACATATGTACTGTGCAAACTAGTCAAGGCGTTCTTTTTGTGCAATCCTACACCACACATATGTCTCCACTACCATACGTTGCTCCCATTCTAGCATCCTTGAGCTTGCTCCTCCATGATTCCTAGTGCACCTTTGTCGTTGCCAACCAATATTATGTTTTTCTGTGGTAGTTTGACACACCATTCTTGGTAGTTGTTGATGTTGGTGGGAGGCGCAATCCACAATTCCCTCCAGGTTTTTCCAGAATCGGCTGTTCTCTTCTCAAGGCACCTTCATGCGTGCAACATGCACCATCATGACCACACTTGATTCCACCTAGCACCTAGCAGGGGCATGCCTAGATTACGATTATCCCAAGTATGAACCGATGACGATTTTGATGATGATTAATTGTAGTGTGTAGTGTAATTGGAGGGAGAGTGCCACAAACTTCAACATAGAAAAGCCATTGAGATTAAGTTATGATGAATAAACACTGCTCATAAACTTCAAACATCACAATGGCATCTTGGCTTAGACCATGACAACTTGATGTTCATGAATACAGTCCACCACAAGAATCATCATGTTGGATCATACTCTTAGGGCTTTTGTTACCCCATAGAACATACACTGACCTTTTATTCAACCATTGCTCTTGTTGCTCATGTTCTTCATTGCCACATGAGTGAAGCACCCTGTGCAAAAACACAGTAGCAAAATCCAACGTGACCATACGGTGTGTCACCAATCAAAAACTTAAAGTCCATGAGGTACAAAGGCAGTGTCCCAAAGAATACATTCATACAAGGGGTGTGAGTGACAAAAGTTCCAAATCACCATTAAAATACGATGCAACCTAGACGTGCCTCAATTCTAGCCATGTGGTGCAAAGCTTTATGTCCAAAACACTAGACAAACTAAAAGATCACGTCTGCAGAGGTTGAAGGTGATTAATGATGGCTGTGGCATACTCAGCCAAAACCCCTCATTGTTGCCCACCCCAATAGGCATTTTTGCAAAATGCTCATCCATTTGTTGCGAAAGCTTGCTAGTCGCCGGGCTGTGCATCCTTATTGATGTGCAATCGTCCAAAGTTCTTGTGGTCATGACCAACTGCAACACTGCAACATATGCACCACATCAGACCATCTTCCGCACTTGGCAACTTGAGCCTGGCAACAATATGCCTACCTTCTAGGTTATGATCGGTGTCTCGTGTGTTCGCCATTTTGTTTTTTCAAATTTATTGTGCGTATCATAGTGCTACATCTCCTTTCACGGCCTAGCCTAGCTCAATACATTTTTCGTCCTTGAGCAAATGAAACCTCAATTGTAAATGGCATTTGCAAGGCTCCTAAGTCACATTGCACCCATAGCACATGACAAGACAATCTCCAATAAGTACACACGCACCGGTGAAGCTTCATCGACAAAGTCGCTGTTCGCCGCACTTGGTCGTAGGGGGCAGTGGTGTTCTCCGATCAAGGAGGTCCATTCGTACTCAACACTAACAAGCTAGTGCATGCATCTACTCCTCTTGGCAAACGTTCCCCATGTGGATTGTGAGCCACGCATGCGTGCGCAGAGGCAACAGTACGCCTTCTTCTTCTCAGCGTTTTCGTCGCTACTGCATTGGTGGGTGCTCACCTAGTGAAGGCATTGTGACAGAGGTGACTGAATGAATGAATGAATATGAATCACTACGTGTGAACAACAAGGGTTGGTAACAATAGTGCAATACTGGCAACACAGAAATGACAACAAAACATGGTCGCATAGCTACAAATCACATTCAATGACGATACTTTGTACACCACATTGTGACAAATTATGCAATTTACAAAATTACAAAAAATGACGAAAAAGCACAATCGTAATCTAGGCCTGCCCCTACACCCAGATTATGCGTGCTTCCTATCTCATCACTTGGCCTGGGGCTCCCAGCTTCCCTTATGCAAAGAGGTTAAACCGCCGGCCCATTCATTTACCCCCGTCCCTTTCATTATCCCCCCCCCGGGGTATAATGACTGGCATGGGGTATTCAATAACCCCCCCCCTCTCGCAACAAGCAGTGGTACGACACGAAATGGGCTGGGCAGCTGGACATCAAACACGCCGTTAATGTCTATTGAGCATCCCTTCTGGCCACAGGCTGAAAGTGTGAGGCAATGCTACGGTGCAAAGCACCAGCGCTCTTTGCCCTTGGCTTGGGCTTTGCCACACGCTGTGCAAATGGAACCTCTGTCTGAACAAACTTGTACTCAAAACCATGAATTTTTGCAGACGTTGGATCAAAATACCCAAAGTTCTTCACGACCCCTGGGGTGTGCAACTTCTGACAGCAACACATGTAAGTATCATGCGACCATTGCAACATGAGGGACATGAGCCGTGGCGGAGGTACATCGGTACCAATGGGCAATGCATCAAACCATGGTTTATAATGAGTGGCAAAATATTCGTCTCTGAAAAAATGGGCCAGCAACACATCAATCAATTGGATGAACTGTGTCAAACCACCATCCTCTCCGTCATCCTCCACACTGTCAGAACTGCTGTCATCCCCAGGATCAGGATCAAACACCTCCTCATTTTCAGCAAGTGCAACATCATTGTCACTCATGTTCAGAAAAATGTGGGCAGAGACAGTTCTGGAATCCAACAGACATGGGGCAATTAACAAAGAAGCAAACCCCTGACCCTCACCCCGGGCCTAACATTACTCATTCGGTGGCATCTCATTTAATATACCCCGGGGCGTTTAATATACCCGGGGTCATTCAATATACCGCCGGGGTATATTGAGGGGGGGGGGGGGTTAGGCAGGCACCGGAGTACCTGCGCCATGTCATGAGGCCATCTTCATTGAGTATATCGGCTCGACCCACCAATACACTTCCTCTTTTTGATGTGGTACTTGTTCTCCCTCCTTAATTCTATGAAGCCCATTGAAATGCCAGCAGTGCCGCCACAGCTTAGTTGTTGTTAATTTGGGTCACCATTTGGAGGCTTTGCTGCCAAACTGATGTTGGGTCTTTCTGGCATTGGTAACACTCCTTGGTACTGACGGGTATTCGCATTGGTATTACCACCACCAGGAGGCCAGGATCCTAAGGCAGCTAGCTGCATGTATAGTAGTAGTGTCGTTTGGCCATATACCACCGCAGTGATTGTACAAAGGCAATTGGTTTGGGTTGTGGCTCTTGGCACTGGCCCTTCTTTCCTACCAAAATGTTCGAAGATGGTGAGGTGAGCACCATCCTGGCTCTTGAAAAGTGTGTAATGTGAAAATGAGGGGTGACTGTGCAAAAAGTGTTGGCACAAACCATCTTGGATGACACTTATCATACATTCTTGACAACACCATTGCAGCAATGCATATGCAAAGTGCACTTTTGGTACCTCATCTACTATTGAGACCCTATCTTGGAGGCTTATGACACGCATTACTCACCTTACCACATTTGCGAATCCCTTTCTTCACCAACTTTGTACTCTGTTTTCTCTCTGGGCTACCCTTGCAAGGAACATGTGACAGAGGGACTACAAGCAACTAAGTGTCTTTGTTGAAGACCCTCCCATGCTGCCCATGGATAGTGATAGGACCCCTACTGGTACCCAGCCCTCCCTTGTGCTTCTGCCAAGGTGCTGGTGCCTCTCCTGCCCAGCACAGGGGCTTAACTCCTCCCCACACACCAGCTGGCTTGGTACCTGTCTGTCATGGCCGTGCTAGTGTCACATGCTGCAGCCCTACATCGCACCCATTGATATACCCCCACACTCTCCTGCGCCTCCTGGGCCTGCCCATACCTCTCCATGTTGCCTTGCGCTGCTGCCATGCCCTGAAGCTGTTTATGCGTGCTGCTGCCCCTGCGCTTGCTCGCCTCACCTTGCATGCCTACCATGCATCAGGGTGACTGGAAAACGCCCATCAGCACGCCCATCAGCCCAACCCCTCAGGATACCAACGGTGCTACCACCTCGCTCGCTGCAAGAGCAGCCCTGCCCCCAACAGGCTGTCTGCCTGGGGTGCAGGGGTAAGGGCATACTCAACACGTGCTCCATGCACTGGCCACACTGCGTTGCATAGCGGGGCTGTGGGTGACAGCAATAATGAGCAAATGGGGAACATCATGGTGCAGGAGGCAGGCACGAATTATGGTCCAGGGGCCGCTTGTTTCCTGGAGGTGCTCATCATGCAGGGGGCACAACCCTGTCAGGAGGTGCTCATCATGCAGGGGGCACAACCCTGTTAAGGCCCATGCTACAAGGGGGCTATTGTCTTCTTGTTGGAACCCACTGAATGTGAATGCACTTATGGCTGAGCAAGAAGGCATAAACAAATGTTGCAGGCACAAACTTGCCATTCATGTGGTGCACATGTGACCAACGGCGCAAGTGTGAGAGAAATGTTCACCACTACGGACTGCGTTGGGCCCCACTGCAGGCAAACGCACTGGTAACACACTGGTGCTTAGAGATGGACACACACTTAGAGACGAAGTCTGACCCCTCTGTCAGCCAATACCATTGTACCATTGGAACGGGAAGAAATCAGGTTCCAAGATGGGCGCCCAGATTGTACCATGGCAATGCAAAACTCAGACAAAGCCATACTTGTGCAACTGAGGGTGGAGGGGAGATGGGGGAGCTGCTTTCGGGCACACTTACCGAATGCCATGCATCATTGTTGTCATCATCATTGGCCTCTTGCCCTCGCCACCGCTTCATCTCCTGGTTCGGTCCGCCTGATTCCTCCCACTGCATCATTATTGCCAGTAACCCAGCTCAAGGTGCACACACGAAACTGCATCAGCAGCATGGAGGACAAGCATGAAAATGGGTGCTCAATATCTTGCCTTCCATCGACATTTTGAGTTCCGCATGGTCGTTTCATGTACAGGATTGGCATTTTGTTGACTGAAACCCTTTTCTAGCCCCATGGAAAGCGTCTCACCATTGTGTCTTGTGTTTCCTTATTTACAGATGAGAACAATTTGACAGGGAAATCACGTGCATCTTGGGGCAAAAAGAGCATCTTGCGGTGAACGAATGCTATACTGCTTGCAGTGACAGTGGCATTGGGTTGGACACTTCTGGTGGGTGGCACCAGATTTCTTTGATCTTTTTTCATTGTAACAGATACCACCTTGGGGTTGAGTACATGGATAGGCCACTGTGAACTCTCACCGCTGGGGTCCAATGTGACCTTGAGGGTGCTTAGAAATATTCCTGGATTTAATCTCTCCAAATATAAATCAAATAAAATCACCTTCTTCTACCCGACAATGCCATTCAGTGACCAAACACAAAACCACAGACTTGCCTCCGTGTGGGCTTATATTCTACAATCCAAGCCACCATCCAATCCATGCTCTGGTTTTGAAACCATTGAGGGTTGACCAACACAGCGAAACCAGAATCCGGGTCAACACTCGTAGAAAAATTGCAGAGAGGCTGAAACACTGAAAAGAAGAACAATGGATTGATGTGATGGGCTTGTCGGGTTGTTGTCACTTACAACTGATGATTGACGAAAATATCAGCTGTGGGTCATAATGCTCATAAGGCAGCCTTGCGCAGCCTTAGCCCACCCAATATGAACCGTTCCACCTCAAACCTTGTGGATAAATATCCTGATTTCATCATTCTTGGGGCATACCATGAGGTGAATCACAGGCATGATGAGCCAAGAACGTAAACTGGTGGGACGGTGTGGTCAACCCAGATGAGAAACTTTGTCAAGGAAAGTTGATATTATGGAAGGACCAAGGAGACTGCTCTGTGGGATCTGACCTGCGTAACAATCGTCACTCATCCCACTTCAAATGTGACAATACCGAAGTGGAGGTGGGATTATGAGATTGGGCCGGCTTAATTCACCACATCAAAACCGACACAAGGAAATACTCAGTGTGCGGCTGAGGTTGGTGGGTTGCAAGCCCACCCAGCCACCAAACAGCTACTTGCTTGGAGTGAAATAAAAAATGCCCCCATTCCCCCAGAGAGAAGAATAAGCCTGGGTGGTCAGAAGTGGAAAAAGATTAGGCTGGGTTCTTCAATCACCTCAACTGACATGGATCATTCTGTTCAGGATCCAAAGGAATGTGGCTTCGTTCAGCTGAAGCACAGGGGACATCCGTATGCTGTCATTATTATCTGGTGCATTTTGATCTTTGTTGGCCTTGTCTAGTGGCAGCAACATCGAGCAAGCACCACCCTACTACCCAGTGCCTCCTTGGTGGAATGCCACAGCATGTTACCCCACCTCATGACCAGGTGCTCCGAGCAAGCGTTACAATCCGCTGGATTCTGTACCGTTATGCTCCAGATCCTCAGTTCAGGTCAACAGATGGGCATATGTACGTTCGAAATACAGCAGCTCAGCCACCCAGTTTTCATGCACAGCCTTGGAAAGGCCAAACCTTGTTCGCTGGTGCCATTCAACAGTAGTCCCAACACAACCAACACCATAAATCAAGACATTCCAATACTTGATCATCGCTATGCACTGCGGCATTTGCTGATGTGGCCAGTTCAACGTGGTGGTTGTGTGGATATCTGGGTAGACCCAGGCAGATTCCCGGGGGCTCTAGGTTCTGCATGACTGTTCAGCATACCTCCTTGTGGCAGGCCTGTATTTCTTGCCTGCTTGCGGGAGGACGCTCCTGCGGTGATGAAGGTTCAGGGTTGTAAGGATGGATCCCGCTTGTATCAGGTTATGCCTAATTGACAGGGTGAGGACAGGAGAGGGTTGGAAGAGGCTGAGAGTTGCGGAGAAATGCGGAGGGCCCCCCACAATACCAAGGCAGGTCACCACTACAGCAAAATCCTTGAATTGGGGAAAGGGATCTGAACCCAGAGCCAAAACCTGAGACCTAACCGCTTTGGGTTACAGGTGGCATGGTCCCATAAGTGGAAAGCTTGTGCAACTTTGAAGGATGGGGCTATTCACTGTAAGACCCGGACGACTGACTGTAAGCTGACGATCCCGACCGAGATACCGAACCTGCGGAACCTTCAGACCCGACGTCTGAGCGAGACTGTGATGAGCGATATGATGAAGCATCATAAGAGGAAGAGCGTGATCTTGATGGTGAAATGGGCTCGCCACAGGTGCTGCACCTGCAGGGGAAAAACCCGGAGCTTCAGTGTGCGGATGCAACAAGATTAAGCAGCGGAAAACGACACAGATTGATCACATGGGGTGTGGTGGACAAACTTTTGGGATGAAATGGCATGGCACGGCAGGGCAGGGCGGTGCATGGTGAGGATGCAAGGGACTCCGACGGTTCAAACCACCACCTGGTCTGACCACCACTGTACACCATTTGCAGGACCAAAACCGCCTGGGGCTGGTCAGACTCAAGAAGTCCCGATTCTACAAATCCTGCACATGCACATGCAACAGGGGGCACGGAGAGCTGGATGAAGGGTACACTCAACCTAAACCCACACAGAAGCTCCCCAACAACAACACCTGCGGCACCACGTCTTTCCAAGGTGCAGAACAAACATGCACCATTTTGTCTGTGCGTCTAATTTTTTCAGGGAGGTCTCAAGGAAATGATCCAAGCCCAATGTGAACAGAAATTTGCGAACGAAAATCGCGCCATACATGTCTCGCCTGGATCATTGGAAGAGGAATTGGTAGTTCCGCTGGTGCAATCAGTGTTCTCACAGAATCCCGCCCATCCCTCTTGCTGCCCAAAAACAAAAACTCAGCTGCCCCTTGGATGAGGGCCAGTCAGATATCCCATTCCTGTTCCATCCACCGATGGGGACCTTGCCGAGATGCCCTTCTGCTCATCAGCATCACCCTACAGCACGGTGGCAAGAAATCCTGGCTTGGGATGGTATGCAGTCATCATACCTTAGTCAACAAGCTGGGGGATGCCACTGATGAGAGAGGCCAGTGTGTTGAAGGGAGGGCATCCAATGGGGAAGATTCACCTGCTGACAGAAGATGATCGCGACACTTGGTCTTCCTCCGGTTCAATGATCTGCACATCGTCGTCACTGCCGTCCTCACCGGTGTTGTATGTCGGGCGTTTCACGTCATCCAGCCCTACTCGGTCATCGTGCAGAATCCAATCTTTCGGATTTCGCGCCGGCACAGACCAAACGTCGGAAGGTGGCGGTTGCCGAGCGTACACTTGTGGCTTCGAATACCCGTCCCGGGGTCTGATGGAATCCTGGAATGGTCCTGAAAAGTAGAAAGTGCATGGGCGGCTGCTCTATCGGCTCCTGCATATCTCCGTCTTGTTGATGCAGGGACGGGAAGCAAGCAGCTCATCCCTGGTCCAGGGCAATTCATGGGGGAGGGGGGGGTCATAATCCAATTTTCAAACAGGGTTTGGCAGAAGCACAGAATCCTGATAAAAACTAGCTTTCCGGAGATGGAAGATACCATTGTTCAGGATTGGCGATTTTTGCAGTGCTCTATGCAATGCAAAATGAAATTCCGGGGGGTTGATAGTACTTTCCTGCCCAGCACTGGTCTCAGAATGGTGTTTTTGGACGGGTTGTTGGATCTATCAGGGTTTTGGAGATCAAGAATCAAGGCTGGAACTGGAACCATTTTCCCTGAAGAACAAAAACGGGGCAGAAACTCTGTGACTATGTGACGCAAAATCTTAACATGCAGAATGCAGAAGAGGAGTACGCTCCAAATGGCAGGCAGCAACACAGCTGGGGGGGAAACGAAGCAAACACCACCTGCAACGGGAAGAGGAGACATTTCAGGCACCCCAAAACAACTCTTAAAAGCAAATGATGAGAATTTGCACAACCATCCAGTTGGGTATTTGTGTGTATAGGGAACCCCCTCCCCCGTTCTCAAATTCGTGATTATTGTCCCGAATTTTGGCACTAACCCTGGAAATTGAGAACGACTGTCAGGCGCACCCCCTCCCTGTTTCGTCCCGGGGCAAAAAAAAATTCGCAATTTGGGAATGGCCTGCGAATCACGTTCTGTTGTACAAGTGTGGCTTGCTCTGAGCTCCGCATTGCATTGTACCCCCCCCCCCGTGCCCAGGAACCAGCAATGTTTGAGCGCGGAACCAGGGGGCGGTTCTTGCGCACGCTTTCCCCCCAAAATTCGACCGCGGAACCAGGGGTTGGTTCTTGTGCATGACCGTGGGCAGCCCTGTACCGCAGAAAAAAAAATTTCCGGTGCATTGCGCCAGGGCATGCGTGCCCTCTCCTTTCCCACAGTTAACCACATTGACAAATGAACACCAAAGGAGTGAATCTCAGCTGACTGGGCTGTAGTGTGCCTTCCAACGTGCATGGAATGATCTAATGTTCAACTGGTTCGGCTGTTTAGCTGACTTTTGTTCGCTTCCTTGTCAGGGGCTGGTTGCTTCGGGGCAGGGGTCAAGAGCAGGGGGGAGGGGTTTAGGGGGTATGTGCACCTGTGACTGACTGATAGGTCCCCCCTGATGGGGGGACCCGTAGCAACACACATGAAATGTTGTCCTGCACACCTGAATAGCTGTCCTGCATCCACCAGAACCATGAAAAACCCAATACCGTGCTAAAAAAAAGTGGTGCGAGAATTTGACCGCGGAACCAGGGGGCGGTTCTTGTGCAAGGCGGTTCCTAGGCACCGGGGGGGGGGGGGTAACCATTTGCAGGCAGTCCTCAAACTGGGAATTGCTGGTCCCACAGGCGCAACTGCTACCTGGTTCTCAAATTGGGGATTTCGGTCACCTTGGAACCCCCTCCCCTGGAGTACCGCTTGAGGGGGGCAGCTGCTTTCGTGTACACTCTCCTGAATATCATGCATCATTGGACCCTTACCCTTGCCATGCCGCTTCATCTCCTATCTCGCCTTCCTGTAAGCTTGAGGGCTAGTTGTGCACACTTGCCAGTGGCATGGAGCAAGACATACTGTCACTCCGATCCGATGATCTGGCATACAACCTGAACAGACCAAAATACATAGACAATAGAGTGGGGAAAACCACTTCAACATACAGATACACCAAAACACCTGGGCAAGCCAGCATTCAAGTAAAAAGAAGCGCGTGAGGGTCATTGCATGCCAGATCTCTTAGCCCTCTTATTGTTCGAGCCACATTACATCAACAACAAACATGATGATTTGATGAACGCTGTAACGCAACACATACCCATAATCTCTGTTTTGAGCACTTCCATTGCGGTATTGAGCAGTGCCATCCCTCAGCCTGTTGCAGAAACAAGATTGCGATTTTGTAACACTGTGGCCTGATGGTCCAAACACTAGGATGGCACGCTCTGCAAAGCACAACTGATGCATCCGGTGGGCACAACTACACAGACGTGTGTTGAAAAAATAACCTCCGGCCAGTTGGCCAGCCAAGTGCCATTTTGGCACTATTTGGGTATATCGGGGGGACCATCCCAGCTTGACCCATAATTTCAAAAAAACTTTTTCCTCCATTTCTAAGCTAGCCGGATCCACCCAAGTTCGCTACCAGCTACTAGCGAAAACGCAAAATGTTTTGCGTGTCACACCGCACACACGTGTTAAAAAAAGCAGTTCTGGCCAGTTGGCCAGCCAGTTGCCGTCTATCGTCACTTCCTATATCACTTATCGGTATGTGCTCAATTCAGTAAAAAAATTCAGGTTCTTCTGCACGCACAGGTGTTGGATACAGTGGCCCCATATGAGCCGTGTGAGTTGTGTGGCATGATTTGGTGGACCCTGGAGTATCAATATTGGGGGACTTGGCACCTGACTATGCTCTTTCAAACTACCACTGAGTAGGGCAAGCAGCGGGCCAAACATTGATGGTCGAGTGTTGGAGATTGGACTTGGCACCACCAATGGCAGGACTTGGTACCACCAACGCTATGCAGATGACAGACCTGCAAATGTGATTGATCCCAACTTACACTAAACGAGGAAATGGCACAAACACAGTCACCGACATCGGTTACCATAAGGCCTGGCCATTCAACTCATGAGTTGATCAAAATGCCCCACAACATGGCAGCCCTAAACCTCCACTGTGGCAAGATAACCTAAACAGCCCTCTAAACAATCAATTGTCCAACAAATGATGGGCCAACGGAGGTCAATAGCAAAAATCGTAAGGACAACGCTCACCAAGAAACAGAGATGGTCACAATGAGACACAAAATAAGTGTAATCCCCACATGATGTGACCTCGAATAATAATCGAAGCGTAAAATTGCAGAGGAGCGAGAGTATGAGCTTAGGTTATGCCTTGTTGATCATTATACACTCTGCAAACCGCCTCTTCCAAAAAAACCACCCAGATCATATCGCTGGACACCACACACATAAGGGCGGGCCTCTAAACATCCACCAACTGCCTACAACTTGTTTTGTGATTGTCTGTGTTTGGTGGTAGGGCTTCAGCCCCCTGACCACTTGTATTCACATTAGTGAGGCACGTGTTTAGAGTTAGGGCTCCGGGCCGTGGACGAGGTGGCCAAACAGACGAGATTGGGACGAGATTGGGCTTCTCGTGGCTTTTTGAGACACTAGAATACCAAGACGCAAGGCCTTTGAATCTCTATTGGGAGGGGAGCCCATGTTGTGAGCACACCACACAAAACCATCACACTAACGATCAAACCATCACACGATCACATTATTAACTCCATATATAGCCGTATAGACCTCTGCAGCAAACGACTCTCGGTTAGGACTTGACCCCAGGGGGCGGGGGGGGGGGGGCTCTACGGACCCCGGACTATAGTTCCGATTGCTAAACTTTGTTGCTGCCGCGGGCCCTGGGAAATTTGTTTTAGGCATACGGCAAGGGGGAATCTTTTTCCATTTACCGCATTTGTCTATACTCAAAATACTCAAGATTTTGGGGAGAATTCAAGAATTCAAGAAGGCTAGAAAAATACAAAAAGTTGCCCCCCCCCCCCCCCCCAACCTCTACATTGGACTTTGGCCAATGAGAGTCCCAGTAAGCCACAGGGCAATTCGTTTGCAAGAAATGTTTACGCCCTTTGTGTACGTTCAAATTGATCAGTGCATCATGAGGATTATTTTCAAGTATGTATGCTGGGGTACCCACCAACCTCCCTATGGTCCAATGACATGGGGACAACCGCGCTATCACACACCCCACCACACCTATGGTCTGGGTACCGCAACCAGTCACTAACAAACCCTACATTGTGGGGAAGGCCAATCAATGTCGGCCTAAGTGCATTAATTGGGACCACAATGGGCCAACATGGGACATTGGGGGCACGCCATACCCAAGAATCCAAGGACGCTTTGCTTGTGCCACCGTATGATACCCTTGATCCATCCACAATTGGATATGGCTAACTTGCAATGGGTGGGAAACGCTCGCCATAACATGCATAAAAAAAGGTGACACCAAGAAAATGCAACTAAGCAAGTGTGTAGTCATGGTTTGTGTCGGACGACGTATAATAAAACTTAAGCCCCTATGTGAAAGAGGGTTTCGGGATGCATGCGCCACTCGGCTGTGAAAAGATCGCGTCATGTGAACCGATGCGCAACCGGATTGCGATGATCTACATAGCGGAGGTATGTGGACAAAACGCCCTCTAGGATGGTCAAAGCCACTGGTGAAATTCCCAGCCACCCTATCTCCAGTGGCCGGAAAACATGCACTAAGGCCAGATTGTGCCAGCTTGTGGCGCCGCAAATACCAGACAGGGTTGTTACGTTGGCAATGCACATGGCCCGGTACGTGGGTGGTCTTACGCTTACATGCCATTCATGTTGACCCCCGTACAGAGTCATGTGGTGTGCCAGTCACAGAGGCAAGCACATGTCAGCACAAGAAAATCCTCATTAGTGGTGGTCCACAGGCGCCTTTCGGTCCGGAAGAAGAATCGCACTACATGCACAATCTGGTCCTAGGTACTGGTCTGCAGCCAATGTACCGACTGCCGTACCTACAGAGAACACAATGTCCAACGACACCGTGCCCCTCTCTCTTCAATTGGCTACAGTGAATGGCGACACTTGGTGCCACACAGGATGCAACCCTATGTCACAACAGCGGTATTCACATCCGCCAAGCGCGCGACAAATATGCCAAGTAGACCAACAAATAGGGTACAATATGGAGCATGATCAAGAGACAAGTGACAACCACCCCCTCTCCGCCCAAAAAAACATGTGTAGTGGAAAACTAGCTAGTAGTTCGAATATGGCCCAAACATCCACCACACCACCAAAACAATGACAACAACTTCATCTTGTTTGTCTAATGATACACATGTGGCAACAAATGATGACCCAAAACCCGGATGAAACCTTGGGCATGATGCACTTTCCCCAATAATCACGGGGGCCGGCCCTGGCCGGGACCCGACCCCAAAAGGGGGGGGGCACCCCCCCCCCTCTACGGACCCCAAAATTGTCGCACGGAACAGTGTGCTTTGTCGGCGCCGGAGGCACCGCAGATTTTGTTTTAGGCATACGGCGGGGGGGAATTTTTTTGTTCGACCCTATGTGTCTATACTCAAAATACTCAGAATTTTGTGGAGAATTCAAAAATGGCTGAAAAGCACAAAAAGGATATGTAGCCACCTTGCCCACTTCTGGGCCACTTCTGATTCTGCCCCCCACTCTGAGGCGGAGGGGCTCCCCGAGACGGCAGGGGTTAAGTAGCCACTTCTGATTTAGTCCCCCGCTCTGATGCGGTGGGGCTCCCCGAGACGGCAAGGGTTAAGTAGCCACTTCTGATTTAGTCCCCCGCTCTTATGCGGTGGGGCTCCCCGAGACGGCAGGGGCTAAGTAGCCACTTCTGATTTAGTCCCCCGCTCTGATGCGGAGGGGCTCCCCGAGACGGCAGGGGTTAAGTAGCCACCTTGCCCATTTGTGGGCCACTTCTGATTTAGTCCCCCGCTCTTATGCGGTGGGGCTCCCCGAGACGGCAGGGGTTATGTAGCCACCTTGCCCACTTGTGGGCCACTTCTGATTTAGTCCCCCGCTCTGATGCGGTGGGGCTCCCCGAGACGGCAGGGGTTAAGTAGCCACCTTGCCCACTTGTGGGCCACTTCTGATTTAGTCCCCCGCTTTGATGCGGAGGGGCTCCCCGAGACGGCAGGGGTTAAGTAGCCACCTTGCCCATTTGTGGGCCACTTCTGATTTAGTCCCCCGCTCTGATGCGGTGGGGCTCCCCAAGACGGCAGGGGTTAAGTAGCCACTTCTGATTTAGTCCCCCGCTCTGATGCGGTGGGGCTCCCCGAGACGGCAAGGGTTAAGTAGCCACTTCTGATTTAGTCCCCCGCTCTTATGCGGTGGGGCTCCCCGAGACGGCAGGGGCTAAGTAGCCACTTCTGATTTAGTCCCCCGCTCTGATGCGGAGGGGCTCCCCGAGACGGCAGGGGTTAAGTAGCCACCTTGCCCATTTGTGGGCCACTTCTGATTTAGTCCCCCGCTCTTATGCGGTGGGGCTCCCCGAGACGGCAGGGGTTATGTAGCCACCTTGCCCACTTGTGGGCCACTTCTGATTTAGTCCCCCGCTCTGATGCGGTGGGGCTCCCCGAGACGGCAGGGGTTAAGTAGCCACCTTGCCCACTTGTGGGCCACTTCTGATTTAGTCCCCCGCTTTGATGCGGAGGGGCTCCCCGAGACGGCAGGGGTTAAGTAGCCACCTTGCCCACTTGTGGGCCACTTCTGATTTAGTCCCCCGCTCTGATGCGGAGGGGCTCCCCGAGACGGCAGGGGTTAAGTAGCCACCTTGCCCATTTGTGGGCCACTTCTGATTTAGTCCCCTGATCTGAGAAGGAACGGTTGAGGCAGCCACTTCTGATTTAGTCCCCCGCTCTGATGCGGTGGGGCTCCCCGAGACGGCAGGGGTTATGTAGCCACCTTGCCCACTTGTGGGCCACTTCTGATTTAGTCCCCCGCTCTGATGCGGTGGGGCTCCCCGAGACGGCAGGGGTTAAGTAGCCACCTTGCCCATTTGTGGGCCACTTCAAATTTAGTCCCCCGCTCTGAGAAGGAACGGGTGAGGCAGCCACTTCTGATTTAGTCCCCCGCTCTGATGCGGAGGGGCTCCCCGAGACGGCAGGGGTTAAGTAGCCACCTTGCCCATTTGTGGGCCACTTCTGATTTAGTCCCCTGATCTGAGAAGGAACGGTTGAGGCAGCCACTTCTGATTTAGTCCCCCGCTCTGATGCGGTGGGGCTCCCCGAGACGGCAGGGGTTATGTAGCCACCTTGCCCACTTGTGGGCCACTTCTGATTTAGTCCCCCGCTCTGATGCGGTGGGGCTCCCCGAGACGGCAGGGGTTAAGTAGCCACCTTGCCCACTTGTGGGCCACTTCAAATTTAGTCCCCCGCTCTGAGAAAGAACGGGTGAGGCAGCCACTTCTGATTTAGTCCCCCGCTCTGATGCGGAGGGGCTCCCCGAGACGGCAGGGGTTATGTAGCCACCTTGCCCATTTGTGGGCCACTTCTGATTTAGTCCCCCGCTCTGAAGCGGTGGGGCTCCCTGAGACGGCAGGGGTTAAGTAGCCACTTCTGATTTAGTCCGGCTCCCCGAGACGGCAGGGGTTAAGTAGCCACTTCTGATTTTGCCCCCCGCTCTGATGCGGTGGGGCTCCCCGAGACGGCAGGGGTTAAGTAGCCACTTCTGATTTAGTCCCCCGCTCTTATGCGGTGGGGCTCCCTGAGACGGCAGGGGTTAAGTAGCCACTTCTGATTTAGTCGGGCTCCCCGCGACGGCAGGGGTTAAGTAGCCACTTCTGATTTTGCCCCCCGCTCTGATGCGGTGGGGCTCCCCGAGACAGCAAGGTTTAAGTAGCCACTTCTGATTTAGTCCCCCGCTCTTATGGGGTGGGGCTCCCCGAGACGGCAGGGGTTAAGTAGCCACTTCGGATTTAGTCCCCCGCTCTGATGCGGTGGGGCTCCCCAAGACGGCAGGGGTTAAGTAGCCACTTCGGATTTAGTCCCCCGCTCTGATGCGGTGGGGCTCCCCGAGGCGGCAGGGGTTAGGTAGCCACTTCTGTTTTAGTCCGGCTCCCCGCGACGGCATAGGTTAAGTAGCCACTTCTGATTTAGTCCGGCTCCCCGAGACGGCAGGGGTTAAGTAGCCACTTTTGATTTAGTCCCCCGCTCTAATGCGGTGGGGCTCCCCGAGACGGCAGGGGCTAAGTAGCCACTTCTGATTTAGTCCCCCGCTCTGATGCGGTGGGGCTCTCCGAGACGGCAAGGGTTAAGTAGCCACTTCTGATTTAGTCCCCCGCTCTGATGCGGTGGGGCTCCCCGAGACGGCAGGGGTTAAGTAGCCACTTCTGTTTTAGTCCGGCTCCCCGCGACGGCAGGGGTTAAGTAGCCACTTCTGATTTAGTCCGGCTCCCCGAGACGGCAGGGGTTAAGTAGCCACTTTTGATTTAGTCCCCCGCTCTAATGCGGTGGGGCTCCCCGCGACGGCAGGGGCTAAGTAGCCACTTCTGATTTTGCCCCCCGCTCTGATGCGGTGGGGCTCCCCGAGACGGCAGGGGCTAAGTAGCCACTTCTGATTTAGTCCCCCGCTCTGATGCGGTGGGGCTCCCCGAGACGGCAGGGGTTAAGTAGCCACTTTTGATTTAGTCCCCCGCTCTGATGCGGTGGGGCTCCCCAAGACGGCAAGGGTTAAGTAGCCACTTCTGAATTAGTCCCCCGCTCTTATGTGGTGGGGCTCCCCGAGACGGCAAGGGTTAAGTAGCCACTTCTGATTTAGTCCCCCGCTCTGATGCGGTGGGGCTCCCCGAGACGGCAGGGGTCAAGTGGCCACTTCTGTTTTAGTCCGGCTTCCCGAGACGGCAGGGGCTAAGTAGCCACTTCTGATTTAGTCCCCCGCTCTGATGCGGTGGGGCTCTCCGAGACGGCAAGGGTTAAGTAGCCACTTCTGATTTAGTCCCCCGCTGTGATGCGGTGGGGCTCCCCGAGACGGCAGGGGTTAAGTAGCCACTTCTGATTTAGTCCCCCGCTCTAATGCGGTGGGGCTCCCCAAGACGGCAAGGGTTAAGTAGCCACTTCTGAATTAGTCCCCCGCTCTTATGTGGTGGGGCTCCCCGAGACGGCAAGGGTTAAGTAGCCACTTCTGATTTAGTCCCCCGCTCTGATGCGGTGGGGCTCCCCGAGACGGCAGGGGTCAAGTGGCCACTTCTGTTTTAGTCCGGCTTCCCGAGACGGCAGGGGTTAAGTAGCCACTTCTGATTTAGTCCGGCTCCCCGAGACGGCAGGGGTTAAGTAGCCACTTTTGATTTAGTCCCCCGCTCTAATGCGGTGGGGCTCCCCGAGACGGCAGGGGCTAAGTAGCCACTTCTGATTTTGCCCCCCGCTCTTATGCGGTGGGGCTCCCCGAGACGGCAGGGTTTAAGTAGCCACTTCTGATTTAGTCCCCCGCTCTGATGCGGTGGGGCTCCCCGAGACGGCAGGGGTTAAGTAGCCACTTCTGATTTAGTCCCCCGCTCCAATGCGGTGGGGCTCCCCGAGACGGCAGGGGTTAAGTAGCCACCTTGCCCATTTGTGGGCCACTTCTGATTTAGTCCCCCGCTCTGATGCGGTGGGGCTCCCCGAGACGGCAGGGGTTAAGTAACCACCTTGCCCACTTGTGGGCCACTTCTGATTTAGTCCCCCGCTCTGAGAAGGAACGGGTGAGGCATCCACTTCTGATTTAGTCCCCCGCTCTGATGCGGTGGGGCTCCCCGAGACGGCAGGGGTTAAGTAACCACCTTGCCCATTTGTGGGCCACTTCTGATTTAGTCCCCCGCTCTGCGAAGGAACGGGTGAGGCAGCCACTTCTGATTTTTTTTTGTTCATCCCCCTTGGGTGGTTCCCCATTGAACAGCTTTCGCGATTTCTGATGCATGTCCCCTTGCCAAAGGCAGTTCCGCTAGTGCCGTATGCGGCGTTGGGTTGTGCTCAATACCATGAGCAACTGAGGAATGCTCCAGGAGCAAAACGTATGCCCTGCCCTTTTCTGAATTGCGACCGATTTTTCATGCACGCTTCAATGCGGTCGCATATTGCTGGGCATTTTTTGCGAGGCCATAGGTGGGCCGGCCAAGAGGGTGCGGATAAAGGCGCGTTTTGCTTGTGGTGTGGCAACACAGATGGCAAGTGCAGCACAACTGTGCACGGCAAGAAAATTGACAGCAATTGCAGCCTCGCGTACCATCGGCTACGGCTCAACAGCGCGGCAACCCCAACAGCGATGAACCCTAGCACCAACTTGCCGGTTCGCTGCAAGGTGCTTGATTGCCGAAAATGGCATTGCACCTACGCCATGCCACACCACATGGCACAAGTGCACCCTGGTGTGTCCCATGACTATGCCGGGTGCAGCGAAGAAGAGAAAACAAAGGTGTTGCAAGCCTTTGACAATTTCCGGGCCCCATTGCCACCGAAGGCGAAGCCTGCTGCGCCGCCGGCTCTGCCCACTGTTCTCCCTGCTCTTCTCTCTGGGCCAAACCAAGGTAGTAGTAGCAGTGGCAGTAGTAGTAGCAGCAGCTCGTCCACCAATGCCTCCTCCAATACGAGTGCATCCTCCAGCAGTAGTGCCCCGTCAGGCACTAGTGACTATGTGCCATCGGAATCCATGTCTGATGGGCCGGCAGCCTGCCGGATCACAAGAGCACAAGTAGCCCGGCCAAAGAAGCGTGCTCGCCTCAAGAGTACCGGCAAGAGGGCACGCGACGAGTGGGAGGATGATTCCGATGCTTGAGGCCCCTCTCCTCCCTTCGCTTCTCTATATATATGTCTGAGACTCCCTTCGCTTCTCTACATATATGTCTGTGGTTTGTGACAAGGGGAAGGAAAGGCCTTTGGGCGAACTCAAGGCAACATTCAGTACTGCTATGAAAGTGCTGCAGTGCTGCAAAACAATCACCATTCACGGTGCATCTTGTTAGCTTTGTGTGTTTGCGCGCTTGGACGGGGCCTGCCGGAAAAGGTGCTGGGTTTGGGTCAACGAAGGGGGGAGGGGTGGGGTCCCCCCCCCCCCTTCGGAGGGGGGTGGGGGTCCCCCCCCCCCTACAGCCCCCCAAACTGTCGAACACCCCTCGGGGTCACACATTGGCTGGCGGCAGCCCCCGTGCCAATAATGCCACTACCGACTCAAACTGGACATCATGCAACACTCATATAGCTACCGGCTAAGTCCTCACCAGCATGGGCCTATACAGGGACCGACCGGGGGTACCTGAAGTTTGGACCCAGGACCCCGCCATTGGTCACGGGTCCATGTACAAGAAAAAATTGTTCAAATCTGAGTATGAATGGACGCACGGCGGCCACAATACGCAAACAAATTTTCAACCCCCCAGCCCCCCATTCCCGCTAAAAAGTGGTACCCAGGTCGGGGGTGGGGGGGGGGGGCAAAATTGAAAAATTTGAGCATAATTTTCTCCCCCAAAATGATGATTTAACAAGGAGTTTGACATCTGATGTCACCCATTGGGGTAAGCTACGCGAATGACCCCTCCCAAAAGGGGGGGAAAACGACGCCTGCACCCACGCTAGATCTAACCACCTATCTTTGAGGTGGTTACCCCTGGAGCTGGGCACAAAAAAAAAGTACTGATGCTGTTGGTGCCATGACCCCGCGACCACTATCCCTCAAAATCCAGAGTGTGAGGGTTGCGTTAAAGGACTGGCCCGCCGCCCCACTGGGAACTGTACCTCAACAAAGTTTCTCGTTGTGCTTTGTTGGTCTGAGTTCACTTGTACAGGTGATGAAACATGCAAACATAAATGTTGGTGTGTGCATTGATTGGTTTCATTTCTACATTGATTTGGGCAGGTATGTTTGCAACTGTGTGAATTGAACACTGGATACAAGACCCCCTATCTCAGCATTGGAGGTGCCCTCTCTGAGCACTGGGCACTAGAAGGACAAGAAGGTTGCATGGGCAGGGCAAGGCAATTCAGGCAGTTGAAAGACCTCAAACGTTTGGGATGATCCTCATCCTCGGAGTAGAATTCCTCATCCTCATCCTGCACCAAAGATCTGCACACAAAAATTAATGTGCCGTAACAATTTCAGTGATGCAAGAATGCAAATGCTAGAACTCAACCTCCCATAACCTCAGACAGTGCAGAGAATGCAACAAAATAATTGGTCCTGCGGTCCAGACAAATCCCAGCACAGAAATTGCATCAACCAGGAGCGAAAAAAGATGCAACGATGAACCGTGGTGAAATTGAGCCAGAACAGGTAAACAGGAAAACTTTGAGTGGATGCACAGTTGTGCATATTTGAGGCTCCCTGGGGGCATACTGAGCTTTGAGCACAACACTTGCCATACCAGAGATACCATCTGACCATAAACATGCTTTGGTGGCAGCACCTAGTGAGCAGCAGTTCTTCAATGTCAACTGCCCCCCCCCCCCCAAATAAAATGGAGTGTGAATGTGTGATTGCAGCGTGAATGAGAAACATTTTGATGCTTGTCCACTGATGTGTCGCAGGCATATTGTAATGGCAACAGATGGCGATACCTGCTTCTTTTCCAACCGTCCCGTGAATTCCGACTCCAACCATCATTTTCCAACCTGAGGTAAGCAGATGAAATGTTCTCCAAGACCGGCTGGAAAAAACACCCCTTGCCAAACAATCAAAATGATTTGAGTGCACCTTCGCAACCCCATCCAGTCCCTTGGTATGTTGCCCCGTCCAAACTGGTGCTGCATCACATGCCACCATCCCTCCCCCTGTACTTGCACCTGCCTCTTCGGGCCTTTCATCCCCAGTGGCATACAGATGAGATCCACATGCCTCGCCCTTCTTAGCTGCTCTTCCTGCTCTGCCTTCTCTCCGCGCCCCTTCCCTTCCCCCTCCCAGTCCCTCTCCTCATCCCCCCCCCCCAAGAATTGGCGAACCCTGGGATGAAAGAGTTGGCGTGCCACAATACACCACACCCGTTGCAGAAAACCAGCCCCCCACCCCCCCAACAAGGCCCGCAGAGCCTTGGTAGGACACACACCCACTGCAAAACACTGCCTGGTCTTGGCAGGAGAAACACCCATTGCACACTGCATGGGCGAACACTTGGTGATCCAGAACCCCCTGGCCCTGTGTTACATTTCCCACATCAGGGGTGGTGAGCACCCTCCAAACTCCGCTTTCTTAGGAAAGACTTTGTGTGGAGCATGCCGGCACTGAGCAGCACTTGTGAGTGGTGGGGCAACTGTCCCGCTCTCACCCAGTAAAAACAATTTCCCCCGACTGTTAGTGGGGGGAAACTGTCCTACTTCAACGCAGTTCAAATAATGTTTCCCGCCAGTTAGGGGTAGCTGAGCAGGCTGCCCACCTCTCGCACTTTTTTGAGCCCGCCCTCTGTGGCAACCAGGCCACTTAGCCATGAGTGGAGGATTCCCTCCTCAGAAAATGAACATGTACGTACACCAGGAAATACCAACCGGCAAACTTGTTCAGCCTTTACTGGACACACCCCGCCCAACATACACATGTACCGCACTTTTGCTTGCCACTCCATCCCCGTGCCCGAATCAGCAACTGGTTGGTGTGTACCCACGGTTTGTCTGCATTTGCTTTATTGGGGCTAGTAAACCCAGAATTGCTCATTTGGGGCTAAGTGTTGGCTTTCATGCATGTCAAAATTTGTCGCTATCAGGGGTGGGGTGGGAGGTCAGATGTCCCTTACTCCCTTAGTTGATTACTACCGCTACGTCAAGGGTACTTGACAATAGGGTTACTAATTTGCTGCCGAGCCTGCACCAAGTTGGTCACTTAGTTTCTAGTGAGCCATTCAATGAGCTCTCACATGAGGCTCATTCACCTTGGCTGGGGAATTGTTTCAGCTCTCGCTCAACAAGCATCATTGAGAGGTGCTTGGGGAGCCCAGCTTTGCAAAGGAGTGTCTTGGTAGCCGACCGATATCCATGTGCTAGGTCTCCTCCCCTTTACATTCCCCGCCTTGTCGACCACTACGTTGAAAAGAGATCCCTCACGGCAGGCCACTTAGTGTTGCCCAACTTAGTAGACCGCTCGAGGGGATCCCTTCCGGAAAAAAAGCCAGCTGCTAGGCTTGTAACCCAAGGGTGTAGCGGTTTCGGATCTGCCAAATAGGACTCGGGGGAGTTGAGACGAGATTTCAAAATGCATCACGTGCTGGTCCCTTGGTGTCAAAATAGGACGTTACAGTGGTATACCATTGTGCAAGGTCCTTATCCAACACTCCCTTGACAATCTTGATCCCTAACTCTGGCATAGCATCGTTGGACTTGATATCCAGAGCTGTAGCTCATGAGAGTACACTTTGGGGCAAGAGAAATTCACGGGGGGGGGGGCATCAATGGTCAGCTTGCATTGTCCGCATTAGGCTCCAGCTGCGCCTGCCCCACAGCCTTCACTGCCAACTGTCCATGTCAGCGCATCCAGCACACCCAGGTTCTTTGGCAAGTTCCAGCCCTCACCTACCCTGAATGGATGGGTTACGACCGTCAGGACTCTATAGGTTTAGGCGTACATGCTGGTCAGGGATCATTCCTTCCCCAGGTGCTTATGAACCTGGCTCCCTCTTGGCCCTCTTGGGTCCGGCGTATTTGTGGTCCTTAAGTTGAAAAATCCAGTGGGTATAGGCGCTTGGTTTGGGGGTCAAGAACATACAACATACAACAGGGGGGGAGGGGGTTGTGATCTGCTTGCTGGGAGGCTGGTCAGGGCGGTTGCACAACCGAATGGACTCCTCCATTGCCATCAGCTGCTGATCACAGTGTGGCACATTGCGAACCCTCTGTGTTGCACGTTCTTGTCGTGGCCGCAGATCCCTGGGAATCTGTGGACCGGGAGGATTCCTCGCTGTTTTGGGTTTCCCCCTCATTGTCCATGAGCACCAGATTGAGGGACTGCAGTAGATACGCGTGGGGTCATGGGTGGCTGCGCATTTGGCGTCTAGAAGGTATTACGGTTCCCCACAGAATATGGTGTAGTCACCGCCGCCGGTGTCACTGGCGTTGCTTGTCCAACACCTGTTCATTCGCCAGCCTCGGGAACGGCAGTGGCATGATGTGGCAAGGGGTTTGCACTCTCTGTCGCTTGGGTATTTGTACTGGGGTGCACACCTCTACGTCCCACAGTGGGGAGGGGGCGGGGGTGTCTGTCGTTCCCCCCCCCCTCCCCTGTCTTGGCGCAGGTCGTTGGGGGGTATTTTGCATGGGGTCTTCTGCTTGCACGGGGGGGTTTCAATGTCCTCCTCTTCCTCACTGGGCTCCCATTCCCACGCCAGGTCTAGTTCGTCATCCAATTCTACCTCTGCCTGTTCCTCTTGTCGCCTAGGGTGGGCTGAGATGTGGCCAAAGAGGAGTGGGGACCGCTTGCGCCCCATATCGGCCAAATGGTCCGCTCTCGTATTTTCGAGTATGTCAATATGCGACGGGGTGTGCAACCACTTCACGTTGGGGCCTGCTGCTTCGGTGAGGTTGAGTAGTGAGTAGCACTTCCCACAGGTCCCTGTGCTGGATGGGGCGCTTTTTGCTCGCCCATCTGTGTTGGCGCCACTTTTGTGCCCACCCCAACATACCATTGACGATCAGCTGGCAATCTGGACAGATCAGCATGTGTTCTCCTGGCCGCCGGCCTTCCAGGGCACACCGCGATGCTCGAAGTTCACCCCGGATGTTTGTTTGCTCTTCATCCAGGGGGATGAAAGTCGCTGTGTCCCGGCTGTCCCCAAAGTGCACATGGTCCACCCTTGCTGTTTGTATACTTGGGTTACTCTTGCATGTTCCGCCGTGATCTCCTCTGCGTGGTCAAATTTCCGATTACGTTTCTTGGGCGGGCACCAGAGTTTGGGGGGGGGGGGGTGTACCATGCCCCCAATGCTGCACAGGAGAGGGGTGGTGTTGTTTGTTGTCATGAAGCACAGCCTGGCAATGATGGGAGAAACCCACAAGCTTTCCCACCACTCCCATTCACCACCCTAGTGGTGTGCAAAGGTGTCAATGATATTCGATTCAAGGCTTGCGAGCAAGCAATGCACAACATGCCCTCAGTGACCGGTCATAGGCTAAAATGCACAGAAGACATAACTCAACGCAGAGACGAGCGTCGGCAAACAAAAAATAATCCCGCAGCATACTCCACCTGCCCCGATCCTCACACTAGCGGAGACTGAATTGGAAACCAACAATCGGATGGTATGGCAGGCACATGTCACATGTGCACAAGCAAGCCTTATCACCGGCTTTCAACACCCGGCGGATGTCGTAGCCCATCTACGGTCGCGGACCAAAAACTTCGGGGCTGCCCTCCAACTTCCCACCAGCCTAGTAGTACAAACCGGTGCACAGCATGCACCAGGTGGGGTGGAAATGAACAACTTGGATGCATGGATGCACATGGCACACAACCCAAGGGATTGATGTGCACCACATCTAGGGACGTAGGTAGTTACTGGGCCCACTGCTTCGAAGGATCAAAGTCCATTGTAGGCATCCCCCTCCCCCCGTGTATGACACGTCTTTCAACGGGCAACAGGTGATGTAGGGGCAACTACCAAACTCCTTGAAAGCCTTTGCCGTTGCCACATCGGCCTCAAGAAGATTGGTTTGGCGGAGCAAACACAATCATAACACAAGGAATGTATGTCGCTGCATTCCGGATGGTGAAAGATATGGAAATGTATGAATGAGGGGCAATGAGTTTTTCCCCTGTGAATTTTTGACCATTTGCCTCGTGTACTACTCTATACTCCTCAACCTATTTCAGGCATTGGAATTTAGCAGTTGCACTGTCTCTCTGTGCTCACGTTGGAGGGTAGCAACTACAATAAGTAAGATCTACACCCATAATGGAAAACAATCGCCCAAAAAGGATAGCACATTGAACATTCCAAGAGTGCCGGGACCAAGAGTGCCGGGACCGCGTGTCAATTAGATGTAATCTATTCTAAAGAACGAATCGGTATTTCTGCACGCTACACGTTTCAATTTGACGGAAACTACGTCGAATTTAAAATATCCCCCGTTGTACTCTGATGCTTTCGCGCTCAACGCCGAGAGATGTTAGCTAGCTAATCTAAACTCTAATCATGAAAATGCAGAACAAACCCTTTTTTTGGCTGTCAAAGTATTTGATGTAGGAATTGTTTCCATCCATTTGTGCATTACATGTGATGCACGTGTTGTTCAAACACTTTTGAAACGGCACCCGCACTAAGCACGCATAGAATCCAAGCTACAATGGATGATTTTCTTTCCTCATGTATATTGGGTGGACCAAATGACACTGCAAATCACTTAGAAACATTACCTAGCATGCAAGAAACCCATTTTTGGTGGCATTGGCGGTTTACCTCTTCCTGTCAATCCACAGTACCCATATTCAGCTGCATGACGCCATTTTTTTAAACAATGGCTCGGTTGCGGTTCAATTGCTAGTGAGCTAGCAGTCAGTGAGCATTTCAATGAGAGCTCATTTTGAGGCCCCCTGATGGCTAAGTTAGTAGGCCCTTTCCCCTTGAAACTTCACTTTGGGCACGCAATGTTGTCAATCTGGTGGCTAAATTTAGTTTGTCACCTTCACCCTTCACTGTTCCAAAACTCTAATGAAGAATTTACGCAGTAGAGCATGTCTACATGTTGCAAAAACACATCATGGCACCCACATGCAAAGATGTTGAACATCAACTAAAAAGAGACACAAATGTAAACGGTACCTGTTGGTGCTTTCCACAAAACTGTTCCCTTTCCCATTCAACCGTTCTCTTGGTCGTTGCTCTCTTTGTCCCTATTTCAAAAAAGCAGGTACATTGAGGGCATACAACACGCGAGTGTCGGGCGAGCACCTCAATTCACATGGAAAATTGGTTGCCAACTTTTTGTAGGTTTCATGGACGAAATGAACGTGCAGCTCGGATCTTGTGTTGGCTTGGGATCATGCATGGGCTTCTCAATGTTGAAAAAGGAAATATGAAACCCTTGTTATATATTCGAAATTCATTATGATCGGAATCTTCAAAAGGAAATACTCGCATTAAAGAGCCATACCCTCGCATGAGTAGCAAAGCGATCGTTGGGACCCCTGCTTAGAACACGCGGAGCTCGATCTCTTTGTGAAGGATTTCCCAAATGTAAAGGTCGTGATCCTCCATCGCCGACAACCACTCTCCTAACAATCGAATCGTGGGGGGCAATTCGTCGTAAAATGGTGGAACGAGGTTACTGGTTAAAAAATGCAAGTCACTATTCGACACCGATTTCTTATCATATCACACATGCTTCTCATGTACAAGCAAAAAAAACGTACACCTGTTCTGCTTCGTAGTAATGTCTCGAGACCTATGAAATGAACAAGTGAAGTTAAGAATTGAATTGACCAATGAGCAAAGAACTGAGCCCATAGGGCATCGTCGAGTTCTTTTCATCATGCGGATCATTTTTTTGGGCAATTTGTTGTGTGACGGGCCGAAGAAGCATGCAAACCACTTGGATGCTCTGAATTTCTTTGCTTTTGCAACTTGGTAGTGGCTTGGTAGTAGTCCCCAATCTCACACGAGCCGTAATCTATCAACATTGTCATGTGCAATATTGCAACAAACCCATATGTCCGCTTTTGTACGTGTTCCCAACAAAATGAATAGACAATAAGTTTCAAACGGGTGACATCTTAGATCCGGCACGCTTTTGGAGTTTTGCAAAGCATGCCAATACAATATAGGAGGTATACATTGGAAAAAGTCAGATGGTTCTGGAATAACAACATGGAAGACACAACAAAGAGGTGTTTGAATAGCACCAAAAAGAAACCTGTCATTGATGAAATCTCTTGCTTGATCAATTGGCGCGTCTTGCCGATCTTGTCTTTTCACGATATGATGCGTCCGCGGTCGGCGAGATGCTTGGGCACCTCGGCGGCCCTTGGGCTCATGAATCCCGCCTTCACGTTGTTTCGTTTCTTTCATCCGGTTTGCCCAATCCTAATCAATGTGATTGTACACGAGCCCAAGCAAACGACATGGACTGACCATCAATATGATTGGCAAGGAACTCTTCCACGCATTTTACCTCATATTCTTCACCATAGCATCCACGACCTTTGGGTAACATACCAAATGCAAGGACTTTTGTACGACATCATCAAGTGAATAACGCATTCGTTGCTTCTTATGCAAAGCCTTCCTTGCAGTACTACGGTCCTTAAACTCAACGACGGCATACTTTCCAGGGCAACTCTCACCTAGGAGCAAGCGAGACCATTCACAAAATTGACAAACTGTAGCAACGAAACAGCCGGAGTCAACGTAAAATTTTCCCCATGGAAATGAATCATTGAATTCGACACACGTGATGCAAACTGTTGGCGACGGTGCTAAATCCGGGTTATGAGCGGCACAATGACGGGCGTCGATGCTTGCAAACCGGGTGAACTCTATGCAGCTTGGATCCTTTTACCTTGGATCCTTTACCTGTGTGGCGCTTCTATGTTCGTTGTAGAAACCACCGTGTTGTCCAAAAACATTGCAACGGCAGATGAAGCGTGGTCGTGCATGTCGAATGAGGAGCTTCTATTTTTCGTTTTGGGCCTAGGTAAGCTGGCAAAGCCCTCTTCCCACACGGTGCTTCAGAGAACAATGTTCTTCGGGCGCTTAGTTTACGGATGCGTTTCGACCGCATTCTGTGTAATACATAAATTCTCTACTTTCGGTCGCTTGAGTGGTAGTTGTAAGTGTGTTGTTCTTTGGGCTTGACAACAAGATGTGCGCGCCGTCGTTGTGTGAACAATGCAGAGCAAAGCATTTGTGCCATGAAGAATAACCTCGTGTGTGTGTGTGTGGAAACATGTCAATCAACCGAAACATGTCAAGTGAACACACCTTTTTGGAAGGGGCTCACGATGCTAATGGCTGAGATGGCATTCGAGAAGTCGTTCCCAAAAAGTTCCGAAATGTCGTTCTAAGGGAGTTAAAAATGCACGTAGATGGTCACCATGTCTTGCAAATGGTGTCACGCCTTCGGAGGATAGACAACCCTCGTATGAAACCTCGTTCAGTAACTACTGGATGCATCAGCATGACACAAAGCATTTTCAAGCGTACACAACCTGGGAGCATAGCGTCCGGATGATTCACGTGGCCCCTAGGTTGAGCATCCGTTTAGAGGGATGTCGAGGACTCAAATTTTCTTATCGGGAGGGGATATCGCTTCCTTTTATCTTTCATGCGGCTATTCCGATGACACTTAATAGGCTTATGCTCGAGACCGTAGCAGCACATGTGCAGAATTTGCAACAGGATTCGTATTAGCGGATCAGCAAACCTCGGTCAACGGTCCCACGTTCTTCACTACCAAGGATCGATCGTCCTTTTGTGCCATAGTACGTAATTAGTCCATCTCAATCTCGCAATATCAATCTCAATATCGCACATTCGCCATTGCTATCAACAAAGGTGCATGGTTCGTTATACGATGCAAATGCGACGGTGCACGAAAAACTCCGCACGGAGGGCACATCATATCTCCTTGACGGGATGGGGGGAGGAGGGCTCTGCCTAAATCGGGAATGGGCCCTTTGGATTCGAATTCAAAGCTTCAAACCGAAAAATCCAATGAAAGTTCCTTGGAAATGAACGGCTCTGCGCTTTTGTTACGTAAAGATTTCGCTCACAAACGGCCCACGGCCCTCCACTATGAAATAAAGCAGTCAAACATGCACTTATGCTGTATGTATTGCATGAAGCCGCGATGCTTAATCAGAGGGAAGAATGAGAGAAATCAAAAAATTTTATTGCACCAGGCGCGGCGGCACCGCTAACACCGCCAGTACCGGGGATTACGTAAGCTGTGCGAAAATATCTTTTTTTTGTGCTTGTGGTCGAAAAACTAGTACAAAAATAAAAAATTCAAACCCCACAAAAAGCCGAAGCTCTCATCATGTTACCCATTTTTACGCCGAACTTCATTTGTGACAGGTCTGGAACAAAAGTACACTGTGTGGTCCCTGCACCCGAGATAAAACAGCGGGACAGTTTGTGGGAGTGGTCAAATTGGAACCATCTTTCTTCACGTGAGCGTATACAACGTCACGCCTTCTTTCCCTCACGGCACCTGAACATCTAAGCTCCCTGAGTTGGTTTTCGGCTTGTCACTTGCGTCCCATTTCGCTTGACTTCACCTCTCGTCGGTTTTCGGCTTCTGAGTGTCGTCAATGTGCTTGATTTTACGCCCGTCACGGCGTTCGAACATCTGTTTGTTTCTCGTTCCTTTCGGCTGCTTTCGGTGCTTGGCAGCTCCTGCTGCTTTTGCTCTGGTGTTTGCTTTCGCCTTGCTTCCGTCGCCTTTTCACTCCGACCCACTTTCGTTGCATTTGCAACATCCTTTCACTTGTCAGACACCACTCCCGGTGCGGGATGCCGGTATCCCTCCCTTTCATCGCTGCATTCTTCGTTCGTATGCCGCCCTGTCCCCCTCCCGCTCCCAAGTGAGTTCAGTCCCAGGGTCTTTACTTCGGAGCTTTGGCTTCCCTAAACGTCCTTTCGTCCCACCCTTCAGGTAGAGCAAGCTTCCGACCCACGTGCGCTGTTGAATGTTTGCTTTCACTACACAGGAGTCCGTTTCCGTCACTTGTCACCTTTGCATGTGGCCCTTTTGGCCTTTGATCCGTCGCATCCCCGATTTTTCCAAATCGTTGTTTCCATTATTGGAACTCCAGCGTGCAGCAGTCCTGCAACACACGCGGCACGCGAGGCAAGGCACTTTGTGATGGTTGCGCTGCCGAGTGCTTTTGGCACTGCAACAGGTCGGACATCGTGCCGTAGGCACAGGGAAGTGTCCTCTGGTTGTCTGCTCGCAGCACGCTTGTCGGCACTGCACGTATGTTCCGAGTTGGGTCACGAACAGAACACAAGATGGTGCGAGGTAAACCTCAAGCCTTGAGCACCACCCCTTTGGAAGACGATACGGGAACTTACAAGACCCACCTTTTGGAGCCCGGGTTGCTACCAGTCTCTCATCGACTGCTTGGGATGGGTTGGGCTGCAACTTACTGTTCGTCTGAGTCTGTTTCTTGCCAAACTCAAGTCTCCTTGTAGTCTCCTGACGTAGGACATCAACCTATCAGTGGGCCCGGGTTCGAATCCTGGTGGCCGCCGCCCTGCAGAGGCGTTGGATGTTGTAGACTGCAGCCCAGCCTTACGGACCAACAATGACTGCGAAATCATGTAGTTTCTTAGAGCACTTGTCTGGCGCACCCGGTCTGTGGCTGTGCATCACGGTTTGATCCAGAACCGCCGGGCTGTCAAACAACTGTCTGCCTGTTGTCGGTAGTGCATGTCCAGCGTCTGTTATGTCGACTGGGATGGGATGAGATGGACTGCAGATTGCAAAAGACTCAAATTGTTTCCTTCACAAGACCATACCAACACAGCCGACCTCGTAACCTACCTTTTCACGGCCCAACGATGGTGCCATCTCTCCTCGCCTCTTTTACACCTTGGCAGAATCAAAGGATCCTACCACCACCAAAATGTCTGACAAGGACGGTAAGCAGCATGTTTCCATTGTTGTTGCTGGGCACGTCGATGCCGGCAAGAGTTCCCTCACTGGTCGCTTGCTCTACGATATGGGCGGTATTGATGAGCGTGTGATGGAGAAGCTGAAGAAGAAGGCCGAGGAAAACGGTAAGCCCTCCTTCGCGTTCGCCTACTACATGGACAACCAGAAGGCTGAGCAGGAGCGTGGTATCACCATCGCCTGCAACACCAAGGAGTTCTACACCAACCGCTACCACTACACCATCATCGATGCCCCTGGGCACAGGGACTTCATCAAGAACATGATCACTGGTTCCTCCCAGGCCGATGTTGCCCTGCTCCTCTGCCCTGCTGATGGTAGCAGTTTCATTGCCTCCATCGCGAAGGGTGACCACAAGACCGGTGAAGTTCCCGGACAGACCCGTAACCACGCCCGTCTGTTGAACTTGTTGGGTATCAGGCAGTTGATTGTTGGTGTCAACAAGATGGACAGCACTGTGGACAATGTTCAGTATGGTGAGAAGCGTTACGTCGAAATTTCCACCGAGGTCAAGCGTATTCTGCTCCAGGAAGGTTGGAAGAAGGATCAGATCGAGAAGGAGATCCCCGTCATCCCCATGGCTGGTTTCCACGGTGAGAACATCCTGAAGATCTCTGAGAAGATGCCATGGTGGAAGGGTGTTGACATCCAGATCCCCGGCGGTTCCGACAAGGTCAAGGTCAGCTGCCTGTTGGACGCCTTGAACGACATGGTCAGTCTGCCCCCTCGTAACACCGAGGGTGCTTTCCGTGGCCCTGTCGGCAAGGTCATCACCAGCATCAAGGGTATTGAGTGCGTTGTGACCTCCCGTCTGGAGCAGGGTACCTTGGTGAAGGGTGATGAGGTGGTCTTCCTGCCCACCCACACCGCCTCCAACCCTTGCGTCGGTAAGGTGTTCTCCATTGAGATGCACCACAAGGAGCATGCCAAGGCCGGCCCTGGTGACAATGTTGGTATCTCCATGAAGGGTCTGCCCAAGGGTAACATGCCCCGTGATGGTGACATCATGGTCATGAAGAGCGACTCTGGCTTCAAGGCCTGCGAGACCTTCGTTGTGCAGGCTATGGTTTTGGATCACCCAGGCCAGATCAAGCCTGGTTACTCCCCCAACTGCTACGTCCGCACTGCGCACGCCGCCTGCCGTATGATGGCCATCAACTTCAAGGTCGGCAAGAAGTCCACCGGTGGTCAGAAGGTTGAGTCGCCCGAGTTCATCGAGAAGGGAGACATGTGCGAGTTGGTCTTCAAGCCCACCCGCCCCTTCGTTGTGGACGACTTCAAGAGGTGCGAGGGTCTGAGCCGTGTCGCCATGCTGGAGGGCAGTATTGTCTGCATGATCGGCAAGGTCGTGAAGGTCAACTTTGTTGAGGATGCCAAGGGTGGCAAGAAATAGGCAAGCTAATCGTGGCTTATGTGGTGAGCTCGGAGCTTAACTAAACCGGATTTAACTCTATTGTTCCCTCCGAAAGCCCAACCGTTTCGACAGGCTAACTGGTGAGGAAAGGTGCATTGGATTGATGCCCATTCTTCATCTCTGTTGGATGAGAAATGCATACATTTCAGGACGCTCAGACTGTGGAAGGGACCTGTGGTTCAAGGATTTGTTTTGTTGCCACGCACACCCTTCCCACCCCTTCCCGAAGGAGGCAAATGGTCCTGCAGGTGGTGAATGTGTAGAATTGTTGTGCCGTGGGACTGTTGTGCCGTTGGCTATGTAGCCATGGTACTCTTTCCAGCTCTGGAACCCCAATACGGTAGGAGGGGTAAGCTTTTCGGGATCAATCTGGCAAAAGTTATCAATGCCCTCTGCCGCGTTTGAGGATTCTTTTTACATTTGAGACCCCGAGGAAAAACCTCACCTGTGGGAAATGTGACTATTTCATGCCCACCAGTGCAGCACAAATGGGGAAAACTCCAGAAATTTCAGAGACCCCAAGCATGTGGCATTTGGCCAAGCATGTGCATCCCAAGTTGCTCTTTTCAGCTCACATGCATTTTCAATATTTTTGTTAGTTTTGACGAAAAAGGAGCACGAATAGTTTGGCTTGCAGCAATAAAACGCAGCACCCATCCCTGTGCTTGTTGCAGGTGGTGTTTGATTCTTGTTATGTTTTATTATGACCTGTCTATCCCGGAAAACTGCAGCGAGCTCCTGCTTAATGTATCTCAGAGGGTGGCCAGCCCTCTGAGATGCCGGGATTTCACCATGATGCCATTAATTCTGGCCAGGTGCAAATTGCTGTGTCAGAGAGCCTGAAAACAGGTGTTTTCCACAGGATGGGGAGTCCTCCTCCCCACCCGCCCTGTTCGGGCCCTGACACAAGAGCACTGAAAGCGAATGTGGGCTGTTCCTGCCAACAGGCAGTTAGCGGAGAGAAAGCAAGTCTGTGGGTGGATTGGTGGTTAGGTGTCAACAAAGTGAGGGAAAGTGTGGGGGCTCTGTTTGCACGGCACTCACCAAGTAAGGGGAGGGTGAGTGGGGATGTAAGAAGCCAAGAAGGAACAGGGTAGTGCCGGGAGCACCATGGGCAGTTTCCTATGTTGCCAAAACACAGGAATGCAAAAAAATCCTCTGTGTGAAGTGTTGTGTTTGACAAAGGAATTATATTAGTTGTTGTCTGAAACGACCAAGACACTGTTTCAGGTGTTGTGTTTGACGAAGAAATTTTGCAGTGTTTATTAGCCTTTGTTTGAGGGTGACTAAGAGACTTTCTTTGGTAATGAAGTGTCAACATTTTGTATGGTGACGTGGCACCAAGACACTCCGTTCCTCTTGCTGTGGCCACCAACTGTAGCTCGCGGAACTCAGTACCAGCGGCTGTAATAATGCCTCATGTGATGCTTTTCATGTGATGCTTTCATTTTTTAGGAATATCTTTGATAGGAAACTACGAATTGTGGATTTTTTATATCTGGAGGTTGAGAGCTGTTTTATAGCCGGGAGCATCAGAATTTCTACCACAATGCACTGTACCAGAGTTTTTGCGCTGGGGGGTTGGGGCATTTTGGCCCATTTCCGCAAAACTCCCAAAATTTTTTGGACATGTCTGAAGCCCATGCCATGCTTGTTGATTCCGAGTTTTTCTGCTACATTGGCATTACAATCTACATTAAATGGAAGCCTGCCTAGCCTAGGTCAATTGGAGCCAAAGTGCCTCTTTATATGCAGTCCGGAATTTGAACAATCAATTTTTTCTTTTTTCTGTCAAATTTCTCAGCATTACGAGGAAATCCTTCTCGGAAATGCGCTATGGTCATAGACCATGAGAAGGTGATGCAAGTTACGCAATCCAGTTTCAGGGCAATCAGTCCTGCCAGGACTCAGACCACACAATGCAGCCTGAGGTGCAACGGCGGGCACAAACAGTGCAATCGTTAAACATATATTAAAACCTACACGTCAGAATTGGCTGGACAATATATCAGCGGCCATGCACATTTGTTTTGCATGGCTCTAAACATCGCAAATCTATGGATCCGAGCATGGGGTACAATTCAAGTGTTCACTTGACCGCAAACAGAAACACAATAATCTGACAGTCCGGAGGCGGCACTTAGAAACAGCTGCACTTCGAAATCTGAGCAGATGCGTTTTGCGGCTGGTGCGTCGCTATTGGAGTCAGAGTCACTCTCCCGCTGCAGCCGTCTGGTTGCCCGTTCGGTGCGAGCATGGTTTGGGTGTTGCGGCGATCCTGGTGGTTGACCACAAATTGACCTCATCGCAACCGCGTTCTTGTGGAAGGCACTGCACGACACGGGTTTGCTGGATCGTCATCGTCTGTAGCAACAGCTATGCGTCGTCACGGTGAGGTCCCGGTAGAAGTGGAATGCTGTGCTGCTCTTCTGGGACGTTGTTCCCCCTGAGGGCTGTGCCGCTGAAGCCCGTGTACAACTTGCCGCAGTGCACGCCCTAAAAAACTCCTCACTGGTGACAAAGCTACCAAACTTCATGGAAGTCGGGTCGTCGCGCATGGCGCCATTGATGGCGCGTGAGCAAACTTGTGAGGAGGCATCAGCCATCTGTGGATGGGGGTCGTTGTTGCCTGATGCGTTCGCAACACCCTCATCGGGGGGCTCAATTCCAATGTTCGGAGCAGGCACATCATCTCTAATTTGAGGAACTGGGGCATGTTCCATGAACTCATCGAAGGACAGTGGGAATAGTCCAGTGACACGAAAGGACTCCTTCACTTGAGTAGTTCCGGCTACACTACCCCAAGCACCAGCTCCACAAACCGGCTGTGCGTCAGTGACGTCCCTGATTCTTCCACAGTCTGAACCACTTGTTGCCGGACATTATTTTGTTTGGGTGTCCGTTGACTCGGTGCTCCAGAGCCATCTTGACCGCCTCTTGTACAGCCTCTGCTCTGTGGAGAACACAGTACACTTGGCACTGCTGTACACTGCTATACACTGCAAGTCTAGTCACATCTACATACTTGTAGGGAGAGAGACTGGCCTTGCGCTGTGCCTCCAACCAGGTGGCGATCTTCCCATCATCAACCGCAGGCTTTGGTCCCCTTCGTTCAAGCTGCACCACTTCTCCACTAATGTAGTTGCGGACACCCTTTCGGATCGTCTTGTCACTGACAGGATAGCGGCGTGCACACGAAGCCAAGCTTGCTTGTCCACTAACCACCTCGGCCACTACTTGCATCACAAAGCCTGGGTTGTTTGGCAGAGGATAAGCAGCATAAGTGTAGCAGCGACCCTGCGTGGCGGCTGCGTGAGGTGCGTGATCAGCCCTTGGCGCGGAACCTAGCAGGCAGATGACGATGACGATGATGCACCTCATCAGAATGTCTTATCAGAATGACCTGCAGATGCACTTGGGTTACGACACTGTCTGTTACTGTTTGCGTGTCCTTGCTTGCTGCAGACTTGCAGAGTTGCTAGCTACAGCCCATCAGGCTGACCGGCAGGAGAACTTGGGTTGGGACACGGTGTGTGTCTTCCAACGTCTGTGTCTTCCAACAGGCTCTGTGTGCCTGTCCTTACGTGCTACACACTTCCACTTGCAACACACTTTGCTGCGCGCTTACCTGACCAGTTCTTCCTTTGCTCTTACGGCTCGGTTCCTTGTGCTTACGCGCCACTTTGTTCTTTGTGCACCACCGTTTGATGTTTCTGCGGGCTGTTTTCTTGCTTCTACGTGGGTTGCGCACAGGTCAACAGACAACACGGCCTGCGCAACAGAGGAATACGGCCGTCCACGGCACTTTGTTGTGCTGCACGCAGCAAACAACGCATAAGGCATAAGGCATAAGGCATTTAATCATTAAACTAACAAAAATAGTTTAAAAAAGACTGCGCTTCAATGTTATTTCTTTAACAATTTTGCCTAATTACGTAATCACCGGGCGGGAATAATAAGGTCTGGCGGCTGGGACACCGCTTTTTCGGCATTTTGTTAGCTCGGCTGCGGCTGCAGCAGTAAGGTTAATAATGCATCTGGGAGTTATAAATCTAGTTCTACATCTCAATTGAGTATCTTAAACTTCAAATCTCTGTTGGCATCAATCCATGTAAAAATGTTCAGCACCAAATATCGGGAGTTAACTGGTCAGCTTACCTTAATATAATAGTAATATATAATATAGCATAATGGTGCGTGCGTCTAGTGGAACTATCTGTTGCGTCTAACATTTTGTCATACTGTTCCGATAGACGTATCACGTCTTTTGGGACAGTATAGACTGTTCCACAACATCTAGCGAAGTGTCTTACTATTCCGGTAGACGTATCACGTCTTCTGGAAAAAGTCTCGCGTCTTCTGGAACAGTATGGAATGTTCCAGCCTTAATAGTCTTACTGTTCCGGTAGACATATTTCGTCTACATGCCGCAAAGCATGTACTTTTTGAGAAAGAGTTGCATCACCTTCTCATGGTCTATGACCATAGCGCATTTCCGAGAAGGATTTCCTCGTAATGCTAAGAAATTTGAAAGAAAAAAGAAAAAATTGATTGTTCAAATTCCGGACTGCATATAAAGAGGCACTTTGGCTCCAATTGACCTAGGCTAGGCAGGCTTCCATTTAATGTAGATTGTAATGCCGATGTAGCAGAAAAACTCGGAATCAACAAGCATGGCATGGGCTTGAGACATGTCCAAAATTTGCACAGAAATTTTGGGAGTTTTGCGGATATGGGCCAAAATGCCCCAACCCCCCAGCGCAAAAACTCTGGTACAGTGCATTGTGGTAGAAATTCTGATGCTCCCGGCTATAAAACAGCTCTCAACCTCCAGATATAAAAAATCCACAATTCGTGGTTTCCTATCAAAGATATTCCCAAAAAATGAAAGCATCACATGAAAAGCATCACATGAGGCATTATTACAGCCGCTGGTACTGAGTTCCGCGAGCTACAGTTGGTGGCCACAGCAAGAGGAACGGAGTGTCTTGGTGCCACGTCACCATACAAAATGTTGACACTTCATTACCAAAGAAAGTCTCTTAGTCACCCTCAAACAAAGGCTAATAAACACTGCAAAATTTCTTCGTCAAACACAACACCTGAAACAGTGTCTTGGTCGTTTCAGACAACAACTAATATAATTCCTTTGTCAAACACAACACTTCACACAGAGGATTTTTTTGCATTCCTGTGTTTTGGCAACATAGGAAACTGCCCATGGTGCTCCCGGCACTACCCTGTTCCTTCTTGGCTTCTTACATCCCCACTCACCCTCCCCTTACTTGGTGAGTGCCGTGCAAACAGAGCCCCCACACTTTCCCTCACTTTGTTGACACCTAACCACCAATCCACCCACAGACTTGCTTTCTCTCCGCTAACTGCCTGTTGGCAGGAACAGCCCACATTCGCTTTCAGTGCTCTTGTGTCAGGGCCCGAACAGGGCGGGTGGGGAGGAGGACTCCCCATCCTGTGGAAAACACCTGTTTTCAGGCTCTCTGACACAGCAATTTGCACCTGGCCAGAATTAATGGCATCATGGTGAAATCCCGGCATCTCAGAGGGCTGGCCACCCTCTGAGATACATTAAGCAGGAGCTCGCTGCAGTTTTCCGGGATAGACAGGTCATAATAAAACATAACAAGAATCAAACACCACCTGCAACAAGCACAGGGATGGGTGCTGCGTTTTATTGCTGCAAGCCAAACTATTCGTGCTCCTTTTTCGTCAAAACTAACAAAAATATTGAAAATGCATGTGAGCTGAAAAGAGCAACTTGGGATGCACATGCTTGGCCAAATGCCACATGCTTGGGGTCTCTGAAATTTCTGGAGTTTTCCCCATTTGTGCTGCACTGGTGGGCATGAAATAGTCACATTTCCCACAGGTGAGGTTTTTCCTCGGGGTCTCAAATGTAAAAAGAATCCTCAAACGCGGCAGAGGGCATTGATAACTTTTGCCAGATTGATCCCGAAAAGCTTACCCCTCCTACCGTATTGGGGTTCCAGAGCTGGAAAGAGTACCATGGCTACATAGCCAACGGCACAACAGTCCCACGGCACAACAATTCTACACATTCACCACCTGCAGGACCATTTGCCTCCTTCGGGAAGGGGTGGGAAGGGTGTGCGTGGCAACAAAACAAATCCTTGAACCACAGGTCCCTTCCACAGTCTGAGCGTCCTGAAATGTATGCATTTCTCATCCAACAGAGATGAAGAATGGGCATCAATCCAATGCACCTTTCCTCACCAGTTAGCCTGTCGAAACGGTTGGGCTTTCGGAGGGAACTGCAAGGGCCACTCTTCATTCAATGCAGGGGGACTACCAAACCTGACCCGGAACGGCCCCATCCCCCCCCCCCCCCACTTCCCTTCGGAGGACCTGCATGACCCATACCAACACCCAACGTGTGCTTTGTCAGAGCCTCAAATCAACAGCCCTTGTCCTTTGGGCCATGACATCCCAAATTACTCCGGGAATCGCAGGGGCTGGCGCAGCATTTTTCTGGTCCAGGGTTCCCCAACATCCTCCCAGATTGTGCGGGTCAACGGCATCGCCTCCTGGGCCTGCACCCCGATCTTCTTCGCCTGCCGAGCGATGCACAACATGTGGGCGTGGTGTGCTGCGGTGCGGTGGATTGGGAAATGCGTTGTTTGCTTCTGCCGCTGGAATGTGGTCCCTTTGCACCCGTTGAGTAATGCACAGAACACTTGTGTGGTGAAATGCAGTGGGTGCAGTCTTGTGGGGTGTGGTAAAGTGTGGTGGTGTAGCGTGCGGTTGCACATGGTGCCGTGAAATGTGGTGCTGTGTGCTCGAGTGTGGCATTGTGGAGTGCGAAGCAGGTGTGGTGTGGTGTGGTGTGGTGTGGTGTGGTGTGCTGAAGGCGCTGTTACTAAGCTGGTAAAGGCCAGGATGTCTTGCACATGGGAAAATGCAAAACAGGTGGGGCTTGACCCTGAAACCCAACTCTAACGGTAAGCCCTGCGCACCTGCGGCGGATGCCAGGCCTCCCGTGAGCTGGGCGTTGCATCAGTTCAGCGTCTCCTTGGGGACACGCTGTTGCTCTGCCTACTTGGGCAGTTGAAGTTCTTGGAGGGCCCACGCCATCTTTCCTTGGGGCCCTGCTCGGGCTTTAATGAGGCTGGTGTGGGCCCTAGTGTGGGCCAGCCAGACCTTCAAGGACTCGTTCAGTGCCTACTGGATGCTGGATGAACTCTGTCCCCATGTCATGTGGCCCGACTATCCCCATGTGCGCCGTGCACGGGTCGGCATGGCAATGGCCGCCAGTGGGCCATGGGGTGTCGCTACTGGTCGGCGTGGTGTGGTGTGGTGTGGTGTGGTGTGGTGTGGTGTGGTGTGGTGTGGTGTGGTGTGGTGTGGTGTGGTGTGGTGTGGTGTGGTGTGGTGTGGTGTGGTGTGGTGTGGTGTGGTGTGGTGTGGTGTGGTGTGGTGTGGTGTGGTGTGGTGTGGTGTGGTGTGGTGTGGTGTGGTGTGGTGTGATGTGGTGTGGTGTGGTGTGGTGTGGTGTGGTCTGATGGGTGACAATACAAAGGCGGGGGGTTTGCCTGGAGACACGTTTGCCAGGGGTGATTTCACCTGAGAAAAATCTCGCTACCCTTGAAGTACCCAAAGCTGAAAGTGCTATATACGCAAATGATTCCAATAAAACACACAAAACATGCACAAGAAAGAGACACCAAAATTGCAGCACATTGCCACAACATCGTCACAGAACTGCTGCCAAAATCCCATCAAGAACGCCACCTGAAAGCGGAAGTATGTCTGACAGCCTGATGCACGGTATATCTAGAGGGCACAACTGCCAAATTTCATGGAGAAAATTTCTGAACGCCAAATTTTCCCTGTGACATTGTCACCTGACAAAAAAAATCCCCCAGCCCCCTTGTCGACAGACACACACGAGCACCGTGGAGGCAAGACTACAAGTATCTCTACTGCAAACTCTTTCTTATTGCAGTGCAGACTAAAGGTTGTGCACACACACCTCCTCGATGTTGTGGCTGTCATCGTCAAAGAAGAGAATATCCTTAAGCGGAATGCTAAATTTTTTGGACAGTGCTGCAGAAACGAGTGGCAGAGGGGCAAATGTATAAGTGAGTGCTTTCGCTGAGCGATACACCATAACCTGAGGGCCTCCAGTATCAATATCTCCGCCTTGCATGCACTGGCCCCTCCGGCCAATAAACTACACTTGAGAACATGCTAGTGATTCCCTTCACATATCTTTGGTGATGCAGAAATGTCGCACCCCGAAAAGAGGCCTCGGCACCATGCAAACTACAATGGCCGCGCAAGGCTAGGGGATCATATGTCACGGATGCGCAGTGCACCCATCAGACCCAAGCAAGACCCCATGATACCTCTTCCCCTGGTGCCAAACCCTCCCACAAAGCCAGCAAATCATTGTGTTGCCTACTCCCTGCCCCCCGGCCAGGGGATTGTACCAGGGGGGGGGGGGGGGGGATGTCCGGGGGAAAATAAGGGGGCGTTTTCGCACAGCGCTCGCACAGTGCCAATTATTACAGTGTTTATCCCGGGAACACCCCTGAAAACCACCCACCTCCAGAAATGTGCATGATCAATGAAAAAAAAACCCTGGTGTACCAGCAGGGGCTGCAGGGTGCAGAATTCAGGACCCTGGGGCTGGGGCTGGGGCTACCAGTGGCGGAAAACAGCCGACTTTTCGCACAGCGCGCGCACAACGCACGGTGCGCCCCCGAAGATTCAACACAATACACCACCATTGATTCGCCCCAATCCTTAAAAATCGAGGCTTCTCATTACATCTCAATGTGCAAAACCCCCTTTCCCCACATGTGGTGAAAAATACAAGTTTGCATTGTTTACCTTAAGGGTTCGGGTTCGGTCAAGAGCATTATTCGGACTGAGAGTGACAGATGATTGCTGCTATTTCTTGAATGGATTTGGATGCTTGCTGTTGTTTCTTGCAATATTTTGGATGCTTCTTGTTGATTCCTGAAAGCTTGCTCTAATTTCTTGGAGGCTTCTGGATGCTTGTTGTTAATTCATACAAGCTTCTTGATGATTGCTGTTTTGGTTGGAGTCGTAGAGGCGTCTGGACAATTACGGCTAATTCTTGCAGGTTTCTGGATGCATGCTGCCTTTCCTTGCAGACTTCTAGATGCTTGATGCTCATTCCTGCTGGCTTCTGGATGGCTGCTGTGCACATTGCACGCCCCTTGTACGCGGACCGTGGAATGCTGCCTCTGCATACTCCCGCATGTCAATCAGAGCACCGCCCTCTGCACCCGCTCTCTCACAGCGTTTCCAACCAAAAAAGCAAACAAACACAAGCGGATGCGTCAAATCGAAGCCAACCAAAAAGTAAGGGAATGCAGTCATGCGAAACAGCGGGCGGTAGCCTTTCAAAGGGGCCGGGATGCGCAGGAGAGAGGCAGCACATACCCTGCAGTTGGTTGTTTTTGCTGCCCATGCTGGACCTGCAGAGGCGTGTGCAAAACACAAATGGGGGCTGGGCATGCCATACTGCGTCACACACACCACCACACGCGCTGTCGTGCACGCCAGCTGTACCAGGGCGCGCCGCACGGTACGACTCAGTCTCTGATGTCATGGCCCACGATGAACAGGTGTGCCCCGTACGACTTCGTGTACGGACTTCGGGACCTGAGCAACGACCCGTTTTCCTTTTGGTCTGTTGTCTCGTGCGTGTTCTTGCATTCTCTCATTCGGGCTGTGTTTCCGTCCCCTGCCATGCTCTCTGCTGCGGGTGCAGAAGCCCCCCCACCCACGAAGGTGCTGGTTGCATCCCCTCCCAAAGGGAAGGAATGCACATCATTAGAGGTCAGCTCACAGGTATTGGGCCCTGGGTGTCTTGATGGCAGAGGCCAATGCATTGAGGTCACTACTCTGCCATGAGTGCGAAAAGCACTGGCATACAAGACTCGGGTGACTTCTGTGGTGGCTTGCCCGAGAAGCCTGTGCCTCGCCCTTTGCATGCGTGTGCCCCCTGAGGAGCATGCCGTGCAACACGGTGTAATTCATCGCAAGAGGGCGGTTGGCCGCGGACTCCCTCGATGACGAGTTCCATGAACCCAAACACGCCCCGCCCCCCTCCCCCAAAGGGGTTGGGATGGGGGTCCCTGATGCCCTAACATCCCCCTGCCCCCCATAAAAAGACTTCGCGACGCACAGATCATGTAGAGGGATGTATCATGGAGGGACTTCCAAAACAATTTCCCTCCGCCGCTTTGCAGCTGAATTTATCAGCCATCACCGCCTCTCACACTGTTTCAAACTCCTGTGGGCATTTCGTACTTCGTACTTCGTAATTCGTCATCACAGGCCCCCACAGCCCCCCACCCCCCAAATTCCATCTCTAGTGATGCAGTGCAGTGTCTTGCCCCGTGAATGATCGCAAATGCGCGCATCAAATCATCACCAGCAACATTCTGGTAAATGTAACAGGTTTTGTTTCATCGTATGTCAACCCTTCGGCAGCCTTGTGGGGCAGGGGCTTGAGCGGGGAGGGGGGGTGGCAGGGACTTGCTTGAGCGGGGGGGGGGGGGTCCAGGGGGGAGCCCCCCCCCCCCGTGCCGGAACATACCCAATCCACAGGGAACAGAAAAATTATTGGAGAATGAACAACTCAGCACATGGAAATGTCATGTTGTCGGCCGTAAACAAAGGAAATTCATCATTGAAAATCAATTCGAGGTTCCCACATCTCACCAATACACAACAACTACAACAAAGCGGGACATTCACCATCTCATGCCAAATGACAGTGATCTTTCTTGTCAGTTAGAATTAGAATCACCTGAACAGGAGCCTCCATCGGTAGTGGAACTAGAACTGGAACCTGATGATGATGACGAACCTGAGTCACTACCTAAATGGGAGACATCAGACAAACTATCAGGCAGCGCTTCATCATCCATTGACTCTGGATCAAAGGGTACCTCGGCTTTTTGTCTTTTATGACCCGTGATCCTATCGTTAAACCTAAAATAGAGCAGCACATCAATTACGTCTTCGCATTTTGCGTGTGGCAACGGTGGGACCGGGGAGCTGAAATACACTAACAACGAGCGTTGGGGCATGGTAGTCTGGAAAACAAGGTATATGGAGCACACATGGAGCAATATGTACACAGTGGATGGCATGTGCCGAAGGCGCCGAAAAATTTTTCCCATGACTAAAAAGTGTTCCCAAAACCCAGGTTTTCAGGTGCACTTGAGCGGGGGGGGGGGGGGGGGGGAGGGGGGGAGGGGGTCCAAGGGAGGGGGTTTTGATTTTGATTTTGGTTTTGGCTAGCACCCGGCCCGTGGTCTCTGGCGCCAGTCTGACTGTGCACGCCCGACCTAAGGCATGGGAATGCGGAGCGTAACGCCGTCACACGCACTGGCCACTGGACTCTGGGCCGAGCTCTGCCACTGCTCACCCGCTCCAGGCGCGCGCCAAGGTTTGAACAGACGACCGCATCTCGCTCCCTTGGCCCCTGGACTCTGGGCTGAGCTCTGCCGCTGCTCACCTGCTCCAGGACCGCGCCAGGGTTTGAACAGACGACCGCACTTTACAGAAGCTCTATCCCCAGGGCTACCTCTCCCTTGGGGGCAGTACATGGGCTCGGCCCATGCCGTTTTTGCTCCCCCAGGGTTTGGTACGCCCCGGGAATCGATCCCCCGATCTCTCGCTTGCGCTTCGGTTGTCCAACTGCTGGACCAACCATTCCGTTCAGCCACGTTACGCCCAGGCCTGTTACCTGTCCTCGCTGTGGCAGTGCAGGTGGGCCACCACGCCCACGAGCTACCATCCTGAGGGTTTTTGTACCAGTGCCAGGTCACCAGCTAGGGGAGGGGGGGAGGGGGTCCACGGGGGGGGGGGGGCTGCCGGAATGAAAATTAAAGCAAGTCCCTGGGGGGGGGGTCTGGGGGACCCCCCCAAAGGCTTGTACCCAACGCGGCGGAAAGAGCAGAAATATTGGACAGTGATTCAATCAGCACATGGAATTCTGGTGTTTTGGGGCGGACACTGGTGTTGTTGGAACATGTTTGGCCTTCTTGGTCGTGCCTCCAGTGCAGGACAGCGCATTGATGCTGTGGAAGACAAAACATCACGCATAACGCAAATGGTCAGGGCAAATACACTACACAAATGCACTACAGCGCAAATTCATGCACCAAGCAGCGCACCTCGTGGCCTGGTGGTGCCATGCTTGGTGCTCCTTCTCAAAACCTATGTGGGGTGGCCATGGGTACACTCAAAAATGGTGTTGAAGGTGCTTTTGTTAGGACTCTTCACCTTTGAGCAGCCCAACTGGGGAGCTTAAATGTGAAACCAACGGTTGCTGGAACAGAAATGGCAGATGTTTATTGCAAAGCACCCCCTCCTCGGCGTGTATGTGTGAGAAATGTCCAAACACCCCCGACGTCGGGTGAATGGGGAATGGGGGGAGGGTCTGGAGGGGGGAAGCCTTATGCAAGTCCCTGACCGCAGGGGCTGATGAAGCAGGATGGATGCATCAAATTCCCACGCACAATGTCTTAGGAAACCGACCCTTCCCGTGCTTACACCACAGCCCTCACCGTCACAGGTCCCGTTGCTCTGACACCCAACTGCCCCATACCCCTCTGGAACTCCAAAATCTTTGGGCGTGCTGACATTATGAGTCCCGAAGAACGTCTGGTCTTGGCCGAACAGGGTCCGCATAGCCTCCAGCACAACTTCTTGGCGGCCGAAAGTGGCCACCGCCACCTTCACACCTGCACGCGCGCGGCAGCAGCCCTGCCCCCGTGGCCCTGTGGTGAAGACACTGCAGCCCATGCAGGCGAAGATTGAGACGAACGCGAAACTCTGGGGGGGGCGGGGGGCCTGGCCTCGGAGCTTGTGCACTGCAAATGGCTGTGGACTGTGATTGGGCTCGAGGGGATTGACTGCGGTGTCGCACATAACAATTTCAGCGCGAACGGCACAGCACAAGGGCTCTCGGTCTGCAGGACCCCGTCCCGATCGAGTCCTGATTGCCTTTGCACAACAGCACCGCTGTGTCCTGCTCAAGTTGGTGTGGCCGGACCTGAGTGGCCGTTGTGGCGGCAAAACAATTTGCCACATACAACCGACTGACGCATGAGCACTCATTGGGCCCCTTCTCCGGTGCCTTTCCCGGCCCCAATCAACCTGATCATCTTCCAGGCTTTGGATACCGTGACTCGACTCGGCTCCTGGTCCATACACGACAGCCCACGTCCCTGTTCCACGTAATCGGGGGGGGCAGTGGATGGATGGATGGATGGTGGTGGTGGTGGTGGTGGTGGTGGTGGTGCAGGCGGGTCACAAAAGCGCCCCACACACGCGCATCCTGGCGTGCCTATGCAACAATGTTTCTTGTTTGGGGACGTTGCCATGAAGGCTCAGGAAGTGTGTGCTTAGGGGGTGTTCAACAGATGGGCCGGGGGAAGTGGCGGGTGGAAGGCCATGAACAACTCACTGGACCAGTCAAGTTCAACCAGAACGTTGGACAGGGCTGGGGAGCTAGGGTTCGTTTTCAGCCGGGCTACCGTTTGGATGCTCAAGCTGCACATCGGGGCCCTGGCAGAAAAGGGGACGCCAAGCGCACCTTTGTCATGGAGTGCAGGGATCAGCCACCGGAGGAACTCAGGATCCCCAAAATACTCCTCCGGGAACTGGATCTGCTTCAACGACGTGTTTCGGAATGTTGCCCACATGTGAATCTGGCGGAGGGGTATGCAGACGGGGACATGGATGCCAGACCCGTGCAGGTACCTCAGGGTTTTGTTGCTGTTGGGGCGTCCCCCAGCTTGGCATTTGGTCGCCTTACCATAGTAACCCCTGCACAGAAGGCGCCGGAACATCCGTTGGGCCAACCCTTCCCACACCTGCGCAATTTTCTTAGAGGAGGGCAGGAGGGGGGGTGAGAGAGGGGGCAGGGGTTTGTGGCAGAGTTGACACTAGACTCCGGCAATCCGATGGCCGCCTGATGCGAGAGCAACTCTGCGCCAGATGCGATCCCTCCCTCTGCCGGAGGCGGATGCGGCTGTTGTAGAGTTTGAGGATGTGCATTGGTTCACCGCCGCTCTCCCAGGCATGCAAAAAAGGCAGCCCAGCTCCACGCATCACCATGGCAGAACCTGCTGGAGGCTGCCGGATGCAGACACAATCCTTGCCGGAGTCTAGCGTCAAGTCTAGTCTGTGGGGTCTTGCCCATGAGCGCGCAGTGGTGGGCGAAATGTTTTCTTACGCCTTTGATGCATACTTGAATTCTCCATCACATTCCAAGCACTTCGAGCACACACAAATGGGGCAATCAAAGAGCTTCATACCAATTCCCCACCTTCTATGTCAGCTGTGCAGTTGTGAGTGGTCCCAACATCCAATCCTTTGCTGTTCATGTGCTTCATGCATGGTTCAATTCTTCAGTAAACCCCAAGCGTTTTGAGTATACAGAAGGGGGCAAGCAAGGGTTTTGAGCACCTTCCTTCCAGAGGCAAAGAAATTTTCTGGCGCCTTTGGCACCAAAAAATCACCACCGGAGGAACCAAAAATACCTTAAATCCTACCACCAAAACTAGATTAGTTGGACCTCATACCATCCTCCCTTCGGTGGAGGCGGATGCTTCGGCTTGCATGCCTCTCTATCCCTCGTCTATCTGCTGAACATTCATGTACACTGGTAGTCACACAGCCAAAAGAGTCCATCTGCCTTCAACATTGTGTATACTGCAGAGAGGTCTAGGGGCAGGGCAAGGGGTGTTGGTAAAATGGCGGGTTCCTACCATTTTGGGGGCCACAGTATTGCATGGTGGGACAAGAATTCACCGAAACCCGAGATTGTCCGGGATAATCCTAATTTTTCCGCAGAACGTGCGCACTGCGCCAATTCGCCCCCTCTGTGTGCCCACTGTGCAAACTTGCCACACTTCCTTTCAAATATGCTTCATTCTGGATCCGCCAGGCGCAGGACATGCTGTGTCTGCAATACTATGTGGGGGGTGTATGGACTGCATGCATTTGGGACCTGACTGCCTCTTGTACACAGGGAGCAGGGAGTCATGCGGCGCCGAGCCCGGCTCCCGTATGCCAACCCCCACCCTCATCCCCTGGGATTTGACACAGGTGTGGGGATTTGCGCCAGTCCTGAACATGGCCCCTTTTGGGGAGTGGAATCATGGCTATGCCACGGTCCCTAATGGTTTGACATGCTGGACTGTTCGAGGTCTTTGACAAAACAGTCCTCGAATTCCCAGTAGAGGTATAAACAACCATCAGGGTATGCCTTGCGGCTACGCATCTGCTATCAAACACTGATTTCTGCCATGTTTTGGTTGTAGGATTTAAGATAGGCAACCATTGTCTCGTTTTTAACACTTGCAGCCACTCTTGCGTGTGGTGTTGGGGAAGTAGAGTTGAAAAACATCAGGATACAATCTGCGAGAAAGGAAACGAAAGGACATGGAATCAACAACAACACTCATGATGGACAGCGCGGCACACCTTCATCAGACACTGGTCGAAGTCAAATATGACAGCGGGCACTCGCTTGGCCGGGCGGAGCTTCCAATAGCAGATGGCGAGGGCGCCCACCGTGAGCCCAAACCCGACGGATCCCCAAAGCAGCAGGTTGCCTCCATTCCACTTTAGCTCATGGAACCAGTTGGAAGGGTCAAATTTGGACATAGTGCTGTGCACATGGCAGAAGCAGGAGAGGGCGTTGGGGCACAGTTTACAACCAGAACTTATGAGTAGATACCCAGTCTTGCGTGCTTCATGCATGATAAGTATTCACAACGCGAGGCTCACATGTCCTCGCACTGCAACCTTCGCCTGTCTTCGTAAAATTGGCCTGAGACTTGCTGAACTTCTGTGTGCTGCATTGTTGATACTTTTGCGGTTTTTTCAGTTGCAATCATATTGGCTGTTTGGTTGATCTCACCGTAATATCTATCACTGTCCGCCAAAAGTGGACTCACGCACCGAAGGGGTCGCACGTTACACAGGACACAATGGTGCGCCAAACAGGCTGTGCTACTACTTACCAACATTGTTGCACAGCGGCATCAGATTCAAGAGAACCAAGGGGGAATGTTTGCCCGGGGCGCGCCCGGCGCATGCGCAGCACGCTACCTTTGTATTAAGTATCCTATCTCTAGCCCCAAGTTTATCCCCACCAAGGGAAATCCCCCAAGTAGACTGCATTAGACCGCAAACCTTCCGTGCCAAGCACGTTGCATAAGCCGAAATATGAGAATTCAACAACACAAAAAATATCACACCCACCACTCCCAACCACCACCCTTGCCATCATCATGGACTGGGTGCAAAGGATGGGCCAGATGCTTAGACACTGCAAGAAGGTACTGCAGATTGTGTGGTGAGGGGGGGCAAAAACAGGCACAGTTGGGAAATCGTCAAAAAAAGATGCCCGACGCGTGCCTGGCGCGCTGATACTCCCCCCAAGAAACACCCCGCTCACCGTAGTTTACTGCGAACGAACTATGCCTCACGTTGTCATACCGCTCTCTCAACCCAAACTACTGATGCCCCCCCCCCCCCCCGGGCCAGAAAGCTCATGCACAATGTAGGGCCGGCCAGGGTGGAGGCCCTGGAGGACTGGATGACCACGCCTTTGTTTACCAAAGCCCCACGAGTGAACCCGTCTTGCAGAAAGAAATGCAGAAAAGTGAGACAGCATGTGAATCCCTTCCCCCCTCGGCTGCACACGGTGGTGAGGCGGTAGTGCTTATAAGGCTCTGTGCGTCCTGACTGACATCCAGTGATCTGCCTCGCTGGAGGTCCAGGCAAGGGCGGGGGGGGGGGGGGGCGTGGCCAGACCCAGTCGACACCCAACCCCTAATGGAAGTATCTTGCGGAACTGGAGGTTTGAGGGGTGGTGTGGGGAGGCAACGTGGTGGGGAGGTTGCCATAAAGGCCAAACGAGTGTGCCGGTTGGTACTTCCGGGTGTGTGCCCTTGTTCGGGTTTTAGGGGGGGAATTGTCTATTGTTTGTCCCCAGGCGCCCCTTGTGTCCACTCCACTGCCAGATCCTGCGCGTGCGCGTGGGGGGTTCGGACGTCAGCACATCCGCTTCAAAACGGCCCAGGTCCCGCTGATCATCTGCAGCCATGTCTCTTGCGGGGGCCACCCACAGGCCAGACGCCCCTGTGCTCACCCCTCCCTTGCGTCCACAGCACGGGCACCTTCTCCGTCCAGCTGTGTCAGTCAGCACACGGTCTATGCGCCGAGTGCCGCGCTGTGCGCTGTCCCCGAGCGGCAGACTTCTCAAAGACGGGCCCTTGGAGGCAGTGGCCGCGGTGGAGAGCGGGGGCGGGGCCAGGGAGGTGGAAAGTAGGAAGTTGCAAAGGCTGCGGTGCACGGCTGCAGGGGTCCCCCCGGCCAGCCCGACGAGAAACAGCGCAAACAGGACAGCAACTGCAATGTGGCGACGGTCCGCGTCCATTGCAGATGACTGCCTCAGCGCCCCATGGGACCAGGGGCCTGGACAAACAAGAAACGAACCCAACAGACGGGAACACTCACACCATCCAAACGTCTGCGGGCCATCTGCTGCTTGCACGAGCGGCTCATTTCACTTGGGGGGGCGAGGGCAGCACCAGATGTGGTCCGCGACCCACCTGCCAAGGGGAGGGGGGAGGGGGTTGAGGGGCTGGGGGGGGGGGTTACATATTTGGATTGGGCCTCCCAAGCCAGCAGCAACAGCAGCAGCAAGCATCAGCAGCAGGCAGCACCCAGTTGGGCGACCAACTGGGGTGCCTCCAGCGCTAAGCACCCCTCAGTGCCCCAGCATTGGAGGGCATACCATGCTGCAGAACATAACTTGTCTGGGGAAGGTGCTGGATCCCAAAGTGCGGTCCGACGGGGTCCTGTGCTTGGGCAAGGCCATTCCCATGCGCTGCATGCATGCAAGCGCATGACTGTTTCCATATCCCAACGGCAGAGTGCGTCAATCATCAGCTCAGCAATCAGAGAGCACCAAGGAAATCCCGGCCGGTTTGTGCACATCCGCGTGCACCACCAAAGCCGACACAGCGGAGTCCAAATGAGCGGTGTTGCCACAATGCGTGCGCGTTGCAAACTTTGGGTATATCTGGGACCCACAGGGCCGTATAGCACCCGCTAGGGAGGCGTTAACCACGTTGTTGCTGTGCCCATGCCGTGCAGGTATGCCATGCAAACATGAGGTGGCGTAGGTACTGAAGTCTTCTTGTCTCACAGCTATGAAACAACATGTCTTTGTCTTGGATTGTCCCTAGCACCAACGTCATCCACACTTGTTCCAGCACATCGGAGAGAGTTCCTGCTGTTGTTTTGGGCCCCTCCAAGCCGGATGGTGATTTCTTGACCATCTAGTACGAGGTGAAAAGGAGGACAGTCACGCATGATTGCGCAACGCTTCAACAGTTGGAGCATTAGACTAAAAAACAAAATTCCTAGTGCGCCAGCAGGGGCCAACAGGGGCTGAAATTGGGACACTGCAAAGGATGGCAAACATGAGACGAAAAAGAAAAATTCCTGGTGCACCACCAGGAAATAACAGCAACCATCCAGAAGGCACCAAGAAGTACCAGCAACCATGCAGAAGGCACCAGGAGATAACAGCAATCATCCATTAGCGACTTGGTACTAACTACAACCATCAACATGCTTTCCAAAAGAACAAAAAGCACCCCAAAGCCTCCAAGTGTTACGGGCAACCCCAAAAAAACCCAAAAAGACAGGTGGTGTGCTTGCAAGTAAGGTTTTCTAGGGTTCTATGGGCTGTTTGGGTGGGTACATCTTGGGATCACCGGTGTTTGACGACCAATAGTTGCTACTGTGTGGACGCTGTGTGCACACGGTGCAACAACTCTTTTTTAAAGGGGCCCCCCGCGCCCCAACAGGCCCCTTCGCGGACAAGGAGGGGAAGGGTTATGGCGCTGCAGGTTGGAGCTGGGTCAAGCAAGAACGGCCCTTCCCCCACAACAGACCCCACCCTTCATCGTTCCTCACTGAGACATACCAGCTGTGTACCCACCCGCAGAGAGTACTGCTTCATGTTGCCCGATGTTTTGGCCCTCCAGAAGCCATGGTCAACCCCTGCAGCCTGCAAGGAGTGTCCCAGTTCCACCTTCAGTCAGCCCATGCTTGGAGAAGGAGGCATTGAGCAAGCTGGGGGGTGCCCCCATGCCACGGCACCTCTGCATTTGCGTGCTGGGCCTGCCGCCTGGACCATTCCCTCACCTTCTGGGCTCTGCTTGGACGGACAACAGGGCACGGGCTTTAAGGGCAGCCTTTTACAAAACAAATCAACACGAAAAGAAACCATATCCTGAAAAACGAGCCCTGCATTTGCCTGTAGTCAAACATGCAAATTTGCTTGGTATTGCCACCCTATTCGGCCGAACAGGCTTCGGAGACGGTGTGCCCACATGCAACGACTTCCCTTCTGCGCAGTGCCCCTCCGCAGGGCTCAGTGGTGCTCACGCAATTGTGGTGGCATTTTCAGTTGGAAAATGGTTGGGAAACGGAGTGGGGCAACCAGGCGGAAATGTCAGGGAATGAGGGGGGATTGTGGGGCAGTGGAGGGGATCGTGCAAGACGCAAACCTGACAAACTATCCAATTCCCCCGGTCCCCCAGTCCAGACACGTGCCCCTGCGTTTCACACCACTGAAAGGTTGTGGTGATTTGCACCGAAAAAGGAGGCATGGCACCGGCATATTGAGGTGCACAATACCTGAAGGGCTGCGGCTGGGCCACAAAGTGCATCTTGGAATGGAAGCATAACCCTGAAACACTGAAACGAGGTGCCAAGTGAAAGTTTCGGCACCAGCTTTCGCACTCTTCGCAGGGGTTTGATAAAAAGGTTCTGGGTGTCCCCATTTTGACCCATTGTAAAGGCATTCGGTGCGGCTCAAAAATGCAGGGCAATTTCTTTCAACTCCAAACGGGATGTGAAGTGGAAATTTTCGGCAGCCACAAGTGTGGACTACAACAAAAAAGGGATACGCACAGTGCGTGCAGTGTGCTGCCCTCTTTCAAGTCATCACCTGTCAAACACAGCGTCATTTCAAGAGGAAGGGGCGGTGCCTACACGTGTGGACATGATTACCATTGGAATTGTGCTCAACACTTGGGCTACAAAGACCGTCTGAATCGACCGCGGGTGTTTCTGCTGCAGCCGCCCTAAGAGGCAACATGTGACGGCCCAGGAAAAGTTTCATTGTGGGAAGCAGCCCCGGTCCATCATCCGATGTAACAGCCAATCGATGAAAATGAATCATCGAAATGCGTGTGAGCTACCATGGAGACACCAAAAAAGCGGTTTTCAGACATTTGCCCAATGGATTGGCTGTCCTAGAGGGCCAGAGTTATTGCCAACAAGCATCCCAAATGCTATGAAATGAATTACAATGCTCCCTGTTGACTTGGTCTGTGCTGCAATCGTAGCGGGCATCCCTTACCTTGGACCATGAAGCAATGCACTGAATCTACTGGACTGCAGGGCGTGGCAACATGCAGAATACATAAATCATCGCATAACACCCCGAGCACTTGTGTGCCCCACGTTGCTCTTTGTAGAGCCCAAACTGCGGTATCAAGACCCAAACACGACCGTACGCTCGCAGCGATGTGCATCCAAAGTGAAGTCGCAACGCTGGTGCACGAAGCGCTCTGTTTGCTACGGCCCAAGGCCCGTCTGTTTGGTAAACAAAAAGGCAACTTCTGTGGTGTCCAGTGACCCCGACACAAAGTGCAGTCCACTCAGGAGAGCTCAAGCCCAATGCAAACGGGTTCAGAGATTGATGTGTGCTGAGCGCTCTTGTGCACGCGGCCACCATAGTCACTCAATGACCATCACCCGCTGTGAGCCAGGCTCTCTTTGATGCCACCAAAACAGCGACTGGAACTACTGCTTTACGCATGGACCCCAAGCGCGGGTCTACCAGTGACTGCCCAATCGGTTGACCATCAACTACCGTCAGCCAACCAGCAGCTGCCGTCGTTAATGGGAAAAAAAAACACACAGTCTTATGCCCGAGGAACAGAACCGCTGCAGATTGATCAGCCCCAGTTGTGGGATCAGAAAGCCCCGTCCCACACAGAGAGGCCACGCCCGGTTCGTGTGACTCCCATTTGGCAGCTGTAAGTTCAGCGCAGCACCAATTCTCCGTCTTTCTGGGACCACCCAAACCCCATCAGCGCTCCAAGGGGGAAAGAATAGCAATGGCACGCGCGGCTCAGGCACACATGGGCCCCTGATCCTGCAGCTGATGGCAGCCCCCCTTTGCAGCTCAGTGCAGCTCCACTGCCCCAGACTCTCCGCATACGTCACATTGCCGGGCCCAAAACGGGCGTCGTCACAGCGGTTAGAGATCAAAGTCAACGACTTCTAGCGCAGTCCTTCGCAGCTGCGTGCTCAAAGGATAAACAAAACTGCTGAACTCCGCTACGCACGAACCTCAAAAGGCGTCGATTGATTAGCAACTGCCAATCCGCCATCAGTGGACCGCCACCCGCGGTCAATTAACTGCCGGTCCGGGTTGTCTTTTACAGGCGGTGATACAAAAAGAAAGAAAGAGCACTCTGTAAAGACCGCCTGGGTCCAGCGGGAGGGAACGCTTCTCCACATCTTGTGCAGATGATTGCCTCGATAATCCCTGAGCCCCACTGCACCGCATAGGACTGCACAGTGACAGTGTCCGCAGGGCCCCCTCCGCACTGCACGTCCAAACGCTCAGCGGCGGCCGCCATGACTGCCTCCCGTGAGTCGAGATGTATGTCCGCACAAATCAGCCTCTGTGTGCCCATATGTAGAGTTGTGTGCCTGCATGCTCAAGGGCAGGCTTTGAGGTGCTGGGCCTTGCCTTGCGTTATCGACACACAAGAGGACGAGAAGATTGTTGTTGTTGCTGTCCCAATGTCGCCGCTCCTCTTTGCCCCCCTGCATCCGCACAGGGGTTTTGGGGTGGCCTCATGGGGTTCGGGCCGTTGAAGCCCAGCGGTCAGGGGGCTTGGAGGCGTGCCGGCAGTGCGTGTCCCTGACCGTACCATCCCCCCCCCACCCCCCCGTGTCTGACTGCACCGATCCTGCGGACCCGACACTTTGGCGCCAACACTTCATGTCGTGTGGGTCAGGGCTGCTGCCCCCTGACCCCGCGGACGGACCGGGGGCCTCTTTTCCCCCCCGACCAAAGCCCATGTCCGCATATCTTCAGCCACGTGTATGGCCCCGCTTCCTCAAACTGTCCCGACCCGGCAGGCACAGACGTGTGAGACAACCGCCCCCTTTTATGTTGGGGCACACACACGGGCAGAACGCGAGGAATGGGGTGCGTCGCATTTTCGGGGGAGGAACCCCTCCAAAATCGCGCTGATCGTGAGCGCATCGCTTTTCGGGCGCGCTGCTGCGCCACATCCCCTCGAAAAAGGGGCACCCCCCGAAGGAGACCTCCCCTGAGGCCTGTTCAGGGGCGCCAAAGGGACAAAGAGGCAGAGGGAAGCGGAGACAAACCCCCAGTCCCAGACTCCAGTTCATCGAGCCACCCCCTATTTTGGGGTCCCAAAGGGGCGGGGTTGCTCTGCTACTGCGCGGGCCCGCCGCCCCACCGCCTTCACTGCCCAAAGCGCCATGGGTCTTCGGTGGTGTGCGGATGCATCTCGTGCTGACGTCCATTGGGGGGTCAGAGGCATGGTCCCTCCCTCTGCTCTGCTGCCGCATGCCCCCCCCCCCCCCCCATGGGCGGAGGGGTGGTGGTTTGCCAGTGGGGGATGGCTGGTGTGTGCCCCTCTCAATGGGGCGGGGGTTTGGTGTCTGATTTCTGTGTGACCCGCCCCGGGCTCCCGTCTGACGGAACGGGGGTCCGTGCAGGCCTTGTGCGTCTGCATCCCATGCCCCTGGGGGTGCCGCACATCGTTTTGGGGTCAGGGCATGGGAGGTGTTGGCTGAGGCGCAGAAAGGAGGTCTCCGGAGGTGCGGCAGGGATCAGTGTCTGGGGCATGTCCGGGCTGTGCTGGAGGGGGGGGGGCGGGGGCGGTGGCGGTGGCAGGGCGCGGACGCCGGGTTAGGGGGTTGCAGGTGCCTGGCCCGGCGCTGCAGGCGTCGAGGCGTGGGAGCGGAGGAGGCCAGGTCTAGGTCTGGCGGGACCAGTAGCCCAATGTTCCCTTTGTGTCCATGCGTGAGGCGTCGGCTGTGCACCAGCAGAGCCTCTCAGCCGCCTTTGCGCCGCTTTCGCATCTGAACCCCCGCTGACCGCGGACTGCATGAGACGGAAACAACAGGGGGCTCATCGTCCGGGTCATCGTCCTCCCGCTCCCGAGTGGCTCTTTCTGTCTTCCGTTCCTTTCCGGCTGACGTGCCCTCCCCCCCTTTGGCCTCTTCCTTCTCTTTTCCCTCCTCTTCCTCCTCCTCCTTCTCCTCATCTTCGTCCTCCTCCTCGTCCTCGTCCTCGTCCTCATCTTCGTCCTCCTCGTTGAAGTCCTCATCCTCCTCTTCAGTGTCATCATCTTCGTCGGCGTTGGGGTTGTACTTCGCTCCGCGGGTAACACGCCTGAGCAATATCAAGGAGAGCCCTCTGCTTCGCTGTGCCAGTTCCAAAGGGGCAGTCACACAATGCACGCATACACAAGGGGCAGTGGGGCAGAGGGCAGCATGGGGCATAGCAGTGTATGGGTGACCCAGCCAAACCTCACGTGGCGACAGCTTTCCCTTGGCTCTTGTATTCTGATGCACTTTTGCTCCCCTTCATGCTCAACGAGGCTGCAAGTACAATCATGCGGGAATTGCAGTGGGGGCCAGAGGCTCTCCAGTGTTAAGAGGCATTCCACGAGAAGCCAGCACCAGAACCGTTTGTTCCACACCCCTGCAGCTTGGCTCATTTCCAACCTCCAGCTTGGCCCCAAAGCCTTGTATGACGCCCTGTTTTCACTGGGCACGCCAAAAGCAAGAGAGAGCAAGCTCCTCCTCTTGCCGCTAGGGACTGGCAAAATTCGACATAGATAGACGCTGTGCGCCAGCAACTGCCAGCTGCTGACAGGTGAATGAATCTCAACCACCATCACTGAAACCATGGGACCTTTTCCAGACGGTCCTCGAGGTGCGGCGGGTGGGGTTGGGGGCTACGGGTACTATTTCAGAAATGCCAGGGCACAACAGAATACATGGTATTGCATCAAAAATTAACAAATGGCATGAAAAATAACCAACAACAGAGCAGATTTGATGTGGCGCTGACAGCACAGCGTATATCTATGTCGAATTTTGCCAGTCCCTAGCGGCAAGAGGAGGAGCTTGCTCTCCCTTGCTTTTGGCGTGCCCAGTGAAAACAGGGCGTCATACAAGGCTTCGGGGCCAAGCTGGAGGTTGGAGATGAGCCAAGCTGCAGGGGTGTGGAACAAACGGTTCTGGTGCTGGCTTCTTGTGGAAAGCTCTACCATAGCGTTGCCCTTCAGACACACTAGACTTCTGCTTGGGCTTCTGCTGCAGCACCTCAATCATCCTCACATCCTGTCTAGGCTCAAGGCCCGCTGCACTGCTGACAGTCAGACCGCAGCCTAGCATGAGCGCGTGGGAGATAACCCGCTGTGTCAGTGTTTGTATGGGGGCCTGGCAGGGGTGCTGTGGCTGGAAGAGGGAGGAGGAGGAGCTGTGAATCTCAGTCACTCAGCCAGGAATCTGACAGGGCATAGGCAGGACACACTTTGTACCTCTTTCTACCTTTACACCACCGGGGCACCTAGGGCATAATGCATGATGTATGTAGAGCTGTGGTCGACCACTAGAGGCATGAGTGGGGGGGTCACCAGCCCCCTGCACCTATCAAAATCTGCAGCTGAGGGATATTGCGCTGAATGGTCAAACAATATGTTGCCAGTTTGGGTCATAATCATAATCTCATGGGGTGTGATTTGGTACTATAGTGCTATGCGAACTGACCACAAATGAAGGATACTACCATGCCTTCTTCGTGTTATTAGTAGTCATCCACATAATCCTGCCCTCTGGCCCATGCAGTGCAGATGGCACATATGTGGGCGATGGGTGTATGTGGGGGGCAGTACAAAAGCATACAACACCTCGTGTTCCTTCCAACTAGTCTTTTACCTCAGCACTAACGGGGCCTAACAAGGCTTAACTTCCGAAATCACATGGTACAAATTGTATTGCCGATAGTATGGCCTTCCTTACCGGTCAGCAAGAGGCGGACGTTGGGTGTGTAACCAAGTGCATGGTGGGTGTTTTTGGGGCAACTGCATTGTTGGCCAACGACCAGCCCCCAGGGTGCCCCCCGTACCGGGACGTGTCCCCACCCCAAGGCATGTGCAACCAGCCCATGGGTGTGCTAGGCAAGTGCTTAGGCCAAAGCTGGAGCGCAAGGGAAACCACTAACCTAACTAGAAGGAAGGCCCCTAACCCTACCCCTAACAAGGAGGGAGACAAATAACCCTTCCCCTGATCAATAATGGAAGCCACTCAACACCACGAAGCGACAACATATGTTGGCGTAGGGAGGGGTTGCAAATGGTGCAACCAACACCAATAGTGAGTTCCAAGCAACAAAACCGGTAGAAGGAGATGGCCCGAAAAAAGCCGGCACAAAGTCGGCGTAGGAACACCATGGTGTGCATGATGTACTCTGTGCTTGTCAAGTTGTACAATCAGTGCTAAGCCCAAGGCTACCACTACAAGCATACGGAGCTAATGAGTCGGGGCTGTCCAATGCATGCCTTTCGAAATGCGTTGCTCTCTCAAATTGAGGTACAGGCACATGACTACGCCCTTGTGTAACACCACCATTGTTCAAAAGCCTTGTGGTGACTATTTGGAGTGTTGCTCATCTGGTCATGGTAGTCATAGCCCCTTTTATGACTTTCCCCCTCTCTGTTATTGTGCCGTACTTTCGTTGGTTGGTCGGCAAACGCAACAGACCATGGCTCTGCCCCTTGCATATGCATAGCAATTTGTTTCGGATTTTTTCTAACCACATGGCATAATTGTGTGTCCTAAAAAACATGCCACACACACACACACACACACACACACACACACACACACACACACACACACCGTAAAGCCATGGTAGGTCCTTGCTTTTCCACATTTTATGGCCATCATACTATTGTTGTCTTCTCATCTTCTCATCATTGTATTGGTGGGTGTCCTTATAGCAAAATCATAAAGAACACTTTCTAGAAAGTTGCGTTGTCTTGCACTTGAGGATGCCTTGTGTTGCTAATTGCTCATTTTTGCAACAATCTTCCTAGGTTGCCTTTTGTTGTTTCGTTCATGGTCTACAAATCAAGAATCGGGACTCACAACAAGGGCGTCAAGGTTGAGCAATACCTCATCATCAACACGGGCATACGCATGTATAATTATTTGATTCGGGAATCCTCAATGTTACCCTAGGCCGGGTCCCAACATGCCCCTTCCATGAAAGGCCATGCACATAAGCCCCCTGATAGCTACCTACACTAAGGATGTGCATGGGCTCTTAAGAAACACATTCCGATTCTCAAAGATAATGATGGCACTAGTGGTTGCACTAAGTATTGATAGCGGGGGCAAGGCGGGAAGAAAATTGCTTGGGGGGAGATGGCACAGAAGCCCATTTGCCACCCCCCCTCCTGGGTTGCCGGGGGGGGGGGGGTCGACCCCAACATACACGGCTCAAAATAATCCCCACGTTGCGCTGATCATTTGGACTACACATATGTGGGGGAATGGTGAAAAAACTTTTCCGGGCCAAAATTTTGTGTTTCGGCGCCTTCGGCGGCAACATCCGTTCTTACACAAAACAAAGGGCCCAGCGCGGAAGCCCATTTTTGGAAGCAATTTTCAGGTCGCCCAATCCATTGGTAGTAGAACACGGGATGCTTGGGGATGATACATGTGACAATGTGAGACACCAATAGCACAAAGTACACAAAGCCCACTATCAATACCATTAGCCATCAACAAGCATACCTTTGCACAAGGGGGGGGGGTGTTCTTGGAAACCGGATCTCCTGCTTAAACCCACCCCAAAGGCAAATTTAAAAAAGGGGGGGGTTTGGGGGGGTTTAAGGGGGTTTTTCACTGCACGGGGGTATTGTCCGTGGGAAGGGCACCCCCTCCCCCCACAACCCCACACCAAAATGAAATACATAGTGTCGGGCACCTCCGAACAGTTGGGTATGCGGCCCGGGTGTGATCTGACAATTCGCAGCGCCCCTACCAACGTCAATGGTAGCGTTTCATCGGCTTGGGTATTTCCGGCAATGGGTACAAGAAACCTCGGGACTGTGGGTCTCCAAGGCGGTCATGGGGTTCGGAATACACCATGGGGTTAGAAATACACCATGGGGTGACAAATGCATCAAGGGGAGGGCATAAAAGAAGGTGTGTGTGTGTGTGTGTTTGTGTGTGTGTGTGTGTGTGTGACTATATTGGTCGGCCGACGCAACTCGGGAGGCCCTTAAGGCTATGGCGGGCCAGGCCTCCCTCCCCGAGCGATTGTGTGGGCCTTCTAGTCGTAGTGTGCATGCTACTATAGGGGAAGGACAAGGAGAACCATGACAACGCAGCCACAATTCTAGGGAACAAGCATCGGTAGGATCGCTATCCTCCATTCCTTTGGTGTCCGGGGCGGCCCCCCAAAATTCATCTTCTTTGTCCAACACAAGGGGTGCATCACATGGTTTCAAAAGGGTTGCGCCGCTTTGGAAAAGAGAATCCGAGACATTGTGCGCACATGAGCCAATCTGTGGCAGTGGCACGCGATGTACCCCTTTCCCAAACCTTTTTGAGATCAACACTTTGCACACTACATCTGCAACGTACTAAACTGGAGTCAACCGATCTGTGGCGTAGCGCTCATGCCGCTAGCGCCAATTAGGACGTGCCAAAAAAATGTCTTGGATGTCCAAAACAGCCTGCAAGCGGTCCCGCAATGCAGTACATCAAAATTGCGGTTGTGGTTCAAGGTGCAAGTGATGGAAAACAAGTTCTCAGCCGGTTGGGACCCCAAGTGGCATATGTACAAGGACTGCGGCGTTCTCGAGGTCCGAAAACAGGGCAAAATGCTATGTCACCCCTGCATTCTCGGGGATCCCCAAACAAAGGGGGACGCAAACAAAAGTGGCTACCTCAGCCGTGCCTCCTAGGGGGCCGCCAAGTGGGCGGAAATGCTATGTCACCCCTGCATTCTCGGGGATCCCCAAACAAAGAGGGACAGGAATCAGAATTGGCTGCCCCACCCCTGCCTTCTCGGGGGCCCAAAAGAGGGTGGAAATGGTACGTCACCCCTACATTCTCGGGGATCCCCAAACAAAGGGGTACAAAATCAGAAATGGCTGCCTCACCCTTGCCTTCTCGGGGGGGCCAAAGAGGGCGGAAATGCTATGTCACCCCTGCAAGGGCCAAAATGCTACGTCACCCCTGCACTCTCGGGGTCCCCAGCAAAGGGGACAAAATCAAAAGTGGCTACCTCACCCCTACCTTGTCCGGGGCCCAAAAGAGGGCGGAAATGCTATGTCACCCCCGCATTCTCGTGGATCCCCAAACAAAGGGGGACAAAATCGGAATTGGCTGCCCCAACCTTGCCTTCTCAGGGGCCCAAAAGAGGGCCGAAATGCTATGTCACCCTTGCACTCTCGGGGGTCCCCAGCAAAGGGGACAAAATCAGAAGTGGCTACCTCACCCCTACCTTGTCCGGGGCCCAAAAGAGGGCGGAGATGCTATGTCACCCCCGCATTCTCGTGGATCCCCAAACAAAGGGGGACAAAATCAGAAGTGGCTGCCCCACCCCTGCCTTCTCAGGTGCCCAAAAGAGGGCCGAAATGCTACGTCACCCTTGCACTCTCGGGGGTCCCCAGCAAAGGGGACAAAATCACAAGTGGCTACCTCACCCCTACCTTGTCCGGGGCCCAAAAGAGGGCCAAAATGCTACGTCACCCTTGCATTCTCGGGGATCCCCAAACAAAGGGGGACAAAATCTGACTTGGCTGCCCCAACCTTGCCTTCTCAGGGGCCCAAAAATGGGCCGAAATGCTACGTCACCCTTGCACTCTCGGGGGTCCCCAGCAAAGGGGACAAAATCAGAAGTGGCTACTTCACCCCTACCATGTCCGGGGCCCAAAAGAGGGCGGAGATGCTATGTCACCCTTGCATTCTCGGGGATCCCCAAACAAAGGGGGACCAAATTAGAAGCGGCTGCCCCAACCTTGCCTTCTCAGAGGCCCAAAAGAGGGCCGAAATGCTACGTCACCCCTGCACTCTCGGGGGTCCCCAGCAAAGGGGACAAAGTCACAAGTGGCTACCTGACCCATACCTTGTCCGCGTCCCAAAAGAGGGCGGAGATGCTATGTCACCCCCGCATTCTCGTTGATCCCCAAACAAAGGGGGACAAAATCAGAAGTGGCTGCCCCTACCCTGCCTTCTCAGGTGCCCAAAAGAGGGCCGAAATGCTACGTCACCCTTGCACTCTCGGGGGTCCCCAGCAAAGGGGACAAAATCAGAAGTGGCTACCTCACCCCTACCTTGTCCGGGGCCCAAAAGAGGGCGGAGATGCTATGTCACCCTTGCATTCTCGGGGATCCCCAAACAAAGGGGGACAAAAATCTGACTTGGCTGCCCCAACCTTGCCTTCTCAGGGGCCCAAAAATGGGCTGAAATGCTACGTCACCCTTGCACTCTCGGGGGTCCCCAGCAAAGGGGACAAAATCAGAAGTGGCTACTTCACCCCTACCATGTCCGGGGCCCAAAAGAGGGCGGAGATGCTATGTCACCCTTGCATTCTCGGGGATCCCCAAACAAAGGGGGACCAAATTAGAAGCGGCTGCCCCAACCTTGCCTTCTCAGGGGCCCAAAAGAGGGCCGAAATGCTACGTCACCCCTGCACTCTCGGGGGTCCCCAGCAAAGGGGACAAAGTCACAAGTGGCTACCTGACCCATACCTTGTCCGCGTCCCCAAAGAGGGCGGAGATGCTATGTCACCCCCGCATTCTGGGGGATCCCCAAACAAAGGGGGACAAAATCAGAAGTGGCTGCCCCTACCCTGCCTTCTCAGGGGCCCAAAAGAGGGCTGAAATGCTACGTCACCCTTACACTCTCGGGGGTCCCCAGCAAAGGGGACAAAATCAGAAGTGGCTACCTCACCCTTACCATGTCCGGGGCCCAAAAGAGGGCGGAGATGCTATGTCACCCTTGCATTCTCGGGGATCCCCAAACATAGGGGGACAAAATCAGAATTGGCTGCCTCACCACTGCCTTCTCAGGGGCCCAAAGAGGGCCGAAATGCTGTGTCGCCCTTGCAGTCTTGGGGGCTCCAACAAAGGGGACAAAATCACAAGTGGCTACCTCACCCCTACCTTGTCCGGGGCCCAAAAGAGGGCGGAGATGGTATGTCACCCTTGCATTCTTGGGTATCCCCAAACAAAGGGGTCCAAATTAGAAGCGGCTGCCCCAACCTTGCCTTCTCAGGGGCCCAAAAGAGGGCCGAAATGCTACGTCACCCTTGCACTCTCGGGGGTCCCCAGCAAAGGGGACAAAATCAGAAGTGGCCACCTCACCCCTACCTTGTCCGGGGCCCAAAAGAGGGCGCAAATGCTATGTCACCCCCGCATTCTCGGGGATCCCCAAACAAAGGGGGACAAAATCAGAAGTGGTTGCCCCACCCCTGCCTTCTCAGGGGCCCAAAAGAGGGCCGAAATGCTACGTCACCCTTGCACTCTTGGGGGTCCCCAGCAAAGGGGACAAAATCAGAAGTGGCTACCTCACCCCTACCTTGTCCGGGGCCCAAAAGAGGGCGGAGATGCTATGTCACCCTTGCATTCTCGGGGATCCCCAAACAAAGGGGGACAAAATCAGAAGTGGCTGCCCCTACCCTGCCTTCTCAGGGGCCCAAAAGAGGGCCGAAATGCTACGTCACCCCTGCACTCTCGGGGGTCCCCAGCAAAGGGGACAAAATCAGAAGTGGCTACCTCAACCCAACCTTGTTGGGGGCCCAAAAGAGGGGGGCGATGCTATGTCACCCCTGCATTCTCGGGGATCCCCAAACAAAGGGGGACAAAATCTGACTTGGCTGCCCCAACCTTGCCTTCTCAGGTGCCCAAAAGAGGGCCAAAATGGTACGTCAGCCCTGCACTTTCGGGGTCGCCAAACAAAGGGGGACAAAATCAGAAGTGGCTACCCCACCCCAACCTTGTCCGGGGCACAAAAGGGGGCCGAAATGCTACGTCACCCTTGCACTCTTGGGGGCTCCAGCAAAGGGGACAAAATCACAAGTGGCTACCTCACCCCTACCTTGTCCGGGGCCCAAAAGAGGGCGGAAATGCTATGTCACCTCCGCATTCTCGGGGATCCCCAAACAAAGAAGGACAAAATCAGAAGTGGCTGCCCCACCCCTGCCTTCTCAGGGGCCCAAAAGAGGGCCGAAACGCTACGTCACCCTTGCAGTCTCGGGGGTCCCTAGCAAAGGGGACAAAATCAGAAGTGGCTACCTCACCCTTACCATGTCCGGGGCCCAAAAGAGGGCGGAGATGCTATGTCACCCTTGCATTCTCGGGGATCTCCAAACAAAGGGGGACAAAATTAGAATTGGCTGCCTCACCATTGCCTTCTCAGGGGCCCAAAGAGGGCCAAAATGCTACGTCACCCTTGCACTCTTGGGGGTCCCCAGCAAAGGGGACAAAATCAGAAGTGGCTACCCCACCCCTACCTTGTCCGGGGCCCAAAAGAGGGCGCAAATGCTATGTCACCCCCGCATTCTCGGGGATCCCCAAACAAAGGGGGACAAAATCAGAAGTGGCTGCCACACCGCTGCCTTCTCAGGGGCCCAAAAGAGGGCCGAAATGCTACGTCACCCTTGCACTCTCGGGGGTCCCCAGCAAAGGGGACAAAATCAGAAGTGGCTACCTCACCCTTACCATGTCCGGGGCCCAAAAGAGGGCGGAGATGCTATGTCACCCTTGCATTCTCGGGGATCCCCAAACAAAGGGGGACAAAGTCAGAAGTGGTTGCCCCACCCCTGCCTTCTCAGGGGCCCAAAAGAGGGCCGAAATGTTACGTCACCCCTGCACTCTCGGGGGTCCCCAGCAAAGGGGACAAAATCAGAAGTGGCTACCTCAACCCAACCTTGTTGGGGGCCCAAAAGAGGGGGGAGATGCTATGTCACCCCTGCATTCTCGGGGATCCCCAAACAAAGGGGGACAAAATCTGACTTGGCTGCCCCAACTTGCCTTCCCAGGTGCCCAAAAGAGGGCCAAAATGCTACGTCAGCCCTGCACTTTCGGGGTCGCCAAACAAAGGGGGACAAAATCAGAAGTGGCTACCCCACCCCAACCTTGTCCGGGGCACAAAAGAGGGCCGAAATGCTACGTCACCCTTGCACTCTTGGGGGCTTAGCAAAGGGGACAAAATCACAAGTGGCTACCTCACCCCTACCTTGTCCGGGGCCCAAAAGAGGGCGGAGATGCTATGTCACCCTTGCATTCTCGGGGATCCCCAAACAAAGGGGGACAAAATCAGAATTGGCTGCCACAACCTTGCCTTCTCGGGGGTCCAAAAGAGGGCCGAAATGCTACGTCACCCTTGCACTCTCGGGGGTCCCCAGCAAAGGGGACAAAATCAGAAGTGGCTACCTCAACCCTACCTTGTCCGGGGCCCAAAAGAGGGCGGAGATGCTATGTCACCCTTGCATTCTCGGGGATCCCCAAACAAAGGGGGACAAAATCTGACTTGGCTGCCCCAACCTTGCCTTCTCAGGGGCCCAAAAGAGGGCCGAAATGCTACGTCACCTTTACACTTTCGGGGGTCCCCAGCAAAGGGGACAAAATCAGAAGTGGCTACCTCACCCTTACCTTGTCCGGGGCCCAAAAGAGGGCGGAGATGGTATGTCACCCTTGCATTCTCGGGGATCCCCAAATAAAGGGGGACAAAATCAGAATTGGCTGCCTCACCATTGCCTTCTCAGGGGCCCAAAGAGGGCCGAAATGCTGTGTCCCCCTTGCACTCTTGGGGGTCCCCAGCAAAGGGGACAAAATCACAAGTGGCTACCTCACCCCTACCTTGTCCGGGGCCCAAAAGAGGGCGGAGATGGTATGTCACCCTTGCATTCTTGGGGATCCCCAAACAAAGGGGGACCAAATTAGAAGCGGCTGCCCCAACCTTGCCTTCTCAGGGGCCCAAAGCGGGCCAAAATGCTACGTCACCCTTGCACTCTCGGGGGTCCCCAGCAAAGGGGACAAAATCAGAAGTGGCTACCTCACCCCTACCTTGTCCGGGGCCCAAAAGAGGGCGGAAATGCTATGTCACCCCCGCATTCTCGGGGATCTCCAAACAAAGGGGGACAAAATCAGAAGTGGCTGCCCCTACCCTGCCTTCTCAGGGGCCCAAAAGAGGGCCGAAATGCTACGTCACCCTTGCACTCTCGGGGGTCCCCAGCAAAGGGGACAAAATCAGAAGTGGCTACCTCATCCCTACCTTGTCCGGGACCCAAAAGAGGGCGGAGATGCTATGTCACCCTTGCATTCTCGGGGATCCCCAAACAAAGGGGGACAAAATCAGAAGTGGCTGCCCCTACCCTGCCTTCTCAGGGGCCCAAAAGAGGGCCGAAATGCTACGTCACCCCTGCACTCTCGGGGGTCCCCAGCAAAGGGGACAAAATCACAAGTGGCTACCTCAACCCAACCTTGTTGGGGCCACAAAAGAGGGGGGAGATGCTATGTCACCCCTGCATTCTCGGGGATCCCCAAACAAAGGGGGACAAAATCAGAATTGGCTGCCCCAAACTTGCCTTCTCAGGTGCCCAAAAGAGGGCCAAAATGCTACGTAACCCCTGCACTTTCGGGGTCGCCAAACAAAGGGGGACAAAATCAGAAGTGGCTACCCCACCCCAACCTTGTCCGGGGCACAAAAGAGGGCCGAAATGCTACGTCACCCTTGCACTCTTTGGGGCTCCAGCAAAGGGGACAAAATCAGAAGTGGCTACCTCACCCTTACCATGTCCGGGGCCCAAAAGAGGGCGGAGATGCTATGTCACCCTTGCATTCTCGGGGATCCCCAAACATAGGGGGACAAAATCAGAATTGGCTGCCTCACCACTGCCTTCTCAGGGGCCCAAAGAGGGCCGAAATGCTGTGTCGCCCTTGCAGTCTTGGGGGCTCCAACAAAGGGGACAAAATCACAAGTGGCTACCTCACCCCTACCTTGTCCGGGGCCCAAAAGAGGGCGGAGATGGTATGTCACCCTTGCATTCTTGGGGATCCCCAAACAAAGGGGTCCAAATTAGAAGCGGCTGCCCCAACCTTGCCTTCTCAGGGGCCCAAAAGAGGGCCGAAATGCTACGTCACCCTTGCACTCTCGGGGGTCCCCAGCAAAGGGGACAAAATCAGAAGTGGCCACCTCACCCCTACCTTGTCCGGGGCCCAAAAGAGGGCGCAAATGCTATGTCACCCCCGCATTCTCGGGGATCCCCAAACAAAGGGGGACAAAATCAGAAGTGGTTGCCCCACCCCTGCCTTCTCAGGGGCCCAAAAGAGGGCCGAAATGCTACGTCACCCTTGCACTCTTGGGGGTCCCCAGCAAAGGGGACAAAATCAGAAGTGGCTACCTCACCCCTACCTTGTCCGGGGCCCAAAAGAGGGCGGAGATGCTATGTCACCCTTGCATTCTCGGGGATCCCCAAACAAAGGGGGACAAAATCAGAAGTGGCTGCCCCTACCCTGCCTTCTCAGGGGCCCAAAAGAGGGCCGAAATGCTACGTCACCCCTGCACTCTCGGGGGTCCCCAGCAAAGGGGACAAAATCAGAAGTGGCTACCTCAACCCAACCTTGTTGGGGGCCCAAAAGAGGGGGGCGATGCTATGTCACCCCTGCATTCTCGGGGATCCCCAAACAAAGGGGGACAAAATCTGACTTGGCTGCCCCACCCCTGCCTTCTCAGGTGCCCAAAAGAGGGCCAAAATGGTACGTCAGCCCTGCACTTTCGGGGTCGCCAAACAAAGGGGGACAAAATCAGAAGTGGCTACCCCACCCCAACCTTGTCCGGGGCACAAAAGGGGGCCGAAATGCTACGTCACCCTTGCACTCTTGGGGGCTCCAGCAAAGGGGACAAAATCACAAGTGGCTACCTCACCCCTACCTTGTCCGGGGCCCAAAAGAGGGCGGAAATGCTATGTCACCCCCGCATTCTCGGGGATCCCCAAACAAAGGGGGACAAAATCAGAAGTGGCTGCCCCACCCCTGCCTTCTCAGGGGCCCAAAAGAGGGCCGAAATGCTACGTCACCCTTGCACTCTCGGGGGTCCCCAGCAAAGGGGACAAAATCAGAAGTGGCCACCTCACCCCTACCTTGTCCGGGGCCCAAAAGAGGGCGCAAATGCTATGTCACCCCCGCATTCTCGGGGATCCCCAAACAAAGGGGGACAAAATCAGAAGTGGTTGCCCCACCCCTGCCTTCTCAGGGGCCCAAAAGAGGGCCGAAATGCTACGTCACCCTTGCACTCTTGGGGGTCCCCAGCAAAGGGGACAAAATCAGAAGTGGCTACCTCACCCCTACCTTGTCCGGGGCCCAAAAGAGGGCGGAGATGCTATGTCACCCTTGCATTCTCGGGGATCCCCAAACAAAGGGGGACAAAATCAGAAGTGGCTGCCCCTACCCTGCCTTCTCAGGGGCCCAAAAGAGGGCCGAAATGCTACGTCACCCCTGCACTCTCGGGGGTCCCCAGCAAAGGGGACAAAATCAGAAGTGGCTACCTCAACCCAACCTTGTTGGGGGCCCAAAAGAGGGGGGCGATGCTATGTCACCCCTGCATTCTCGGGGATCCCCAAACAAAGGGGGACAAAATCTGACTTGGCTGCCCCAACCTTGCCTTCTCAGGTGCCCAAAAGAGGGCCAAAATGGTACGTCAGCCCTGCACTTTCGGGGTCGCCAAACAAAGGGGGACAAAATCAGAAGTGGCTACCCCACCCCAACCTTGTCCGGGGCACAAAAGGGGGCCGAAATGCTACGTCACCCTTGCACTCTTGGGGGCTCCAGCAAAGGGGACAAAATCACAAGTGGCTACCCCACCCCTACCTTGTCCGGGGCCCAAAAGAGGGCGCAAATGCTATGTCACCCCCGCATTCTCGGGGATCCCCAAACAAAGGGGGACAAAATCAGAAGTGGCTGCCCCACCGCTGCCTTCTCAGGGGCCCAAAAGAGGGCCGAAATGCTACGTCACCCTTGCACTCTCGGGGGTCCCCAGCAAAGGGGACAAAATCAGAAGTGGCTACCTCACCCTTACCATGTCCGGGGCCCAAAAGAGGGCGGAGATGCTATGTCACCCTTGCATTCTCGGGGATCCCCAAACAAAGGGGGACAAAGTCAGAAGTGGTTGCCCCACCCCTGCCTTCTCAGGGGCCCAAAAGAGGGCCGAAATGTTACGTCACCCCTGCACTCTCGGGGGTCCCCAGCAAAGGGGACAAAATCAGAAGTGGCTACCTCAACCCAACCTTGTTGGGGGCCCAAAAGAGGGGGGAGATGCTATGTCACCCCTGCATTCTCGGGGATCCCCAAACAAAGGGGGACAAAATCTGACTTGGCTGCCCCAACTTGCCTTCCCAGGTGCCCAAAAGAGGGCCAAAATGCTACGTCAGCCCTGCACTTTCGGGGTCGCCAAACAAAGGGGGACAAAATCAGAAGTGGCTACCCCACCCCAACCTTGTCCGGGGCACAAAAGAGGGCCGAAATGCTACGTCACCCTTGCACTCTTGGGGGCTTAGCAAAGGGGACAAAATCACAAGTGGCTACCTCACCCCTACCTTGTCCGGGGCCCAAAAGAGGGCGGAGATGCTATGTCACCCTTGCATTCTCGGGGATCCCCAAACAAAGGGGGACAAAATCAGAATTGGCTGCCACAACCTTGCCTTCTCGGGGGTCCAAAAGAGGGCCGAAATGCTACGTCACCCTTGCACTCTCGGGGGTCCCCAGCAAAGGGGACAAAATCAGAAGTGGCTACCTCAACCCTACCTTGTCCGGGGCCCAAAAGAGGGCGGAGATGCTATGTCACCCTTGCATTCTCGGGGATCCCCAAACAAAGGGGGACAAAATCTGACTTGGCTGCCCCAACCTTGCCTTCTTAGGGGCCCAAAAGAGGGCCGAAATGCTACGTCACCTTTACACTTTCGGGGGTCCCCAGCAAAGGGGACAAAATCAGAAGTGGCTACCTCACCCTTACCTTGTCCGGGGCCCAAAAGAGGGCGGAGATGGTATGTCACCCTTGCATTCTCGGGGATCCCCAAATAAAGGGGGACAAAATCAGAATTGGCTGCCTCACCATTGCCTTCTCAGGGGCCCAAAGAGGGCCGAAATGCTGTGTCCCCCTTGCACTCTTGGGGGTCCCCAGCAAAGGGGACAAAATCACAAGTGGCTACCTCACCCCTACCTTGTCCGGGGCCCAAAAGAGGGCGGAGATGGTATGTCACCCTTGCATTCTTGGGGATCCCCAAACAAAGGGGGACCAAATTAGAAGCGGCTGCCCCAACCTTGCCTTCTCAGGGGCCCAAAGCGGGCCAAAATGCTACGTCACCCTTGCACTCTCGGGGGTCCCCAGCAAAGGGGACAAAATCAGAAGTGGCTACCTCACCCCTACCTTGTCCGGGGCCCAAAAGAGGGCGGAAATGCTATGTCACCCCCGCATTCTCGGGGATCTCCAAACAAAGGGGGACAAAATCAGAAGTGGCTGCCCCTACCCTGCCTTCTCAGGGGCCCAAAAGAGGGCCGAAATGCTACGTCACCCTTGCACTCTCGGGGGTCCCCAGCAAAGGGGACAAAATCAGAAGTGGCTACCTCATCCCTACCTTGTCCGGGACCCAAAAGAGGGCGGAGATGCTATGTCACCCTTGCATTCTCGGGGATCCCCAAACAAAGGGGGACAAAATCAGAAGTGGCTGCCCCTACCCTGCCTTCTCCGGGGCCCAAAAGAGGGCCGAAATGCTACGTCACCCCTGCACTCTCGGGGGTCCCCAGCAAAGGGGACAAAATCACAAGTGGCTACCTCAACCCAACCTTGTTGGGGGCACAAAAGAGGGGGGAGATGCTATGTCAGCCCCGCATTCTCGGGGATCCCCAAACAAAGGGGGACAAAATCAGAATTGGCTGCCCCAAACTTGCCTTCTCAGGTGCCCAAAAGAGGGCCAAAATGCTACGTAACCCCTGCACTTTCGGGGTCGCCAAACAAAGGGGGACAAAATCAGAAGTGGCTACCCCACCCCAACCTTGTCCGGGGCACAAAAGAGGGCCGAAATGCTACGTCACCCTTGCACTCTTTGGGGCTCCAGCAAAGGGGACAAAATCAGAAGTGGCTACCTCACCCTTACCATGTCCGGGGCCCAAAAGAGGGCGGAGATGCTATGTCACCCTTGCATTCTCGGTGATCCCCAAACAAAGGGGGACAAAATCAGAAGTGGCTGCCCCACCCCTGCCTTCTCAGGGGCCCAAAAGAGGGCCGAAATGCTACGTCACCCCTACACTGTCGGGGGCTCCAGCAAAGGGGACAAAATCAGAAGTGGCTACCTCACCCCTACCTTGTCCGGGGCCCAAAAGAGGGCGGAGATGCTATGTCACCCTTGCATTCTCGTGGATCCCCAAACAAAGGGGGACAAAATCAGAAGTGGCTGCCCCACCCCTGCCTTCTCGGGGGTCCAAAAGAGGGCCGAAATGCTATGTCACCCTTGCACTCTCGGGGGTCCCCAGCAAAGGGGACAAAATCAGAAGTGGCTACCTCAACCCTACCTTGTCCGCGGCCCAAACGAGGGCGGAGATGCTATGTCACCCTTGCATTCTCGGGGATCCCCAAACAAAGGGGGACAAAATCAGAATTGGCTGCCTCACCATTGCCTTCTAGGGAGCCCAATAGACGGCGGAAACACTATGTCACCCTGCATTGTCAGGGATCCCCAAACAAAGGGGGACAAAATCAGAATTGGCTGCCTTACCCGTGCTCAAGCATGTGCGGTGCCTCGGAAAAATTTCTTGTGCCGCGGCATGCTTCTACCTGCACATGTAGGTACCTACGCTTATGTGGGAAATTGAACTCACAAACATGAGACAACATGCACAACACTATTGGGCCGAATGAATCACTTTCACCATCCGGATGGTCTTTAGTGGGTTTGTTGACATACATCATAGCCAAATGGCGCAAAGTGTTGTTGCCCATATGCAAACGGTCCTTTGTCTGGATGTGGCCCATCAAATTGAACGTTCGCTCAACAGGGCAAGCAGAGCGTGGTCGTCGGACAAACAAAATAGTAATGCTACTCAACGTAGGAAAATCGTCTTTTTTGGCTTCACTCAGGTTCAGCTGGTTCTGGCCGTGGGACATTGACAATGATCGTGGGGTTTGGCTGTGGTGGTGCCTCCACACAAATGGGTGGGGGCTATAGCGCAGCCTTGCGTGCATGTGTGCCAGGTTGACGTTCCCATTCCCTAGCAGAATTTTCCCATCTAATTGAGAAAGCGGTGTGCTTGGTGTTGACTGTTGACTGGATGTTGTTGGTGCAGATGACTGACTCATGACGAGACGAATAAAAACAAACTGGGGAGACATGGGGCACGCACAATGTACCACGTGCAACCAGAGCAGGAGCAGGTAGACAGACACATGAACTCAAAAATTGGATGATGTGGCATGCTACGGCATGCTTCCAAAGCCCTATGTGCAGCTCCAAAAACGGGTGCTGCGGCATGGAGGGCGGAAATGCTATGCCACCCCTACGTTCTCGGGGATCCCCAAACAAAGGGGGACAAACCCGAACGAGGTACCTGACCCCTGCCTTCTCGGGGGCCCAAAAGAGGGCAAGAATGCTATGTCACCATTGCATTCTTGGGGATCCCCAAACAAAGGGGGACGAAAGCAGAAGTGGTTGTCCAACCGAGGGCCCAAAAGAGGGCCGAAATGCTACGCCACCCCTGCACTCTCGGGGATCCCGAAACAGAGGGGGCCAAGAATCAGAATTGGCAGCCTCACCCCTGCCTTCTCGGGGGCCCAAAAGAGGGCGGAAATGCTATGTCACCCCTGCATTCTCGGGAATCCCCAAACAAAGGGGGACAAGAATCAGAATTGGCTGCCCCACCCCTGCCCTCTCGGGGGCCCAAAAGAGGGCGGAAATGGTACGTCACCTCGGCAATCTATGGGATACCCAAACAAAGGGGGAGAAAATCGTACTTGGCTGCCTCACCCCTGCCTTCTCGGGGGCCCAAAAGAGGGCGGAAATGCTATGTCACCCATGCGTTCTCGGGGATCCCCAAACAAAGGGGGATTAAATCACAATTGGCTGCCTCACCTGTGCCTTCTCGGGGGCCCAAAAGAGGGCAGAAATGCTACGTCACCCTTGCACATCAGGGGTCCCTCGCAAAGGGGACAAAAGCAAAAGTTGCTGCATTGGGGGCAAGGACAAAACTTTGGATGTGCATCCCAAAAGAATATGACCAAAAAATTTTCGGGGAAATGGTGTGCTTACGTTGAAAAACACCCTCAAGACCTCCCCACGGACCATTTTGTAAAAAGAGGGGGGGGGGTTCCAAAACCCCCCACGCTATCCGATTTCTCAAAAAAACCCCCATTGCCTTTTGCCTCAAAAGCAACCGTAAGCAATGATTCCTTTTCACCAACTACCAAATGATATAGGGCATTCTCTAAATCATAAACATGTTTGTACAAGCCAAGGATCATTGCATGACGGTGTTTTTTGGATTTGGTAGAGGATACAATTATCCCCGAACGCATGTTGTAATTTGTTAATGTTGAATCTTGCTGCACGATAGCAGCAAGCTTTTCCGTGGCATAGGTATGTCTAAGAATATCTCTATTAACCAAATCACGAACACACCATTGATTGTAGCCTTGATCGCTCATTGTGCTGTGCCCACCACCATGGTTGATTTGAAGTGTTGACTGCATGTCTTGTGTACAAGACCCAACCTCATGGCCATGGGTATGCATGCCCATTCTAGCTCTAGACCCACCATCCCACCATCCCACCTGCAAGTGGTCATAGTAGGTGTGGCTATGCTCTTGGATGAGGTGGACCAGAGCCCGTCAGTGTGGCCGCAATCAATTGGCTGGCCGTAGGTGGCCGCTAAGCCCCTTAGGGGCCCGCAAAACGACTTTTTGTATCACCACCCTAGTCCCTTGGTATTGCCCTACAACACCGCATGCCTCATCACAAGGAAGAGAGATTCCTCGAGTGAAATGGGCCAATCCTTTTTTTTTGCATTCCTCCCCTTTGATGGGGATGTTTATATGCCATCGTACGGCAACTTGGATGGGGTGGCTATGTGCTTTTCATCACTCGGCTGCCAATACGGCGTGAAGCTGTTTGCCTTGGCACGCTAACCCCCGTTTTTAGCTTCCCCAATTGTACACATTGACTTGTGCTTGACCGTTGTGGCCAATTTAACCAAAACCCGTCGCTCTAGGGTTTGTGACCTTCTCCATCTTGCCCTTGCCCTTCCCGAGTGTATATAGAAGAGGGAAAGAGAAGAACAAACTCAGAAAAAGAACAGGGAGATGGCAGAAGAGGAAAATCCAAGTAAACTAGAAGCTTTTGGTAGACGGCTTTGTTAAGTAGGAGTCAATGTTCCACATGCCCCATCAACACTGAGTAGGTATTCACATGTTTGTTGTATTTTCTGTGCGCACAAAAATTCACTGTTTCTACATCAGCTTGCTTTGCATTTCCTTTGTGTGTGGCACACATACACACACAAGCACACACACAGGAGGAGGAGATGCGGTCCCCCGGTAGGGCGCCCCCGCGGCACATCCCCATGGTGCCCGCCGGCCCTCCACGGTCTGGCGCGCGACCGGGAGGGGGGTTACATCCCAACCTGTCCGGCTAAGCATCATGGCGGCGGCTCTCCTCTTCGTCTCCTCGTCTTGTCCCCTGGTCCGCACCACGTGCATGCACCCCCGCCCTACACGTAGCCGGATCACCCCCCAGGGGCACGGAATGGGGGGCGAGGCGGAGCGCCGGCTCCACTTCCGGCACGGTCCACCACCCCCCCAAGGGAAGGGGGACGCAGTCTCACGGGTGTGGGCCCTTAGCCGCCAGGTACTACCGACTGGGCGGCGTTTGGCCGGCGGATCACGGGGGCTTGGTCCGTGGCCCGATCCCCCCTCCCTCCCCCGCGCACGGCACTTCTGACGAAGGCGCCCGTGCGCGGGGCCCTCCACCCAACTGCCGACTGGTGCAACCCTGTCCCCCCGGTTCGCACCCCTGGAACACACCTGGGTCCAAGCGTAGCGTGGGGATCACCGGGGTTGCCGCAAAGCCAACCCCAGCAACTGATAAGAGACCCTAGGCTGATAACCGGCCATGCGCAAGGTGGCCATCAGCATATCGCGCAACCGGCGCTCTTGGCGACGGTCTTGCGCCCCCTGCGCCTCGTACAACCCCATATAACGGGAGGGTGGTCCGTACGAAAAGAGCCAGGCCAACCGCCGCGGCGGCAGGCCGCCCGGCCCATCAATGATGACCAAATCCGCCTCGCGGACCTCCCGGGGCCAACGCCCCAAGCTTTTGGGCAGAGGCTGGTCCGAATACCATAGGACCCTCTGGGTCCCGCCCCAGCATGGGGGCCTGTACTGCCCGGCAGGCACAACGGTAGACAGCCGTCCGCGCTCGCACACGGGGCGGAGCAGACTCGCCCCCGGCCACAGCCCGGCCATCGCCGGCTGGCTCCCCCACACGTGGGAGGTCGGGTCGAAGCGCGCTGGTACCCGGGTCGCGAGGTCCCACGTGTGACCGTCCTCGTCCCGGTAATAGACCTCTCTGGCCGCCGGGACGATGGGCATCTCCCGCTTGCGGTCCAGGGCGTCCCAAAAGTTGACGACCGTGGCCAGCACCCGCTGGGCGGCGCCCATCACTAACCCCCTGTCATACAAGTACCGCAAGTCCTCCGGTTCCCAATCCCTGCAGGGATCGATATACAGCGTGCGCACCCCCGCCCTAGGATGGGGATCGTCGTCCCCCGGTGAGCCCACGCTGAGGGTGAAGGCATCGGGCCCGTACAGGACCACAATCCCCCATGGGGATACCGCGCGGCGCTGCCAACGCGCACACAGCGTGTCCAGGCGTATGTGCAGCTGCGTGTGGACCGCCAAACGAAAGAGGTGGCGCCACGGGCAGGTGGAAACCCAATGGCGCGCTCCCACTGACTGGCCACAAGCGGGGTAGGGGCGCTCGTCCCTGGCGAATCCCAGCCCGTCCCGGCGTGTCATCGTGCGGAGGTGCGCCCCCCACCGGATTAAACCCCGCTCGGTAACGGCGGAATAAACCCCCAGGGATTGGCGCTCCCCGTGCTCGGGGGCCTCCATATGAAGATCCCACAGACGGCGCGATGACGTCTCGACCAGACGGTCCAGGTTGTGCACCTGGACGTCGTTGTGGGTGAAACAGACCTGGGGTGTTTGAAGCCCCCGGATCCACCCCACCTCGGGGCGGGCCCCGGAAGCCTGCTTCTTGGCTTCCCCGTCGGCTATGTCCAACGGGGCGTCCAGGAAGGTGCCGACTCTGTGGGAGTACAGGTGCTGAGGCGCACTGAACCCCTCGGCCAGCAAACCCCGGCACGCCCGCAGCAGGTCGTCCGACAGCGGGGAGGACCCGGGGTTGCGGGACTGGACGGCGTCTATATAGCCCTTGCTGTCGTGGAAGGACCACTGCCGGCCTTGGGTGCCCCACACCACCCGGTGGGCGCCACGTGCCCGCAAAACCTCCCAGGCCACGTAGAGTTCCGCCTGGTAGGACCCGTCTACGTGGACAGGGATGGGGAGCCGGTAGATCCGGTGCCATCCTGTCGTGGGGTCCGCCACCACCAGCCCGCCCCCGGCCGTGTGGTTGGGATACCAAGAGGCGTCCTGCACGAAAACCGCCTCTGCAGGCACGCTCTGCAGGGTGACCCCCTCGGAGTGGACCTCCTGGGCCCACCGCATGCAGCGGGGCCATGGGGGGAGGGACTCTGGTCCACGAAACCGCGACGGCCACCCCGCTCTGCGGGTGCTGGACCAGTCCCGACAACCGGCCGCCAAAGCCGCGTGGCCGTCGTTTGCCTCGTTGATGGTCGTCGCCGCGCCCAGTGGGTGTTTGCTCACCTCCACGGCGTGGCTCCCCGGAGCGGGCCAGACCCGGATTTCCATGAGCCACGTATAGCGCAGGAACCGGTCATGGTCCGTGGGGTGGCAATCACAATCCGCCAGGCCCCGGAGCACGCAGGGCATGTCCGGGTGGAACCGCCAGAGGGCGCACATGTGCCCCCACCGGGCGGAAGCCCGGGTCAGAGGATTGGGGTGGTTCAGCTGACGGGCGTAGTTGAGCACAAACGTGGTCAACACGTCCGGACCCAGAGGGCGAATGCCGGAGAGCCCCGCCTGCACAGGCCCGAGCAGGCGGTGCGCTGGCAGGTTTTCCCCCACAATCGCCCGGAGGGCGGAGATGGCGGGGTAGTCCGCGAGGTGCCATACCCGGACCGGGGGGGGCCGAACCGCGGCCTGGAAACGCGCCATGCCGCCCGCCTTCGGGTTGTACATGGCCGGGGGGTATTGCGCCCGCAAGGACTTGATGGGGATAACCGCGGAAGCACGCCGCGCCGCCATTATGAACTTCCGGAAATCTTCCTTGTGATACGTATGTGGGAGGGCGTGGCGCCCCAGGGAGCGGATGTAATCCTTCTCCGTCGCACGGGCAGCCGAACCCCGTTCATCAGAACCGAGGGAACCCCGTACCGTACGCGCTGCCCGTCCATCCAGGTCCGTAGGACGTGCATCTTCGACACGTCGGACCCCAGAGCCACCGCGTCTTCTGCGGCGGGGAGGGCTCTGGCGATGGCGGACACATCCTCCGGGGAGCCCCCGAGCTAGACCGTATCGTCGGCCCAGGCCAGGCTGTGCAAAAGGCCTGCTGGGGTGAGCACCCCGGGGTAGTTCCGGGACACCATCTTCGCCCTTACCTCCCCCATAGGCGCGTAATCCAGCGGGGACAGAGGGCAGCCCTGTCCGGACCTTGCGTCGAACCACCCCTAGGCATGGTCGACATCATCGGTGCCGCCCATGTCCAGGCGCATGTCCTCCACCAGGGAGCGGTGCAAGTGGCACAGCTCCGGGCCGTAACCCACCACCTGGTGTACAGAGTCCCGGGACACGTGGTCTGGGGAACCGAAAGCGTGACGGACGTCGTCGAGGACGGGCCAGGCTTCGCCCCCAGAGCCCCGGCGGTACCAGAAATAATCGTGCAGTACCCTGAGGAAGTCCCATATGGACGTTCCCGGCCAGAGGGCGAATTGGCTGGGGGGGAGGAACCCGTGCTCCCGAAGCAAGGGCTGCTCCTCCTCCTTTACCACCAGACCCACCACCTTGCGCAGAAGGACTAGGTTGGTGAGTGGGCGGTCATTGGCCCCAATGCCATGGGGAGGTTTCTTAGGGAGGAGGTGGAGGTCCCCGTGCGAGAGGGCCTCCAGGCGTCCCCCCCGCATGTAGCGGTTGACGACCTCGCATACAATGGCGAGACCGTCGTCGTCCATCTCCCGCAACATCCAGTACTGCAACTGGTCGCGAGCCGGAGCCGTGTTGCCGGTGCGCTGGAGTATGCGGCGGAGGTGGGGGACCGTAGCCGTGGGCAACCCCAGCGGCCGTGTGGGCGTGACCCAACCCGTGAGGGCCCAGACGTCCCCCGGCGTCAGCTCCCTCGGCGTCTTCTGGCGTCGGTGACGCACCTGGTCCAGGGCCACCTTGGCCCTGGCACGCGGCGCCACGTCCACTTGAGCGCAGAACCGCGGCTGGACCGGCGGCGTGCGAGCGGGCCCCTATGGGTGGCGGAAAGCCCCACGGGATGGTTTGGCGAAGGGGACCACCTCCGGGAGATGGGAGAGATACCGTTGCAGTTTCTCCACCTCCCAGCCTTCCGCCAGGTCCTGGCGGAGATCCAAACGCTCTTTGAGCGTGTCCAGTGACTCCCACCACCGTGGGCACCGCTTAGCGTGTGCCTCGAGCTGACGGTGGACCTGGTCCACATGCCCCGGGAGCTCCCTGAATTCACGAGGGGGGCCATGGGCCCTCTCCACCGCTCGTATGGTGGAGGCCAGGAAATACTCGTACAGGGCCGTCAGACTCGCGGGTCGCAAACCCTCCTCCCGGTGGGCCGCTGACAAGGCCGCATGGTAGCTGCCCGTGATGCCCGGGTCGCGAATCTGGAAATGCCTGGCACGCAGCCGCACCGGGGGTCTGTCCTCCGGGTCCTGGAAATCCCGGGCGTCCCACACCACCGGGCGGTGGTCAGAGGGGAAGGGGGAGTCCTCGTCCACCCACAGATGTCCCTCCTTTGGGGCAGGGCCTTGTAGCATGTGGTCAATCACCCCCACGCACCCCCGCCCGTCGGTCCACGTGGGCGCCTCGGAGGTGGGGTGACAACGGACCAAGCCAGTGTCCTGGACAAAATCCTCCCATAGGATGGTGAGGGCAGCCGGGGCCTGCCGGAAGCCTGTCGCCCATCCCGGGTTGGCGTTGAGATCCCCCATCATCAGGGTATACACCCCACGACGGGGGGCCATGACGCCCAGGACCCATGACAGGATGCTCCGCACCACGTCCAAGTCCTGGTCGGCCGGGAAATACACCACCACCGCCAGGATGTGTCCCCCCCGACAGTGGTATTCCAGGGCAACGCCGCGCCCGCTGGAGTGCATATCCCGCCATACCTCCCGAAAGGTGGGATGCCACCGCACCAGCAACCCCACCCCGGCCGCCGGATGCGCCGCGGGGGTGAATGTGGCCCAGTACATGGCGTGGACCACCATGTTGGCGGGCAGCTTGTCCACTTCCTATAGTCCAACCAAGTCCGGATAACCCCAACCGCGCAGACAAGACCCCAGGGCCGGCATCTTACCCATTAGGCCTCTCCGGAGGGTCAGTTTGACTGCCCGAAGGTCCCCGAGTCCGCGGTGGTCGCTGGCGGTGCCCCCAGAGAGGGTGTCAAGCGTCCCCCGGCCAGTGGGACCCGCCGCGTGTTCCAACCGGCGGAGGACGGCTTGCCGGACCTTGGTGGGGAGCTCTAGCACCGTGGAGCGCCGCAAATACCGCCCCAGTGCCCGCGCGTCGATGTTGGCCGCAACGTAGGCGGTGGAGCTGCTGGACGCAGCTTTGACCACCACCCGGCCGCGACTGTACGTGGACCTAGGTACCCACGTCACTGATCCCTCAGCCCCGGGCGGGTGGGTGACGCCCCCCCCACCGCTGTACACCTGCACCGAATGACCGCCCGAGACTTGGTACACGGCCATGTGGGCCGCCCACTGCTGAAGGATGGCGGGAAGGCGCCAGTCTCCCTGAAAAAGGGACACGCTCCCCAGCGCGGGGTGGAGGCCCGGTAAGCACTCCAGCGTCGTGGCCACGTCCCGCACGCCGCACACGGCGCCAGAAATGCCGAATACAATTCCCCACTGGGCAGAGGGGCGCCCCGGACACACGGAGTCCCGGGCCAGAAGCTTGAGGTGGTCGTGGGCCACGCCCTGGAGAGAACACGTCCCCGGCGTCCCACCCCAGAGTGACTGGTGCGGGGAGGGGAAGTTCGTCTGGAACGCCCCTTACGGGTTGGGTCCCCACGTGGGGGGCGCCACCGGGTTCACCGGGCCGGGCGGGGCTGCGGCAGGGGGAGCTGGGACTGGTTCCCCGTACCAGGGCCCCGCGTACCCCGAGGGGGGCGCTGTCGCGTCCGCGGTTGGGGCCGGCAGCCCGTATGGCTGGTGCTGATACGACGCCTGTGGGACGCTCATCCCCTGCGGGGGCATGGCCGCCCCGTAGTGGGGCGCCCGGCCGTCCCCCGGGTAGCGGGGATCCATGGGCGGCGCTCCCCAGCCGGCGGTGGTCGGAGGGCTGGCCAATGCCGCCTGATGCGATGGAGCCATGGGGTGCATCTCCGGTCGAGGGTAGGGGGAGCGTTCCCCATAACTCGTGGGGGGGTCGTACGACCGGTAGTCCTGTCCCCAGCCGTCGTCCCGGGGGAGCCATTGTGGTGGCTGGCGAGGTTGCTCACTCCGCGACGGCGCACGGTAATCGTAGCGCCCATCCCACGGGCCCCCCACCGACTGGGGAGTATGCCGCGAGCCTCCTCGGCGGTAATCGTCCTCCGGTGAGGGGTATGTGCTCCCCCGTCGCGGGGTGTAGTCTCCCTCTGACCGATGGGAGGCCCGCAGGGGGGACCAGGAGGGGGACCGGCGCCGCTTCCGACCCTCGTCCCCGGCCCCGTCCGGATCACGAGCCCGGATCAAGCCTTTGGGCCCTGCCATAAGGTCCCCACTACGCATCCGCTGGAGCACGGCATTGCACTTTTCCACGTGGTGGGCCCGCAGCAGCCCACCGGAATACGGTTGTTTGTTGGCCTTGGCCCACTCGTAGGTGAACTGCTTGTCGGCGTCGCCTCCGCCCCCCTCCAAGGCGGAGGCGGCCTCGGGCCGCACGCCCACGAGTGCCCAACCCCCATCCTCCGTGTGGCAGAGCTGCCCTTCGTCCTTGATATAGGACACACGGAAGTCCCCGAAGGCCTTCTTCAAGACCATGCCCAGCCGCCCCGGGGACAGGGGGTAGATGGCCTCCGGGGCGTCGCGCGGGTTGACGCGCCACCGGACCATGACGGCCACGGAGTACGTGTCGTAGTCCGAGCCGTCTTTGCCCCTGCCGGGCGATTTGCCGCTCCCTCCGGCCTAGTTGGCCCGGGACGCTGCCGCTACCTTGGCCGCCCCCTGAGAGTCAGGGGCCGGGGTCTGCGATCCGGAGGGCTCCGCCTGGCGGTCCCGGACAATCTCCCCAACCAGGTGGCCCAACTCGGGCCGCGTGGGCAGGAGCCTGCCCAGGGCCGTATACTGGGCCCGCAGGTTGCTTTGGGGGAACTCCGGGGGGAGGTCCAGCCTGGTAGCCAGGTGCAGATGAAGCTTCTGGGCCTCCCCAGTCTGCGAGTCCGGTGGTACCTCATTGAGGTACACCAAGAGGGCGCGGAGTTCGTCCCGCCCCGGTGTGGGGGTTGTCGCACCGGCCGCATCCGCGGTAGTGGGAGTGGTGTCCCCCCTGGAGCGGTTCCCGGGGGTGACCGTGACGACGGGCTTGCCGGCAGAGCGGACCGCCGGGGAGGTCTCTGGCCCTTCGTGCGGCGTTGGGGCCCTGCCCATCGGGCGGGTGTCCGCGGACAACCCCAGCAGTGGTCCCTGTCCCACGGCCTCCGTCGGGAAGTGCAGGACGGGCTGGACCGGGACCCGCAACCGATGAGAGAGCTGCTCCAGGGACGGGGGGGGGTCCACCCGAAGGACCGCTGCGCAGACCAGAGTCGCGCAGATCTCCCGGAAATTCGGGTTCGCCGTGGAAGGCGGCCCGTACCCCGCGGGCACCCAGCCCCGCAGTGCCCGCTCCACCGCGGGCTGTGAGATGTGCTCGTCCCGAACAATCTGCACAGCCTCGAGGATGGCGGGGAGGTGCCGGCTGAGGCGCTCGTCCACCGCCCCCGCAACATCGCGTGCCGCCCGCTGGGCGTCGGCGAGCTGTCGGCGGAGGCTGCTGCCCTCCTCCTCGAGGGACCTCGTGCGGGAACGCTGCCGCACCAGTTCCCCGCTGACTGTGGCGTGGTCACGCCGCATGGAAGCCAACTCCCCCTCGGAGCGGTGCAGGTCCGCACGGACCCGCTGCAGCTCCTGCAGGCGGCGATCCTGCTCGGAGGACAGGGCCTGGCACGTGGCCTGGGCGTCTTCCAGGTCACGCTCCAGGTCCTGGAGACGGGACTCCCACAGAGGGGGACGGCGCCCCGCGTCCATGGGGGGACGACCCCCTGCCCCCGCAGACTCCGGGCACCAATGTTCACCCGGGCTCCTGTCGGGTATGCCGTCCCGGTGGGGCACGCCCGCCGCGGTGCCAGGTGGGCACAGGAGGCGAGTCCCGTCAGCCAGAGACACATGCACCCCGGCCCTCCCGGGCGCGGGCGCTTGCGGATTCGCAGGTACCGGCCTCGCGTGTGAGCCCCCGGCAGAGCCCCCGGCAAGGATCTCAGGGGTATTAGAGATGGGCGGGGGAAACCCCGACTGGGCCGCGCGATGGGCAGCCACCAATGCGCAGTACCCGTCGGACGGCACATGCCGATTGTCGACTGCGTGGGTGGTGCGGCGGTATGCCGGCATGGAGCCGCCCCCGAGACCCGAGCCAGCAGGGCCCGGGATCGCCAGTGGGGTGGGAGAGTCTTCCACATGCTCCCCTATTGGGGATTCCGCGTCGAACTCATATATGGAGGTATCCCCAAATTTGATTTCGCGGCTGACCCCCGTCGGGTTGGAGGGGGATTCCCCCTCGGGCGTATGTGCCCCTCGAGGGACCGCGTCGCCCCCCGCGGTAGGGGCCGCGCCGGTTGCAGCCCCCGCACAGGGCTCAAGCAACCGCCAAGGGTCGGAAACCGTTGGATCCACACCGTCCACGTTCACGTAAGGTTGCGTGGGGTTGTCATCCCCGGCTGCGTCTGCGTCCACAACCGGCGAGGCCCTAGCGCCCGCCGGGACGGGATGGGTCCGCGGCGGCTGCACCACCCCCGGTGCGGGAGGATACCCGCGTCCAGGACGCAGCGTTGAGAGGGGCTTCGGTGCCCCGAGAGGCAAGCAGCGCCAAAACGGGGGCTGAGGCCCAAGATGGCGTAATATCGCCCAGCAGCTCCCCCAGTGCCTCCACCGTGGTAATCGGTAGGGTGGAAGCTTCAAAGGCACCCCGGAGGATGTCCAGGTGCCCATCCCGGATTTCAGGTAACCCCTTCGGTAACGGGGTCACCGGTACCCCCGCGCTGGCGCCTCCCACTTGACGGGAGGCCCACACCATTAATCCCGCCCAAAGTTCGTTCCCCGTGCCGGAGATGTGAGGCAAGACCTCAGTGGGCCGTCTGGGCCGAGCCCAAAGGATTCGTACCTGGTCCTTGGCCCCCAAACGACCCCAATCAGCTTGACAGCCAGGGGAGAGAAAGGGAGCGATGGGACGTAACGCCGCGTTGGCTGTGCTGTGGTGCACCTGCGGTGCGCTGGCGGATTCGGCTAGGGCGTCATCCACCTTCAGGATCCGCGCCAAGCGCTTCCGTAGCCGCAGGGTGTCGAAAGGGGCGCACCCCGAGATGACCCGACGGGCTAGATCCAGATGACGGGGATGCATCGTACTCCCCAGGTGCTCGACCAGAGGTCCCCCAGCTGCCACCATAAGGGGGACGTCGTGGGAGACGAAAGTTTGGGCGTCGTATGACCCAGTAACCGTGGCCGTGAGGCACAACCCCCGTGGAGTCAAGATAACCCCCATGGACGTAATGGCGGTGATCACCCCCACGCGCCGGGCCCAGCGAAGGGCGTCCGGCACCTCCTCTGGGCGCCCTCGGGCGACCTCCGGGAGGGAATCCGCGGCAGCCTGTAGCAGCGCCTTGTCGCTGGCCACTGACCAGCTATCCCTCAGGCGGCCGTGCGCCGCCCAGGACCCCTGCCGGATGGCATCCAGCAATGGGGAGTCCCGGTAGTCGGGTTCTCCGGGAAAAGCCAGGTCGACAGGGCCACTCATTTTGCGTTCTCTGTGTCCTGCAAAGACGGGGGTATCTCAGCACCCCGCACCCCTCCCTCCGCGATGGAGGGCGGCAGGACAGAACGCAGGTTGGGAGTGCCCTCAAAACCCCCCACGGGGCGTCCCTATCCCTCCACGGCCCAGGCAGGGCCGGGGGGACTCGGGCGTAACCGCCGCTGTGTGGGGGAAGGCCCTCTCAGAGAGCCCCCAAACCCCCACGGGGCGTCCCTATCCCTCCGCGGCCCCGGCACGACCGGAGGGACCCGAGTGTGCCCGCCGCTGTGTGGGTGGTGGACCCCTCCGTGTGCCAAAAAACCCCCACAGGGCGTCCCTATCCCTCCGCGGTTCAGGCAGGACCGGAGGGACCCGGGTGTAACCGCCGCTGTGTGGGGAGGGACCCCTCGCGTGCTTTCCTCAGCCCTTGGGGCGCCCCTATCCCTCCGCGGTCTAGGCAGGACCGGAGGGACCAGGGTGTGACCGCCGTTGTGCGGGGGGAGGACCCCTTTGTGTGCCCTCACAACCCCCATGGGGCGTCCCTATCCCCGCGCGGCCTAGACAGGGGCGGAGGGACTCGGGTGCGACCGCCGTTGTGTGGGGGAGGGACCTCCCCGTGTGCCACCCAAACCCCCACGGGGCGTCCCTATCCCTCCGTGGCCCGGGCAGGACCGGAGGGACTCGGGTGTAACCGCCGCTGTGTGGGGGGAGACTTCCCCGTGTGTCCCTAAACCCACCCGGGGCGTCCCTCTCCCCCCGCGGCCCAGACAGGACCGGAGGGACTCGGGTGTAGCCGCCGCTGTGTGGGGGAAGGACCCCTCGGTGTGCCCCCGAACCCCCACGGGGCGTCCCTATCCCTCCGCGGCCCCGTCAGGACCGGAAGGACTCGGGTGTAACCGCCGCTGCGTGGGGGGAGGCCTCTCCGTGTGCCTCCGAACCCCCTCGGAGCGTCCCTATCCCTCCGCGGCCCAGGCAGGACCGGAGGGACTCGGGTGTAGCTGCCGCTGTGTGGGGGAGGAACCTCTCCGTGCGCCCCCAAACCCCCACGGGGCGTCCCTATCCCTCCGCGGCCCAAGCCGGACCGGAGAGACTCGGGTGTAACCGCCGCTGTGTGGGGGAGGGACCTCTTCATGTGTCCCCAAACCCCCACGGGGCGTCCCTATCCCTCCGCGGCCTAGGCAGGACCGGAGAGACTCGGGTGTATCCGCCGCTGTGTGGGGCAGGAACCTCTCCGTGCGCCCCCGAACCCCCACGGGGCGTCCCTATCCCTCCGCGGCCCAAGCCGGACCGGAGAGACTCGGGTGTAACCGCCGCTGTGTGGGCGAGGGACCCCTTCGTGTGTCCCCAAACCCCCACGGGGCGTCCCTATCCCTCCGCGGCCCAGGCAGGACCGTAGAGACTCGGGTGTAACCGCCGCTGTGTGGGGGTGGGGCTTCATCGTGCGCCCCCAAACCCCCAAGGGGCGTCCCTATCCCTCCGCGGCCCAGGCAAGACCGGAGGGACTCGGGTGTAACCGCCGCTGTGTGGGGGAGGGACTCCTTCGTGTGCCCCCATACCCCCACGGGGCGTCCCTATCCCGCCGCGGCCCAGGCAGGACCGGAGGGACTCGGGTGTAACCGCCGCTGTGCGGGGGGGGGGGGGAGTTCTGCGTGTGTCCTCAAAACCCCCACAGGGCGTCCCTATCCCTCAACGGCCCAGAAGGACCGGGTGGACTCGGGTGTAACCGCCGCTGTGTGGGGGGGGAAATTCTACGTGTGTCCGCAAACCCCCACGGGGCGTCCCTATCCCTCCACGGCCCAGGCAGGACCGGAGGGACTCGGGTGTAACCGCCGCTGTGTGGGGGAGAGTTCTTCGTGTGCCCCCGAACCCCCACGGGGCGTCCCTATCCCTCCACGGCCAAGAAGGACCGGAGGGACTCGGGTGTAACCGCCGCTGTGTGGGGGAGGAGCGTGTCGTGTGCCCGCATCAATCCTTGGGGGTTCCCCTCGACCCCTACGGGCCGACCCCGTCCCCGCGCGTCCCATGCAGGGCCCGGGGGACCGGGGTGCCACAGACCCCGCGGGATTCGGGGGGTCGTGGTAACTACTTTTTCTGCACTTAGACAGAAACCAGGAGCCGCCCATGCGTAGCCCTTGCGGCCGCAGTGGGGGTCCCCCGGCGTCGTGCCGGCTTGGGGGTTGGGGGGGGGGGTAGTCCTACCCCGTTCCTATCTCTTAGCAGCAGCAGGCAAGTAAACAGGCAGTACCGGAGATCATAACCCCGGGGTAACAATAGCAGGGACTCAACGTGAGTCCTCTTAACCACGAACAACCCCAAATTCCGCCGGGGCTTAACTCCCGAACGAAACGGTATTTGGGGCCCCCGCAGGCCTTATAAGCCCGCGGAGTGTGCTGAGGCGTGGCTACCAGCACTTAAGCTGGCTTGTCATACCCGTTAGGGCTCGCCTCAGCACGGCCGGTCGAGTCCGGCTCTGGGGGGTGCGCACTAAACTGGCCCCGGGGGGGGGGCATTTACCCGTTTAAGCATTAATTATAGCAGTAAGCACTATTTATTACGTTAGATGTTTACGCAGCGCATGTTTTTACACCGCAGACATGCCCCTTCCAGTGGTGCGCTCACCTTTGGGGCTGCCTTTGGGGGGTCCGGGGCTTTTACCGAGACCTCCGGCCCTCCCTGGTTGTTGGCCGGAGGCGGACATTATACAATACTGTGGTTCTTTCAGCAACGTACTTACTTTACTTGATACATACACATCTGGGTCCTGGGGAGGATGGCGCCCCCCCTCGGCACAATAACCGGGGGGCCTCCCCTTAATTCATAAGACTCTCATATCGGCAGCGCCTGACTTGGCGTTACCCGTGGCAGAGACTCGGGGGACCTCCCCTTCTTTCAGAATATTCCAACGTTAAACGACTGCACGACTGGCATGGGGGGGCCTCCCCTTCGTTCATATGTCCTCAGGTTTCCAAAAGGCCGTACTTCGCCTCGCCGGGAGGGGATGGCGCCCCTCCTCGGCACAACAACCGGGGGGCCTCCCCTTAATTCATAAAACTCTCATATTGGCAGCGCCTGTCTTGGCGTTACCCGTGGTATAAACTCGGGGGGCCTCCCCTTCTTTCAGAATATTCCAACGTTAATCGACTGCATGATGGCATGGGGGGGCCTCCCCTTCGTTCATACGTCCTCTGGTTTCCCACGCGGTGACGACGTCTCCGTGCCTTGACACCGTGGGGAATGCCGCAGCGAACTCGCCACTGGCATCCCAGCCAACAAGGCGTCCGGCTAAGAGAACGAGGTCACGCGGCCACAGTGGTTGCGTCCCAGGCCCGGACGGGCGCTGGATGTGATGCGCTCCCCACCCATGATGTACCTGTGCAGAACAAAGGGGTCATGGGCTGGGGTAGGGAATCGCACACGAGCCCTGGAGAGGGCTGGGTCACAAGGGGACCCGGGTTACTCCTGCATACCGCCACCCCCCGGTGGAGCCCGCCCTATGCCATCGTGACTCCCCCACGGTGGCCGGCGGGGGGTGGGGCGTGCGATCCCGCGCCCTGGCCGCCGCGGCTGGACCAGGGCACCCCCCAGATTGCGTGTTAGCCCGGGGGGGACCCCCCCCGGTTTCACCCCCACACCACGGTGAGGTCACACGCCCCTGGGCAGCAGTGGGCAGTACTCGAGAGTACTATGGCTAGCCCGCCAGGCACGCACGCCAGGGGCCGGGCAAGTGCTAGTCCAGGCAATATTGGAGGAAACGGACCGCCCGCCGGACACGGGACCAGTGGGCAGGGCCTTGCAGTCGGTCCGGCAGCTGCGCTGGGAGGCGGTGCACGGCTGGTGGGTGTGGCGCGTGCCAGGGCAGCGCGAACAGCTACACCTGGTCTTGGGGGACTGGGGCGAAGTATGCCACCGGGTGCGGGAGTCGCAGCGATACACCGCGTTGGCGGCGCTGGAACGGCGCAGACCAGCCACCTTTGGGGGGCTGGGGGCGGAGGTATGCAGGCCCGCCTGCTCCCAGGGCATGACGGTGGCCGGCTCGGAGACGGAGCGCTCACTGCTGCGAGCACTGCAAGCCGGGGCGACATGGACCGGGGCGCGGGTCCAGAAGCATCAAATTTCGGATTTAGCTACCTGCCCGTATTGCGGGGGCCCACCGGAGACAGAGGTCCACCTCTTGTGGGACTGCCCGCAGTGGCAAGCGCAACGGGCCGCCTGGCTCCCGCTGGTGCAGGCCGAGGCAGCGCCGCTACCGGCACTGGCCCTCCCGCAGGCGTGGCCGGTGTGCCTGCGCGCGACGGGCCTGTTGCCGGCGGCATTGGTCCAGACAGAGGGGGTGGAGCAGGCGGGGCGGCTCATGTACCGTCTCTATGGCATGTATCTGGCGGTGCTATCGGCGCGCATGGGAGCGGAAGTCGCGGCACGCCGAGACGCGGGCGCGGGCCCCTCGGTCTTTGCGATCGCGCGCAGACGCCCTCCCGATGCGCGCCGGGGCTACCCATGGGGGCAACTGGGCGCGGGCCCACATCGCCCGGCGCCACCAGCGGCGCCGCTGGCGTTGCGCGCCGGCCCGCCGCCGGGATGGCCATGGGAGGCATCCTTCGCGGTGGCGCTCCTGCAGTGGGCAGGCCAGCTGCGGTGGCTACCAGGGCCGGGCCATGTGACATACGTGGAGCTGGCCCTGGACTTCGAGGCACACGCGGAACGGGCCCTCCCGGCCCCCAGCGACCACCGGCTGCGGGGGGTCACCCTGCCGCTACGCACCAGGGGCCAAGTGCTGAAGATGTACACATCTACAGGCAGGGGACCTCATGCATGGCAAGGAGGTATGGATGGCGAAGTCCCTGCTGCCGCTGGGGGGTTTCAGGTGTGTGGGGCGGTCGGCGCGCCCACTGTTCGCACGCCCGGAAGCCATGCTGTTCCAGATGCGCCAGCTGGAGGCACACTGCCGAGCGCTGTGGGCGCGACGCCTGGCGCGGCCGGGAGCGGGGCGGCAGGACGTGTTCCTCTTGGATTACCTCCCCCCGGCAGGACCAGGACAGCAGCCCCTGCGGCCCTTTCAACGCTTGCCGCGCCGGCGGGTGCAGCGCGACCGGCGCGGGGCCGGAGGCGGGGACGCGGACCGCGTAGCACCGCCGCCGCAGGTGGCCCTGTGTGCGCGACACCGGGCCCCGCCCTGTGCCGCCTGCGTGCAGCGGGGCGCCGAGCACTGCTGCCAGCGGGCGCACGAAGGGCACCGCATGGACGCGGCACAAGCACGCGTGGCGGCGCGAGCACTGCGGGCGTGGCTGCAGCCCGTGCGGCCGGCCGGGGCCGGCCCCGTGGCGGCGTCCCAGGCCGCACAAGGTTCGCCCAGCGCTCGCAAACGACCCCGGCCGCAATCATCCTCGCCAGAGCGCGAGACGCGACGAGCACGCCCGGAGCACGAGCACGCGCGACGCCAGGAGGAGTTCCTGCCCCCCCCCCCAAGCGTCTCCAGGGGGGGGGCACACAGCTTAAGCGGCTCCGGTATGTTAAACCAGCAGGGAGAGCTCAGGAGGCCCTTCCCGCTCTCCCCGCCCCTCCCAGCGGGAGCCACCGGGCACGGGGGGGCACGCGGAGTCCAAGCGCCACGCGCGCCAGCCGGACGCCCGGGCGGACACGCACGGGTGGGGGGGGTTCAGCCGCGTCCCCACCCCCCCTCCCTCCCCTCCCGGGGGCTGGCGGACATTTTCGGGGACATCTCACGCCGGCTGACGGCGGCTCGGGCGGGGTCATCAGCCAAAGGGGAGGGCGCCGACCCCCCCCCGGGGGCCGCGAACCCCCCCCGAGGGGGGGGGGCAGGATCAGGGGGCTTCGGTCGAACCTCACCCAAGTCTTTCGGGGGGCGGCGCGCCGGGGGCGGAGGCGGCAGAGGGGGACCCCTCAGGGGGGGGACAGGAGATGTCGATTGACTGCCATCCCCCAGGGGACAGCTCCGGGGGGGCGGCGGTGGCGGCATCCGCTACACGGGCGGAGCAGGAACCCCCCCCAGGGGCAGTCACAGGACAGCAGGCAGAGTCCCTTCCCCCCTCCCCCCCACAGAAGAGGGCGCAGCGGGCGGGGGGCAAAAGAGTGGGGCAGCTGCGGCGCCCCATGCAGACCTTGTGCGATGAGCACAGGGCCCCAGCGTGCAAGTCATGCAAAGGGCACAGGGGGGTGCGGCATTGCTGCAGCCGCCACCACGAAGGGCATCCCAGGGTGTTGGGGGGGGGACAACGGTGTCTGCCGGTCCAGAGGGGGGGGCTGCAGCTGCAGCAACAAGCGGGCGTCTTGCCCTCCGGAGGGTCGGCGGTCGTGCCAGCCCCCATGATCAGGGGGGAGGGGGGAGGCCCAGCAGGGCAGCGGACGGCGGCGTCGCCCCGGGGCGGCACACAGGGCCCAGGTCAGGGCCACGGGAGGGCCTCCGAGGAGGGCACATAGCCTCAGGACGGCGTCCTTCCGCCGCGCCGCGACATACCGGGGGGCCGGGGGTGGGATAGGGCAGGCTTCAGGCAGGCTCTAACCCGCTAACCCCTAACCCTCCCGTCGCAAGAGCGGCCAGGACATTAATAGCCATCAACCCTGGGCAGCAGTGGGGGCTCACACACACACACACACACACACACACACACACACACACACACACACACACACACACACACACACACACACACACACACACACACGGTCGACGCAACAAATAGGGCACCGGTCAATGCGGCTTCGGTGTACTAGATCTCGTAAGGTGCATGTCAAACAAAGGCATGTTCAAACACAACGCTAGGCGGTGCTAAATTGCAACATCTTGGTCGGACCTCTAGTAGCCTAAAAGCCAGAGGCCTGCAACGAAAACACATGGCACATGTGCGCCCGGTTCATTCTCCCTTTCAACCCATAAACCTAGGAACCCACATCCATCCGTCGAATCTTGAGGAACTCAATGGGGAGGCAATTTTGTTATTGGCAGGCTCGGATTCACACCATCCCCTCCCCACGCCCTTCCGGGTACACGGACAAGTGATAAACGAGGGGCACCTTTCTCCAATATCATGCGACAAGAACTGAAATAGAAACTGAAACACCCCGTGGCCAGGCACACACACAGGTACGAGGGAGGCCATCAAATCAATGGCAAGAGGCAAGAAAAGTCCGTATCCCAAACGCCCGTGATACGTTGAACCGCAAGGTTGGAAGCCAAGTGCCAACTATTGTACAAACCGTCCAACCAATAGGCGCGAATTGTGACCTATCGGCCAGACAGCCAGGGCATGAGCCGCTTCCTGGCGGGACAGGGGGAGGCAGAACGAGACATTCTACACCGCTTTGATGGTAGCCTACGCGTCATGCGGTGCAGTGGCGTACGCTCCACAAATCCCTTTGTGCCCCTCTTGTATCCCGACAAAATGCTCACCTGCAACCACATGAGCACGCTCACGATTTGGGACGCCCGCGTGACTGCGATCGGCAGCGCGTTCATTAGAACGCCGGTAAAAATTCCGCCGAGGTACCCAAGATACTTTAAATGAGGACTCATCAGTGGGGGCCCAAGGCGCAATTACCAACCTTCCGGGTTATGCACCATGGCAACTCCGATGGCTTTGCAAACCGGCCCATAGCACAAGTCCGTACACCTATCCCGTGTTCACTGTTAAGCACTCACACACCACTAGACCCTATGCTTTTTGCACAATACCCTATACGGTATACCCACGCATGTGGGAGGTTGTCTGTTGCCATCAAGATATGGTCCATGAATTGAACCAAGGCCATCTTGTGCTTCGGCATGCAATATGAAAACCCCACCTCCGACACAACTTGGGTACAAAATTGTTGGAACAAACCCTGATCAGACACACACACACTCTGTCTCTCTCTCTCTCTCTCTCTCTCTCTCTCTCTCCCTCTCTCTCTCTCACCAAACACCCCTTATAGCCACCTCTTCAACACCAAAAGCCGGGAAACACACAACATTGGGGGTTCAAAATAGCCACACAAATAGATCAAAAACAAAGTGCGAACTGGGTGGGTGGGGTGGTTGCACCCGTAGCCTTTCTAGAGACCCAAATTAATTCCAATACATTTAATATTTGATCAAAAATTAATTGATTAAACCAAAGTTGCCGCTTTTTGCGGGGGGGGGGGGGTTAGGGGCGTTGCTTGGGAAAATTGTCACCCCCATGGGGTGCCTTGTATGTTTGTCCACCATTTTACCCCGTGGATGGGAGGGGGCTCCATCCGTGTTCATGTGTAAAAATATGAAAATGGCCCTCGGCTCTACATTTTGAGATTAATTTTTGGTTTAAAATTTGCAGATTTTAGATATTATGCGTTGCCGGGATTGAAAATTGAACCAAGAAAATTAAAACCAACCTTCCAACAATGAAACCTCCCTACATTAGCAGAAAAACACCTAGAACATACCCATTAGCCTTCCTGGCTCATGTCCTGGGCCATTTGGGCCATTGTTCACGTGTTACACCTCTCGGGAGCCCGTTTCCGGGTCCCATAGTGCCGGGGTACCTTGGATTGCAGTTGGGGGGTAAGTGGGTCGCCGGGGGTGCTTTGGTTGGGTTGAGGGTTCTCTTGGGGGTTAGTCGGGGGGTTAAGGTGCGCCTCCGCGGCTTCGGCCGTGCCGAAGATGAGATGGCGCTCCACCTCATAGAGCTTGGGGTTGTTCGGGTATTTCACCCAAACAACCCCGCTCTTGCGGGTGTGGACACCGGTGACGGAGCCCACCTCTACCCCGCCCCCGTATGGGACGTGGGTGGTGGTCCCCACGAGGGGATCGTTGGGTTCCGCCCCCCCACTCCTCCCCCCCCCCCCCCGCTTCTTTCCCACCCCCCTCCTCCTTCTTCTTTCCCTCTTCTCTTCCGGGGCGGGGACGGCCTTTGTCTTTGTGGGGGCGGAGTCCTCGCCGGAGGAGGACGAAGAGGAAGAGGCGGGGTGTTCGGATTCGCTGTCCGAGTCCGACTCGAACCGCTTCCTTTTCTTCCCGGTGGTGGCTTTGCCACCCTTGCCTTTCTTGGGGGGGGGGGCTTGGGCTTGGAGGGGCGGGGGGGGGGGGGTGGTGGTGCCTGCCCCCTCCCTTTCTTCCTTAAACTCCTTTCCCTCCCCACCTCCCATCTCCCACCAAATCCTCCCATCCTCATATCCCAACCACCCCACCTTCGCCAAGTGTGCCCATTGACTGCGCTTGTAGGGCCTCGATGGGCCCCACAACTCGGAGCAGAGGCGGCCGTGCTCCCACTCCTTCAGGCCGCGGAGCACGGCCAACCCAAGCGCGGGGTCTTAGGCGAGGAGCTTGTGCAAGGCCCCCAACCCCATGCTCCTTGTCGGTGCACATGACACGGATGGGGCGAACGTCGTGCCTGCACACCACGACATCCTTCACCTGCAACAAAATAGGTGGCGGCCGTGGTGTGGGGGAGAAAGTAAAATTTTAGGACGCTCCATAGGGTCGGCGGCGGCGGCGGCGGCGTTGGCGGAGCCGCAAGGGGTGCCGTCTGAGTGATGGCAGCCAACCCACAGGTCGTCCTGGACCGAGGCACTAGCCCCTCGTAGGTGTGCTGGGCCCCGGGATTGTAGGGGAGGGGGAGGGGGGGGGGGGGGGGGGCAGCAGGGCAGGCCGGACCGGTGGAAACTGCAGCGATTTGCCCTGCCGCCACTGTTGGCACCAGCCAAGGGCTACCCAGTGCTGCACGCATACCAGGAGTGGCCGGTGCCAAACCTCACCCCCCGTGAGCCGCTCACGAGGTTGAGGGCCCCGAACGCCCCCGAGCTGACCCTCTCCCCCAAAGCGCACATGGGACCGCCCAGCACTGGCTGCCAATGCCACACGCCCCCTTTGGTGGGATCTTTTCGCCACTCCCCCTTGCCCTCCTCATTTTTCCCAATTAGGCACCAGAAAAGCCGGCGCATGACCCACCGCAAGGTGTAATGACCCTTGCTGGGGTGTAGAAAGTTGGTTGGTCTGGCCCACAGCCCTGTTCAAGGACTTGGGCAGACTAGGGGGCAGCGGCTGCCTTGCGGCAGACCGCTCAGTCTTTCCCTGGGGCCTTTTGCAGACACTCGGGGAGGGGTAAAACAGGGGGTTGGGGGGGGGGGGTTGTTCGAGGACCTCATCCTCATCCTCGTCCCCATGCCTGTCCTCAAGCTTTGGCACCATCACCTCCCCCTCGCCCCCTTCACCTCAACCCCCCCCCTGTCCCTGGCTGGCCCTCCTCTCCTCCTTTGCCCCCCTCCTGTCTTCCCTTTCCTTGCACAGCTCCTCTTTCTCACAACGCCGTTCCTCCCTCTCCTTGCGGCGGCCTTCATAGGAGGCGAAAGCGGATGATGCGCCTGCCCCCTCCCCCTCTCGGGGTGGGGAACCGCTGGCTGCCGCAGCTAGAGGAGCTGGAGCTGGAGCTGGAGGAGCAGGAGCTACTCCCCCAGGGGGTGTTCCAACGAGCTGCAGGCGGTCCTCCACTTTTTGCATCTGAGCACAAAAACAGATGCAAAAATTGGCCTAGGGTTAAAATTTCAAATCAAATCATTTCAAATCTCGTTTAAATTTTAATTCTTCATTCTTAGTTTCAATTTTGAATGTTAAACGACCGCCGACGCTAAAATTAAACCAAAAACAACGACGCCCCTGTTAAATTTTCAACGAAACACACTGACACAAAATGCGCTCGAGAGGCAAGCAAAAATACACACACGCAAGCCCATACCACTTTGTTGGTCATTTTCTCCATCATTTTTTCCATCATCACCTCCATCGTGGCAGGGTCCATGGATAGGGCTGACAACAGCTGGGGTTCCGAGGGAAGGGACATGGTTGGGGAGTTGTGGGTAGACATGAGCGTGGCCATGGTACATGGGGCCACATGGGGGATTCCTTGGGTCCTAAAGGGGAGATCAAATTTCAAAAACCACCATTGCCATACTTGCAAAACAACCTCCGCCTCCCTTTCTAGGGATGTGGCCCCCGGCACCCCTTCCCCCCCGGGGCCCTGTGATCGTTGTAGGCCCATTTCAAGATCGCGTTTAGACTTTCTACCACATCCGCACAAACTGCCCCCAAACCCACCCCCAAAAGGTGCCGCATTAGCCACCGCTGTGGTCACATCCTCCTCGAGGTAGAGGAGGTAGTTGGACTGGCAGGCGGCCTTGCAACAATATGCGCGGTAGTCCCGCGTGACAACAAACGCCCCCCGGTCAATGAGAGGGGGCGCGTCGCTGTACAAATCCCGACGTAGATCCCTCATGGCAGCAACAGCTTGCCATTCGGGGTCCTCCGGTGCATAGGCCAATAGTGGGCCCATCTCCTCCCACGCAAGGAAGAGGGCCCTGGCCTCCTCCCCGTCGGGTGCGGCGGAGGCACCCAGCTCCACCCCCGTGCGTGCCCAGTACAACAACCGTTGCATAGCCTCAACATCCTCCTTGGGGACTGCCTCTAGGCGCGCCTCAACAAAAGCGACCTGAGGGCAGCCGATGGCCATGCAACAATGGAGGATGCATAGGAAACCCCAACACTAATGCGAGGTTCCGCTATGCACCCCCATTATCCAAACTCCGACCCGTCACCTGATATTGGTGACGGGCAACCGCCTCAGTGTCTAAAGTCTAGCGCACGTCCACCTGCAACCACGTCGCCGCCGCCTTGTCCCACACCCCCATATTGTAAATAGACCCCACTTGGGGCGACGTGGACACCCTGCTGAGGCGTCGAATAAACGGCTGGTCACCCCCAAGGACGAGCGCAGCCGGCACCCAACGGGTTGCCCAATGGAAACTTTTGCAGCCGTGAATCAACTGCAACACCTACAAAAAAGTGTGCGCATCGATATCCGGGCAGATCTTTTTCGTTTGAATTTTAGCTTAGAGGTTCTTTCGGTTTAAATTTGAAACGAATTTAAACAAGGAACTTTGAAACGAAATGAACCCCAATTCAATGCAACACAAAAGCGCTAAGTACCTAAAGGTCGGCCAAAATAGTGGCCAAAGCGGCCATGTCTTTGTCGCCGCACACGGCCATCCCAATGACCCACAAGTAGGCGGGTGTGCGGCCCCGTTTGCCGTGGTTGAGGAGCCCAATGGACAATTGGGTCCAACTCCCACCAGCGCATGGGTCCGCATCCCCGCGCACAATAAAGGTGAGGGGCCGGCCCCAATCAATGGTGTCCACTAGTGGTGGAAGCGATCGAATGTAGCGGGCCCATGAGTGCACGGGCCAACTGCGGCCACTAGCGGGTGGGTCGTCCACGGTCACAGGGGGCAACAACTCTAGCGGCTTAGCCATATCCTTCCACGTGTCCAAGAAGGCTTGCCGCGTTGGGATGGGTCGCAGGAAAGTGTGGCCTGTAGCGGCCGTATAGTCAATCCCTCACCGGGTCATGAGCTGGGAGAGGTGGTGGAGCCTTGTCTTTGTGTCATTGAGGTCCATGAGTAGCCCAATAAACTGGGCCGCGGTAAAAAGGAAGGAGGCGTATTGCCTCACTGCATCCACTTGCTGAGTACCACTAGGAGAGGGGTAGCCAACGTCCGTGGCCTCCGCCCATCGGCCCTTGGCCAAGGGAGATGAAGCCACCCACTCACCAAGGAGTTGGGAGTCCAAAGGGTCCCGCAAACTCTTGGCTCCACTCAAACGCACAAGTATCATACTAAGCTCGGGAATAGTGTCCCGAGGGGAAGGCATAACAACTGCTACACAAGAGAAAAGGGGGTGTGGAGTGGGGTTGGAGGTGGACCCAAAGAAAAGGACTAGGGTTTGGACCCCCAACCCTTAGGCAAACCAACATCTCTACAAACCCATTGCGCAACATTCTGCCACATAAAACCCCCTCGAGACTCTAGCATACACATGCGATTAACATTTAAAATAGTTTAAAATCTAGAAAATACTAAGTATTCTTGTTTAACGTGTTAAAATTGACCGATCTAATATTTAACGCCTTTCAAAAATTAAGATTGAAAATTTGACATATTGGATTTAACGTGGGTCTCTAGGGTTCATACCCCAAGGGCATATATGGTGCCACTTTGGGGTAGCTTTTGGGCACCAAAAGCCCGGTAGCATGCTGCATGGGAGCCCTTGCAAACTTGTGCCTATAAATCAAGGCACAAGATGCAGTGTGACAGCCGCATTCGTCAAATGGTTGCCAAACACGGGTGTAGACATGTAGACATGGCCACAGTGTCATTGCCCTTTGTTCTATGGTGCTCGCAAGACTCTCTAGCGGTTGTTCATAGAGGTGGCCATCAACCTGTCCAACCTCAATCGCATGTTCCAGAGACGTTTGTGTGCTCACGTAGCTGCGCCGCCTTGCCCTATCCACCAACATCAGCTCAACACGGTGCAGGGGGGGCATGGCGCTTGAGGTCACCATGTTGACGGGCCAGGCCACAAAGAACGTTGTGCATGCCCCTATACCGCATACCCAACCCTGCAATCTTGGACGTGCATTGGTCCAAAAGCTACTACCACGAGCCCTAGTGGGTGCACCCGGTAGGCTATGGGCTTGCGGACTTGAAGCATTTTGGCTCTTGGTTTTGCGACTAAGTGGGACTACAAGTCACACTACACAACACCACACCACACCACACCACAACACCATGCCACACCTAGACCACACGGCACTGCACCACACAACACCATGCCAGGCGGCACCATCACACGCCTCACCGCCATACCACACATCATCACCACCTTGCTGTGCCCTCTTTTCACATTTCCCTCTTCTACTCCTTCCAACCCCTTTCTTGCCCACCTTCAACCCTCCCACGATGAGTCTCTAAGGAATTGTCTGACCCCAAGGACCTCAACAGGTATCAGTTCACTGTTGTCTTGTGTATTACAATAGTCATGCATTCCCACACACGAAATGAATGAATATGGGCCCTCGGTGCAAAATTTGCTCATTGGCAGGCCGTGTGGGATTCCTCAACAACAAACAAAAGACCCAATCATGACAACCACACCACATGTTAATTGAGTACAGCCCCTCGCACATCAATACACACACAAATATGCATGCACACATGTAGACCTACACATAGTTTGCAAATGCACGCGCGCACACACACATTTGTTTGCATATTTAGCAAGAAGATATGAGTGAATCCTCACATTTTGTGCATGACGAGCATTGCTACTTGGGCACTTGCACGCGCGATGAGTAGGTGCTTTGGAGAGAGATGCATGCCACCTTCATGGACCGAACACACTCAGCATGTTTGTGATTGCAAACCTATGACTTTTGGTTTGAAAGTGTGGAGTTGTCATGCATGCTGATGGAGTAGAGTATGTTGGGCATCTACTAGTCCCGACCAAAGCTATTCTAGCAAGAGGGATGGTGTACAACTAGGGGGTTCGGCAGAGTCCCGAGCCAACAAGGCACAAAGCATCCATGCGAAGCCCGGCAACCCCACCAACCCCCCCACACCCACACCCCACACCCCACACCCAATGGTGTGTCCAATCTTCCACCAACATGGAACTATATGTATGTTGGGACCCAACATGGCAATGGCCAAGCTAGTTCACCGAAATGACAGGATGGTACTCCCACCCCTACCATAGGAAAACCAAAACTGTAACTATCTTGCTTGTGGTGGGTGGGCCGCTATGTATGGGTTTGTGATGTGTGGGGGAAGCAAGATGGGGTGTGTTCACCAGTGGGGGTGGGGGGTTGGGGTGGAAAGGGGGGAGGGTTGTCCTTGGGGCAAGGGGTTGGGGCAGCTTACTTGAGGGGCAAAGTGGGAGGGAAACCATACACCCCCTCCCCATTAGCTAGGAGGGAGACGGACAACCCTATCCCTAATGAGGAGAACTCTACCCCTAATCGGGAGGAAGACAAAGAAATGAAATGCATAAATTGAACTACGGAACCAGTTACCTCCACTGCGCGGCATTACCTCATTGTTTACCTGACTCACCACCATATGTATGCTAGGGATCCCAGCATGGCCATGGCCAGCTCAGTAAGACACCTGGTGGTATTGGGCATCCGGTCAGCGGTCCTTCGGATGCCCAATACCATGCCGCTTAACGGATTAGGGGGTTGGAAAGGAGGGGGGGCTGGGCTGGCTCGCGCATGGGGTGCCACATAAAATAACTGCAACCGAATACAATGTGCACAGTACAGGCAAGCCCATATTGGTCAAGGGGGAGGAAGCACCAAACATATCACGTCTTGCACTTTCGGGGAAGCATGGTCCCCCAAAAAGCGGGTCCAATGGCTAGTGCCCAGCCCTTACACAAAAAATTGGTGCAGAGCTGCCTACAACACAGGCAACACCATGACGAGGCAACACACAGGCAGGCAAATACTGGGTGGTGGACCAGTGGTGGCTATCAATAGGTGCACTATCGGCCACAGGTCAACCGTTTTACGAAGAAAAAAGAAAGGAAGAAGGGGGGGTAATGGAAAAGGATCAGACTTCCGACAGCTCCAACCCTTAATCAGACCCTGATCGCTGGTGTAGCCGGAAGCGATTTCAAAGAGCCCACTGGGCTTGTCTCTGAAACGTTTGCTGCATCCTGCATGCTCCTGCTTGCCACCTGCTGCAATCCGCTCAATAGCAGTTGAGGCCTTCCATGTCAGAGTTGGGCGGGGTTGGTCTGGCTTCGGGATCTAGCTTCACTAGGCACACTCAACGCCCAGCGATGCCAGAACATGAACCTGCCATCACCACCTTGCAACAGGGAAAGGGGTCCCGGCCCGCCACAAGCACCACGTCAAGTGCTCCCGACCAGCCAAACAAAGCACACCGCGGGGCATCGGAGCTGTCATCACTGTCACCCAAATCCCCCTCAAAATCCTCGTCTTCCTCTTCGTCCTCATCCTCCTCAATCCCCTCCTGATCCTCCTTCTTGGGCTGCTGCTGCTTCGCACCCTTAGTCCTGGGCGGGGGTGCCTGAAGGCACGCACAGGAAGGAAACAGTGCCCTGCATGCAGGTTCAAAGTTGGGGGTCTAAGGGATATGTCAGTGACCGCAAAGCTAACCCATTTCTTGGAAGGTTTGGTGGGTGTGTATGCAATTGCAAATGCAAAGCCTCTCTTAGGGCGGCTTCAACTTGCTTTGGGGGGGGGGCGGTCATGGGGCAATACACCTCAACAGGTTTGACTCCACGCCTGTAAGAGCGCAACCCCCCTGTACGGACCGGAAATGGAGCCCCTCCACACCACCCCCTGGGCACCGGGGTATATGTTACGAGCTCCCAGCAGCTCAGCCACAGGGACCAAAGACAGGATGGAGACGCCAGTGCGGTTGTGGGGCCTGCACGCAACGTTGCAGGACTGGGGATATGGGTCCACGTGGGGCGAGAGCACTGAGGTTTGGGGCTGCGGTGAGTGTCATGACTTCTGGCAAGCCTCACCAGTTTCAATACCCACGAAGCAGATCCCATGCTGTGGTCCAGTGGTGCAGCCCCGACCTTTTGCACCAAGTCCCGGACTGTGCACCGCCACAAGCAGTTGCAGTCATCAAAATTCGCACACCAGCTGCGGATGTCCTTTTGAGTGCCAAGGTGTCAGAGACACATGCAGTCTTTTTGTTTTAACATCCGCTAGTCCAATGTACGGCCCCATGTGGGGAGCGGAATCATGGCAAAGCCACGGTCCGTGATGATCCACCAAGCCGGTCTGTCCGGGGCGTTAACAAACGACCCCCGAATGTCCGGCCTTGGTACATTCAACCCATCAGGGTATGCCAACTGGTCACGCGTCATCGCGTGACACTGATCAAATCAACTGTTCAGTCTGTCCGTGCGGCTTCATTTCTCAGCTCTCTCTCCGTCAAAGACACATGCAGTCTCCATTGACGGCTTTGTGTAGGGTGCCCAGTCAGAACCACGAATTGACAGAGCTGTGTGCACGCGTGTATGCAACAACTTTCACTGCGTCTGTCTTGGACTGGGTCAGCGGTGGCTGCATCCCCGAATCCAGCGCAGGGTAGCCTGCAACGCTTTGAAAGGTCAGCTACTCAGCCTGGGTGACGTAGGAACCGTCAATATGGTGAGTGGACACGCACCCACCCACCCCACCCGGCCCCCCAGGCCCCTTATGGCTCTCACATGGGCAGTGACTGCCACACAAGCACCCAGGGACTAACAGCTTCTGGCCACACCTGCTGCGGCGCCATACAATACAGTAGTACTCCACGAAGTGGAATCTCTGAATAGGGGTCCCATGTCCGCAGATGGTGCAGCCAGCATTCCCCCATGGATTCGAACACTGGAGCTGCACAGAACACGCATGAGTCTTCTTTGGCGTGATGTACCAACCCGAGCATGGTCAGAAAGGTGTATCATGTGCAGCATATCACTAGCACAGTGGCGATAGATACGGCATGTTGCTCCGCTTCAGAAGCAGCATTGTGGAGGGGGGTCAGGCAAGCTTTGGTGGGTTTCGAGAGACGAAGCATGACACCAATACTTGGCCCTCTGGAAAAGAGAAACATTGACAACAGGTGGTTGGGTAAAACCGTATGTCCTGCGCCATTCCAGCATCGAAACTGTTATGTCCCATGCAAATCTAGTGCTCCTAAAAACATCTTGTGCTCAGAAGACAGCTGCCATAAGACATCAATTAATTTACTGTGCATCTCCTTGACATTTTCATCCGGCAGCCCTTCCTCCACAGCCCTTCTTAAATCATGTGCCAGATCAACAGTAGCAAAGCCTGCAAAGGCATGCTCATGGTTAATTAGCCGAGCAATTTTGTACCCCTGCCATATTGGGGCCCAGCTTTTCAGCCCTATGTTCCCCGCCATATCACAGTCAGCCCTTTGCCGATGATAGGGCTGTGAATTGGGTCCTGCTTCCCTGGGGCCCGCCGAAATGGGAAAGACACAAATAAGGTAACAACAAGTAGGCACAACGATTGAGGTACAATGAGCTGTGTCGGAACTGTTTCCAGCTGCTTCGAAGGTGCTGGGAGGGGGGCGATTTGGACCTTCGGGGGTTTGGGAGGGGGTCCCTCCTTGAAAAATTTTCGTTCGAGGCATGTCAGGCGCTGGGTGACAGGAGCGAAGTACTTGCACTGCGCTCGCACCGCATCACATGCTTCCCCAGAACTGAGCTACTCAGGGGCAGTGCATACTCAAGGTCACTCACTGCCCAGGGCAGCAAATGCGAATGCACATGGTCGTGCAGGTTGGATCGCCCCCCATGTCCCGTCCGGCCACTGATTGGGACCGCTGGGACTTGGTTGGGCCTGCCACTGGGGACTGCTGTCTCCTCCGTTTTGCGTACGGTTGGTGGCCACACCAGATGCCCACCTGCGTTGTTGTGCCCCAGGCCTCACATGCTGTGCGCTGTGTGGAGTGCGCTGTGTGGAGTGCGCTGTGTGGAGTGCGCTGTGTGGAGTGCGCTGTGTGGAGTGCGCTGTGTGGAGTGCGCTGTGTGGAGTGCGCTGTGTGGAGTGCGCTGTGTGGAGTGCGCTGTGTGGAGTGCGCTGTGTGGAGTGCGCTGTGTGGGGTGCGCTGTGTGGAGTGCGCTGTGTGGAGTGCGCTGTGTGGAGTGCGCTGTGTGGAGTGCGCTGTGTGGAGTGCGCTGTGTGGGGTGCGCTGTGTGGGGTGCGCTGTGTGGGGTGCGCTGTGTGGGGTGCGCTGTGTGGAGTGCGCTGTGTGGGGTGCGCTGTGTGGAGTGCGCTGTGTGGAGTGCGCTGTGTGGAGTGCGCTGTGTGGAGTGCTCTGTGTGGAGTGCGCTGTGTGGAGTGCGCTGTGTGGAGTGCGCTGTGTGGAGTGCGCTGTGTGGAGTGCGCTGTGTGGAGTGCGCTGTGTGGAGTGCGCTGTGTGGAGTGCGCTGTGTGGAGTGCGCTGTGTGGAGTGCGCTGTGTGGAGTGCGCTGTGTGGGGTGCGCTGTGTGGAGTGCGCTGTGTGGGGTGCGCTGTGTGGAGTGCGCTGTGTGGAGTGCGCTGTGTGGAGTGCGCTGTGTGGGGTGCGCTGTGTGGGGTGCGCTGTGTGGGGTGCGCTGTGTGGGGTGCGCTGTGTGGAGTGCGCTGTGTGGGGTGCGCTGTGTGGAGTGCGCTGTGTGGAGTGCGCTGTGTGGAGTGCGCTGTGTGGAGTGCGCTGTGTGGAGTGCGCTGTGTGGAGTGCGCTGTGTGGAGTGCGCTGTGTGGAGTGCGCTGTGTGGAGTGCGCTGTGTGGAGTGCGCTGTGTGGAGTGCGCTGTGTGGAGTGCGCTGTGTGGAGTGCGCTGTGTGGAGTGCGCTGTGTGGAGTGCGCTGTGTGGAGTGCGCTGTGTGGAGTGCGCTGTGTGGGGTGCGCTGTGTGGGGTGCGCTGTGTGGAGTGCGCTGTGTGGAGTGCGCTGTGTGGGGTGCGCTGTGTGGAGTGCGCTGTGTGGAGTGCGCTGTGTGGAGTGCGCTGTGTGGAGTGCGCTGTGTGGAGTGCGCTGTGTGGAGTGCGCTGTGTGGAGTGCGCTGTGTGGAGTGCGCTGTGTGGAGTGCGCTGTGTGGAGTGCGCTGTGTGGAGTGCGCTGTGTGGAGTGCGCTGTGTGGGGTGCGCTGTGTGGAGTGCGCTGTGTGGAGTGCGCTGTGTGGAGTGCGCTGTGTGGAGTGCGCTGTGTGGAGTGCGCTGTGTGGGGTGCGCTGTGTGGGGTGCGCTGTGTGGAGTGCGCTGTGTGGGGTGCGCTGTGTGGAGTGCGCTGTGTGGAGTGCGCTGTGTGGAGTGCGCTGTGTGGAGTGCGCTGTGTGGAGTGCGCTGTGTGGAGTGCGCTGTGTGGAGTGCGCTGTGTGGAGTGCGCTGTGTGGAGTGCGCTGTGTGGAGTGCGCTGTGTGGAGTGCGCTGTGTGGAGTGCGCTGTGTGGAGTGCGCTGTGTGGGGTGCGCTGTGTGGAGTGCGCTGTGTGGAGTGCGCTGTGTGGAGTGCGCTGTGTGGGGTGCGCTGTGTGGAGTGCGCTGTGTGGAGTGCGCTGTGTGGAGTGCGCTGTGTGGAGTGCGCTGTGTGGAGTGCGCTGTGTGGGAGTGCGCTGTGTGGAGTGCGCTGTGTGGAGTGCGCTGTGTGGAGTGCGCTGTGTGGAGTGCGCTGTGTGGAGTGCGCTGTGTGGAGTGCGCTGTGTGGAGTGCGCTGTGTGGAGTGCGCTGTGTGGAGTGCGCTGTGTGGAGTGCGCTGTGTGGAGTGCGCTGTGTGGAGTGCGCTGTGTGGAGTGCGCTGTGTGGGGTGCGCTGTGTGGGGTGCGCTGTGTGGAGTGCGCTGTGTGGAGTGCGCTGTGTGGAGTGCGCTGTGGTGGAGTGCGCTGTGTGGAGTGCGCTGTGTGGAGTGCGCTGTGTGGAGTGCGCTGTGTGGAGTGCGCTGTGTGGAGTGCGCTGTGTGGAGTGCGCTGTGTGGAGTGCGCTGTGTGGAGTGCGCTGTGTGGAGTGCGCTGTGTGGGAGTGCGCTGTGTGGAGTGCGCTGTGTGGAGTGCGCTGTGTGGAGTGCGCTGTGTGGAGTGCGCTGTGTGGAGTGCGCTGTGTGGAGTGCGCTGTGTGGAGTGCGCTGTGTGGAGTGCGCTGTGTGGAGTGCGCTGTGTGGAGTGCGCTGTGTGGAGTGCGCTGTGTGGGAGTGCGCTGTGTGGAGTGCGCTGTGTGGAGTGCGCTGTGTGGAGTGCGCTGTGTGGAGTGCGCTGTGTGGAGTGCGCTGTGTGGAGTGCGCTGTGTGGAGTGCGCTGTGTGGAGTGCGCTGTGTGGAGTGCGCTGTGTGGGAGTGCGCTGTGTGGAGTGCGCTGTGTGGAGTGCGCTGTGTGGAGTGCGCTGTGTGGAGTGCGCTGTGTGGAGTGCGCTGTGTGGAGTGCGCTGTGTGGAGTGCGCTGTGTGGAGTGCGCTGTGTGGAGTGCGCTGTGTGGAGTGCGCTGTGTGGAGTGCGCTGTGTGGAGTGCGCTGTGTGGAGTGCGCTGTGTGGAGTGCGCTGTGTGGAGTGCGCTGTGTGGAGTGCGCTGTGTGGAGTGCGCTGTGTGGAGTGCGCTGTGTGGAGTGCGCTGTGTGGAGTGCGCTGTGTGGAGTGCGCTGTGTGGAGTGCGCTGTGTGGAGTGCGCTGTGTGGAGTGCGCTGTGTGGAGTGCGCTGTGTGGAGTGCGCTGTGTGGAGTGCGCTGTGTGGAGTGCGCTGTGTGGAGTGCGCTGTGTGGAGTGCGCTGTGTGGAGTGCGCTGTGTGGAGTGCGCTGTGTGGAGTGCGCTGTGTGGGAGTGCGCTGTGTGGAGTGCGCTGTGTGGAGTGCGCTGTGTGGAGTGCGCTGTGTGGAGTGCGCTGTGTGGAGTGCGCTGTGTGGAGTGCGCTGTGTGGAGTGCGCTGTGTGGAGTGCGCTGTGTGGAGTGCGCTGTGTGGAGTGCGCTGTGTGGAGTGCGCTGTGTGGAGTGCGCTGTGTGGAGTGCGCTGTGTGGAGTGCGCTGTGTGGAGTGCGCTGTGTGGAGTGCGCTGTGTGGAGTGCGCTGTGTGGAGTGCGCTGTGTGGAGTGCGCTGTGTGGAGTGCGCTGTGTGGGGTGCGCTGTGTGGAGTGCGCTGTGTGGAGTGCGCTGTGTGGAGTGCGCTGTGTGGAGTGCGCTGTGTGGAGTGCGCTGTGTGGAGTGCGCTGTGTGGAGTGCGCTGTGTGGAGTGCGCTGTGTGGAGTGCGCTGTGTGGAGTGCGCTGTGTGGAGTGCGCTGTGTGGAGTGCGCTGTGTGGAGTGCGCTGTGTGGAGTGCGCTGTGTGGAGTGCGCTGTGTGGAGTGCGCTGTGTGGAGTGCGCTGTGTGGAGTGCGCTGTGTGGAGTGCGCTGTGTGGAGTGCGCTGTGTGGAGTGCGCTGTGTGGAGTGCGCTGTGTGGAGTGCGCTGTGTGGAGTGCGCTGTGTGGAGTGCGCTGTGTGGGAGTGCGCTGTGTGGAGTGCGCTGTGTGGAGTGCGCTGTGTGGAGTGCGCTGTGTGGAGTGCGCTGTGTGGAGTGCGCTGTGTGGAGTGCGCTGTGTGGAGTGCGCTGTGTGGAGTGCGCTGTGTGGAGTGCGCTGTGTGGAGTGCGCTGTGTGGAGTGCGCTGTGTGGAGTGCGCTGTGTGGAGTGCGCTGTGTGGAGTGCGCTGTGTGGAGTGCGCTGTGTGGAGTGCGCTGTGTGGGGTGCGCTGTGTGGAGTGCGCTGTGTGGAGTGCGCTGTGTGGAGTGCGCTGTGTGGAGTGCGCTGTGTGGAGTGCGCTGTGTGGAGTGCGCTGTGTGGAGTGCGCTGTGTGGAGTGCGCTGTGTGGAGTGCGCTGTGTGGGGTGCGCTGTGTGGAGTGCGCTGTGTGGAGTGCGCTGTGTGGAGTGCGCTGTGTGGAGTGCGCTGTGTGGAGTGCGCTGTGTGGAGTCCTGTGTGGAGTGCGCTGTGGAGTGCGCTGTGTGGAGTGCGCTGTATGAGTGTGT